>OZ014519.1:503286857-504639357 GCA_963966055.1 Lathyrus aphaca | reverse complement strand
AGTTTTCAAGGACACACTAAAGGTTTCCATGTTCTCCCACACAACCTACCAAAAGCAATTATGAATATCATTACCCACCAGTGTGCTTATACTAATTGAAAAACAATCGGTCACATGGGTCCTCTTGGATCCGAGTAGGGAACATATCTCTACGACACATACACTCTCCCTAAACCAACAACATAGTCACTAAAAGGCTACCTAGTCCCCTAAGAGTCATACCTAGCAAAAACAATTATCGTTCTACATGCTTAATAAGTATATTAGATTTTGATGATGACAAAAAGAATCTTAGAAAACTATAATTAAATGATATTAATTTATAAGATTTTGAAGTAAATGAAAAAGCGATAAGGTTTTGATATTTGACGTAAGAGAATCAATTCATAAGATTTAAATCAAAGCAATATAAGTTTATACAAGCTCGCTTATGATCCTTTACTTATTTTGTATTTCTTTATAGTTCAGGTCACTGGTGTCGCTCCCGGGATTTTCATCCTAGTACAAACGCGAAATTGGTGCGGAAAAAGAAGAAGAGTCGCCAACCATGCATTTTTATCCCAAGGAAAGTGAAATGTAATGTTGCACAAACCTAGGGGAAAGGAAAGAACAAAAACTTGCGAACCAGAGAGAATGGGTAAGGAATCAGTTACATGAAGGGAATGTATTAGCACCCCTTCATTTCCGTCGTACTCGACGGGATCCACGCTTGCTTGTACTGCTCAAAGGGTGTTGTGGTCTGCTTTATCTGCTACTAAACTAGAACTAGAGAAGGAACAGAAACAGAAAGAGAATGAGAAATAATGTAGGGAAAAAGAAAGGATTATGCTCGAATGGGCCATACCCCACTGCCTACGTATCTCAACGGGTATGAGAATCAAAGTGACGTAGTTCCCCTAACTAGGGACGAAACTTGCGTGTTTGTGTTTTTTAAAGGAACGACCAATGTTCTAGCTCAGGTTTTCAAGACTCGTTGAATCGAGTGTGTTAACATATTTCATGAGAACACGAAGAGGCACGTTCTTACAATGATAGTGAATGAGATGAGACAAGAATTCCCGAAGGAAAGACATGTTTTTTTTTGTTTTGAAGTGTTTTAAGATTTTTTGATTTGAAACGTTTGCGTAAGCAAGTGTACCAAAGTCTCTTACAATGGAGTGTGTACTTCATACATCACTCCAAGATGGAATGATAATGAAGCATAATAAGTGTGAGGAAGAACCTCACACTTATTTCCATTGCTCAAGGCTTAAGAACACTAACCTACTTCCTTTATTAAGTGTTTTTGTTATTTTAGAATGAAGAAGTGTTTTTTTGTTATACAACCTCATGCTAAAGAATTGTTCATCATACTAGATAACTTACAACGCATTCCAAGATGGAATGTTTGCAAGTACCCCATGGAATAAGGCTCTTGGCACATGAAGAGGTATCAATATTTATTAGATGTTTTTGAGATTATTTTGAGATGAAAAGAGAAGACTCAAAGAGAAAGCAAAGGTAAAAACTAAGGGAGAGTAAGACCTTACCCTTAGGTTATCATGCTTGGAGATCCCTAGGGTTAAGTGTGGTACGAGGAACCTAAGTATAAAAGAAGAGAGAAGAAAAAATAGTTCTAACTCACTTCAAATATTGAAGATGAGATAAGAACTCAAAGGGATGAAGAGAGGTGAAATGTCAAAGAAGTATAATATGCTGATCACAAACACACAAGAGAAAAATTTAAAGAGATGAGGGAAGAGGTGTCTGTGGAAGCACATCCACACACTCAACTTACCAATAGCCCCTACAAGAAAATGTTAGTTAAACAATTCAATATGAAATCAAAAGTGAAACAAAGAAGACAATTAGGCATCAAACATCTCATAAATTGAAACTAGGGTTCAAACAAAACCTAAATCTAAGGGTGAAGTTCCTAAGGGTTAAATGACTTCCAAAGTCATTAGATAAATTTCATAGTTATCTAAGGATGCTAGGGTACCTCACAAGATCAAACTATGTCATAATATGCACAAAAAGTTCATATAAGTTCACATGAATGCAAGTTAGGGTTCATGGATGAAGTATAAATGCATATGGCATACAAGTATGAATGATTGCATGAAATGAATACCAAAGTCAGTAGTGAATGTTTATAAATTTGAATGACTGAACATACCATCATGGATGAAATGGTTCAAGCATATGAAGCAATAAAAAGGAGAAGTGAAAAGAAATGGAACAAGTATCACATAAAATCATTAATGATGCAAGTTAAAGATGAATGACATGTGAATATACATGAGATGATTATGTGTCAGTAGAATACACATGATGAGATGTAATTGGGATGCATGAATAGGCATTTATGATTCACACAAAAGTCATGTTAACAATTGGAAGATAAGAGAAACAAGTTTAGGTCAAACATACTAAGTAAGGATGAAACTTGTAATACAAGTCATGAATGAAGGATGAATGATGATCATGGATAAGAATTGATATGAGTCATTAGTGTATGAAGTGTTTGATAATGTTGAAATGCAAATTTGATCATACAATGTGCACATTTAAACCATATTGAAACAAGTTAAGCAACTAGGTCAAATATGTTCAAGTAATCATGCAAATTGAACTACTTATGTACAATTTATGGAGGATGCAAGTTAGTGACCTATAATCATGCATTAGAATACCTATAATATCAATGAAAGATCATACAAATATGTATACACAAGTCCTAATAAGATGGAACAAGTGGCTACCTAAAACTAGGGTTTTGAAGTTAGCAAAGTTTACACAACGATTGATGTTTCAAAAGTGAATGAAAATCATATAAGGAAATGATGAGAGAAAAGAATGGATGTAAAACATTTGAAGTATATAAATAATGAAAACATGTTATCGAGATTAGAGGTCAATTAAAATTAGGGATCAAGTTCAATTATAGGTCAACACATCATTTAGGTCAATTCCCAATGGTACACAAAATGCATGTGAAAACCTAATATAGAATGCTTCTAAAAATCAACAAAAATATGGATTAAGTGCATTAATATGTCACAAACACACATACCAAATGTCAAGTCAAAAATCAGAATCAAACTATGTCAATCAAAATGAATATGAACATGTATCATGAAGGATGAACCTTTAAAAAGAAATTCAAAGAAAATTGTGAAAACAATGCAAAAATAAAATAAAATCAGAAATAAAAAACATGGAAAATTATTTAAATGTGTTTTAATGCACCTTGAATTTTAATAGAATTTTTGGATGAGTTTTAGTCATTTTAGAAATTAAAAATGAAAGTGTATGCAAAATAAAAATGAAAATCAAAAGGAATTGGCCAGGGGTGGGGCGAAAGGAAAAACACGGTTAAAAGTGAGATTGGGCCCAAGCGTGGGTGTGCAAAAAGCAATGCAAAATCCAGACCATAAAAGCGCTTGAGTATATGGGATTATGGTGGAGCCTAGTCAATATGTTGACGCAATCTGGTTCCCAGGGTGAAGTCAAAGTCAGATGATCACATAAGTACACAAATCCAATAGATCTCAATGAATTCACATTCTTACTATGATGAACATGCACACACCAAAAAAGTCAAGGTCAACATTATGAGAGAGAGAGAGAGAGAGGGAGTCACGTGAGTGGGAACATGGTTCATTAAGGCATTGGCAAGGTATCACGCATTGGATCAGTCGCATTGGATGACTATGACTTAATCTGGCCTAAGCTAGGGTTTTATGACCTAAGGAAGATTCAGGTGACCGGAGAAGACATCCGGTCATATTCTCCGGTGAACCTCCAGCTACATCTCCATAAATTTTTCCATAAATGCACAAAAATGGTATCAAACGAAAGCTTACATTATGCACAACTCAAATCCACACATAGAACACACGAATGAAACATAATCAAAAAGAACCGAAGCACACATATTTTCCCTAACTTTTTATATATATGCTTCTACTATGCCTATCAACTAGCCAGTACTCACACTACTCCTATTGAGCTCCAAACACCATAAATCAAGCTTAAAACTATTGAATCAAGGAAAGAAAAGTTGAAGAACAGTGAACCTGAAATTTGCCGAATCTTGAATCAAAAGAAAACCAGAGATGATCTTTATGTACTTGAGCTTAATCTAAGCAAAATAAATGCTATAGGAACTTTTGATCCTTGCAAAATCAGTGAGATGGTCTTGAAGATGATGAAGATCCAAGCTATGCTTCAATGCACCAATGTTTTAGTGTTGATGAATGATGAAGATTGAAGAGGAAAACTCAAGAACCCGTGGAAGAGAGAGAGAGAGAGACAGAGAGAGAGAGAGAGAGAGAATTTTAGAGATATTCTTATAATGTGATTTGTGTTATATGCATCCTTGATCATGTGAGACTTGGTGGGCACAAATGAGGCAAATAATGAAGGGCTAGAGGCTTATGCGTGTATTTTGGGTAATACAAGGCCAATAATTAAGCACAATCCTTATAACTAGTAACCAATGCACCAATGAAAGTGATGAAGTTCGCCAATGGATTTCTCTATAACCAATGGATACAAACATATGCTCTTGTTTGAAAATGATATAGGGAATATCATAGAATAAGTTTGGTGTTTGATTTGGTTTGAATGAAGGCTTGTAAGATGCTTAAAAATGCCTTGGAACATAAGCAAACAAAACTAAGCCATGGGAGTGCCAGCTTGGCCTCAGGCCTAGGGAAAATTCAGTGTGAGGCCCTCTCCTTTAATCCCTCATATCTCTTCATACTTTTATCATATGAAAGATGTCCAAACATGAATGTTGTAGAGGAGATCAAGATGAACAACTTTGATGTTCAACGAATTTTCATATGAAGCCTCCATAATAGAGTTATTTGGTTTGTAAGTTGACTAAAACATGCACATAAGGTGTTTGATAAAATGAAAAGCATCTGGCTTGCCCAGCCATTTTGCCTTGATTTTACTTCACTTTGATTGATCATAACTCTTCCAATTTTGATCCAATGGAGATGTTTTTGGGCTGGTGGATATTTTAATTGAGGCTTCAAAATTGAGAAAGCGTGGCTCAAAGTGAGGTGCCCAATTGACCAAAAGTTGTCATTTTTAGAAACTCTAAGTTTCTATTTTGGGTAGTTTTATGATTTCTTAATTTTTCCATGAATCTCTTGACTTTTCTTGAGCAAATCTTCACCATTGAACATATTTGACATGTGGAACATGAATTTGATTTCAAAAAGATAGGAGTTGACTTTTTCCTCTTCACAATTGACTTTTCCCCAATTTCTTGATTCTCAAGCAATTGATCAATTGAAAACCTTCTGAAATGAACCAATGGGAAATCTTCCATCCTTATACACTTGATGGCATATAGAAATCTTTGAGATCAAGTTTGAACCAAAATTTCACCAGGAAGTTCCTTGAATCTCAAACCCTAATTTTGAACTATTTTTGTTAGGAGATGATGAGTTGCCTCAACTTCTTGATGAATCCTTATCTTCAAATGAATTGAGGGATTAAATAAGGTGATATATGGTGTAAGAGACCCTTGAGGCTTGTTGGGAGACACTTGGCTATTTCCCTCTTGCTTTGGATGATCAATACTTTGGAAATCACCTGATCATAAGCCTAATGTATAACCAATGGTGTATGTTCTATTTTTGTATGACTTGAATGTAATGCAATGCATGAAAGTATGAATTAAATGATATATGAAACTTAGATGGTAAATTTTGGGGTGTTACAGATGTCCCTATTCAATCACTGTAGACCCGAATGGATGATATCTGTTGCTTTTAGACGTTCGAGGTATAAAGGGATTGAATACCAAAAATAACCAGAAAATTTGTACTCTATGGAGAAGAAGAAAAGGGATAAAACCCAACCAAATGATAACTATACTTGGATATAACTCTGATGGGAAGAATAAATAACAAGAGATGTCTTTTGAATGAATTTGGATGACTACTAACCTGCCAAAGTGTGGTTGGACTTGAAAACTGTCTTTTGAATGATGCCAGACGACTACTGGCTTGCCAATCTGTCGTTGGACTTGGGTAATGTCTTTTGAATAACATCAGACGACTACTGGCTTCCCAATATTTTGTTGGACTTGAAAATTGTCTTTTGAACGACGCCAGATGACTAATGGCTTTCCAATCTATGGTTGGGATTGAAAAATGTCTTTTGAACGATGCTAGACGACTACTGGCTTGCCACTCTTTGGTTGGACTTGAAAACTGTTTTTTGAACGAAGCCAGATGACAACTGGCTTGCCAATCTTTGGTTGGACATGAAAATTGTCTTTTGAATGACTCCAGACGACTATTGGCTTGCCAATCTTTGGTTGGGCTTGAAAAATATCTTTTAAACAACGCCAGACGACTACTGGCTTGCCAATCTTTGGTTGGACTTGAAAATTTTCTTTTGAACGACGCCAGACGACTATTGGCTGGGATTTAAAAATATATTTAGAAAGATTCCAGACAACTACATGCTTTCTAATCTTTGGTTGGGCTTGAAAACTGTCTTTTGAACGACGCTAGATGATTTCTAGCTTGCCAATCTTTGGTTGGGCTTTTACAAGGTATCAAAACTGGATTATGCTTTGTATGCTTATATTTGAATTGCATGGCATGATGCCCAATGAGGATGGGAATGCTATGCAAATGACATTATGCCAATGCAAAGGAAGTCTCCTATAAGAGGCAACAAGTATCCCTGCTGACTCTGTTGAGAAAAAAAATGATCGCTGATTTGATCTCGGAAATCCCTATAGGGATAACATCTCTGCTGGAGAAGGGTGTAAATAATCTGTCTGCTTTGAATTATCACGCTTGCCTAAAATAAATTGGACTTAGACATGAGGATCCTTTTGGGGGATACTTCAATGGTTCGGGGATGAATCGCGATCACGAAACTCTGCTGGGGGATTGACAACTTTCCAACTTAGATGGAGAAATATCTTGTCATGAAGTTACTGAGGAGAAAACCCAGCCAATCTGAATTTCCAAATCTCTGTGGGGAGAGAAAGCACTCAGCTAACTGCTGGGAATACCTGGGTTCTTGTAAGAAATACCTAATCGCTGGAGGATAACTCTGCTTGGGGACTATCAATCTTTATTGCTCTACTAGGGCAAGGACATCCACCGAGATCTGTTGAGGAAAGAGGAGACATCTGACATCTAATGGGGACACAAGATCAATGGAGATCTGTTGGGGAAAGCAGAATTAAGGAACCCTTATGAGGATATTGAATATGAAACAAACCTGTTAGGGAGAAAAGTTTCAAGGCATCTCGTGCTGAGAATCACTTGCTTTTGACCCAGGCTATACGACTGATCTGAAGAATCCATCTCAAGGGGATTTTAAAAAAGACTTGGCCTCTTTAAACTCCTGGACACTCACTGGGTACTAAGGTACCGTGTTAATTTCATAGCGACTTTACTGGGGAAACAAGTCGTTATCAACACAAAAAGCTTGTAACTGTTGGAAGTGCTAAACGGAAGAATCGACTTAATGAGAGGCCGATGGCTGGGTGGTGAACTCAATCAATAAAAGTTGTGACAAAAGGGTGACATAGAAGCCCTCTCTGGGTATAAATGTCCCGGTACTTTGAACCCTGAATAAGTCGATTAATCATTGGGAGGGATTAATGTTGCATGCTCTCAAAGAGGCTTTGATCTTGCTTTTGATCATAATATGAGACTATTTCTTGCAAGCAAAAGGATATGCACATATGCCTCAGGGTATTGCATGGTTTGAATACACCATCAAGGATTACTCAACATTCAAAGCAATTTTAAATGTTTTTCTTGCACATATTATTGTAAAGCCACAATGTTTTTAAATGCAATGTGTCATACCCCAAATTTGTCCTGCCATTTTATTTTACTGTTTAAACCATTATTTCAAAAAAAATCAAAAAAATATGTCCCATTTTATTTCCGTTTAACTATATTCTAAAAAGTCAAAAAATATGTTTATATTAGTTTTATTTAAATTTATTTGTATTTTCTTTATTTCAAAAAAATATATAAAAAAATAGTTGCTTAGTTTATTCAAAAAAAAAAAAATATCAAAATAAGTATTTATCAGTTTCGACTTAAATTCATATGTCTATATCCCTTTTTAAAACATGTCAAAAAGTGTTTATATAATTTCATTAAAAAAAAAAGTCAAATATTAATTTTTTTTAGTGCGATTTCCTTTTTATTATTGTTTTTATTATATATGTTTCCATTATTATTATTATTGTTTTTCTTATTATTATTATTATTATTATTATTAGTTTTATCTTTATTATTATTAATATTCTTATAATTATTATTAGTACTTTTATTAGTGCTTTCACTATTATTACTATTATTATTACTTTTATTTTTATTATTATTTTTATAGCATACTATTATTACTCCTTTTTTTTTCTCTATTTAAAATAGTTCAGTTTTTTTTATTTCCATTACTATTATTAAATCATTTTTTTTACATCACTTTTATTTCCTTTCCTTTTATTTTATAATTCATAAAAGTATATTAAAACAGAATTTTCTTTTTTATTATTCTTATCATTTATTTCTTCTTATTTTTACCAAATTTCATTTTATTCACATATAGCATTTCCTTTTTCCTCACCATTTAGTCCACAACACCACATGTGATATCTTATTCACAACCAGTACACAACAAATTTTTATTCCATCAACGTATCACACTATCTCACGTAACAAACTTTACCACCACCACCTCGTTTGTTACGCAAACCGTACAACTCGTACACCCCATCGAAATGCCCTCTAACAGCATAATCGTACACATTCACAATTCCAATGGTGTACACCCTTACAGCTCACAACAATTCCATAAATACATACTGAGAGCATTCACACAAAGGAGGTGGAGAAACTTGATAAAACCTAAAGAAAACACCTCTGCAAACTCACCTCACCTCCTCCATTTTCTCAAAACTCCAACAACAAACGCAAACTAGAAAAACACAGAAAACTCAGCAAAATCAAAACAAGATCTGAGAAACAAAACCGATAGTGAGTGAGATGTGAGCGAACCACCATCATCACGAACCTTTCTTCTTCAACGAAACGCAGAACAAAAAAAACCACATAACCAATCTACCTCCGCCATCGCAAAACACACACAAACAGGAACAAGAACCTAAAACACGCAACCCACCTTCTTTCCACCACTATACCATCAGCCGTTAAACACCCCTTTCATCAAAAAGAAAAACCAAACCTCAAAACCGTCAAACCGGAACGTTTCACCAAACCGTCCAACCACCGCGAGCTTCATCGCCGAAACAACGCGATTCCGCAAGCTCACACGCCCAAACTCCAAACTGATTCCGACCCAGAAACGCCGTTCGCGAACCAAGCTGTCACCACCATCTCGCCCCCACCGCGCCACCGCAGAGCGCCGCCACCAAACCCTCGAGGACGAATCTGTCACCACCACCGAGAGCGAACCCACCGATTTCGAAAAGCCAAACGCAGAGAGGTTCGTGTGAGAGTTTGGCGAAATGAGAGACAATCGTCAGCGGTTCAACTTTTGAGGGTGGGTGTTTATGCTTCTGAATCGTATTTGAGGAAGAGGATTAACATTAATATCTGATTGTTTCATTTATCTGTTTATTTGTTTTTTTTTAGTTTTTGTTTTAACAAACCTTATTTTAATTAATTTGTGACTTAAACTCTAAAACTGTTATGAATTTGGGCTGATGCTATACACACACTCTATTTCTCTTTTAGTTGTTCCTTTATGTATTTCAATTGTTTTAAGGAAAATCATGTTTGGGCCTTTGAGTTTAAACCGAGTTCTTGGAATCACAGTAACTAACCCCCATCCAATTTTTTTAGATTACTTTATTTCTTTTTTTGAGGATTATCGTCTTGTTGTGACTTATTTTTATCATTGTTAAAAAAAAAACATAAAGCAAATTTAGTGACTTATTAAATATTTCTTCCATTTTGTAGTCATTTTTATTTTATCTTTATTTTTAGGGCCAATGATCTAAAACAAATTAAATTATCTCCAATATTTTTAATTGGAGAATTTAATTAATATGAGGCCTATTATTTAATTTATTATATTATTTAATTACAACAAAACAAATTTTTTTTTTATTTTATCATATTATTTTGATTATTCAATGTATTACTAAATTTATTATTAATTTAATTTAATTATTTATTTATAGCTTTATTGCAACTTAAGTTTTACAATTCAATTTAATCCACTCATTTATTTTTCTCGTAATTTATTGCTTTAATCGAATTGCAAATTAATGTAAGTCGAGCGCATCGTGCCTCGCCATCAACTTTTCCGAACTCAACATTCAATTATTTTTAAAGTAACGGAATAACTGAATTCTGGAGTCTTGCATTCCTTGAATTCTTGAATGAACACTCCCGAGGCTCGCCCCGCGGGATGCGGTTCATTCGACTTTCCGTAATTTAAAATATTTAATACACATATCAAATAATGAAAGAATTGAATTCTGGAATCTCGCATTCCTCGAATTCTCGAATAAACTCTCCTGAGGCCCGCCCCTCAAGACGCAGTTTATTTACCCTTTCATTCTTAAAAACACCAATCGAATCAAGCATTTTTTCAAACGAACATTATTTAAATCCTTTCTATCTCGCAAACAAGCTAGCGCTTCAGCCTCCTATCGCGAGCAGACAAGCCAACGCTTAGCAGTAGAATGCGGTTTAAATACTCGTTCAAATCAACCAGCCTTAGTACCACGAACTACGAAGCTCTGACTTTCCCATTGCACAAGGGAATACGTAGGCACACAGATCTTACTCCTTGCGGAGCACCCTAGGAACAAAACAACTCATTTCCCCTTTAACCTTAGCTTAGAATCGTCCACATTTACTTTATTATTCGAAGAAAACAGAAAGCATAAGTCAACATTAAATCGCAAATTAAACTAAGAGGTTCCCGTTGAGTACAACGGACGTAAGGGGTGCTAATACCTTCCCCTTACGGAATCGACTCCCGAACCTAGAATCTGGTTTCAAAGACCTTGTTTTATCCATTTTTCTAAAAAGGGTTTCTCGATATTTTCCCTTTCCTTAATTGGAATAAAATAAGTTCAGTGGCGACTCTGTTTGTTTTAATTTTTCTCCGCGGTATTTTCTTATCGCGAGGTCGTATTTTTCGAGGTGCGACACAATGTTTATAAAAAATTCGGACGTTTTTGCAAACAAAACAACAAAAATGAAAACAAAGATGAGAAGTTATTTGACAGGAATTCAATTTTATTGATTAAAACACCTGAAGTTGGCAAATACATCAAGAAGAAAACCCTGGAAAAAGGTGATTGTCGTAAATTGGGAAAAGAAACTATCCTAATGGAAATGTGAAAAACGACATTCGATTGAGTTTCAATTCAACTATAAACAATATGTCTTCAAGACTCTCCTAGCTTTCCTTCTGAGAAGTTATTGGACCAATTCTTATTCTTCAAAATTCCAGTTTGATGAAACAGTGATGAAGTACAAATAACTAATATCGCAGTCGTTCAGTTTAAATCCCTATTTTGCCTGGATCGTGCTTTCGGGTTTTCAATCCTCTGGGATACCCATTTTTGCCTAAGTTTCCCTTTCGGGTTTTCAACTTCCGGGTGTACATTATTTTTATTTATATCCCTAATTTTTTCCCGAACCTTTTATTCCTTTTTTATGGTTTGTCGAGATTCCCTTTTTTTCCTGGACTCTTTTTTTGTCCAACGGGTCTCTTTATAAGAAATATTATTTGATTGCGTTTGAGTTGACAGGGGATGGAAAGTCTTTGCCATCCATGGTTGTAAGAAATAAGGATCCGTCCAAGAAAACCTTTGTAACCATAAATGGACCTTCATAGTTGGGAGTCCATTTTCCCCCGTGATCTTTATTGGGAGGAAGGATCCTTTTGAGTACCACATCTCCGACCTGATAAACCCGAGGACACACTTTCTGATCGAATTCCCGCTTCATTCTCTATTGATACAACTTCTCGTGACATACAACTGTTATACGTTTCTCTTCAATGAGGCTCAACTGGTTAAACCTGGCACGAACTCATTCGGCTTTGTCAAGTTTGACATCCATCATTACCCTTAGAGAAGGAAGCTCAACTTCAACTGGTAGGACTTCCTCCATACCATATACAAGTGAGAACAGTGTTTCTCCAGTAGATGTGTGTACTGACGTTCGGTACCCATGCAAAGAAAATGGTAGCATCTCATGCCAATATTTGTACGTGACAACCATCTTCTGCACAATCTTCTTGATATTCTTATTGGCCGCCTCGACAACGCCATTCATCTTCGGGCGATAAGGAGAAGAAATATGGTGTTCAATTTTGAAGTCTCGACATAGCTCAATGTTCATCTTGTTATTCAGATTAGAACCATTATCAATAATGATCCTCTCGAGCACTCTGTAGCGACAAATGATGTCTCTTTTCAGAAATCGGGCTACCACCTACTTAGTGACGTTGGCATAAGATGTTGCTTCATCCCATTTCGTGAAATAATTAATGGCGACCAAAATGAAATGATGGCTGTTAGAAGCAGTAGATTCAATATTTATGATCATGTCAATGCCCCACGTTGCAAAGGGCCAAAGAGAAAACATGATACTTAACGAATTCGGAGGCATATGCACCTTATCTGCATAAATCTGGAATTTGTAACATTTGTGGGTGTACATGCAACAATATGACTCCATTGTCAGTCAATAATACCCTGACCTTAACAGTTTATTTGCCATTGCATGTTCTCCGACATGGGTACCGAAAGAGCCTCCGTGGACTTCTTGCATTAACATGTCTGCTTCGTATCTATCCACGCATATGAGTAGAACCATGTCAAAGTTCCTTTTTTAAATCATATCATCTTAATTTAGGAAGAAGCTACCAAACAATCTTCTCAAAGTCTTCTTATCTTTGGTAGATGCCCCTGTTGGGTACTCTTGCCTTTTCAAGAAACATTTGATATCATGAAACCAGGGCTTGTCATCGTCCACCGCATTAATCGCAAACACAAAAGCAGGTCTATCAAGACAGGACACATCAATCATAGGCACATAGTTTCACTGCAACACTTTGATCATAGAAGACAATATAGCCAACGCATCAGCTAACTTGTTCTCATCACGAGGTATATGGTACAGTTTCACTGTTGTGAAGAAAGTCAATAGTCTTTTTGTGTAGTCTCTGTATGGAGTCAGATTAGGCTGATGAGTATACTAATTCCTATTGACTTGATTGATTACCAGGGATGAATCTCCGAATACATCAAGGGTCTTAAATTGTAAGATAATTTCCTCCTCAATCCCCATGATACAAGCCTCGTATTCTACTTCATTGTTGGTGCATCCAAAAGTCACTCTGGCAGTAAAGGGCATATGAACTCCCTCCTGCGTGACGAGAATTGCTCCAACTTCATGACCATTCATATTGACCGCCTGTAAACACCCCAAATTTTCCCTCACCCATTCACACCAAGGCTTGTGATCATTTCATAGGCATAAACACAATCATATCACCTCATATTACATTTTTGGTTCATTGCATAGCTTCTAAGTCATCTGCACCTAGGGTTTGTGACCTGAGCAATCCAAGGGCATCTTGAACCACTCCAAAGGCAACCAATCACTTCAAAGGGGTCCATATGTGTTCTTGTATCATATTACATCCTCTCAAAGACAAAGATTCCAAAGAATCACAAGAACCGGGATTGGTATGGATGCAGAGCCAAGTTTGACTGCACAGTTGACCTAAAATTAGGGTTTTGGTTTCAGAGGCCATAACTCCAAATTTTTTGTTCATTCTTGTTTCCATTGGTCTCTATATGGTATAGGGAGTATGCATATCAATTTTCATGAAGAAATTCCATGGGGAAGTCATCTGATCAAGAGTTGACTTTTCAGACAAGTCAGTGCAAAATCAGGGCATCTGAGGCCCCCAATGACCCAACCAATGGGCATTCTTCATCATTTTGAGTGTATATGATCTTTATTTGATCATGGAAGAAGGTTGAAGCTCACAAAATTCAAGAATTTGGAGTTTTTGCAAATGTTGACTTTTTGGGTATAGTTGACTTTTCAAGAATGTGTCATTTTAGGTCACTTTTCAAGCCTTGATTCTTGATCCAAAAATGCTTCAAATGGAAAAACTTTGGTCATAAAAGTTGTAGAATACATCTTTCCCTTTTCAAAAAGTACAAGAACATGATCAAATTCTTCTTGGATCAAAAGTTATGGTGTGGCAAAGTTGGCAAAAATCATTGATTTTCAAGATGTGCACCAAATGAGAATTTTGCAAAACCATGAACCAAGGCTGTTTGTAACCTCTAGTTGACATCAAACCATGACACAAACATCACATAAACTCTAAAAGTCAGAATTGAACCAAGAATGCTCATGTTTCATGGCTTATGGAATGAGAAAGTCACATGTGAACCAAAGTTGCACCAACTTGCAAAACTCATGATCACACTTCCTACCACTTGCCACATTGGATGCTGAGCTTTGCTAGCCCTTCCCCTCACCCTTGCTGCGCCAGCCCATGCTTTGTACTAGCCTAGAACCAAGCCATACCTCTCTTACACAAAAAGTGGACTTTTGGCAAAAGCAAACTTACCAATCAATAGAGGCCATGTCAAATCATCTGACCTATAGGATTAAAATATACTATCCAAATGCAGGCCATAACACTCAAGAGGCAAGGCAGAAACAACACACAACATCACATACACAAACTCACTCCCTTTTGCAAAACTCTTCGAATTTCTCTGCCCAGCTCAAAAACATCCAAACTATTTCCACACTTCAACTCACCATGCCTCATTGAGTCCAAAGCATCAAAGAACCAAGCCTGAAACAAGCCATAACACCACTTCACCATTTTCACTCCAACTTGCAGTTTCCTTCGAAACTCTCTCCACAGCTCACAAACATCCAAACAAACTCCACAAACCTTCTCCACTCATCATCTGGACCATAAGCAACCCTTCACCATTGCCAGAAACAGCCTGAATCACCATTGCCATGTTCAACTGAGCTTGAGCAGAAGTTGTTCAAACTCTTCATCCAGCCAACATAAATTTCTCCCAAGCATTCAAGCATCATCAAGAGGTCATAAGGAGTGGATTTCACCAAGAGGGGAGGCCTGAAAGTTGCTAGAGTGAAAGCTTCGAATCTCAGGTAGCTCAAGAAATATTTTCCCAGAAATTATTTTTTAAGTTCTTAATCTGTTCTATATGTCTTCCTGATCATGAATATGCCTTTGGTTTTGAAAATGGTGGAGAGATGAGAGTTTACCATGCTTCTGAAACTTTTTGCCCTAGAAATAGATTGATTCGATTCAGCCATTGTAGGAATGATAATTTTGTTTTGAGTTGGGGTTTTGATTCGTGAGTGAGTGGGGATCATTCCTGTGTTCTTAGATTTCATTTTAGATGCGTGTGTAGAGAGTTAGCATTTTGGAGTGAACGGAGAAGATGACCGGAACACTGTTCCGGTCATCTGAAAGTGATTAACGGCAGGGTTAGGGTTTAAACATTAATTAGCCAGGTTTGAATGCTGGCCTTTGGATTTGGCGCCAGGTCAACGCGCGCGTGTTTCCATTTGAATCTCCACCATCAGATTGCATGACTTTTATTTAATTCAGTTTATTTCATTTTTATTTTTTATTTAATTCATTTGTTTTCCACAATTTATTAAAAATAGTAAAAAATGTCTAAAAATTATGAAACTTTTTCTCATGAGTTTTATTAATTTTTAGGACCCAAAAATATTTTTGTTTTTATTTTTATCATTAAAAAAGTATTTTTAAATATTTAAAAGATTATTTTTAATTGATTAATGGAAATTAATTTATTAAAAATACTTTTAGGTATTTAAAAATCACCAAAAAATTCATGAAATGTTCTAAGACATTTAGAAACATTGTCCAACCTTCAAACTAAATTTCTTTTTTGATCTTGATGCTTTTTTGAGAATTTTCTTTTGAATTAAAATCATTTTTGTGCATTATTTTGATCCTAAGTTCAAAAAATCTTTTCTGCCTATCTATGAAGAGTTGGACATTGATTCTTCTTGCATTGCATTGTGTTTAGCATTTAGTTTTTGAGATTAAATGGCCTTGATTTGATTCTTCATTTTCAATTTATTTGGCATTTCTTTTGTGTAGGTACCTTAAAAACCCTAATAACTTGTAAAAATCATAACTTGAGATTGGTTAAGAGTTGAGACCTCTCCTTTGGGCATTGGGTTAGTATAGGATTAGGGGTCCTTTGTGTGGCATTTTCCATTTTTTATCTTAGGGTTTGCTTCTGTTTTTGGTTTTTGATTGATGAATGATTCATAAACCCTAATTTGGGCTTCCATTTGCATCCATCTTGCATTCTCTAGCATAACATGACTTGCCATGACATTTCAAGCATCCATGTGATTCATTTGACATCATAAGACATATAGAAAGCATGTTTGATCATTGCATCATGTGTTTGCCATATTGTATGCCATGTGCACTTCATAACTTTTCATGTATGTTCATGGTTCCTAACTTGCTTCATTTGCATTCACAAACTTGTATGATCATCTCCATGTGCTGCCTCATGTTTGTAGCATCTCATAGCATCATTAGCATCATGTATATGCTCCTGGTTTTGTTTCTCATCATGTCATCTCATCTCATCTTGCATTGCATTGCATTTCTTTTCTAACCCTTTCAGGTGGTAAGTGACTTGAGAAGTGAATTTGCCTTCACTTCTCATAATTTTTCTTTCCATCTCTCTTGCATCCATTGCTGCATTTTTGTTTGTGTTTGAGTTTGAGCTTGCTCATTCCTCTTCTTCCCACTTTCTCTCTTCAAGTGACTCGACTTCTTGAATGAAGCAAGTCACTTTGCTTCTCTTGATCCTTTCATCTGCCTCCTGGTGGTTCCATTGAAGATTGTTCTTGCAAACCTCACAAACCTTAGGAACAACCAAGCATGACAATGATTAGGGTTTTGATTAGTCTCCCCTCTTAGTTTTACCTTTGTGTCTCTTTTGAGTCTTCTCTTCTCATCTCATAATCAGGGACTAAACCCTAAAGGCTTTAAGGCTTTGTGATTAAGCTTATGCCTGCATCCTTCTCTTAGGATGGAGTGTATAACTTTAATCCTAAGTGTTAAACCCTTAATGTGTTTAAATATCTTAAACAATTCACTTAATAATCATCAAGACATCACACTTGTAACTTGGGCCTTGCATTAGGGTTCTAATTCTTCCTTAATTGGTTAAGAAGGACTAACCCTAGTGTTAATGGACAAGTCCCCCTCAAGTTGTCTTACAAACCATAAAACTCACTTCATCATCATATCATTAAATAAAATCCACTTAATCAAAGGCTTGTTTTGTCATGAGTTTAATCCCTAATCATGGATTAAGTTGAGGAGCTTTCCTCAGCTTAAACTTTCTCATCTATTATCCTTCTATTAGGATGATGTAATGAGTCTGTTTAATCCTTGATTATGGCTTAACCTCATTACTCAACACTAAACAAAAGCACCAAAAACATCTAAATAATCACAAGTAGGTTAATGATTTTAACTCTACATCAAAAGGTGATTAAGTGTGAGAATCTGACTTCACACTTAAGGTATTCTCATTACCCCTAAACAGAGGGAAGATGTGGTGAGTTTACTAGATCCATTGGTTTAAACTTAAGCTCATTAACTTATGACAAACTTTCAAAAACAATAAAAGACTGAAAACACAAAAACAAACAATAATCGTCTCCTTCGGGATTCTTTTCTTATCACCTTCACTCACAAACGAGAACTTGCTTCTTCCGTCTAATGCAAGACAGTTTGCATCTGTGCCAGACAGATCATACACTTGAGCATAGGCAAGTAAGCAGTTCACCGGTCATTTCATCTTTCAGTCTCTTTGGGTCGAACTACGGTGTTCTGACTTCCTCATTGCACGAGAGGATACGTAGGCATAACTTAACAGTTATCGAACAAAAGTCTCTGTATATTCCCCCTCTTCCAGCATTCTTCCTTTAGCCTCATGATCTTGAGCATTTCATTCTCACACTGACACTTTCATACTTCATATCACTTATACACTATACACTGACACCTGTATATCTTTTCCAGCTCTTTATACACAGATTGCACTGACACTACCCCTTTAAAACACAAATTTTTTAAGCGTGGATCCCGTCGAGTACGACGGACAATCTGGGTGCTAATACCTTCCCAGGTTGTAACCAACCCCCTTTCTCAGTCTCTTTGGTTCGCAAACCGTCTTATCCATCCCTTTCTAGGTCTATGCAGCATTGCCTTTCCTCCGGGATAAAAATGCCTAGCTGGCGACTCTATTCATCTCCAGTGAGTTCACGGCTGTGTGTTCTCATTGTCCCTCTCGCCGACCGTTCGCGTCTGTACCCCATTTGACTTGGCTTCATTTGGTGGGAGCGACAGCTTGGCGACTCTGCTGGGGAGCCTTATACTGCAACCAGGGCTTCTGGTTCTTTTTGTGGGTTCCTCCTAGCACTTGATTGATTTGTGTTTACTGGGGTGTTATGTGCTTATTTGTGCTTGTATATTTGTACTTATTTTGCTTTATGTACAGTTTGCTTTACTGCCTTCTTTATTGCTTTTGCATTATATCATATTGTCATACTGTGCTGCTGGCTGGATCTGCTGTTTGCTTTGGTGGGTGGGTGTTCCATTGAGAGTTAAGGTCCTATACCTGGGACCTGAGTGACACCTAGGCTAGAGTGAATCATATTCTTTCCCATTCCATTTCGGTTTGGTGCGGGAATATGAAACACGGTTCAGATATGGGTTTCTTCTTGAGAACTCTGTGTTGCAGATTTCCTGCAATGCTAGGGCTATCTGGGAAGCCTGCTAAGTCTGGATGACCTTTAGTTTTGACCTTCAGAAACTGAGGTGAATTAGAGGAGGAACTTTTATGGTTATTGTAAACACTGTACCTCCGGGTTAGAAGTGTTTACACTTCTCATAACGGATCCAAGTCTGAGGATCCTTGTTCTAGAACACCACCTGTGAGGGGTTTGGGTTGTTTACAGGTTTGCAGGTACCTTGACCTCAGAATACCCTGTTACTTTGTTTAAGAGTACTTCATTTTGGACAGTTCTTGTGATTCTAAAACCCTGGACATGTGGCTCTTTATTTGAGTCCCCCACCTTGGTTACTGGATTTATAGACCTCCATCTGGAATTCTTGAATACACTTGGACCTATATCAGGGCATTTTGATCAGATCCAGCTCAGTCACAGACCCTTGCATTTCATTTGCATACATAATCATTACATCATATTGACATTTGCTTATTTGTGTTTCAGGGTATCCATCTTCACTTTTGGCTAGTTTTGACCCCATCTTCAGTATTGACCTATCTTCATCAGCACCTGCTTCAGTTTAGCTATCTGCTTCAGCTATCACCCGCACCAGCCAATCAGTGGCCCCTTTTTCAGTATTATCATCAGCACCTATCTCTACTCAGTCTTCAGCATCATGGCCCCTAAAAAGAGCAATATCACCTATCACTTCTTCCAGCCAGAGTTATCAGACATCAGGAGGATTCAGACCCTGATCACTCCAGATCACATACCATGGTTCAGGGAAAACTATGGAGATATACTTGATTTGGTTATGGATCTGGACCCATCACAGAGAAGCCTGATCCACACTTGCATTCAGTTCTATGATCCCCCACTGAGATGTTTCACCTTTCAAGACTTTCAGTTGGGTCCCTTATTGGAAGAGTACTCCTCATTAGTTGGTATGCCTATCAGAGGTGGAATCCCTTTCAACCCTAAGATGGTCTTTCCTGCTAATGGGGAAGTAGCAAAGGCTTTGCATCTGGAACCTCTACAGATTGAGCAGCATATGATCTCTAAAGCTGGAATCCCTGGTTTTCATCTGGATTTTTTGATCTCTCAAGCTACCTTGAAAGCTTCTTCAGGAGAGTGGAAAGCTGTCTGTGCCTTATTGGCTTTGAGTATATATGGAGTTGTTTTGTTTGCAGATGAGCCTCGATTTGTTAGCAAGAATGCAGTCCATCTGTTCATCTTGCAGAACCCAGTGCCCACTTTACTGGGGGATCTCTATTATTCAGTGCATCAGAGGAATGAAAAGCAGAGGGGAAGATTAGTGAGGTGTTGTGCTCCATTGTTCCATACCTGGCTTCTCAGGCATCTACCCAAGACAGATGCATTTTTGAACCCTCATCAGCAGAGCAATTGGGCTAAGAGACTCACTGCTCTGACTTCAGCAGATATCAGATGGTGCACTCAGAGCACCAAGGGCAGGGATATCATCACCAGCTGTGGGCATTTTCCCAATGTGCCTTTAATAGGAGTTAAGGGTAGTATCAATTACAACCCTCTGCTGTTTAGAAGACAACTGGGCTATGCACTGGTCCACTCTCCTAAGGCACAGGACTTGGTGGAAACTCTTTATTGTGAGAACAAGATTAATCTGGCTACTGTTAGGCAAGCAGCCTGGGCCTGGGATAATGTTCAAACCAAGGGAATAACCATTTTAGGGAAGTGCAACAATGTGGCATCAGCACAATATTATGAGTGGTCCCGTGCCAGGGCCCAATTCTCTGGGATGCCCTTTACCATAGAAGACATGCCTGAGTCATCTTCAGCACCACCCCCTGCCACTATCAGTTTGGAGGAGTTTGAGGGCTTGAAGGAAAGAAATGAGAAGTTAACCCAGGCTTTGCAGAAGACACTCCGGGAGAGGAGTGAGGGTATGAGGGAGATTGAGAGATTGGAGAAGTTGAGAGTGGAGCATCTGGTTAAGATTGAGAGGTCTGGAGATTATATTAAAAAGTCTAAAGCTGGAGAACAAATTCTGAAGAATGCTTGCAAAGAAGCCCAGTTCCAGAGAGCAAGGACAGACTTGTATCTGAAGGAGAGTCAGGCTCGGTGGGTCAGGATCACCGAGGCTCGTACTTTGGAAGACAAGAGAGTTCAAGACAAGATGGAGCAACTGGAAGCTAGTGCAAAAGAACAGCAAGAAGCCCTGGCAGCAGCCCAGAGGGAGATATCAGAGCTGAAAATCAAAGTCGGGGTGAAGAGGTCAAAGGACCAAACTCAGCACAAGAGGCTAACTACAGCTGTTACAACCCGGAATCTCCTCATCAGGAATCTCACGGAGCGTCCAGCGGATCCTGTGACCGAAGCACTTCTCAAGGAAGTTCGTGAGGATGAGTTTGGTCTTGGTGTTTAACCATTTGTTTGTTGTTGCTTTCTTTCCATGTACTTTTATTTTCTTGTAATGTATTTTGACCCCTTAGAGGGCTTGTGTTGTAAAATGAACAAGTTGTATTATTTCACCTTCTGTAATATATTTGTGTTAGTGTGCTTCATCTGAGTTTTCTTCGAAAGCAGCATCAACAGCATCTTCAAGGGTCTGGAAGGGTCAAAACTGAATGCCAAGCCGGATACCTTGAGAGCAAATGAGCATACTGCATTGCATGCTAACCCTTTGTTTGTTTTGTAGGTTTTTGTCTTGTTGTTGCTAACTCTGTTGTGAATCTCAGGAACTATTGCTAGGCGCCGGGTATTTCCCCTCAACCGTCCGCACTGTTATCCGACCCGTAGCAACCTTCCGGGCATTCAAATGGATCAGATGCAGCAGGACCTTACTGAGGTCAGAAATCAAATGGCAAATGAAAGGCTAGAAATGAGGAATCAAATGACTCAGTTTATGGAAGTGATGAACAACATGGCTCAGAGCCAGGAAAGATTAAGGGCCATGGTGGAAAGGCAGAATCAAGAAGATCCACACATAGGAACTGCCGGCACCAGCAACAATGAAAGGGTCCAACCTCATGTAAATCCCCCTGTATTTGGACCACACCTCCATCCTGAGGTCAATATTCCTGCAAATGTTCAAGGGACTGCCACTGCAGCCAGGGTACTTCAAGAAGACCCCCAGGAGGATCAATTCACAGTAATGGGTGCTGGGGAGGAAGCTTATGATAAAAGATTGGATGAGATAGCTGAGAAGTTGAGGTCCTTAGAATCTCAAAACTCTTTGGGCTTCGACGTCATGGACATGGGCTTGGTAGACGGGGTCAGGATCCCCCATAAGTTCAAGCCTCCTTGTTTTGAAAAATACAACGGGACTTCCTGCCCCCGGACTCATTTACAATCATTTCTGGGGAGGCTGAAGGCCTATACTATGGATGAGAAGCTCTGGATGTTCTATTTTGAGGACAGCTTGACTGGAGCGTCAAGAGAATGGTACTCTCACTTGACAAGGGCAACTATTAGGTGCTGGAAGGACCTGGCAGAGGCCTTCATCAGACAGTATCAATATAACTTAGACATGGCACCCAACAGGACCCTCCTAATGGGAATGTCACAGTCGTCAAGGGAAAGTTTCCGAGAATATGCCCAGAGATGGAGGCAACTGGCTGCTGCTGTTCAGCCACCTATGTCTGAAAGGGAAATGGCAGATATGTTTATGAACACCCTTCAGGGGACTTACATTGACAGGCTGGCTGCTTTCTCTTCCACTAGCTTTGCGGATGTTGTCATAGCTGGGGAGAGAATTGAAAGCCTATTGAAGATGGGTAAGATCTCAGACAACGGTGCAAGCTCGTCCAGTAGTACAAGAAAGCCTTTTGCAGGCCCGAGAAGAACTGGCGAGACCAATGCCATCCACACCAACAGGGGCAGGCCCCAATATGTTCACAGATCAGTGGCAGCAGTCACCATTCCTGCTCCAGCTCATCCTCAACCAGTTTATCAGCCTCCGCAACAAAACTATCAGCAGCAACCTCAGTACCATCAACAAAATCAGTATCCTTCAAGGAATTACAACAACAACAATAACAACAACAACAGTCAACAAAGGCCATTTCAGCAGAGGCCATCTCAAGCTAACAGGGTGATCGATCCGATCCCTATGCCATATGCTACCCTGCTGCCACAACTCCTGAAACTTAACCTAGTTGAGCTAAGGACGCTGGCACCTCCAGATCCCAACAGTCTACCCAGGAATTATGACTCCAACGCTAGGTGTGCCTTCCATTCGAACGCACCTGGCCACAGTACAGAGAAGTGCAGAGCTCTGCATATGAAGGTACAAGACCTGGTAGACTCAAAAGCTCTGAATTTCGCACCACCACCCAATGTCAATAAGAACCCGATGCCAAACCACGGTGGTCCCAGGATTAACGCTATTGAAGAAGACAAGCCGTCTTATTTAATAACCAGTGTGGGCCAGATCAGGACACCGTTGGTGGAAATCAAAGCTCAGCTCTTGGAATGTCAAATGTTCCCGGGGTGTGAGTTAGGCTGTGCTTACTGCAACACCTCAGTAAATGGGTGCGATAATTTAAGGAATGGCATAGATGGTCTTATTTAGAGTGGCCAACTTCAGATCACCACATCGTTTCCAACAAATCCAGCAATCTCATCAGCAACGGTTTCAGAACCTCCTACAACTGCAGCAACCATTGTTCCTGACAATTCTTCGGTTTCATCAACAAGTACTCCATCTATCGTCTCAACTGATCAGTTATCAGCAATTTTTTCTTCTACAACTTCAGCTTCACTTCATTTTGAACCTCCTACAACAACAACATCCTTTCTTCCGACAATATCTCCTACAACACCAGCAACAAATCATGAAGATGTCTCAACTGTCACCATATTCTATGATCCTGAAAGCAACTCTGCCTACAATTCAGAAGGTGCTGCTCCCATTAGAGCACCAGTTACAATTTATTATGATCTGCAGACTATCACAGTTCCTTCAACAGCTGCAATCAGTCCAGTCACCATCACGGTGCCTGGACCGGTACCTTATGAAAACAGTAATGCCATCCCCTGGCATTACGGCTCTGACTTGTACTGTGAAGGACAAAAGATCACTTTTGAATCATCAACCCCTGCACCACAAGTAGACAATGTGGGAAGAGGCGGAGGCTTCACTCGAAGCGGACGTCTTTTCGCTCCACAAATTCAGAGACCCACTGCCGAAGCAGAAGCTGCTGCCAAGGAAAAAGGGAAGAGCCCTGTGCAGGAAGATCAAGCTGTTAAGGAAGCTTTGAAGACACCATTCGATCAAGAGGTTGATGAAATCATGCGAATCATCAAAAAGAGTGATTATAAAATAGTGGATCAGCTTCATCAGACGCCTTCCAAGATCTCAATCCTATCATTGCTTATGTGCTCCGAAGCCCATCGGAATGCACTACTCAAAGTCTTGCACGCAGCTTACGTGCCTGAAGAGATCACTGTCAATCAGCTGGAAGCTGTAGTGGGGAATGTTAATGCTAGTCACGGACTAGGGTTCACCAATACTGATTTGACAACGGAAGGCCGCAACCATAACAAAGCCTTGCACATAACCATGGAATGCAAAGGTGCTGTCCTTTCCCATGTGCTGGTAGACACGGGGTCATCCCTCAATGTCTTACCTAAGAAGGCCCTAGTGAAGCTAGAATATGACGGATTGGCGTTGAGACCCAGCAACCTGGTGGTGAGAGCCTTTGATGGTTCAAAGAGATCGGTTCTGGGAGAGATTGAGTTACCCGTGACGATTGGCCCGCAGACCTTTAAAACTATCTTCTACGTGATGGATATACAGCCCGCCTACAGCTGTTTATTGGGTAGGCCATGGATTCACGCTGCTGGCAGCGTGACCTCTACCCTTCACCAGAAGTTAAAATATGAGTGGGAGGGTCAAATCGTTACAATCTGTGGAGAAGAGGATATTTTTGTCAGCCACCTGGCTACCTATAAGTACATTGAGATGGATGGGGAGATCCATGAAACAATGAGTCAGGGGTTCGAAGCTTTGAATGTCAATGAAACATCTGCTGTACCTGGTACTTCAATATCATCATACCAACAAGCCCGAAAGGTTGTTGAGGGAGGAAACGCCCAAGGCTGGGGCAAACTGTTATCGGTGGAGAAGAAAGAGGATAGATTTGGGTTGGGTTACAAACCAACTCAACAAGATCAAGCAGCGGCTGCGAAAGAGCCCAATTTTGTGAGTGGGGGGATGCTTACCCCTGATGCCATCAACTGTCTGGAAGACGAGCTGGAAGAAGAACGCAACCTGGAAAGCTGGATTCGTCCAAAGATCCCGGGGAGCAGTGTCTCGAACTGGTCTTCCCAGGAAATTATAAGAGTTACTCATGCAGAGTAATTATTATTTCCTGTATTTTTTATATAGCATGCATCAAAGTCTTGCATCTTGCCCAAGATGACAAGACTCATTTTGTAATCGGGCCATCTGTACTTTTTGTGCAAACAAGATTAATTAATGAAATATCAGACATCTTTTTGCAAATGAGTCTTTTTCTTTTCCACTCACTGTTTTTCCATTTTTCTTTTTGTACAAAAAATAAATGGCAGTGTTTTCAAAATGACAACTTTATTTCACTTTTCTAAAACAAGATTAAAATCAAATCACTAAAATGAACAAACTGAACCCTTGCAGAGAGTGCCTTCCAGACAGCACCGACAGCAGCACGACTATGACTTCGTATGACTTTGACAATCCAATCAATCAAGCTGATGAAGGAGTTGAAGAAAAATATGAGCTTCCTGAAGAGCTAGCCAGGTTGTTGAGACAAGAGGAAAAGGTTATTACCCCTCACCAGGAGGAGGTCGAAGTGATCAATCTTGGTACAGATGAGGACGTAAAGGAAGTTAGAATCGGGGCCTGCCTGCAAGACTCAGTGAAGAGACAATTGATTGATCTGCTTCAAGAATATGTGGACGTGTTCGCTTGGTCTTATCAAGATATGCCAGGGTTGGATACCGACATTGTTGTGCACAAGCTGCCTTTGAGAGAAAAATGCCCGCCGGTTAAACAGAAACTGCGCCGTACTCGTCCAAACATGGCTATGAAAATCAAGGAAGAGGTACAAAAGCAATGGGACGCCGGGTTCCTTGCTGTAACTAGTTATCCGCCGTGGGTTGCTAACATAGTACCTGTGCCTAAGAAGGACAGCAAAGTAAGGATGTGTGTTGACTACCGAGATCTGAACAGAGCCAGCCCGAAAGATGATTTCCCATTACCTCACATTGATGTATTGGTGGATAACACGGCTCAGTTCTCGGTATTCTCCTTCATGGACGGATTTTCAGGATATAATCAGATCAAGATGTCACCTGAAGACATGGAGAAGACAACCTTCATCACACCCTGGGGCACGTTCTGTTACAAGGTGATGCCATTCGGACTGAAGAACGCTGGTGCCACATATCAACGGGCTATGGTGACATTATTCCACGATATGATCCATAAGGAAATCGAGTGTTATGTGGATGATATGATCGCCAAGTCCCTTACTGAAGAAGATCACCTGGTGAATCTGCTGAAGTTGTTCAAGCGTCTGAGGAAGTACCAACTAAAGTTGAACCCCAACAAATGCACATTCGGGGTGCGATCTGGTAAGCTGCTGGGCTTTATTGTAAGCGAGAAGGGGACTGAAGTTGACCCTGATAAAGTCAAAGCTATTCAAGAAATGCCTGCACCGAAAACTGAGAAAGAAGTTCGAGGGTTCCTAGGTAGATTGAACTACATTTCAAGGTTCATATCTCACCTTACGGCTACTTGTGAACCTTTGTTCAAATTGTTAAGGAAAGAACAGACGGTCAGGTGGAATGAAGACTGCCAAAGGGCTTTTGACAAGATCAAGGAGTACTTACAAGAACCTCCAATCCTCATGCCTCCAGTTGAAGGAAGACCTCTGATCATGTACTTGACAGTATTAGAAGAATCAATGGGGTGTGTGCTGGGCCAGCATGACGAGTCTGGTCGAAAAGAGTATGCAATTTACTACCTAAGCAAAAAGTTTACCGACTGTGAACAACGTTATTCACTGCTCGAGAAAACTTGCTGTGCTTTAGCGTGGGCTGCTCGCCGACTGAGACAGTATATGTTGACCCACACTACTTTATTGATATCCAAGATGGACCCAGTTAAGTACATTTTCGAGAAGCCAGCTCTTACCGGACGGGTTGCAAGATGGCAGATGATTCTCACAGAATACGACATACAGTACACATCTCAGAAAGCCATCAAGGGCAGTGTACTATCTGAATATCTTGCTGAGCAACCCATTGATGACTACCAGCCTATGAGATTTGACTTCCCTGATGAAGACATCATGTTCATAAAAGCGAAAGATCATGAAGAGCCTGTTCACACTGAAGGGCCTGACCCGGAAGAAGAATGGACTATGATGTTTGACGGGGCTGTTAATATGAATGGTCGTGGTGTTGGTGCAGTACTCATTACACCTAAAGGAGTTCACATGCCATTCTCGGCGAAACTCACTTTCAACTGCACTAACAACGAAGCTGAATACGAAGCTTGCATTATGGGTCTTGAGGAAGCCATTGACCTCAGGATCAAGACATTGACCGTATTCGGAGATTCAGCTTTGGTAGTCAATCAAACCAACGGCAAATGGTACACCCACCAGGATCATCTGATACCTTACAGGGATTATACAAGGAGGTTACTGACTTTCTTCATGACAGTCAAGCTTGAGTATATCCCTCGGGACGAGAATCAGTTTGTAGATGCTCTGGCTACCATTTCGTCCATGATCAAAGTCCAGACTGCCAACTTTGTACCTCAGATTTCAGTGTCCAGACTTGATAGACCGGCATATGTGTTCGCAGCAGATATTGTTAAAGATGATAAGCCTTGGTTCCATGACATTAAGTGCTTCTTGGAGGATCAGACATACCCACCTGGGGCATCTTCCAATGATAAGAAGACTTTGAGAAGGCTTGCTGGTAGTTTCTTTCTGAACACTGATGGGTCTTTATACAAAAGGAACTTTGATATGGTACTCCTCAGATGTGTTGATAAGACAGAAGCGGAGTTGTTAATGCATGAAGTGCACGAAGGATCTTTTGGTACCCATGAAGGAGGGCATGCCATGGCTAAGAAGTTGCTAAGGTCAGGTTATTACTGGATCACAATGGATGCAGACTGTTGTGCTTATGCCAGAAAATGCCACAAATGCCAGATCTATGCAGATAAAGTGCATGTACCTCCCAATCCTTTGAACATCATGTCTTCACCATGGCCCTTTGCCATGTGGGGCATTGATATGATCGGCAAGATTGAGCCAACTGCTTCAAATGGCCACAGATTCATCCTGGTCGCCATTGACTATTTCACCAAGTGGGTTGAAGCAGCTTCCTATGCCAACGTTACAAGACAAGTGGTAGCCAGATTTCTGAAAAGAGATATCATCTGTCGGTACGGAATTCCCGAGCGAATCATTACTGATAATGGTTCCAACTTGAACAACAAGATGATGGCAGAGCTATGCCGGGACTTCAAAATTCAACATCACAATTCTTCTCCTTACAGGCCAAAGATGAATGGCGCTGTTGAGGCGGCCAATAAGAATATCAAGAAGATTGTGCAGAAGATGGTAGTCACGTACAAAGACTGGCATGAAATGCTACCGTTTGCCTTGCATGGGTACCGCACATCAATCAGAACGTCCACCGGGGCAACACCGTATCAACTTGTGTATGGTATGGAAGCAGTCCTGCCTGTTGAAGTTGAATTACCCTCTCTACGGGTACTAATGGATGTTAAGCTGAACGAAGCAGAATGGGTTAGGTCCCGATACGAGCAATTGAGTCTGATTGAAGAGAAAAGATTGGATGCAATCTGTCATGGGCAGTTATATCAGAAAAGAATGAAGAAAGCCTTCGATCAGAAAGTCAGGCACCGAGAGTACCAAGTGGGAGATCTTGTGCTGAGAAGAATCCTCCCTCCTCATACAGACCACAGGGGCAAATGGACTCCAAACTACGAAGGACCATTCGTAGTAAAGAAAGTTTTCTCTGGTGGAGCACTGATGCTCAGCACCATGGATGGTGAAGATTTCCCATCCCCTGTGAATTCAGATGCAGTTAAAAAATACTTCGCATAAAAATGACCCGCTGGACATAAAAACAGAATGTAAGTCCAGGCAAAAATAGGGCATCCCGGCGAGTCAAAAACAGAATAAAAGACTCGGGAAAAAATAAGGGAAAGTAAACAAAAAATGTACACCCGCTGAGTTGAAAAGCCGCATTGGACAGCTCAGGCAAAAATGGGTATCCCGATGGATTGAAAACCCGAAAGGGCAATCCATGCAAAATAAGGGAATGAGCGAACAACTGCATTCTGAATTCGTCTGTATCACTTACAACTTGGAAAGCTTCAACAGAATCAAGCTTCAATCAGAATCAGCCTTCTTCAGAAAGCAAGACGAGAAGAACGTCATTGTCATACGAGTCATAGCAGAAGAGGAAGCTCCTTAAAGCGTCATCAACATTGCCATCACTTTATTTCTCAATTTGTGACAATCTCCTCATTTCAGGGGATGTGTTTCTTTGACTGTATCTTGCCAATTCAGGGCACATGAATTAATAAAATCAGATTTTTCAGTTATGTTTCGTTTTGTACATTTTTTAGTTTGCAAAGAATGTCTGATGTCTCTAAAAAACTGATTGCACGAGTACAGATGCTTCTCTCTAAGAAAATAAAAAAAAAAAACACATGCTTGCAGGGAATATAATTACTCTCGAAGGTGCTTAACTTCCTATGACGGAATCCAGTAAGGGATACCTCGGGATTACTTTGTGCGCTTCTCTATCTTTTTCAGGGTTGCAGGTACCCAAAGCGCAACTGGGGGCATGAAAGCTTCATCCCAGCAAGCTGACAAGTCTACACTCAATTATGGCACCCGAAGTGCTTTCTCCCCAGCTGAGTTGCCTCTCATGACTTCCCCATCAGAGCTGCCAGGCATCGCAGAAGGCACCTACATCCCCGACTGAGTCAAGGATCTCTCTTTCTCCCCAGCCGAGTTGCCGTCACGCCCTCAGCCGAGTACAAAGTCAGGGAACCATCTCCCCACAGAGTCTCAGCCTCTATTCAGAAGAGCAATGCATGGAGATCACAACGGAGTGAAGAAAGCTTCTACAAACCCCAGCTGGGTCTCTCATTTACAAGGATATGTCAATCGGTGACCTGTATTCCCAAGCAGATACATCTCTCCAGGTCTATCAATGATCTCATCCCCAGCTGGGATGTCCATTTCAAGCAGATCGGCCGAAGATCTTCGCAGCAACGGGATCCAAATCCCGGTTTGGCATCTTTTGCATAATCATAGCATTCGCATCATATTCACCCATAAAGCGTAGCATTCCGTCTAATGCGGAGCATTACGGCAAAAAATCAAACGCATGGCATAATCATAAGCTATATTGTGAATCGAACACTTGTGAATAATAACCGTTCATCATTCATATACAGGAAAAATCCCCCAGAGTCCCCAGCAAAAGCAGTTGCCTCAAATCACAAACACCAGTATATACACCTTTCAACACCCGTCCGTGTCATCACTCCCCAGTAAGTCGCCTGAACACTCTTTACAAACAAGATCACCCGTATTACAGATACTTCCTGGCACCCGCCCGTGTCATATCCTCAGCAGAAAGCCAAAGACATCATCTTTGCACTCACCTATACTTGTATATTGCCTTGACACCCGTCCGTGTCATATCCCCAGTGCAGTCGCTTACACTTTTACAACCCATATACCTGTTTATACTATACTCTTCCCCTTTTGACACTCGTCCGTGTCACCCTCCCCAGCAGAATGATGATCATATAAATCACTCCTATCATACTTATACAGATACTCGTCCGTATCTTGTATATACCATTTATATCTCCCACAGATTCGACATGGGTTCATGTTCTTTGTTAACCAGTTGGTACTCGTCCGTACCATCATCTCAGAATATGCGTAAAGTGTTTGTTTCTACCTGATACTCGTCCGTATCATAGTCTTAAGGATGCTCGTCCGCATCTTTTAATCCATACACCGTGTCAAACACTTGTGTCTTCTTGAATATAGATACTCGTCTGTGTCCACTATTCCCCAGAAGAGTCCTCTCAGATTCAACACTCGTCCGTGTTCTCTGTTAACCAGTTGATACTCGCCCGTATCATCATCTCTGAACATTTGTCAGTTTGTTTCTACCCGATACTCGTCCGTATCGTAGTCTTAAGGGTGCTCGTCCGCATCTTTAATCTATACACAACATCTAAACACTTATACTTTCCTTTCTTGGTTGTGAACACTCGTCCGTGTTCACTATATCCCCAGTAGATCGCAAAGTAAGCTTTTTCTTTTTATCTGACACTCGTCCTATGTTATGATAAACCTTGAGAGCAGCCGTCCCCTGCTAGGTGGTCGTCCTCCACCTCTTGATGGTCGTCCTCCATCATGCTCATCCGATGGCCGTCCCCATCGCTGATATTTTCGGCAGCCGTACCCTGCCAGGTGGTCGTCCTCCACCTTTGATGGCCGTCCCCATCATAATTCCTTTATTCCCCAACAGAGCAGCCGTCCCCTGCTAGGTGATCGTCCTTCACCTTTGATGACTGTACCTCATCATCTGTTTATTTCATTTATTCTTTAACCCGATGGCCGTCCCCGTCGTGGTCCTTTTTCTTTTTAACCCGATGGCCGTCCCCGTCGTGGTCCTTTTCTCTTTAGCCCGATGGCCGCCCCCATCGTTGGTTACTTTGCTTTGTGAACTTGATGGCCGTCCCCGTCATGTTTCATTAATTCCCAAAGAATCCTACTCTATCTTGATGGCCGTCCCCATCATAATTTTATTTTCTCCAGCTAGTCGGCCGTCCCCGTCTTAGCTTTACCTTTTATCCCCAGCTAGTCGGCCGTCCCCGTCATCGCTTTATTTTCCGCGCTTTCCCCAGCATGTTGGCCGTCCCCGTCATTGCTCCTTACCCAGCAGTCGTCCTCTGCTCGACGGTCGTCCTCCGTCGCCCACACTTTACAATATACCTTATTTTACAATCTATATTCCTTTTCTTCTTCATTCTGTGAGTGCAAATTTTGGACTGTCTTTGGTATTCAACCACAAGTTATCTTGTTTGCCTGATAAGCCGTTGCTTACAACCTGCACAGCTAACTCATGTCTGAATAGGGGCAGCTGTAAACACCCCAAATTTGCCCTCACCCATTCACACCATGTCTTGTGATCATTTCACAGGCATAAACACAATCATATCACCTCATATTACATTTTTGGTTCATTGCATAGCTTCTAAGTCATCTGCACCTAGGGTTTGTGACCTGAGCAATCCAAGGGCATCTTGAACCACTCCAAAGGCAACCAATCACTTCAAAGGGGTCCATATGTGTTCTTGTATCATATTACATCCTCTCAAAGACAAAGATTCCAAAGAATCACAAGAACTGGGATTGGTATGGATGCAGAGCCAAGTTTGACTGCACAGTTGACCTAAAATTAGGGTTTTGGTTTCAGAGGCCATAACTCCAAATTTTTTGTTCATTCTTGTTTCCATTGGTCACTATATGGTATAGGGAGTATGCATATCAATTTTCATGAAGAAATTCCATGGGGAAGTCATCTGATCAAGAGTTGACTTTTCAGACAAGTCAGTGCAAAATCAGGGCATCTGAGGCCCCCAATGACCCAACCAATGGGCATTCTTCATCATTTTGAGTGTATATGATCTTTATTTGATCATGGAAGAAGGTTGAAGCTCACAAAATTCAAGAATTTGGAGTTTTTGCAAATGTTGACTTTTTGGGTATAGTTGACTTTTCAAGAATGTGTCATTTTAGGTCACTTTTCAAGCCTTGATTCTTGATCCAAAAATGCTTCAAATGGAAAAACTTTGGTCATGAAAGTTGTAGAATACATCTTTCCCTTTTCAAAAAGTACAAGAACATGATCAAATTCTTCTTGGATCAAAAGTTATGGTGTGGCAAAGTTGGCAAAAATCATTGATTTTCAAGATGTGCACCAAATGAGAATTTTGCAAAACCATGAACCAAGGCTGTTTGTAACCTCTAGTTGACATCAAACCATGACACAAACATCACATAAACTCTAAAAGTCAGAATTGAACCAAGAATGCTCATGTTTCATGGCTTATGGAATGAGAAAGTCACATGTGAACCAAAGTTGCACCAACTTGCAAAACTCATGATCACACTTCCTACCACTTGCCACATTGGATGCTGAGCTTTGCTAGCCCTTCCCCTCACCCTTGCTGCGCCAGCCCATGCTTTGTACTAGCCTAGAACCAAGCCATACCTCTCTTACACAAAAAGTGGACTTTTGGCAAAAGCAAACTTACCAATCAATAGAGGCCATGTCAAATCATCTGACCTATAGGATTAAAATATACTATCCAAATGCAGGCCATAACACTCAAGAGGCAAGGCAGAAACAACACACAACATCACATACACAAACTCACTCCCTTTTGCAAAACTCTTCGAATTTCTCTGCCCAGCTCAAAAACATCCAAACTATTTCCACACTTCAACTCACCATGCCTCATTGAGTCCAAAGCATCAAAGAACCAAGCCTGAAACAAGCCATAACACCACTTCACCATTTTCACTCCAACTTGCAGTTTCCTTCGAAACTCTCTCCACAGCTCACAAACATCCAAACAAACTCCACAAACCTTCTCCACTCATCATCTGGACCATAAGCAACCCTTCACCATTGCCAGAAACAGCCTGAATCACCATTGCCATGTTCAACTGAGCTTGAGCAGAAGTTGTTCAAACTCTTCATCCAGCCAACATAAATTTCTCCCAAGCATTCAAGCATCATCAAGAGGTCATAAGGAGTGGATTTCACCAAGAGGGGAGGCCTGAAAGTTGCTAGAGTGAAAGCTTCGAATCTCAGGTAGCTCAAGAAATATTTTCCCAGAAATTATTTTTTAAGTTCTTAATCTGTTCTATATGTCTTCCTGATCATGAATATGCCTTTGGTTTTGAAAATGGTGGAGAGATGAGAGTTTACCATGCTTCTGAAACTTTTTGCCCTAGAAATAGATTGATTCGATTCAGCCATTGTAGGAATGATAATTTTGTTTTGAGTTGGGGTTTTGATTCGTGAGTGAGTGGGGATCATTCCTGTGTTCTTAGATTTCATTTTAGATGCGTGTGTAGAGAGTTAGCATTTTGGAGTGAACGGAGAAGATGACCGGAACACTGTTCCGGTCATCTGAAAGTGATTAACGGCAGGGTTAGGGTTTAAACATTAATTAGCCAGGTTTGAATGCTGGCCTTTGGATTTGGCGCCAGGTCAACGCGCGCGTGTTTCCATTTGAATCTCCACCATCAGATTGCATGACTTTTATTTAATTCAGTTTATTTCATTTTTATTTTTTATTTAATTCATTTGTTTTCCACAATTTATTAAAAATAGTAAAAAATGTCTAAAAATTATGAAACTTTTTCTCATGAGTTTTATTAATTTTTAGGACCCAAAAATATTTTTGTTTTTATTTTTATCATTAAAAAAGTATTTTTAAATATTTAAAAGATTATTTTTAATTGATTAATGGAAATTAATTTATTAAAAATACTTTTAGGTATTTAAAAATCACCAAAAAATTCATGAAATGTTCTAAGACATTTAGAAACATTGTCCAACCTTCAAACTAAATTTCTTTTTTGATCTTGATGCTTTTTTGAGAATTTTCTTTTGAATTAAAATCATTTTTGTGCATTATTTTGATCCTAAGTTCAAAAAATCTTTTCTGCCTATCTATGAAGAGTTGGACATTGATTCTTCTTGCATTGCATTGTGTTTAGCATGTAGTTTTTGAGATTAAATGGCCTTGATTTGATTCTTCATTTTCAATTTATTTGGCATTTCTTTTGTGTAGGTACCTTAAAAACCCTAATAACTTGTAAAAATCATAACTTGAGATTGGTTAAGAGTTGAGACCTCTCCTTTGGGCATTGGGTTAGTATAGGATTAGGGGTCCTTTGTGTGGCATTTTCCATTTTTTATCTTAGGGTTTGCTTCTGTTTTTGGTTTTTGATTGATGAATGATTCATAAACCCTAATTTGGGCTTCCATTTGCATCCATCTTGCATTCTCTAGCATAACATGACTTGCCATGACATTTCAAGCATCCATGTGATTCATTTGACATCATAAGACATATAGAAAGCATGTTTGATCATTGCATCATGTGTTTGCCATATTGTATGCCATGTGCACTTCATAACTTTTCATGTATGTTCATGGTTCCTAACTTGCTTCATTTGCATTCACAAACTTGTATGATCATCTCCATGTGCTGCCTCATGTTTGTAGCATCTCATAGCATCATTAGCATCATGTATATGCTCCTGGTTTTGTTTCTCATCATGTCATCTCATCTCATCTTGCATTGCATTGCATTTCTTTTCTAACCCTTTCAGGTGGTAAGTGACTTGAGAAGTGAATTTGCCTTCACTTCTCATAATTTTTCTTTCCATCTCTCTTGCATCCATTGCTGCATTTTTGTTTGTGTTTGAGTTTGAGCTTGCTCATTCCTCTTCTTCCCACTTTCTCTCTTCAAGTGACTCGACTTCTTGAATGAAGCAAGTCACTTTGCTTCTCTTGATCCTTTCATCTGCCTCCTGGTGGTTCCATTGAAGATTGTTCTTGCAAACCTCACAAACCTTAGGAACAACCAAGCATGACAATGATTAGGGTTTTGATTAGTCTCCCCTCTTAGTTTTACCTTTGTGTCTCTTTTGAGTCTTCTCTTCTCATCTCATAATCAGGGACTAAACCCTAAAGGCTTTAAGGCTTTGTGATTAAGCTTATGCCTGCATCCTTCTCTTAGGATGGAGTGTATAACTTTAATCCTAAGTGTTAAACCCTTAATGTGTTTAAATCTCTTAAACAATTCACTTAATAATCATCAAGACATCACACTTGTAACTTGGGCCTTGCATTAGGGTTCTAATTCTTCCTTAATTGGTTAAGAAGGACTAACCCTAGTGTTAATGGACAAGTCCCCCTCAAGTTGTCTTACAAACCATAAAACTCACTTCATCATCATATCATTAAATAAAATCCACTTAATCAAAGGCTTGTTTTGTCATGAGTTTAATCCCTAATCATGGATTAAGTTGAGGAGCTTTCCTCAGCTTAAACTTTCTCATCTATTATCCTTCTATTAGGATGATGTAATGAGTATGTTTAATCCCTGATTATGGCTTAACCTCATTACTCAACACTAAATAAAAACACCAAAAACATCTAAATAATCACAAGTAGGTTAATGATTTTAACTCTACATCAAAAGGTGATTAAGTGTGAGAATCTGACTTCACACTTAAGGTATTCTCATTACCCCTAAACAGAGGGAAGATGTGGTGAGTTTACTAGATCCATTGGTTTAGACTTAAGCTCATTAACTTATGACAAACTTTCAAAAACAATAAAAGACTGAAAACACAAAAACAAACAATAATCGTCTCCTTCGGGATTCTTTTCTCATCACCTTCACTCACAAACGAGAACTTGCTTCTTCCGTCTAATGCAAGACAGTTTGCATCTGTGCCAGACAGATCATACACTTGAGCATAGGCAAGTAAGCAGTTCACCGGTCATTTCATCTTTCAGTCTCTTTGGGTCGAACTACGGTGTTCTGACTTCCTCATTGCACGAGAGGATACGTAGGCATAACTTAACAGTTATCGAACAAAAGTCTCTGTATATTCCCCCTCTTCCAGCATTCTTCCTTTAGCCTCATGATCTTGAGCATTTCATTCTCACACTGACACTTTCATACTTCATATCACTTATACACTATACACTGACACCTGTATATCTTTTCCAGCTCTTTATACACAGATTGCACTGACACTACCCCTTTAAAACACAAATTTTTTAAGCGTGGATCCCGTCGAGTACGACGGACAATATGGGTGCTAATACCTTCCCAGGTTGTAACCAACCCCCTTTCTCAGTCTCTCTGGTTCGCAAACCGTCTTATCCATCCCTTTCTAGGTCTATGCAGCATTGCCTTTCCTCCGGGATAAAAATGCCTAGCTGGCGACTCTATTCATCTCCAGTGAGTTCACGGCTGTGTGTTCTCATTGTCCCTCTCGCCGACCGTTCGCGTCTGTACCCCATTTGACTTGGCTTCATTTGGTGGGAGCGACACCGCCCCATCAAACATTAGACTCCATTTGGATTCATGCTTTGGCCCCTCCTTCGGGAGTGTTTCCTCGCAGTCCTTAGCTTTCAGGAACATGATGTCCTCATTAAGGAAATAAAATCTCATTGGTTGGTAATCATCAATCGGTTTCTATGCAAGATAGTCTGATTAGATACTTCCTTTGATTACTTTCTGTGAAGTATATTGCATGTCATATTCAGTCAGAACCATTTGCCAACGTGCAACCCTTCCCGTCATTGCTGGTATATCAAAAGTGTACTTGATTAGGCCCATTTTGGAAACTAACAAAGTTGTGTGTGTGAGCATATATTGCCTTAATTTCTTAGCAGACCATGTGAGTGCACAACATGTCTTCTCAAGCATTAAGTATCTGGATTCACAGTCAGTGAATTTCTTGCTCAAGTAGTAGATGGCGTTCTCCTTTCTACATGTCTCTTCATGTTGACCGAGAACACAACCCATCGAACCCTCAAGTACAATCAAATACATTATCAATGGCCTCCCTGGAACCAGAGACATGAGAATTGGAGGTTTTGTTAGCTCCTAATTTCTATACCTAGTTGCCTCCAGGAAGTATTGACTTTAACATCATGTTTTTTGGAAGAAATAAAAGGCTTAGACTAAATCAAAGTTAAAGAAGCCTGAGTCGAAGATGCAAGGAATGAAAGGATATGGACTTAAAATATTTTTTAAGTATAAGGAATGTGGTTCGACCAAGCGTTCAGCGACGTGCAGCAGTTGAGATCAATATTTGAGGGAAAGTTATGTTTCTTTCAATTTGAATAAATACAAGTGGCGCACATTGGAAGTTCAAGAACATGCAAAGTGCCAAGTGACATATTTTTAGGAGTAAACTACCAATAGTGGTTACCTTCGATTAGTATAAATAAAGTAGTTCTAGTGTTAGAATTATGTGTGAATCATATTGTACAAGTTACTCCATAAACACTCAAAGTAGCCGTGTGTAGAGAAACGAGTGAAGGAGAGAATGTACCTGATGAGATCCCCACCTTATTTCATATCAATTAAATTTATGTTCAAGATTTTACTTTGAATTCCTTTTATCTTGGATTTTCTTTACTTTCGAGCAAGTTTATTATTCAGCATTTTAATGTCTTTTACTTGCTTTCTTTATGCTTCCTTGCCATTTACACTTTTACTGCACTTTACTTTCGACTTCCATTGTTTTGAGTCTTGTTTGTTTTATTTTCTCTTTTTACCAAAAACACTTCATAAAGTCCGTCGAAGATTTTATGACATTATTCCTGAAAAACCAATTAAAACCTACTATAACACATGTCCTAGGATCAATCTGGTCGATCCTGTGAGTAACTGAGAACATTTTGTTGCTTTTAGAGGACCAACGGTTGTTTACAATTTTTCAGGGTAAATAGGTTTCTGCAAGTATTCTTTTATTTTGTCGAATGCCACTTGTTAATCATCATTCCACCTGACCGTTTGATCTTTTCTTAGCAATTTGAATATTGGTTCATATGTGGCTGTTAGGTGAGATATAAACCACAAAACTTTTTTTAGTTCTCGGCTCAGGCATTTCTTATATCGCTTTTACCTTTGCAGGATCAACCTCAATTCCTTTTTCGCTTACAATGAAATCCAGCAACTTTCTAGATCGTACTATGAAAGTTCACTTGTTCGGATTCAACCTCAACCTGAACTTTCTCAGTCTTTCAAATAACTTCTTCAAGTTAATCATGTGTTCTTTTTCTGTTCATGATTTGGAAATCATATCATCCACATAAAACTCAATCTCTTTATGAATCAAATCATGGAATAATGTCACCATTGCCCATTGATATGTTGCCCCGACATTCTTCAACCCAAAAGGCATCACCTTGTAACATAAAGTACCCCATGGGGTAATGAATGTGGTTTTCTCCATATCTTCAGGTGCCATCTTAATCAGATTATACCCGGAGAAACCGTCCATAAACGAGAACACTAAAATCTGAGCGGTATTGTTAACCAACACATCTATATGAGGCAACAGAAAATCATCTTTTAGAATTTCTCTATTGAGATCCTAATAATTAACACACATATAGACCTTCTCATCTTTATTTGGTACGGGCACTATGTTGGCAACCCATGGAGGATAACTGGGCACAGCAAGAAAACCTGCATCCCATTGTTTCTGAACCTCTTCTTTGATCTTCATTGCCATATAAGGACGAGTCCGACAAAGTTTCTCCTTGACTGGAGGCCACTCTTCTCTCAAAGGCAGCTTGTGCACAACAATGTGTATATCTAAACCTGGCATATCTTGATAAGACCAATCAAAGATATCAACATATTCACCCAACATTTCAGTTAGCGCTTTCTTCATATTTGCTTGTAGATTAGCCCCAATCTTGATCTCTTTCTTAGCATCCTCGGTACCAATATTGAAAACCTTTACTGCCTCTTGATGAGGTTGAATGACTTGTTCCTCGTGTTTCAACAATCTGGCCAATTCTTCAGGTAGTTCACAGTCTTCCTCGACTTGATGAATCAGATTATCAAAGTCATACATGGCCATAATAGAATCGTTATCAGTGGAATCTGGAGGATCAAGTCTACACGAGTCATGGTTGATGCTTTATTTTAGAATTTATTTTTTATTTAGGAGAAAACAAAATAAAATAAACATTGCCATTTTTTTTATGTTTTTGTGAAAAACAGAAATGAAAGACAAAGAACACAATTGAATGCAAAAACGTCCTTTTATTCATGATAAACTTGAAAATGAAACATGTTCCCTACAATGAATTGTTGCCCCTTGGGCAGAGCGCACGATTTTAACATGAAATTTATGAGAAGAAAAACAAGGAAAATTACTCTGTTTGAAGAGTAACCGTGATGATGTCTTCAACAGACCAGTTTTGCAATTCCTGCCCCAAAACACATGGGCGTACCCAATTGTTGAGGTCGTAGTTGCTATCAACTCCGTCAGCATTAACAAAACATGTCTGATCTAGATAAATTATCTCTCCACGGTTGAAAGCATTGTTTCAAAACTCGGACCATTCCGCCCGGTTTGACTGGTTAGACAGTGAACCAGAGGGTATAACGGCTTGGTAAGATCATCGGACCATAGTTGCAATTGACCCGGTGAAAACTGGTGTGACCCGGCCGGTTCACTGGTCAGACCAGTGAACCATTGGGTTTCATGATCTGACGGGTTGATCTTTCTATGTTTATTTTGTAAATTAATTAAAATTTTGATCATCCTATTTTTATTTTTCATAAGTTTTGGTGCCCTTGTTTTAAAATCCTATTTTATTATTATAGGTTTTGAAAAAAAAATGATATTTTAGCTTATTTATAATAATTTTACAAAACAAAAATGAAATTATATTTATAAATTAACAAAAAATTTGAACAACAAATCATGATGCAAAAGAAAAATGAAATTATATTTTCACATTATTTTCAATATGAAACTCATTATTAAAAAAAAAGAATTTATGTTATAGAAGAAAGATAGAATTAAATATTCATAAATAAAAATCACATTATTTTTTATTAAAATTGTTATTTATAAATCTCATTATTGATTTAAAGTAAAAGTCACATTATTTTTATTAACTTTTTATTTATATATTTTTATTTTCTAGTCTATCTTTTATATTTAATTATTTACATATAACAAAATATTTTATTATGTTATATATTAGTTTATTAGTTTATGGTAGTATTATGTCATACAATTATTTTTCTTATTTTTGTTAATTTATAAGTATCAATAAATTGTTATATTTGGAAATTCAAAATTGTTAATTCATAGTTTTTTTTCATATATTTTATAGTTTTAAATTTATGTGAAGAATTATATTTCATGAATATTTTTTTTTATAATTTATATAAATTGAATTAGAAGTCATGCAGTCTGACTAGTGACCCATTGGTCTGACCACTAACCCGGTGACCCAATAGCTTGACCAGGTCGACAACTGGTCTGTGTTTTAAAATATTGATTGAAAGTGATGGGTCCCTTCTTTACTGCTGAAAACGCTTGAGTAGGCTGATATCCTATACCATACATATCCTATTTCATGGACACATTAATAGGCTTGTCCCAACCCTGGGCATTGCCTACTTTTACAACTTCAACTTCCTGTTTGTAGGATGAGATGGAAGTACCTTTTTTTACTGTTGCTGGAGGACGTATCAGTTGAGGCGACCCTTCCATATTGACAACTTTGAACGCTTGGCACAACATGTAATGAATCTCTTCGTCCATTTCTACATATTTAAATGTTGATAGATGACTGACAAAGATGTCCTCTTTCCCACACACTGTTACCACTTGTTCGTCAACCAAATACTTCAACTTCTGATATAACGTGGACGTAACATCCCTAGCGGCGTGGAACCACAGACGACCCAATATGCAGATGTAAGTTGGATGTATGTCAATCAGGTAGAAAGTACATTTGAACACTTGGGTCTTATTTTCACGGGCAATTCCACCTCACCAAACATTGATCTTTTGTACCCATCAAAATCTTAAACAATTAGATCACTTGGTCTTAATACAAGGCCATCCACTTATAATTTCATCAATACCTTCTTAGTAAACATATTCAACGAGGAGCTTGTATCAACTAGCACATGCGACAATACTGCCCCTTTGCACTCCATAGTGATATGCAAAGCCTTATTGTGATTTCGTCCCTCTGAAATCAAATCATAATCAGTGAAGCCCAGTCCTTACTGGCATTTACATTAGCCACCACACTTTCAAGCTGATTGATTGTGATTTCCTAAGGAACATACACCATCTTCAACACTTTCAGCAATGCTTCTCTATGTGCATCGGAGCATATTAACAACGACAAGATGAAGATTTTAGACGGGGTTTGATTCAGCTGCTCCACGATCTTGTAATCGCTCTTCTTGATTATCCGTATGAACTATTCCACCTCCTTTTCAAAAGTGCCCTTGGAATCAGTTTCAGGTATATGGACTTCCTCATCCACCTCTTTCCCTTTAGCCTTTGCTGCAGCTTCAACGTCTTTGTCATTGGGAAGCGTCTACGGGGCGAATAGTCTATCACTTTGGGTAAAACCTCCAAGGCCACCCACATTGTCAATACTGGAACTGCTAGTCAAAGGAGTCTCTACCTCCTACTTTTTTCCCTGATAGTATACATCGGCCCCATAATGCCATAAAATGGCCTTCTTAGATGTGAATGGGATCGGTCCTGGTACACTGATAGTAACAGGACTAGACCTTTTCCGGCACACTGATGGTAACATGAGATGCTCTCTCAGGCACTTGGATCTTAGAAGGGGTATAATATATGGTTAATGTTGACACTTCATCATTTTTCTTCACGACACTGTCAAACTATAAACGAGCCACATCCATCAAACTCTGCAAGGCATTCTTCAATTTCTTGCAACCATTAATCTGATTTAAATAATCTAAACAAATCTCGTCACAACCCAGGAACATGTGTCCCTTCAATAGAAGAGCTTTTACTACCAGCAACGGAGTTTTCACATGATTAACATCAGTCACCAAGTTCATCTCTTTGTCGTCTTCAATAGCATGCACACTTGCTCCTCCACGATTTGGCGTGGGGTTCTGAAGAACATCGGGAGGAGGAGAGAAATTAATTGCTTTGGAATCAATCAAATCTTGTACTTTATTTTGAAAAGCCCATCACTTCTCAAATAGTGTTCCCAACAACACCTGAGTGGAATTCACATCGGGCATTTGTGTCATAACCAGGTGGAAAATTACCGGTAGGGAGAACGCTCATTGTACGAAGCTCCACTGTGTTCAACTTGAACAACTGCGGTAGTAATACAAAATATGCCATAGGGATAGGATCAATATTATGGTCCCTCATTCTAGTTCTTTGTTGAAATGGTCTATGCGTTTGTTGCTGCTAAGCCTGCAGTTGTGGGTGTTGTTACTTAACAAATAGTGTGGGGATGGTTATGGCGGCTGCTTGATGATAAACTTGGGAAAAATCTCTTCCTCGGCTCCTATACACAACATTTGTTTCTCCCTCTCGCCTTCTTTGATCACTAACAAAAGGTTTCCTCCCATTGGAAGAACTAACACCACTCACATCCTGAATCTTACCCAGTTTCAACAAATTCTTTATTCTTTCACCCGCAATAACAATGTCATAAAAACCGATAGACGGACAAGCAGCCAAACAATCCAAAAATTCACCTTGCAAGGTGCCCATAAACATGTCATCCATTTCCCTATCCAATAGTGATGGTTGAACCTGAACAGCCAGTTCACGCCACCCTTGGGCATATTCTTTGAAACTTTCTTTAGACCCCTGAGAAAGGCTCTACAACTGAGTGCGGTTGGGAGTCATGTCAATATTATATTGATACTGTTTGAGGAAGGATTTAGCTATGTCTTTCCAAGTTCTGATAGATACCCTATTCAACTTCACATACCAGCTCAACGAAGCTCCTGATAGGCTATCTTGGAAAAAGTGCATCGAAAGCTTCTCGTCATCAGTGTGGCCAGAGATTCTACCAAAGTAACCATGAATGTGAGTTCTTAGGCAAGTACTATCGTTGTATTTGTCAAAAGAGGGCACTTTAAACTTAGGAAGGATTATCACACCAGACACTAACCCCATGTTTGTCACATCAATTCCCAAGGAATTTCTGCATTCCATAGTCTTAATCTTCTCAGTCAGCTCTTCATACCTTCTATCATTAATGTCATTCAAGTTGCCTACATCAGCATCGATCAGAGTAAATTGGTCCTCATGTGCATCCTCCAAAGTCACATTGTGAGCATCAACCCCTTTAGGAATTGGTACTCCATTACGGGTAGCATTCCCGTTCATATTCCTATTTGGGGTCCCTCCATAACCACCATCTTGGTTCTCATTCTCTGGCTGCTCGACCATTAACCTGAGACGTTCCTGATTTTGCGCCATCCCAGTCATCAGTTCCATGAACTGATCCATCCTATGTCTTAGCTCAGTGAGTTCGGTTTGCATCTGGTCAGCCATTCTTGTTTGATTTCTTTGGGTTAGGTATCGGTGGATACGCTGGTCAGTTATACTTCCTGAAGAAGACAAAAGATGAGAAAACCTTATCTGGTACCTGTAACAAAGAATGAAAAATGATATGTATGATATGCAATTCAATATTTTTTATTCTCAAGGCCTTCTTTGTGCCCCGATTCCGGTTCTTCAAGAAATACACAGAAGACCAGATAACCTCTGAGAGTTGTTGAGCCGTCACATAATATTAAACAAGTTCCATTCATTTGCGAGAAGACACTGTGATCAGGTGTTGGTGAGTGAATGGTGATGTGAAGGATATCCAAGAAACCATTGTAATAGAAACCAACATATCATAAGCAAGAGAAAAATCCTGGAGGATCAAAGTCATACATAGAATTCGGAAACATCAACAAATATGTCTAAAATATTAATAAAGGTTCCCTCAACAATCCTGAGGATCACCAAATATAACACTAAAAACAAAAGATCCTACACTCTGCGAAACACCACCTCTGTCAGCCTCAGACTACTCTTCTGGACTTCTTCAAACATGGACATCACATCAAGATGCTCGGGATTCTGAATTAGCCCTTGGATCAAATGATCCCTCACATCAAAAGCATGATGTAGTGTACCAACATACTGCCAGAAGACTTCTTCATTCAAATCACCATGTACATGTCCTACTCTGGCTCTCTCCACTTCAGCTAGAATCTTAAGTTCTTCAACCTCCTTCTGGGCTTCTTCAAGTAGTTTCTGGCTTTGAACCATACTTCCCCGATATTCCCGGCGCTTTAAATGTACAACCTTCAATTCCTCATCTAGAGCCTTTATCTTTTCATTCAAACCTTCAATCTCTGACCTGAACCCATCCTCAACTCTTGTCTGATGGTTCAAATTATCATCCCATTTCTATTGCCACAGGGTAATAGTCTGATTGGCCTCAAATAGGGACTTCTTCATGTTTCGGTGCTCTTTGGAGGTATTATGTTCAGTAAGCCCCCTCTTGTAAAAGTAATTGGCTCTATCTTCAAGATCTTTTTGCTTCCCTTCCAAGAGTTTCTCTGCAGACATGGCTCTTTCTTCTAATCTTTTGTTTGTATGCACTAACCATTGACAAAGGCTGCTAACTTCTGAATTTTCCACCCGAAGCTCTTGCACCAAGGTTTCCAACTTACGGTAGTCTTAAATGGGTACCGTAGTCCCAGGTTCTATTACCTTTGGGTATAGAGGAGGTTCAACTAAAAATGGCAGCTTAATGATGATTACCCGATGTTTCAACCAATCAGTATAAGGTGGGTACATTTTGGGGTTTGGTTTCCCAAACCCCATACTTCCCTTCTTGATGAGAATATCCCAAGCTTCACAGATAATGAAGGGAAAATTGTCATCATTCTTAAAATACAAAGACTATACCAAGTTTTTCTCTACCGGAGGCTCCTTCAGTGGATAACCAAACTGCTTAATTGTCAGGACATGATTGTAACTAATACCTCCTCTCCTTCCCAGTAAGGGCACATTTGTAAATGTCCCACAGCTACTCAGAATGATGTCTTCGGCAATTAATCCCATCAATCTTTTGGAACATTGAAGGGTTCCCTTAAGCTCAACAAATGCCCCAATCTTTGGAAGATGCCGGGAAAACCAGGCATAAAATAAAGGATCACAACAAACTACCAACATTCCCCTTTTATTTTCATTTTTGTAGTGGATTGAATAGTACAAGTCATCTAGCAAAGTAGGAACCAAATTTCTTTTGATAAAAATGCAAACAACATCCATATCAATAAAATTTACTACATTTGGGAACAAATAGATTCCATACATGCACAGAGCTAAGATGGTAATGAAAGTAACCCACTCCTTTTTTAAAGCACATTTTCTTGCTTCTCCTACTAGAATCTCAAGATGGAAACCCTTATACCCTCCTTTCTCTTTAGCAGAAGCCTCAACAACTGATTTACCCAGATGAGTTGTTGCAGCTATGGCTTCATCTGGAGGAGACCTTTTTGAATGATAGAAAGGTGGTGTATCCCCAATAGGAACCCTCAGGATGTCTACAAAATCTTCTAATGTAGGCACCAGGATATAATCATTGAAAGTAAAACACTAGAGTTGAGGATCATAGAACTGTAGGAGGGTATGTAATGCATCATGTTGATTTGGGTCAATTTTGTCAACAAAGCTCAGAATTTACCGATATCTCTTCCTGAATTTATCCAACATATCACTACTCATCAGATCTATCAACTCTTTGATCACTTTGACTTCAGGCTTTGGGAACCAGTAATTGTCATTCTTCTTTCTAGGGTGACCTTCCATTTTGAAACATAAAACTAACCAGAATCGAAGGCAATAATGAGAATCCATAGAGTAAAAAATAAAAGATTTTAATGATGAATGAATGTAATGCAGCTAGACATGTGATTAGGGCCAAAGTAGGATGTGTATGTGTAAGTGCATGAGCCAAGTGTATTTGTAGAGCCACATTAATAAGAAGATCTCTTTACAGAACCCAAACTGAGAATACTAAAATTTGTATTGAACCAGATCACTACTCATAGGACAATCATATGAACCATGTATGTAAAAGGTCAAGGTTACCTGCAAACCTGTAAATAATCCCCCCACCACATAGGTAGTGCTAATGGTCAGCTTCTCTGACTCTCAGGTCGATAAGCAACAATACGGTCACTATTTTCGGTTTGGCATTATATACTAAACGAGGAGGTCTCCACTGATTCCTATAAAACAAGGTCATCCTATGCGAGTTCCCAGTGGGTCCTCGGGTGCAAGTGGGTTTGCCAACAAATGTGGTATTCCACAGTCACCACTGGAGAAGGTGTTTCCACTAAGGTCCTCAATGATCGGTCACTAGATTGACATAACTCTCAAGGTCCAATCATGAATGAGGAAACCCGTCTCAGCAAGATATTCCCAAGAAAGTCACAATCTGGTTGTGGAACTCATAATTACTCTTGTGGAAAGATACCATGAAAGCAAAGTGATTGTCCACTCTAAAGTCTAAGGTGCACTAGAGCCTGGATAGTGGGCTCATATCACAGTATCATCCACTCTAAAGTCTAAGAACACGCCTCATTTATATGATGCATGATATAAATGAAATACGGTAAATGTGGTAAAGTAAAGCAGTAAAGTTGTAAACAAAAACAAACCAAACACCCAATAAATAGAAACACACAAGCGCTAGGAGAGACTTGCATAGGGAACCAGAGTCCCCAGAAGAGTCTCTAACTGTCACTCCCTAGATTTTCATCCTAGTACAAATGCGAAAGTGGCGCGGAAAAAGAAGAAGAGTCTCCAGCCATGCATTTTTATCCCAAGAAAAGGTAAAGGTAATGTTGCATAAACTTAGGGACAGGAAAGAACAATGTCTTGCAAACTAGAGATAACGGGTAAGGGAGTCGGTTACGTGAAAGGAAGGTATTATCACCCATTCATGTTCATCGTACTCGATGGGATCTACGTTTGCTTGTATTGCTCAAAGGGTGTTGTGACCTGCTTCATCTGTTGCTAAACTAGAACTGGAGAAGGAACAAAAATGGAAAGTGAACGAGAAACAATGTAGGGAAAAGAAAGGAATGTGTTCGAATGGGCCCTACCCTACTGCCTACGTATCTCAACGGGAATGAGAATTAGAGCGACATAGTTCCCCTAACTAGGGAATAAACTTGCTTGTTTGTGTTTTTTTAAAGGAACGGTCAATGTTCTAGCTCAGGTGTTACAGGCTCGCTGAATCGAGTGTGTTACCGTATTGCATGAGAACATGAAGAGGCGCATTCTTACGATGAGAGTTAATAAGATGAGAAAATAATTCCCGAAGGAAAGACATGTTTGTTTGTTTTGAAGTGTTTTAAGAGTTTTTTATTTGAAACGTTTTGCATAAGAAAGTGTACCAAAGTCTTTTACAATGGAGTGTGTACTTCATACATTACTCCAAGATGGAATGATAATGAAGCACACTAAGTATGAGGAAGACCCTCACACTTATTTCCAATGCTCAAGGTTTAAGCACACTAACCTACTTCATTTATTAAGTGTTTTTGTTGTTTTAGAATGAAAAAGTGTTTTGGTTTTGGTTTGTGATACAACCCCATGCTAAAGACTTGTTCATCATTCTAGATAACTTACAACTCATTCCAAGATGGAATGTTTGCAAGCACCCCATGACATAAGGCTCTTGGAACATGAAGATGTATCAACCTTTATTAGATGTTTTTGAGATTATTTTGAGATGAGAAAAGAAGACTCAAAGAGAAAGAAAAGGTAAAAATTAAGGGAGACTAAGACCATACCCTAAAATTATCATGCTTGGAGATGTCTAAGGTTAGGTGTGGTATGAGGAACCTAAGTCTAAAATAAGAGAGAATAATAACAAGTTCTAACTCACTTCAAAGATTGAAGATGAGATAAGAACTCAAAGGGATGAAGAGAGGTGAAATGTCAAAGAAGCATAAGATGCTTATCACAAACACACAAGAGAAAACTTTAAATAGATGAGGGAAAAAGTGTGTGTGGAAGCACATATACACACTCAACTTACCAATTTCCCCTACAAGCAAATGTTAGTTAAACAATTGAATATGAAATCAAAAGTGAAAGAAAGAAGACAATTAGGCATCAAACATCTCATAAAGTGAAACTAGGGTTCAAACAAAACTTAAATATAAGGGTGAAGGTTCCTAAGGGTTAAATGACTTCAAAACTCAGTAGATAAATTTCATAGGTCTATAAGGATGCTAGGGTACCTCACAAAATCAAACTATGTCATACTATGCTAAAAACGTTCACATAAGTTCACATGAATGCAAGTTAGGATTCATGGATGAAGTATAAATGCATATGGAATACAAGTATGAATGATTGCATGAAATGAATACCAAATTCCGTAATTAATGTTTATGAATATGGATGAATTAACATACCATTAGATGCAATGGTTCAAGTATATGAAGCAAGAAGAAGGAGAAGTGAGAATAAATGGAACAAGTATCACATAAGATAATTAATTATGCAATAAAAAAATGAATAACATGTGAATATGAATGAGATGATTATGGGTCAGTAGCATAAAAATGATGAGATGTAATTGGGGTTCATGAATATTCATTTATGATTCACACACAAGTCATGTTAACAATTAGAAGATAAGAGAAATAAGTTTAGGTCAAACATACTATGTAAGGATGAAATTTGTAATACAGGTCATGAATGAAGGATGAATGATGATCATGGATAAGAATGGCTATGATTCATTAGTGTATGAATTTATTGATAATGTTGAAATGCAAATTTGATCATACAATGTTCACATGTAAACCATATTGAAACAAATTAAGCAACTAGGTCAAATAATTTCAAGTAATAATTCAAATTGAACTACTTATGTATAAGTTATGAATGATGAAAGTTAGTGACCTATAATCATGCATTAGAGGACCTATAATATCAATGAAATATCACACAAAGATGTATACACAATGCCTAATAAGATGGCACAAGTTCCTACCTAAAACTAGGGTTTTGAAGTTAGCAAAGTTTACACAATGATAGATGTTTCAAAAATGAATGAAAATCATATAAGTAAATGATGAGAAAAAATTAATGAATGCAAGAAATTTGAAGTATGGACAAAACGCAAACATGTTATCAAGATTAGAGGTCAAGCAAAATTAGGGATCAAGTTCAATTATAGGTCAAAACATCATTTAGGTCAATTCTCAATGGTACACAAAGATGCATGTGAAAACCTAATATGGATTGCTTCTAAAAATTAACAAAAATATGGATTAAGTGCATTAAGATGTCACAAACACACTTACCAAATATCAAGTCAAAAATCAAAATTAAACTATGTCAATCAAAATGAATTTCAACATGTATTATGAAGGATAAACATTTAAAAAGAAATTCAAAGAAAATTGTGAAAACAATGCAAAAATAAAAGAAAATCAAAAACAAAAAATATGGAAAATTATTTAAATGTGTTTTAATTCACCTTGAATTTTTATAGAATTTTATATGAGTTTTAGTAATTTTAGAAATTAAAAATGAAAGTGTATGCATAATGAAAATGAAAATCGAAAGGAATTGGCTAGGGGTGGGGCAAAAGCAAAAACACATAATTTCAGAGAGAGAGAGAGAGAGACATAATTTCAGAGAGATTCTTAGAATGTGATTTGTGAAAAATGGAAAATGATCAAGATGAAGCAAAATTAGTTAGAGATTACACTTATATGTGTGGTTAAGAGAGGGATCCATGTGTTTAAGGTTGTGTTAATGTAGATGTAGCTCATGGCATCTTATGGTGTACATTGGTGGTATATGGTGATGATAATGATGGTGTATTATATTGTAACATAGAACCTTGTAACATAAGTTCCTCATTTAAAAATTTTACCACATGCATGCATGGTCATGCATGCATCCTAGATCATGTAAGACTTGGTGGGCACAAATGAGGCAAAGGATGAAGGGCTAGAGGCTTATGCGTGTGTTTTAGGTAATACAAGGCCAATAATCAAGCAAAATCCTTATAACTAGTAGCCAATGCACCAATGAAAGTGATGATGTTTTCCAATTGATTTCTCTCTAACCAATGGATACAAACATATGCTCTTGTGTGCAAATAAAAGAGGGAAGATCATAGAATAAGTTTGGTGTTTAATTTGGATTGAATGGAGGCTTGTAAGATGCTTAAAAATGACTTGGAACACAAATAAACAAAACTGAGCCATGGGCGTGCCAGCTTGGCCCCAGGCCTGACCTTGGGCCTAGGGAAAATTTAGTGTGAGGCCCTCTCCTTTGAACCTTCATATTTCTTCATACTTTGATCATATGAAATATCTCCAAACATGAAAGTTGGAGAGGAGATCAAGATGAACAACTTTGATGTTCAACAAATTTTTATTTGAAGCCTCCATCAAAAAGTTACTAGGCTTGGAAGTTGACTTAAACATGCACACAAGGTGTTTGATAAAATGAAAAGCATCTGGCTCACCCATGACTTGCTTGCCCATCCATTTTACCTTGATTTTGCTCCACTTTGATTGATCATAACTCCTTCAATTTTGATCCAATGGAGATGTTCTTGCTATGGATTTGAAGCTTAGGATGTGAAATTTTGTTGTTTCCTGGTGGATATTTGAATTGAATTTTCAAAATTGAGAAAGCATGGCTCAAAGTGAGGGGCCCAATTGACTAAAAGTTTCCATTTTTATAAACCCTAAGTTTCTATTTTGGGCGGTTTTATGATTTCTTAATTTTTCCATGAATCTCTTGACTTTTCATGATCAAATCTTCACCATTAAACATATTTGACTTGTGGAACATGAATTTGAATTCAAAAGTTAGGAGTTGACTTTTTCCTCTACACAATTGACTTTTCCCCAATTTCGTGATTCTCAAGAAATTGATCAATTGAAAACCTTCTGAAATGAACCAATGGGAAATCTTCCATATTTATACACTCGATGGTATATAGAAACCCTTGAGATAAAGTTTGAACCAACTTTTAACCATAAAGTTGCTTGAATCTCAAACCCTAATTTTGAACTATTTTTGCTAGGAGATGATGAACTACCTCAATTTCTTGATGAATTCTTCAAATGACTTGAGGGATCATATGATGTGATATAGAATGTAAGAGACCCTTTAGGCTTATTGGTAGACACTTGGCTCTTTCTCTCTTGCTTTGGATGATCAATGCTTTGGAAATCACCTGATCACAAGCCCTATGTATAACCAATGATGTATGTTCTATTTTTGTATGACTTTAATGCAATGCAATGCATGAAAGTATGAACTAAATGATAAATGAAACTGAGAGGGAAAATTTTAGGGTATTACAACTAGTATGTAAATAAGTAATAGTAAGTCTCGAAGTACTACGACAATTCACACACACACACACACACAAAACCATTTTAATCTCTTCATCTTTTTCCATTTCTTCTAAAACCGATTTCAACAAGTGTTTAATTTATTAAGAAAAAATTCTTACCAATTGGAAATCTAAATTCATTGTATAATCAATTAGAGCCTTTTCTAATTAATTAAGTACTTTTTTTGCCTCCTAATCAATTAGGAAGCTAATTAAACAATGTAACCTAATTTTAGGTTTCCTTTTACTGACCTAACTTAATAGATTACCTTGTCATTTCTAATTTATAGAGAGTAGTATGGCGCATGGATTGTTTCCTTTTGCAAAAAAAAAATTAACCAAGTATTAATTCTCCCCCTCTTCTTGTGTTTGGAATCGCTTGTTCAAAAAAATATCACCCCCACAGGGAAAGGCCTTCCATAAGAATCGCCACATGCCACTAACTCAAAAGGTCCAAATCAACCATCCTAAAATATTGAACCCCTAAATCACTAACTCCTTTGGCTTACATACATCATCCCACCTTACCCCAAACAAAATTTACCATGCCTTTAGTATAACCCTAGAGAAAGAGCCTATGCATACCAACAATCTTCCTCCAAACGACAACTATCATCTTCATGAATGAGAGAAAGAAGATTGAAATGACATTAAGGACCGAGTTGAGAACAAATATCCTCCCACCGAGGATTAAAAACCAATTCATCCAATAAGTAAGTTTCTTCGTGAAAATCTTAATCAAAGTTTCCCAAGTTGTTTCCCTTCTTGGATTTTCCCCATCTGAAAGCCTATGTACTTAAGAGGACGAGAAACCACTTTATAACAATTGAAATTCTCAGCCAACTCCAAAAAATAACCACTCACATTAATGTCATGGAGAAAAATATTGGAAACTTCACTATTATCCCAGAAGTCAACTCAAAGTTTCTAAGGGTAGATTTAATAGTCCAATTCTGAAACTAAGCTCCCCTCCATTATAAATGTAACATCACCATACTATAAACGAAACACCATCAACGCCTAAGTGCCCACTTTGATCCCAGAAAAGGAGCCATTGAAAACCTCATTATTCAATGTAGCACTAAGCCCATACATAAACAAAAGGAAAAACAAAAAGCGTCAACATGTCTCCTTGCTTAATCACATGTTGAAATCCATTCAGTCAGACGCCCATTAACCAGGATTGAAAGGCTTTCGAGAATACACAAACTCTAACCCAATCTCGTGTATTAAATCCAAACCTCCTCAACATATGATCCAACCAGCAACTTATTGAGTCATAGCCTTTCTCAAAATCCAATTTAAAAATACAACACACATGCTTCAAACATTTAGCTAACTCATTTTCCTCATTAAACGCCACCATCCCATCAGTAAGTTATTCGCCTTTAAGAAAATACAATTTTTCACAGAGAGATAATATTATTCATCACTCTAACTAATATAGCAGCCAACACTTTGACCACCAACTTATAAAGCGCCCCAAGAAGAGATATCAACCAAAAATCCCCCTGAATCCAACAAAGAATCCACCTTCAGAATAATATACTTAAGAAATAAGGTAAAAGTTCTAGGTATTAACACATTCGTAAAATATTGGAAGAACATAACATACAAATATCCCTTATGCAAGTCCTAGAACTTCATAAAACATAAAAGAATTAAACCCACCAGGTTTTGTACTTTTATTCCCCTACTTCCCAACAATAAGAACATCCACCTTCGCCGGCTCTAACATAGCAGATAAATCCTCTACCTCATTATAGAAAGTAACCCCATCTAATGTAGGGCTATCTGGAACTCGTTCCAAATAATAAGCCTTGAAATACATAACTCTGCAACCTCATCCACCTTATCTAACCAAATTTCCCCCACCCTAATTGAATCAGTGGAGTTCCTCAACATCTTCTACTTCACAAAAGCATGAAAGAACCAGGTATTTGCATCGACTACCTTAAGCCACAATGTTCCAACCATACATCCACCCTATCTATCAACTTGCCATCTGCAAGCAAGAAGGATTCAACCCTAAACTCCCAAAACTTAATATTTTCCATAGAATTCTTTATCTTAAAATGTACATAACCAAACACATATTTATTCCAAACTTTAAGGGATACGTTGATAACCTTTTTCTTATCTTCATAGAACACGCCATGCAACCCAATGTTGCACTACCCCCACCAAAACTCTTAGAATTTTCAAAGTTAGCATTACCTAATTGAAATTTAATGAACCAGCAAGGTTTAGGTCCATAAAGATGAGATACATACTTAAGTATGATCAGAAAATGGTCAGAGACATCCCGAGGAATAACCCATAGATTGTTATGGCCCTAACCTTCCTCCAACCTGTCGAGACCTGGACACGATCAAACATGCTCATGATTACCCCCATTTGAATGATGCCTTGTCACCCCCATTAACTGGATATCCATCAACCCATAGCTTCAGTAAACAACCCAAACTTAAGAGACTCCACTAACCTCATGGATTTGGAGGCTACCCCAACCTCTTCTTTCTTGAAGTAAAGATTTAGAACCACCCATAACACATTGAACAACACCCTGAAGACACTTGCAAGCCTGCACAAATTTATCCACATCACTCTTATATCATATAAGGCATACTTAGAACAAACATTAACCACAAAACAAATTCGGAAATGAACTCGCCCATTCCAAGAAACCCCCTATAAATAACCAAGACCACAAAAAATAGTGTTTTCCCTTTCGCACTATCCCGAATCAGAATTATTCCACCACCACCCCTCACCATATGGGTAAAGCTTAAATCACATCACCTATTACATTAGTGAAAGTGACACCAAGCCCATCAACATCTCCCAACTTCTCTTCTTGAATTGCTAAAAAATCTAAGACATGTTCTCAAATAAGCTCTCTAATTTTCCTTTTGTTAATGTGACCCATAACTCTCTAATATTGGAAGACCATATGATAGTTGAAACCTAAAAATCTCCATTTTAGCCTTAACTAAGCCAATCAACACCTTATAGTAAGAAAATGAAGTCCTAACTTTTTTAAGTTTCTCTTATCTTATCATATCACCGAAGATATTACATGTATGTGTAGACACATATTTTCGACACGATGACTTGAAAGGTAAAATGATGCTCTTTGACAGAAGAAGATATTTACAAAGGAAGAGAACTGAAGACATATATTTAAAAAGATATTTCGACAGTTTTAGTTAACATGTTGTTTTCGACAGTTCGACAGAGTTGGGTGACAACTGAAGTGTTTGACATTTCGACAAAGAGAGATGATGCATTGTTTCGATAGTTTTTAGTTGATATGTTTTGTTTTGACAAATTCGACAAGGCTGAAGGGACGCGTTGTTTCGAAATTAAGGATAAATTCAAATTCAGACAGTTATTCTGCTTGGCAGAAGGACGCGTGGAAGCTTTTTGAAGAAAGAAAAACATGCAGAAAGCCAAGTGTCATTAGTCTTAGGATTTTTCCGTTGATAGCAGTTATTTTATTTTGTATATAAATAGGATAATGTTTGTTAGATTTAGCGTGTGATATTGTGTACAAATTCCTATTAAAAATTACTCAAAGTACCCCTGTGAGAGAAAAGAGTTTGATTTCAGGAAAAATGTACGTGTGAAACACCATTTTTATGCAGTTTAATACAATTTCATGTTGTTTAAAATTTTTACATTTTTTATGATTCCTGCAATTTATAAGTTCTTTACTTTTGCCAACCTTTACTTTCCTTGCCATTTATCCTTTTACGTAACCAGAATTTACTTAGTTTACGTTTTCGCCAAGAAACTTTATTTTTGTTCTTCGGTTCATAGAATCATATGAATATAATAAAAACCTTAGTAAGAGTAAGACAACATAAGATGGTTAAATCATCATTTTCGACCAAAACACTTATGTCCTAGGATTTGTATGGTTGATCCTGCAAGTAAACTGATCTAACGTTAGATTAGAAACCAGCGGTTGTTCGACGGAAAATCACCAGTGAACAATATGACATTATTTTCTCTATTTCTTAATCACTCAAGCGTCTATAGAATGCATTATGTCCAATAATAACTTGAGGACATAGATAGCTCATTGATCCGCGTGTCACGTATGGATAAAAAACGAGTTTTTTTAGAAAAATGTAGTAACGCGAAGCGACAATCAGATGTCGTATCGCAAGGATTTTTGTATTATTATTAACTAATTACAAAAGCATTTTACGGGGGTTTTAAGTTTCGATTTCAAGAAAAAGTGGTTAAAATGAAAGTGATTATCAAAATAAGATAAAACGATTAATCTACTGTTTTGGTTTCCTAACTTATCATCGATTCAAATAATTCCCAATTCCTAAGCGGAATCTATTCCCTTTTCGATTATAATAACAACCAACAAGCGCAATTGATATTATGCAATAGAAATTCCTAAATTCCGAATTAAGAAAACATACAACATATAACAATCATGAATTAAGTCAACACGATAAACTACACGAATTAAGCAAATACAATTAAAGTAAAGGAACATGCAATCATCGAGAAAAATCAATCAATCCTAAGATGAATCGAATTAAGCAAACAAGATATCAAAGAAGAGAATTGAAAGGAAATAATTTTTTATTGGAAATTAAAAGAACCTCAAAGTATTGGCGAAAACCAATTACAACAGATTAACCCGTTGAAATTAGTTCGCCATCATCATACAAAGCTTCCGAATAATTTTTTCATAAATAGTGTGTACATGAACAGTAGAGGCTGCTAGGTAAAATAGATAATCAAATTCGGTTTACAACCCAGTTGGGTCAAATATATAACCCAGGCCCAAAACAAATGATCCAAAATAAATTATATCTAATGCTGCAACTTCAACGACTTTTTTTAGATCTGCTATAGTCCGAAATCACATCAATGCAAGAGGGGTAAGGTTGTGTAGAAATCACATCAATCTTAACGGGGTCTACAAAAATTCATTCTTCAGAAATAATGTGACCCAAAATAATTCCCTGCTCAACCATAAAATGGCATTTTTCATAATTTAAAACAAGGTCAATCTCGATGCACCTCTTTAAAACCATATTCAAACTGTTCAAACATGCACCAAAAGAACAACCATAAACAATGAAATCATCCATAAACACTTCCATACAATTTTCAATAAAATCAGAAAAAATGTTGAGCATGCATTGCTGGAAAATTCCAGGAGCGTTGCAAAGGCCAAACGACATCCTCTTGTAAGCAAAAGTGCCAAATGGGCAAGTATAAATGGACTTTTCTTGATCTTCAGGTGCAATATGAATCTGAAAGTAACCTGAAAAACCATGAAGAAAACAATAATGTGATTTACTAGCAAGCCGTTCAAGCATTTGGTCAATGAACGATAGAGGAAAGTGATCCTTTCTAGTAGCCTGGTTCAATCTCCTATAATCAATACAAACTCCCAGCTATTCTGGACCCTAGTGGGAACAAGTTCATTCTTTTCATTTTTGACCACAGGGAGTCCAGATTTCTTAGGTACAACCTGCACTGGGCTCACCTATTTACTGTTATAGATAGGATAAATGATATATGTTTTCTAGAGTTTGGTTAACTCTTTCTTCACTACCTCAAGGATCAAAGGATTAAGCCTCCTTTGGGGCTGCCTAACTATTTTCACACCATCTTCAAGTAAAATCATGTGCATACACATGGAATGACTAATACCGGGGATATCAGATAATGTCCATCCAATCGCCTTCTTGTGCTTCTTCAAAACCTTCAAAATCTTATTTTCTTGATCTGAATTAAGGTTAAAAGAAATGATAATAGGGAGTTTTTCATTACTCTCTAAATAAGCATATTTCAGATTATCTGAAAGTTGTTTCAACTCTAAGGACGGGGGTTGCTTGATGGATGAAGTGTTCGGGGCAACCGGGATGTCGAGAGCATCAGCTGCATAAAAACATCATTAACAACAACTCCACCTGTAGGAAACATGTCACCCTGCAAGGCAACATCAATCTCAGCACATACAACACAAAGGTCAGTGTTAGTACAATCAATGCATGAGTAAACATCATCAAATCCAGATAAAGTAGGGAAATCAAGTGAAAACAATTCAGAACAAGTGTCATCAACCAATTCAGAGATTAATTCGAGATGAAAAATATAATGCTCTTCCAAGGGATGTTTCATGGCATCGAAAACGTTAAATTTCGCGACAATGTCACCAAATTCCATGGACATGGTTCCATCGTCAACATCGATTTTTGTTTTCTCCATTTTCATAAACGGTCGACCAAAAATGATGGGAGCTCTGCTTGACTTAGTTTATCCTTCCATGTTCAGAATGTAAAAATCTGCAAGAAAAACTAAATCGTTAACTTGAACAAGGACATCTTCCACTATTCCCATGGGGCGGGTGTTGCTTCTATTCGCCAGCTGAATGACTAAATCTGTATGCTACAAAGGACTAAGATTAAGGTTATTATAAATAGAAGTAGGCATAACATTAATTTCGGCTCCTAAATCAAGCATGCAATTTCCAAATTTACTATCCTCGATGGTGCAAGGAATAACAAAAGTTCCTAGATCCTTCTGCTTTTGCGGCAAGACCTGGGTGAGAGGTGAAACATTTTGCTTGGGCTGAATAAAAACAAAAATATTTCTTCCCAACTTAACTCTCTCATTCCCCTTGTTTCGCCTCTTATGTGTACACAAATCTATCAGAAACTTTGCGTACTTTAGAATCTGCTTGATTACATCAAGAAGCAGAATCTTTACCACCAGCTTTTTAAGTACATCCAAAATCTCTCTCTCTATCTCTCTCTCTCTCTCTCTCTCTCTCTCTCTCTCTCTCTCCCTCTTTGTATTCATTAAGAACATTCTTATTTTTTTTCACTCTATGTGGGAATGGGATTGGTGGTATTTATTTTTTTCTGGGGCAGAATCCGCAACCTTTTCGGATCTCAAAGAAATTGCACTCACATTAGGACATTTTGCATTCACAACTGTTTGGTAGGAAGTTGGTTTGATCCTTGGGCTTATATGGCATTCATTGAGGTGGCAAGCTGTCCAATCTGTGTCAACAAGGTTTGACTACTAGATTTCGTTCTCTGTTGAAACTAAAAATTGATAACAGTTAGTTGCTTGACCAGTTCGTCTAATAAAGGTACAGATGTTGGCGCAGAAGTGGTTGTAACTTGTGAAGGGTTTTTCGGTGGTGGTAAAGGTAACATTTGATGTTGTTTGGGTTATTAGTTTCCATATCAAAGGTTTGGATGGTTCCTCCAATTTGGATGGTATTTATTAGTTGACAGGTCATGAACGTTGTACTTGTTCTGATTGTTGTTTCCTTGAGTGTAAAGGTCTACTATATAAGCTTGTGGTAATTAAGTGACTGACTCATCTTAAAGGATATGACACATGTCGGTGGGGTGTTTAGTAGAAGTACAAATACCATATAACTTTGTTGTTTGAGTCTTCCCTACTGCCAACTGTTTCACTAAAGAAGTAAGCTCATCAATTCTGGTTTCTAAAGCTTTCTTGGAAGAAACCTGAATTTCATTCATACCTTTGGATTGGATAGAATTGTTTTGGGTGGTGCACTGTTGGGAATTCAGAGACATGTTTTCAATCAGAGGTTTGGCAGCAACTGGAGTTTTATCAATAAGTGTTCCACCACTAGCAGCATCCAGAATGTTCCTGTCCATTGGTTGTAATCCCTCATAGAAATACTGAATCAGTAATTGCTCGGTGATCTGATGTTAAGGGCAACTAGGTATTAATTGTTTGAATTTTCCCCAATATTCGGTCAACGATTCCATATCAAGTTGTCTAATTCCACAAATATCTTTTCTAATTGAGGTAACTCTAGAGGCAGGAAAATATCTCTCAAGGAAAACTATCTTTGGATCAGTCCAAGTATTGACAAAATTCGGTTCAAGATAGTATAACCAATCTTTGGCAACACCTTGTAGTGAAAACAGAAAGGCTCTCAGCTTGATATGATCTTCTGTAATTCCTTTAGGCCTCAAGGGAGTAGAACACACAACCTGAAATTCCTTAAGATGCTTTTGTGGATCTTCACCTGCAAGACCACTAAACCTTGGCAACAAGTGTATAAATCCAGATTTTAATTCAAAAGGAACAGCAAGATCAACATATTCCATACATAAGGCATTGTAATTAACATTAGGAGCAACAAGCTCTCTAAATGTTCTTTTTTCAACCATATTCTCAAAAACAAATTCAGAATCCGAATCAAACAAGTTATGAAAATGATCTAAAACAGAATAAAAATCAGAATCAGTTGTGGGTGGTGAACTATTGCTAGTCTGGAAGTCTCTACGTCGTGTGTGCAAAATTCTTTCTACCTCAGGATCCAAGTAAAAAAGATTAGAACAGGAAGACCTAGTAGCCAAGACTAATGCACATCAATGCAACAACAATTGCGAAAATGCCAACAATGTCCCTAATAGTAAAAAACAAACAGAATAAAGGGAAACAAATAACAAAAATTCAGAAAATATAAAAACACCAAAATTAACCTAATGAAGTAAAATTATAATTTTGAGATTTTTTTGGATTTTTTTGAAACTGCGAAAACAATAAAAAATTAATTAAAAATAGAAAAAAGTGGAATTTGGGAATTCTGAGGGTGGACTCCAAGTATTCCTCTAAGAATACAAGGACTAATGACCGCATGATTTTTCTGCTCATGATAGGCAAAACAAATTTACGATCAGACACAATTTTTCCAAAAACCAATTTTTCGACTCTAGATGCTAGAAGGCCAAAACTGTGACGAAACTAGGGCCTAAATGCGATAACACTAAACCTATGACTCTAATATTAGTTAATAACCAAAAAATTCCCGGCAACGATGCCAATTTGATCTGTGTGTCACGCACGGATCAAGAACGAGTTTTTTTTTATAGAAATATATAGTAACGGGAAACGACAATCTGATGTCTATCGCAAGGATTTTTGTATTATTATTAACCAATTACAAAAGTAGTTTATGGGGGTTTTAAGTTTCGATTTCAAGAAAAAGTGATTAAAATGAAAGTGATTATCAAAATAAGCTAAAACGATTAATCTACTGTTTTGGTTTCCTAACTTATCATCGATTCAAATAATTCCCAATTCCTAAGCGAATTCTATTCCATTTTCGATTATAATAACAACCAACAATCACAATTGATATTATGAGATAGAAATTCCTAAATTCCGAATTAAACAAATGAACAATATATAGAAATCATGAATTAAGCAAACACGGTAAACCTACGCGAATTAAGCAAACACGATTAAAGTATAGGAACATGCAATCATCGACATAAATCAATCAAACCTAAGATAAATCGAATTAAGAAAATAAGATATCAAAGAAGAGAATTGAAAGGAAATAGATTTTTATAGGAAATTAAAAGAACCTCAAAGTATCGGCGGAAACCGATTATAGCATATTAACCCGTTGAAATTTATTCGTCATCATCGTACAAAGCTTCCGAATAATTTTGTCATGATTAGCATGCACATGAACAGTAGCGGCTGCTAGGTGAAATAGAAAATCAAATTTGGTTTACAACCCAACTGGGTCAAATACATAACCCAGGCCCAAAACAAATGACCCAAAATAAATAATATCTAATGCTGCAACTTCAACGACTTTTTCAGGTCTGCTACAGTCTGATTCAGCTTCTGACTTCTTCATAAAAGTTGTAGTCCTCTGTCTTAGCTTTCCACCAATAGGAAGAACGTCTCAAGCCGATTCATGTAGCTCCATTATGATCATTTTAGTGCAGGATGCTAATGTTGAAAATAAAGCACATCACGATACGAAGATGTATCTTAGAGATGAACATTTTATGTAAACCACTAGATTGCAACAAAAAGACTTATTAGGGCACTGTTTTTTTTTCTTTTGTGTTACACCCTCTTATTCATAAGTTCAAAGACAATTGCAAGTTTCTTTCCTCTATGTTTGGTATCATGATGATGAAAATGTAGTTGGAAATTCATAAGAAGTGGCCAAAAGCCTTGAAATCATTTGAGATATAGGTCTAAGATTGACCCTTGAGTTATATATTCATAATTATAAGATTTTTTGCCCTCGTGTGATAGAAATAAGATGTTATTTTTCCCAAAGACGTGTCAACCAAAACATACGGAGGAGTCAACTATTTGGTCGTATAAAGAGTTACAAGGGGAGATTAAAATTATTGTAGTTCTTAAAGGTATTTTATTTAGGGTTCAACAATTGAGGGTATCTTGTTTACCTATCCAATGTGAGTGTTGGGTTTGGATTCAAAAGTAGAGATTTTCCATTACATTTTCGTAGCTTCCACGGTTCAATCTTGAGTGGGACAAGATCATACATTGAGAGACATTGGATTATATGGTATAAACTTTGATTTTTAAATGGCTTTGGATGTTATTAGTCGTATGACTATGACTTTTGACCTTGATAATTTTACTAGCAAGGAAATGAGTCTCCCTAAAGCTTAACATATTTTGGGGAGTTCCCTTTTTAGCAAAAGTGTTTAGGACATGGAAGTAAAGTTTCACATTACCACAAGTAAAAAATCATTTTTTGGTGTCTGCAAGTCATATGCTTAATATTTTCTTCTAAGTATTCTTATTTATGAGTTAGATCGGCATATGTTGTTTGTAAGGTTTGCTTTGATGCCTATGGGGATCACACTTTTCATGGAGAGAATTTCCAAGTTTCAAATATAGACATGAGTTTGTTATGGATATTTTGTATATATTTTGGCATAAGAGAGTATATCACTACTACAAAATAGACCTTTCGTAACACCAATTTTACAACGACCATAGTATTAACTGTGGTAATAGTTTATTTTTGGGATCATTTTTCTTAGTATTTAATAAAGGACATCACAACGGTCAAATTAAGAAGCCGTAGTGAAAGGTACACTGAGTGAAATGGTTCAAATCCCAACATCAACAATTAGCCATTTACTGTGATAAATATGTGTTTGACCTTTATATACCACCAAGGTTTTTGTTTTCAACTATGATGAAAGGTGATACTTATTTATATATAAGAAAAATTATCTCTCGCTTTAGTACATAACTGTCATCTCTCTTAATAAAAAATCCTAACAACCCTCTCACTCGTCTCTCTCCAAACAAAACCCTAACAACTCTGTCAGTTGTCTCTCTCATATGAAAACCCCAAAACGAACCTATAACATCAAATCTTATCCAATGTGTATTTACAGGTTCGTTTTCTCTATAGTTTTTTTTCAAACACAGTTTCAATAGTTTCGTTCATGATGTTTAAACTTTCTTCTTGTTTTGACATATATGTAGGAATGCTTGTTTCAATAAAGAGGACAAAGTTAAAGTTAGCGTTGCAAACTTGTAGGTAGGGATGTTAAGTTTTCTGCTCTAACTTTAGCTTCATCCTTATTTCGTTGTGGACACGTCATTATGGGACATATATGGTATGTTTCTGAAGTATTCTATGACATGATATGTTGTATTTGTTGTTTATGGTTTATTGTTGATGAATGTTGTTATTAATGTTTGTTAAAAATATGAGTTTATCATATATTATATGGCTTAAGTGTTTTTCAATCCCTTATAGAATATATAACTTTTCAAACTGCATTACAAATTATGATAAGATAGATAAAGTTGTATTAGAAAACAAGTACACGTTCAATTCTTGACAAGAATTATTCACACCGTTAACTGCATGTTGTTCTTTGTCAGTTAGAACTTGATTTAATGATTGTAGGTTTTCAACTGCCTCTCTCTCCCCCTCTAATATTATTTCCAAATTAAATAATATTTTGCAAAAAGAGCTAGAGGTGAAGGAAAAGGCAGATGAATAATTAGGATCATTAAACCAAGTTTTTACTGTCAAAGAACAAAATATGGATAAGGTGTTGAAGAACTCTTGTCTAGCATTGAACGTGAACGTGTACTTCTAATATAACTTAATTTTTCATATTATAATGTTCTAGTGTAGATTTAAAGTTTATATGTTTAGTGAGCATTGTCGAAATAAGTATTCCACATGATTTATACATCTCAACGGTTGTTTAGCACAACCGTTGTTAAATATCTTTCATTAAAGGATATCACAACGATTGTTTAAAGTAACCGTAGTAGTAGGTAGTGCACTATGTAGATATAATCATGGTCACATGTCCGTGGTGGAAAACAGCATACATATAATCACATCGTACCTCACAACAGTTGGACTAATGTGGCGGCATCCTATTTCCAACCATTGTGATAGATATTTTCCATAGTAGTCTATGTGAAGAAAAAAGATATATGTAAACTTCTTGATCAACCCACAAGAGGAAGATTGACCTTTAAAAAAACATATGTTTTGATGTACATGTGGGTAGGAAGAAAACACATATGTGAACTTGGTTGCCATATCTCCACTTATGTGATTGAGAACTAAGGATTTTATTAGGACACAATTATCAAAGTTACTTCAAACAAAATGGTTAAACATAAGAGACCGAGTTTTGACAATCATTATAAATTTATATTATTTGTGTTTGACACTTTTAATTTCTTATCACCAAAATCAATTGATGATTATTAGAGATATGTAAATATTGATTTTATTAGAGTTAGTTAGGGTATTAGAAAAGTTTGTTAGAGTGTAACAAACTAGAGTTAAACTCTAAGTAATAGAAGCTAGTTATAAAAACAGTCAACACTCTTGTAAAAAGTAAGATGAGAATATTAATACAAAGTATAACAAAAGGTGTCTATATGAGATACACTTTCTCTTCCAATATGGTATCAGATATGGTTCAGATCTGAACCACGTTTTTCCACGTCATTTCCTCAAACTCTCTCATAGTCATCTTCATCTTCTCGACAAATCAAGAAGCTCGATCTGCAACAATGGTGGATTCTACAAATGACTGCGCTCAAATGCCTGAAGCTTCTTCACATCCAACTCCAACAACTCGTATGGACCAAAACTTTCGATTCAACTCAAAGATAACAACTATCTCTTATGGAATCAGCAGGTGGAAGGAATAATTCTCACTCAAAAATCACACCTGCAATGTTGTGTCTCTTAGATTTATGAGTTAATTTTTAAGAGATTAGTGATGTATAATTTTTCACATATTTGCATTTAAGAAAAATAATTATCAACAAAATAATTAATTCAAACAATAACGAATATAATATACTATTTTAAGCAAACATATTCTACATCAATACTTTTTTATAAAGACAGACTTTAGAATGCAAAGCATAGTTAAGAGAGAGAAAGAGAGGCATCTTCTTTGGCAGTAGAATCACATGGATCTTCTTCAGTATACAGACTCAATTAGTTTCTCTTGTCAGATTAAAATTGGCAAATGTTTCCATCAATTTCTGCATCAATACTATTACTCATTTCTATTCCATGCAACAATATATAGTAATACTCAACATCCTTCATTAATTTGAGATCAAATAATTTATGTTAAATTTTTTTAATTTTCATCTATAAATCTTATTTCAACTAATCAAAGTCGATATTATTAAGCTTATCATCACCATCAAGGTCCGAATATTAGTATTCACGGCTGTCAGAATTTCGAATGATTATTTCTGATTCTTCTAAGTATCAATTTTTTTTAATTTTTTATTCTTGCACTTTTGATTTTTTTTAAAATCCTCTTGGTTTGTGTGCTCAAATGCTACTGCTTCAAACCCCACCACTTCAAGCTCTAAACTAGCTATATTTGGCTCTTTCTTTCAACCCTATAAAATGGCATACCTCTAAAGTTAGATGAACTTTCTTCAAATAAATACTTTATTTTCCATGCAATTTTCCATGATATGATATGATTCCAATGCACCAACATGATATAAAATATGTACTTAAAAGAATGAAAACAGAGAATCCAATTTTTATTATGTGGACCATAGCATATGTTACAGAGCTGGAAATCCACTATAGAGGGACATAAATAATAATTGCATGGTTTTTAAATATTTTTTTCAACCAAACATAAATTAATAATATATTTTGCAAAATTTAAAAATAAAGTGTATTGGAAAAGAAGTTGCACTACTCAAAAGTTCATCACCTCTTCATGTAGATTTGTCTCAACTTTATACACCAATCTACACCAACATAAATTGAGAAAAGAAAAGAAAAAAATAAAATTTGAGTAAAGCCTAATGAACTTTCTTCTCATTTTAACCCTAAAATATTCATAAATCAAATCTCGTATTCACGTACTCAACACATCAATATGATAATTAGATTAAGATCGAATAGTTTAACAAAAATATAAAATTTTATTTTATGATTAAAAATAGTAAATTATAATTCAGACCATCTAAAAACATACATCGATATCGATATCATGACAATTACGTGAATGTAATTATAATGTAAATGCAATTTAAACTTTTTTCGGTTCCGCGTTGGATAAAAATACTTTTTTTTTTTTAATGGAAATGGTGCTGCTGCTGATCAGGCCACGGCCATAAAGTTTGTTGCTCATCAATGTTGTGAAACATGTTGCAAAAGCCTTCATCTTGAAGATCAGATCTTGTTGAGCATTGAAGGAGCTGTGTCATGCTTGTAGGCTTAAGGGAAGTTTGTATAAGACTTTTACCATTTTGTGAAGAAACAGGACTGTTCATCATTGGTGTTCTAGAAAGATCTAGATTCATATCTGAACTGTTGTCACTTCCATTGCTCCATGAACCTTCATTTTCTTTTTTGAGAGTAGTCTTTCCATTTTCAAAGCAATCCTTTTTCTTTAGAGTTTGTAACTGCAAATAACATACATATAGTAAGGTCTTTATTTATATATGTATGATATAGATATTATTAAATCATGGTATGCAAGGTTTTCAAAAATGGCTGGTTTGCTACGGCAAAAACGATAGCGGAAAATACCGACAATATTATTCACCCATTTTTTATCTTAAAGAAAAAAATCAGGGTGACTAACAAGTATGCTCGTTCCGTTTATGTCATGTATGCCTTGCAATAATCGACAATAGAAACAGAAGGGACGGGCATAAGTTGGGATGCGAGTTTAAAAACTTGACCTGCCCCCCCAAAAAAAATGACAACGTACGGGTGGACATGCGAGTCTTACACATCTAAAGGTTAAGAATTGCAAAAATAAATTTATTTTATTAATATCTATGTGGCAAAAAATAGATGGAGTGCGAGTCAACATATTAAAAAACACATACCTAAAATTTTACTACAAAATTTTGTGGACAACATATATGTTCGACACAGAACATTCCATTTTATTACCCCAAATTAATATCACGAAACACTACAAAATTATTATAAACATAAAATATTCAGAATAGAATATAAAAGTTCATGTCACAATTTTTTTTTTCAATTATTAATAATTAATAATACATTTGTATTAATCGAAATCGTGAAAAATTTTATATACTGTATTAATCGAAATCGCGAAACCTTAATGGTATATATAATGTATAATGTATCTATATAGATTTTGATAGATCTCACAGGTAATATAGATATTGATTTGATTAGAGCTTCATATGCAACCATGTGGACAACTAAGTAATAATCAGATGATGAAAAGCTAGCTTGTCTTTTTCATGGAATAGTTATATAAAACAGTACTCAATAGAAAAAGAAAAATAAACATATCATATCACTATTAATTTGCAGTTCTGGATTCTGACACACTGACTATTCCTATGAATGATCAACTAACAATCAAGGTAGCAGAAAGTTAATGACAAATTCAATTACTTTAAAAACTCTTAAAGACCATGTGGAATCTTAACTAAATTAATGTAATTTTATTTTTTAAGTTAATAGGTCAGAAGTACCAAAACTTAAGAAAAATACAAAAGAAAAAACTCAAATAAAATTAAAATAAAATAAAAATTTATTAATAAAGGTGTAATTAATATTTACTCTCTCTAATTCTTATATTATAAAAACTAAATTATTTTTTAGGTTTATTATATAATCTAATTATATAATTAAATATTTTATCAATTTAACATATCCAATACATTGATTATTTAATAAATTTAAAAAAATTATAAAAAAAATTAAAAAAAAAAAATTTAACAGCTCTTATGAAATTCGAACTTTATTTTTTAAAATCCGATCTCATAATCACTATTCTTTTTACCTAAAGGTAAATAAAAAAAATAACTTTGGCATAGAAGAAAAATCATATATATATATATATATATATATATATATATATATATATATATATATATATATATATATATATATATATATATATATATATATATATATATATATATATATATATATATATATTATATTTTTTTTTCACTTCAAATATGAAAATCTATGTCAATTAAACATAATTGGAGACATCGAAGAGCATTAAAAAGACCAAATAATTAAAACCTTTAATGTTAGGAAAACTTAATTTTCTTTGATGTACTCCATTCACAAAAACACATCAAAGTACATATCAAGAGTAAAAGACATGAAAATTTGGAAAGAAAATAAAAATAAAAAACAAATAAATAAATAAACCAAAATGAGAAACTTTCTTTTCTTTTATTTCCAATATATGAATCATCTTCAATAATACAAATTTGGATATTGTAGTCAAGTCACAATCTATCTTTTTCTTGAACATTGAAAATTTTGAAACCATTAAAGATTATATTTTGAATCAAGATTAAGACATATAAAATTAATTGAATTAACCTCTAACATCCATCGTAATCAAAATTCTTCTTTTTTCAAAACCAATCACTCAATAGTCTAATCAAGAAAAAGAAAAAATAGATGTAAAGTATTGAAAAAAATTAAAGATCTATTTAATATTATTAACATCATTAATTATACTAATTAATTAATAATTACCTCTGCATGTAATTTGTGATTTTGAGCCTTAAGAACATCATTATCAGCTTTAAGAGATTCAAATTGCTTCTTAAGAACTTCATATTCTTTCTCAAGTTGCTTTGTTTTCCACCTTGCTCTTCTATTTTGAAACCATATAGCTACTTGTCTAGGTTGCAATCCCAAAGCTTTTGCTAATTGCATTTTTCTCTCAGGTTCAAGTTTGTTTCCAATCTCAAAACTTTTCTCAAGTGCTTTCACTTGTTCTAAACTCAGTCTCTTCTTCTTTTCACCAAGTTGTGAGTAACCTTCATCATCTGATAATTGATCTTCATCACCATGCATCAATTCATCACACTTGTTGTTGTGGTTGTGATGATGATTGTGATTGTGATTGTGATTGTTTTTTATGCCTGAAAATGACATGGATCTCTTCATCATGAATGATGCACCACCATTACTACCACCACCTACAAAAATAAACATAAGGAAATTTGGACTTTAGAGTTCAAACCCTAAATATTAACATAACCATTAACATATGAAAATTTTGTATAGAAAAAAATAATAATATATAGAAGAATAGAGAAGATGTTGAAATCATGGTTTAAAATTGTGACACTGGTCGCAATATAACGGACTTTGTAGTCTGTTAACTGCGACTGCAACTGCAATTTAAAACCATGATTATGTGTGTGACCTTGAAAGTGTTGATGAGGTGGAAAGGAAGGGAAAGAGTTGAGAGAAGTTGAAGATGAATGAAGTTGCTCTTCATGAGTTTGAAAGATGAAAGTGTGAGAAGGTGGAAAATCCATGGTAGAAGTTGAAGAAAAAGAGGATATGGTATATTGTTGGTAGTAGTGATGATAGAATCATTCATGCAAAGGTATAGCTATAAAAATACAGATAGCTTTAAAGGGTCAATATTTTTCTTTCTGTTTGTGTTTCTCTTATATATCTCTTTATCTCTCACTAGTAGAGAAGAGTATATAGAGGAATAGATTTATTTATTCATTGATTGATTTAAGAGGATTTTTGGATGAGGGGAGTTTGGCTCTCACTCTCATGGTGACAGAGAATTCAGAAAGAGGGGATGGTACTGATATGATGATAGGTACAGACAGCGATTTTTAGGTTGAGAGACAGACAGCACAGAGAGGGAGGAAGAGAGAGAAAGAGAGAGAAAATAAGGGAGAGGTGGGGGATTCATTTTATGTGTAATAGTATTATTATCAATATATTGGGTTTGGAGCTTTCTTGGACATATCCTTTCCTCTCATGTCATGTGTCTACATGCATTCTCTTTTCTCTTTTATTTTAAGTAGTATATTTAATTTTGATATATATATATATATATATATATATATATATATATATATATATATATATATATATATATATATATATATATATATATATATATATGTGTGTTTTTTTTTTATATTGGGTATGTAAGTTTTTAAAATAAGAAAAAGCAAGAGAGAGAGAAATGAATTTGCTTATAATATTAATGATATGTTAAAATATTTATTAATTTTATAAAATTTCTTATGTTATTACTTATTATATGTGATTGAAATATTTTTTTGTAGGGAATATCATAAGTAAGATGTTTTGATAAGGTGTGAAATATTATGTCTTGAATTGTTTAGTGGTGCATTTGTGGAAAATAATAATTTTAAGTCAGATGTTCTGACATCTTAAAAAATATTCTATTTTGAGTTCTTATTTGGCGCGCATATTTTAGTTAAGGATATCTCGCGTTTTTGAGATTGATTTCTTTTATGTTCAATCGATAATCTGATTTTAAAGTGCATGTTTATTTGGAAAAGATTTATCCTGAATTTGTTTAATCAAGCTAGTAATTCTTATTCTTATCGAATTCATATTTAATCAAGATTTGTTTTAATCAAAATTCATAATCAACATTATGAAGATTGACATTTTGTGCGCTTTTTGGTTTCCACCCGCTTACACGCTAAAACCCTACCGGTCTTTTTACAATGGGTAATTGTTGTTATTCAAGGAGGCATTCTTCTATATGAAGACTCCAATTTTAAATTGTGTAGATTGACCTTTTTATTTGTTATTGAGTTTATGTGTTGGGTTGTAATACTTTATTCTTGGGTAATCTATCTAAGTTAGGATAATAAACTATATATATTGTAAATTTGATTCATACCTTCGTATAGTTTTTTATTATACTAACACTTGGGAAGTGTTTGATTGAAAGTAAAGGGATCTCATATTCAGAGGGAGCTTCGATTGAAGTTCACATGTAGTATTAGAAAAAGAACACTAAACTGGGAGAGTTCAGATGAGACATTAGTGAACTATTGACTACTAAGATTGAATTTCCTTTCAATGGGCTTATGCCCCCTAAACATAGGTATTGCATCAAACTGGGTTAATAATCACTGTGTTATTTATTTTACGCAATTATTCTCTTTATTGTTATACACATTGTACCAACATTGTATTTGACATCATGTCATTGGTAGAATAAAATTTCAATTGGCATTAGAGTAGGCACGTCTTGTTCTGGTTGGGTGAGATCCATAAATTTCTCTCATTTTTCTTCAATATGGGCAATGCTAAAGAAAGATGGTATGTGAATCGACCATATATTATGGATGGTACGAACTATGATTATTGAAACAATGTCATGATTGTCTTTCTCAAGTCTATGGACAACAAGACTTGGAAAGAACTCATAAATGAATGGACTCCTCCAAATATCACATATGAAGACAACACTAAAACCTTAAAGCCTTAAAAGTAGTGGTCAAAGGAAGAAGGCAAAGAAGCAGTTGGTAGTTCTCGTGCCCTTAATGCCATTTACAATGGAGCTTTCAAGAATATCTTCAGATTAATTAACACTTGCACTGGTGCCAAAAAAATATTAGGAAATTCTTAAAATTATTAAGAAGGAACCTCTAAGGTTTGTATGTCAAAACTTTAACTCCACATTTGACCTAGGTTTTTCATCCATCAAAAAACATAGGCTAGAGATAGTTATGAGACTTGATGTTCTCCTTGTATTGATCTTGAATGTTGCCATTTCGATAGATTGAGTGAGAGATCATCAATGGATCAAAATGGTAAAACTCACAATTTGTGTTAGAAATAATCATCTTGAGAGGATATTGTGATTATGTTTTAAACTTAACGAGTTCATCCGCTTGATCGATTATATCCGTGCAAATGAGCTTGTTGAACCCTAACCTTGGCATGTTCTTTAATAAACTTTCACCAACCGATAATTTTTCTTATAGTTTTTAATCTGTATGCAAACAAAACATTCTGTTACCAAAACCAAAACCCCCTTGTTACCATTGAGTCTTAAACTAGCGCAACGGTAGAAAGACGGTGATATCATAAAACAATCTCTATGGATCGATAACAAAAACCTAACTCTATTTGTACACCAACAAATTGGCGTTGTTGTCGGGGATTGTTTTTTGATATTGCAAGCATTGCAATAGTTTCTAAGTTTTAGACTTGTTTGAGCCTTTTCTTGAACTTGTTAATTTGTTTAGTTAGTGTTTGTAGCTTTTGTTTATGCGAGGAAAAATTCATGCAGACCAACTTCTTTTTGATCCTGAGATTGAAAGAACCGCAATGAGGATGAATAGCAAGACACGACGGAGGAAGCAACTCGCTAAAGAAAGGCAAGAACAAGGACAAAGTTCAACTTCTACTTCAACACCACTCACTCCACAATGTATGCGAACCATGGCAGGGGTAGATCCACCTCTACCTCTACCTTCTACACCATGCGTGAATAGCCCCCGCAACACGGCTCAGTTTGCCAACAACACCCACAATGGTCGGCAAGCTGAGATGAAGACGAGAACTTTGAATTTATTGTACGGAAGTGCATTCATGGGAATGGACCATGAAGATCCCTTCGTTTTTCTCATTAAATTCTATGAGATAGCGTTGGTGGCCGGAGTCGATCCAACACAAGAGCTAGCTTTATTCAAAAGACTATTTCCTCATATTTTGCTTGGCAAAGCAAAGGATTGGTACCTTGATCAAATTACCGCAGTGATGACCGATTGTAATGTTCTTGAAGAAAAGTTCATTGAGAGATTCTTCTCGCATAGCCGTTTCATGGAATCTAAAATCGCATTCTCCATGTTTTCTCACGGTAAAAATGATTCCCTAAATGAAGCATGAGAGAGATTTAAATCTATGAAACGAAAGTGCAAAAGTCACGGTTTCGATGAGTTGACGCAAATCCACATTTTTAGAATGGTCTCCAACGGAATTGTAAAACTTTGTTGGATGCTACTGCGGATGGAGCTTTGTTATCAAAGAGTGTGGAGGAAGCGACCAATATTATAAATCGTATGGCTCTCAATGATTTACAATGTCAAAATCGCAACAAATCTTTGAAGAAACCCGAAGTTCTTGAACTAGGAACAAATGATGCAATACTTGCGCAAAATAAACTTCTATCGCACCAAGTAGAGCTCTTGACACAACAAATGCCAAAGCTTCCCCAACAATTGAAGGATTTGCATGAGCATCTGAGCAAGAACAAGCAAGTTGCGAGTTGTGAATCATGAAAAGGTGATCACGATACGAGATTTTGTCCACCACCAGGAACTGAAGAAGTCAACTACATGAACAACAATCAACGGTACCAAAGACAACAACAACCTTATCAACAATAATAACCTTACCAACAACAAAATTCTCAACAACATCACTACCAAAATCAACAACAATAACAAGGATATCAACCAAGAGGTAATTACCAAAATAACCAAGGTTATAACATTGGTTCTTCTAATCTGCAAAATCCTTATGTTTCTCCACCACCTATGATTGCACCTTATAAATTGGAAGACACTTTGAATAAATTTATTCAAATGTCTATGGCCAATCAAAAATCTAATGATGCGGAAATCAAAAATCTAGAAAATCAAGTTGGGCAACTTGCGAAACAAATAGCCAAGAACCAATCAGGACCTTTTTATTCCGCTAACACTCATGTGAATCCTAAGGAACATTGTAAAACTATTTTTACTAGGAGTGGGAAGGAGATGTCCAAACCAAAAGAGAAAATAGTGGTAGAAGAAATGATTGATGGTATAGTTGAGGAAGTTAGTGATGAGGAGGAAGTTGTAAAGAAGAAAAAAATTGATGAAGTAGTTGAAAAAAACTTGATGATTTGGTTGTAGTTGAAAATACAAAAGTGGAGGATGAGAAGAAAAACGAAACAAATAGGAGAGTAAGGAAGAGCAAAGACGTGATGAATCAAATTCCAACAAATATGCCATATCCTCATGTGCCTACAAAGAAGGATAATGAAAGGCAATACTCTCGGTTTATGGATATATTCAAGCAACTTCAAATCAATTTACCATTTTCCGAGGCTCTTGAGCAAATGCCTAAGTATGCGAAATTCTTGAAGGATGTTCTCTCTAAAATAAGGAAGTATACGGAGCCGGAAACGGTTATCCTTGCGGCAAATTATAGTTCGGTCATTCAACACATTTTTCCAAAGAAGGAAGCCGATCCGGGGCGTGTTACTTTACCTATCACAATTGGAAATATGTTTGTGGGAAATGGCCTTATTGATTTGGGTTCGAGCATTCATCTTATTCCTCTTTCCATTGTGAAAAGTCTTGAGAACATAGAAATCAAAGGCATAAGGATGACTTTGCAACTTGCCGACAAATCTACCACTCACTCGATTGGAGTGGCAAGAGATGTGTTGGTGAAAGTTGGAAAGTTTTTGTTTCCGGTGGACTTTATTGTTATAGACATGAAAGAAGATGAGGATGCTCCTTTAATTCTTGGTCGCCTTTTCATGAAGACCTCCCAAATGATGATTGATGTCGACGATGGTCTTATGAAAGTTAGGTTGCTTAATAAAGAGGTCACCTTTAATTTGTTCAAAGCAATGAAGCACTTAAAGGATAGGCATGATAGTTTCCTAATAGATGCATCCGACATGGCTATTATTGAAGTGGATAAGCATATTCATGTGGAAACTCCTCTTGAACGAGAACTATGTGAGGAAATTGACATACTCACTAATGATGAAGAAAAAGATCTTGAAGAATGTTTGAAAGAGCTAGAGGTGTTGAAAGAATTGCAACCTTAGGAAATTGAAATTGAAGAATTGAAAAAAGAGAGAAGTGATGAGAAAGTGGAAGTGGAATTTAAAGTGCTACCTTCAAACTTGAAGTATGCATTCTTTGATGATAGTGGAAACAAATCGGTGATCATTACCAATGAATTGTCTATCAATGAGGAGTCCCATTTGATTCACGTGCTAAAGAAAAATCAATAAGCTTTAGGATGGTATCTTTTTTATCTCAAGGGAATAAGTCCATCTTATTGCATGCACAAGATTATAATGGAGGAAGACTTCAAAGCGGAAGCTCAACCACGCCGTTTGAATCCGACTATGAAAGAGGTAGTTCAAAAAGAGGTAGTGAAACTTCTTGATGCGGGAATGATTTATCCCATTTCCGATAGCCCTTGGGTGAGTCCCGTACATGTTGTACCAAAAAAAGGTGGCATTACTATTATCTGTAATGAAAAGAATGAGCTCATCCCGATAAAGGTTGTCACGGGTTGGAGAATATGTGTAGAAAATATCATTTTCCACTACCGTTTATGGACCAAATGCTTGAAAGGTTGTCCGAGCAAGAATTCTATTGTTTATTGGATGGATATTTGGGGTACAACCAAATTGCGGTTGACCCGACGGATCATGAGAAGGCCTCTTTCACATGTCCTTTTGGAATTTTTGCCTACCGAAAAATGACCTTCGGGTTATGCAACACACCATTCCGACCTTATTGAGAAAACAATGGAGGTTTTCATGGAAGACTTTTTGGTTTTCGGAGCATCGTTTGATCTTTGCTTGAAAATTTTGGAGACGGTGTTAGAAAGATGTGTAAAAACAAACTTGGTGTTGAATTGGGAAAAATGTCACTTCATGGTAACGGAAGGGATTGTGCTTGGGCACAAAGTTTCTCCTAGAGGCCTAGAGGTGGATCAAGCTAAAATCAAAGTGATTGCAAAGTTGCCTCCTCCGACCAACATCAAGGGAATAAGACGTTTCTTAGGCCATGCGAGATTTTATTGACGGTTCATCAAGGATTTTGCCAAAGTGGCGAGACCACTAAGAAATTTTCTTAACAAAGATCAAATATTTATCTTTGATGAATTTTGTCTTTTATATTTCCAAATCCTAAAAGAAAACCTTGTCACCACTCCCATAATCATTGTGCCGAATTGGAATTTAAACTTTGAGCTTATGTGCGACGCATGTGATTATGCCGTTGGAGCAATGCTAGGGAAAAGAAAAGAAAAAAATTTCCATGCCATAAACTATGCTAGAAAAGTGCTTAATGAGGAAAAAGTGAATTATGCGACAACCGAAAAAGAATTGCTAGCTATAGTGTATGCGCTTGAGAAGTTTCGTTCTTACTTGATAGGTTCAAAAGTTATCGTCTACACGGATCATTCTGCGATTAAATATTTGCTAACCAAACCGGATTCTAAGAAAAGTCTTATTCATTGGATCCTTCTTCTCCAAGAGTTTGACTTGGAGATTAAAGACAAGAAAGGATCATAAAATTTGGTAGTGGATCATTTATTGTGGTTGACAAATATGGACGTCACTAAATCTGAAATTGAAATCCGGGAAGAATTTCCTGATGAAAAATTATTTATGGTCCAAGTTAGGCCGTGGTTTTCCGACTATGCTAACCACAAAGCAACGAGTTGGATTCCTTAAGACCTAACTAGGAATAAAAAACCGAAGTTCTTGTCGGATGCACAATTTTATGTGTGGGATGAACCTTATCTGTTTAAAATTTGTGGAGACAATTTGTTGAGAAGATGTGTGACAAGTGACGAAGCTAAAAGTATTCTTTGGTATTGTCATAACTCACCATATGAAGGACATTTCAATGGATCTAGAACATACACTAAAGTCATTCAATCAGGATTTTACTGGCCCACTATTTTCAAAGATGCAAACCTCCAGGAAAGGAGTTGTGACACTTGTCAAAGAACAGGTGGAATAGGTAAACGTGATGAAATGCCCCTCCAAAATATCCAGGAGGTTGAAATTTTTGATTGTTAGGGCATTGATTTTGTTGGACCGTTTCCACCATCTTTCACTAATGAATACATTCTGGTTGCAGTTGATTATGTTTCGAAATGTGTGGAAGTTATTGCTTCACCGAGGGCGGATTGAAAAATGGTGATAAAATTTCTAAAGAAAAATATTTTTGCCCGTTTTGGAACCCCTTGTGTGTTGATTAATGATGGTGGGTCGCATTTGTGTAACGCGCCTCTTGAAAGTGTTTTGAAACACTATGGTGTGTCAAATAAATTTGCGAATCCCTACCATCCACAATCAAACGGGCAAGCTAAGGTGTCAAATAGGGAGGTAAAGAGAATTTTAGAAAAAATTGTTTCCCGGTTGAGGAAGGATTGGTCTTAAAAATTGGACGAGGCTTTGTGGGCATATCGCACCGCCTACAAAGATCCAATTGGCTTAACTCCATTCCAATTTTTTTATGGCAAGACATGCCATTTACCGGTTGAAATGGAGCATAAAGATCCGTGGGCTTTAAAATTGTTAAATTTCGATCCAAACTCGGTCGAAACAAAAAGGAAAGTGCAACTAAGTGAGATAGAGGAAATGAGAAATGCGGCATATAATTCAGGCTGGTTGTACAAAGAAAAGGTCAAGACTTATCACGATAAGAATATTAAGCTGAAAGAGTTCAAAGTCGGACAATTGGTTTTACTCTACAACTCCCGATTAATGCTTTTTCAGGGAAAGTTGAAGTCTAAATGGTCCGGGCCATTTCGTGTTAAGGAAGTGGAAGAATATAGAGCGGTGGTGATCGAAGATCTAGAAAAGAAAGATAGTTGGTCGGTTAATGGTTAACGTCTCAAAATCTACCTTGGAGGTAACTTCGATCGTGAGAATTGTTCTGTTGCCCTCGATGATCGTTGATCATCATGGACCGTCAAGCTTATCCGACTTTAAACAAGCGCTTGTTGGGAGGCACCCCAATTTTGTAAGTTTTTACTGGTTTATATGTTAATTATGATGTTTATAAGTGTTTTTGGAGCTAAATATATGATTTTTGAGTTGTTGGAAGGTGTTTGAGTGTTATAGAGCTCGCTTAGCGAGCATTTGAAAAAAATGGACCTTCACTTCCAGTAAGTTGCTCGCTTAGCGAGACATACTGCTCGCTTAGTGAACTGAGCGAAATTTAAAAAAAAAAATTAACTTTCTGAACTGGGCCCATCTATCCAGACCCGACCCAGTTCGGGTTAAGAAGGAGGGAGAGAGGCTAGGGTTGCCTCTTCAATTCATTTTGTGAAAAATGTCAAAAGTGTCAAAAATTGTCTCCTTTCCTTCAAGCTTCAAGTTTCCTTTTGCTCTTATTCTACTAATTTCAAGCTTCACTCCATTTATATCATCAAAGGTAAGTTTATTTTTGTGAATTTTTCATAATTTTCGTAAAAATCCATTTTTGGGAGTTTTAGGATTTTTCTTGATGAAACTTCTCTTGTTCTTGCTTTCTAATTGCTTCTACAATATACCTATGTTGCTATTTACTGGAAATCATGTTTGCATTTTGTTTAGGGTAAGAGAAATTGAAGAATTAGGGCACGAATTTGAGAATGTTTCTGTTTTTGTTAGTTAGGGTTTATGTTTGTTAATTATCTCTGTCATTGTGATGTTTAGAAGTAATATTAGGTATGTTGTTAATGTGGAATTGCCCCTGTACATTTGGGAATTTTTTTCTGCAATTAACAGAGCTCACTAAGCGAGACCTGGGAGTTGCAGAAAAATTTCCCCTTTTCTTAAATTGTTTTGAATACATGGGACAACTATTGTGGTTTTGTTAGGAATTTTAATAATTTTGTAACTTGTTTTAAGTAACTGATTTTACCGGTTTGCTCGTGTTTTGTGTGATTTTTGTTTTTCAGATGTCAGGTAGAACTAAGAGAGGTCGAATTTCAGCATCATCTTCTTCGAGGGGCCCTCCATCTATAACATTTGATATGGCACGTTTTCTGAGTCTGGTACACCAAGAAAGATACTTGCTTCTGGAAAAGAGATCGGTGTGGGCAAATAGAATTGTTCGATTAAGCCCTGAGGGGTACTATAGGAATGTAGGGGCTGACTTGGAACTCGTAGATTTTGTTGTCCTATGTGAACCTCACCTGGAGTTTCACTTGGATATTGTTAGGGAGTTCTTTGCGAATGCCCTTCCAACCGGTTATGAAAGAGAACCTTTTGCTTATAGAACTTGGGTGAGGGGAAAACGATCGATTTCTCAAGGGATAACATAAGTCGTTACCTGGGAGGTAGCGTACAATTGTCAGATGATAGACTGTGTGATTTTGGAAGGATGAGGGCCAGAAAGAATTGGAACATATAGCATATTAAGAAGTGTATATGCTTTGAGGACAACTCGTATGAGGTGAGTGTGAAGGGAGCACCGTTACGGTTTAAAAGAGGAGCATTGTCAAACTATGCTCAAATTTATATGTCGGTTGTCTTGCACAACCTAATGCCAATGAGTCACACTTCAGATATCACTATTGAGGTGGCGGCTCTCCTCTATTGTATCATGGAGGGAATGACAGTGGACCTTGCTCAAATCATCTCCACGTAGTTTCGACGGATTGCTATGAGTGGTACCCATCATGGTTCGAGGGCAACATGCATACTCATTTGTCCTAGATTAGTTATGGCTTTGTGTAAGCTAGCTGGTGTCACACTTCCCTCGCAAGGGAATGTGAAGTGCTCACTAACTGATGATGAGTTTATCACCAGGTTTTGCTTGCCCACCTCTGGGGATGCTCTCGTTGCTGCTGCTGCTCCTCCTGGGCGTGTGCCTCCTGGTCGTGTGCCTTCTGCTGAGCATGTTATTGATCCTAGTTCTACTGCTAACTGGGCTATGCACGAAGCTAACCATCGTGCTTTATCTTTCATGTATGATTCTATGTTGTAGTTATAGGTTCAGATCAGAGAACCACACGTGGACCATTCTTTACGTTCCATGGAGGATTTTCGTGCTTATGTTGCATGGCCTGAGGACATGCCTAGTTTTTCAAGGGGGAAGCTGGTAATGATGTGGATAATGTTACTAATGATAATGATTATATTGATATTAATGATGATGGTTTTAGTTTGAGTTCTTCTTATTGATGCCGAACGGTTTGATTGTTCTTTTATTTTTGTTATGTTCAGAATGTTTGTAGGATTTTGATGTAGTTTTTGAATTTTTGGTAGTTAACATCCGGGAGAATATGATTTTTGTTTTACTATTTTGGATTTGTTGTTCCCATCCGCGGAGATGGTGTAACATCCAAATTACCCTGCAGAAATAATAATAAAATCAGAGTAAAATTTTCATTCAAAACCATTTGAGTGTCACAATTCAACTTCAAAAACCAACATAAGGCTCAATGATACGTTTTCAAAAGAAATTGTTCAACATGCAGCGGAATTCAAAATAACATATAATATTTTCATCACAAACATTTTTCATAAGTAAAACAAATAAATGCAACGTCGTCCAAACATCCAAAACGATGTATCAAAGCCGACATCCTAACAACGTGAAGTACACCGACTTCACTGACCACCACTCGACTTATCATGCTCACCTGCACGTTAGCAACATAAGGGTAACATTCAAACAGAAAGGGTGAGATACTTACATCACAAGAGTAATATAATAAGAACTAGCTAGTATCATAATTAGACACCACTTCTCATCGACTACCATAAAATCACAACATATACACAACAACATTGTACACCAACCTCATGTACAACAACAACATCATACACACCAACATAAAATACAACGACAACAAATCATGCAATGAGACCCTACTTGACTCTATGCATGTAGTACCATACTCCGATCTCTATTTCAAGATCCAGTTCCCGTCGGAACTCTCAACCCCTCTTTCGTGGTCCAGTATGATCCCTATTTCATGATCACACCCTCGACCCCTATTTTATGGCCACGTACGATCCCTATTTCATGATCGCACCAACATCACAATAACTAACATACCACACCTTGGTATATTATCCAACTATGCAACATATCATGCAACACCAATGACATACATGCATACATTCAACGATTTCATTCTACAACATCAATAACAATAGCTTATATACGACTACTCATCACAACACCGATCAACATACAAAAATTCATTATCACCACAATTATCATCAACATCAAGAATTTTTAGCATACAACCACATAAATCAACTTCAACCACCACAAACCTAACAACCACATATACAACAACTTATTACATACACATACGTCACATCAATCATATGTAACTTATCACAAAAACAACAATTCATCACAACAACAAAAAAGCCAACAAACATATCGACTATGTTTATATTCAAGTATACTAAATATCCCTACAATTATGCGTATAACTCTTCTTTTACTACCTTCCACTACGCTACATCGATTCCCAAGCATTACTAAATCAGTTAGACAATTTTAATGAATTTTTCAGAATTAAAAATTAACATTTTTCGCTCCAGGTCTCGCTGAGCGAAGGGGGTTTGCTCGCTAAGCGAGCAACTCTTTGTATTCTGCTCTTCCAAAGTTTCACTTGCTTGCTAAGCGAGTTAGCGAGCTCTGCGATTCACGCAGATCTCCTTCTACGACCTGCACTCGTCCTGCTACGAATTCATCACACCAAAACACTGATTCCACCTAGAAATTATAGTAATCATTAATTTTACCATCTAATTCATATCATTATCAACTAACAACAACAAACTACCAATTAATCGACATAATTTCCCTTCCAACACCAAAACCTCAATCCTTAATCATGAACTGCCCAATTCCCATTATAAAATCCTTTAGAGATGGAAGAATCCCACCCTTATCTTGGTTTTGACGAGAAATTCTTCTTCCTCGTGGATTCTTCTCTTCAACCTTAGCCCTTTTCTCTTCTTCTCTTCTCTACGTTTCACGATCATCTTCGTTCACCAACAATAAGATCCTTTTTCCTCTTTACAACTTAATCCCTTAGACCAACTTGGGGACTTCCACCTTTACCTTCACTAAACCCACCAAATGACCACCTAGCCTCTCACCTCATATTCTCAAATTATTTAATTTATCCAACAATAATAATACTATCCACCATAATATAATCCTCAATTAACATTATATTCGATAATATATATTATTCTTCATACACAAAAACACAACATTCCAAATAAAATAATTAAATAAAATTTGGGGCGTTACAGATTGTGTATTTTGTACTTTTAAAACTTATTTAAGTTAACATCTGGGCGGATGAGTTGGTTTATATTTATATTTGTGTTGCAAATTTTATTTTTTTGTGTTTATTCTTAATTTTGAGGTGATCAATTGTGGAAACTGTAATACCCTAAAATTTTCCCTCTTAATTTATTGTCAACCTCAAGTGGTTTTTGCTTCGTCATTTCGCATGATCATCCAAGCATTCATCGCATTCAAAAATAAATAAATAAATAAAAATACAATAGATCATAAATCATTTGCATGTGCATGAGGGATGCGATTGGGCAAAGGTTGTCACTATTTGGAGCTCAAGAGAAGAAAATATCACAAAGGAAATAATACAAGACTATTCCATGGGAAAAGCCTTTCAAAAAGCAAGGAATTGGGATTTTGATACCGTTAACCGGTTACCGGATTGGTTAACCGGTTAACGATGGCGAATTTTAGAATTATTTGAAAGTTAGTTGGTGTTCTTCCTTTCCCTCCACATTTACCTTCATTCTTTCCACTACATGCCACCTCATCACCTTGGATTGTTCTACCACCTTCTAGAGTATTCCAAGGAATATTCCAAGGAATATTCTTACTCCAACCCTAACCCTAACTAACTACAACCCTAGTTTCAAACCTAAACCTAACTCCATTCCCAAACCTCATGCCAAGCCTATGAATTATATAAACCTAAATCATCCCAAAGCTTAGGGGTTCACTCTCATAATTTCACAATTCTCATTTCCAAAATCACTTTTCTCTCTCACTTTTCCTCCATTTTCCAAATTCACCAAAGCTTTCTTCAAAGAAGTTCTTCAAGTTTCACATTGAAACTTGAAGATCTTGAAGCTTAGCCTCTAACCTCCATTGATTTGTGAATTATGGAAGAAGAAGCTACTGGTTTTTGGTGAGATTTTGACTTATCGAAAGTGCAAGAAGTCTCAAGCATCCAGAATGAATCGCATTTATTTTGCATTCGTGGATTCTTGGATTTCTCTTTGTTTGAGATCCGATCTTTGCAACATTCACCGAAGCACTCCTCCGCTTCGTAGGTTGGTGATCTAAAACCATTCTTGCCTTAAATTATTCTCTCCATCTCGCCTTAAACGAAATTCTTCGTATGATTATTGATTGTGTTTGTGTTTTACCAATTGATTTCGTTTCAATGGTGTTTTGTACGTTTTGATCATTTGAAGCTAGATCCGTAGCATAATCTAGGTCCTACTAGGTGTTAGAATGCTCCCTCTAGGTAGAAAATTAGTGTTAACATGTTCCTAGGTGTGTTGGAGATCATTAGAAGTAAGTTTGTGGCCAAAAGAACTTATTTCTAAACTGTTTTTCACACTATGTTTAGTGTTAACCGGTTAACCATTTGGTTAACCGGTTAACGTGTGCGTTTTGGCCACAAACTGGTGTTGTTTTAGGTCCGTTAACCGGTTAACCATTCCGTTAACCGGTTAACACTGTAGAAATTTGGTTTTTTAGATAGTTTGATTGCTTAACCTTGATTCCTTGTGCCTCTAATCCCCATACATGTTTAGGTACTGATTTTAGAGAATTTTCAAGATTAGTTTCGATATCTCATTCCTCCATTTCGAGTCGTTTCGACGCGTTTCCGTTCATTTCGCATATTATGTGTTTATGTGTTCATTTGTGTATAATTGGATTCATTGCATTTTGTTGCTATGTCCATGCATCATTTGGCATGTAAATGATCATAATATATTTTGTTTTTGCATCTCTCGCATGTTTCGTTAATCCATTTGCAACATGGCATCACATACTTAATGTGGCATTTCATAAGATCATAAATGTGTATGTGCATTTTGTTGCATCATCTATATTGATTCAATTCTGAATTTTGCATTAAGCCGCATGTCATACTTGTCGATCCATGTTAATGTTGATGTATGATCATGTTCATGTGTATAAGCCATACTTTGCATACTTGTTGCATAAGTGATTCATTTGGTGTATCTTTGAATTAATTCATCATGAAAATAAATGTTCATTCAATTATGTGCTTGATCCATATTCATGTTGCATATTCATGATAAGTGAGCATTTCATGTTGCGTTTGTGCATAAAAATGAAAATAATAAAATCTGCCATGTTTTCGCATCTGGTTTTGAAGGTAACAACTGTTAAATGTATGTTGCTTGTTATATAGTTCATGTTGTTTGTGATCTTTTACACCTATTTTTGCATGCTGTGTGCTGGCTGTAAAAAGCTGCTTGTGCTTTGCCTTGTGTTTTCATAGTTGTTTGTGTAATGAGAGTTGTAGTAGGTGCTAGCATGCTTGTTAGTTATTGTAGACTTAGGATTGAGTCTATTTTTAGGTCCTAGGACATTAGGATTGAATTGTGGTGTGAGTTTGCTTTTTTATTTTCAATAAAATGCAATACTAACCTTTGTTTTGTATGGAGGTTGAGGTATGTTTCCTTACACCTTATCCTTTTATTTTTTATGCATTTAGTATGCGTTTAATTTTCTTTACCTGCCATATGTGTGTTTGGTAGATTTCCCCCTTTCTCTAGAATCAACTTAACTTCCTTAGGAAGTAAGTTGAATTCTATTTCCTTTTCTTTTCCTTTGTTCCATTAGGATTAAAAAACCTCACAAACCATTATGATCACCTTTCACATACAATAAATAACTTAGGGTTGTGTCTTAGTCCCCTTAGTGTTTGTCCTTTCTCATTTGAGTCTTCTTCTCTCATCTCAAACAAAAATCCAAAAGACATTTAATGAAGGATTGAAATAGTCTTATAGTCTTATTCCATGCGGCACTCATATTAATTCCATATTGGAATAGTGTGGGCTTGTCTAGCATGATGTACAAGTCTAATAATGAGACTATCTTCACAAAGAAAACATAAAAGACATTTCTTCACAAGCTACAAAAGCATGTAATAAGTTCAACAAGCTAGTGAAAATAGACCTTAATCCTTGGAAACAAGTCTTGGATAAATTCTCCTTACTTGGTGTGCTTATTCTACTATTCCATCTTGGAATGTAGTAGCAAGTACACATTACATGGAAAAGAGTTTGAATTCACTTCCTTGTGCTAAATTCATAGATAACTCTTAAAAATGGCAAACAACAAACAATAAACGTCTTTCCTGCGAGAATTCTCTTCTCATTTCATTCACTCTCAACGGGAACTTGCAACAACTTGTCTCATTTGAAAGACGGTAAACGCACTCGTAGCAGACGAGCCTGCAACACCTGAGTATAGACATACGCAGTTCCAGCGCATAAAAAACACAAACACATAGTTCCTGCCTTAGTTAGGCGAACTACGTCGACTCTGATCCTCATTTTCTCGATGAGGTACGTAGGTAGCGAGGTAGGGTCCGTGCGAGCACATTCTTTATTCTCCCTACATTTCCCCTTCCTTTTCGATCTCTTTTCCCAGTTCCCTTTTTCAGTTCTCGTTCTAGTTAGCAGTTCTTTTGTTCAGCAGCACCTTTTTCTCACCCTTTGAAACAAACAAGCAAGCGTGGATCCCGTCGGATACGAAGGACGGACTGGGGTGCTAATACCTTCCCAGGTCATAACCGACTCCCAAACCCAGATATTTGGTTCGCATGGCCTCGTCTTTTCCTTCTTCCTCAGGTGCAACATTACCTTTCCCGTTCCTTCGGGATAAAAATTTATGGCTGCTGACTCTACCTTTTGGGGCCACTTTCACGTTTGTACTAGGATGAAAATCCCGGGAGCGACAGAAACAAGTTTACTTTTATTTGATCAAAGAGTTGTGCTTCACCTATCATTGATGGTGATGATATACTTCTGAAAGTTTGCGCGAAAAAGGTACTTTGTTCGTGCTTTATAGAATATAACATGCGTATGAACTCTTTACTTTCCATAAATTTCAAGCTTTATTCATATTGCATAAGTGTTCATATGAGAATCATTTAGGACAAACCACAAAAGTGAGTGACCTCCATTGTTCACAAATTTGAGTGTTTAGGTAATTGTTGTTAGCTCATGTGATTCATGTTTTTATCTTGTATTAATTGGTAAATCTTGGAAACATTGAAGTGATCTAGGCATTGTTTGATTTTGAGGAAAACCCACCAATTCTCTTAGGCTTTATTTTACCTTGCGAGTAGTGTGAGCATTTTCTAGCCAATTTTGAGCCTTCGCACACTAGAATGAATCATAAAGCGAAAGTCGGCAAAATGTCGGGATACCATTCATTGGTGATCATGTTTGTAAAACAAAAAGAAAACTATTGTGATTCATTCTAGTTTTATTTTTGTATACACTTAACCCTTGTTTGAACGTAGTTTCTTGAAGAGCATCGTCATTATATTATGGTATGGTTTAAAGTTGGGGAGAGTATTTGAGTGTGAAAATGAATAATTGATGGAAGTGGTGCCTCTTGAAAATATGACAAGAAAAGAGAAAGAAAAATGAAAATGTGATTTGCTAAAGCTTTGCACTCTAAGTTAGAGTTGCTTGAATATAAAAGAGCATTTGAAAAAGAAAAAAAATGATTTGGGCCACCATGAAAAGAAAAGAGGAAGGAATAAATAGGAAAAAGTTTGAAATAAGTTGGTTGATTTAGTTGGCATGTTATTCATTTTTCGAAAACTTTTGAAAGATACTTTGAATCATTTGCCTTTATATATATATCACTTTCTTGTTAACCCTTTCCCTATTACAACAATGAGAAGTCCTTATGAGATCTTTGTTTCCTTGATTTTCCTATTGAATTGATTTGGTACATGCGTGAATTGTTCTGGATGCTAGCATGATTACATATGAGAGTGATTTGTCCCTTGTAGATATTAAGCTTGACTTAGTTAAGTGATTAGGTGATTCTTGTTTGAACATTTTATTGCATGTGTTTTTTGCTTGTCATTTGTGTTTAGAAGTTAGTTCATGATTATGTTGTGATTCTATGTGAAGTCGGACATTACTTGTGAGCGCATTATTTTGGTTTGAACCATCAATTTGTGTGTGTTGTCTTTATCCGAATTTGTTTTTGTTTCTCTTTGATCTCACCTTTGTTTGAGGACAAACAAAGAAGCAAGTCGGGGAGAGTTGATAAGTGCCAATTTATGTTAATATGTAGTATAGTTGTTGGCACTTTTCATGAGCTTAAATTGTTTTCTGATGCTTTTTCCCGTTGTTACCGATTAATATTCGTAGTATAGTTTAAATGCTTTAATAATATCGCTTATTTAACTTTTGTATTTATATTTTTAGGTTTTAACATTGGATTGGAGAGCACAAAGCAATGGGACTCTCGTTTTGACAATTTTTGAAGAAAAGGATTTTTTGAAGCTCGTTGCTAGCTCGCTAAGTGAGCTCCTAGCGACCAACAACAACATAATCCAGGGAGTTACTTGTTTAACGAGAGTCTGAAGCACGCTTAGCGAGCAAAGGAGGTTTGATCAATTAATGAGAGATCACTTAGCGAGCTTTGCATTTTTCAGCCCCTATTTAATGGGCTGAACAATTTTTCTTGGGAGGATTACTCTTTTTCTGAGTACAAAAACCCTAAAATCAGTATTTTACCTTGTTTTTCGGAGATTCGACGCATCAGTAGTCGGGAAATCATCTTTAATGCTTTGTCTTCTTCATATCTTTCTTGTAATGGAAACTACCATTGTTATGGGTAGCTAAACTCCTTATATGTCAAGGTTAGAAGGTAGAAAAGTCTTTACTTTGTACGTATAGGTTCTGATCATTGTGTATGAACTTGTGATGATAGATATATGGTGAAAAACTTTGTCTTTATGATATATTCTTTGTGTACTTCATGATTGAGAAATGTCTTTACACTTGACCTAGATTTTTCATCCATCAAAGAACATAGGCTAGAGATAGTTATGAAACTTGATGTTCACCTTGTATTGATCTTGAATGTTGCCAATTTGATAGATTTAGTGAGAGATCATCAATGGATCAAAATGGTAAAACTCACAATTTGTGTTAGTGTAACACGGTGGGAGAACTGACTTTTAGTCATGTTGCGGATAGCAAGAGTCGCCACCGACTTTTATTTTATCCATAAGGAAAGGACATAAAAGAACAGGAAAGACCTATTTTTAAAAGACTTGGGTTCGGGGGGTAGGTTATATAAAGGGAAGGTATTAACACCCTTTATATCCATGGTTATCCATGGGCTCTTAGTTACTTAGCTCACTTTAATTGTTTTTGTAGTGTGTGATTAGAAAAATTTCTTTAAGTACTTTGTAATGACCCTCATATGGGTGTATACAAAGCCTATTTTGAAAATATTTTAGAAAATATGAGGTGTGAAAGTAATTTTGAAGGTGTGAGCAAGTAACTACGAGATACCTACCATAGATTAAGTCTTTCTTATTCTTTTATGTTCTTTCAAAGGGTAAGACTATCCCTACTATTAAGGAGTAGGTAGTCATTACCTTGAATGTTAGTTAAGGGACATATGCAGGGTCAATATGTATAGGCAACTGTAGGGTGTCTTTAGCCATATGGGAGGGACAATCATCTTTTAACTTGGAGGGACATGATCCATTTAGGCAACACTGTAGGCAACATCAAAGGGACTTGATCCTTTAACTATGGGGAGGGACAAGATGATATTTTGTTTGTTAGGATCTTGCTTAAGACACCCTACTTGACCTTTTGAATAAGGAAACTGAGAGGTAACCCTAAAAAGTGAAGACGACGATCTTAGATCGACTTACGTGTGTGAGTGTTTTGATTATTTATCTTATTTAATTTTCTAAGTCCATTTATTCACAATTAATTTCCACTCCCTATTTACTAACCATGGCAGTTAAATAATAATAAAAACGAGAAAATAAACTTCTGAGCTATTACAGGGCTTCGGGGCAGATACAAAATAATCGGGCGAAAAATAAATTACAAATAAATATAAATCTATACATTTTTTCTAATAATTATAATAAAGCGAAAAATAAATAAATGATTAAATAATACAACAATAAATAAAGGAAAAAATTATTAGGGTTAGAAAAAAATAAATTAGGGTTAGTAAAAAAAATAGGGCTTAGAAAAAATTAGTTTCAATATACTTAATAAATTTTATAATCAATAAAAATAATATTTAAACAAAATATGTGAGAAAATATTAAAATTAAGAAAATTATTTACAAAAGTTATTTTTAAAATATTTTAGAAAAATTAGTTTGAAGGGGTTAATTTTTTATTTATTAGGGTTAATTAATAATTAATTATAATTAATTAATATAATAAAAAACAAAAAGAAGAAAAGTTTAGAAAATACTAAGAAAATGGGGGAGATCAGGGTTTGAACCCCTGACCTAAGGATCCTCAGCCTATCCCTTGCCACCAGGCCTCCTGCGCGCAGGTAACAACCATCTGGGAACAAAACCTAATATATTAAATCAGCGTGAAAATCATAATTTAAAGAAAAAATTGCCACAGGCTGGATTTGAACCCACGGCCTATAGCAAACATAGAGACTGCTTCACCACTGGGACAAGCGCGCGCTTGTGATAACAATATCAAACAAAAGATTAATAAAATAAATCAAATATTTGAAATCTGGTTCACGCCAACTTCATAGTCTTCTTCCTCAGAACTTCGTAGGTTTACCTGCGAAATTTGATGGGAATTTTCCTGCGAATTCTCATGCGCATGAAACCTGTAAAATTCAATCGCGAGTAATACATGAAATTAATCCACAATAGTCATTTCAATCAATTACCCAATGATTAAAGGATTCAATTATGTCACTCAATGGTATTTATATGTCCTGAATCACGAAGCCCTAAAACAGTTCTTAAAACCCTAATCATGGTGAAACGCGACTATGGCCATGACACTCAGAACAAATCATCCAGGAAGCTTCTATACTTCAAAACAAACACAAATTGGTGGTTAGTTTTAGATGATAATGACTAAATGTATGAAAACGAAAATATGACATATGAAGAAGAAAACTTGATTCAGTTATGGCTTTAAGGTGTGAATGGAATGATAGTGATGATGGAGACATGTTATGGAAGCCTCAAAGGTTCATTTGCAACCTTAAAATCGCCTGGAAGAAACTTCAATCTTGAAGTCCGAATTTGACTTATTATGAATATTTATGAAACTTGAATAAGGTGTTCTTGGCCTGCCCCAAATCGTCCTCCAATGCAATGGTCTTGTTGTTCTTATATCATAGAGTGAATTAGGTTAAAAAACTTGATGGGTTTGTGGGCTTTTGAAGTAGCTTGACTATGAAGAAATCCAATATTTGAAAATCACCAAAAATCATATCTAACAATGCCAATCTGGTCATGCACGAATTTGGATGTGATCAATCAATCTTAAATGATGTTTATGATCTTCTAGAACCAAAATCATGTCCAAATATTTGATTTTTATATTTTATTTTGATTTAACTTTCATTTTAATGAATAAAATTCAAATAAATACTAAATAAAAAATAAAAAATCAGATAATGCTTGGTTTGGGTCGTGCTTGAGGCTATCATGAAGATTGGGTGGCAATTTGGTAGGCCCATTTGGCAAAAATTGGTTTTAAGGCCCCATTTGCTTCATATACCTCCCAAACATTTCCCAACTTTGACAAAGCACAAATCCCTCAATTTTAAGGCTATGAAGGTGTTCTTAGACTTTTTAGAAATATTCGAGAGTCCTATAACAAACCCTTTTGGTCTCATGTCCATATCCTTTACCATTTTCAAGTTATGCCCTTTGGAAGATGTTGACTTTTTGTTGACTTTTGAAATGATCTGTAATGTGTTGGCTCATACCTTTCAAATGAAGCATTTTTAGGCTTGGCTTGTGAGACCCAAAGTTGTAGAGAATTAAATTTCCTTCAAAATGAGCTTTGGATGGGAAATTTTTGATGAAGCATGTGAAAGTTATGGCTGGTCAAAGTTCAGTTGACTTTTCCTATGAAAGCCCTAATTTAGAAACTCCTGATTCTTGATGATCTGAAATCTCCTTGATGAATCATGATCAAACCTTGATCAAATTATGAATTTTACTTAATAAAATTGATGTTGGCAAAAAATCATGAAGTTTGACTTTGATTTGACCATAATTGACCTCAGTTTGACTTTTTAACCACTTTGACTGATTTTTGCATATCTGATCATCTGACTGAGCAAACCTTTTGGGAAAGCCTTGAAACTTGACATAGGGATTTTTGAAGACATGTAGGATGTTATGAAGTTCACTTGAGGCCTTGAAAGTCCATTTAGCCTGATGAAATCCAAAACCCTAGTTTAGGGTGCATTGCTTAGGAGGAGGCTTTGTTTGAGGGAACTTCCAAGCTTTCTAACTAATTGTGAACCTCTTGGGATACCTTGTGAACCTTGTGAACCTCTTGGGACACCTTGGTACACAATGCCTTGACTAGGGGAGGGCAAATTTTTGGGTGCAACAGTTAGAAATATACATCTTGAGTGGATATTGTGATTATGTTTATCAACTTAACGAGTCCATCCGCTTGATAGATTCTATCTGTGCAAATGGGCTTGTTGAACCCTAACCTTGGCATGTGCTTTTATAAACATTCACCAACCGATAATGTTTCTTGTAGTTTTTAATTCGTATGCAAACAACACATTATGTTACCAAAACCAAAACCCCTTTGTTACCATTGAATCTTAAACTAGCTCAACTATAGAAAGGCTGTGATATCATAAAACAATCTTTGTGGATCGATAACGAAAACCTAACTCTATTTGTACACCAAAAATATGAACTTATTTACTTAACTCTCGATTGAATTTGATGGGAGTTCAAGAAGGTCTACAATGTTGTATATTATAGAACGACTTTCTGAGAGACCAACATTTTAGGAAAAGACTGGGGAAAAAGAAGGTCAAATTCGTTCAAGAGATGTTGACCATGGTTGAACCTTTAATGATTTTAGAAGAAACCTTGGCCATACGTTTTCGTAATCCCACATCTAGAAAGGCTCACTTCAGTTGTTCATTGAGGAATGAACTTCACCGATGTTGCGATGACTCTAACTGAAACATACAAGGGAAGCATGATAGGTACACCACTATGACGATCTATCATGAGATGATCTATCTAGAATTTGTGAATACTTAATTTCAAAAGTCAGGAATATGACCCTTATATCATGTCAGAGAGACATCTTAGACGAAGATATCAAAATATTGCTAATTCCATAAAAAACCATACTCATAACACATATGAATGCATCAAGATGAAGAATGTCACCGAAGAACTAATAAGGAGAGGTCAATCGACTGAATACATGAAGGGAGGAAAGCCATACCATAGAGGTAAATCCCCCATAAATACCACTATTATTGGGAAAAGTAAGGAGAATAAGGAGGCCAACAAAGGAAAACACCATTATATTGTCGCCATTACAAGAGGGGAATCGCGGGCAAGCATCATCTCCAATAGCACAGTGAAGAGAAGTGTAGCTCAATTTTTATGGTCTCAAATCACTTTGGTACTACAGTTCGATTCTTTTTTATCCTATGATGTTGTTTAAGGAAGGGAAATAGATGTCTCCAATTAACCCTGTTTGCAAACTAAGTTTAAATAGTCAAAATAGTTGGTTTACAGATGCTATCAAAAGTGTGGATCTCTTTTTTGGTTATTTTATTTAGAAAATGGGTATACCTGTGGTTTATGATATCTGGTGTTTTTGAATAGGTCTGAGAACCTAATTGTTGTTTTTGTTTGATGTGCTCGCAAATATCTTACGACCTTTTGCCTACGTACCCCCAAAACGAGAATTGAGGGATCAGACCATCGTAGTCCTCCTAAAAGGCTAAAGCTAGGAGGAAAGGGATTAATTTGTATCCTAGTTAAAGCACAGGATGTTGATGCTCAAAAGTTTGATTTGTGTCTTGATAAAAGCCAAAGATTGAAGATGAAAAGTCTGTCTGTTTCTGTATCAAAGCCCAGGATTGAATCTGAAAAAACAGTTGTTTGTAACTGGTTGGTTGGTTGCTTAAATTACATAGCTCAAGGAATAAAATGAATGGTATCTTGATTTGCATAGCTCAAGAAAGGCTAAATGGGTACCCTGAATTTCATAGCTTAAGGAGGACTGAATGGTTGACCTGAATTGTATAGCTCAGGACAGCTGAATGGGTTATCTTGATTTGCATAGCTCAAGAAAGGCTGGATGTTTAGCTTAGTTAGAGTCCAAGACTATGACTATATTATGGGAAATTACCTTAGTTAAAGTCCAAGACTATGTCTGGTGTTAGCTTAGTTAAAGTCCAAGACTATAACTATAATGAAAGAATTAGCTAAGTTAAAGTCCAAGACTATGACTATATTGTTGGATTAGCTTACTTAAAGTCCAAGACTATAACTGATTTTGAGTGACTGTATAGTGTTTGAATGTATATGTCTTGATTAAAGCCCAAGGTTGAAGCTAAAAGGTACTCAGTAGAGAGAATTTATCACCTCTAAAGAGGTAAGATTTGATTTATCTGTGCCTTGATTGAAGCCCAAGGTTGAAGCTAAAAAAAGAAAACTGACTCTATGGGAAAGTTTATCTGTATCCTGATTCAGAATCCTAGGTGTGAAACTTATTTGTGAGAGAATGACTCTTGATTATCTATATCTTACATTAAGCCTAAGATGGGAGGCTGAAAATTGTTGGTAGACTGACTCTGTATGAAGAGTATTTTGTTTGTTGGTTTAATTTTATGAGATATGTGGTCATCATACTTTACATTGTCTGGGGGGATTCAATTGTACAAAGCCCAAGAGGAGGATAGCTTAGTCATCCATCGGGGAGAGGGAGACAATTATATGGTGTATGATTCTAAGGTCTTTTCCTATGCTTTTAGGAAGCCTGAGAGGGTCCTTGTGTTTAAGCCCAAAAGGAGGCTTGGTTACCTATATGAGGCCCATGGGTCCTTTGATAAAGCCCAAGAGGAGGCTGGGGATGGTTGACAAAGAAGCACTTCACTGGGAAACTTCTTATCTTTGTAAACCCCTAGTAAGTTGAAAAGATCCTAAGTGTTTTGAATGGTGTATCTGTTGGATGAAGATAACCTACTACTTAGAGATTCTAGCAAGATGCAAATATAGACATTAAAGATGCATCCAGACAAATAAAAGGTGTCAATGAATGTGTTTAAAAGTTTAAGTATATCTTTGCTATGGTTTGAATATTCGTTTTTTATTAAGAATGAAGTTGGGGGTTACACTGGGAAGCGAAGGCCCAAAATCCCGAGGGAGAAAGATTACAGATGTGTTTAATACATAGTATTCTCTTTTTCATTAAGAAGTTTATTATTATTTTTTCTTTAGTATGAGGTGAAGAAAGATAATTTTGGCAAATAATTTTATTCTAAGCAAGTGCAATAGTTTAAGAAAACAACGAGAAGTTAGAAAGAGAAAAGATGGCTCATAAGCCAATAATATTCCTTAAACATAAGGATGCCTATGGAATTTGTTTTGTTGATTAACTATTTTGATGATTTCATACACAGGGTAGGGCTTTTAACGAAAAGCTTATCTACCACATATAAAGATACTCCACGTGGTTGTGAAGCTCAATCTAGTGCAGATGTATTAATATTTAATTTTGAAAAGATGGAAGATGAGATGGGTCTTGTAAACAATTGGGGCCATAATCTCTGTATAAGAGATTGAAAATTGTTTTAAGAAACAGTTGGTAGGTTCAAGACTTATACGGAAGCCTGTCAGAGTTTTAAAACAAACCGGAGAAATTTTAAAGTAGAAAGAATGAGTCCTAAACACAAATGATTCCTCATATCACATTTTGACAATTCATTTTAGAAAACAAATGGTTATGTGTAAAGATATTCACATAAAAAGATTCACAAATGAAAGCTTAATGCGGTGAAAGAGGCGATCGCGCCGAATTTTTGAAAATGGATCAGATGAACACTAATAGTTCAATTTTTGAAAATGGATCAGATGAATACTAATGGTTCATTTTTCAAAAAAGGATGGGTCTTACACTCTAATAGAGGTCCGATAATGATAAAAAAAACCATTTTGAGGGTGATTAAAATCAAAACCCTAGTTTTTCATTTTTTTTTTATATTTTAAATATAAAAATATTTAAAATCTTTGATCAATTTCAAACATAATTGAAAAACAAGTTGATACCTTGGATCAATGTTTGAAAAATTATGTTTTATCCATGAGGCAACTTGAATATCATTTATGTTTGAAAAATCATGTGAAAGAAATGAATTTTAAAATGTTTAGAAACAAATAAAATTAATTCTTTATGAAAATAATAAATATATTAAAAAATATATATTTTTGGATATTTTTCATGGAATAAAATATTTAAACATTTTTTAGAATTAATGAAAAAAGAATCATTTAAAAAATCAAAATATTGAGAGAGAAATTAATTTTGGATTGAATTAAATAAAATCACAAAATTCAAATATTTGAATTTTCAAAAAAGGGCGCTAAGAACATGGCAAGAAAACGTGCGTGTTCTTAAGGTTGCCCAGAAATGGCGATTTTGCAAAATCACTCATATATAACTGAAGATGTAATGAAATGGAATGAAATAAATATAAATCTTGCTCGTTTTTAACTCACGAACACCATGGTACCAATTAATTTCATTTATTTTTAGTGTAGAGTGAAAAATCAGTGAGAACACTGAAGAACCCTAATTTGGCCAGAGCCTCATGAAATTCTACATGATGATGATTTTCTGAAATTGATTGAGGGGAATTACTTAGAATATGATTATGCACATATGGCAAAAACGATAGTGCGAAGAAACTTGCATGGATCATGAATTGGCCATGTTTGACGATTACCTGAACTTGAGCATGCAGTTGGAATTGTGATTTCGAGCTAGAGGTGTTATAGAGATGTTGTGATGAACTGGACAACTTCTCTACACCATATGGAGTGTGTTTGAACACTTGGACTTGATTGTAAATGGCTGGATCAACTTCTGATCTTCAAGTTGCAAAAATAAAGCTTCCTTGAGGTTTTGAAGAGTGATTTTGGGTTGGATGTGTTCCAGAGGTGATCTAAGTGTTTGAATACATCATAAATATCATATATGATATGTGTGCACAATTGGTTTGAGTTTATAGTGGACACAACTCAAAAACCAGTAGTGATTTCTCAAAATATCAAATTTTGAGTCTTTGAGGGCAAAGAAGAGAAAGCTTGGAGATTAGAGGATTTGGTGTAATTTTTATGATGGGATGAGGTCTCTATTTATAGACAAAGATGTTGAGATTACTTAGCCCTTAAGTCTTGAAGAGCTAAGTTCACAATTGTGAGTCATGGTTTATGAAAATATCTCTTACATATGTGGTGATGAACTTCTCAAATAGCTCAGCTATTGCAGCAACAAATTTCACATTCCTCAGAAGTTTTATGCTTGGATTATGTCCACCTATTTCTTGTTGAACAAAAGATCCAAGAATATTCCATTTTGGAGCTTGGTGACCCTTGGATCAAAATGCATAATGTTTAAATTTATGAATGTAATTTTTGTGAATTACATGGTGTAATCATGAATTTGCATGTTTGCTCAGGTTTGTAATGATTGTTTAGATGCTTAAACCCACTTCACACTGTCCTTTGATTCAAAAAATCAGATTTCACAAGTTTGTGAAAATCTGTTTTTTGCAAAACAGTTTGAGATGACGACTTTGATCCATGATTTCTTCATGTACAAGCAATATCTTTTCATGCCAATTGGTTCTTTGAATTGTTGGAAACATTTGCAACAACATTGGTGTTTTAAAAATTATTTGAATCATCTTGGAAATCAATATTTTCTTGATTTTGATCCATCTTCAACTTAAAATCCATGATGAATTGGAGTTTCTTCTAGTTGAATCATTTGTAGTTTGTGACAAGATCTTTCATTTGAGCTTTGGTTCACCAAAATCGGATGCTTCGATCACAAGTTATGATGCTTGGAAGTAGGCCACTTGAATATTTTTTTCCATAACTTAGAAATTTTTCTAAGTTTCAAAGGTTGCCTTTTTTACAAAGTATCTTCAAATTTATGATTTCTTGGGATCAAATTCATTCATGGACTATATATTCTTGTAATATAGGCCATGAGGATCATTTTGGGTGAAAAAGTCTAACTTTGACTTTTTGGTCTAGACGGAAAGTACACTGGATACCCCTGGTTTTCTGATTTTTTGATTGGAAATCCTCTGAGGTATTTTAAGCTTATGAATGGACTTACATGATGTATATTAGCTATTTAAACCATTACCTATGGTATAGGCTCTTGTCCAGATGAAAATCTTGACTTTTTGTTCCCCGATTAGTCAGAAACCCTAATCTTGCAGTTTTTGATCTCTGCGCCTCTTGTACTTGTGAATGGATTGTCAAAGTCATGTTAACATTTTTGATGATGTATGGAGGTCTTGTTTCTTTTCTCTATGAAAAATTTATCTGGAGGGCTGAGATGACTGAAACCCTAATTAGTGATTGTGATGGCTCGGAGCCCAGATCACTAAAACTTCTGCACAATCCTTGAAAGATTTTCCATCATTTGTGATTCCTTAACCCTTTGATAGTGATTGAAAGGTTGAAATATTATGCATTAATGATTGGTCCTTTGATGAGGCATATATCTTAGGGTCAAAATTTAGGGTATGACAGGAAGATCACAAAAATGTTGGTTGTCTTCCATAAAGAAGGAAATGCGTCTATGAAAATTCCAAACCGTCCAATGATAGGGTTCCAAGAATCATATAAGTCGGAGGTATTCCGCATAGTGATCATCACCATGATTGGGAAATTTGACATATCTCGAATCCACATCAATGGCAGCAGCTCCTGCAAAATCATGTAATCAAAGTTATTCGAATCTCCAAGCATTCAACATAACCACACCCCATTCCTGAAGGAGTGTGTATAATTGCATCTTGGGATGACCCTTTGCAGCCATGATAAATAATGTTGCTTCATTAGTTCATCTCAAACTTAAATACCACAATCTATAGGGAGAACCGACTACCATTCACATTGATCTTGATGGTTCAAAGAGGATATATGAAGCTCTCCAAAACGATTTGGGTAGAGGCATATCCATGGAGCTTAACGTCATTTACCTCATCGAAAAAATCAAAGAGCTATTGTCGCTCCAACCAAATGACACCTGGCCAAGAGGGGTACAGACGCGAACGGTCGGCGAAAGGAGAAATGAATGAATAGAGTCGCCATCTAGGCATTTTTATCCCGAGGGAAAGGTAATGCTGCATAAACCTAAGAAAAGATGGATAAGACGGCTGCGAACCAGAGAGACTGAGAAAGGGGGTTGGTTACAACCTGGGAAGGTATTAGCACCCAGATTGTCCTTCGTACTCGACGGGATCCACGCTTAAAGGATTTGTGTTTTAAAGGGGTAGTGTCAGTGCAATTTGTGTATCAAAGTTGGAAAAGAATGCAAGTGTTAGTGTAAAAGAAATGTGAAGTGTATAAGAGAAGTGTCAGTGTAAAAGAAATGTGAATTGTATAAGAGAAGTGTCAGTGAAATGCTCAAGATTATGAGGCTTAAAGAATGATGCTGGAAAGAGGGGGAATATACAGAGACTTTTGTTCGATAACTGTTAAGTTATGCCTACGTATCCTCTCGTGCAATGAGAAAGTCAGAACACCGTAGTTCGACTCAAAGAGACTGAAAGATAAATTGACTGATGAACTGCTTACTTGTCCATGCTCAAGTGTATGACCTGTCTGGCTCAGGTGCAAACTGTATTGCATCAGACGGAAGAAACAAGTTCTCGTTTGCGAGTGAATGAGATGAGAAAAGAATCCCGGAGGAGACGATTATTGTTTGTTTTTTGGTGTTTTCAATCTTTTATTGCTTTTTGGAGTTTGTCATACGAAAATGATCTTAAGCCTAAACCAAGGGTTAGTAAACTCATCACATCCTCCCTCTGATTAGGGGTAATGAGAATACCTTAAGTATGAAGTAAGCACCTCACACTTAATCACCATGATGTAGGATTAAGATCATTAACCTACTTGTGATTATTTAGATGTTTTTGATATTTTGGTTTAGTGCTAAGTAATGAGTTTAAGCCATAATCAAGGATTTAATGGACTCATTACACCATCCTAATAGAAGGATAATAGATGAGAACATTTAAGCTGAGGAAGGCTCCTCAACTTAACCCATGATTAGGGATTAACCTCATGACAAAGCAAAACCTTTATTAAATGGATTTTAGTTAATGATAAGATGAAGAAGTGATTTTTATGGGTTGTAAGACAACTTGAGGAGGACTTGTCCATTAACACTAGGGTTAGTCCTTCTTAACCAGTTAAGGAAGAATTAGAACCCTAATGCAAAGCCCAAGTTACAAGTTTGATGTCTTGATGATTATTAGATGGATTGATTAAAGGATTTAAAAACATTAAGGGTTTAACACTTAGGATTAAATTTATACACTCCATCCTAATAGAAGGATGCAGGCATAAGCTTAATCACAAAGCCTTAAAACCTTTAGGGTTTAGTCCTTGATTATGAGATGAGAAGAGAAGACTCAAAGATGACACAAAGGCAAAACTAAATGGGGGACTAAACAATCCTAAAATGTTATCATGCTTGGAAGTCCTAGGGTTTATGGGGCTTAAGAGGAGAAATCTTCAAGGAAGCCACCAAGGAGGAGCAGGATAGAAAAGGGATGAGAAAAGAAGAGAAAAGAAGGAAAAGAGGCACAAGTGAGCAAGCTCACTCAAAGACAAATAAAAATGCAGCAAGGATGTGAAAGGATGAGGTGAGAAGAGGTGGAAGGTGAAGGCAAATCCACTTCCCAAACAAACTTACCATTAACCTGAAAAGTTAGTACAAGATGCATAAGGGAAGAAATGAGATGAAACAATGCATATGGATGGGAAAAGGCCAAAGTCAGAAACATACACATGATGCAAATGATGGCAAGAGATGGTGCAAAGTCATACAAGATGCATATTGTGAGCATACAAGAGAATGGATGCATATGGAGCATGCCTTGGACCATGGAAGTTCATGAAAGCTTATGAAATGCAATGACGGTATGACATGTCAAATGAATGATGCAATGATCAAACATGATTCTAATATGTCCTAAGATGTCTTATGAATCATGTGGATGCACAAAATATCATGGCAAGTTCTTGAATGCAAGCATATGAGAGATGGATGCAAATGAAGACAAGAATTAGGGTTTACATACAATATGTAATGAAAAATTCAAAATCAGAAGCAAATGACATGATAAAAAAATGAAAATGGGATCAAAGGAACCCTAACCCTACACAAGTTTACTGCCCAAAGGAGGAGACCTAAATCTAAACCTAATGGAAGTTATGAATTTCTCAAATCAACTAGGGTTTCAAGGCACCTCAAAAGGAAAAATGCTCAACAATTTGAAAATGAAAGATAAATTTATGACAATTTTAACCTACAAACTACATGCTATAAAGAATGCAATGCAAGAAGAACCATTATCAAACTCATCATGATTAGGCAGAATGGATTTTTTCAAGTTAGGATCAAAATATTGCCTTTAAACAAATTTAATTCCAATGAAAATTGCCAAAATGCATCAAGGACCAAAAAGAAATTTGTTTTGAGATTTGGATAATGTTTCTAAATGTTTTTAAATGCAATGTGAATTTTTTTGTGATTTTTAAATACCTAAATGCATTTTTAATCAATTAATTTCCATTAACTAATTAAAAATAAACATTTAAATGATTTAAAAATAATTTTTGATGCAAAAAATAAAAATAAAAATATTTTTGGGTTCTGAAAATTGATGAAATGTTTGACAAAAAATTTCAGAATTTTTTAAAGTGTTTTGCTATTTTTAAAAATTTGTGGAAGTTAAATGAAAAAGAAATGAATTAAAATCAATTAAAATGGAAAGTATGCAAATCCAATGGCTGGCATTCAAATGGATAGCGCGCGAATTGACTGGCGCCAGATCCTGTGGTCCACATTTAAACTGACCTATTTAAAACTAAAACCTAATTAATTAACTTAATGACGTGGATTAGGGCTTAATGGGGTGATCTGAGCCACACAAACGCGCGCGGGTCAACACGAGTCAACAGGATCCATGGCTCACATTCAAAGTTGGCTAATTACTCAGATTAGGGTTAATGACCCTCAGGTGGCCGGAGAAGACTTCTGGTCGTCTTCTCTGGCGAGACCTTCATCCTATCTCTCTTAAAACCTCACCAAAACGCATCAAAATCTCCAGATTCACTCAACCAAACATTCTAAACAAGAATCCAACGACAAAATCTATTTATTTTTCATGAATCAAGAGAAACAAACAAAAATCATTTCCACGGGCAAAGTTTTAGACATACCATACACCCTCATTTCTTCATCATTTTCAAAAATTCAAAGCTCATTGCATTCAGGGGAACATGTAGATCATTTCAATAACTTAAAACAAGGTTTCTGGAAAAATGATTTTGCGAAGCTACCTGAGGTGAAGCTTTCAGTTTGGAGCTTTCAGACTGCCTCCCTGCTTCAAATCTCCTCTACTGATCTCCCTGAAGATGCTTTGAGACTTAGTTGGAGTTTATGGTGGCTGGTTTGTGAGATTGATGAAGTTCTGTTCAATGAAGTAGAAAATCGTATTTCTGTTTCAAGGACTTTCAAGGCCAGATGAAGGGTGGTTTATGCTCTATGAAGCTTTTCTGAATGAATGGTGAAGTTGGTTTTGAGGTTTGATGTTTGTGTGATGAGATTCGAAGGAAAATGCCAAGAGGAAAATTTTTGGGAACTATGGCAATGTTGTGTATTTAGGCCTGCTTCTTGGGTGTTTTGAGTCTCAATTTGTCCACTTATCACACTGTGATAGGGCAGAGGGTTGGTGGTGGCACAGTGTGATTGGCATGACCCCTTTTGCAAAAAGTCAAGTCTATGTGTACTATAAGGTATGGGCTGTTTTAGGGCTAGGGCAAAAGCATGTCTGCTGCAGCTTGATTCAAGGATAACCATGGAAATGAATTTGAGGCCAATTTGCAAGTGGATTGGAGTTTATGTGTGGTTTTGCAAATTTGTGAACTTTTGGGCCTTTTGTGATTTCTTGAAGCATAAGTCATGAAACTTGGAGATTCTTTGGTGCATTCTGATTTTTAGGCATTGCATTGTGTTTGTATGATGATTAGAAGTTGATTTGAAGTCATGAGAATGCTTGGCATGAGGTTTTGCAATTTCCCTCTTTGGTGTAAAAGTGAATTTTTCATGATTTTTCCCAACTTTGACAAGCCATAACTTTTGATCCAAAATGAATTAGAATGAGTTCTTGTACTTTTTGAAAATGGGAGGATCCATTCTACAACTTTCATGACCAAAGTTTTCTCATTTGAAGCATTTTTGAATCAAAAAGTGGAGGTTGAAAAACTTTCCCAAAATGGCAAGTTTACATTATAAGTCACTTTCCCAAAAAGGCAACTTTGCAAATGGCTTGAAATTCTTCAATTTTGTGAACTTCTAGCATCTTCTATGATCAAATAAAGATCATACACATTCATAATGATGGAGAATACCTTTTGATTGGGTCATTGGAGGCCTCAGATGCCCTGATTTTACACTGACTTGCTCAAGAAGTCATCTTGTGATCAGATGCCTTCCCCATGGAATTTCTTCATGAAAATTGATATGCATGATCCTTATAACATATGGAGACCAATAGAAACAAGAATGACCAAAAAATTTGGAGTTATGGGCTCTGAAACCAAAACCCTAATTTTAGGTCATCTGTGCAGTTAAGCCTGGCTCTGCTTCCATGCCTTTCTCAGTTCTTGTGATTCTTTGACTTCCTTGACCTTGTGAGGATATAATATGATGCTTGAACATACATCGACCCCTTTGAAGTGATTGATGACCTTTGGAGTGACTCAAATGGCTCTTGGATTGCTCAGATCACAAACCCTAGATGCAGATGACTTTGAAACCATGCAGTGAAGCAAAAGATGCAATATGAGATGCTATGGTTGAATTTATGCATATGAAAAGATCACAAGCCATGGTGAAATGAGTGAGGGAAAATTTGGGGTGTTTACAACTATGTATCAACCCTCTAAGAAGGAGCCTAAATGGCCATAAGGAGAGAATGAATAAGCGGCGGTGACCCTACTTGGTTATGTTTTTGTTCTTCCATCATACCAAATATTTTGCTTAAGACATTTACAATTTATATGCTTGTATCAATGTACAATAGAAAGATAAATGATGTTTCTAAGACACTTTTTATGTGTAATTATGCATTGAAGCATGACACTTGGGTACAACCAAATACATTGATGCCCGACATATATAAAGTTAGGGGCGCTGTCGGAGATGATTTGTACGCCTAGCTAAATCAATCAATTCCACACCTAAAGTTAGGAGTGTTGTCGGAGGAGCTTTATACGTCCAACTAAAGCAATTGATCCTCACATAAATTCAGGGTGCTATTAGAAATGCTTTATACATCCGGCTACAGAAATCCATACCCCAAATAAAGTCATGGGTGTTATCAAAGACACTTTGTATGTCTGACTACAACAATCAACTTCCCACCTAAAGTCAGGGGTTCTATTGGAGACACTTTGTACATCTGAATAAAGAAAGAGATCCCCCACATGGGTGTTTTGGGAAACACTTTCTACGTCTGGATAAATAAATTATTCCCCTACTTAAATTCTAGGGTGTTGTCAAAGACGCTTTGTATGTATGGCTAAAGCAATCAATTCCCACGATAAATAATAGCCCACCCTCGTATGGAAACTATCCACTTAAGATGTAGTGGTGGGTGGGTCACATGTCTACGCCACTTATGGTAGAATTTATTCAATTAGGCGTATTTCTTTTATTTTCATTTTTACGCCACTTTTAGCGCAATCAAATTTTTTTTACACTGGTTAAAAGTAATTCCTGATCATGGGTTCGAATTCCAGCACCAATAATTTTGTTTTAATTATTTAATTTTAGGCCAGTTTTCACCACAGTTGGAGTTCCAAAAGTGGTGAAAAATGATGCCTTCCGATTCATTTTAATTATAAACAACTTACATTTGCAAGATATATATGATGGTCCATGTTCATTCACGTTTCCCTAGACAAACTTCATCTTCTCTCTCCAAACTTCATCTTTATTTTACGAAACTCTGTTTCATCACTAAACTAAACTCCAAAACATCATTTCTTCCACAAACGAAACTCAAAAACATCATTTATTTCACTAATGAGTTTTGAAACTCAATCATCTCTTCTCCCACTTGAACGAGGTAAGGAAAACTTGGATTCAAGTTAACAAAGTTGGTTGTTCTTTTCTCAGGTAAATTTTTTAATGTTGTTGTTGAGATTTAGTTTTTATCGATTTTATCGATTTTTGTTTTCGATGTTATTGTTGTTGTTTTTATTGTTGTTGAGATTTAATATTTAACGATATTATTGATTTAGTTTTTTTTCTTGTTGTTGAGATTTAATGTTTAATGATTCTATTGAAAATATTTATTGTTGTTGTCATTGTTGATTTTGTTTTTGTTGTTGTTGTTGTTGTTATTGCTATTGTCATTGTTTTGTTGTTTTTGTTGTTATTATTGTTGTAGTGGTGATTGTTTTAGTTGTTATTATGGTTTTTTTGTCATTGTTGTCTTTGTTAGTGTTATTGTTATTTTCGTTGTTGTCATTATTGTCGTTTTTGTCGCTGTTATTATAGTTGTTATTATTGTTATTGTTTTACTATTATTGTTGTTATTGTTTTTGTTTTTGTTGTTGTTGTTGTCATTGTCGATTTCATTGCCGTTGTTGTTGTTGCTATTATTATTATTGTTGTTGTTGTTTTTGTTGTTGTTGTTGTAAGAACAAGAGTTGTCTTTGCATTCCATCTGTATGTTTTGATGATAACAATGGAGTATTTATGAAAGAACCATTTTATGTTTTGATGTTTGTTAAAGTGCATATCATGAATATTATAGATATTAAGATCAAACAAACATTATGAATGAGTACGTGAATGCTAAAATCCTAAGTTAATATGTGTAACATTAGTCGCAAGCATGCTGAAGAAGCAAGTGTGTTTCTGAATCTGGACACAATCAGAAATATCCAAGGATATGGATGTTGTGTTGGCAATGATCTTGTGGATGTTATTCTTAACATGGTTCTGATCAGATAGTGAAGCGAAGCTTCTTAAATTAATCTTCTGAAGAACTAAGTTTTGAAGAAAATAAAGTTTCTAAACAACACCATTTGTCCTGCTATTTTTGTTAAACCTCCATCTGGGAAGAATCACTACAAACCTCAAGATCTATCCAAAAACTTAAGAGTCTGGCACAAAATTCTGTTGGGAATAATCTTCAACAGACCTCTTCATAACTCCTCAGATTCTATCAACATTGACCAGAATTTTATGTTGTACTACATCCTGATGAATATACAGGTATGTCTCATTTCTGTTATATTCAAATATCTCATAGATGCATTAAGGGAAACTATGGAGTCTGGTAAACACCCAAGAAATTGTATTCCCATGGGAAGGCTGATATCTGAAATTCTGATAGAAATCAAGTTGACCGACAATCTCACTCAAGATAGTTCAAGCATTGTCTCTGGGTTACTTCTGGATGGAAAAACCTTAGTGAACATGAAAAATATTCTAAAAATTATGTCTAAGCCAAGAATCATTGACTCTGATTTCTTGAAGGAACAAAGAACCCATGTAGATGAATATCCTCTGTTTGTCAAGGAAGAACCTATTGAGGTTATCAGGGCTTACATCAGCATTCGAGAGACAAATGGTTATGATTTGTCAGAATTCAAATTCAATCTGATAGCAAAGGAGGCACCAAACATGTTGAAAAAGGGAAAGCGTTCGATTCCAATTTCTACTCAGAAATAAGCTTTAAAAAGACGCAAGCTTGGAAGTGCACAATCATACTATCCTCAGAAACCTCAATCTGAAAGTTCCATCATGATATCTCAAATGGTACATAATAATGAATAACATAATAATATTGATCTACCCCCTCCTATGCCTCCTCTAGTCTCATCAACGGAAGTCCTCAGTACATCATCAGTTATCACACCAACTACAAATGTTGTTCCCTGTCTGACACAAATTCAGAATATGTACATCAGTAAAATATCTCCTACAGTCACTTATTCAACAACATCATCATATTCAAAGTCGTCTGAGTTCAACAATGCTTACACTCAACCAGAGATATCAGAACCCTGACCTTCCATAATATCTGATCAGAGCAACAATGATGAACAAGTCATTTCCTTTGAAGAGATGATTAATTCCTTCATAGATAATGTGTTAGAAGGACTCAAGAAGATTTATGACATAACTAGCTCAAGTACTGACTCTCAAGGACTTGGAGTTATATTTAATGAATTCAGAGGATGGATGAACACAAAATATCAGAAGGCACTTGATATTCTTGAAGAATTTTAAGATAGTATGGTTCAAAAAGCCGAAGAAAAGGAAGCAGTAGAATCTCTAAAAGAGATGCAAGGAGCCACAAAATTTTCTGGATTATGTATGGAAGCCTTCCAAACTCTAAAGTCTCAACAAGATTCATTGGAAGCATAAATGGTTGTTCACCGCTCAACTATAGAAGAACTATGAGAGGGAATGACAGAACTACTAAGAAGGATTCAACCTCCTCCAAACCCCTAGAGACTAGTAGGATAAACCCTAGGTTTTTTTTTGGTTGATTTGATTTAAATTAATGTTTCACAATTATGTTTTGATGATCGTTTATGAATGATTTTATTTTCTGCAAAATATTCTTGCTTTATATGTGTGTGTATGTGTGTGTGCGCGTGCTTTGCATAATCTTAACTGTTAAACATTCATATGCATTAATCTCAGAATCATGATCATATTAACAAGCTTATTTGCTAAGATGCTCTAACTTTTTGATGATATCAAAAAGTGGGGGAAATGGAAATATGATTTTGATAATTTTGATATAACCTTAAGAATGCAAACTTAAACAAATCAAATGATATAAAATGTTTATCACTAACGTTTGATGTTTGATGTTTATCCAAGGAAGATTAACAAGTTCACTTGGCATTCTTAGAAACAGGTTATTTGTAGGAACTATGTTTAAGTTCTTAAGAACTGTTTGTTCATATAATCGAAGTTGTACACTTTGTGAACATATGTTCAGAATCAGATAGACCCAGTACTGTTTGGAAGTTGAGAACTTTCTGAAAGTCAAAGTTATCATGATTTTGTTATCATAATGTTCAGAAGATGTAAACTGTCTGAGAATATGATATTCGTAACATAAGAATCTGAAGTAGAAGTCTTCTTGAAAGAGGTCAAGACAAAGTCTACATTCAATGACGCTTTTCTGAACAACAAGATAATCAGAAGTCTCAAGACTATCTGAAATCTGGATATGAAGATCAAAGAAATAAGTTATGTCAAGACAAACTCTGAAACTCTATAAGTATAGTGTTTTGTGCTTGAAGAACTTTGATGAAGTTCTGATAGACTAAGCAGTGATATTTCATTTGGTGTCAGACTAAGAACAATCATAGAGTTCTAATAGTAACAAGGTTCTGAAATGAAGGTGTGTGTTCTAGTCAGACTCTGATGAGTATATGGAAGTAATCCTTCTCTATCATATGTTTTGAAAAACTCAAAATTTCTATTTTGTGAATCTTGGGATTAAGGGGTGACTTTGAATAAGCATTAATAAAATTTTGGGGATAACACATTCAATGGGAGTTATTACTCGGAAACTCTGAATATGTTCTCATTGGTGATTAACTAGTTATTACCATATTCGTTTGGTGATTTCCTGTATAAAATTTTCTATCAAAATACATGGTTTTGTCATCATCAAAAAGGGGGAGATTGTAAGAACAAGAGTTGTTTATGCATTCCATCTCTATGTTTTGATGATAACAATGGAGTATTTATGAAAGAACCATTTTATGTTTTGATGTTTGTTAAAGTGAAGATCATGAATATTATATATATTAAGATCAAACAAACATTATGAATGAGTACGCAAATGCTAATATGCGAAGCTACTATGTGTAACATTAGTTGCAAGCTTGTTGAAGAAGAAAGTGTGCTTCTGAATCTGAACACAATTAGAAAGATCCAAGGATGCGGATGTTGTGTTGGCAATGATCTTGTGGATGTTGTTCTGAACGTGATTCTGATTAGATAGCAAAGTGAAGCTTCTGAAATTAATCTTCTAAAGAACTAAGTTCTGAAGACTCCAATGACTTAAAATTCTGAAGACTTAACGTCTGAAGACCAAGTTCCTGAAAGATTCTGAATACTTATGAGTTTCGAAGATTAAGGTTCTATAGAGCCAAGTGATGAAGACTCTGAAGATAATGTTATATGTGAAAAAAGTTCTAAAGACTCTAAGACTTGAAGTTCTGAAGATCATGGGTTTCAAGCCAAGTGCTAAAGTCTTGAAGAACATAGTTCTATGTGAACAAGTTCTGAAGACTAAAGACTTAGGTTCTCTGAAAACCTAAGTATCATCGTCTCTAGCTCATGCTTCATTCATTGATTTGTAATCAGAAGCCTCTGAAGTTCAGATGACAATTTTACCGTTGGCAGGGATAGTACACAGTACAATAATGCTTTATCCCACTACCTCTTCACTATCTTTGAATTATGGAAAAGGAAAATACTTGGCTATACTATTTTATTCATTGTGTAACAGATTCCTCAGTAGCCGAATTGGGATGTAATGTCTCTTTTATGTTTGTCTATAAAAGGAAAATATCACATGCTTTGTGATGTTGTTGGTTCTTATAGAATCCTTGTTGGTTTCTAATGGAAACACAACCACATGCATTGATGTTGTTTATTCCTATTTGGTTCAAACGAACAATCACACTCTTAAGTTTTGTTGATTTTGAATAGGAACTCAATCTGGTTGATTATACACAAACTGAATATTCTTCTATGTGAAGTAATCATGGATACAATCATTTGTTTTATGTGTTGATGTTGATTGATACAATCAAAAGGTCTCTAAACACACATACAACCAAGATGTCAAATGATTTTTGAACCATGTTATTGATGTTGTTATACAATCACATAAGGTTTATAATAAACAAAGATGACATTGGAACAAGTCGCAAAGAGTTTACTTGAATATGCAGCTCTTCTAGTTGATTACTTTTTGACAACAATATGATGAAAGTAGAGATATATTTAATTCACAATGTGCTTAACTTCATATGTTGCAGGATACTTGCAAGGTCGCAGAAGACAATGAAGATGATCATGGAAGCTCCATCCACAAATCCATAACAAGACTGTTGTGAAACTAACGTGATAATTGAATTGAAGAAAAACATGGGATGCTGTCAAGAAATGTTCTTAAAGTGAATCAAGACGAAGAAGTCCTTCTCAAGCTCAATTGAAGATCTAGATAACAAAGCATTTGAAGAAGAAGAAGAATTCAACCTTCAACTGCTCATTGAAGAAGCAACTTGAAGAAGCAGAAGACCACACAACGGAGCAAGAATAAAATGTAATATTCTTAGTGTGTGTAGGTTATTTTGATGTACTTAAGTGAGTTTACAATCTGCTTATGTAAGAAGCAAAACATATGTAAACAACCTTTTCCTTAAAGGACCAAGTGAAAGTCAGAACTTTAGGAAGGCACAGAAATTAGTTGATAGTGCATTAATAGAACTATGTGTTCTGATGATATGTTCTAGGGCTAATGTTCTGTTGCAGCTCAGAATAGTTGGTTCTGGAGCTTGAAGCTCCTCAAGTTGATGTTATATCCGGAATGAATCCCTGAACGGTCCAGTTGTGAGTTGAGAGGAAGTCACGACAGGTTGTTGAGCAGTTAGTCATGGTTGTAGCCCACGCATGAAGTCACTACACGTGGTGTTGTGCAGTTAGTCACAGTAGGTTGTCACGCAGGAAATCCTGGCAGAGGTTTTGTTGGGTCAGTGAACGTTATATCCTGTTGGATTCCTGGAAGGTTCATTGAGTGAGTCATAGTGTTGTTGTACGATTGTAATCATAATGATTTGGTTATAGTGGATTAAGTCCTTGTTTAATGAGAAAGCACCTTGGCGGGTGGACTGGATTAGCTTGAGAAGTTCTCGAGTGAACTAGGATATATCGTGTGTTCTTTACTCTTTCTTTATGCTTTACTTTCTATTATGATTCCGCAACGCATTCATAGCATAGCTGGACGCAACTCATCAAAGTGCAAAAAGTTGCCAAGAGTGAAATCTCAATTTAGTCCCCCATTTATTGTGTTTTTCTCAAACCTTCAGTTGTTGTCGTTGTCATTGTTGTTGTCATTGTCGTTATAGTCGATTGTTGTTAATATGTTAGGCCAAATAGAGTTTGGGTAAAACCCTATTGAAATTGATCGATAAATAACTTAATTTGTTTGCATTAATGTAGGTGGCTAAATGAGATTTGGGATGAGTCCCATATGGTCACTGATCAGTGAATTTTAATGCATATTCTACCATGTTTGCACTTAAGTATTTCTTTGGTTTTATTTGTTTATTTTTATATTTTAATTTGTTTTTCTATTTTACTTTATTTTTTGCTTAATTTAATTTTCGTACTTAATTTTCAGCTTTAACAACTTTTACGGAAATGATCATAACCGGAGTTCCAGGAATCTGATTGAGGCGTTCTACCAGTCGATGGAAAGCTAAGAGAGAGAGCTACAACTCTTATGTTGGAGTCGAAGTCAGAATCGGAGTCATAGTTTCCAGAATTTCTTTGAAGCTGCTGCATTAGTTTTATTTAGTTTCGGGTCATTTAGAATTGGGCATAGGTTATGTATTTGACCCAGTTGGGTTGTAAACAAGTTTTTTAGGTTTTTCTATTTAACCTAGCAGCCACAAATGTTCAATGGACACTTTTTACGATTTTATTTTATTTTTCTTACGCTTGAAAGAACCAGAATGAAGAACTAATTCCAAAGCAAAATCCTGCTGATTACAGGTTCCATCATACTTTGAGGTTATAATAATTTTCAATCCAAATTCTATTCCTTTCAATATTATGATATGTGATCATTGTTTGCTTAATTCGATTATCATATATTAGTGTTGATTTAATTTGATTGTTGTATAATCCTTGACCGTAGTCACGTTAGAGTTTACTTAATTCGTTATCGTGTTTGATTAAACCGTGTTTGCTTAATTCATGAGAGCTTAAATATGTTTGCTTAATTCGGATAATAGGAACATACATCACATAAAACCAGTTGCGCTTGTCAATGAATTTTATAATCAAATAGGAATAGATAATCCACTTAGGAGGTTGAAATTATAATAACCAATGATAAGTTGGAACCCAAATCAGTAGGATTAGCCGTTTTAGCTTATTTGGTAATCATTTTTTATTTTAATTGCTTTTTATTCAAATTAAAATCTAAACCCCCATTAATCGTTACTATCGTTAGTTAATAAGATCAAGAATCCTTGTGAGACGATTCGAGTCATTGTCGCTGTACTACGTTTTCAAAAATTACTCGTTTTTGATCCTTGCGCGACACGCGGATCAAATTTGCGTCGTTGCCTGGGATTCTTGTTGTTATTAAACGATTTTATAGTCATAGTTATAGTTTTCTTGCTATATTTTTTCTTTTATTTTTTTGTTGTGTTTGTTGATTTTCAGGGTTGCTATACCGGTTGCCGTACAGTGATAACTTTTCCAGCCTTTCAGGTAAGTTGGAAGCTACTGTTTCGATTTGTTCCGATTTTTTTCCAGAAAATTAGAAATAAATCGAAGAACAATACTCTTTTAGAATAGAATTCTAAAAGATTTCGACCCTCAAAATCGCAAATTTTGTGTTTTTCTATTTTATTTGATTTATTTTCTCTTTTAATATTTTTTAAAAAATCTGAAATTTTTTGTGCGAGCTTTACTTGATTTAATTAGATTTTTAGCGTTATTTTTATATTTTTTAGATTTTGTTGTAATCGTTTTTTTTCCATTCTTTTTAAATATGCATTGATTTTATTTGATACTGTGTTGAAATTCATAATCATATCATGGCTGATCAAAGAACTCTGAGAGAATTGGCTGAACTTGTGAATTATAATGCTTTATGTATTGAATATCCTGTTATTGATGTACCTTTCGAATTGAAATTTGGTTTAACACACTTTTTGCCAAGTCTTAATGGTTTTGCAGATGAGGATGCGAATAAGCATCTAAATGAATTAGAAGTAGGGTGCTCTGCACCTTCACTAGATGATCTTGTAAACCAAATGGCTATAAATAATATCAAGAATCAACAACAAATAGATTCTAATTTTCAGACTTTGCAAATACAACTTGATCAACTTACCACTTCGATGAATGCCATGCAACAAGCTCAAGGATCAAACCAACAACCTTTGGAAGAACATTCTATTTTTCAAATAGAGTTTCCTTCTGAAACTGTTGATGATACTTGTATTAATTTGTCTGCAGCTGATTTTCCATCATTGTCTGATTTTGATGATGTTTACTTTTGAGATGTTTGTAGTGACACTAAAATTTGCCCTGTTTGTGCTGAAATTGAGGTTGCCTTGAAAGTTGATATTCTTACTGTAAATTAGGTTGCAAATAAATTTGTTCATGTCAATGAAGCTCTCAACACCTCGGCTTCCCGGAACAAACCATCCATCGAGAAATCACCCTCTTTAGAGCTGAAGCCACTTCCTAATAATTTATTTGAATTTTTGCAGGAAGAGAAATCATTACGGGAACGTAAGAAGGGAATTAGATGGAATTTGGTTGACACTTGTGATATTAGCCCATCCATGAGTATGCATAGGATCTCAATTGAAGATGGAGTAAAAGTAGCGAGGCATCCCCTTAATCCTTTGATTCTTAAAGTTGTTGAAAAGGAGATCACTATCATGTTCATATTCAACATTTTTACTTATCAAAGATTCTTCTTTGATCTTGGAATAAAAGGTGAATGCACTAATAAAAACTTCAATATTAATGGATACTACCTAAAGCTACTCTATGAGATCCCCACTTTGGAAGAAGAGACTGTAGAAGAGCTCTCTTTAGGAAATGCGGCTTATGTGATCACATATTCACCTTGACTACTCGGGTGTGTTCTTTCCTTTGTCTCCCTCTTATTTTATATTTATGTCCTTTCATTGAGGACAATGCTTGTTTTAAGTGTGGGGGAGGGAATAATTTATTTTCTTTGTTTTTGTTTTGTTTTTGTTTTGTTTTTGTTTGTTTTGTTTTAGAAACACTAGGCATTTTTTCCGAAAGTTTCAGGCTATAGATTGTTTTGAGGTTAGTTGTGGAGACTTGGGAAAAGTTTACAAGATCGGTATCGTTTTAACACCTTAAATCTCCTGAATATGGAATTTTTTTTTGAATACTTGTTATGCCATAGCCTTGAGTTCTCATCCTTTAATATCTCTTAAGTAGTTTATCAAGCAGTCAACACCATCAAGAAATCACACACTAAGTAATTAAGCTGATGCAAATAAGTGAATGATCTTACGCTTAAAAAGAAATCTGAATAGGAATCCGCCTTATAAGTTAGGTGACCCTCACCCGGTCATTTAGCCTAACTGATGTGAAACCTTAAGAAAATAATAATAATAATAATAATTTGTTGTTACTAAAGTAACTTTAAAATATTGTCAAGTATGGATCATAATCACTAACAGGCTTATTTACCATGTGTATGAATAGATAACGGGCTTAATGTGATTGCACTAGAATGAAAGAGAGCAAAAGGGAGGATGAGTAAGTTAGGCTTAGGCATAATACCATGATTCAAAATGGTTTGTATATGATGGAGGCTTAAGACCGCACAATTGTGGATTTGTGTTCTTACGATATCCTTAGTGTGTAAGATTAGTACCTATCGATACTATCTTAATCGAAGAAGAGTTTGTAGCCTAGAATGAGTATCTTAATGATGTTGTGTTTCTTGAGTCTTGAGTTTATTTTTGCTCGGAGTGCAAACGTTCAAGTGTGGGGGAATTTGATCAGTGCATTTTAATGCACATTCTACCATGTTTACACTTAAGTATTTCTTTGGTTTTTTTTTGTTTATTTTTATATTTTAATTTGTTTTTCTATTTTACTTTATTTTTGGCTTAATTTAATTTTCGTACTTAATTTTCAGCTTTAACAGCTTTTACGGAAATGATCATAACCGGAGTTCCAGGAATCTGATTGAAGCGTTCTACCAGTCGATGGAAAGCTAAGAGAGAGAGCTACAACTTTTATGTTGGAGTCGAAGTCAGATTCAGAGTCATATTTTCCAGAATTTCGTTTGAAGATGCTGCATTAGTTTTATTTAGTTTCGGGTCATTTAGAATTGGGTCTGGGTTATGTATTTGACCCAGTTGGGTAGTAAACGAGTTTTTTAGGTTTTTCTATTTAACCTAGCAGCCGCAACTGTTCAATGGACACTTTTTACGATTTTATTTTATTTTTCTTACGCTTGAAAGAAACGGAATGAAGAACTAATTCCAAGGCAAAATCCTGTTGATTACAGGTTCCATCATACTTTGAGGTTATAATAATTTTCAATCCAAATTCTATTCCTTTCAATATTATGATATGTGATCATTGTTTGCTTAATTCGATTATCATATATTAGTGTTGATTTAATTTTATTGTTGTATGATCCTTGACCGTAGTCACGTTAACGTTTTCTTAATTCGTTATCGTGTTTGATTAAACTGTGTTTGCTTAATTCACGAGAGCTTAAATCCGTTTGCTTAATTCGAATAATAGGAACATACATCACATAAAACCAGTTGCGTTTGTCAATGAATTTTATAATCAAATAGGAATAGATAATCAACTTAGGAGGTTGAAATTATAATAACCAATGATAAGTTGGAACCCAAATCAGTAGGATTAGCCGTTTTAGCTTATTTGGTAATCACTTTTTATTTTAATTGCATTTTCTTCAAATTAAAATTTAAACCCCCATTAATCGTTACTATCGTTAGTTAATAAGATCAAGAATCCTTGTGAGACGATTCGAGTCATTGTCGCTATACTATGTTTTCAAAAATTACTCGTTTTTGATCCGTGCGTGACACGCGGATCAGTCACCGTAGAAGGTTTATTGTTGATGAATAAACATATTTGCTTGATTTGAATAAGTGTTTGGCTGAATTGTGTATATCTGCTATAGTTATACCTTTTGGAGTTTTGCCTAGTGTCTATATAATTGAGCCATCCCTTGTTGTTGTTGTTATTTTTCTTTTTTTCTTGTTTTTGTTGTTGTATTTGTTATTATTATCGTTATAGTTATTGTCGTTATAATTATTGTTGTTGTTGTTGTCATCATAGTTGTTGTTGTTGTCATTGTTGTCGTTGTTGTTGTTGTTATTGTTGTTGTTTTTGTCATTATTATTGTTGTTGTTGTGGTTGTTATAGTTTTTATTGTCGTTGTTGTTATTGTTGTTGTCGTGGTTGTTGTTGTTGTTGTTATTGTTGTTGTTTTTAATATCGATGTTATTTTTTGTTGTTTTTAATATTGTTATTGTTGTTGTCGTTATTGTTGTCATTGTTTATATTGTTGTTTCTGTTGTTGTTGTTGGTGGTGGTGGTGGTGTTATTGTTGTTGTTGTAGTTGTTGTTATCTTTGTCTTTGTCGTTGTTGTTGTCGTAGTAGTAGTTATTGTTGTTTTTATTGTTTTTGATGTTGTTGTTTTTATTGTTGTTAGTTGTTGTTGTTGTTGTTGTTGTTCTTGTTGTTTTTTTTCTTGTTTTTTTTTCTTGTTGTTCTTGTCCTTGTTCTTGTTCTTGTAATTTTACTTGTTCTTGGTTTTGTTTTTGCTCTTGTTCTTGCTTTTGTTGTTGTTGTGTTAGAAATATTTATTATTATATATTGTTATGGAAGTTCTCCATTTACTAAGCTAAAACATATGGAAGAAATGAAAAATTGGGTGACTGACTTTTCAACTAGTTATGAATTCAAACTTTGGTGAAAAGTTGGCTAACTGGCATATCACCATTGTTGGAAGTTCTAACCATGGTGAAAAATAGACTGCATATATTTCACTACAGTTGAAATTTCCAATTATGGTGAAATGTAGCACGCTATCCAGTTTTTCACCACTGACTTTAGCCCATGGGGGAACGTAATACAATTACTATCATGCACTTCACTACCATAGACCACCATATGTGATTGAATCCTTCTCCCAGCCATGATAATAGATACTTCACATGGGGAACGTAATACAATTACTATCATCTGAATTAGATAGGATGTCTCACAGAATGAGGGATTATGTTTATTATGTTGATTTCTTACTTAATCATAGAGAGAAAGGATGTTTCACATTTTGGCATAACATCTAGCTTCACATGTTGTCTATAAAATGATGTCAATCATATGTAATAACACAAAGTCCCCGCCCTTTACAACGAAAGACAATGGCTTAATGGAAATTGTTATGGGTCATTCTCCAAGCCCAGTAGAACTCAAAGCCCAACATCATGGGAGTGTAGAGCATAGAAAATGCACTAAAAGAGTGTCTTAGTTCATTTCGCATAATGAGAGTGTAGAGCATAGAAAAGACACTCAAAGCCCATTGTTAGATTCATCCTACGCTCATCCGCATTTCAAGCCCCCAACCGACAAACTCCCATATAAAAGCAGTTTTACGTGTTATTCTCACATACACTCCTTTTCATTTGAAATTTACCTATTCACTTCCTACACTAACTTGAGTGTTGAAGTGCAAACCTTTCAGATTGGATCCACCGTATCAAAATTAAAGCTCCACCACGATGCAACACTCAACTCACACTACAACATTTTGACTCTATAGCAACGCCTATTTTTTTGAAGGTTAAAAAACTGTTCTGGTAGTGTATAAAGGGCAACAAATTTTATATTTCGTTGCAAAACCATATATATTTCTTACTAATGTTTTGCAACGTTTAAAAACCATTCATTTAAAAGACAATGGGAACGGTTTCTAATTGCAACGGTTTAATGTTATTCTCATATAATATATTATTATTTTTATAAAATATATTAAAAAAATAAGGCCGTTCTCATTTGATATATAAAAGAAAAAAAGAAAAAGAAGTAAAACTAAACTTCGTAAAAGATAAAAGAAAAAACAAACATGCTCTCATTTTAGGCTCCAAAACTTTTTCACGTTTTCATCTTCCCTCCCAAGTTCATTTGACAAAATCTATAACTTTTTCACCAAAACCCTAAACACAAATCTTCCGAAAATCAAAAATTTTATACTAATTCCTTTGATTTCTTCTTCTCAAACTCAAAATGGTAGAAAATTTCACCCTAAAACCATAAACCCGAAAATCACGAAGAAAGCTTCTTTGACCTACATCTTTTCTCTATTCATCTTGGCAATTGGTTTTTCCATTTAACAATCCACCCTCTGTCATTCAACCGACCGCTCTCTGTTGTTTGTAGCTAGACAATATTTCATCATTCAATCTCTTCAGAGTTCTCATACTAGGCACGTTGAAAAAAAGGGTGTAGAAGGTTAGTTTTTGTATTTTGATTCCATCTCTCTGGTTTGTTTTAGTTTATATATTCATGATTTTTTGAATTTATGTGCTTTCATGGTGGAACTGTATGTGGAACTATCTGCATAATTTTTTATGTTTTTCTAGAGAAAGTGAGGAAGGGGTTGGTTGTCAGATCTTCTACTAATAACAATTAAATCAACAAGTAAATTTGAATGGATAAACAAAAATTGAAATGAAAATTGAATTTAGAGGGCCAAGAATTAAAAGAGAAAAAAAAGGGTTGCTGGAACCTTTTTATGTTTGATAGCGTAAAGACATATTAGAAAGATTAAACAATGGGGTTTGTTACATTTGCATTGAAGAAAAGCTCTTTTCAAATCCCTTTTTCTAATCCAGTTTGACTAAACCTAAATTGCGTTACCAGTTAGTTTAATTTTGGGTACATGTTTAATTCCAAAGGTCTAATCTAGCTAAGGTTAGATAATAGGTTACTGAGTTGATTTGAAGAACCCTGTAACTCAATGGAGAATTGTTCAACTCTGGAACCTTGTTTTTGCAGTCCAAGTGAAACTGTGGTGGCCCATGAAAGGAAGTTATATCACTGCTGGTGAAAGGGTAAGACAGGTTGGTTATTTAAGTAGAGGAGATTATTACATGTTTTTAACTTGGTTTTGTTTTGTTCTGTATTGCTATTTCATACTATATTACTTTTATGTTTTCTGTCATGAGGATTTTAATATATACTCTTACTGGTTACCACATGCTGAAGTGGGTCTTTTAAATTACTCTACTATGTGGGTCAAAGATTGAAACTAAAGTCTTATCAAATATTTATAGCTAGCTAGACTATGCTCCAAAATGTATTTAATATTGATTACCACATGCTAATACAACATACTGATTACCACATGCTGAAGTGGGTCTTTTAAATAATTGTATTTAATATTGACATATTTAGTACATTCTACTAAAATCTTCTTATTTAAAATATGAGGATAAAATATGAAGTGAGTGCTACTCGTACACAATGTATCAAATATGTTCAATAAAAGTACAACACTGGAAAATTATTGATTTTCAAAATTAGTGTTTTGGTGGGTCATTGAGTTAGACATAGTTAATTAACTCAAACTTTTATATACCAACTTCTTTGTAAAATTTTCTTATTCTTTTTCTGTCTTCATTTTCTTCAGGTGAGAGTATTAAAGAACTGGAGATCCGAAGTTACAGTAGAAATTCGAACCCCACAAACTGAAGCTCTTACTATTTCAGCCTAATTGACATTATACCAGGTTTGTATTGACATTTCAGCCTAACTGACATTATACCAGGTTTGTATTGACATTTATCCATTCAATTTGTAGGACTGATTGCCTGATCTTCTTAAATTTGATGTGAATTCCTAGTTTCTGATACTTGTTTCACTAGATGAGCATGTTGTGTGTTAATAAAGTAGTAGTGTAGTAGTAGTTATTGGCAGGAGGAATGCTTGTAATTGATAATTCCAGCTTTAACAAAAGCATAATTAACACCGTTTAGAATCACTGCATGTTTTTAAATTCAATCAACAAACATTTTAATATCAAAGTAAATTGTTAATTAGAATTATTACATCTAAGACACATGTTTTTGGTATGCTTCAAAATCTTTCAGCTCTTCCAAATAGGGGACTAGTTAATAACAATTATGATGATACCAATCCTTAGCCCCAAAATTGATTCATCATTGTGTGTGTATGCAATTTGACACTATTAACTTGGATTTGTATGTTTGTTTGCAGGAAAAATACAGTGTCCCAATGGAAGGAAGGAAATCTGTATTTGCTAATGTAAACGATGCTTGGAGACGATTCAAATGCTCACTTAAAAGGAATCATTTTACTAAGTATAAAACTGTGCGCGAGCAACTAAGGCATCGTCCACAAGAAGTACCAGAAGAAGATTTTAGAAAGTTATTGGAGTATTGGAGAGATCAAAAAACTCAAGTAAGATATAACTATTGTCCTTTAACTGGTGTCTTTTAATTCCAAAGAGAATAATTAGATTTAAGTAGCATTGTTATATAGCAAATCAAGCATAATTATTGTCATGTAAAATTGTTGTCATATAAAAAGTGTATTAGCATGCTAAAGGGTAGCATAATTGTTGTCATATAAAAAGTGCATCTTAACATACAAATGTAGCTCATAATTGATATTTATTTTAAAACCATTGTCATATAAAAAGTGTATCAGCATTAGTGTATCAGCATACAAATGTAACAGCATGCAAATTCCTAAAAACTATACAAATGTAATTCATATATGAGATAAATTCATATATGACAATAGTGTATCAGCATGCAAATTCCTAAAAACTATTGTCATATAAAACTATTGTCAACATAATTCCTAAAAAGCATTGATGCAAATTTCATATATAATTAATTTCTCCTTTCTTATTTTTGTAGGAAGTCAGTCATAAAAATGCTGAAAATGTAGCTCAACTAAAATGGAGGCATCGAGTGGGGAATAAAGCATTTGCTATTATAAGAGAGAAAATGGTATTCTTTTTTGAATTATTCTAATTGAATATTAAATTTTGTTATTTTATTAATATTTTCATACTATTGTTTTACTTGGTTTAGCGTGAAAGTAATGAAGATAAAAGACCACCGACTCAGGCTGAAGTGTTCATTGCTACTCGGCAAAGTAGAAAAGGAAAGGAGTTGGATCAAGAAACCAGACATACAATTGTAAGTTATTTTTGTTAAGTGTTATTGTTGTAAGGAGTTGTTGCCAATAAAAGAGCTTACATCTAGATTAATCATTAATTCAATGAAATTTACTTTTATTTCTTAAGGTTGTGGTATTTTTATTGTTATGTTTTGTTCTTTGCATTTCATTCACTTCTACTATACTATTTATGTTAGATAAAGCTTCAAGACTTGATTGAAAATCATGGGAAGCCTTCTTCAGAAGCTTTCGAAAGTGTATTTGGCAAACAAAAACCGGAGAGAATGCGTTGCCATGGAAGAACCACAACACCGACTCTCTTGAAAAGAAATGAAGAAATTGCAAAACTAAAAAAAGAGCATGCGGATGAGGTTAGGGAGTTTAATGATAGGATACAAGAGATGGAGGAGAAACGTCGTCAAGATAAGGAAGAAATGGAAAGAAAAATGCAGCTGCTTCTTAAGACATTTTGAATCAAAACACCTCATAGTTGAATATAGATGCTCTCGCAGCTTTGATATCAGCCCCTGCATCCGATGCTAATAGTGTCTTACGTTCTTCTACATCAACACATGCTCCAACTAATGATCAAGTAAAATTGATTTTTTTATGCTTTACATTATAGATTTTGAACTTTCGGATAATAATTTAATTTCCATTTATTTCTTTTATTTTGCAGGTCATGAATGATAATATCAATGAAGATTTTCAGTCATTGGATGAAGAAGAGACGTAGATATTGAGATGTAGATGTTTAAGTTTATTTTTATAGATTCACTATTTTATTTTGATTATGAACGATGATTGACAATATGAAATATATATTGAAGATGAATTTTTGAGTGTGAATCATGATTGACATTTCGAGATATATATATATATATATATATATATATATATATATATATATATATATATATATATATATATATATATATATATATATAATAAGGAATTATGTTCTTTTTTTAAGTTTTTTTTATAATTGAAAGATCATTTTAAATTTGTATAAATATTATAATATAGAAAATATTGTGAATGATAATATTTACTATTAGCTTTAAAAATAAAAGAATTTTAAATTAAAAAAATATATTATTTGTTGCAACGGTTATAAAATATTGTTGTAGTATAAAAATCGTTGCTATAGTCTTTGAAGAAAAAATTAAGAAATAGATATACTAGAACAGTTTCAAATGAACAATAGCTAGAAACCGTTGCTATACCAAATGAAACAGCCGTTCCCAAAAACAATAGAAAGACAACGGTTTTTATTTGAAAACAAAGTACAACTGTTGCTGTTGAAAGTCGTTCCCTAAGGAAAACAAAAACAACGGTTCTCTAATATTCGTTACCATTGGAAAAAATAACTGTTGCGAAAGGATACAAGAACGTCTCAGTTTGGAACGATCTCAAAACCGTTCTGATAGTTAAACGCAACGGATTTCTTAGTTTTTGCAACGGGCTTCCTCCGCTGTGGTAAAGTTAAAATGTTGTAATGTCAACTCAGTTTATCCAATCATCATCTTGTTTTCACACAAAACATATTTGTTTAATAGTTTTATCTTTTATTAAAGTTATTTTTGATATTTTCGTACTTTGTAGAAGGGTTGTTTGGTATGTGTTTCCCACCTTTATTTTTATCAACGAAGAGTATTATTTCGTATTGTTATTAGAAATATTTTTATCCAATATTAAAATATAGCATTTTTCATATTTAATTTTTCTAATAGCATTATTGTGCTCGATAATTTATTTTACTGTCGTCATGTTTAAATCGTACAAATAAAAAAAAATTGTATAAAAAAAACAATTATTTAGTTATTTCTCAATGATATGTAGCTGCCTAACAGTTTTGTATGGGCGTACAATTTGAACACAAAATATTTAGACACATATTTCTCCATGGCTAAAAATAGAGAGGGTTATGGAAAATGGAGAGGCTAAGAAGAATAGAAAATAAAAAAAGATTTAATAGTATATATTTTCAAAAATTTTAATTATATATAATTTTATATAAATGTCTAAATCAACAAAGTATTTCTTCAGGGCTAAAAATGGAGAGGGTCATGGAAAATGTTGTTTGGTTTACATCTGTCAACATCATAATATCCAGCAAAACAACAAAGAACATAAGTTCGATTTTTCTAGAGAAGTCTGGATGTTGCCTAGCTGTGCTTGATATATATATATATATATATATATATATATATATATATATATATATATATATATATATATATATATATATATATATATATATATATATATATATATATATATATATATATATATATATATATATATATATATATATATATATATATATATATATATATATATTATCCAATTTAAAATGGTTTCACTTTTTAGTGGGGCTGGAAATAATAAAACAAAAGATAAATGAAACTTGGTAACGTGAAAATCTAGAATCCAAGGAAATAAGTATGGCGGTTTCCATCTTCCATTATTGGAGATTCAAGATCCACAGTAGATTATATCATATACGTCTTATGTTATAATAGTTTATAATTAAATCTGTTAATTTGTATAGAATTAATTATACCGATAACAATCTCCATAATATGAGCGATATTAGTCGGTATTTACAATAATTTCTATAATATGATTCATACTTAATAATCTCTATTTTGATATATATTAAATAATTGACATTATGACTATCACAATGCAACCGAGCACGATCTTACTCAACTCCACATCCTCTTATTAATTTTCCTACCCATAAAACTATTTTGGCAGTCTCATATGTTAGGCATGTATTATGTTTCAGTTGTCGACATGACCACAAGTGATTGAATATATAATTTCCATCAAATAACTCCTTATGTAAAATAATGATTATGCTTCAGTTGTCGACATGACCACAAGTGATTGAATATATAATTTCCATCAAATAACTCCTTATGTAAAATAATGACATAACATGTTGTAGAACTCCCATAATCTATATCACCCATATAGTATGAATCGATATAACCTACAACTGAAGGACCGTCATGTTCTCTTCTAAACATGATATCATAACTCATAGTACCATTAAAGTACTTGAAAATTCCACTTGACTGCTTCTCAATGACGGGCTCCTTGTTTGGGCATAAACTTACAAACTTGAGATAATTATAGCTTGTGCTAAATCTAGCGTAGTGTAGACCACAATATACATTAAAAAAACCAATGACACTAGTGTAGCGGTAAAAATCGTGAGTGTAAGCTATTTATTAACTTAACTCAAAGAATAAGAGTCGTCACTGCACTTTTATTGATTCCACAAGGGAAAAGGAAAAAGAGTGAACAAAACCTAATAAAGTCTAAAAGCAAAAAAAAAAAAGCTAATAAAACCAGACATGGACAAAGGTAGGAGGGTTAGTTACGAAGAGGGAAGGTGTTAACACCAAAAACGTCCATGGTACTCCACGGGAACCTCTTTGATTTAGTGAAAATGTTTGGTTTGAAAGAGTTTGTTAAAACAAGATTGAGGAGATGATAGGCGAATTCATTTTTTTATAAATATTTTTGTGTTTGGAGAGACTATCACCCCATGCCTACGTACCCACAAAGTGCAATATATGATCAAGACCCCGAAGTTCATGATAAAAATAATAAATTTTGTCGGTTTTGGTTGATTTTAAGAAGTAGAGACAACTTGTCATTTTAAGTGGATAACTCAACTAATCAACCATGAGAATGAAGACACAGACTCATACATCACTATGGGGAGGGCTCCAACTCGGATAACTCAACGAGTATGCCAAACTAATCCCCCCAAATAACAAGAGATCCAATTACATCAAACTACACCACGATGATTAGGAGACTTACACCCGACTATGAAAATGACTCATATCTAAACATAAAAAAAAGACAATGTGCAACAAGATATAAAAACAAGTGCGTTTGATTTCTTTTAGATTTGAATTGATGTCAATATACTTAACATTTATTAAGAAAAAAAGAAAAGTTTAAAATTGACAAAGTCTAGGTTTTTATTTGTGAAAGAGGTGAGAGTTTTAAAACAAAAAGATTTTTGAAATAGGGAGAAACTTTGAAAATTTAAGGATGGGAGGAGATGGAGACGCTATCATAAAGCATAAAATAAAAGTTAAATTAAGAAAGATCTAATCACATGGTAGCACTCTTCAAATCACAAACCAAATAATAACTACATACTCTTTGAGCAATAAGCCAATAAGCAAGCCAAATAAAGGTCAATGTCTTCAATCCATAATAACTCAAGCATATGGAAAGAGTCCTAGTATCTAAGTCCAAGAGTATAGGAAATCCAAGAAATCGAAGGGGCTAAGTCCACCTCAAGAGCATAAGATTATATGAACAAAGTCTTTTAGGGTTTAGGTATTTATTAATGATTTAGGCAACATGTGGTCTAAATGGACAAAAGAAAAAGAGTGCATCACAATTAATATGGTCCAAGTGGACAAAGAGAAAATGCATAAGCATAAACATGATAATGGATGATGAATATAAAGCATAATAATAAAGAGAGATAGGGAGCAAGAAGGAAATATAAACAATATAGCAAAAGAAGCATGGAGGTAAAGTTAGAAGTTAGTGTTTAATTGTCATAATAAATGATCAATGATGATTGAATAATGTACTTAGGCCAAGGTTAATAAAAAATCATTAGAGGATTGATAAAATCAAAGCCTCCTAACAACAAGTTTCACATTTTTTGGACCAAAGACATATAATCAACCATACTTGGACTTTCAAACATAACTTTGAGACACAAATGATCATTTTTCGATATGGGACAAATGTAGCACTATGTTAAGCAATCACAAACAGACTTATATAGAAGTCACAACACTATGAGGTCGGTCAAAATGATATATGTACCATACATGTTAGAGACATAGTAGAAACCATGCTCATAAAGCAATGTAGCATAAGTAAAACAAGGTTGATCAAGACCTACGTCATGGAGAATGGTTTATCAACCATCCATAAGCTTAGATAAACCCAAATGTCCAAATGCCTTATCCAAATTGATTAAAAGAAAATAAAAGAGATAAAGAAATAGAATCCAAATGATATGACCAATGATGATTTGAAAATTGATATTTGATCAAGGTTGATGAAGACTCATTAGAGGATTGATAAAACCAAAGCCTCCTAACAATGAGCTTCAAAGGTGTTTAACCATAAGTCAATGGTCAATCATACTTGGGCTTACAAACATAAGTTTGAGCCACAAATGATCACTAAATAGAAAAAGAAAGAAAGGGATTAGATGAAGATGGGGTGAGGGTAAAGTTTATGATTAAGATCAACAAAATCCAAGACCAACCAACAAATAACATCACATAAAACAACTAAGCATAAGAAAAATAAAAATAAAAATAAAAATAAATTAAAAATTAAAATAAAAAATGGAAAATATCAAAACAAGATCAAAACAACAAATAAATCTCAAATGAAACCAAATAAAAAATATGATAATTCCAAAGTAATTTTAGAAAATGGTTTGAACAATTTTTTGAAACCCAAAACTATTTTTAAACTATTTAAAATCAAGTAAAAGAAAAAAAAGGATAAAAAATATATAATCTAAAATAAAAACCAAATAAAATCACAATAGGTTAGAAACCATCATAGGATCATATACTATTTTTATCAGATTTTTAAATGCAAGAAAAATAATTTTAAATTAATTAAAAACAAGCGAACAATAAAAAATATATGAAAAATAGAAAAATAAAAAATAAAAAATAAAGAAAAATATGAATCAGAAAGAGAAAATTAAAAGAAAACTTTAGAGGTAATTTTGGTATTTTTTTGAATTAAAATGAAATTTCTATGAATTTTTTAAGATAAAATGAAATTAAAACTAAAATCAGAAAAAGAAAATAAAATAGAAAAATTGTGGTACGTTGGATCTCATTTCATTAAATGATGTGGATGATCTGATGATCCAAATGCGCACATCCATGGTAGACCTAAGTCAACTCACACACACAGAGCTAACAAAAGTCAAACCGTTGGGATTAAAACAAATGTAGGCTATGGATGGTCAGATGATGTCATCTCATCATATTCAACCTCCAGCCATTTCAAATAACACTCAAATGGAGAAAAAATGCAGATCCTTCGATCAATAATTTTACACTTTCATAATGGTACCTGTAAACACCCCAAATTTGCCCTCACTCATTTCACCATGGCTTGTGATTCTTTTCATTTGCATGAGTTCAATCATATCATCTCATATTGCATTTTTGCTTCACTGCATTGATTCAAAGTCATCTGCATCTAAGGTTTGTGATCTGAGCAATCCAAGAGCTATTTGAGCCACTTCAAAGGTCATCAATCACTTCAAAGGGGTCCATGCATGTTCAAGTATCATATTATATCCTCACAAGGTCAAGAAAATCAAAGAATCACAAGAATTGAGAAAGGCATGGAAGCAGAGCCAGGTTTAACTGCACAGATGACCTAGAATTAGGGTTTTGGTTTCAGAGGCCATAACTCCAAATTTTTTGGTCATTCTTGTTTCCATTGGTCTCTATATGTTATGAGGATCATCCATATCAATTTTCATGAATAAATTCAATGGGGAAGGCATCTGATCACAAGATGACTTCTTGAGCAAGTCAGTGCAAAATCAGGGCATCTGAGGCCCCCAATGACCCAACCAAAGGGCATTCTCCATCATTTTGAATGTATATGATCTTTATTTGATCTTAGAAGATGTTAGAAGTTCACAAAATTGAAGAATTTCAAGCCATTTGCAAAGTTTCCTTTTTGGGAAAGTGACTTATAATGTAAACTTGCCATTTTGGGAAAGTTTTTCAACCTCCTCTTTTTGATTCAAAAATGCTTCAAATGAAAAATCTTTGGTCATGAAAGTTGTAGAATGGATCCTCCCATTTTCAAAAAGTACAAGAACTCATTCTAATTCATTTTGGATCAAAAGTTATGGCTTGTCAAAGTTGGACAAAATCACTTATTTTTCACTTTGGCACCAAAGAGGGAAACTTGCAATTTCACATGCCAAGCATTCTCATGACTTCAAAATGACTTCTAAACATCATATAAACATAACACATTGCCTAAAAGTCAGATTTGTGCCAAGAATTCTCAAGTTTCATGACTTGTGCATGAAGAAATTAAGAAAGGGCCAAACTTCATGAAAATTGCAAAAACCCCCATAAGCTTCAATCCACTTGCTGGTTTGCCTCAATCTCACTTCCATGGTTCTCCTTGATCACAGCTGCACAAGACATGCCCTTGTCCTTGGTCTGAACTTGCCCATACCACAAAGGACACGTAACCTTGACTTTTGGCAAAATGGACCATACCAATCAGCATAGCCCACACCAACTCCACAGACCTATCACAGCTTGATAAGTGGACAAAATGAGACTCAAAACACACAAGAGAAAAGCTTGAAACCACAGCATCACCATAGCTCACAAAAATCCCTCCTTTTGCATTTTCTATCGAATCTCTCAACTCAGCAACTCAAACCAAAAACTTCTTCCACCATTCATCTTAGAATGCATCACTGATCACAAACCACCCTTTACTTTGCCTTAAAAGCCATCACACACCAAATACGATTTTTCTCCCTTTTGGACTGAACTGAAGCAATCTCCCAAACCAGCCATAAGAAACTCCAAACAAGCTTTGCAAACTCTTGAGGGAAGTCAGTAGAGGTGATTGGAAGCAAGGAACTGGCCAGAAAGCTCCAAAAGCAAAAGCTCCATCTCAGGTAGCCATGTGATTTTTTTTTCCAGAACCTCTATTTTAAGTTATTAATTGGTTAAGTGTGATCCCCTGAACATGTTGAACTTTGAATTTTTGAAAATGATGAAGAATTGAGCATGTATGGCTTGTCTGAAATTTATGCCATTTTTATACCTTGCTTCGAATATTGTTAATGGTTAGAAATAAATTCCATTTGAGGGTGGGGTTGGGTTTAGAATGGAGAGAGGAAGCAATCTGGAGCTTTAGAGCTCCAGAAATGACCTGGGGAAGAAGTTAAGGTTTTTCAGGGAGGGATGTCACCGGAGAAGACGACCGGAGCTCTTCTCCGGTGACCTAAATGTCATTAGGATTTTAATCTGGATTAGGGCTCAGTTTAAATGTGGAGCGTACGATTGTGTTTCCCGCGCGTGTCCAGTGGCTCAGATCACCCCATTTAGCCCTAATCCACGTCATTAAGTTAATTAATTAGGTTTTAGTTTTAAATATGTCAGTTTGAATGTGGACCCTCAGATTACGCGCCAGTCAATTCGCGCGTTTCCCATTTGAATCTCAGCCCTAGGATTTGCATACTTTCCTTTTTATTTAATTTTTTATTTAATTTTTCTTGTTTTATTTTCTACGAATTTTTAAAAATAGCAAAACACATTAAAAAATTCTGAAATTTTTTGTCAAACCTTTTATTAATTTTCAGAACCCAAAAATATTTTTACTTTTATTTTTTGCATTAATAATTATTTTTAAATCATTTAAATGTTTATTTTTAATTAGTTAATGGAAATTAATTAATTAAAAATGCATTTAGGTATTTAAAAATCACAAAAAAATTCACATTGCATTTTAAAACATTTAGAAACATTATCAAACTCTCAAAACAAATTTCTTTTTGGTCCTTGATGTATCTTGACATTTTTCATTGGAATAAAAGTTATTTAAAGGCAATATTTTGGTCCTAACTTGAAAAAATTCATTCTGCCTAACCATGAAGAGTTTGATGATGGTTCTTCTTGCATTGCATCCTTCATAGCATGTGTTTTTTAGGGTAAAAATTGGTTTGAATTTATCTTCCATTTTCAATTTGATGAGCATTTTTCCTTTTGAAGTGCCTTGAAACCCTAGTTAACTTGAGAAAATCATAACTTCTTTAGGGTTAGGAGTTAGGTCTCCCCCTTTGGGTAGTGAACTTATGTAGGGTTAGGGTTCCTTTGATCCCACTTTCAATTTTTTATCTTGTCATTTGCTTCTGATTTTGAATTTTGCATTGCATATTGTATGTAAACCCTAATTCTTGTCTTCATTTGCATCCATCTCTCATATGCTTGCATTCAAGAACTTGCCATGACATTTTGTGCATCAATATGACATATAAGACATCTTAGGACATATTAGAATCATGTTTGATCATTACATCTTTCATTTGCCATGTTGTGCATTCATATCATTCCATAAACTTTTCTTGAACTTTTATGGTTCAAAGCATGCTTCATTTGCATCTTCATCCTTGTATGATCATCCACAACTCTTGACATGTGTTTGTATCATCTCTTAGCATCATTAACATCATGTTCATGCTTCTGACTTTGTCTTGCATCATGGAATTTCATCTCATTTTCATTGCATTTCACTCCTTTTGCTAACTTTTCAGGTGGTAAGTTGTTTTGAGAAGTGAATTTGCCTTCACTTCTCACAATCTCTTCTCATCTCTCTTATGCATCATTGCTGCATTTTATCTTTGTATTAGAGTGAGCTTGCTCATTCATGTTCATCTTTTACTTTCTTCCTTCAAGCAACTTGTCTTCTTAAGTGAAGCAAGTTGTCTTGCTTCTTCCTGCTTCTCCTCTTTTCATCTGTTTCTTTCCTGGTGGCTTTTCTCCTGAAGATCTTTTGCAAGCTTCATTAACCTTAGGAAAACCCAAGCATGATCACAACTAGGGTTTGATTAGAACCCCCATTAGTTTTACCTTTGTGTCATCTTTGTGTCCTCTCTTCTCATCTCTTAAATCAAGGACTAAACCCTAAAGGTTTTAAGGCTTTGTGATTAAGCTTATGCCTGCATCCTTCTATTAGGATGGAGTGTATAACTTTAATCCTAAGTGTTAAACCCTTAATGTGTTTAAATCCCTTAATCAATCCACCTAATAATCACTAAGACATCAAGCTTGTAACTTGGGCCTTGCATTAGGGTTCTAATTCTTCCTTAATTGGTTAAGAAGGACTAACCCTAGTGTTAATGGACAAGTCCCCCTCAAGTTGTCTTACAAACCCTAAAATCCACTTCTTAATCTTACCATTAACTAAAATCCACTTCAATAAAGACTTTGTTTTGTCATAAGGTTAATCCCTAATCATGGATTAAGTTGAGGAGCCTTTCTCAGCTTAAATGTTCTCATCTATTATCCTTCTATTAGGATGGTGTAATGGGTCCATTAAATCCTTGATTATGGCTTAAACTCATTACTTAACACTAAACAAAAACTCCAAAAAACATCTAAATAAATACAAGTAGGTTAATGATCTTAATCCTACATCATGGTGATTAAGTGTGAGGTGTTGACTTCATACTTAAGGTATTCTGATTACCCCTAATCAGAGGGAGGATGTGATGAGTTTATTAACCCTTGGTTTAGGCTTAAGCTCATTTTCTTATGACAAACTTCAAAAAGCAATAAAAGATTGAAAACACAAAAACAAACAATAATCGTCTCCTCCGGGATTCTTCTCTCATCTCATTCACTCACAAACGAGAACTCGCTTCTTCCGTCTAATGCAAGACAGTTTGCACCTGAGCCAGACAGGTCATACACTTGAGCATAGACAAGCAAGCAGTTCACAAGTCAATTTATCTTCCAGTCTCTTTGAGTCGAACTACGGTGTTCTGACTTCCTCATTGCACGAGAGGATACGTAGGCATAACTTAACTGTTATCGAACAAAAGTCTCCGTATATTCCCCCTCTTCCCAGCATTATTCTTTAAGCCTCACAGTCTTGAGCTTTACACTCCTGTTCTTACACTGACACTTCTCTTATCCACTTCACTTTTCTTTTACACTGACACTTGCATTCTTTTCCAGCTTCGATACACAGATTGCGCTGACACTACCCCTTTAAAACACAAATCTTTTAAGCGTGGATCCCGTCGAGTACGACGGACAATCTGGGTGCTAATACCTTCCTAGGTTGTAACTAACCCCCTTTCTCAGTCTCTTTGGTTCGCGACCATCTTATCCATATCTTTTCTTAGGTTTATGCAGCATTACCTTTCCTTCGGGATAAAAATGCCTAGCTGGCGACTCTATTCATTCCCTTCTCTCTTTTCGCCGACCGTTCGCGTCTGTACCCCTCTTGGCCCTGTGTGTCATCAGGTGGGAGCGACAGTACCAATAAATGCATCTTTTCAAGACGATCTCAAACATATGCTCGCAAAAAAAATATATTTTAACCATAGCTTACTCGATTTGGAAAAAACCAGAAGAGATTGAAAAGTTAAGATTCAAAAACAAATGCATCAAATGCATCGATTAACAAAAAATGAGCAGTCAGAAAGCATTAGTGAACATCATAGATCATTCTAGTAATTTGATTTAGGAGATTTTATGCCTTAAACTACCTGTTGAAGTTCAAATTTGAAGCTCTAAAAATGGAGTTCGTGAGCTTGATTCAGGGCATAATTCTTCTTGTTCTTGTGTTGGTTAACTTCATTGAATGTTGGTGAAGCTAACTAAGTGGAGAATTTTAGCGATTAAGGTGTGGAAATGAAAAAATAAAGTTCAAGCTCAAGAGTTCGTATGGGATCTTGGCAGAGTGGTTTTGTCTCTCAAAAGCTTGGAAAATGAATGGAATAAGTTATTCTATTTATAAGGAAGTGAGCGGAATGCTGAGGGAGGGTGAATGATGTAAATTTTATAGAAATCATATGCACCCGTGGTCATGAGAATTGTGTGACTTCACATGGCCAAAACTCATTCAATTTTTGAGTTTTAGTAATCTAATCACTCCAGGCAAGTTTGTTAATCATGTTTAAACATAAATCGTGCAACAATCTTGTGATTAGAATCCACATTAATCAAAATTATTTATGACTCCAAGTAAAAATTCTAGTTTCAAATTACCAACTTCAAAACTATGGTGCAAGCAATGTCGAAAGCTTTTTTGTGTGCTTCTTTTTGCAATTGGAAGAGGAAATGACAAACTTTTCAATGTGGCAAGAAATTATTGGTTTGGAAATTTGAGCTGAGAGATATATCTCTTTAAAGTTAAGGAAAAATAATGACCTATAATGTCTCCTTCAATTCCATGACTTCCAAGCATTTTTAGGTCTTTTTTCTTGAATCAAACTTGTAGAAAACATCCTCAAGACGATAATAGAAAAAAAATGGGCTCAAGAAGAGGAAAATTGACCAAGTTATGATCCTTGAAAGTTGGCAAAAATCACTTGAAATCAACAAAATGACCTATAATGTTTCCATACTTTTGATGATTCTCCAAGCATGATTAGGTCTTTAGATGCAAAGAGAAGTTATTGAATATGATTATAAGAGTCCATGGAAAAAATAATCACTTCCAAATGATGAAAATTGAGAATGTTATGCTCTTGTGGCCTTATAATCAACATCTTGCCAAACTAGGTCAAACAACTTGGATCAACTTTGAATCTTTTGATCTTTCCTTGCAAATTAGGACACAATGAACCTCATATGACCTTGAAATAACATTGTCTAGAAACACACTTAATGATTAGGCTCACATCTTGAAGAAACTTGTCGAAGAAGGCATGGAAATAAACACATGAACCTATGAAGTTTCTTGATGAATTGAACTATTGTCTCTCCCGGGATTTTCGACCTAGTACAAACGTGAAAGTGGCACGAAAAAAGAAGAAGAGTCGCCAGCCAGACAATTTTATCCCAAGGAAAGGGAAAGGTAATGCTGCACAAACCATGGAAAGGAAAGAACGGGGTCTTGCGAACCAAAGAGAACGGGTAAGGGAGTCAGATACGTGAAAGGAAGGTATTAGAACCCTTTCATGTCCTTCGTACTCGACGGGATCTACACTTGCTTGTACTTCTCAAAGGGTATAAACATCTGCTTCATCTGCTGTTGAACTGAACTGGAAAAAGGACGGAAACATAAACAATGTAGGGAAAAGAAAGAATAGTGCTCGAATAGGCTCTACCCCACTTCCTACGTATCTCATCGGGAATGAGAATTATAGTCAATGTAGTTCCCCTCACTAGGGAGTAAATGTTTTTGTTTTTTATGGTTGAACTGCTTATGCATATGCTCAGGTGTTGCATGCTCACCTTGAACGAGTGTGTTACTGTCTTGAACTTGATGACATTGAGAATCCTTGAGGAAGGTGAATCTTAATATTTGATGAACCATGATAAGAAAATATATGACGTGGGGAGCTCGAACTTTGTTTCAATACTGAGTGCAATACGTTCAGATATATCACACATGGATAAGAAAATTCAAGTCATAAGATAATTCTTTGATCCCATGCTTTAGGAGCTTAACGAAATGCATGATTGCGAATGTTACGACCTAATGGAAATGCAGATGAATGTGAAGCCTAAGCCAGTTAGTATAAGAAATTTGAGGGAAAGTTTTGGGGTGTTACAACTATCAATTCTTGTGACACACTTGATCAAAATTAAGTTTAAAGATGCTTAAGGAATAGTATTTTTATCATAGAAGCAATAGTTTAAAGTTCAAGCCCTTGTGAATCAATTGACTGAGGAACAATTCTCAAAACCCTAACTTACGTGGCAAGATAGATGCACTTGGCTCAACCCCTACAAAACACAAAAGATAAACAACATTTTTATATATTTTTAGATGTTAGTGAAATAATAAAAATGTATGATACAAGTTAGAAGTGTTTGGTGATCTTATTTGGATGCAAATGATGGATATGATATTTGGAGTCTTAGGGGTAAAAATTAAGGTATTACAACTAACATAAGGGACCTTTGACATATACTCCCTTTTGTATCAGGTTTTAGAAAATAATCCAATGAGAGCTTAAAGTGATTCACCGGTGAAGTACTCACAACCTTCAAAATATCCATGTAAATTTTTCTAGCACCTTTTAAAAATAGCTTTTCTGATAGAGCCATAATTTTCTACCACTCATATCCCTATTAATTTTCCATACCAATAATCTTCTCAGCAACACCTAAGTCTTTTATATCAAACTCCTTTCCCAAAATTATTTTATGTTAATTCACATCAAGTAAATGATTAACAACAATCTACATATAATTAACATATAGTAAAAGAAAAAAAAACCATCATCAACACTCCTAACATAAACATAACAATCATACTCATACCTTTTGTAGTCAATCTTTAGCATGTATAAATCAAAGTGCATGTATCATTGCCTTATGGACTACTTTAAACCATATAAAGACCTCTTTAGTTTACAAACTAGTCTTCTATGTCCAGTGTCACTCAACTCCTCTCGTTGTTCCATACAAATGTTTCCATCTAGATTAATGTGAAGAAATGATGTCTTCATATCCATTTCCTCTCAATGCATGTCTCAATTAACTACCAAGCCTAACATTATACTGATAGAAGTATGTGTGACAGCTGGAGCGAAAATCACATTCTAATTAATCCCTTTCTGTTGTAAGTACCCCTTTGCTACAAGATGAACATTGAAATTGTTTTCTTCTATTACTGTTGGTTTTCTTTTGAACGGGATCAATGGCATTTTTTCCTTAGGAAGTTTCACAAGCTCCCATGTAAAATTTTTATTCAAGGATTGTGTTTCATCCACCATTGCACCCATCCACATATTTTTATACTGCTATTAATTGCCTCTTAAAAAGTAAAAGAGACTACAAAACTAGTAAAAATTGCATAATGTCGCAACGCAAAAAACAACCGACGCAAAACAGATTCGCCACTGAACGTTATTTATCCCAACAGGGAAAGGAAATGATCATAGAAACGTCAAAAAGGGAAAATACATGGTCTTACAACCAAATCCGGGGTTCGGGAGTCGATTATGCAAGGGGAAGGTATTAGCACGCCTTCGCGTTTGTTGTACTCAACGAGATCCACTCTTGTTGTTCTAATCGAATGGTGTATACATCTAAAACATACTTGCTAAGGGAAAGTGCGAGAGAGAAAGAAAATGAAAGGGGAAAAACAAAAAAGGACTCGATAGAATCTCAAAATCCTATGCCTACATATTCCCTTGTACAATGGAAAAGTCAGAGTCGACGTAGTTCGGAGAATTACTGGTGAAAGGGGGAATTGTGCTCGCCAAGACTTCACCATCTTGTGCCTACGTATCTTCATTAATTAATGAAGAATTAGAGCATACATAGTTCTTGGGAATAAAGGTTACAAGATGTTTTTTTAAGTGGACGATGCTAACGTTCACACTCTAGAAGTTAGGTGTTGCCGCTCGTTGTGTGGAGACTTATGTGTTTACCTGTTTGCGGTAGAACAAAAATAACCTACCCTTAGAAAACAAGCAAGAAGATAATATTGAAGGAAGAAGATTGAAATTTGTTCAAGTATTTTAAAATAAGTGAATTAATTTTTTTATTTGTTATGTGTATAGCATTAAAGTCTATGACATAGTGTTGTACCCAAAAATTTGACCTATCCCTATGATTTTTTTATTTTATTTTGCATGTGCACAAACATTTTTATTTTATAGCATATATTTTTTATCGTTTAATAATGTTGCAAGAATACTTCGCTCACAAAGCAGGTATTGACGAGTTTCAAAATTATCCCCAAAAGAGCAATCTTGTCCCTAGAGTAGTCAAGGCAAGGTTTTTATATCCATATGCCCAAACACAAGGTTGAAACAGACAACCATGACCAAGACAGCACAAAATAGGCCAAAAAGGGCATTTTCTTGTGTTAATTGATTAACAAGAAGCTATTAATAGATTACACCCATGCGCCCAGCCCAAGAAGTGCATTTTTGAGCCTATAATCAATTAACATGTTTTTGTTACACAACATTTATTAAAAGATTACCTTTGATTTAAAATAATTATATTAACCTTATCTCCCCCCTTAGTGAATTAATCTAAGATTTGATGATATTTTGTTGCCTCCTTTTTCAAATATTTGCATGAATCACATTTATCTGATTTTAATAATTCGCTTCTTATGCTAGCAATTTCTTCACCAAAAATATTATTGCCTATTTCTAAGAGTTCAAAATAATCCTTAATATGATTAGTAATATTATCTAATTTCTCATTTTATTTATCAAGTTTAACATTGAGCTTAAACATTTGCTTATGAGTTATAGAAGTTGTCTAAGTACCATTTTATTTCGAAGCTTTGAGGCACACTTGATCTTCTTATTCAAATTATCCTTTTTGAGGAGGCGCTTCATTAGATTATTATGATGTATCATCAAATATATTCTCTAAGACATCTGGATCTCCTAGTGTTGGTCTCATTGCTTCATTGTTCATTGCAACCTCTTCCTCACAAGAGACGTGATTTGAGGGAGCTACAATTTTTTCCCCCAGAAGTTAGCTCTTCACAAAATATTCTGGATGTAATTTCTTCATCATCTCTACTTTTATAGATTCTTCTTGTTGAACTTTCTTCAAATATTCTACTAGATGTAGCTTTTTCAATGAAGAATTGGCTTGATGAAGTTTCTTCACATTCTTTATTTGCACAAGGCTTCCTCATCATTTTCATTCGATGATGACTCTTCAGATGATCGATCATCTATCAAGATTTTCTGTTCAAAAGACACGACTAACGTTGAATCTATAACTTATTCAAAGGATCCTTTTGATGAAGATTCTTCTAATGAACCTAAGTTTATTCCTTCATCTTTCAGAAGCTAGATCAATTCGTTGAATTTCTTAATTAAATCTTCCATTCTAGAATCATCGTGAAACTTAACCAAAACACTGTTATATTTTGAATAAATGATTGAATCAAATTTTTTATTCTAATTATTAATCCTTAAATTGTTAAAAACAAGATTTCTAACACAACCTGTTAGGGTTCCAATGGTTTACTACCATCTAGAATAACCTCTAAGGATTCTTATATTCATTTGGATTTTTAAATTCCTGGGTTTGAGTGTTTATTCTCTCTTGCTTGATACTTTGATAAGCTCCATAAGTCATCTCAAGAGTGTCCCATACTTCCTTGGAGGAATCACAAGTAAAAACATAATAAAATTCCATGAAACCTAAGGCATTTATCAAAAGTTGTTTGAATTTAAACCAAGTTTTCTTTTTCTCTTATCTTCTTTGGTCCAATGAAAATTAGGTTTATTTTCTACCTTATCATTCAGTGAGAAGGTAGGAATAAACAAGCCATTGATTAAAATATACCACATTGGAAAATAAATTTCTTTATTAAAAATTTCAAATCTATATTTCCATAGTTCAAATATATTACCATCAAAAGGTGAAGGTGTATTCATGAAATGTCCCATGTTAAAAGCAAAAAGCATTTGTATTCACCATATTCATCCTAAGACGATTAATGTTTAAATAGGATATATACTATGAAACCACTTGTTAGAGAACTGGCTCCAAACAAATGAAGGAGCGGGGGTTTAATTCAGTGGGTTTGAAATATCATTTCCAAATAAAAATCTTTTACAAAACCAAAGTTTAAAATACATTTGTAAAACAAACAATATAAAAGTGGTGGAAAATAGACAATTAGGTAGGTGGAAATGAAACAATAATAAATAAGTGAAAAGGAAAAAGTTAAGGGAAGAGAGGAAAACACAATAGATTTCTTAAGGCCCGTCTAATGAAGTGACATATTCCTCTCCCCAAGAATTCTGTCTTGAGAGTTTTCACTATGATGTGAGCTTTTGACTAGTTTTTCCTAAGAACATCCATAAAGAAGATTGAAGTTTTACAAGAACTAACTTCTTAACCAAACACAGAGTTTTAACAAGGAGACCTCCCAACAAAGATATTTTACCATCAAGACAATCTTGAACCAACTGAAAGCTTTTAACATTATGCTAAGCTCACAAACCAAACAATATTTTTAGCTACAGAGACCTACCCAACCAACAAAGATTTTAACTGGCTTACCTCAACATCCAAACAATATCTTTTTAGTTGGTTTAAATCGCAACCAAACAAAACTTCTCACAATGAGATATTACAATAATTCCCTTACACCAGACCCAAATACCTCACAAATATAAAACTTCACACTCAAAAGCACTAATGCAAAAGTGAGAAAAAGAATGATAGATAGATAGATAGAGGGGAGAAAGATAGATAGATAGAGAGAGAGAGAGAGATTTAGAATATGTTTTCTGGTATGAAGGAAATGATAAATGAGCTATTTCTAGGACAAAAGGTAGCTCACATATGGAAATAACCCATGGGATTTTTAAGGTTCATAATCAATTAGAACAATCCAATAATCGATTATGAAGTTCAAAAATTAAATGCTTCCAAACTATATGTTAATAGTCGATTATTATCTCTAACAATCGATTATAAGGCATTTCAAAAAGAAATGATCGATTAGGTCTAAGGGCTAATGCACTATATAGTGTAAATTGCAGTTACAATGAACATTTTGAGCATTTAGCCTACTAGATAAGCACAACAACAATTTTTGGGTGAATATTTTAATAAAATAAAAAAGGCTTCAAAATCATTAAAAATAGTGTATGTTATTTGCCTTAGTAAATTTGTGATCCCCTCTTATAACTTTACAGGAACATATCACTCGACTCAAACTCGACGAGTATTCACGTTTCCTCTCTTTCACAAGTATAAAGCTTCAGGCTCATTGCAATATTATCTTTGAATTTATAACTTCATTGGAACCTTGAATCTTTTTTCCTAATGATGCTTAAGATATTCTTCATGATATACACCATCATCAGACAGACAACTTAATTAGAGATCTTCATTGAATTCACCAAACACCGTTTAACATAAGGTCTTATCCTCCAAACTGAGTTTTGTTATCTTGATTTCTTTATCATTAAGAACAAAAACTTTATCACCACATAGATTGTAAGAACAAGATTTTTCCCTGCATTTCATCTCTATGTTTTGATGATAACAATGAAGTATTTGTGAAAGAACAATTTTATGTTCTAATGTTTGTTACTGTGCATATCATGTTATGAAGCAATCAAATCTAACAAACATACTCAAAATGTGTGCTGAAGATTATATGTGAGTTACTATGTGTAACACAAGTCACAAACGTGATGAAGAAGCAAGTATGCTTCTGTATCTGATCACAATCAGAAATATCCAAGGATGCTTGATATTGTTGTTGCAATGCTCTTGTGGATTCAATTCTGAGAGTGATTCTGATTCCAAAGCTAGAGAAGCTTTTGAAGGTATAATCTTCTGAAGAACTAAGTGATGAAGACTCTGATGACTTAAAGTTCTGAAGACTGAAGGTTCTGACGACCAAGTGCAGAAAGACTATGAAGACTTAAGGATTCTGAAGATTCAGATTCTGAAGACCAAGTACTGAAGACTCTGAAGACAAGGTTCTAAGTGAACAACATCCTGAAGACTCTGAAGACTTGAAATTATGAAGACCAAGGGTTTCAAAGACAAGTGTTGAAGTCCTAAAGATAAGGTTCTGAGTGAAAAAGTTTTGAAGACTGAAGACTTGAGATTCTGATGACCTAACTATCACATCTCATTAATGCTTCAATCATCAACTACCAGAGCATCTAAAATTCATACGACGATGTGACTGTTAGCAAGGATAGTACACAATACGAAAATGCTTTATCCCACTACCTCTCCACTAACCTTAAATTGTGGAAAAGGACAATACATGGTAGTACTATTTTCATCCTTATATAATGACATTTCTTAGTAGACAACTGCTCTGTAACAACTCTATTTTGCTTGGCTATAAAAGGAAATTATCTCAGGCTTATGTGATGTTGTTGATCCACAACAAAGTGTGTCCAAATGAAGTTGTCAAGGATACAACCATGGGTTGGTGTGTTGCCACTGAATGATATAACTAGAAAGGTTAATACCCACACACATACAACCAAGTTGTCAAAATGGACTTGAACCATGTTTTTAATGTTTTCATACAATCATATGAGGTTGATGATTACATAATGGCAATGGATTAAACCATTATATGCTCAATGGATTATGCAAACAAAGGCTGATAACTATTTGACAACAATCTATTGTTGCAGAAGTCAATGATTCACAAGAACTTAAATTCATATGCTGCAAGAAGCTTGTTAAGTTGCAGAAGACAATGAAGATGATCATGGAAGCTCCAATTACAAATCCACAACATAATTGTTGTTTCTTGAAGTGATCATTGGATTGAAGAAGAACAAGGGTTGTTGTCCAGAATGTTCTTAAGTGAATCAAGATGAAAAAGTACTTCTCTATGCTCATCAAAGATCAACCAATCTTTCTAAAGCTTATGAAGAAAAAGACTTTAACAACTCAAGTGCTCAGGGTTGTTGTCCATTAATAAGCAACTTGAAGAAGAAGAAGACTCCATACATTTGTGCTACAATACAATGTATTATCTTAGTGTGTATTAGGATGCTCTTTTGATGTACTTAATTTGTGTTTACACATGCTTATGAAATAAGAAAACAATTGTAAACGTTAGCCACTTCCCTAAAGGACCAAGTGAAGGTCAGAACTTTAGGAGGCTCAGAAGTTAGTAGTTTGATGCTCTCTAAGAATTAGGTGTTCTGGTGATTGATCAAGGGATAATGATCTGGTGCTGCTCAGAACTATGTGTTGTGGTGCTTGAAGTCACATCAGCTAGTAATGCCAAATATGTAAGTCATTTTAGCTGGTTGTGTAGTCAGACATGGTAGTTGTCCGCGCAAGGAATTCACGACAGTTGTTGTGTAATTAGCCACTGTAGGTTCCTGCACAGGGAATTCAAAACAGTGGTTGTGCAGTTATTCATGACATGTAGCCGCGCAAGGAAGTCACAACTGCTTTTGTGCAGTTAGTCACGGCAGGTAGCCGCGCAATGTACCCAAGTTTTGATTATAGTGGATTAAGTCCTTTTCTAAGGAAAATCACCTTGCGGGGTGGACTGGACTAGCTTGAGATTTTCTCAAGTGAACCAGGATATATCATGTGTTCTTTAATCTGGCTTATGATTTACTTTAATGTTTATGCTCCCTCAATACAACTCAAAGCATCACTTAACGCAACAACATTAAGAGACAAAAAGAGGTTAAGAGTGAAAACCCCAATTCAAACCCCCCCTTTCATGTGTTTTTCTCATGCCTTCATAGAAGAGCTTTGATATATTGATCTCTTGAGCTTCTAAAACTACACCTTTACCTCATAATGTTGTCATCATAAACACTTGATGGACTTGATCAATAATTTTGATGACGAAATTATTGGACAAATTACTTCAAACACAAGAGGGTGGGTGAGTTTGGTATTTAAAATTTGTGATTAATTTTAAAATTTTCTTGACCGAATTTAAAATTTTGTTAGAAATTTCTTAATTTTAAATGGAAGTGGAAAAATGAAATGATAAGTAGCGGAAATTAAAAGGATATATGTTAGAGAGATTGCATCGAATATTCGCATGTTTTTCCTAATGTTACCCTAGTCCTGTCCCCTAGAGAGCTTCTTAAGAGTTTGACTATAACTTTGAGCTTTTGAAGGTTATGCCCACAAACCATTATACAATATGATCTTGAGATTTTTATAGGTTTATCCCCAAACAAAGATATATTTTACCACATGCTAAGCTAAAAAAAACTTCTTAAAGATTTTCAAGCTGATCATAATAACCAAAAGCATAACTGTTTTCTAGAAAAACTCAATAAAACAAAATAGATATTTTATGACTGGTCTATCTCATGAACCAAACAAAACCTTCTAAAGAGTATCACACTCTCAATAAATTTAACAAACAGAACAACCACTTACAAAACTCTTCCTAACAAGCAATGATTCATCCACAAGAGCTAATCAAATTTTAAGTGAAATAAATATTTTCTAGAGTGAGAGGTAGAGAGAATTTAGAGAAATAGATTCCAAAAAACTTAAAATCTTTGGAAAGTGGCGTGAAATGAAGAGGATTCGAGCCTCATTTATATAGGAATTGTAAAAATTAGAAAAGGAAATAATCCATGGGCATAATTGATGAGCCAATCGATTGGATTAGTCATTTTTTTTATCGATTACCTTACCCAACATGGAAATATATGATATAGAGGCATTACAAGTCATTAATGTGTTATCCTAATCAACTGATTAATCAATTACCTCCTTTCCAATTGATTGGCTTAATGCTCTAATCGATTGGTAGGCATAAAATTCCCAATCGATTAGCTTGAGTCCCCAATCGATTTGTTTGTTTAAAAATCCTTTTAAACGACTGTGGACAACTTCTTAATCACCTGGATTGGTTTTGAAAACAATTATAAGATGTAAAATGATTAGAAAAATTATTTTAAATGTGTGAGTTGTCTTAGAACTTAAGAGCTACTTCCTTACTCTTACAAAACATTGGTATCTCAGATAGACAAAACTTGGAGAGCTATCACATTTTATCTAAGTCTTCAAGATTATTTGTTGGATACATCAATTATATAAATGCTTCAATCTTGAGTCTCTTTTTATGATGAGTTTTTGAGGTGTTTTACTAGGTGGTTCACCTTCATCAGAGTGTTGATAGTTATTGCCACCGACTTCAACATCACAACTATTTACATTGTCCTTTTCAAAATTTCATAGAGCATCTTTTATAGAGTTGTCAACTTTAAACATGCAAGCACATAGATCCACATTATTCCCATATCACCCCATAATTAAGTAGAAAACATACTCTACTCTCCCTGAGATCATACTTCACACCCTTTGTCAAAATTAAAAAGGTAGATAAATTGTTTTTCCTTTTGGACTGGTTGCATCATGCAAAACAACATATGTACAAGATTTATTTTAGTTAACATGTGGAACTAGATATTCAAACATGTGATGCAACATCTGAGTGGGTTGCCAAGAAGAATTGTTGGCTAAAATGCCTGGCATGGCTGCTAAAGTGCTTAAAACTGCTAAAGTTCTTGACAAATCTAGTTAAGAAAGAGTTGCTTAGATAAAATGCTTAATAAAACTAACTAAGAAATAGGGCTAAAGTGATTAACATTGTAAGTTCTAGACTTTTAGGATTGGAATTAATTTCCTAAAACAAATATAGTAGCAGTGTATTGTGTACATGATCTTTACAAAACAAAGAAAATATTAAGAAAGGAGTCCTTTTGTGCGCCCAAACATGTTGTGTTGAAATGTTTCAACATCTAGATTAACATGTCGAAGAAGATGTCAAGATAGTTCATTCGAAATCATGAACTGCTGAAGATGGATTGAAGTTTCTATTTTGTCTTCAATAGAAATAGAATATTTTGAAGATTTAAATCAATCCAATGGCGCTGATTGTAAAAGATCTTGAAGAATCAAATTTGCAATTCTTCTTGGCAACCCTAAACCTTAAACCCTAAACCCTAAACCCTAAAATGTATGACATATCTGCTAAAGTGCTCAAAACTGCTAAAGTGCTTGACAAAAATAGTTAATAAAGAGTTTATTATATACAATGCTTAATAAAACTAGCTAAGAAATAGGGCTAAAATGATTAACATTGTAAGTTCTATACTTTTAGGATTGGCATAAATTTCCTAAAACAAATATAGCAACAATGTATTGTGTACATGATCTTTACAAAACAAAGAAAATATTAAGCAAGGAGTCCTTTTGTGCGCCCAAACATGTTGTGATGAAATGTTTCAACATCTAGATCAACATATCGAAGAAGATGTCTAGACAGTTCATTCGAAATCATGAACTGCTGAAGATGGATTGAAGTTTCTGTTTTGGCTTCAACAGAAACATAATATTTTGAAGATTTAAATCAATCCAATGGCGCTGATTGTAAAAGCTCTTGAAGAATCAAATTTGCAATTCTTCTTGGCAACCCTAAACCCTAAATCCTAAACCCTAAAATGCCTGACATAGCTGCTAAAGTGCTCAAAACTGCTAAAGTGCTTGACAAAACTAGTTAAGAAAGAGCTGCTTAGATACAATGCTTAATAAAACTAGCTAAGAAATAGGGCTAAAGTGATTAACATTGTAAGTTCTAGACTTTTAGGATTGGCCTAAATTTCCTAAAACAAATATAGCAACAGTGTATTATGTACAAGATCTTTACAAAACAAAGAAAATATTAATCAAAGAGTCCTTTTGTGCGCCCAAACATGTTATGTTGAAATGTTTCAACATCTGGATCAACATGTCAAAGAAGATGTCAAGACAGTTCATTCAACATCATGAACTGCTGAAGATGGATTGAAGTTTCTATTTTGGTTTCAACAGAAACAAAATATTTTGAAGATTTAAATCAATCCAATGACACTGATTGTAAAAGATCTTGAAGAATCAAATTTGCACTGAAGACAAAATTTCAATATTGAATAAATATAGAGTTTCTATATTTATAGATATTTTAGGAAGTTGTTTATTTGAAGATATTTTTGTATATTTCGTAGCAGATTTTTTCTACATATTTGTAGTAGCTGTTTTTGTGAATTTTTAGGCCCAAATCCAGTTGGGAATAGGTTATAAAAAGAAACCTTATAACCTTAGGTTTAGTAACCAACCAAAGATGTGAATATCATATCATTAGGGTTGTGTTCTTGTGATAGCCGTGCGGAACAAGGTTTTATGTTGTGGTTGTTTAATGTGTAAACCTCGAAGCTGCTAAGTAAGAGGTGAATTGTTTTTAACTGAAGCTTGTAAGCAAGGTTAAGTTGTTGTCAGGGAAGTGTGACTTCTGGTTTGAATTGTTGTGTAGGTATAGAGCCGTCAATAACAGTAACTGACTGTTGGGACTGTGAGACATCACTGAGGTGATTGGAAGTGAGGATGGGTTTCTCATATTTAGGGGTTCCTAAGTAGAAGTTGCACGGGTAGTGATTAAGTGAGAAGATTGTAAATTGTAGGTGTTTGCTGAGAAGTATTTGAATTGATACTATATAGTGGATTTCCTTCTTGGATTGTTAGCCCCCAGAGTAGATGAGTTTGCAATTAACTGGGTTAACAATTTGATTGTGTTCTTTAGAGCTTTTCTGTTTATCTTATGCAGTATGTGTGCAGAATGTCATATATGATGTCTAAACATCCTGAAGAATGTTTGAATCTGATATATCAAAATTTTAAATTATTGTTGTTTGTTCCTTGCCATGTTTATATGTAACAAATAAGATGTCTCAACATCATATTCAACATCTAAGTCTGTCACACCAGAATTTCAATTGGTATCAGAGCAGGCATTCTAGTCTGTTTCTGGATGAGATCCAATGGGGATACTTTCTGGTTCATGGTCAAGGTAGAAGTGTTCTACTGAAAAGCTGTTTGTTGTGTGAATGGTCCCTAGAAGTTGAGGATGGACTATTATGTTGTGGTAGCATGGCGGTGTGCTGATGATGTAACAGGTTTGATTTATTTTCAAACCTATGGCTGTTGGTGTCACCTGGAGATATTGGAAGGGCTAATTTGTGACACTTGAAGCTTCTGAGGAGTTTGTATCCACTGCTTATCTATCTTATAAATCCTTATGTTTGAGAAGGTTTCTCTTCTCTGGAGATATATCCTATGATGTTGGGGATATATGTTTATCTACTTTTTTCAATTGTGCTCATGATACTTGGAGATTCTTTTTCAAGTCCACTCAAGGAACTGTGAAGAGAAGTGGTTATTTGGAAATCTGAAGACTTTTTTAAGCAGACTTATCTCTTGTTTGTAGATCTCTTTGTGATCCTTGGAATGATGTCTTATCCTTTGATAGAATATCACATCATAATTAGGTATGATTTTGCTGTCTAAGGGTTGGCTGTATAGATGCTTGGGTGCTAAACTACTGTCTTTATTTCACACATGTTTGGAACCTACTCCTGATCTGGAAGAGGAGGCATCTGTATGGTGTGTCTAAGAAGGTTATGGCCCTAGAATTTCTCTTAGATGTGTATGTGTTTATCAAGGTGTGATCAACATGTATTGTTCTTCTGAGGATAGTTTATCTCTATACCTTGTTGCAGGAGTGAAGCACCTAAGCTTCAAGGAGTATTATTTCAGAGAGACTACTTGTATATGAAGGTCAAGCTGTATTATCTGGTGGAGTTGGATGATGTGGATATAGCTGATCAGTTCCTATATTGTGTGTAAAGACATCTCAAATCAGACAGTCTGAATACTGAGTCTGAAGGAGAAGTTTGTGTTCCAGCTGTTGCATATGTTTGTGTTTTGGTCTGGTCAACTACTGATGGCTGATTCTCTTATGTTCCCCTACATATATATGGATTAATATGATGGTTGTCTTCAGATCCATAGTAATCTATAAATTTGTGACTGACATTGATGTTTGAAAGAATGTTAGAACATAATCTCAGAAATTGTCAGATGCCTACAGAAGAAGACGAAGTCAGATTACATGTCCTGCCTTATGTCAGAAGGTAATCTTATCTGACCAATAGTAAATACCTTTACATGAGACTTGGTATTTTTCTATTATTTATTTGTCACATAAATGTAGATACTTTGACGGGAGACTTAGTATTTATCTAAGAAGTATGCATATCTGCAGTCTGAATCTTACGGGTCAGAAAGTGTATAGAGTAACTAATGCTCATCCTCAGAAGGAGCTTTGGTTGTTCTTGCAAGGGGGAGTTAATGAGTGCTATATGTGGTCTATGGATGTAAGAATGCAAATTGTTGTTTGGAAGGTGTAGCTGGAGTTTGTTATTCCCATGACAAGGAAGGTGTGTATTATCATGAAGTTATAATTGAAAAATCATCAGGACTTTGTGAAGATTTCTTTACTCAAGGAAAAGTGTCATCCTTGGTATGGCTACAAGGTGTAGTTCTGAAATGTTCCTTCTAAAGATTCAGACAGTGGTAGATTTGAAGACTTTTGAGAAAACAGTGGGAGTTTCTTAACAATATGTGATATTGATAGGAATTTCTGAAGAATCAATAGAATGGAGGTTGTCTACTCAAAATTGGTTGATGAATCAAGTCTACGAGAGCACGGAACTCTTGTTCTGTTAAGGAAGGAGGTTCTTACAAGTGGCAGAAGAAGGAGCTAAATTTAACAACTGGATGTGAACTATCAATGTTCTAACATCTAGTTCAACATTAGAGTCTAAATTTGTGATGTAGCACATCAATTTAAGATTGAATGTTCTACAATAATTGAATGCTTCAAAAGGTGTGTTATCTTGACAGCCTCATGAAGACCAACTTTATTGATCAAGATATATTTGGAAGACTTCTGATATACGTGAAAAAGACAAGTGTGGCAATTGTATTTTTCATATGAGGATTCATAAAGGAGGTGATCAAATTGTGGCAATTGGTTGATCTCTACAGTGGATTCGAAGAATCAAGATAATCAGAGTGTGGCAGTTGGTTGGTCTTGAGGATTGTATTTGAACAAGTTGCTCTTGGGCATAAGATTGATGAATTGAAGACTCAAGAAGATTTGTTCTTCTTGAAGGTGGATGAGAGTTTATCTCTCTTTCTGGATTTCTGATTCAAGCTGGTGGCACAATTTTGGTGAAGATTTTCAATTCTTGGATTCCTATGCTATAGTAAGTCCAGTTGTTGGAGCACATCATGAGTCTTGATCTTGGTGTATGGAAGATGTTCTAACTAAGTGTTAGGACATTATCTGGGGTGTTAGTCTACATGGTTTCTATTTTTAGCCTACCTAATCATATGGGAAAATGATGAAGTAGATGATTTGTATGGAAGAAACATGTAGAGTAGATTGAAGTAGATCAGGTATTTACTGCTTGGAAGTCTGATTGTGGTCATTCATTCTAATGTCAGAATTAGTTTGGATGGGTTTTATGTGGATTATATGGCCTTTGGTGTGTGAAGGCTTAGTGTCAGAACCTGTGTGCTAGAAAATGTTTAACTTGTGTAGTCTATGGTAACAACAAACCAAGAAGGGACCATGTGTGCTTTGGTATAAAAGGTGAATGTGTTAAATTGAGAATTGAACAGAGGGTGAGCTCTTGAAGACATGAAGATGCGTCTGATGTTTTCCTTTCGTCAAATGCAGAGAAGCATGAAGTATCCTAGACAGGGGGAGTATGTTACAATTATGTACAACTAGTTTTATGAAGTTAAGGGGGAGTAGTTGTTTACCCCCAAAATTGGTAAACAACCGCTGGTCCTCTGAAGATACCAAAAATACTCTCATTTACTCGCAGGATCGACCAAAATGATCTTAGGACATGTACTAAGTAAAAAGGGATTGTGATTTTGGTATATCCCATTTTTGGGAAAAAGATCTTGAATCTCTCAACGAGATTCAAAATTTATTAAAAAGAAAATAAAGTAAAGGGAAAATAATTTTAAAATAAATCAAAGTAAAGACAAGGCTTGGAATTTTAAAGGAAAATAAAGGCAAGACTTAAAATTTAAAGGCAAGGCGAGGAATGTTAAATTGCTGGAAATGGAAAGAGCCTGGAATTGTAAAAGAAAATGCAGTAAATTGCTGGAAGGATAAATGACTTTGAAATGTAAATTGCTTTAAAATAAAGGCTTGTGAAGATAAATGGCTTCAAAAGTAAATGACTTGAAGATAAATTTGACATTAAAAATAAATTGGTGGTGTTTTAATCACGTACATTCTCACTGCACTCGTTTCTCTACACGCGAATACTTTGAGTATATGGAGTTACTAGTACATATGATTTCCACACACTTATTCTAACACTTGACTAAGTTATTTATATACATTACTCAGTAACCTCTCTCTCTCTCTCTCGATGGTTTCTCCTATAACTATCATAATATGGTGACACTTGTCCCACTATATGCTGAAGAAGTTTCATCTTGCGCCTCTTGTCTTTGTCTTTGAATTGGAAACTCCACATTTTCCCTCCAAGATTGAACGTGCAAGACCCTTGGTAATTGCCTCCTCCAGCAAACAAAGAAAAGTTTCCAAACACTTTGCAAATTCATCTCCTTCTTCCTAATGTCTCCTCCTCTCTTTCTAAGAGCCCTAGAAAACCTCCATTCTCTTCATCAATAATGGCGTCCTCTAAGGCTAACGTTTCTCGGAAGAAAGGTCAGAAAGCCAAAAATTTCCACTTTGAACAAACTCTTTCACCATTCAACAACATTTCTGAACTGAATACCATAAAAAATCCTCAGTTCGCACTCGAACCTTTGAACAACGAGACAATGAGCTTGTACCGGGCTCAGGTAATGATTCCATTCCTTGTAAATGAATGTCCCTTAGTTGTATATGGTCCATTGGCTACTGTACATAGCACAAATGAAAAACTGAAAGAGTTCTTCCCATGCTACCGAAAAACTCAACCTTTAGGGCATAAGCACCTCCCTAAATCTGACGATTCTTCTTATGTTCTACTTCCTCTTAATGAACTGGATGTGAAGTACCTCTATGATGGTACCAGGTTGGTTAGTGTTGTCATCCAGTTTGTTGAGTTTGATCTATGCTTGGCTAGATTAGAGAAAACTAAGGATGACCACTGGAAAATCATAGGGATATATGATCTTTTAATGCTGACAAAGACGCATATACCCTACTACTTAAACCTCCTGGCTGCCTCCTTGTATTTCTGGGACTGCACCCACTATTCCTTCCATCTACCTTGTGGGATGGTTACCTCCACTCTTTTTGACATAGCCGCTATCACAGGGCTTCGACCTGATGGTCCTGCTTATGACCCCACCATTGATGTCGAAGACACTATCGGCTTCAACACATCCAAACTAACATACACCCTCTTCCTCAGGCATCATTCCAAACCAAATGAAGAGGTAGTTTTTGATGAGGAGCATATTTATTTCCTTACATTCTGGCTGTCTAGATATGTCTTCTGCACCAAGTCTTTACAGGTGGCGAAAAAGTATCTACCCTTAGCAAACCAACTTCACAACAACAAGAAGGTTTGCTTAAGTGAACTCATTCTGACCAGTCTCTATGAGTCTCTCAGTGAGGGAGTGACTCGAATGAGGGACCCAGACCACAACTCTAGCTCTATGAGTATCAATGGCCCTCTCTGGCTCCTTCAACTTTGGCTGAATGCCATCTTATAATGCACTGAGTAATACAAATCTCCCAGCAGTGTAGGCACATGGTTCTTCAGCAAGAATAGATGTATGGCATTTATGTCTATGAACTTCTCCATATCTGCAAACAGAATGATGCCATAAATAGAAAGGGCCAGAATAACATACACAACATCCCAATGCGCTTCAACAGCGAGCTCTTCAGCCTTCTTCACTAAAACTTCCAAAGAGAAACCAGACAATCCCCCTTTAGTAATAGTCAGAGAATTCACCACAGAAGGGCTCAAATAAAGAGCCTTGGCGATCGCTTCAGGTGCAGGTCTAACTATTTTACCATTGAATGGGGTCTGGTCTTGAATAGGAACTCCCAAGATCAAAGCATACTCCTCCAGCAAAGGACCTATCTGAAAATTGGGAAATGTAAAACATCGAAGCTGAGAATCATAATACTGGAGTAGAATGTGAATGGCACTTCTCTTAGAGGGGTCTAACTCTACCACCACATCCAAAATGTTCCCGTAAGCTTTCTTGAACTCTCTCACATGATTGGGCGTAATCAGATCTATCATCCTCTTTAAAAGGACAACCCTGGTGTCGAAGAACTTGAAATGAATGTTCTTCTTGCAAGGGTCTTCCATCTCTGAATAGTATACCGGAACCGAAGACAATAAGCTACCTGAGAATGAAAGTAAAACATGAGTAATGATGGGATGATGCAATGAAAATGCACATGCAAGGACATATGATCAATTTGGACTATCTGGGAATTGGATACTAGAGCCAAGTGATCAGAAACTCCCAAAAATCTTTTGGATAACATCCCATACAACTTAGATAGTCACAGATAAACCCAGATCAAGGACCAGAACTAGCTTCGCTCAAGAACTCCAAGATTAAAGTAACGGAATCAGAACATAAGACTGTGTTGGTAATGAGGGTATGATGTGGTCAAGGGTTCCTTCAAACCTGTAAACCCCTCCCAAACTCACAGGTGTGCTACTCGGGTCAAAATCGTGGACTCTCAAAGCCGAATAACAATAATACGTTTACCATTTCCGAGAAATGGCTCATTATCAAATCAGGGAATTGGTTAGTTATTATATACTACTCAGAGAGGTCTTAGCTGAGTCTGAGGAAACAAAAATCCCTCACAAGTCCCCAGCTTCAAGCACTGAATCGAGAAACAATAGTACATTCAGCCCTTAGGATACAATATTATCGTCATACGAACAATTTGCTTTAACTGTATTCCTATGAGAGAACCAGGCCATCATATGTGAGTTCCCAGTGGACCCTCGGATGCGAGTGGGTTTGTCAACAAATGTGGTATGCCACTGTCATCACTAGAGATGGTTGTTTCCACAACGGTTCTCAATGATTGGTCCCCATATGCACATAACTATCAAGGTCCTATCCCTAAGTGGAGGAAATCCCCACACAAGATATTTCCAAGACGGTCGTAATCTAGGTGTGAAACACATTGCCACTCATCATGCCACATGCGAGTACAAAATGTCCACGATAATCCTAGGGTGCACTCAAGCCAGGTAGTTGGCTTATCTCACAGTAACCCCATCTCACAGAAAAAATGGAAACCAACACAGTCCAGTAAATATGATGCATGGAAAATAAATACTGAAAGCTGTAAATAAAGCTGTAAATGAAACTGTAAATAAAACAGTAAATAAACATATAGCAGCTCACAAATAAACACCTGAAGAAACAAAAACAAACAGGCGCTAGGATTAACTCTCAAGGGAAACCAGAGATTCTGGGTTCGATCCCTAGCAGAGTCGCCAGCTGTCACTTCTGGAATTTTCATCCTAGTACAAACGCGAAAGTGGCGCGGAAAAGTTAGAGTTGCCAGCCAGGCATTTTTATCCCGAAGGAATGGGAAAGGTAATGCTGCACAAACCAAAGTGTCGCTCCCACCTGATGACACCTGGTCAGAAGGGGTACAGACGCGAACGGTCGGCGAAAGAGGAAGAGAACACACAAGGGTGAACTCAAAAAAGAAAAGAGTCGCCAGCTAGGCATTTTTATCCCGGAGGAAAGGTAATGCTGCATAGACCTAGAAAGATGTGGATAAGACGGTTGCGAACCAGAGAGACTGAGAAAAGGGGTTGGTTACAACCTGGGAAGGTATTAGCACCCAGATTGTCCGCCGTACTCGACGGGATCCACGCTTAAAATATTTGTGTTTTAAAGGGGTAGTGTCAGTGCAATTTGTGTATCAAAGCTGGAAAGAATGCAAGTGTCAGTGCAAAAGAAGTGTGAAGTGTATAAGAGAAGTGTCAGTGTAAGGAAAAGAATGAAATGCTCAAGACTGAGGCTTAAAGAATAATGCTGGAAGGATGGGGAATATACAGAGACTTTTGTTCGATAACTGTTAAGTTATGCCTACGTATCCTCTCGTGCACTGAGGAAGTCAGAACACCGTAGTTCGACTCAAAGAGACTGAAAGATAAATTGACTTGTGAACTGCTTGCTTATCTATGCTCAAGTGTATGACCTGTCTGGCTCAGGTGCAAACTGTCTTGCATTATACGGAAGAAGCAAGTTCTTGTTTGTGAGTGAATGAGATGAGAAAAGAATCCCGGAGGAGACGATTATTGTTTGTTTTTGAGTTTTCAGTCTTTTATTGCTTTTGAAAGTTTGTCATAAGAAAATGAGCTTAAGACTAAACCAAGGGTTAGTAAACTCATCACATCCTCCCTCTGATTAGGGGTAATGAGAATACCTTAAGCATGAAGTAAACACCTCACACTTAATCACCATGGTGTAGGATTAAGATCATTAACCTACTTGTGATTAGTTAGATGTTTTTGTTGTTCTTGTTTAGTGTTAAGTAATGAGATTAAGCCATAATCAAGGATTTAATGGACTCATTACACCATCCTAATAGAAGGATAATAGATGAGAACATTTAAGCTGAGGAAGACTCCTCAACTTAATCCATGATTAGGGATTAACCTCATGACAAAACAAAGCCTTTATTAGGTGGATTTTAGTTAATGGTAAGATGAAGAAATGATTTTTATGGTTTGCAAGACAACTTGAGGGGGACTTGTCCATTAACACTAGGGTTAGTCCTTCTTAACAAGTTAAGGAAGAATTAGAACCCTAATGCAAGGCCCAAGTTACAAGCTTGATGTCTTAGTGATTATTAGATGAATTGATTAAAGGATGTAAACACATTAAGGGTTTAACACTTAGGATTAAAGTTATACACTCCATCCTAATAGAAGGATGCAGGCATAAGCTTAATCACAAAGCCTTAAAGCCTTTAGGGTTTAGTCCATGATTATGAGATGAGAAGAGAAGACTCAAAGAAGACACAAAGGTAAAAGCTAAATGGGGGACTAATCAAACCCTAATTGTGATCATGCTTGGTTGTTCCTAGGGTTAATGAGGCTTGCAAGAAGATCTTCAGAGGAGCCATCAGGAAAGAAACAAATGAATGGAGAAAGAAACAAGGAGAAGCAAAACAACTTGCTTCACTTAAGAAGACAAGTTGCTTGAAGAAAGAAGGTAGGCAGAAAACATGAATGAGCAAGCTCACTCAAATACAAAGACAAAATGCAGCAATGATGCATAGGAGAGATGAAGAGAGATTGTGAGAAGTGAAGGCAAATTCACTTCTCAAAACAACTTACCACCTGAAAAGTTAGCAAAAGAAAAGAAATGCAATGCAAATGAGATGAAATGTCATGATGCAAACCAAGGTCAGAAGCATAGGCATGATGTTAATGATGCTAAGAGAGAATGCAAACACATGACAAGAGATGAGAGTGATCAAACAAGCATAAGAATGCAAATGAGGCATGCCTTGAACCATAAGGGTTCATGAATGTTTATGAAATGAAATGAACATATAACATGGCAAAGGAATGATGCAATGATCAAACATGATTCTAATATGTCCTAAGATGTATTATGAATCATGTGGAATTACAAAATGTCATGGCAAGTCATTGGATGCAAGCAAATGAGAGATGGATGCAAAAGAAAGCACAAATTAGGGTTACATACATCATGCAATGCAAAAATTCAAAACCAGAAGCAAATGACATGATAAAAAATTGAAAATGCAATCAAAGATACCCTAAACCTATACAAGTTCACTGCCCAAAGGAGGGGACATAACTCTTAACCTAGTGAAAGTTATGAATTTCCTAAGTTGGCTAGGGTTTTAAGGTACCTCATCATGAAAAATGCAAAACAAATTGAAAATGGAAGATCAAATCAAACCAATTTTACCCTATAAACTACATGCCATGAAGGATGCAATGCAAGAAGAACCATCATCAAACTCTCAAAGGTTAGGCAGAAAGGATTTTTCAAAGTTTGCACAAAAATATTGCCTCAAAATGAATTTAATTCCAATGAAAATGATCAAAAGGCATCAAGAACCAAAAAGAAATTTGTTTTGAGAGTTGGATAATGTTTCTAAATGTTTTTAAATGCAATGTGAATTTTTTGGTGATTTTTAAATACCTAAATGCATTTTTAATTAATTAATTTTCATTAACTAATTAAAAATAAACATTTAAATGATTTAAAAATAATTTTTAATGCAAAAAATAAAAATAAAAATATTTTTGGTTTCTGAAAATTAATGAAATGCTTGACAAATATTTTCAGAATTTTTAAATGTATTTTGCTATTTTAAATAATTCGTGCAAATTAAATGACAAAAAAAATGAAATAAAATAAAAATAATGGAAAGTAAGCTGAAGGAGGGGCCAGGATTTGATCTGGGTTTGTGAGGGTTGACTTGGCGCGCAATCCTAAGGCCCAAGTTCAAACCTGGTTAATTTTATTTAATAATTAATTAAACCTAGGTTAAATTAATTAAACACTGATTAGGGCTTAATGAGAAGATCCAGTCCATTAATGCGCGCGCGGGAAGACAGATCCTAAGGCCATTATTCAAAGTTCCTTAATTACACAATTAGGGCTAATGATTTTCAGGTGACCGGAACAGTGGTTCCGGTCATCTTCTCCGGCGAGCATAAACCCTAGATTCTTCTACAGGTTACCAATCATGAAATTTCTTCCACCAAAATGATCTTCTCAACAATCTAAACCTAACCCCTCATCCCAAATTCATTTATTTTCACTCACAAGCCTGAATCGAAGCAAAGTATGAAACACGGGCAAATATTTAGAGATGTCATACATGCTGGTTTCTTCACCATTTCAAAAAATAAACACATATTCATGATCAGGGGAAGACATATCATCATAAAAGAACTTAAAAATCAACTTCTGGGAAAAATGTTCTTCATGTTACCTGAGATGAAGCTTCCCTGATTTTGAGCTTTCTGGCCTCAAGCTTTGTGCAATCTTTCTCCCTTGATCCTCCTGATGATGGAATGGAGCTTAGAAAGCTTGGGGAGTGGCTGGTTTGAGTGATTCAACTCTGGTGTAGCAGAAATGGAGGTCTCTATAGGTGATGATTCAGGCAGTTTCAGGGGGTGGATTCTGTTCTATGAGTGATTTGTGGTTTGTGTGTGAAGGATTTTTTGATGTTTGTGGGCTGTGTTGAGAGATTCGAAGAGGGAAAGGTTTTTGACAGTTTTTGTGTATGCTGCAATGTGGGAGCTTTCTTGCTTGTGTGTGTTGTGTTTAGGGTTGCTTGATGTTCACATATCATACTCTGATTGGCCAGAGAGTTGGTGGTGGCACTGTGGGATTGGCATGGGCAAAATGCAAAAAGTCAAGATCTTGTGTACTATGAGTATGGCTCGGGTCAGAGGCAATCTTAGAGCTTGTCCTGCCTCAGCTTGAGTCAAGGAAGGCCTTTGGATCTGATTTTGTGAGCTGGCTAGCCTTGATCAAGGGGTTCCAAGGTTCTTGCACATTTCCCTCTTTGAATTTTCTCATGAACCAAGGCAAAGAAACTTGTGATTTTGTGGGCAAAATGTGACAAAATGAGTCTTGTAATATTTTTATGATGCTTTGATGCCAATTGGAGTTCATTTCAAACATGAGAGGTCCCTTTGGCAAAGTTTCAATTTTGTAGTCTTTATGAAAAATGCCTTATGCAACTTGTGATTCAAGGCATGGAAATGAAAAAAATCTTGGCACAAACTTGACTTTTCTAAGTTGTAACATGTTATAATGATGCAAATAAGTCAATTAGAGGTCTTGAAAATGCTTGGAATTGGAATTTGCAAAAATCCCTCTTTGGTGCCAAAAGTGGAAATTTCATGATTTTTCCCAAGTTTGCAAAGCCATAACTTTTGATTCAAAATGAATTAGAAAAAGTTCTTGTACTTTTTGAAAATGGGAGGATCCATTCTACAACTTTCATGACCAAAGTTTTCTCATTTGAAGCATTTTTGAATCAAAAAGAAAGGGTTGAAAAACTTTCCCAAAATGGCAAGTTTGCATTACGAGTCACTTTCCCAAAAAGGCAACTTTGCAAATGGCTTGAAATTCTTCAATTTTGTGAACTTCTAACATCTTCTATGATCAAATAAAGATAATACACATTCAAAATGATGAAGAACACCCTTTGGTTGGGTCATTGGGGGCCTCAGATCCCCTGATTTTGCACTGACTTACTCAAGAAGTCAACTCTTGATTAGATGCCTTCCCCATTGAATTTATTCATGAAAATTGATATGCATGATCCTTATAACATATAGAGACCAATAGAAACAAGAATGACCAAAAAATTTGGAGTTATGGCCTCTGAAACCAAAACCCTAATTCTAGGTCATCTGTGCAGTTAAACCTGGCTCTGCTTCCATGCCTTTCTCAGTTCTTGTGATTCTTTGACTTCTTTGACTTTGTGAGGATATATTATGATGCTTGAACACACATGGACCCATTTGAAGTGATTGAAGACCTTTGGAGTGGCTCAAATGGCTCAGGGATGGCTCAGATCACAAACCCTAGATGCAGATGACTTAGAAACAATGCAGTGGAACAAAAAATGCAATATGGAATGCTATGATTGAACTTATGCATATGAAAAGATCACAAGCCATGGTGAAATGGGTGAGGGAAAATTTGGGGTTTTTACAGCTGCCCCTATTCAAACATGAGTTAGCTGTGCAGGATGTAAGCAACGGCTTAACAGGCAAACAAGATAACTTGTGGTTGAATACCAAAGACAGCCCGAAATTTGCACTCACAAAATGAAGAAGAAAAGGGATATAGATTGTAAAAGAAAATAAAGTATGATTATAAAGTGCGGGCGACGGAGGACGACTGCTGGGGATGAAGCAATGACGGGGACGACCGACATGCTGGGGATATGAGAAATTGTGATGGGGACGGCCATCAAGTAAAGCTATAAGACTCTCTGGGGATTATAGGTAAATGAAATAAATGATGAGGTACGGTCATCAAAGGTGAAGGACGATCACCTAGCAGGGTACGGCTGCTGTGTTGGGGATAAGATGAGGGACGGTCATCTAAGGTGAAGGACGATCACCTGGCAAGGTACGGTTGCCAAAGGTATCACGACATAGGACGAATGTCGGATAAAAAGGTCGACGATGGGGACGGCCATCGGATAAGCATGACGAAGGACGATCATCAAGAGGTGAAGGACGATCACCTAGCAGGGTACGGCTGCTCTTAGGTTTATCATGACATAGGACGAATGTCAGATAACAAGATCAACGATGGGGATGACCATCAGATAAAATGATGAAGGACGATCATCAAGAGGTGAAGGACGATCACCTAGCAGGGGACGGCTGCTAAAAATATCACGACATAGGACGAATGTCAGATAGAAGAGAAGTTTTGCTGGGGACTTCTCTGGGGGAAATTGGACACGGACGAGTGCCTAAATTCAAGAAGATATAAGTGTTTGACACGGTGTATAGATTAAAGATGCGGACGAGCATCCTTAAGATTATGATATGGACGAGTATCAGTAGAAACAAACGCTTGACGCATGTTCAGAGATGATGATACGGACGAGTATCAACTGGTTAACGATGAACACGGACGAGTGTTGATCCTGAGGGGACTCTTCTGGGGAATAATAGACACAGACGAGTGTCTAAATTCTCAAAAGAGGTAAAAGTATCTGTCATTGTGTATGGATTAAAAATGCGGACGAGCATTCTTAAGACTACGAGTATCGGTAGAAACAAACGCTGACGCATGCTCAGAGATGATGATACGGACGAGTATCAACTGGTTAACAAAGAACATGGACGAGTGTCGGTTCTGAGGGGATTTAAGTGATATATACAAGATACAGACGAGTATCTGTATGAGTAAAAAGTAAGAGTGAGACACAGACGAGTGTTTAACTTGCTAGGGAGAACACGACACGGACGGGTGTCGGAAAAAGTGTATTATAAACGAGTATTTGATTTACAGAGTGTTTAGGTAACTATGCTGGGGTAGGTGACACGGACGGGTGTCAAGGAATTGTGTATATATGTATCTGTGAGTGCAAAGGGGACGCTTTGGCTTTCTACTGGGGATATGACACGGACGGGTGTCAAGAAGTATCTGTACTATAAGCATTCATTTGTTCGGGTAATTTACTAGGGAATGATGACATAGACGAGTGCCGAAGGGAGTGTATCCGTATTTGTGAGCGTAAAGGAAATGCTTTGGCTCTCTGCCGGGGAATTTGGGGAGTATTCTGTATATTGTTGATGAATGGTTGGTATTTACAGGTGTTCAGTTCGACACATGGCTTATGATTTATGCAATATGTTTGATTTTTGCCGTAATGCTCCGTATTAGACGGAATGCTACGCTCTGTGGTGAAAATATGATGCGAATGCTATGATTATGCTAAGATACTGATCCGGGATTTGGATCCCGTTGCCGTGGAGATCTCTGGCCGATCTGCTTGAAGCGGATATCCCAGTTGGGGATGAGATCATTGGTAGATACGACATATCTGATTCTGCATGGGGAGCTAGACCACTGATAGACCTATCTCGACAATGGGGGAATCAGTTGGGGTCTGTAGAAGCTTTCTCCACTCTGTTGTGATTTCTTCACGCGTTGCTCTTCTGGATAGAGGTTGAAACTCTGTGGGGAGGTAGTTCCCTGGTTGGCACTTGGCTGGGGAAGAAGAAAGATCATGGGAAGATCTTCCTAGAGATTTCTGTAGGGGTCCTGCTGAGGATGATACTTGACTACTCAGCTGGGGAGAAAACACCTCCGATGCTAATCCGGAAGACGGACTTAGTAGATAATGATTTGACAGCTTGCAGGGGAGAAGCTTTCATGCCCCATGTCGCGCTTTGAATACCTGCAATCCTGTAAAGACAAAGAAACGCACAAGTACCCCGAGGTATACCTTACTGGATTCCATCATAGGAATTTGGACACTCCCGGGAGTAAGTATATTTCCTGCAAGCACGTATTTTTTAGGAGAGAAACCATCTGTATTTATGCAATCAATAAGTTAATGACATCGGACATTTTTGAAAATAAAAGAGTATGAGACAGTGTGTGATTGACAAATCTGATTTTATTAATTCGAGTGCCCTGAATTTGGCAAGATACATTCAAAGAAACGGATCCCCTGAAATGAGGGAATCGTTACAAATTGAAAAACAAAAAGGTGCTGGCAATGTTGATGACGCTTCAAGGAGCTTCCCTTTTGCTATGACTCGTATGACATTGACGTTCTTCTCGTCTTGCTTTCTGAAGAAGGCTGATTCCAACCGACATTCAAACCTTTCGAAGCTTACCAAGTTGTAAGTGATACAGACAAATTCAGAATGCAGTTGTTCGCTTATTCCCTTATTTTGCATGGATCGCCCTTTCGGGTTTTCAATCCATCGGGATACCTTTTTTTTGCCTGAGTCGTCCAATGCGGATTTTCGACTCAGCGGGTGTACATTTTTATTTATTTTCCCTCATTTTTGCCCGAGTCTTTTATTCTGTTTTTGACTCGCCGGGATGCCCTATTTTTGCCTGGACTTACATTCTGTTTTTATGTCCAGCGGGTCATTTTATGCGAAGTATTTTTTAACTACATCTGAATTCACAGGGGACAGGTAGTCTTCACCATCCATAGTGCTGAGCATCAGTGCTCCACCGGAGAAAACCTTCTTTACTACGAATGGCCCTTCGTAGTTCGGAGTCCACTTGCCCCTATGGTCTGTATGAGGAGGGAGGAGTCTTTTCAGCACAAGATCTCCTACTTGGTACTCTCGGAGCCTGACTTTCTGATCGAAGGCTTTCTTCATTCTTTTCTGATACAGCTGTCCATGACAAATAACAGCCAATCTCTTTTCTTCAATCATACTTAGTTGTTCGTATCTGGACCGGACCCATTCTGCTTCGTTCAGCTTAACATCCATCAGTACCCGCAGGGAGGGTAATTCAACTTCAACAGGTAGGACTGCCTCCATACCATACACAAGCTGATACGGTGTTGCCCCAGTGGATGTTCTGATTGACGTACGGTACCCGTGCAAGGCAAATGGTAGCATTTCATGCCAGTCTTTATAGGTAACTACCATCTTCTGCACAATCTTCTTGATATTCTTATTAGCTGCCTCAACAGCGCCATTCATCTTTGGCCTGTAAGGAGAAGAATTGTGGTGTTGGATCTTGAAGTCCCGACACAGTTCTGCCATCATTTTGTTGTTCAAGTTGGAACCATTATCAGTAATGATTCGTTCGGGTACTCCATACCGACAGATGATATCTCTCTTCAGAAATCGGGCTACCACTTGCCTTGTAACATTTGCATATGAAGCTGCCTCAACCCACTTGGTAAAATAGTCAATAGCAACCAGGATGAATCTGTGGCCGTTTGAAGCAGTCGGTTCAATCTTACCGATCATATCAATGCCCCACATGGAAAAGGGCCAGGGTGAAGACATCACATTCAAAGGATTGGGAGGCACATGCACTTTATCTGCGTAGATCTGACATTTATGGCATAGGCACAACAGTCTGCATCCATTGTGATCCAGTAATAGCCTGATCTTAGCAACTTTTTAGCCATGGCATACCCTCCTGCATGGGTACCAAAGGATCCTTCTTCACCTCGTGCATTAACAAGCCTGCTTCTGTCTTATCAACGCATCTGAGAAGTACCATATCAAAGTTTCTCTTGTAGAGGGATCCGTCAGTATTCAGGAAGAAACTACCAGCTAGCCTTCTTAATGTCTTCTTATCATTGGAAGATGCCCCAGGTGGGTAAGTTTGATCCTCCAAGAAGCACTTAATGTCATGGAACCAAGGCTTATCATCTTTAACAACATCTGCTGAGAATACATATGCTGGTCTGTCAAGTCTAGATACTGAAATCCGAGGCACAAAATTGGCAGCTTGGACTTTGATCATGGATGAAATGGTAGCCAGAGCATCTGCAAACTGATTTTCATCTTGGGGAATATACTCAAGCTTGACCATTGTGAAGAAAGTCAATAACCTTCTCGTATAATCCCGATAAGGTATCAGATGATCCTGGTGGGTGTACCATTTGCCATTGGTTTGATTAACTACCAGAGCTGAATCTCCGAACACAATCAAGGTCTTGATCCTGAGGTCAATGGCTTCCTCAAGACCCATAATACAAGCTTCGTATTCAGCTTCGTTGTTAGTGCAGTTGAAGGTGAGCTTTGCTGAGAAAGGCATGTGAACTCCCTTAGGTGTAATGAGTACTGCACCAACACCACGACCATTCATATTAACAGCCCCATCAAACATCATAGTCCATTCTTCTCCTGGGTCAGGCCCTTCAGTGTGAACAGGCTCTTCATGATCTTTTGCTTTTATGAACATGATGTCTTCATCAGGGAAGTCAAATCTCATAGGCTGGTAATCATCAATGGGTTGCTCAGCAATATAATCAGACAATACACTGTCCTTGATGGCTTTTTGAGATGTGTACTGAATGTCATATTCTGTGAGGATCATTTGCCATCTTGCAACCCGTCCGGTGAGTGCTGGCTTCTCAAAAATGTACTTGACTGGATCCATCTTGGAGATTAATAAAGTGGTGTGGGTCAACATATACTGTCTTAGTCGGCGAGCAGCCCACGCTAAAGCACAACAAGTTTTCTCGAGAAGTGAATAACGTTGTTCACAGTCGGTAAACTTTTTGCTTAGGTAGTAAATTGCATACTCTTTTCGACCAGACTCGTCATGCTGGCCCAGCACACACCCCATTGACTCTTCTAATACTGTCAAGTACATTATCAGACGTCTTCCTTCAACTGGAGGCATAAGGATCGGAGGCTCTTGTAAGTATTCCTTGATTTTGTCAAAAGCCCTCTGGCAGTCTTCGTTCCACCTGACCGTTTGTTCTTTTCTTAACAGCTTGAACAAAGGCTCACAGGTTGCTGTAAGGTGAGATATGAACCTTGAAATGTAGTTCAATCTACCTAGAAACCCCCGAACTTCTTTTTCTGACTTTGGTGCAGGCATTTCCTGAATGGCTTTAACTTTATCAGGGTCAACTTCAATCCCTTTTTCTCTTACAATAAATCCCAGCAGCTTACCGGATCGCACCCCGAATGTGCACTTGTTGGGGTTTAACTTCAGCTGGTACTTTCTCAGACGCTTGAATAGCTTCAACAGATTCACCAGGTGGTCTTCTTCTGTGAGGGACTTGGCAATCATGTCATCCACATAACATTCAATTTCTTTATGGATCATGTCGTGGAATAATGTTACCATAGCCCGTTGGTAAGTGGCACCAGCATTCTTCAGTCCGAATGGCATCACCTTATAACAGAACGTGCCCCAGGGTGTGATGAAAGTTGTCTTCTCCATGTCTTCAGGTGACATCTTGATCTGATTGTATCCTGAAAATCCTTCCATGAAGGAGAATACCGAGAACTGAGCCGTATTATCAACCAATACATCAATGTGAGGTAATGGGAAGTCATCTTTTGGGCTGGCTCTTTTCAGGTCCCGGTAATCCACACACATTCTCACCTTGCCATCCTTCTTAGGCACAGGTACAATATTAGCAACCCACGGCGGATAGCTAGTCACAGCAAGGAACCCGACGTCCCACTGCTTTTGCACCTCTTCCTTTATCTTCATTGCCATATCCGGGCGAGTACGGCGCAACTTCTATTTTACTGGCGGGCAGTCTTCTTTCAAAGGCAGCTTGTGCATGACAATATCGGTGTCCAGCCCTGGCATATCCTGATAAGACCAAGCAAACACATCCACATACCCTCGAAGCATATCAATCAGTTGCTCTTTTACTGAATCTTGTAGGCAGGCCCCGATCTTAACTTCTTTCACGTCTTCTTCCGTACCAAGATTAACCGTTTCAACCTCCTCCTGATGAGGGGTGATAACCTTCTCCTCTTGCCTTAACAACCTGGCTAGCTCTTCAGGTAGCTCATAATCTTCTTCAACCCCTTCATCAGCTTGATTGATTGGATTGTCAAGGTCATACGAGGTCATAGCAGTGTTGTTGTCGGTGCAGTCTGAAAGGCACTCTCTGCAAGGGTTTAGATTGGTTCATTTTAGTGATCGATTTTATCTTATTTAGAAAAAGTGAAATGAAGTTATCATTTTGGAAAACATTGCCATTTTATTTTTGTACAAAAAGAAAAATGAAAAAAAACAGTGAGCGGAAAAGAAAAAAGACTCATTTGCAAAAGATGTCCGATATTCATTGATTAATCCATTTGCACAAAATTACAAGATGGCCCGATTACAAAATGAGTCTTGACATCTTGGGCAAGATGCAAGACTTGATGCATGCTTAAAAATACAGGAAATAATAATTACTCTGTAGGAGTAACCCTTATAATTTCCTGGGAAGACCAGTTAAGGACTTGGCTCCCCGGGATCCTTGGACGTATCCAGCTCTCCAGGTTGCGGTCGCTTTCCTCCTCGTCTTCCAAGTTGTTTACAGCATCCGGGGTGAGCATCCCCCCGCTGACAAAATTGGGCTTCTTGGCAGCCTCTGATTGATCTTGTTGAGTTGGTCTGTAACCCAACCCAAATCTATCCTCTTTCTTCTCCACGGGCAACAGCTTGCCCCAGCCCTGGGCAGTACCCTCTTCAACGACCTTCCGGGCTTGCTGATAAGACGTTATGGAGGTTCCCAGTACAGTAGATGCTTCATTAATGTTCAGGGCCTCGAACCCCTGGCTCATAGTTTCATGGATTTCTCCATCCATTTCTATGTACTTGTACGTAGCCAGATGGCTAACAAAGATGTCTTCTTCCCCACAGATGGTGATGATCTGGCCTTCCCACTCGAATTTCAGCTTCTGGTGAAAGGTAGACGTAACAGCGCCAGCGGCATGAATCCAGGGTCTACCCAACAAACAGCTGTAGGCCGGCTGAATGTCCATCACATAGAAGGTAATTTTAAAAGTCTGCGGGCCAATCATCACAGGCAGATCAATCTCCCCAAGCACTGATCTTTTAGAGCCATCAAATGCTCTCACCACCAAGTTACTTGGACGCAGTGCCAAGCCATCATACTCCAGCTTCACTAAGGCTTTCTTTGGTAGAACATTGAGTGAAAACCCAGTGTCCACCAGTACATGGGATAGAACAACACCCTTGCATTCCAAGGTGATATGTAAAGCCTTGTTGTGGTTACGTCCCTCAGTTGTTAAGTCAGTATTGGTGAAGCCCAGTCCATGACTGGTATTGACATTTGCCACCACAGTTTCTAGCTGATTAACGGTAATCTCCTCTGGCACATATGCTGCGTGCAAGACTTTCAATAATGCATTCCGGTGAGCTTCAGAACACATCAACAGTGATAATATGGAGATCTTTGAGGGAGTTTGGTGAAGCTGATCCACCACCTTGTAATCACTTCTCTTTATGATTCTCATAAACTCGTCTACATCTTGCTCAAAAGATGTCTTCTGAGTTTCTTTGACAGTTGGCTCTTCAAGCACCACACTCTTTCCTTTTGCTTTAGCAGCGGCTTCTGCTTCAGCATTAGGCCTTTGTACTTGTAAGGCAAAAAGGCGTCCGCTTCTGGTGAAGCCTCCGCCTCCCCCAACATTATCAATTTGTGGAGAAGAGTTTGAAGAATCCAAAGTGATTTTCTCCCCGTTGCAGTAGAGATCAGAGCCATAATGCCAAGGTATGGCATTGCTGCTTTCATAGGGAACTGGTCCAGGCACCGTGATGGTAACTGGACTGACTGCTGCAGAGGAGGGTACCGTAATGGTGTGCGGATCATAGTAAATTGTAACTGGTGATCTGGCAGGAGATGCCACTGCTTTTTGTTGGAAATTGTTGTTTGGAGGAACATTTGATGGATCATAGTAGATGGTGACTGCTGAGACATCTTCATTAATTTCTGTTGGCGTTGTAGAAGATTCTGCTGATAAAAAGGATGCTGATGTTGTAGAAGAAATGGTTGTTGACATCTGATTTGTTGAAGTAATGGATGGAGCCATTGCTAATGATATTCATGAATCGGTTGGAATGATTGTTGCTGTTGTTATAGAAGAATCAGGAATTGTTGTCAAAGGGATTGCTGGATTTGTAGGCACCGTTGTTGAGATCTGAAGGATACCATCCTTGATAAGACCATCTATGCCACTTCTCAAATTATCACACCCATTGACTGCAATGTTGCAATACCCACAACCGAGCTCACACCCGGGAAACACCTGGCACTCTAGAAGCTGAGCTTTAATTTCGACCAGAGGTGTTCGAATTTGTGCAACACTGTTGATCAAAGTAGATGGTCTGTCTTCCTCGATGGCATTAATCCTTGGCCCACCATGATTAGGCATAGGATTTCTGTTGACATTCGGAGGAGGTGCGAAGTTGAGGGCTTTAGAATCCACCAGATTTTGAACTTTCATTTGCAAAGCCCTGCATTTTTCCGTATTGTGGCCAGGTGCATTGGAGTGGAAAGCACATCTGGCGTTGACATCATAATTCTTAGGGAGATTGGAGGGATCTGGTGGTGCCAATGTCCTTAACTCAACCAAGTTAAGCTTCAGGAGTTGTGGCAATAAGGCAGCACAAGGCATAGGGATAGGGTCAATCACCCTATTTGCCTGTGATGGTCTTTGTTGGAAGGGTCTTTGCTGTTGATTGCTATTGTTGTTGTAGGTCCTCTGTGGCGGATACTGAACTTGCTGTTGATAATGGGGTTGTTGTTGTTGTTGATATGCTGGTTGCTGAGGAATCGGAGCTGAAATAGTGACAGCTGCTACTGATCTGTGGACATACTGAGGTCTGCCCCTGGTGGCATGAATGGCATTTGTCTCACCGGTCTTTCGAGGTCCCACAAAAGGCTTTCTGGGATTACTGGACGAACTTGCACCATTATCAGAAATTTTGCCCATTTTAAGCAGACTTTCAATTCTTTCACCGGCTATAACTACATCAGCAAAGCTGGTGGAAGAAAAGGCAGCCAGTCTATCAATATATGTTCCTTGTAGAGTATTCATAAACATGTCGGCCATTTCTCTTTCCGACATGGGTGGCTGGAAACCAGCAACAAGTTGTCTCCACCTTTGGGCATATTCCCTGAAGCTTTCCTTGGAGGATTGAGACATTCCCATTAAGAGGGTCCTGTTAGGAGCCATGTCCAGATTGTATTGGTACTGCCTGATGAAGGCTTCAGCTAGGTCCTTCCAGCATCTGATAGTAGCTCTGGTCAAGTGTGAGTACCACTCCCTTGAAGCCCCAGTCAAACTATCTTCAAAATAGAACATCCACAACTTTTCATCCATGGTATATGCTTTAAGTCTCCCCAGAAAAGACTGCAAGTGAGTTCGTGGACAGGAGGTTCCATTGTATTTCTCGAAGCACGGAGGTTTGAACATGTGGGGAATTCTCACCCCATCCACTAACCCCATATCCATTACATCGAAACCCAAAGAGTTTTGAGACTCCAAGGACCTCAACTTCTCAGCAATTTCATCAAACCTTCGGTCATAGACTTCATCTCCAGCTCCCATGACAGTAAACTGTTCTTCTTGGGGGTCTTCTTGTAAGATCCTTCCCCCAGTAGTATTTCCTTGCACATTACCCGAGACATTGACTTCCGGATCTAGATGAGGCCCAAATACAGGTGGGTTAACATGAGGCTGACCCCTCTCATTGTTGCTTGTTCCTCCAGTCCCAGGATGAGGTTCCTCGGGAGTTTGTCTTTCTACCAATGCCCTCAACCTTTCTTGGGTCTGAGCCAGACCAGTCATCACAGTCATGAATTGGGCCATTTGGTTCCTCATCTCCACTCTTTCGTTAGCCATATGGGTTCTGACCTCGGTCAGGTCTTGTTGTACTTGCTCCATTATAATACTCGGAAGGTTGTTGCGAGTAGGATACCGGTGTGCACGGTTGACGGGGAACACTCTTCTGCGAGCAATATTTCCTGAACCATAACAGAGTTAGAAACAAACGAAATAATAACAAAACCTACAAAACAAAACAAAAGTTAGTATGCAATGCAGTATGCTTATTTATTTTCCAAGGTATCCGGCTTGGCTCTTGGTTTTGACCTTTCCAGACCTCGAGGAAGATGCTTTGATGTTGCTTGAGAGAAAGAAATCCAATGAAACAAACTGACAAATATATTACAAATGGTGCATAATACATAGTTTGTCTTTTACAACACATCCCCCTAAAGGGTCAAAATACATCATAAAAGAAAAGTACATCAAATATGAAAGCAACAACAAACAAAAAGTCAGACATCAAGTCCAAACTCATCCTCTTTAACCTCCTTCAGAAGTGCCTCAGTCACCGGACCAGCTGGGTGCTCTGTAATAGTCCTGATGAGGAGATTCCTGGTGGCAATGGCAGAGGTCAGCTTCTTGTGTCTGTCCTGGTCCTTTGATCTCTTCAATCCAGCCCTAAGCTTCAATTCTGAAATCTCCTTCTGGGCTGCCAGCAAAGCTTCCTGTTGTTTCTTTTCATTAGCCTCTAATTGCTCAATTCTGGCTTGAGTTCTCTTATCTTCTTGAGTACGGGCTTTAGTGATCCTCACCCACCTAGCCTGACTCTCTTGTAGATAGAGTTCAGTCCTAGCCTTCTGAAGCTTGGCCTCTTTACAGGCATTCTTCAATATTTGCTCCCCAGCTCTTGATTTCTTGATGTAGTCCTCTGTTTTCTCAATCTTGGCCAGATGCTCCACCCTAAGCTTCTCCAACCTCTCAATGTCCAGACGACCATCACTCCTCTCCCAGAGGGTCTTCTTCAGAGCTTGAGACAGATTTTCATTCCTTTCCTTCAGTTTCTCAAATTCCTCCAAGCTGACAGTTGCTGCTGGCTGTACTGTGGAGGGTCCAGGTGTGTCCTCAATGGTGAAGGGCATTCCAGTAATCTGAGCTCTATCATGAGACCAATCATAGTACTGGGCTGAAGCAACATTATTACACTTTCCAAGAATAGCCACCCCCTTTGTCTGGATGTTGCCCCAAGCCCAGGATGCTTGCTTGACAACAGCTAGATTAGGCTTTATCTCACAATACAGGGTCTCAGCTAAATCTTGCACTTTAGGAGGGTGGACCAATGCATAGCCCAGTTGTCTCTTAAATAGCAAAGGATTGTAGTTGATGCAACCCTTTACTCCTACCAGAGGTACATTTGGGTACTGCCCACAGCTAGTGATGATGTCTTTGCCTTTGGTGCTCTGAGTGCACCATCTGATGTCATCTGAAGTCAAAGCAATAAGTCTCTTAGCCCAATTCTTCTTTTGGTGGGGATTCAGGAAGGCATCAGTCTTAGGTAAGTGTTTGAGCAGCCAAGTGTGAAATAGAGGAGCATAACATCTCACCAACTTTCCTCTTTGCTTCTCATTCCTCTGATGAATGGAATAATAGAAATCTCCCAGCAATGTGGGTACTGGGTTCCTCAGAAGAAAAAGATGAATGACATTCTTGCTGATAAACTTGGGCTCATCTGCAAACAGTATGACCCCATATATGCTGAGGGCTAACAATGCACAAACTGCCCTCCATTCTCCTAAAGAGGCCTTCAGTATGGCCTGAGAAATCAAGAAATCTAAGTGCAAGCCAGGGATCCCAGCCTTTGTTGTCATGTTCTGCTCAATCAAAATAGGCTCCAGGTACAATGCTTTTGCTACCTCTCCATTGCTGGGAGAAGTCATCTCTGGGTTGAAGGGGACACCACCCCTGACAGGTACTCCAATCAATGATGAAAACTCCTCCAGCAGAGGTCCGAGATGAAAGTCTGGGAATGTGAAGCATCTCAAAGGAGGGTCATAAAACTGTAGGCAGGTGTGGATCATACTCCTCTGAGAAGGGTCCAGGTCCATAATCATATCAAGGATACCTCCATAATGCTCTCTGAATAATGGGATGTGGTCTGGAGTGATAAGTGCCTGGACCTGCCTGATACCAGTCAACACAGGCTCAAAGAAATGGTATAAAATGTTGCTCTTTCTGGGTGCAGACATGAGTGCTGATGAAGAGCTGAAGACAAGTGCTGATGAAGATCAAGACTGGTACTGGAGATGAGCCACTAATAGGCTAGTGCTGGTGATGGTGAAGGTAGCTGAAACAGATAACTGATGAAACAGAGGTCTCTGCAGATGAAGGGGTCAAAACCAAGCCAAATATGATGTGGATACCCTGAAAAACAAATAAACAAATGTTAAATGATGCAATGATGATGTATGCAAATAATATGAAAAGGGTTTGTGATCAAGCTGGATCTGAATATCTGTCTTGATATAAAGTCCATGTATGTTCAAGAAGTCCAGATGGAGGTTCAGAAATCCAGTAACCAAGGTGGGGGACTCAAATAAAGAGTCACATATCCAGGGTTAAATCACAAGAACTGTCCAAAGTGAGGTTCTCTTAATCAAACAAGTAATGGGGTATGATGTGGCCAAAGGTACCTGCAAACCTGTAAACAGCCCAACCCCCTCACAGGTGATGTTCTAAAACAAGGATCCTCAGACTTGGATCAGTTATGAGAAGTGTAAACACTTCTAACCCGGAGGTACAGTGTTTACAATAACCATAAAAGATCCTCCTCTATTTCACCTCAGTTTCTGAAGGTCATAATAAAGGTCATCCAGACTTAGCAGGCTTCCCAGATAGCCCTAGCACTACAGGAAATCTGTAGCACAGAGTTCTCAAGAAGAAACCCATATCTGAACCGTGTTTCATATTCCCGCACCATACCGAAATGGAATGGGAAAGAACATGAACCACTCTAGCCTAGGTGTCACTCAGGTCCCAGGTATAGGACCTTAAACTCTCAATAGAACCCCACCCACCAAGACAGAAAACCAGATCCAGCAATGATAGCATGACAGTATGAAAAATGAAAAACTATAAAGAAAGTAATAAATAAAGCTGTACATAAAACAATAAATAAATCAACTATATAAACACAATTAGCACATAACACCCCAGTAAACACAAATCAAACAAGCGCTAGGAGGAACCCACAAAAAGAACCAGAAGCCCTGGTTACAGTATAAGGGTCCCTAGCAGAGTCGCCAAGCTGTCGCTCCCACCTGATGACACCTGGTCAGAAGGGGTACAGACGCGAACGGTCGGCGAAAGAGGAAGAGAACACACAAGGGTGAACTCAAAAAAGAAAAGAGTTGCCAGCTAGGCATTTTTATCCCGGAGGAAAGGTAATGCTGCATAGACCTAGAAAGATGTGGATAAGACGGTTGCGAACCAGAGAGACTGAGAAAGGGGGTTGGTTACAACCTGGGAAGGTATTAGCACCCAGATTGTCCGCCGTACTCGACGGGATCCACGCTTAAAAGATTTGTGTTTTAAAGGGGTAGTGTCAGTGTAATTTGTGTATCAAAGCTGGAAAGAATGCAAGTGTCAGTGCAAAAGAAGTGTGAAGTGTATAAGAGAAGTGTCAGTGTAAGGAAAAGAATGAAATACTCAAGAATGAGGCTTAAAGAATAATGCTGGAAGGAGGGGGAATATACAGAGACTTTTGTTCGATAACTGTTAAGTTATGCCTACGTATCCTCTCGTGCAATGAGGAAGTCAGAACACCGTAATTCGACTCAAAGAGACTGAAAGATAAATTGACTTGTGAACTGCTTGCTTGTCTATGCTCAAGTGTATGACCTGTCTGGCTCAGGTGCAAACTGTCTTGCATTAGAAGGAAGAAGCAAGTTCTCGTTTGTGAGTGAATGAGATGAGAAAAGAATCCCGGAGGAGACGATTATTGTTTGTTTTTGAGTTTTCAGTCTTTTATTGCTTTTGAAAGTTTGTCATAAGAAAATGAGCTTAAGACTAAACCAAGGGTTAGTAAACTCATCACATCCTCCCTCTGATTAGGGGTAATGAGAATACCTTAAGCATGAAGTAAGCACCTCACACTTAATCACCATGGTGTAGGATTAAGATCATTAACCTACTTGTGATTAATTAGATGATTTTGTTGTTCTTGTTTAGTGTTAAGTAATGAGATTAAGCCATAATCAAGGATTTAATGGACTCATTACACCATCCTAATAGAAGGATAATAAATGAGAACATTTAAGCTGAGGAAGACTCCTCAACTTAATCCATGATTAGGGATTAACCTCATGACAAAACAAAGCCTTTATTAGGTGGATTTTAGTTAATGGTAAGATGAAGAAATGATTTTTATGGTTTGCAAGACAACTTGAGGGGGACTTGTCCATTAACACTAGGGTTAGTCCTTCTTAACCAGTTAAGGAAGAATTAGAACCCTAATGCAAGGCCCAAGTTACAAGCTTGATGTCTTAGTGATTATTAGATGAATTGATTAAAGGATGTAAACACATTAAGGGTTTAAAACTTAGGATTAAAGTTATACACTCCATCCTAATAGAAGGATGCAGGCATAAGCTTAATCACAAAGCCTTAAAGCCTTTAGGGTTTAGTCCATGATTATGAGATGAGAAGAGAAGACTCAAAGAAGACACAAAGGTAAACGCTAAATGGGGGACTAATAAAACCCTAATTGTGATCATGCTTGGTTGTTCCTAGGGTTAATGAGGCTTGCAAGAAGATCTTCAGAGGAGCCATCAGGAAAGAAACAAATGAATGGAGAAAGAAACAAGGAGAAGCAAAACAACTTGCTTCACTTAAGAAGACAAGTTGCTTGAAGAAAGAAGGTAGGAAGAAAACATGAATGAGCAAGATCACTCAAATACAAAGACAAAATGCAGCAATGATGCATAGGAGAGATGAAGAGATATTGTGAGAAGTGAAGGCAAATTCACTTCTCAAAATAACTTACCACCTGAAAAGTTAGCAAAAGAAAAGAAATGCAATGCAAATGAGATGAAATGTCATGATGCAAACCAAGGTCAGAAGCATAGGTATGATGTTAATTATGCTAAGAGAGAATGAAAACACATGACAAGAGATGAGAGTGATCAAACAAGCATAAGAATGCAAATGAGGCATGCCTTGAACCATAAGGGTTCATGAATGTTTATGAAATGAAATGAACATATAACATGGCAAAGGAATGATGCAATGATCAAACATGATTCTAATATGTCCTAAGATGTATTATGAATCATGTGGAATCACAAAATGTCATGGCAAGTCATTGGATGGAAGCAAATGAGAGATGGATGCAAAAGAAAGCACAAATTAGGGTTACATACATCATGCAATGCAAAAATTCAAAACCAGAAGCAAATGACATGATAAAAAATTGAAAATGCATTCAAAGATACCCTAAACCTATACAAGTTCACTGCCCAAAGGAGGGGACATAACTCTTAACCTAGTGAAAGTTATGAATTTCCTAAGTTGGCTAGGGTTTTAAGGTACCTCATCATGAAAAATGCAAAACAAATTGAAAATGGAAGATCAAATCAAACCAATTTTACCCTATAAACTACATGCCATGAAGGATGAAATGCAAGAATAACCATCATCAAACTCTCAAAGGTTAGGCAGAAAGGATTTTTCAAATTTTGCACAAAAATATTGCCTCAAAATGAATTTAATTCCAATGAAAATGATCAAAAGGCATCAAGAACCAAAAAGAAATTTTTTTTGAGAGTTGGATAATGTTTCTAAATGTTTTTAAATGCAATGTGATTTTTTTGGTGATTTTTAAATACCTAAATGCATTTTTAATTAATTAATTTTCATTAACTAATTAAAAATAAACATTTAAATGATTTAAAAATAATTTTTAATGCAAAAAATAAAAATAAAAATATTTTTGGTTTCTGAAAATTAATGAAATGCTTGACAAAAATTTTCAGAATTTTTAAATGTATTTTGCTATTTTAAATAATTCGTGCAAATTAAATGACAAAAAAAATGAAATAAAATAAAAATAATGGAAAGTAAGCTGAAGGAGGGGCCAGGATTTGATCTGGGTTTGTGAGGGTTGACTTGGCGCGCAATCCTACGGCCCAAGTTCAAACCTGGTTAACTTTATTTAATAATTAATTAAACCTAGGTTAAATTAATTAAACACTGATTAGGGCTTAATGAGAAGATCCAGTCCATTCATGCGCGCGCGGGAAGGCAGATCCTAAGGCCATTATTCAAAGTTCCTTAATTACACAATTAGGGATAATGATATTCAGGTGACCGGAACAGTGGTTCCGGTCATCTTCTCCGGCGAGCATAAACCCTAAATTCTTCTACAGGTTACCAATCATGAAATTTCTTCCACCAAAATGATCTTCTCAACAATCTAAACCTAACCCCTCATCCCAAATTCATTTATTTTCACTCACAAGCCTGAATCGAAGCAAAGTATGAAACACGGGCAAATATTCAGAGATGTCATACATGCTGGTTTCTTCACCATTTCAAAAAATAAACACATATTCATAATCAGGGGAAGACATAGCATCATAAAAGAACTTAAAAATCAACTTCTGGGAAAAATGTTCTTCATGTTACCTGAGATGAAGCTTCCCTGATTTTGAGCTTTCTGGCCTCAAGCTTTGTGCAATCTTTCTCCCTTGATCCTCCTGATGATGGAATGGAGCTTAGAAAGCTTGGGGAGTGGCTGGTTTGAGTGATTCAACTATGGTGTAGCAGAAATGGAGGTCTCTATAGGTGATGATTCATGCAGTTTCAGGGGGTGGATTTTGTTCTATGAGTGATTTGTGGTTTGTGTGTGAAGGAATTTTTGATGTTTGAGGGCTGTGTTGAGAGATTCGAAAAGGGAAAGGTTTTTGACAGTTTTTGTGTATGCTGCAATGTGGGAGCTTTCTTGCTTGTGTGTGTTGTGTTTTGGGTTGCTTGATGTCCACATATCATACTCTGATTGGGCAGAGAGTTGGTGGTGGCACTGTGGGATTGGCATGGGCAAAATGCAAAAAGTCAAGATCTTGTGTACTATGAGTATGGCTCGGGTCAGAGGCAATCTTAGAGCTTGTCCTGCCTCAGCTTGAGTCAAGGAAGGCCTTTGTATCTAATTTTGTGAGCTGGCTAGCCTTGATCAAGGGTTTCCAAGGTTCTTGCACATTTCCCTCTTTGAATTTTCTCATGAACCAAGGCAAACAAACTTGTGATTTTGTGGGCAAAATGTGACAAAATGAGTCTTGTAATATTGTTGTGATGCTTTGATGCCAATTGGAGTTCATTTCAAACATGAGAGGTCCCTTTGGCAAAGTTTCAATTTTGTAGTCTTTATGAAAAATGCCTTATGCAACTTGTGATTCAAGGCATGGAAATGAAAAAAATCTTGGCACAAAATTGACTTTTCTAAGTTGTAACATGTTATAATGATGCAAAGAAGTCAATTAGAGGTCTTGAAAATGCTTGGAATTGGAATTTGCAAAAATCCCTCTTTGGTGCCAAAAGTGGAAATTTCATGATTTTTCCCAACTTTGCAAAGCCATAACTTTTGATTCAAAATGAATTAGAAAATGTTCTTGTACTTTTTGAAAATGGGAGGATCCATTCTACAACTTTCATGACCAAAGTTTTCTCATTTGAAGCATTTTTGAATCAAAAAGAAAGGGTTGAAAAACTTTCCCAAAATGGCAAGTTTGCATTACGAGTCACTTTCCCAAAAAGGCAACTTTGCAAATGGCTTGAAATTCTTCAATTTTGTGAACTTCTAACATCTTCTATGATCAAATAAAGATAATACACATTCAAAATGATGAAGAACACCCTTTGGTTGGGTCATTGGGGGCCTCAGATCCCCTGATTTTGCACTGACTTGCTCAAGAAGTCAACTCTTGATTAGATGCCTTCCCCATTGAATTTCTTCATGAAAATTGATATTCATGATCCTTATAACATATAGAGACCAATAGAAACAAGAATGACAAAAAAATTTGGAGTTATGGCCTCTGAAACCAAAACCCTAATTCTAGGTCATCTGTGCAGTTAAACCTGGCTCTGCTTCCATGCCTTTCTCAATTCTTGTGATTCTTTGACTTCTTTGACTTTGTGAGGATATAGTATGATGCTTGAACACACATGGACCCCTTTGAAGTTATTGAAGACCTTTGGAGTGGCTCAAATGGCTCAGGGATGGCTCAGATCACAAACCCTAGATGCAGATGACTTAGAAACAATGCAGTGGAACAAAAAATGCAATATGGGATGCTATGATTGAACTTATGCATATGAAAAGATCACAAGCCATGGTGAAATGGTTGAGGGCAAATTTGGGGTGTTTACACAAAGAGATAAGGAAAGGACGAGGTCCTGCGCACCAAAGATCTGGATTCGGGATTCGGTTACGACCTGGAAAGGTATTAGCACCCCAGATCGTCCATCGTACCAGACGAGATCCACGCTTGTTTGTTTGTTTCAAAGGGTGATAAATAAAGATACTGCTGAACATAACCGCTAACTAGAAAGGAAGTGAGAAAGGGAATTGGAAAAAGAGAATGAAAAGAGGGGGGGAATGTAGGGAAAATAAAGAATATGCTCGAGCGGGCCCTATCCCGCTGCCTACGTACCTCATCGGGAATATGAGGATCAGAGTCGACATAGTTCCCATAACTAAGGCGGAAACTATTTATGTGTTTTTTAGAGCTAAACAACGTATGTCTATGCTCAGGTGTCGGAAGCTCGTCTGGTATGAGTGTGTTACCATCTTTTAAATGAGACAAGTTGTCGCGAGTTTGCGTATAGAGTGAGTGAGGTGAGAAAAGAATTCCCGAAGGAAAAGACGAGTGTTGTTTGTTTACTGTCTTTTAAAGAAGTGTTTTCTGAGATTGTTTTTTGTGAATCCTTTCATACTAAAACTTGTTCATCGTGGTAGATGCCTTACACCTCACTCCGAAATGGAACGTGCATAAGTAACCCACGACAAAGTCTCATGGCGTACGAGAAGATCAACCTTTATTAAGTGATTTTTACTTTTCTTTTGAGATGATAAAGAAAGCTAAGCGAACCAAAGGAAAAAGTCTCAGGGGGGACTAATTATCCTAGTGTTATCATGTATGGATGAACCTAGGTTAGTGAGGTTTTCTAATCCTAATGAGAAAAAGGAAAAGAAAAATGGAGAAATAGAACACAACTTACTTCTTAATGAAGGTAAGTTGATTCTAAGGGGATTAGAATGAAGTTGTGTAAAAGTAAGCAAATGAATGCTAAAAACACACACACTTTGAAAGCATAAAGAATGTAAAAGAAATTAAGGTTTGTGGATTTACCTCCACCTCCCTATAAAACAAGGGTTAGTAGGATAAACAAGATAAAAGGAATGAGGTAAACAAGTAACAAACAAATCCTAATTCAACTAGGACCTAATCTAGACTCAATCCAAAGTCTAAGGGACCTAAAAGCTATGCAAAGCAAAAAATCCAGCAGCCTATTATAGCTCCTAAAGCACAAACAACGATGAAATTCAATGCACCATACAAGCATCTTGCTACATCTATCAATCAGCATGCCAAACAGGTGTAAAAAGTGTGAAAATGCAACAATCAACATACATTTTACAGCTACTGCATCTAAATACAACTATGGAATGCAAGACAGATTTGGATTATTTTCATTTACGCATACAATGAATGACAAATAATGCACAAATATGACAAATCATGATCAAATGGAATCAAAATACATGATTAAATGACCATGATTATTTACAATGACTTGCTTGTTAAAGAATGCAAAAAAAAGATATGCAACAAGTATGCATTTTAAATTTTTGAGCACATAAGCAAAAAAAGGATGAAAGTGTGAACATGCATCACCTAAGGATTAACAATTAAACATGCATTGATACAAAAATCAGAATTGGTATCATATGGAAGTGTAATCAAAGATGCAAACAAAATGCAAGAATGAATATGCATATATGATCATACATTTTCAAGTGAATTATGGCATAGCATTAAAACACTCGAACAATTAAGAACTTGCATGTATCATAAAAATGATGTAAAACAAAATATGAAACATTAATTTACATGCTAATTGATGCATTGAACCTAGCAACAACATGTACAAAGCACTTTATGCATTAATGAACAAATAAGCAAAAAATATGCAAAAGTAATGAAATGCATGTCGAAACTACTCGAAATTCTGGAATAATGCACCTATATTGGTCCTAAAATTCCCTAAAATCATGATCTAATCAACTATGAAGCTAAAAAGAATAATGCAATGTAAACATGCAATGAAAACAAACAAATTGTCCAAATTCAAACAACGTTAACCGGTTAACGATATAGGTTAACCGGTTAACGATCCTAAAACAACAACATCCAGTTTTGAAAATCACGTGTTAACCGGTTAACCATACACGTTAACCGGTTAACACTTAACAGAATGCTGAAAAAAGCCAAGAAATAAGCACTTTTGGTCATGAACCTACTTTTAAAAACCCCTACCACATACATGAACATGCTAGCATGAATTTTCTACTTAAAGATGGTATTCTAACACCTATTAGGACCTAGAATAAGCTATAAATCTAGCTTCAACAACCAAAATAATCATCACGCAAACAAATCATAATCAAGCCGTAAGAATGATCAAAAAGTAAGCATAACAAAGAAACGATAAAGAATGCCATACGGCGAGATAAAGTGAAATAAGTTAAAAGTGAAGAACGTTTCAGATCACCAACCTACAAAGCGGAGGCTTGCTTTGGTGTTTGTTTCTATGTCGATCGAAATGCGGATAAAGAAGAAAAACAGAGATTCTAAGCCTTGATCCATGAATGCAAAATAAATGCAATGGAAGACAATCTTGATGAACACTTATGAAATCACTCCTAAAAGCCGAAATTGATCCAAAGAATAGCAACACTTCTTCAATAAGCCACAAAATTGATGATTGATGAAGGTTTAGCTTCAAGTTCTTCAAGTTTCAATGAAAAACTTGAAGAACTTCTATGGAGAAGCTTTGGTGAAGGTTGAAAATGGAGGAAAAGTTGAGAGATGAAGTGAAATTTGTGAAAATGAGTTGAACCCCCTTTTTTTGGAGTGATTTGAAGTTTATATACAGGGTAGGCTTGGATTGAAGCTTAGGTATGGAACTATTTTAGACATTAGGTTAGGTTTGAACTTAGGCTTGGAGTTAGTTAAAGTTGGTTAGGGCTTAGGGAATATTCCTTTGAAGAGTGTGGAAGGGTCTATAATGTGTTAGAAAAATCCAAGGGAAAAATGGAGTGTAAGGAGTGTATGGCATGTTTGAAGCAAAGTGGAAAAATAGAAGGAAAAAGTGAAAACAACTAATTTTTGAAGCTTTTTATTCAATTTTCGAATGCGTTAACCGGTTAACGCTATAGGTTAACCGATTAAGGGACAAAAAAATTGAATTTTCCTTTTTCTTGTAGGAAACTCCAGGAATACGTCTGCACCGTCCATTCTTAGTTGTTTTGGATTTTAATCCCTTCTAGGGATTTGTGGATGGCATTGAGCTCCTTGTAGAATCACTTGGCTCTTATTGATTTTGCGGATCAAATTGCTGGATAACTGATCATATGCCCTATGCTAGTAACCATGGTTGTTATGCTTCATTTTTCTATGTAAGGATGCTTGGACATGTATGCGATATGCTATGCTATATGATATGAAAATGAGAGGGAAAATTTTGGGGTGTTACACAGTCCTTATTTCTTACCAACCCAATTTGGTTTCTAGGCAATTTGGGCTTAGTCAGAGCTTCCCCAAATGTATTTATGATAGAAAGGGCCAGATCATTCTTTACAATAATGTTTTCGAAGAGGAAGATGTTGCTGACATCTTCGCCAGATGGGAATCCCAGAAGGCGGTTTTGTCTCCCGTCTTCTTTCGACCTTCGACCCAGCGCACCCATGTTTTCTCACTGCTGCTGAATTTTCTACTTAACTTGACCTTGCTTTTATTAATGTGCAGGAGAAGGTCAAGAAAAGTAGGTCAGATCACATCCAAGAGATACAAGCTTTCCAAAAATACTTTGAAAGTATATATCGACCATATGATCTTAGTCGAACCGTTCGGGAGGCTGCTGTCACTTTGAAGGATATTTCTTTACAAAATCTGGATAAGTTGAAAATCCCTCCAAACATTCCTCGTGAGAGGCGGTATGAGGAGGCTTTTCGACTTTTTCCTCCCAAATTCCCTCAACTTCCTACTTCCAATTTTAGAGTAGCCCTGGCTCCGCCATTTCCAAAATGGTTCGTCTGTGGAGATTCAATTAAAATCCTCAACAACAGTCTCAACCAAAAGCTCAAAGAGTGGTTGTGACTAAGCACACACTGGATAGTTTAAAATGGCACCTTCATATAGGGCTCGAAGTCGTTAGCATCAAATCCGAAATATATGAAGGTTTGAGGTCTTTATTCCCTTTTACTGAGTAATCAAGTATTAAATCATGACATTTGATTTTGGCTTTTCCAGCAATCACCAGAAAACTCGTTATCAATAAAGGCGTGGAAATACAGACGGAGAACAAAGAAGGCATTAAGGTATTTTATCATCCTTACTTTATATCACCCCATATGTGTCTATATTATAATATTTGGTCTTTATGCTAGACAACCAAAAAGCCTTATGTGTCTCCAAGAAAGGGAAAAAAGACTTCTAACATTGTCATCACTGTAGATGATGACGAATCCCCTGAGGATCTTCCCCTCTAAAGGAAGAGGAAGACTACACAATTACCCAGTGGTGTTGGCCAACCTTCATCCAAGGTGGCCAAAATTTTAAACAAGGTACCCACTAAAGGTGGTATCGAAGCTAAACTTCCCACTCCTGTGGCGAAGCCTACTACTGGCCCTCTTGAGAGTGCCAACTCAAGTCACGGAGGTGAAGAGAATCAGGTACTTAACTTGCCATTTGCCCTGAAACCTTCGACTACCACCCCTTCGCCTACAGTTCTTCTGAACAACCAAGGTAAACCTACTTATTATCTAACTTCTAATTTTGGCTCTAATTATAGCTCTTTGGATGAAATTAAACAACCCATAAATATGGCAGTTGTTCCTCTCCTAACTGTCAAAGCTACACCAAACTCTCCTGCTAAGACAACTACTCAGCAGTCTCACACTGATGATTCAGAGCGTGAGTGCGAGAATGTGACTTACAATGACTTTTCTGGCCAGACCAACAGGCTTGCTAAGGAGATGGATGCAACCTTTGCTATTGACAAATAAGAACATGACAAAGAAACTGAAGAGCTTGCCCCCTCCAGCCTAAAAGGTAAAGAGCCAAATACTGCAGATAATCCTTAGTCTGACCCATGTAGAATTGCTCGTGAAAGAAACGCTCTAATTGAGTCCAATTACATATCGAACCAGGTGGCAGATTGGTGAACCAAGTGAAAGCATTCTTGGTAAGGAAACCAGGGAAGTACTTAATCCTTAGACCTTCATCATTAGCCTAACCTCTATCATGTATTGTGCCACATGTTCGACCATAGATTTAGTTGTATCCCCTAAGAACCTGGTAAATTTAGGAACCTTCATCCTAGGGGGAAATTCTAATTAAAGTATATAGTCCACTATTGGCGAAGTAAAGTTTGGCCTAGCGAAACCAGTGTTTATTCCACTTCGCACCATTATTCGTTCGACAAGAGCTGCCAAGTTATTCTCTACTACAAGATTATTCTGTCGAACTTGTTGGAACACATGGTCTGCATCCTGATGTCTATTCACCAACCTCACTCTTGGATCCTCTTCTATTGGTATTTTCCTCTGACCTATAATGGGTTAGACATTTACCTGTTCAACCACATATGGATTTTCTTCTAGTAAGATATGGGGCTGTCGAACTGGTGCTGAGACTCCCATGAATTCTGCTATGCGCACCATTTGAGACACCATCTGTTGATTCGTCTGAGTCGTATTCTGAATCAAAGGCTGGAAAATTTCTCCCATAGTTTGGGACAGAGTATGAACCATCTGCATGTTACTTTCATCCATTTGCATGAATCTGAGTCGAATGCCCCACACCACCAATATAATTATTCCTTTTCATATTTATTGCAGAACCAGACTCCTGCAACGGCGAAGGAACAACGTTGTCTGAATAAACCGAGGGAGCATTTCTCAGTCCTACCATGGTATTTGAGGTACCAAAGAGTATAGGAAAATCCTGAGAAAGTGACATGGACATATGAGGTCTGAATGAAGCCGTATTTGGTGGTCGAGTTTGAGTATTTGGCCCAATGTACTCCAACACTGGCTGAGTATAGTATCTGTTAACTGTATCGCCTAGGCCTGTCGAAGGGGTATTCTCTGGCGTCATACTTAGTGTGGTCGCGGCTCCCGTCGAAGGATTGGAGGTTGGGATGGCCTCATTCCTTGGCCCACCTTGTGTGTTCGTAGTACGAACATTCGAACTGCCCACTTGAGGACTCGGCCCACTTGTTGCGGGTATTGAATCACTTGGGTTTCCTTGTCTAGACGCCATCCTTCTTGTGTTTCTTATTTTAGGGATATAATGGTTTGTACTGGCTACCTTGCCACTTCTCAAATGCATACAACAAAGTTAACCGTTCCTTCTAATAGACCAACCACGTAAAGGAAGTTATAAAACACGGAGAAAAAAATGTTATACACAAAAACATTTTCAACTTAGCACTGTCCCACTAGGCGTGCCAATTTGTTTACCCCCAAAATTGGTAAACAACCGTTGGTCCTCTAAAGGTACCAAAAATACCCTCAGTTACTCGTAGGATCGACAAGATTAATCCAAGGACATGTGATAATTAAAAAGGGATTGTGATTTTGGTATATCACGTTTTTGGGAAAAAGGTCTTGAATCTCTCAACGAGATTCAGAATTTGGTAAAAAGAAAATAAAGTAAAGGGCAAATACTTTTAAAATAAATCAAAGTAAAGACAAGGCTTAAAATTTTAAAGGAAAATAAAGGCAAGGCTTCAAATTTAAATGAAATTTAAAGGCAAAGCGAGGAATGTTAAATTGCTGGAAATGTAAAGAGTCTGGAATTGTAAAAGAAAACGCAACAAATTGTTGGAAGGATAAATGACTTTCATATGTAAATTGCTTTAAAATAAAGGCTTGTGAAGATAAATGGCCTCTAAAATAAATAACTTGAAGATAAATTTGACATTAAAAGTAAATTGGTGGTGTTTCAATCACGTACATTCTTACTACACTCGTTTCTCTACACACGGATACTTTGAGTATACGGAGTTACTAGTACATATGATTTCCACACACTTATTTTAACACTAGACTAAGATATTTATATACATTACAAAGTAACATCTCTCGACGGTTTCTCCTATAACTATCCTAAGATGGTGAGACTTGTCCCACTATATGTTGAAGAAGCTTCATCTTGCGCCACTTGTCCCTGTCTTTGAATTGAAAACTCCACATTTCCCTCCAAGATTGAACGTGCAACACCCTTGGTAACTGCCACCTTCGTCGAACATACACTTGGTCGAATCCCCTCAACACTTAGAAAATATTCCAAACTTAGAATTTCACTAAGTATGAAACTTGTAGGTAGGTCGCTTCGACTATCATCCTTTAATTCGTTAGGTAGAAACCTTACTTTTGGTTTATCACTAGAAAAAAATCTTTTACTAAGCCAAGATAACCTCATTAATTGATAGCGTCGAAATTTAGGGATAACAGTAGTACCTTAATCAGGTTTTGTGATGTTACACATCATGTTGTGACATGTGCTACTAAGTATGGGTTTCTGTAATATTTCTTACTTAGTTGCGATGTGTATCTCATTGTGATCCAGATGAGGAATGTCTTGTGTATCCAATATGCTTATGAAATAAGCTTCTATCTACAGTGCATTATGGATTCTCAGGAAATATGGACAATGTTGTAGTGGGTTGTCAGAACATGTTTCAGAACATGTGAGTTGAGGATGACCAGGTTTGCTGTATGGACAGTACATGTGTGAAACGTGTGCTTATACAAAGCTTGTTTTGGCCGGTTCACTTTATTGGCTGGAGAAGCTTTTGCGCCTAAAATAACGAGTCTTGACTAAGAATGCATCTTTTTTTAAGGCACCATCATTACTTTCAAGGTTAGCTTTGTCCTATTAATAGAGAGCATCCCTTCTCCTTCAAATAGTGTGTTTGTTTTTCATTCCTCTTCCTTCTGATGGGATTCTTGTGTTTCTGGGAGAGCAATGCATGGGTTTGGCACTGTGTGGGGTATTTTTGCCAATTTTTGGCTAAAAAAGGGGAGAGAAAGCCTGGTATTGTGTCTGGTGCTATGATGCGGCTGGAGTTTGTGTTCCAATATCTGTATTGGATGTGTTCAATGTGTGTGGTGTGTGTGGAGACCAGGATGTCTAGATGGAAGTTGTAGCTTAGTCCTTGTGACTTGTGTCCTGAGTTGTGAACACAATTGTGACTTGTGTTTTGAGTTGCATAAGAGAATGAGTGACTTGTTCTCGTATGCCAACATTGGCCTCTCTGAAGGAGTGAGTCTCTCAGAGTTCAGGAGGTATTTCTTAGAGTTCGGGAGGTATTTCTCAAAGTTCAGGAGGTATTTCTCCAGAATACAAATGAGGTAAAAATGGATCAGTATAGTTAAAGAATTTAGGACTTTCTACTCCTTGTTCAGCACTGAGGCAGATGTCAAGCAACATGTTCTAACATGGTTGCTGGTGTTTTTTTGGTTTTGCTGCTGAAGATTAATGTATTATTTTTAATATTTGTTTTATCCAAAATTTGTCAAAGGGGGAAATTGTAAGTTCTGTACTTTTAGGATTGGCATAAATTTTGTAAAACAAATATAACAGCAGTGTATTATGTACATGATCTTTGCGAAACAAAGAAAATATTAAGCAAGGAGTACTTTTGTGCGCCCAAAGATGCTGTGTTGAAATGTTTCAACATCTAGATCAACATGTCGAAGAAGATGTGAAGACACTTCATTCGACATCATGAACTGCTGAAGATGGACTGAAGTTTTTGTTTTGGTTTCAACAGAAACATAATATTTTGAAGATTTAAATCAATCTAATGGCGCTGATTGTAAAAGATCTTGAAGAATAAAATTTGCATTGAAGAAAAATTTCCAATATTGAATAAATATAGAGTTTCTATATTTAGAGATATTCTAGAAAGTTGTTTATTTGAAGATCTTTTTGTATATTTAGTTTTATGCATATTTGTAGCAGCGATTGCTTTGATTTTTTAGGCCCAAATACAGTTGGGAATAGGTTATAAAAATAAACCTTGTAAACTAGGTTTAGTAACCAACCAAAGATGTAAAGATCATATCATTAGGGTTGTGTTCTTGTTGCAGCCGTGTGAAACAAGGTTTTATGTTGTGGCTGTTTTATGTGTAAACCTCGAAGTTTCTAAGTAAGAGGTGGATTGTTCTTAACTGAAGCTTGTAAGCAATGTTAATTTGTTGTCATGGAAGTGTGACTTCTGGTTTGAATTTTTGTGTATGTATAGAGCCGTCAATAACAGCAACTGAGTGTTGGGTCTGTGAGACATCACTGAGTTGATTGGAAGTGAGGTTGGGTTTCTAATATTTAGGAGTTCCCAAGTAGAAGTTGCACGGGTAGTGATTAAGTGATAAGAATGTAAACTATAGGTGTTTGCTGTGAAGTCTTTGAATTGATACTACATAGTGGATTTCCTTCCTGGATTAATAATTTGAATGTGTTCTTTACAACTTTTATGTTTTTCTTATGCAGTATGTGTGCAGAATATCATATCAGATGTCTAAAGATATTGAAGAATGTTTGAATCTGATATATCAGAATTTTAAATTACTGTTGTTTGTGCCTTGCCATGTTTATATGTAACAGATAAGATGTTTCAACATCATATTCGACATCTGAGTTTGTCACACCAGAATTTTTGACATAAATAGTTAAGCAATAAGCTTATGGATTGGGTTCTAATTGACTTCTGATGTCTTTGAGAAGTGTTGAGGTGTTAACTTCTCCTGATGATCCAGAGTTTTACTCTTGGGAAGAAGGTTGTGTTGATAATCCAAAATCAATTGGAAAAAATTTAGAGTTGTTTCAGTCAAAGAATATTTGATTTAATCTACCTTCAAGGAAGTTTTGGTACCAGAACTACTATACAAAGAAGACTTATATGAATAAGAGTCATTTTGGATGCTCTATTGTTACATGTGGAACACGTTTTCCAACATGTTTGGTAATATATTTGGTCTTCATCAACAAGACAAATGTTAATGTTAGCTATAATATCTAATCTCTTACAACAAACAAATAGTATTGTAGTTTTCTCTATCCAAGAATTTCTCTACATTAGAAGATTTATACGATATGGAGACAAATGAATTTGGATGTAGTGGTGCAGAATAGACACATAATAGACGCGATGTCACAACATGTGGGTACAACATCTGAGCCTTGCTCAATAGACCAGGATTCTGCATTTTGGATGAATCTTTCGTTGAAGAATCAATTAGATTTTATTGCTTTTATTTAGCAATATGGTTATATGATTTGTTGGACAATTGTGAATATCAAATCAAGTTTAAATGAAATTTAAACTTGAATTTTAATTAAACTAAATCATATATTTTATTGGAGAAATTTATGGAGAAAATAATATCCAATAGATTATGCAAAAATTCTTGAAATAATTAAATGCAAATCCACAAGGAGAAAATCCAAAATTTCATTTCTATTTAGGGATACTCAAACACTTTTGAGGTGTGAAAGGCGTGAATATTTTGAAGATACCTATTGTTAGGATTTTCGTTTTGAGTCTTTGTTTGTGCACCAGTCTAGCGACTCGTTTTATATCATAAGTGTAAACACCCCAAATTTGCCCTCACCCATTCACACCATGTCTGGTGATCATTTCATATGCATAAACACCATCATAACATCTCATACCACCATTTTGGTTCACTGCATAGTTTCAAAGTCATCTGCATCTAGGGTTTGTGACCTGAGCAATCCAAGGGCTTCTTGAGCCACTCCAAAGGCCATAAATCACCTCAAAGGGGTAAATGTGTGATCAAGCATCATATTATATCCTCTCAAAGTCAAGAATGTCAAAGGATCACAAGAACTGGGATTGGTATGGAAGCAGAGCCAGGCTTGACTGCACAGTTGACCTAAAATTAGGGTTTTGGTTTCAGAGGCCATAACTCCAATTTTTTTGGTCATTCTTGTTTCTATTGGACTCTATATGATATAGGGAGTATGCATATCAATTTTCATGAAGAAATTCCTTGGGGAAGTCATCTGATCAAGAGTTGACTTTTCAGACAAGTCGGTGCAAAATCAGGGCATCTGAGGCCCCCAATGACCCAACCAAAGGGCATTCTTCATCATTTTGAGTGTGTATGATCTTTATTTGATCATAGAAGAAGTTTGAAGTTCACAAAATTGAAGAATTTCAAGTCTTTTGCAAAGTTGACTTTTTGGGCAAGTTTGACTTTTAATGAATTTGTCATTTTAGGCAACTTTTCAACCCTTACTTTTTGATTCAAAAAGCTTCAAATGGAAAAACTTTGGTCATGAAAGTTGTAGAATAGATCTTTCCCTTTTCAAAAAGTACAAGAACATGACCTAATTCATTTTGGATCAAAAGTTATGGCTCATCAAAGTTGGCAAAAATCACTAAATTTCAAGTTATGCACCAAATGGAAAACTTGCAAATTCTTGTACCAAGGCAATTTGTGAATGCAAATTGATGTCTAACCTTTATACAAACATCACACATGACCTAAAATCAGAATTGGCCCAAGGGATTTTTCATTTTTGTGCTTTGATTTTCAAAGATCCTTAAGTCATTTTTCATAAAGGTGCAAAGAGGGATTTGTGACAAAATGATTCTCCAAAGAGTTATGTGATCACTAGTTACTTTCTATGCATTGCCATGATCAAATGAAGTATCATACACCAAAATTCAGCAAGAATCATCTCATGTGCATAAGCAAAAATCATAAGAAAACACAAGTGGGCAAGTTGCAAAATCTATCATGGCTCATGATCCACATGCTGCAGACATCCACAAGCAATCCAAGGGTCATCCCTAACTCAAGCTGAAGCAAGACATGCCCTAAAACTGCTGCTGCCATAGCCCATGCTGCAAGTACAAGACAACTTGACTTTTTGGCCAAAACCCCCATACTCTTGGAACAGTGAGCAGCCACCTCTACTGACCTGCTCCACAGGCTACTCATACATCTTGGGAGTGTTATAGCAAGGCATTGGCCCTTGAAACAAGACAGGACACAGCCTTCACAAAAACTGTCAAAAAACTCCTCTTCTTCGAATCTCTCTTTCCAGCCATCAAACACTCATTCTCTCTTCACCATTGCATCATACACACTCAAGAGAACCAGAATCCACCATTGAAGCAGCTTGAAACCCTACAAATCACAACTGTAAAACCTGCCATATCAGAACTCAAGCTTGCAAACTAGCCACCAACAAAGGATTGTGAGCATTCCAGTGGCTTTAGGGGGTTCAGAGGAGTCATTCTGCATCAAAGCAAGGCCTGGAGAGCTCATATCCATAGCTCATCACTTCAGGTAGCTTCGAATCTCCAAATTTTCAGAGCTTGCGTTTTATGTTATAAATTGATAGTGTGTGTCTTGCTGATCATGATGATGCCTTTAGAATCAAAAATAGTGAAGAAATGAGTATTTTGTTGCACTCTGAAATTTCACCCGTGAATCTTGTTGGCTTCGTTTCTCTTTGTTTTTGAATGATAAATCTTGTTTGAGGGGGGATTCGAATGGAGTTTGGGTAGAGGATCATTTCCCTGCTTTCAATTTGATGAATGGTGGCCTGAATCATGATTTAGGGTTTTCAACCCGCCGGAGAAGATGACCGGAGCTTCCCTCCGGTCACCTGAAAGTTATTAACCCTAACCCTAATTAATTTGCCAGATGCGTTCACAGCCCTTGGATGATGATTAGTTTAAGATGTGCACGGCCCAGATTGATTCACTTAGCCCTAATCCATGTTTATTAAATTAATTAAGTTTAATTAGTTTAACTAAATCAGAGTCCATCCTGGCCATTAAAAGACGCGCCAAGTCAACAGCCTCCTCCCAACTTTGAATCTGATGCGTTGGATGTGAATACTTCTCATTTTTATTAGTTTTTATTTCAATTTTTCTCATTTAATTTGTCCATTTATTTTAAAATAGTAAAATTATTCAAAAATTCTGAAATTTTTTGTACAAACTTTTTTTTAATTTCAGAAATCAAAAACATTTTTATTTTTATTTTTTGCATTCAAAAATTATTTTTAAATATTTAAAAGTTTATTTTTAATTAATTAATGAGAATTAATTGATTAAAAATACTTTTAGGAATTTAAAAATCACCAAAAAAATTCATGAAACCTTTAAAAACATTTAGAAACATTGTCCAACCCTAAAACCAAATTTCTTTTTTGATCTTGATGCATTTTGAGAATTTTCCATGGAATTAATTCATTTTTAAGGCATTATTTTGATCCAAACTTCAAAAAATCATTTCTGCCTAACCATTGAGAGTTGGATTTTGATTCTTTTTGCATTGTGTTTAGCATATCATGTAGTTTGTGAGATTAATTTAGCATGAATTGATCTTTCATTTTCCATTTGTTTGGCATTTTTCTTGTTAAAGAACCCTAAAACCCTAGAAATTTTAGGAAATTCATAACTTTTATTAGGTTAAGAGTTGGAACTTCTCCTTTGGGCAGTGAGTTAGTATAGGTTTAGGGATACTTTGAATGTATTTTCAATTTTTTATATTGATGTTTGCTTCTGATTTTGGTTTTTGTTTGATACTTTGATCATAAACCCTAATTTGGGGTTCCATATGCATCCATCTTGCATTTGCATTCATACCTTGACTTGCCATAGCATTTTGTGCACCCATTTGATTCATGTGACATCTTAAGACATATTGCAAACATGTTTGATCATTTCATCTTGCATTTGCCATGTTGTATGCCATGTGCACTTCATAACATTTCATGTATGATCATGGTTCTTAACTTGCTTCATTTGCATCCATAAGTTTGTATGATCATCCCCATGTATTGTTTCATGTTTGTAGCACCTCATAACCTCATTATCATCTCATGTATGCTTCTGGTTTTTATTTACATCATGTCATTTCATCTCATCTTGCATTGCATTGCATTTCTTTCACTAACTTTTCAGGTGGTAAGCAACTTTGAGAAGTGAATTTGCCTTCACTTCTCACAACTTCTTTTCATCTCTCTTATGCATCCATGATGCATTTTGTTATGTGTTTGAGATTGAGCTTGCTCATTCTTCTTCTTCTTCCTTTCTTTCTTCAAGTGACTTGACTTCTTGAATGAAGCAAGTTACTTTGCTTCTCTTTGCTCCATTCATCTGCTTCCTGGTGGTTCTTCTGAAGACTTCTTTCTTAAACCTCACAAATCTTAGGAACAACAAAGCATGACAATGATTAGGGTTTTGATTAGTCCCCCACTTAGTTTCTTACCTTTGTGTCTCTTTGAGTCTTCTCTTCTCACCTCATAATCAGAGACTAAACCCTAAAGGCTTTAAGGCTTTGTGATTAAGCTTATGCCTGCATCCTTCTATTAGGATGGAGTGTATAACTTTAATCCTAAGTGTTAAACCCTTAATGTGTTTAAATCTCTTAATCAATCCATCTAATAATCATCAAGACATCACACTTGTAACTTGGGCCTTGCATTAGGGTTCTAATTCTTCCTTAATTGGTTAAGAAGGACTAACCCTAGTGTTAATGGACAAGTCCCCCTCAAGTTGTTTTACAAACCCTAAAAACCACTTCTTCATCTTATCATTAACTAAAATCCATTTAATAAAGGCTTTGTTTTGTCATGAAGTTAATCCCTAATCATGGATTAAGTTGAGGAGCTTTCCTCAGCTTAAACACTCTCATCTATTATCCTTCTATTAGGATGGTGTAATGAGTCTGTTTAATCCTTGATTATGGCTTAATCTCATTACTTAACACTAAACAAAAACAACAAAAACATCTAAATAATTACAAGTAGGTTAATGATCTTAATCCTACACCATGGTAATTAAGTGTGAGAAGCTGACTTCACACTTAAGGTATTCTCATTACCCCTAATCAGAGGGAAGATGTGATGAGTTTACTAATCCATTGGTTTAGGCTTAAGCTCATTAATTTATGACAAACTTCAAAAGCAATAAAAGACTGAAAACACAAAAACAAACAATAATCGTCTCCTTCGGGATTCTTTTCTCATCATCTTCACTCACAAACGAGAACTCGCTTCTTCCGTCTAATGCAAGACAGTTTGCACCTGAGCCAGACAGGTCATACACTTGAGCATAGACAAGTAAGCAGTTCACAAGTCAATTCACCTTTCAGTCTCTTTGGGTCGAACTACGGTGTTCTGACTTCCTCATTGCACGAGAGGATACGTAGGCATAACTTAACAGTTATCGAACAAAAGTCTCTGTACATTCCCCCTCTTTCCAGCATTATTTTCTTAGCCTCATTGTCTTGAGCACTTCATTCATTTCTTACACTGACACTTCACTTATCACACATCACTTCTCTTACACTGACACCTGTACATCCTTTTCCAGCCCCTTTATACACAGATTGCACTGACACTACCCCTTTAAAACACAAATCCTTTAAGCGTGGATCCCGTCGAATACGACGGACAATCTGGGTGCTAATACCTTCCCAGGTTGTAACCAACCCCCTTTCTCAGTCTCTCTGGTTCGCAACCGTCTTATCCATGTCTTTTCTTAGGTTTATGCAGCATTACCTTTCCCTCGGGATAAAAATGCCTAGCTGGCGACTCTATTCATCTCCTGTGAGTTCACTCCTGTGTGTTCTCATTTCCTCTTTTCGCCGACCGTTCGCGCTTGTACCGGGATGCAAATCTTTGGGAGCAACAGCTTGGCGACTCTGCTGGGGAACCTTATACTGTAACCAGGGCTTCTGGTTCTTTTTGTGGGTTCCTCCTAGCGCTTGATTGATTTGTGTTTACTAGGGTGTTATGTGTTGTTTGTGCTTGTATTTGTTCTTACTTTATGTACAGTTGTTTTATTGCTTTCTTTACAGCTTTACATATATCATACTATCATACTGTGTTGGCTGGATCTGTTTTGTTGTTTTGGTGGGTGGGGTTCTATTGAGAGTTTAAGGTCCTATACCTGGGACCTGAGTGACACCTAGGCTAGAGTGGTTCATATTCTTTCCCATTCCATTTCGGTCTGGTGCAGGAATATGAAACACGGTTCAGATATGGGTTTCTTCTTGAGAACTCTGTGCTACAGATTTCCTGTAGTGCTAGGTCTATTTGGGAAGCCTGCTAAGTCTGGATGACCTTTAGTATTGACCTTCAGAAACTGAGGTGAATTAGAGGAGGATCTGTTATGGTTATTGTAAACACTGTACCTCCGGGTTAGAAGTGTTTAGACTTCTCATAACTGATCCAAGTCTGAGGATCCTTGTTTTAGAACATCACCTGTGAGAGGGTTGGGCTGTTTACAGGTTTGCAGGTACCCTTGACCTCAACATACCCTGTTACTTTGTTTGATTAAGAGTACTCCATTTTGGGAACAGTTCTTGTGATTTTTAACCCTGGACATGTGACTCTTTATTTGAGTCCCCCACCTTGGTTACTGGACTTATGAACCTCCATCTGGATTTCTTGAACATGCATGGACCTATATCAGAGCACTTAATCAGATCCAGCTCAGTCACAAACCCTTGCATATCATTTGCATACATCCTCATTGCATCATTTTAACATGTGTTTATTTGTTTTTCAGGGTATCCATCATATATTTTTGGCTTGGTTTTGACCCCTTCTTCAGCATAGACCTATCTCCATCAGCACTTATTTCAGCTATCAGCTACCTGCTCCAGTCACCTGCATCACCAGTCTCAGCCTGTCAGTGGCCCATATTCAGTGTTATTCTCAGTCATCATCATCAGCACCTGTTCTTCAGCAACATGGCACCTAAGAAGAGTAATATCTCCTATCATTTCTTTGAGCCTGAGTTGGCTAGCATCAGGAAGATTCAGACCCTGATTACTCCAGACCATATACCACTTTTCAGAGAACATTATGGAGGAATCCTTGATGTGGTTATGGATTTGGACCCTTCACAGAGAAGCTTGATTCATACTTGCCTGCAGTTCTATGACCCCCCTCTGAGGTGCTTCACTTTTTAGGATTTTCAGCTGGGACCTTTATTAGAGGAGTATTCATCATTGGTTGGTGTACCTATCAGGGGTGGAGTCCCCTTCAACCCTGAAATGGTTTTTCCTAGTAATGAAGAAGTAGCAAAAGCCTTGTATCTGGAACCAGTTCTGATTGGGCAGAATATGACTACTAAAGCTGGAGTCTCTGGTTTTTATCTGGATTTCTTGACCTCTCAGGCTACTCTGAAGGCTTCTTTGGGAGAGTGGAAAGCAGTCTGTGCTTTACTGGCCCTTAGCATATATGGGATCATACTCTTTGCAGATGAGCCTAAGTTCATTAGTAAGAATGCAATCCATCTTTTCATCCTGAGGAACCCAGTACCCACATTACTGGGAGATCTTTACTACTCTGTTCATCAAAGGAATGAAAAGCAAAGGGGAAGACTGGTGAGATGTTGTGCTCCTTTGTTCCATACATGGCTGCTCAAACATTTGCCAAAGACAGATGCATTCTTGAACCCTCACCAGCAGAAGAACTGGGCTAGAAGGCTTGTTGCCCTGACCTCAGATGATATCAGGTGGTGCACTCAGAGCACTAAGGGCAGAGACATTGTTACTAGCTGTGGGCAATTTCCCAATGTGCCTCTGATAGGGGTGAAGGGTTGCATCAACTACAACCCTCTGTTATTCAAAAGACAACTGGGCTATGCATTAGTCCACCCTCCTAAAGCACAGGATCTAGCTGAGACCCTTTATTGTGAGATCAAGCCTAATCTGGCCATTGTCAGGCAAGCATCCTGGGCTTGGGATAATGTCCAGACTAAGGGAGTAACCATTCTTGGAAGATGCAATAATGTGGCCTCAGCTCAGTACTATGAGTGGTCTCATGCCAGGGCTCAAATTTCTGGAATGCCCTTTACCCTTGAAGATGTACCTGGACCCTCCACAGCACCACCTCCAGCAACTGTCAACCTGGAAGAGTTTGAAAAGCTCAAGGAGAGGAATGAGAAGTTGTCTGAAGCCTTGAAGAGAACCCTCTGGGAGAGGAGTGATGGTCGGCTGGACATTGAAAGGTTGGAAAAGCTAAAGGTAGAGCATCTGGCCAAGATTGAAAAGTCAGAAGACTACATCAAGAAGTCAAGGGCTGGAGAACAGATTCTGAAGAATGCCTGTAAGGAGGCACAGTTCCAGAGAGCTAGGACTGATCTTTATCTAAAGGAGAGTCAAGCTAGGTGGGTCAGGATCACCGAAGCTCGCACTCAGGAGGATAAAAGGACTCAGGATAAGATTGAGCAGCTGTAAGCTAGTGCAAAAGAGCAACAGGAAGCCCTGGCAGCAGCCCAAAGGGAGATCTCAGAGTTGAAGATTAGAGCCGGTGTGAAGAGGTCAAAGGACCAGAGCCAACACAAGAAGCTAGCTGCAGCTATAGCCACCAGAAATCTTCTCATCAGGAATCTCACAGAGCATCCAGCTGACCCTGTGACTGAAGCACTTCTAAAGGAAGTTCAGGAGGATGAGTTTGGTCTCAATGTCTGACTTTTGCTTGTTGTTGCTTTCTTTTCATGTACTTTTCTTGATGTTGTATTTTTGACCCCTCGGAGGGCATGTATTGTAAGAAGAAACAAACTATGTATCATTTACTTTTTGTAATATATGTGTTGGTTTGTTTTATCTGAATTCTTCAAGCAACATCACAAGCATCTTCCTCAGGGGTCTGGAAAGGTCAAAACCAAGTGCCAAGCCGGATACTTTGGAAACAAATAAGCATACTGCATTGCATACTAACCTTTTGTTTTGTTTTGTAGGTTTTTGTTTTATTGTTACTAACTCTGTTGTGATTTCAGGAACTATTGCTCGACGACGGGTGTTCCCACTCAACCGTCCACACAGGTACCCCACCCGTAACAACCTTCCAGGCATACAGATGGACCAGGTACAACAAGACCTTACAGAGGTCAGAACCCAAATGGCCAACGAGAGGTTGGAAATGAGGAATCAGATGACACAATTTATAGAGGTGATGAATAATATGGCTCAAAGCCAGGAGAGGCTAAGAGCACTGGTAGAGGGAAGGAATCAGGAAGACCCTCATCCAGGGACTGCTGGGACAAGCAACAATGAGAGAGTCCAACCTCATGTTAATCCCCCAGTCTATGGACCCCACCTTCATCCGGAGATTAACATTCCTGTCAATGTACAAGGGACTGCCACTGCAGGCAGAGTGCTGCAAGAAGACCCCCAGGAAGATCAGTTCACAGTGATGGGAGCTGGGGAGGAAGCCTATGACAGGCGGTTAGATGAGATTGCTGAAAAACTGAGATCCCTGGAGTCCCAGAATTCTTTAGGCTTTGACGTCATGGACATGGGTCTAGTGGACGGGGTCAGGATTCCCCACAAATTTAAACCACCATGTTTTGAGAGATACAACGGGACTTCCTGTCCCCGAACCCACTTGCAATCCTTCCTGGGGAGGTTAAAGGCATATACCATGGACGAAAAGCTATGGATGTTTTATTTCGAGGATAGCTTGACCGAAGCTTCAAGGGAATGGTACTCCCACTTGACAAGAGCAACCATTAGATGTTGGAAGGACTTGGCAGAGGCCTTCATTAGGCAGTACCAGTACAACCTGGATATGCCCCCAACAGGACCCTCCTGATGGGAATGTCTCAATCATCCAGGGAAAGCTTCCGGGAGTACGCTCAAAGGTGGAGACAGCTTGCTGCTGTTGTCCAGCCACCCATGTCAGAGAGGGAGATGGCTGATATGTTTATGAACACCCTCCAAGGGACTTACATTGACAGGCTAGCTGCCTTTTCTTCCACTAGCTTTGCTGACGTGGTCATAGCCGGGGAAAGAATTGAGAGCCTATTAAAGATGGGTAAAATCTCTGACAACGGTGCAAGCTCGTCCAGCAACCCAAGAAAGCCTTTTGCAGGCCCAAGAAGAACTGGTGAAACCAATGCTATCCACACCAACAGGGGCAGACCCCAATATGTTCATAGGTCTGTAGCAGCAGTCACCATTCCCACTCCAATTCATCCTCAACCAGCTTATCAACCACAGCAACAAAATTACCAACAACAAACTCAGTATCCTCCTCAGAGAAACTATAACAACAACAACACCAACAACAACAATCAGCAAAGACCCTATCCGCAGAGACCTTCTCAGGCCAATAGGGTGATCGATCCGATCCCTATGCCCTATGCCACATTGTTGCCACAACTCCTGAAACTCAACCTGGTTGAGCTAAGGACATTGGCACCTCCAGATCCTGCCAGTCTGCCCAGAAATTACGACGCCAGCGCCAGATGTGCTTTTCACTCAAATGCACCTGGTCACAGTACAGAGAAGTGCAGAGCTTTGCACATGAAAGTGCAGGATCTAGTGGATTCCAAGGCTCTAAACTTTGCACCACCACCAAGTGTTAACAAGAACCCTATGCCACACCACGGAGGACCCCGAATCAATGCTATTGAAGAAGACAAGCCGTCTTACTTGATAACCAGTGTGGGTCAGATTCGGACTCCCTTGGTGGAGATTAAAGCTCAACTCCTTGAATGTCAAATATTCCCGGGATGTGAGCTAGGGTGTGCTTATTGCAACATTTCAGTGAATGGTTGTGATAACTTGAGGGATGGCATAGATGGTCTCATCCAGAGTGGCCTGCTTCAAATTACAACATCAACACCTACCAATCCAGCAATCTCCTTAACAACGGTTTCAGAATCTCCTACAAATGCAACAACCATTGTTCCAAACAACTCTTCGGTTTCATCAACGAGTGCTTCATCAGTTACTTCAATGGACCAAACATCAGCAAAAATCCCTTCTACAACTTCAGCACCCCTCCATTCAGAGTCTCCTACAACAACAACACCCATCCTTCCAACAAAGTCTCCTACAACATCAGCAACAAACAATGCAAATGTCTCAACAGTTACAATTTATTATGATCCTGTCAATGATTCTGCCTACAACTCACAAAGTGCCACTCCTATCAGAGCACCAGTCACAATATACTATGATCCACAGACCATCATGGTCCCTTCTGCAGCTGCCATCAGCCCAGTCACTATCACAGTGCCTGGGCCAGTACCTTATGAAAGCAGTAATGCCATCCCTTGGCATTACGGCTCCGATCTATACTGCGAAGGACAAAAAATCACTCTCGAATCATCAACTTCTTCACCACAAATAGACAATGTGGGGGGAGGCGGAGGCTTCACTCGAAGCGGACGTCTTTTTGCCCCACAAATTCAAAGACCCACTGCTGAAGCAGAAGCTGCTGCCAAGGCAAAAGGGAAAAGCACGGTGCAAGAAGATCAAGTTGTTAGAGAAGCTTTGAAAACCCCTTTTGATCAAGAAGTTGATGAATTCATGAGAATCATCAAGAAGAGTGATTACAAGATAGTGGACCAGCTTCACCAGACGCCTTCCAAGATCTCCATTCTATCATTGCTTATGTGCTCCGAGGCTCATCGGAACGCACTACTCAAAGTCTTGCACGCAGCTTACGTGCCAGAAGAGATCACAGTCAATCAGTTGGAAGCCGTGGTTGGAAATGTTAATGCTAGTAATGGACTAGGATTTACCAACACTGATTTGACTACGGAAGGCCGCAATCATAACAAGGCTTTGCACATTACCATGGAGTGTAAGGGTGCAGTTCTTTCACATGTACTGGTAGATACAGGGTCATCCCTCAATGTCCTACCTAAGAAAGCCCTTGTGAAGCTGGAATATGATGGATTGGCATTACGTCCCAGCAACTTGGTAGTGAGAGCCTTTGACGGTTCTAAGAGATCAGTTCTGGGAGAAATTGAGTTGCCTGTAACGATTGGCCCACAAACTTTCAAAACGACCTTCTACGTGATGGATATACAGCCTGCCTACAGCTGTCTATTGGGCAGACCATGGATTCACGCCGCTGGCGCCGTGACCTCAACCCTTCACCAGAAGTTAAAATTCGAGTGGGAAGGCTAAGTCGTTACTATTTGTGGAGAAGAGGATATTTTTGTTAGCCACCTGGCTACATACAAATACATTGAGATGGATGGGGAGATCCACGAAACGATGAGTCAAGGGTTTGAGGCCTTGAATGTTAATGAAACCTCTGCTGTACTTGGGACTTCCATGACGTCCTACCAACAAGCCCGGAAGGTTGTTGAGGAAGGGAATGCTCAAGGCTGGGGCAAGTTGTTGCCTGTGGAGAAGAAAGAAGATAGATTTGGGTTGGGTTACAAACCAACTCAACAAGATCAAGCAGAGGCTGCTAAGAAGCCCAACTTTGTTAGTGGGGGAATGCTCACCCCTGATGCTGTCAACAATTTGGAAGATGAGTCGGAAGAGGAGCGCAACCTGGAAAGCTGGATTCGTCCAAGGATTCCGGGAAGCCGTATCTCAAACTGGTCTTCCCAGGAAATTATAAGGGTTACTCCTGCAGAGTAATTATTATTTCCTGTATATTTTAAGCATGCATCAAGTCTTGCATCTTGCCCAAGATGACAAGACTCATTTTGTAATCGGGCCATCTGTAATTTTTGTGCAACAAGATTAATCAATGAAATATCAGACATCTTTTGCAAATGAGTCTTTTTCTTTTCCGCTCACTGTTTTTCCATTTTTCTTTTGTACAAAAAAATAAATGGCAATGTTTTCAAAATGATAACTTCATTTCACTTTTTAAACAAGATTAAAATCAATCACTAAAATGAACAAACTGAACCCTTGCAGAGAGTGCCTTCCAGACAGCACCGACAACAGCACGGCTATGACTTCGTATGACTTTGACAATCCAATCAATCAAGCTGATGAAGGGGTTGAAGAAGATTACGAGCTTCCTGAAGAGCTAGCCAGATTGTTGAGACAAGAGGAGAAGGTTATCACTCCTCATCAGGAGGAGGTGGAAACGATTAATCTTGGTACAGATGAAGATGTGAAAGAAGTTAAAATCGGGGCCCGCCTGCAAGACTCAGTGAAGAAACAACTGATTGACTTGCTTCAAGAATATGTGGATGTGTTTGTTTGGTCTTATCAGGATATGCCAGGGTTGGACACCGACATTGTTATGCACAAGCTGCCTTTGAGAGAAGAATGCCCACCGGTCAAACAGAAACTGCGTCGTACTCGCCCAGACATGGCAATGAAAATCAAAGAAGAGGTACAAAAGCAGTGGGACGCCGGGTTCCTTGCTGTAACTAGCTATCCGCCGTGGGTTGCTAATATAGTACCTGTGCCTAAGAAGGACGGTAAAGTAAGAATGTGTGTTGACTACCGGGATCTGAACAGAGCCAGCCCGAAAGACGATTTCCCATTACCTCACATTGTTGTATTGGTTGACAATACGGCTCAGTTCTCGGTATTCTCCTTCATGGACGGATTTTCAGGATACAATCAAATCAAGATGTCACCTGAGGACATGGAGAAGACAACCTTCATCACACCTTGGGGCACATTCTGTTACAAGGTGATGCCATTCGGATTGAAGAATGCAGGTGCAACATATCAACGGGCTATGGTAACGTTATTCCACGATATGATCCATAAAGAAATCGAGTGTTATGTGGATGACATGATTGCCAAGTCCCTCACAGAAGAAGACCACTTGATAAACCTGCTGAAGTTATTCAAGCGTTTGAGGAAGTACCAACTAAAGCTGAACCCCAACAAGTGCACATTCGGGGTGAGATCTGGTAAGCTGCTGGGTTTTATTGTAAGCGAGAAAGGGATTGAGGTTGACCCTGATAAAGTCAAAGCCATTCAAGAAATGCCTGCACCGAAGTCAGAAAAAGAAGTTCGAGGGTTCTTGGGTAGATTGAACTACATCTCAAGGTTCATATCTCACCTTACAGCAACCTGTGAACCTTTGTTCAAGCTGTTAAGAAAGGAACAGACGGTCAGGTGGAACGAAGACTGCCAGAAGGCTTTTGACAAGATCAAAGAATACCTGCAGGAGCCTCCGATCCTTATGCCTCCAGTTGAAGGAAGACCTCTGATAATGTACTTGACAGTATTAGAAGAGTCGATGGGGTGTGTGCTGGGCCAGCATGACGAGTCTGGTCGAAAAGAGTATGCAATATACTACCTGAGCAAAAAGTTTACCGACTGTGAACAACGTTATTCATTGCTCGAGAAAACTTGTTGTGCTTTAGCGTGGGCTGCTCGCCGACTGAGACAGTATATGTTGACCCACACTACTCTATTGATATCCAAGATGGACCCAGTCAAGTACATTTTCGAGAAGCCAGCTCTTACCGGACGGGTTGCAAGATGGCAAATGATTCTCACGGAATATGACATACAGTACACATCTCAGAAAGCCTTCAAGGGCAGTGTATTGTCTGAATATCTTGCTGAGCAACCTATTGATGATTACCAGCCTATGAGATTTGACTTCCCTGATGAAGACATCATGTTCATTAAAGCAAAAGATCATGAAGAGCCTATCCACACTGAAGGGCCTGACCCGGAAGAAGAATGGACTATGATGTTTGATGGGGCTGTTAATATGAACGGTCGTGGTGTTGGTGCAGTACTCATTACACCTAAGGGAATTCACATGCCTTTCTCGGCAAAGCTCACTTTCAACTGCACTAACAATGAAGCTGAATACGAAGTTTGCATTATGGGTCTTGAGGAAGCCATTGACCTCAAGATCAAGACATTGACTGTATTCGGAGATTCAGCTCTGGTAGTTAATCAAACCAACGGCAAATGGTACACCCACCAGGATCATCTGATACCTTACAGGGATTATACAAGGAGGCTATTGACTTTCTTCACAACGGTCAAGCTAGAGTATATCCCTCGGGACGAGAATCAGTTTGCAGATGCTCTGGCTACCATTTCGTCTATGATCAAAGTCCAAGCTGCCAACTTTGTGCCTCAGATTTCAGTATCCAGACTTGACAGACCAGCGTATGTGTTTGCAGCAGATATTGTCAAAGATGATAAGCCTTGGTTCCATGACATTAAGTGCTTCTTGGAGGATCAAACATACCCATCTGGGGCATCTTCCAATGATAAGAAGACTTTGAGAAGGCTTGCTGGTAGTTTCTTTCTGAACACTGATGGCTCCCTGTACAAAAGGAACTTTGATATGGTACTCCTCAGATGCGTGGATAGAACAGAAGCAGACTTGTTGATGCACGAAGTGCACGAAGGATCCTTTGGTACCCATGCAGGAGGGCATGCTATGGCCAAGAAGTTGCTAAGATCAGGCTATTACTGGATCACAATGGATGCAGACTGTTGTGCCTATGCTAGGAAATGCCATAAATGTCAGATTTATGCGGATAAGGTGCATGTGCCTCCCAATCCTCTGAATGTGATGTCTTCACCCTGGCCCTTTGCCATGTGGGGCATTGATATGATTGGCAAGATTGAACCGACTGCTTCGAATGGACACAGATTCATCCTGGTGGCCATTGACTACTTCACCAAGTGGGTCGAAGCAGCTTCCTATGCAAACGTTACTAGACAAGTGGTAGCCCGATTCCTGAAGAGAGATATCATCTGTCGATACGGAGTTCCCGAGCGAATCATTACTGATAATGGTTCTAATTTGAACAATAAAATGATGGCAGAACTATGTCGGGACTTCAAGATCCAACACCACAATTCTTCTCCTTACAGGCCAAAGATGAATGGCGCTGTTGAGGCAGCTAATAAGAATATCAAGAAGATTGTGCAGAAGATGGTAGTTACGTACAAAGACTGGCATGAAATGCTACCATTTGCCTTGCACGGGTACCGCACGTCAATCAGGACATCCACTGGGGCAACACCGTATCAGCTTGTGTATGGTATGGAGGCAGTCCTACCAGTTGAAGTTGAATTACCCTCTCTGCGGGTATTGATGGATGTTAAGCTGAACGAAGCAGAATGGGTCCGATCCCGATACGAACAACTGAGTCTGATTGAAGAGAAAAGATTGGCTGCAATTTGTCATGGGCAGTTGTATCAGAAAAGAATGAAGAGAGCCTTCGATCAGAAAGTCAGGCACCGAGAGTACCAAGTAGGGGATCTTGTGCTGAAAAGAATCCTTCCTCCTCATACAGATCACAGGGGCAAATGGACTCCAAACTACGAAGGACCATTCGTGGTAAAGAAAGTTTTCTCTGGTGGAGCACTGATGCTCAGCACCATGGATGGTGAAGATTTCCCGTCCCCTGTGAATTCAGATGCAGTTAAAAAATACTTCGCATAAAATGACCCGCTGGACATAAAAACAGAATGTAAGTCCAGGAAAAAATAGGGCATCCCGGCAAGTCAAAAACAGAATAAAAGACTTGGGCAAAAATAAGGGAAATAAAAAAAAATGTACACCCGCTGAGTTGAAAAGCCGCATTGGACAACTCAGGCAAAAATGGGTATCCCGAAGGATTGAAAACCCGAAAGGGCGATCCATGCAAAATAAGGGAATAAGCGAACAACTGCATTCTGAATTCGTCTGTATCACTTACAACTTGGTAAGATTCAAAAGGATCAAGCTTCTATCAGAATCAACCTTCTTCAGAAAGCAAGACGAGAAGAACGTCTAAAGTCATACGAGTCATAGCAAAGGGGAGCTCCTCAAAGCGTCGTCAACATTGCCAGCATTTTTGTTTCTCAATTTGTAACAATCTCCTCCTTCTAGGGGATTTGTTTCTTTGACTGTATCTTGCCAATTCAGGGCACATGAATTAATAAAATCAGATTTTCAGTCATTGTTTCGTCTTGTACGTTTTTTGCAAAAATGTCTGATGTCTTAAGAAAAACTGATTGCATAAATACAGATGCTTCTCTTAAAACACATGCTTGCAGGGAATATACTTACTCTCAGGAGTGTCTGAACTCCTATGATGGGATCCAGTAGGGGATACCTCGGGATTACTTGTACGTTTCTATCTTTGCAGGATTGCAGGTATCCAAAGCACGACATAGGGCATGAAAGTTTCATTCCAGCGAGCTGGCAAATCAATACTCACTCAAGTCTTAGCACCCAAAGTGTTCTCCCCAGCTGAGTTACCACTTGCTATTTCCTCCCCAGCTGAGTTGCCATCCATCATACCTCAGCCAAGTACAAAAACCAGGGAACCATTTCCCCACGGAGTCTCAGCCTCTATCCAGAAGAGCAACACACGAAGGAATCACAACAGAGTGGCGGAAGCTTCTACAAGCCCCAGCTGGGTCCTTCATTTACTGGAATAGGTTTATCATTTACCCGTTTCCCCAAGCAGAATCATCTCATCAGATCTACCAAGGATCTTATCCCCAGCTGGGATGTTCACTTCAAACAGATCAACCAGAGATCTTCACAACAGCGGGATCCGAATCCCGGATCAGTATCTCTTGCATAATCATAGCATTCGCATCATAATTCACCCCACAAAAGCGTAGCATTCCGTTTAAATGCGGAGCATTACGGCAAAAATCAAACATGTAGCATAATCATAAGTCATGGTCTGAATCAAACTCGTGTGAATAATAGCAACCCATCAACAATATACAGAATACCCCTCAGGTTCCCCAGCAAAAGCAGTTGCCTCACATCCACAAACATCAGTATACACTCCTTGTGGCACCCGTCCGTGCCATATCCCCAGCAGAAAGCCAAAGTATCCCTTTGCACTCACAGATATATATATATATATAATTTCCTTGACATCCGTCCATGTCATTTTCCCCAGCACAGTAACATAAACACTTTGTACACCAGATACTTGTTTATATACTATACTCTTCTCCTCTTGACACTCATCATAATCACTCTCCCCAGCAGGTGGAACACCTAAATATACACTACTCATACTTATTTCTTACTTATACAGATACTCGTCCGTATCTTGTATACACCACGTATGTCCCCGCAGATTCAACACTAGTCCTTGTTCTTTGTTAACCAGTTGGTACTCGTCCGTATCATCATCTCAGAACATGCGTCTAGCGTTTGTTTCTACATGATACTCGTCCGTATCATAGTCTTAAGGATGCTCGTCCGCATCTTTAATCCATACACTGTGTCAAAAACTTTGGCCTTCTTGAATATAGATACTCGTCTGTGTCTACTATTCCCCAGAAGAGTCCCTTCAGATTCAACAACTCGTCCGTGTTCTTTGTTAACCAGTTGATACTCGTCCGTATCATCATCTCTGAACACGTGTCGGTATTTGTTTCTACCTGATACTCGTCCGTATCGTAGTCTTAAGGATGCTCGTCCGCATCTTTAATCTATACACATCTAAACACTTATACCGTTTATTTCTTGGATATAAACACTCGTCCGTGTTTACTATTCCCCCAGTAAGATAGTCCGCAAAACAAATTTCTTTCTTATCTGACATTCGTCCTATATCATGATAAACCTTGAGAGCAGCCGTACCCTGCTAGGTGGTCGTCCTCCACCTCTTGATGATCGTCCTTCATCATGCTCATCCGATGGCCGTCCCCATCGTTGACCTTTTTATCCGACACTCGTCCTATGTCGTGATTAGCAGTCGTCCCCTGCTAGGTGATCGTCCTTCACCTTTTGATGATCGTCCTTCATCATTTTATCCAATGGCCGTCCCCATTGATGATTTTGGTTATCTGACATTCGTCCTATGTCATGACAAACCCTGAGAGCAGCCGTCCCCTGCTAGGTGGTCGTCCTCCACCTCTTGATGGTCGTCCTCCATCATGCTCGTCCGATGGCCGTCCCCATCGTTGACTTTTTATCCGGCATTCGTCCTATGTCGCGATATTTTCGGCAGTCGTACCCTGCCAGGTGGTCGTCCTCCACCTTAGATGACCGTCCCTCATCTTATCCCCAACAGAGCAGCCGTCCCCTGCTAGGTGATTGTCCTTCACCTTTGATGACCGTACCTCATCATCTGTTTATTTCATTTATTCTTTAACCCGATGGCCGTCCCTGTCGTGGTCCCTTTTCTTTTTTGCCCGATGGCCGTCCCCATCGTTGATTACTTTACTTTATGAACTTGATGGCTGTCCCCATCATTTTTCATTAATCCCCAGAGAATCTTACAGCTTTACTTGATGGCCGTCCCCATCATAATCTCATATATCCCTAGCATGATGGCCGTCCCCGTCATTGCTTTACTCCACACACTCTCCCCAGCTTGTCGGCCGTCCCCGTCATTGCTCTTTCCCAGCAATCGTCCTCTGCTCGACGGTCGTCCTCCGTCGCCTACACTTTATAATACACTTTATTTTCTTTACAATCTATATCCCTTTTCTTCTTCATTCTGTGAGTGCAAATTTTGGACTGTCTTTGGTATTCAACCACAAGTTATCTTGTTTGCCTGATAAGTCGTTGCTTACATCCTGCACAGCTAACTCATGTTTGAATAGGGGCAGCTGTAAACACCCCAAATTTGCCCTCACCCATTCACACCATGGCTGGTGATCATTTCATATGCATAAACACCATCATAACATCTCATACCACCATTTTGGTTCACTGCATAGTTTCAAAGTCATCTGCATCTAGGGTTTGTGACCTGAGCAATCCAAGGGCTTCTTGAGCCACTCCAAAGGCCATCAATCACCTCAAAGGGGTCCATGTGTGATCAAGCATCATATTATATCCTCTCAAAGTCAAGAATGTCAAAGGATCACAAGAACTGGGATTGGTATGGAAGCAGAGCCAGGCTTGACTGCACAGTTGACCTAAAATTAGGGTTTTGGTTTCAGAGGCCATAACTCCAATTTTTTTGGTCATTCTTGTTTCTATTGGTCTCTATATTATATAGGGAGTATGCATATCAATTTTCATGAAGAAATTCCTTGGGGAAGTCGTCTGATCAAGAGTTGACTTTTCAGACAAGTCAGTGCAAAATCAGGGCATCTGAGGCCCCCAATGACCCAACCAAAGGGCATTCTTCATCATTTTGAGTGTGTATGATCTTTACTTGATCATAGAAGAAGTTTGAAGTTCACAAAATTGAAGAATTTCAAGTCTTTTGCAAAGTTGACTTTTTGGGCAAGTTTGACTTTTAATGAATTTGTCATTTTAGGCAACTTTTCAACCCTTACTTTTTGATTCAAAAAGCTTCAAATGGAAAAACTTTGGTCATGAAAGTTGTAGAATAGATCTTTCCCTTTTCAAAAAGTACAAGAACATGACCTAATTCATTTTGGATCAAAAGTTATGGCTCATCAAAGTTGGCAAAAATCACTAAATTTCAAGTTATGCACCAAATGGAAAACTTGCAAATTCTTGTACCAAGGCAATTTGTGAATGCAAATTGATGTCTAACCTTTATACAAACATCACACATGACCTAAAATCAGAATTGGCCCAAGGGATTTTTGATTTTTGTGCTTTGGTTTTCAAAGATCCTTAAGTCATTTTTCATAAAGGTGCAAAGAGGGATTTGTGACAAAATGATTCTCCAAAGAGTTATGTGATCACTAGTTACTTTCTATGCATTGCCATGATCAAATGAAGTATCATACACCAAAATTCAGCAAGAATCATCTCATGTGCATAAGCAAAAATCATAAGAAAACACAAGTGGGCAAGTTGCAAAATCTATCATGGCTCATGATCCACATGCTGCAGACATCCACAAGCAATCCAAGGGTCATCCTTAACTCAAGCTGAAGCAAGACATGCCCTAAAACTGCTGCTGCCATAGCCCATGCTGCAAGTACAAGACAACTTGACTTTTTGGCCAAAACCCCCATACTCTTGGAACAGTGAGCAGCCACCTCTACTGACCTGCTCCACAGGCTACTCATACATCTTGGGAGTGTTATAGCAAGGCATTGGCCCTTGAAACAAGACAGGACACAACCTTCACAAAAACTGTCAAAAAACTCCTCTTCTTCGAATCTCTTTTTCCAACCATCAAACACTCATTCTCTCTTCACCATTGCATCATACACACTCAAGAGAACCAGAATCCACCATTGAAGCAGCTTGAAACCCTACAAATCACAACTGTAAAACCTGCCATATCAGAACTCAAGCTTCCAAACTAGCCACCAACAAAGGATTGTGAGCATTCCAGTGGCTTTAGGGGGTTCAGAGGAGTCATTCTGCATCAAAGCAAGGCCTGGAGAGCTCATATCCATAGCTCATCACTTCAGGTAGCTTCGAATCTCCAACTTTTCAGAGCTTGCGTTTTATGTTATAAATTGATAGTGTGTGTCTTGCTGATCATGATGATGCCTTTAGAATCAAAAATAGTGAAGAAATGAGTATTTTGTTGCACTCTGAAATTTCACCCGTGAATCTTGTTGGCTTCGTTTCTCTTTGTTTTTGAATGATAAATCTTGTTTGAGGGGGGATTCGAATGGAGTTTGGGTAGAGGATCATTTCCCTGCTTTCAATTTGATGAATGGTGGTCTGAATCATGATTTAGGGTTTTCAACCCGCCGGAGAAGATGACCGGAGCTTCCCTCCGGTCACCTGAAAGTTATTAACCCTAACCCTAATTAATTTGCCAGATGCGTTCACAGCCCTTGGATGATGATTAGTTTAAGATGTGCACGACCCAGATTGATTCACTTAGCCCTAATCCATGTTTATTAAATTAATTAAGTTTAATTAGTTTAACTAAATCAGAGTCCATCCTGGCCATTAAAAGACGCGCCAAGTCAACAGCCTCCTCCCAACTTTGAATCTGATGCGTTGGATGTGAATACTTCTCATTTTTATTAGTTTTTATTTCAATTTTTCTCATTTAATTTGTCCATTTATTTTAAAATAGTAAAAATTATTCAAAAATTCTGAAATTTTTTGTACAAACTTTTATTTAATTTCAGAAATCAAAAACATTTTTATTTTTATTTTTTGCATTCAAAAATTATTTTTAAATATTTAAAAGTTTATTTTTAATTAATTAATGAGAATTAATTGATTAAAAATACTTTTAGGAATTTAAAAATCACCAAAAAAATTCATGAAACCTTTAAAAACATTTAGAAACATTGTCCAACCCTAAAACCAAATTTCTTTTTTGATCTTGATGCATTTTGAGAATTTTCCATGGAATTAATTCATTTTTAAGGCATTATTTTGATCCAAACTTCAAAAAATCATTTCTGCCTAACCATTGAGAGTTGGATTTTGATTCTTTTTGCATTGTGTTTAGCATATCATGTAGTTTGTGAGATTAATTTAGCATGAATTGATCTTTCATTTTCCATTTGTTTGACATTTTTCTTGTTAAAGAACCCTAAAACCCTAGAAATTTTAGGAAATTCATAACTTTTATTAGGTTAAGAGTTGGAACTTCTCCTTTGGGCAGTGAGTTAGTATAGGTTTAGGGATACTTTGAATGTATTTTCAATTTTTTATATTGATGTTTGCTTCTGATTTTGGTTTTTGTTTGATACTTTGATCATAAACCCTAATTTGGGGTTCCATATGCATCCATCTTGCATTTGCATTCATACCTTGACTTGCCATAGCATTTTGTGCACCCATTTGATTCATGTGACATCTTAAGACATATTGAAAACATGTTTGATCATTGCATCTTGCATTTGCCATGTTGTATGCCATGTGCACTTCATAACATTTCATGTATGATCATGGTTCTTAACTTGCTTCATTTGCATCCATAAGTTTGTATGATCATCCCCATGTATTGTTTCATGTTTGTAGCACCTCATAACCTCATTATCATCTCATGTATGCTTCTGGTTTTGATTTACATCATGTCATTTCATCTCATCTTGCATTGCATTGCATTTCTTTCACTAACTTTTCAGGTGGTAAGCAACTTTGAGAAGTGAATTTGCCTTCACTTCTCACAACTTCTTTTCATCTCTCTTATGCATCCATGCTGCATTTTGTTATGTGTTTGAAATTGAGCTTGCTCATTCTTCTTCTTCTTCCTTTCTTTCTTCAAGTGACTTGACTTCTTGAATGAAGCAAGTTACTTTGCTTCTCTTTGCTCCATTCATCTGCTTCCTGGTGGTTCTTCTGAAGACTTCTTTCTTAAACCTCACAAATCTTAGGAACAACCAAGCATGACAATGATTAGGGTTTTGATTAGTCCCCCACTTAGTTTCTTACCTTTGTGTCTCTTTGAGTCTTCTCTTCTCACCTCATAATCAGAGACTAAACCCTAAAGGCTTTAAGGCTTTGTGATTAAGCTTATGCCTGCATCCTTCTATTAGGATGGAGTGTATAACTTTAATCCTAAGTGTTAAACCCTTAATGTGTTTAAATCTCTTAATCAATCCATCTAATAATCATCAAGACATCACACTTGTAACTTGGGCCTTGCATTAGGGTTCTAATTCTTCCTTAATTGGTTAAGAAGGACTAACCCTAGTGTTAATGGACAAGTCCCCCTCAAGTTGTTTTACAAACCCTAAAAACCACTTCTTCATCTTATCATTAACTAAAATCCATTTAATAAAGGCTTTGTTTTGTCATGAAGTTAATCCCTAATCATGGATTAAGTTGAGGAGCTTTCCTCGGCTTAAACACTCTCATCTATTATCCTTCTATTAGGATGGTGTAATGAGTCTGTTTAATCCTTGATTATGGCTTAATCTCATTACTTAACACTAAACAAAAACAACAAAAACATCTAAATAATTACAAGTAGGTTAATGATCTTAATCCTACACCATGGTAATTAAGTGTGAGAAGCTGACTTCACACTTAAGGTATTCTCATTACCCCTAATCAGAGGGAAGATGTGATGAGTTTACTAATCCATTGGTTTAGGCTTAAGCTCATTAATTTATGACAAACTTCAAAAGAAATAAAAGACTGAAAACACAAAAACAAACAATAATCGTCTCCTCCGGGATTCTTTTCTCATCATCTTCACTCACAAACGAGAACTCGCTTCTTCCGTCTAATGCAAGACAGTTTGCACCTGAGCCAGACAGGTCATACACTTGAGCATAGACAAGTAAGCAGTTCACAAGTCAATTCACCTTTCAGTCTCTTTGGGTCGAACTACGGTGTTCTGACTTCCTCATTGCACGAGAGGATACGTAGGCATAACTTAACAGTTATCGAACAAAAGTCTCTGTACATTCCCCCTCTTTCCAGCATTATTTTCTTAGCCTCATTGTCTTGAGCACTTCATTCATTTCTTACACTGACACTTCACTTATCACACATCACTTCTCTTACACTGACACCTGTACATCCTTTTCCAGCCCCTTTATACACAGATTGCACTGACACTACCCCTTTAAAACACAAATCCTTTAAGCGTGGATCCCGTCGAATACGACGGACAATCTGGGTGCTAATACCTTCCCAGGTTGTAACCAACCCCCTTTCTCAGTCTCTCTGGTTCGCAACCGTCTTATCCATGTCTTTTCTTAGGTTTATGCAGCATTACCTTTCCCTCGGGATAAAAATGCCTAGCTGGCGACTCTATTCATCTCCTGTGAGTTCACTCCTGTGTGTTCTCATTTCCTCTTTTCGCCGACCGTTCGCGCTTGTACCGGGATGTAAATCTTTGGGAGCAACAATAAGGAATACATTTTGGTTTCATTTAATTGTAAACCTTGTTCCAAGATGTCAGGTCTATAAGCTTGTGAACATTTTGTGTTTCTTGAATTCGACGATATTTCTATCACTGGATTAGTGAAGAATCTTTATGTACATCCAATGTCTTAGTAACTTGGCATATAAGGTTTATCTAGTTGAGTTGTAACATTCAACGTTGATTATTGAGTTGTAATTTCCACTCACAGGTTGTATGATTGGGAAGAGAGTGAGTAAGATCTCAATTTAGGGGGAGTCTCTAAATATTAAGTCAACGGGTAGTGTTAGGAAGAGACATTGAACAACATAGGGTTTGTTGTTGCTTGTAAGACTAAATGTACTGAACTAATAATAGTGATTTTCCTTTCTTGGTTAGTGTGCCTCCAGACATAGGTGTTGTAACACCCTAAACCCTAAACACTTAATTAAAAGATATTATAGAATAATATTCTCAAAAACGGTGTTACACACACAAAACATAAAACTTACTTAAAAAGATTATGATATAGAAATGGAATTCAAAATACTCAAATCATTGTAATTGTCTCAAAAATAGAAAATACTTCATTTAAATAAATGGTATAACAACTCATAACACAAAGAATAAACATGTAATAAATCCCATTGTTACACTAACAGAGCGACACACAAAAATTACAATAACTCAAAAGTGATAAATAATGAAGAAGGCCACTACGTCATCCTACAATTCAACAACAACTAAGACTCCTCTATTAGAGTATCTGTACCAAATTGCTAAAGAGAAACACAATAAAAAATAAGGGGTGAGAGTACATTCATAAATGTTAACGGTTCATAAAATAATAAAGGATAACACACTCAATCATCAAACATGTAATCATCCATAACAGTCATCGAATCACAAGTATAATTATGTATGCAATATAATCAACTCCTCTTCTCCAATGCACGCGAAGGGTTATGGATATCATATTTATGTTACTGAACCTGAGACTCTCCACTTGACCAAAGTCCATCATAGTGGAACGAATTTCGTAACCATTAACCTCATTATAGGTGCCTTATATGAACCTGAGACTCATCACTAGACCAAATTCCGATATACATGATGCATAAATGCAACAAACAAATGCAAAAAATCATCTCAAACCTCAAACTTCAACACGCATCATTGATTCCTCTCTGAACAAAAGACTCCTCATGAATATTGCCAATATAAGGCCGCCAATTGTACCAAGACCGCTAATGTTGAAACCCAAGATTCCCAAACATAAAATTATCGTCTTGCGCTACTCCCTTGCAAGGATCCTACCTTGTCACAAGGCCTTTAATCGGTTCAACGTGTTGATGTTATCTTGTCCAAAACCTTCAAATCAATACCTGATCTTGAAGGAAAACCCTAAATTGGTTTTCTTATTTGAAACTCACTAAGTTCTCAACCTAATATTCTCGGTTACACCAACCTAATTGGACGTTATCAACCATACTCTAGATGGTAACCCAATCGAAAAATGACTATGTGTAGTTAAATTGTGTGTGTGCATAGAAGAAAGGTTAAAGATGATGAGCAACTATAGTTGTGATTGTGTTTCTTTAGGTTTTTACTCTTAGAAAAACCCTTAAAAAGAATGAGATGCATGTATGAGTATTTATATATGTGTGTGAAAGGAAGGGAAAAGTGAATGAAATGAGTTGGAGAGATAATTGAAAGATATAAGAGACACCACGTATAAGCCAACCTGTGAAAGCAATATGTCGGCCTCGGAAGGCTATACGTTGGCATCTCGAGGTTAATACGCCAACCTATAATGCAACATGTGGAAAAAACTTACAGGCTTCAATACTGCTCCATAGGAGCTAGCCTGGAGATTAATTAGGTTGACCTGTACTGTAAGATACTTTTGTATAGGTCGGCCTGTTATTTGCATAGGTCGTTCTGTACAACTTGAATGCTCAAAAACATGATTTTTAATGCATTTTTTATGTTGATTCCAATCAAACTCATTTGAATTCTTCCTAATAATAAAATCCACACCTAGAATTGGAAGATACCGTCCAATATACATAACACTATATTTATCCTAGTTTTGACATTACTCAAAATATCAAGGTGCTTTATCACAAACTCCCCCTTTTTATGATGGGAAAACACGAGACGATTTGTTTAATGATGTTTGTCTTTGTGAAGACTCCTCCTGAATATGTGCATCCAATCTTTAATTAGTATTACTTCTCCCCTTTGAACATCAAAAAGATCAAAGGAATACAATTAGAAGTATCACAAACTACTATAAACCAATACAATAAACTATATAGAGGCAATTGCAAAGAGAAGATTTTTAACATAAGTACAAACACACAAGGTAACAATAGAAAATATTTGATAGTAGTTGTGGTACATAAAATAGAAAGGAATACATAATAAGCCAATATGCATCATGATAACACTTAAAGTATTGAATTAAATAACATAATATAACTATAAGCATATAATTTCATGAATCAATGGCAGTTGGTATTTGGAATACAAACAAGTAAAGTAAATTAAATTAACTAAACAAGGGAAAGAAGAGGAACAATAGTAAATTTCATAGTGGATAGATAAGAAATGTACTCTTCATAGTATGACACTCATAATGAACATTAAAGCAAGAGTATGTATAATGTGCACGTAATAAAAACTAGTATGTTATGCAATATCAGAGATATCGAGTATCCTCGATTTCCTTCTAATGTTGAAAAACTATTCAGTCGCAAGAGGTTTTATGAAAATATCCTCAAGTTGATTTTTGTTATCAACATGCTTAAATATGACGTCCACTTTCTCAACATGATCACGTATGAAATGAGGGTGAATCTCGATATGTTTAGTGAGATAATGTAGCACGAGATATCGTGAAGATACCTAAGAATATGCTTTACAACTTTTAAGTGAGATGCTTTAGGAGGTGATTGACAACGGGAACACATGCACACACTAAAAGTTATATCCGACCTAGATGCAGTAAGATATAGAAGTGATCCAATCATACCTCTATATTTCTTCACATCTACATCCTTACCATTTGTGTTCTTCTCCAAATTATCGGTAGTATCCATAGGTGTATCGATAGACTTTGCATCATCCATGTCATATCGCTTTAACAATTCTTTGCAATACTTCTTTTAACACACCAATTTACCCTCCTTAAATTGCTTGAATTGAAGCCCAAGGAAGTAATTCAACTCCCCCATGAGGCTCATCTCAAACTCTCCATGCATAAGCTTAGAGAACTCTTCTACAAGTTGCATATTAGTTCATCCAAATACAATATCATTAACATAAACTTGAACTAGAAAAACATAAGCATTGGAAATATAACTAGGTAAAAGAAATAACTTCCATACATAACTAAAGTTGAAAAGATATTACCTCACCATACGAATGATGGACTATGCACATGCATTTTTCAAAGAACTCTCAAATGAAAGTTGGAATAAATGCAAAACATGCTACAAACACTTCCGACAACAATGATCTTACCACATTTCTTTGTGTCAAAGTACTTGAAGGTGTGATTAATAATGTATTCAAGAAGATTATTGATTTGATGATCATTGAAGATTATCCAAGTCAAAAGAAGATTGTCCAATGCAGTTGGACTTTCAATCTACCCCTTTTCACAATTGTAATCTTCTTATTTCTCATATTCTACCACTGTATGTTGATCAATTTCTTATGTTCTACTGCTGGAGTATATGTGTGTGTATATACATATACACACACATTTTGAAAAGAAAATCCTATCTCAAAATTTCTCGGATAAAAACTTTAATAGTAATTAATATGCTTTTACCAATTAAAAAAACACCAAACATTAACTTTTGTGGTAATACAATCCACCTTTCTAATCACAAAGATCAAAACAATAAGGACAATTCACCGTGTTGTGTCTTGATCTTCCATAAACGAGATCCCATACTCTCTTCATAGAGACAATACATTTTTCCTACATGATTAATGAAAATTTATTGGTACCCAATCTTCGTTGGGTCCTTGGAGGTGAGTGAAAAAAAAGTTGCACTCATGCAACCATAAAACAACTCCTTTAAGAACAAAGAGTTTCCTAGATTTGCAATTTTCAATGGTATGTCTCTTTTTTCAACAATAATGACAATATAGGTTTTTATGAGACATGACCTTGCTATTTGATTCCTTATGAATATATTTATGCTTCTTTTTAAAATGACTCAAAGACTTTTCAACCTTATAGGGATCAATAGCAAACACAATCTTAGGATGTAAGGTATCATCTAACTTGACATGAAGAGATTTGACTTCCTCTTGTCTATTATGATAATAATCACAACCAAACCTAAGAGGTATTATGTCCTCTCTCTTTTCACTTTGAATTTCTATCACAAATTTCTTAATAAGTTTGAACTTTTTTTTGGATTCTAACACTTTAGCTTCTAAACTTAAAATCACTTTTTCATGTGAAGCTAACTTGTTAAAATCTCTTAAGGCTTCTCTATATAGATTTTCAAAGGCTTCTTATAAATGAAAATAGGATAAATCATTTGTGGATAGGTCGACCTGTTATTTGCATAGGTCGGCATGTACTGTAAGAGACTTTCGTATAGGTTGGCATGTTATTTGTATAGGCCGGCTTGTAATGTAATAAACTTTTGTATAGGTCGGCTTGTTATTTGCATAGGTCGGCCTGTACAACTCAATTACTCGCAAACATGATTTTTAATGCATTTTTTATGTTGACTCCAATCCAACTCATTTGAATTCTTCCAAATACTAATATGCACACCTAGAATGGGAAGATACTGTCCAATATACATAACGTTACATTTGTCCTAGTTTTGACATCACTCAAAGTACCAAGGCAGTCTCTCATACAAATTAAATCACTTACTTTCGTAGTCTTTGAAAAACCCACCAAAAATCCATAGATATATTGTTTTGCTTCCACTCAGGAATACACAAAGGTTGCATCAATACATACAACTTATGATGTTCGATCTTGGACTTCTGGCAAGTCAAAAAAGAAAACACAAACTATGTGATATCCTTCTTCATATCTGGCCATAAAGAAAATTTCTTAAGATATTGAAACACCTTAGAATCTCAAGGATTTAAACTTAAACTACTCCTGTGACTTTATTAAAAAATTCTATTCTTATGATCTGGAAAATCTAGTACACAAACTCTTTCACAAAATTTCATAATCCCCTTCTTGTCTACTTTGAAGTCTACCTCTTTACCTTGAATGATTAACACCAATCAATTAAACAATCACAAGTCTAACTTCTGGCCTTCTTTGATCTCTTCGAGCATATTATAGTCAAATTCAACATACCTAACTTAACAATTCCTGGCGTTATCTCACACACCAAGTTGGGAGCATTCACTTAAGGTTTTATTGCATTCAAGTTAGGGAGAATGAAAGGAAAAGTAGTAGGTTGCTAAAAAATTTAAATAATTCCAAACAAACAAAGAAAAATATGAAAAAGAAAAGAAAACATGCTTGTTTGAAGGAGAAAAATAGAGAAGGAAAAATAAATGTGCAAAGGAAGTTTGAAAGAGTGAGCAATAGAAAAAATAAAATGGTGAATGAAGTTGTGATGTGTAAATATCTTATATAGTGAATGTTTCTTTTGCGTGGCAACTATGATTCAATAGCCTAAGAAATGACCCTTTGTTGTAAACCCCGACCAAGATAAAACCTTATAAGCCCTTAGTGATATTTTGCTTCCATGATTTGACTTATGATTGTTAGATGAATGTATGAATTAAATTGTTATTAGCATTGTTTTTCAGATGAGTGTAAATTTTCTTGCGGTTGAAAACGAATTTCATACCCTAAATTTTGACCCTAAGATATATACCTCATCAGAGGAAATCCACTGGCCTAAGGACTGTGTCAGACTGGTTTGAGTAGTATCCCCGCAATGAATCAGGATTCCTGAGTTCCTCAGAGGATTAGGGAAAATTACCAATCATTAATACCCAATATTTTAAACCTTTAAATCATTCACAAAGGATCAAGAAATCTCAAATGTTGAAGAATCATCCCAAGATTGTACAAAAATTTCAGTGATTTGGGCCCCGAGTCATTAGTATCACCAAATAGGGTTTTAGTCAACGGAGCCCTCCAGGTGAAATTTTTCCTAGAAAAAGGAGCCAATGCATCCACATGTCATAAAGAAAGGATGACATGACTTTGACAAGATATCTACAAGTTCAAGAGGTGCAGAGATCAAGGATTTCAAAGTTAGGGTTTCACAGTGCCCCAAATCAGGGTTTCTTACTAATCGGGGAACCCAAAGTCAAACTTTTCATATGGACAAGAGCCAATACCATAGGAAATGGTTTAAAAAGCTCATATTCACCTTGGAAGTCCATTTATAGGTTTGAAATACCTCATAGGATATCCAATCAAAAAATCAGACACCAGGGTCTCTAGTGTAATTTCCACCTGGACCAAAAAGTCAAAGTTTGACTTTTTCACCCAAAATATTTCTTATGACCTATATTACATGAATATATGGTCCATGAATTCATTTGATAACAAAAAAACTAGAAATTTAAAGATAACTTGCAAAAGGGGCAATCTTTGAAATTTAGAAAATTTTCTAAGTTATAAGAAAAAGTGTTCAAGTACCCTACTTTCAAGCATCATAACTTGTCATCCAAGCATCAGATTTTTGTGAACCAAATCTCAAATGAACGATCTTGCCACAAAATACAAATTATTCAACTACACAAAACTCCAATTCATCATAGATTCTGAGTTGAAGATTGATCAAAATCAAGAAAAAAATGGAAATTTCAACACTTAGACAAAATTTGCTTAAGTACAAAATCAGTCAAAACATCAAAAATTGGATGCATTTTTCACATAGTTCCAAGCTGAATCAATTCCAATGTTAAACATCAACGTTGTTGCAAATGTTGACAAAAATTCAAAGAGCCAATTTGCATGAAAATATCTTTCTTGTGCATGAAGAAATCATGGATCAAAGTCACCATGACAAACTGTTTTTCGAAAAAACAGATTTTCATAAACTTGAAAAGCATCTTAACAATCATTACAAACCTGATCAAACATAAAAATGCATGATTGCGCCAAGGAATTCCCACTAATGGCATTTATGTAATTCAACACCTATGCATTTCAATTCAATGGTCACCATGCTCCAAAATGGCATATTCTTGGATATCATGATCAACAAGCAATAGGTGTCCCCTATCCAAGTTCAAAATATCTGAAGAATGTGAACTTGCCTCCTGCATAGCTGAGCTATTTGAGGGATCTCATAATTCATCATTTAAGAGATATTATGGCAAGCAATGATCAACAATGCTGATTGTAACACCCCAAATTTGCCCTCTTCTGTTTAGCATCATCATCATATCATAATCATCATAAGCATGTCATATCCTTAGCATTTTGCATAGAAAAATGAAGCATAACACTCACATGTTCTAGCATAAGGCATATGATTAACCATCCGGGAAATTTGAAGCACTGCAAGTCAAAATCAATAGCATAGTGACCTGGCAAGAATCTCACATGATCATTTTGCACAAGCTCTGTATCATCTTCAAGAACCTAAAAAAGGATGAGGATCAAAATCAGCTTGAAACGGTTGGCGTCGGGTTATTCTTGAGGTTTCCCACCAAAAGGAGGGAAATTCAAATTTTCCCTGTATTAACCTGTTAACACATTTGGTTAACCGGTTAACGACTACGAAATTTGAATTCCAGCAGCAAGTTCAGCATGTGTGTCTTGGCTCCATTTTCCAATTTTCTGATTTTTATTCATTTGAATTAATTGGGAATTATGGAGAAGGATCTAGAGCATTTGTCCAAGCCTAATTCCAATGCTAAATCCTAATCACTTTCTAAGCCAATGCCAAGCCATATTTTTGGATCCCAAACCAAAATTTTGGGCCCCAAACCTAAACCATATTTATTCCATTTCCCTCCAAACCAAGAGGCTCTCTCTCTCTCTCTCTCTCTCCCACAATTTTCACTTCTCATTTTCTGAATTTTGAGCTCTCTCACTTTTTTCTCCCCATTTTCCAAATCACTCAAAGTTCCTCTTTGAAGATCACATAACTTTGCATTAAAGTGTGTAGATCTTGGAACTAGACCTCCATCCATAGCTTCTTTGCATCATTTTGCTGGTTTATTACTTGGTTCAGATCTAGTTTGGAGATTAGAAGTGCTTGTAGAGTCAAAATTATGCATCAAGACCTTTTGCTTGCATTTATTTTGCATGGAGTGTGAAGATTAGCACCGGATCTTCTATGTTTTCCGCGATATCTCTCATTTCCAGCTCAAACAACATTTACCAAAGCATATCTCAGCTTTGTAGGTTGGTTAATTTCAGATTTAGCTTTTTTTTTAGCTTATTTGCATGCTTGCGCTTTAGATTCACCATGTGCTTGTGTATTTGATTATGTTGCATGAATTGATTGGTTGATTTGTAACCAAATCCGTGTGGTAATGTTCATGAGCTTAATGATATGGATTAATGTGAATTTATCTATTTACTCCATGTATAATTGATTGTTGGTCTGGTGTAAGATAATTTGATTAAGTTGGTTTGAGCTGCTGTTTCTGCAGGATTTGCTGTTGTTTTGACAGTGTTAACCGGTTAACGCTTTTGGTTAACCAGTTAACGCACCTGTTTTATGCGTATTTTGTGCAGGTTTGAACTGGTTAACCGGTTAACGCATTTGGTTAACCGGTTAACATTGAGGCAGAATGACGTTTTGGGGTTGTTTTGAGCTTGTTTGATCCCCTTGCTTGTTTTAATTGCCATGGATCATTGTATGATCATTGAACATGCTATTTTAGGGTGATTTTCTTGCCGGTTGATGTATGCTTTCATGTTTTCGACGCGTAAGTCGTGTATTTGCAATGCTTGGCATGTTGTTTGATCCTTGTTTGCTAGAACCATTGAACACGCTAGTTCCATGATTATGTTGATCAATTTGCTGGAATTTTTCTAACATTGCAGGGGCTTATGGTAAGAGAAGTGTGGATGTTTATCCACATTTCAACTCTTCATCTTTCCTCTTTTGCTTTGCTTTTGCTTTGTGATGTTTGATGTGCTTTGTGCCATCATGTGGTTCTCTTTCCCCTCTCTAGCTTTCTTCTCCTTTAATTTTTTTTTGCTTCTCTTTTGATCATCCTTTCTCTTAGGATAGTTGAAGCCTCACTAACCTTAGGAATCCTTTGCATGCTAACATTAGGATTCGTTAGTCCCCCCATTAGATTTTTTACCTTTAAGATCTTTGGTTCTCTTCTCTTCTCATCTCAAAATAAAGAGCATAAAACATTTAATAAGGATTGAAGTGGGCTCCTGTGCAATAGCCTTATTCCATGAAACACTTGTATTTGTCCCATCTTGGGATAATGCAAGCTTGTTCATCATGATGCACAAGTCTGATCATGAGACCATTTTCATCAAGGAAATCATAAAACACACTTCTTCACAAAAATTACAAAAAACACTTAATAAATTCAACGAGTTAGTGAGCTTAGGCCCCAATCTCTGGAAACAAGTTTTGGGGATCTTCTCCTTACTTGAGTGTGCTTGTTCTATTATTCCATCTTGGAATGTAGTAGCAAGTACACATTCCATGGAAAAGAACTTGAGTTCACTTCCTTGTGCCACACTCATAGAAAGCTTCTAAAAAACACTAAACAAACAATAAACGTCTCTCCTTCGGGAATTCTTTTCTCATCACCTTCACTCTCATCGTACGAACTTGCTCCTACTTGTCATTTTGCAAGATGGTAACACACTCGTCTTCCGAGCCTGCAACACCTGAGCATTGACATAGGCAGTTCAAGCCTTAAGACACAAGAAATCTTTCCCACCCATAGTTAGGGGAACTACGACGACTCTGATCCTCATTGTCCAGATGATGTACGTAGGCAGCGGGGTAGGGCCCGTTCGAGCACAATCTTTATTTTCCCTACATTTTTTCTCTTTGTTTTCTTTCTCAGTTCCTTTTCCAGTTCCAGTTCCTTTTCTTTTGCAGCAACTTTCATTTCTTCACCCTTTGAAACAGATTTCTTTGCAAGCGTGGATCCCGTCAGGTACGGCGGACGATCTGGGTGCTAATACCTTCCCAGGTTGTAACCGACTCCTGAACCCAGTTTCTTTGGTTCACAGGACCCATGTCCTTCCTTTTCTTTTCTTCTGGTTTGTGCAGCATTACCATTCCCGTTCCTTCGGGATAAAAATGTCTGGCTGGCGACTCTACCTCTTTCTGTGCCACTTTCACGTTTGTACCAGGATAGAAATCCGGGGAGTGACAGTTGGCGACTCTGCTGGGGATCGAACCCAGAATCTCTGGTTCCCTTGAGAGTCTCTCCAAGCGCTTGCGTGTTTCTGTTTCATTGGGTGTTGATTGTTTGTCGTTGCGTGTTGTATTTTACTGTTGTTTATTTACAATTTTATTTACAGCTTTATTTACAGTTTTCAGTATTTATTTTCCTGCATCAAATTTTATACTGGACTGTCTGGACTGGATTTTTCTGTTTGGTGAGACTTGGGTGATACTGTTACTGTGAGATGAGCTCATTACCAAGGTTCGAGTGCACCTTAGGACTTAGAGTGGTTCCACTTTGGCCTCATGAGATCTTGTCATGGGGGTAGTAGTGAGTTCCACGCCCATATTTGCGACCGTCTTGGAAATGTCTTGATTTGGGGATCTTCCTCTCTTATTTCATAACCTTGATAGTTATGTGCAGCTGGGGACCTATCATTGAGAACCTTGTGGAAACATCCCTCTCTAGTGGTGATAGTGGCAGACCACATTGTGTGGCAAACCCATTCGCACCCGAGGGCCCACCTGGAACTCACATAGGATGGCCTTGTTTTCTCGGACTCAGCTGAGGCCTCCCTGAGTAGTACATAATGCCAAACCGATTCCCTGATTTGGTCATGAGCCATTTCTCAGAAATGGTGAACATATTATTGCTATTCGGCTTTGAGAGTCCATGATGTTTGACCCGGAGCACACCAGTGAGATTGGGAGGGGTTTATAGGTTTGCAGGAGCCTTTGACCTCCACATACCCTCATTATCAGTGTGGTCTTTGTTATGATTTGGTCATTATGGTTCTGGAATTCTTGATCTTTTGGTTCTGAGGGTTTCTATCAGATGGTTATGGTTCAGAGAATCGTGGTTTTCAGTTATTTGGGGGGTCCCAATATCCAGTATCCAAATGGTCCTGAATTGATCATATGCTTGCATTGCATCATACTCGCATTAACTATTTGTGTTTTCATTTTCAGGTTTTGTTTACAGTTTAGCACCTAGTTCTGGTAATTGTAAGCTTTCCAGATGGAATAAGTTAAGAAAATTACAAGAAAGAAAAATGTCCATTATACTTTTCTCCAACCAGAAGTCAAGAGTGTTTAGAGACTAGCAGGGCTGATGAATGATCAGGTTTTAGGGAACTTCAGAAAGAGGTATGGTCAGATTTTGAAGTACATGGATAAACCTACTACAGACCAGAAGGATAGCTTGCACACTTTGCTTCAATTCTATGATCCCTTGTTGCGGTGTTTTGTATTTCCGGATTATATCTTGGCTCCTACCTTGGAGGAGATTTCTAGCATTTTGGGTATTCCTGTCAGAGATACTTTGCCTTACTATGGATCGGAGATAGCTCTCAAGGAAGAAGATATATCCAGAGTCTGTCGTATACCAGTTGCTAAGGTCAAGAAAGCTTTGAAGGACAGTGAGGGCAAAAGACTTCCTTGGGATGTGCTTATACCAGAAGTTGAAGAGTATGCCAAAGAGAGTAAGTGGGGAGATTTTGGTGTTGTGGTGGCCTTGATGGTATATGGATCTAGTCTTTTCCCGGGAGAAAAGGAGTTTGTAAGCCTGGAGGTAATTCCCATTTTTGCTAAAGGTAACCCTGTACCAACTTTGTTGGGAGATTTCTACTACAATGTTCACTACCGGAATGAGAAAGGCAGAGGTGGACCAGTGGGTTGTTGTGCTCCATTATTTGCTGATTGGTTTGCAAAGCAATTGCCAAAGTCAGGCCCTTTCAAAGAGATGAGAGATGAATGGAGGTGGTCCAGGAGGCTAATGGGACTAACTTCTAAGGATATAGCTTGGGGTTACAACAGGGATTTGCTGGGAAAGGAGTTACTGGTTAGTTGTGGGAGTTTTGCTAATGTGCCCTTGCTAGGGAGAAAGGGTGTGATCAGTTACCATCCAGTCTTAGCCAGGAAACAATTTGGTTATCCTCTGAGGGATCCACCAAGTACGGAAGAATTAGTTGGGTCTTTGTACTTTTCTATGGAGGGAAACAAAGAGTTGGTCATACAAGCATCTCAGGCTTGGGCTCACAGGGTGAAGAAAGGAAAGAAGGATTTTGGAAGGGTAGATCCCAAGACATATCCGCCGTTTTCTACGTGGTTGCAGAAGTGTGTAGAGGAATTGCTCATGCCATTTTCAGTGGAAGCTCCATTGTATCCCAAAGAGGTGCCATGACATAATACTGTTTCTCTTGAAGAGTATAAGAAGTTGGAAGCTCAGTTGCACGAGGTCTGGGTAGAGAATGCTGAAATGTTTAACTTGTACCACCTTGCCAATCGTGCTAAGAATGAAGTAGAAGAAAAGCTACAGAGGATGCAGGTTACCTTAGAAGATAAAGAAAAGGAGTTTGCTGAAAGAGAAGCTCACTTTCAGAGATTGGGTCTAATGGAATCAAAAAGAGAAGAGAAGCGTAAGAAGACTTTGAAGGCTCTTAAGGAAGCTCACCAGTCCATTGTTTGGTTACAGGGCCAAAGAGAACAAGAGCAGATATACAAAGAAAAGGTTTTCGAGGTACAGATGGCCTTCAAGAAAGAAGAAGTAGAACAAGTTCACAAAATACGAAGAGAGAAGACTCAACAATTGGCACAGAGCCAGATGGCCTTGGAGGAGGCATTGAAAGAGATTGCAGAGCTTAAGCTGAGAGCAGGCGTGAAGAAGAACCAGACATAAATGACGGCTACAGAAGAAGAACCTGAGTCTTTCCTTTAGTCTAGGATTTTAATTTATTGTTGTTCAGACTACCTACAGGCTTGTTGTAGGAGTCTTGCTTTATCTTTTTGTTCATGTATTGACCTGTAACCTTTCGGGGAATTTGTTTGTGCTCTGACTTTGGCTGCTAGTGGGTTATCCATATTATGCAATGTTAAATTCTAGTTACCATTTTTGAGTACGCAAAGCTTGTTTGTTTGAGACTGCTGAGATCTGAACACTCTTCAAAGGGAGAGTTTGGAAATTAATGCTCAAAGGGGCTATCTGGAGAAAATACCAGAACGGGGGCATATAAATGCCTAAACATGGAAACATGAATAGTTACATTGCATGAATATAACGTGTTTGCTGTTTTGCAGGTAGTTCATCAGTTTTCTAACGTTTATGTCATTTCAGGCACTATAGCTCCTAAGAAGGTTCAGAAACAGCCAACTGTACACAGATACCCTACAAAAGTGAACAGACAGAGAGCAATGGAACAGATGCAAGCAGATCTGGATGACTTAAGAGCAAGAATGGACAACTTCATGACCCTCATGGCTGGGATGGGTCAAACTCAGGAGCGCTTGCGCGAGATGGTGGAAAACAATCAGGCCAAGAACAATGGGGTAGCAGATGGAGGTAATCGCAATGGGGCTGGCGCCCGTCAAGTTGAAATCCTTGTGTTACAACCAGGGGTTACTATTGTCAATGATGGAATGAATAACATGCAGATGGATGGGCAAGATGAACAGTTTACTTTGCTGGATGAGGCAGAAGGCCAATGAATTGACATGAATAGAAAGTTTGAAGAAATGGCTGAGCAAATTCGTGCCATTCAATCTCAAAGTTCTCTGGGGTTTAATATCACTGACTTGAGCTTGGTGCCAGGGGTTAGAATTCCCTACAAGTTTAAGGTCCCTACTTTTGACAAGTACAACGGCACGACTTGCCCGAAAACTCACCTCCAGTCTTTTGTCGGAAGAATTGCTGCACATACAGATGACGAGAAGCTGTGGATGTATTAATTCCAAGATAGCCTTGTGGGAGCCTCCTTGGAGTGGTACATGAAGCAGAGCATGGTTAATATTCGAAGCTGGAAGGATTTAGCAGAGGCATTTGTGAAACAGTATCAATACAATTTGGATATGGCTCCAAATCATACTCAGTTGCAAACCATGTCTCAGAATGCTAAAGAAGGGTTCAAGGAGTACGCCCAGAGGTGGCGTCAACTTGCTGCTAGAGTACAACCTCCCTTGTTGGAAAATGAGATGGAGGACATGTTCATGGGAACGCTACAAGGTGTGTTTATTGAGAGGTTGACATCTTGTTCAACAACAAAGTTCAATGACATTGTGATAGCAGGGGAGAGGGTTGAAACTCTTTTGAAGATGGGGAAAATTCAAGACCCCGGTGCAGGTAGCTCAAGTGGTGTGAGGAAAGCTTTTAATGGACCTCCGAGAAGAATAGAGGGAGAAACTAATGTTGTGTACGGCCGAGGATGAGGCCGGGGATGCAGAGGATCCTATGAGCAAGTGGTAGTTGTCACTATTCCATCAAGTCTTGTGCAACAAACTCAACAACAACAATAACCGCAGTGCAATAATCATCAGCAAAGACCCTATCAATAGAGACAAGCTCGTCCAGCTAACAGGGTACTTGAAGCCATTCCAATGACGTACACGGCACTGCTTCAAAGGTTGTTAGATTTGAACTTGGTTCAATTGAGGACATTAGCAGAACCTCCACCTGGAGAGCTTCAAGTGGGGTATGATGCTAACGCAAGATGCGCGTTTCATTCAGGAGCTCCCGGGCACTCGACAGAGAAGTGCAGGGCATTGCAGCATAAGGTCCAGGATTTGATTGACTCAAAGGCAATTAACTTCGCACCGTCTCCAAATGTTACATCAAATCCCATTCCAAACCATGGAGGGGCAAGGATAAATGCTGTGGACAGTGGTGAGAGGTTAAGCTTGATTTTGAAGGTGGAGGAAGTGAAGACTTCATTGCTGGTTGTGAAAGACAGATTGCTGAAAGGGCAAGTATTCCCAGGGTGTGGTTATGACTGTGAAGGGTGTTTGAGTTCAGTTAATGGCTGTGAAGACTTGAAGGTTGGGTTGCAATATCTGATTGACGAGGGGTCGCTACAGTTTGATAGGATTGATGATAGAAGCAATTGTGTGTCTACCATAACAATTTACTTTGATCCTACTGAAGTTCCTGTCCGGAGGGAGCCTGTGACTATCTATGTTCCAGAGGTTAGTCCTGTTACCATTACTGTTCCAGGACCAGTTCCTTATGCTGATGACAAAGCCATCCCGTGGCACTATGGCTCGGATGTGTATGTAGAAGGTCAGAAGGTGGAGAGTAAAGTAGTGACAATTGACCCGACTGTGGTGAATGTTAGAGGAGTTGGTGGATTTACAAGAAGCAAGCGTCTTTTTGCTCCTCAAGCTCTTAGAGGAGATCTTGAAGCTGAAGCTGCTGCAAAGGCTAAGGGCAAACAGGTAGCGACCGAAAAGGTGACAACTCCTGCTGCCGGGCAAGGCACTTTTGAAAAAGAAGTGGAGGAGTTTATGAGGATAATAAAGAAGAGTGACTATAAAGTAGTTGAACAGCTGAATCAAACTCCGTCCAAGATATCTATCATGTCATTGTTAATGTGTTTTCCAGCCCATAGGGAAGCTTTATTGAAAGTTTTACAGATGGCATATGTACCACAGGAGATAACGGTTAACCAATTGGAGGCTGTAGTAGGCAGCATAAATGCCAGCGTAAATGAAGGTCGCAATCACAACAAAGCCATGCACATCACCATGAAGTGTATGGGTGTTGTCCTGTCACATGTCTTAGTAGATACCGGCTCTTCTCTCAATGTGCTCCCTAAGAAGGCCTTGATGAAGTTGAATATTGATGGCATTGTTTTGCGACCCAGTGATTTAATTGTGAAAGCCTTTGATGGGTCCCGGAGGTCTGTGTTCGGGGAGGTTGAGCTACCTGTGAAGATAGGATCTCAAGTGTTCAAGAGCACGTTCTATGTCATGGATATTCAACCTGCTTACAGTTGCTTGCTAGGACGTCCCTGGATCCATGTTGCAGGCGCAGTGACATCCACGTTGCATCAGAAGCTGAAGTATGTGGTGGATGGTCAGGTGATCACTGTATGTGGAGAAGAGGATATTTTTGTGAGTCATCTGTCAACTTTCAAGTACGTGGAAATGGACGGGGAAATTCATGAAACGTTGTGTCAAGCCTTTGAAGTAGTCAATGTTAGTACTTTGGCTCCGGCGGAGAGGAACAACGAGAAGGAATGGACCTCTATCTACTCCTATAAGCAAGCCAAAGAAGTGGTCCAATCTGGAAGTGCCCAGGGATGGGGCAAGTTGCTGGAGTTGGAAAAGAAAGACGACAAGTTTGGTCTTGGTTACCAGCCTGGTGGGTCCAACTGGCCTCAGGATAATAATGTCATAACTTTCACAAGCGCCGAAATGCTCGATCGCAACAACATCTGTGCAACAAGTGAAGAAAGGGACAGTGACTGCGACTGGGATAGCTGGATTCACCCATGTGCACCTGGGGAGGAGCTCCGGAACTAGTATGCCGAGGATTTCGTTCAAGTTACTTGGAAATCAAAGTAATATACTTGTTTCCTTTTTATCATGCTGCATGTCAATCCTGCACTCTTCCCAAGGTGCACGGATCCATTTGTAGGGCCGCCATGCTTTTAATGCATTTATTTTTTCCATGAAATAAAGGACATTTTTCAAGCAAATTTTTGTTCTCTTTCTTTCGTTTTAAAATTTTTCGCAACAAATAAAATGGCAATGTTTTTCCTTTTGTTTGTGTGTTTGCGTCTCTTTTGAAAAAGAACAGATTCTCAAATAAGCACATCATCTGTGTAGTGTTGATCATCCGGATTCTAGTGATAACGTTCCTGCTATGACCACGCATGACTTCGACAATCCTATCTACCAAGCTGATGAAGGGGTTGAGGAAGACTGTGAACTCCTGGAAGAATTGGTCAGGTTATTGAAACAAGAGGAAAGGGTCATTCAGCCTCATCAGGAAGAGATAGAGATCATCAACATCGGGACTGAAGAGGTAAAGAAGGAGATAAAGATTGGGGCCAGCCTGCAGGCCGAGGTAAAGAAGGAGTTGATTAGTATGCTACGTGAATATGTAGATATCTTCGCCTGGTCGTATCAAGATATGCCATGGCTAGATACTGACATTGTTGTGCATAAGCTGCCACTAAGAGAAGATTGTCCTCCAGTGAAGCAAACGCTGAGAAGAACTCGTCCTGATATGGCGATGAAGATCAAGGAGGAAGTTCAGAAACAATGGGATGTCAGATTCCTTGCCGTAACTAGTTACCCACCTTGGGTAGATAATTTTGTGCCTGTACAAAAGAAAGACGGAAAAGTTCAGATGTGCGTTGATTATTGGGATCTAAACAGAGCGAGTCCGAAGGATGACTTTCCATTACCTCACATTGATGTGCTGGTAGATAACACCGCTCACTTCTCGGTATTTTCTTTCATGGATGGCTTCTCCAGGTATAATCAGATCAAGACGGCACCGAAAGACATGGAGAAAACAATGTTCATTACCCCGTGGGGTACATTCTGTTACAAGGTTATGCCCTTTGGGTTGAAGAACGCTGGGGCAACGTACCAGCGGGCTATGGTCACATTGTTCCACGACATGATACACAAAGAGATTGAATGCTATATGGACGACATGATTGCCAAGTCCCGAGACGAAGAAGAGCATCTGGTCAATCTCAAAAAGCTGTTTGATAGAATGATAAAGTATAAGCTGAGGTTGAATCCAAACAAGTGTACTTTCGGAGTGCGGTCCGGAAAATTTCTGAGTTTTATTGTTAGCCAGAAAGGAATTGAGGTGGATCCTGCAAAAGTAAAAGCAATACAAGACATGCCTGCACCGAAAACAAAAAAAGAAGTGCGCGGGTTTTTAGGGAGATTGAACTACATTTCACGGTTCATATCTCATCTAACTGCCACGTGTGAACCAATATTCAAATTGTTGAGAAAAGAACAAACGGTCAGGTGGAATGAGGACTGTCAAAAAGCCTTTGAAAAGATAAAAGAATATTTGCAGACACCTCCGATTCTAATGCCCCCAGTTCCAGGACGGCCACTTATCATGTACTTGACTGTGCTAGAGGGGTCGATGGGGTGTGTTCTAGGCCAACATGACGAGTCTGGTCGAAAAGAGTATGCTATTTACTATCTTAGCAAAAAGTTTACCGACTGTGAATCTCGTTACTCACTGCTCGAGAAAACTTGCTGCGCTTTGGTATGGGCTGCTCGCCGACTGAGATAGTATATGTTGACCCATACCACACTGATAATTTCAAAAATGGACCCTGTCAAGTATATTTTCGAGAAACCAGCATTAACCGGAAGGGTTGCAAGGTGGCAAATGATCTTAACAGAGTATGACATACAATATACTTCTCAGAAAGCCATCAAAGGAAGTGTGTTGTCAGATTACCTTGCGCAACAGCCATTGGAAGACGACTATCAGCCAATGAAATTTGATTTCCCTGATGAGGACATCATGTACCTCAAAGCAAAAGATTGCGAGGAACCACTTCTGGAGGAGGGGCCAGACCCTGAATCCAAATGGAAGTTGATGTTTGATGGGGCAGTCAATATCAACGGACGTGGAGTTGGTGCTGTTCTTATCACTCCTGAAGGTGTACACTTTCTCTTCGCTGCCAGAATTACTTTTGGCTGCACCAATAATGAAGCGGAATACGAGGCGTGCATAATGGGAATAGAGGAGGATATTAATCTTCGGATTAAGACTCTCGATATATTCGGAGATTCAGCCCTCGTTATCAATCAGATTACTGGCAAGTGGTATACACATCAAGAACACTTAGTTCCTTATAGGGATTACGCTAGAAGACTGTTTACGTTCTTCACGACAGTTAAGCTTCACTATATACCACGAGATGAGAATCAATTTGCCGATGCATTGGCTACTCTTTCTTCGTCCATCAAAGACTTGTGTTGGAATTATATGCCCAAGATTGACATTTCCCGGCTAGACACACCAGCTTATGCTTTCTCTGTAGACGCAGTGTCTGATGAGAAACCTTGGTACTTTGATATCAAGCTTTTCCTGGAAAAACAAGAATACCCAGCTGGGGCATCATCCAACGACAAGAAGACCTTAAGACGACTTGCTGCCAGCTTCTTCTTGAATACAGATAGGGTTTTGTATAAGAGGAACTTTGACATGGTCTTGCTCAGATGCGTGGATAGACACGAAGCAAGCCTGTTAATGCAAGAAGTCCACGAGGGATATTTCGGTACTCATGCAGGAGGACATGCAATGGCTAAGAAGTTGTTGAGATCGGGGTACTATTGGATAACAATGGATGCAGACTGTTGTTCGTACGCCCGTAAGTGCCACAAGTTCCAAATTTATGCAGACAAGGTGCATGTCCCTCCCAGCCCGCTCAACGTCATGTCATCTCCTTGGCCCTTTTCTATGTGGGGCATTGACATGATCGGGAAAATAGAGCCTACTGATTCAAACGGTCATCGTTTCATTTTGGTCGCGATTGATTACTTCACTAAGTGGGTTGAAGCAGCGTCTTATGCCAATCTCACTCGTCAAGTGGTAGCCAGGTTTTTGAAAAGAGACATTATTTGTAGATACGGAGTGCCCGAGCAAATCATTACTGATAATGGTTCCAACTTAAACAACAAGATGATGGCAGAATTGTGTCGGGACTTCCAGATTCAACATCATAACTCTTCTCCTTACCGACCAAAGATGAATGGTGCGGTGGAAGCGGCTAACAATAACATTAAGAAGATTGTGCAAAAGATGGTTGTCACTTACAAGGATTGGCATGAGATGTTACCATTTGCGTTGCATGGGTACCGAACGTCAGTCAGGATGTCAACCGGGGCAACTCCCTTCTCATTGGTATATGGCATGGAGGCAGTCTGGCCCGTCGAGGTAGAAATTCCTTCATTGCATGTGATGATGGATGTGAAGATTGATGAGGCTGAATGGGTACGTGCTCGATACAGTCAATTATGTCTAATTGGAGAAAAGAGATTAGCAGCTATCTGTCATGGTCAGCTTTATCAAAGGAGAATGAAGCGAGCTTTCGACCAACGAGTACGTACTCGGGAGTATCAAGTAGGCGAGCTTGTGCTCAAGAGGATCGTTCCACCAGGTTCAGATCATAGGGGCAAGTGGACCCCAAACTACGAAGGCCCGTTCATAGTGAAGAAAGTTTTCTCGGGAGGAGCACTGATGCTCACTACTATGGATGGAGAAGATTTCCAATCCCCTGTTAACTCGGACGCAGTTAAAAAATAATTCGCATATGTAACACCCCAAATTTTCCCTCTTCATTTTAAGCATCATATCATATCATATTCATCATGAACATATCACATTCTTGGCATCTTAGCATAGAAAGATGAGGCATAACATTTCTCATGACCTAGCATTAGGCATATGATCATCTGTGGAGGTTCTTGAAGCATCACAAGCTATGAAAAGGGGCCCAATGGATTTGTACAAGTCCTATGAGGGGTCTACATTGCATTTACAAGTTCAAGTTCATTTACAAAAGCTCAGAAGGTTGGAAGATCATCAGGGAATCCAGGCTAGGGCAAAGCTCCTACACAATGATCCCAAATTAGGGTTTGAGTTTCAAGCATGAAAACCTCAATAATTTGGCAATTTCATTTGGGAAAAGTCTTTTACATGTTAAGAGGATCCTAGGGATGAAATTTGGTGAGAAAATTCCTTGTGGAAGTCAAGCATTTCTTCAGTTGCTTGTAAATGAAGAAACTGGTCAACTGTGCCTTAAAAAAGTCAACTGTGAGATTTCAAGGGGTCCAACCCCATTTTTATAGCCAAGGGATGTTCTTATAATTTTAAAAGAGGTTTGGCAAGTTCAAAGATCAAGAATCATGAGGTTTTGAGGTGTTTTTCAAAATTGGTGCAAAGTTGGTTATGGGAAATGCCATTTTTGGCAAGTTTTTGCCCTAAATTTCAAGTGATCATAACTTGGTGAAACATTCTTCAAATGGACCAAAGTCAAACATGAAAGTTGGAGATTAAGGCCTCCCATTTTCAAAAAGTACAAGTAATTTTTCATAGCCTTCATGGTTGAAGAGATAGCGCCCTCGAAAATTCATGCAAAACTAGGGCAAACTTGATTTTTTCAATTGTGCACAAGAGCAAAAAGTCTTGAATCTTAATTTTGAGTATTGGTACATACCAAATGAGGTTCTAATATTAAAATGCATTGCAAATAGGTCACTTTGCTCCAAGAATTACATCAAATTCGTGCATGATGAGAATTTCACTTCATAAGTGCAAAAAGTGCATGTTCATGAAAAGAGTGTGACACTCTCATCCAAAGGCCAAGATCTGTTGGATTGAAATCAAGGGTGGGATTGTGAGTGCACATGGGAAAGAGGCAAGGCAATGCATGAGGTTTTCATGAGATCACACCAAACTTGCCAATTTTGCAAAATCTCACACACTCTCCATTCCCACGTGCAAATTTCCTCATTCTTTCAGCATTGATTCATGACCTCATATAAAAGCAAATTAGGGTTTTAGAGAATCCAGATCTCACTCATTCCTCAGCTTCCAAGTTTTTGCTCAATTTTCATTTTCATTCGAATCTTGCTACACACTTTCTCTCTTCACAAACAAACCACGGATCCTTCATCCTTGAGAGCTCAGGATCACAAATCCATCCATTGTGCAAGCTATTTCTCAAGATTCATCACCTTGCCATTTCAGGGAAGTTAGCTGCAAACTCTCAGATCCAGCAAGATTCAAGACTCTAGTTGCATTTATTTTGCAACTAGAGTGCATTTGGAGTGGATTGGCATCCTTATCTTGGCTTCTAACAAGCTTTTTCAAGAACAACAAGTTCAGGTGAGTTCAAAATCTTCAGATCTAAAAATGAAAATAGTTGTGTGCATTGTAATCCTCTGGTCATGCTGATCATTCTGCTGGTTTTAGATTCAAGTTTAATGCACTATTGAGCTTGTTATGTGATTTTGAAATTTCATGGTAGAAACTGTTTGTGTTTGATCTGTAAAATCCTTTGATCCATTGAGTTTTTCATCATCATATTTGAACTCAGGGTGGTGTGATTACTTGATCTGGAGATTTTTGTTCATTTTTATTAAGATCTGTTCATGTTGTGAGCTTTCCGGTGCCGGAGCCCTAGCTCCGATCACCGGAATCTGGGCGTGTGTGCTAGGGTTTCTAAATGAAGAAGATGATCTTGGAGTCGTTAGATCTCATCATCTGGACGTACAGGCTTGTGACACCTCATTTAATGAGTGTGCTCTCTCTCACGTGCATCTGAGTTTCATTTTAATTATTTATGTTGCGCGCCTCATGATAGTTGTTGTGTTCCCTCAGCTTTGGTCCAATGAATCTACCACGTTAATTAATGAAGTGACTCACAGGATGTGTCCATTTGATCCTCTGGCTATTGTTTTTCCTTCATTTTCTTTGAATTTCCACCCACATATTATACACCAGCGCAGACCCAGTGGGCTTAGGCTGTTATCCACACCCCCTTGCCTCCTGGGCCCATTTCATTTGAATTGTTTTCTCTTCTATTCGCACCCCTAGCTCCTCTTCTCATTTTATTTCTTTTTTTCTTCTATTTCTTTTATATCATTTTGCTTTTTAATTTTTAAAATTAGTTCCAAGTGTCCAAAAATTCTGAATTAATTCATGGATGTTCATTTGAGTTTTCTTTAATTTTCCATATTTTTCTTTTCCATTTATTTTTAATAGCCACGTTTCAATTAATTCCTTCATGTAATTAATTCATTTTAATTCCTTTTTGTGCATGCTGCCTTGTCCAATTTCCACATTGATCCTCATTTTGAATTTCTTGTTGGTTCTTTTTGCTCTGGATTCATAAGAAGGTGTAGTTCATGGGTGATTTTTATTCTGATGTTTAGGAACTTGGTCATTTGGTTTTGGTCCTTGACTTGTGGATGAAGTTTCTTAACCCTAGTTGTTGTTTGAGCCTTCTTTTGACTTGCATAGCTTCTGAATTTCTTCCTATCCTTTTGGCATGTTGTTATATCATGATTGAAGATCATTTGTCCAAAGTTGTGGAATTTTTGGGTGCATTGTTGATTTGATTTGAATTTTTGTTCTTAACTTGTCCCATTTTGGCTTCTTTTTTATCATAAGTCTTCTCCTTAGCTTAGAAGGGCACTTGTGCCAACTTCTTCATCTCATTTGGGGTCTCTTTAGGGTATTGATATCATTCTGATCTTGGTTTAGGGTTTGTGTCTTGGAAATTTTGTGATTTGCTTACCTTTGAAGTTCATCCTTTCTTATGTGCATCCACCTCCCTTCTTTGCTTCTTTCCTCTCATTATGTGATTGTATAGCTTTGTGTTTCTCTTCTCCTCATCTTTCTTGCTTCTAAAGCACTTCTTTAACTTGTATTTGGTGCTGGTATTGTGCCTTGAGTTCATGTTTTGTGTATTTTTGCTTTGCATCTTCTTAAGTTTGCCTTGTTTTGCCATGTGATTCATGTTGCTTCATATTGACTTGTATGCTTCTTTTCTCATTCTTATGACTTGCATTTGCATTGAGCTTTTGTATGTATGACTTCACTTCTGTTTGCATGATGTTGGGATGTCATTTTGTTCATTTTGCTTTGCTTGTATGCTTATGTTGCTAACCTTTTCAGGGGCTATGGTAAGTGAGAGGTGTGGATGTGATTCCCACATCTCCAAATCTCATCTCTTCTTTTCTTATTCTTACTTGTGCTAACCTTTGATTGTTGGGCTTAGGCCTTACTTCTCTCCTTTCCTATCCTTCTTTCTTCTTCTTCTCTTCTTCTTTCTTTCTTCTTTAGGATAGTAAACCACCCTAACTTAGGATTTCCCATGCATGACAACACTTAGGAATCTTTAGTCCCCCATTAGACTTTTTCCTTTGTGATCCTTTTGGTTTCTTTTCTCTTCTCATCTCAAAACCCTAAAAAACACTTAATAAAGTTTGAAGTGACACCTTGAGCAATAGCCTTATCCCATGAGATACTTGTAGTCTTCCCATCTTGGGATAGTACAAGCTTATCTTGTGATGCACAAGTATGATCAAGATATCATCTTCACCAAGAAAATCATAAAAAACACTTCTTCATTGTAAATACCAAAAGCACTTAATAAGTTAATGAGTTAGTGAGCTTAAGCCCTAATCTCTGGACTCAAGTTTTGGGGATCTTCTCCTTACTTGAGTGTGCTTGTTCTATTATTCCATCTTGGAATGTAGTGACAAGTGCACATTCCATGGAAAAGAGCTTGAGTTCACTTCCTTGTGACACACTCATAAGAAGATTCATAAAAAACACAAACAAACAATAAGCGTCTTTCCTTCGGGAATTCTTTTCTCATCTCATTCGCTCCGTACGCGAACTTGCTCCTACTTGTCATTTTGCAAGACGGTTACGCACCCGTCGTCCGAGTCTGCAACACCTGAGCAATGGCATAGGCAGTTCAAACCTTAATTCACAAGAAATTTCTTTTCTACCCCTAGTTAGGGGAACTACGGCGTCTCTGATCCTCATTGTCCAGATGAGGTACGTAGGCAGCATGGTAGGGCCCGTTCGAGCACAATCTTTATTTTCCCTACATTTTTTCCTTTTCATTTCTTTTTCAGTTCCCTTTTCGTTTCTTTTATCCAGTTCAGTTTCATCTTCTTTGCAGCAGCTTTCATTCCTTCACCCTTTGAAACAGTTTCTTTGCAAGCGTGGATCCCGTCGGGTACGGCGGACGATCTGGGGTGCTAATACCTTCCCAGGTCGTAACCGACTCCCGAACTCAGTCTCTTTGGTTCAAAGGACCCGTGTCCTTCCTTTTCTTTTCTCCTGGTTTGTGCAGCATTACCATTCCCGTTCCTTCGGGATAAAAATGCCTGGTTGGCGACTCTATTCTTTTCCGCGCCACTTTCGTGTTTGTACCAGGATGGAAATCCGGGGAGCGACAACATAAAAAGACCCGCTGGACACAAAAACAGAATTAAAGTCTAGGCAAGAAAAGGGCATCCCGGCGAGCTAAAAACAGAATAAAAAGCTCGGGCAAAAGTTAGGGAAAACAAATAAATAAATAAAAGGTACACCCGCTGAGTTGAAAAGCCACATCGGACAACTCAGGCAAAAAAGGGTATCCCGGTGGATTGAAAACCCGAAAGGGCGATCCACGCAAAACAAGGGAATAAGCGAACAACTGTGATTCGGGTAATCTGAACCAAACCATCATTTCGTACAGCCCGACAATATCAGAAGGATAGGAATCAGTCCCCTCATCTTTTTCAGAAAGCAAAGGTAAGAATGGAAAGTTTTGAAGACATGTTGGTCATAGCAAGAAGGAAACTCATTGGGATGTCGTGCCCATTTCCATTAGGATAGTTTATTTTCTCAATTTTATGGTAGCTACCTCTTTCCAGGTGGTTGCTTCTTAATGTAAAAACTTTTCCTATTCAAAGGCCTCTCAATAAAGGAGTATTCAGTCAAAAAGTTGTGTTGTGTTTGTTTGGTTTGCAAAAATGTCCTGAATTTTTGGCAAAAATAACATTGCATTTGAAACATGTTGAGTTTTCAAAAATGACATTGCAGGGAAGCATTTAAGAACCCTCTTTGAGTGCCAGGTGACAATGGATGAACAGATCATACCATGCAAGTCCCCGGGGCACATAGGTGTTTTCTGCTGTTGCAGGTTTTGCAGGATGTTATCACACTTTCTCAGGCAGAATATTCCCCAGCTGAAGTAGATCAGATGAAATGAAATTGATTCCCAAGAGATTTTTAAGACTGTGTGAAGAGCTGGTTTTCCCCAAGCGGATTATCCACTAGTGGAGTGTGCCCAGCAGGCAGCTGAATGCCCGATTTCCCCACAGAGTTCATGTTTGGGTTTCACTCTCATCATTGAAATATTCCCTAGAAAGCCGCCAGTTTATTTTTGGTCAAGATGATGATACAACAGTTATTCATCCCCCATAACCAGAGTTAAGTGTCAAAGCCTCTTGATCTGGTTCTCCCCTATAGAGTTGTGATTCTTGTTGCCAATCAGGCATTTGTTTGATGCTCATATGCACCCCCCGACACTCGTCGGTGTTTGATAGTTACTTTTTCTCGTATGCACTCCCCAACACTCGTCGGTGTTTGATAGTTTATTTTGCTCGTATGCACGCCCCATCACTCGTTTGTGTTTGATATTTGCTTGTTGCTCGTCTGCATTCCCCAACGCTCATCTGTGTTTGTTATCTGTTTGAAGATCATTTGCATTGTTTGGATACTCATTTGTATCATCCCTCACACTCGTATGTGTTAGCTCATATCCATATGTGTTGATTTGATAATCACTCCGGTACTCGTTTGTATTGCTACTCCAAATGCTCGTCTGTGTGGGATTTCTGGTACTCGTCTGTATTGCTACTCCAAATGCTCGTCTGTGTTGGGTTTCTGGTATTCGTCTGTATTAGTGGTTGATATTCGTCTGTATCATCGCCTGAAGCGCTCGTCTGCGTTTCTTAGATCATCGTCTGATATTCGTTTGTGTCATCGACTTATGGCACTTGGTTTTGTTCTCTTGATGATCGTCCGATACTCGTCTGTATTGAAGAGTTTTGAAGTCCCAACGTTGGGATTAAACGTCATAATGGTTACCGGTCCTAGCGTAACAGGTTGTCCAAAGGAGGTTCGTCTGTCTCAGATACCACTTATTTACGCAATATTTGTGAAGAGGGTTCGTCAAATCCTATTGATGCACCTAGTGTAACAGGTTATCCAAAGAAGGCTCGTTTGTCTTAGACCATATATCTACGGAGAATATATGAAGAGGGTTCGTCTATCCTGATTATGCATGTATATCCCAAAGACTTAAGTGCATCACCGATCCTGGCGTAACAGGTTTATCCGAAGGAGATTCATCTGTCTCAGGTCATACATTTTTGTAAAGTGTATGTAGAGGACTCGTATGTCCAATTCCTGGCGTAACAGGTTTTCTTGATGGGGGTTCGTATGTCCAGCACCTGGCGTAACAGGTTTGTTCGAAGAAGACTCGTCTGTCTAAGTTTTCCTTATCTGGCGTAACAGTTCAACTCGGAAGGAGCTCATTTGCTTCCTCACCACTTCAGTCACCAAAGCATCATTTGGTTGGGTTTATTGCTTGCATTCTCCAGCAGAGTTCAAATTTCAGGTTTTCTTGGTATTCAACCACAGTTCATCTTGAACGGTCGATAGCTCGTGCTACCGTCCTTTTCAGATTAACAGTTGCTTGAACAGGGGCAGTTGTAACACCCCAAATTTTCCCTGTTCTGTTTAGCATCATCATCATATCATAATCATCATAAGCATGTCATATCCTTAGCATTTTGCATAGAAAAATGAAGCATAACACTCACATGTTCTAGCATAAGGCATATGGTCAACCATCCGGGAAATTTGAAGCACTGCAAGTCAAAATCAAGAACATAGTGACCTGGCAAGAATCTCACAGGATCATTTTGCACAAGCTCTGTATCATCTTCAAGACCCTAAAAAAGGATGAGGATCAAAATCAGCTTGAAACGGTTGGCGTCGGGTTATTCTTGAGGTTTCCCACCAAAAGGAGGGAAATTCAAATTTTCCCTGCGTTAACCGGTTAACGCATTTGGTTAACCGGTTAACGGCTGCGAAATTTGAATTCCAGCAGCAAGTTCAGCATGTGTGTTTTGGCTCCATTTTCCAATTTTCTGATTTTTATTCATTTGAATTAATTGGGAATTATGGAGAAGGATCTAGAGCATTTGTCCAAGCCTAATTCCAATGCTAAATCCTAATCACTTTCTAAGCCAATGCCAAGAGACTCTCTCTCTCTCTCTCAATTTTCACTTCTCATTTTCTGAATTTTGAGCTCTCTCACCATTCTCTCACTTTTTTCTCCCCATTTTCCAAATCACTTAAAGTTCCTCTTTGAAGATCACATAACTTTGCATTAAAGTGTTTAGATCTTGGAACTAGACCTCCATCCATAGCTTCTTTGCATCATTTTGCTGGTTTATTACTTGGTGCAGATCTAGTTTGGAGATTAGAAGTGCTTGTGGAGTCAAAATTCTACATCGAGACCTTTTGATTGCATTTATTTTGCATGGAGTGTGAAGATTAGCACCGGATCTTTTATGTTTTCCGCAATATCTCTCATTTCCAGCTCAAACAACATTTACCAAAGCATATCTCAGCTTTGTAGGTTGGTTAATTTCAGATTTAGCTCTGTTTTTAGCTTATTTGCATGCTTGTGCTTTAGATTCACCATGTGCTTGTGTATTTGCTTGTGTTGCATGAATTGATTGGTTGATTTGTAACCGAATCCCTGTGGTAATGTTCATGAGCTTAATGATATGGATTAATGTGAATTGATCTATTTACTCCATGTATAATTGATTGTTGGTCTGGTGTAAGATTATTTGAATAAGCTGGTTTGAGTTGCTGTTTCTGCAGGATTTGCTGCTGTTTTGACAGTGTTAACCGGTTAACGCTTTTGGTTAACCGGTTAACGCGCCTGTTTTATGCGTATTTTGTGCAGGTTTGAACTGGTTAACCGGTTAACGCATTTGGTTAACCGGTTAACATTGAGGCAGAATGACTTTTTGGGGTTGTTTTGAGCTTGTTTGATCCCCTTGCTTGTTTTAATTGCCATGGATCATTGTATGATCATTGAACATGCTATTTTAGGGTGATTTGCTTGTCGGTTGATGTATGCTTTCATGTTTTCGACGCGTAAGTCGTGTATTTGCAATGCTTGGCATGTTGTTTGATCCTTGTTTGCTAGAACCATTGAACACGCTAGTTCCATGATTGTGTTGATCAATTTGCTGGAATTTTGCTAACATTGCAGGGGCTTATGGTAAGAGAAGTGTGGATGTTTATCCACATTTCAACTCTTCATCTTTCCTCTTTTGCTTTGCTTTTGCTTTGTGATGTTTGATGTGCTTTGTGCCATCATGTGGTTCTCTTTCCCCTCTCTAGCTTTCTTCTCCTTTCTTTTTTTTGCTTCTCTTTTGATCATCCTTTCTCTTAGGATAGTTGAAGCCTCACTAACCTTAGGAATCCTTTGCATGCTAACATTAGGATTCGTTAGTCCCCCCATTATATTTTTTACCTTTAAGATCTTTGGTTCTCTTCTCTTCTCATCTCAAAATAAAGAGCATAAAAACATTTAATAAGGATTGAAGTGGGCTCCTGTGCAATAGCCTTATTCCATGAAACACTTGTAGTTTTCCCATCTTGAGATAGTACAAGCTTGTTCATCATGATGCACAAGTCTGATCATGAGACCATTTTCATCAAGGAAATCATAGAACACACTTCTTCACAAAAATTACAAAAAATACTTAATAAATTCAACGAGTTAGTGAGCTTAGGCCCTAATCTCTGGAACCAAGTTTTGGGGATCTTCTCCTTACTTGAGTGTGCTTGTTCTATTATTCCATCTTGGAATGTAGTAGCAAGTACACATTCCATGGAAAAGAGCTTGAGTTCACTTCCTTGTGCCACACTCATAGAAAGTTTCTAAAAAACACTGAACAAACAATAAACATCTCTCCTTCGGGAATTCTTTTCTCATCGTACAAACTTGCTCCTACTTGTCATTTTGCAAGACGGTAACGCACTCGTCGTCCGAGCCTGCAACACCTGAGCATTGACATAGGCCGTTCAAGCCTTAAGACACAAGCAATCTTTTCCACCCCTAGTTAGGGGAACTACGGCGACTCTGATCCTCATTGTCCAGATGAGGTACGTAGGCAGCGGGGTAGGGCCCGTTCGAGCACAATCTTTATTTTCCCTACATTTTTTCTCTTTGTTTTCTTTCTCAGTTCCTTTTCCAGTTCTAGTTCCTTTTCTTTTGCAACAGCTTTCATTTCTTCACCCTTTGAAACAGATTTCTTTGCAAGCGTGGATCCCGTCGGGTACGGCGGACGATCTGGGTGCTAATACCTTCCCAGGTCGTAACCGACTCCCGAACCTAGTTTCTTTGGTTCGCTGGACCCGTGTCCTTCCTTTTCTTTTCTTCTGGTTTGTGCAGAATTACCATTCCCGTTCCTTCGGGATAAAAATGCCTGGCTGGCGACTCGACCTCTTTCCGTGCCACTTTCGCGTTTGTACAAGGATGGAAATCCGGGGAGTGACACTGATCTTATCCCTTCAAGACTTAAGGTCTAAGCAATCTCAACATATTTTACTATAAATAGAGACCTCATTTGATCATAAAATTTACACCAAAGCCTTTTTATCCCAAGCTTTCTCTCATTCACTCTCAAAGACTAAAAACTTGACATTTTTAGCAAACACCATTGGGTTTTGATTTGCGGCCACTATCAACTCAATATAATTGCCCAAACACATCACATATGATGTATATGAGGTGTTCAAACACTTTGATCACCTTGTAAACACCTTTAACCCAAAGCCACTCTTTAAAACCTCAAAGAACCTTGTTTTTGCAATTTGAAGATCATAACTTGATCCGACTATTTGCAATCAAGTCCCAGGTTCAAACACACTCCATATCATCCAAGGAAGTTATTTAGATCATCATAAGTCTTCTCTAACACCTCCAGATCAAAATCACACTAGTTGGTGCAAGCTCCAAGTCAAGTAAGCCTCAAACTTGGTCATCTCATAATCCATTCATATTTCTTCGCACTATCTTTTTACCATGTGTGCATAATCATCTTCTAAGTATTTCCCCTCATTCAATTTCACAAATCATCATCATGTATAATATCATGAGGCTTAGGCCAAATTAGTGTTCTTCAGTGTTCATCACTGATTTTTCACTCTATACTTAAAATAAATAAAATTAAAGTGTTTTGCCATGTTCGTGGGATCAAAACACCCAATTTTGATCTTTATTTCATCTCAAAGGGATGCTTATTCCATGAGATACGGTTGAATTTGCAAATCTGGGCAAAACTCCCCATGCGCGTATTCTTGGCCCATGTTCTTTGCGTCCTTTTAAAAAAATTCAAATATTTGAATTTCCAAGTTATTCTTAATTGATTCCAAAATTAATTTTTATCTGATTCTTTTGAGTTTTAAATGATTCTTTTTCATTAATTCTCAAAAAAATTTAAATATTTTATTCCATAAATAAACCACCAAAAAATATATTTTTTAATATATTTTATATTTTCATAAAGAATTTATTTTTAATTGTTTTTAAACATTTTAAAAATCTTCTTTCACTTGATTTTTCAAACATAATTGATATTAAAGTAATCTCATGGATAAAATATAAATTTTCAAACATTAATCCAAGGTTTGAACTTGCTTTTCACTTATGTTTGGAATTTCTCAAAGTTTTAAATATTTTTTAATGTTTAAAATGTTCAAAATTAGGGTTTTGATTTAATCACCCTCAAATTGATATTTATCACACTCATGGGCCTCTATTAGAGTGTAAGACCCATCCCTTTTTGAAAAATGAACCATTAGGGTTCATCTGATCCATTTTCAAAAAACTCGGCGCAATCGCCTTTTTCACCACTTCGAATTTCTTCCTGTGAACTTCTTTACACGTTATCTTTTATTTTCTAAAATGAATTACAAAAATGTTTCATAGGAATCCTTTGTGTTTAGGACCCATTTTTTGTTTTAAACTTTCTCTGGTCTGTTTTAAAACTCTGCTAGGCTTCTGCATAAGTCTTGATTCCTCGACCTATTTACTTAAACAGTTTACAATCTCCTAAGCAAAAATATTGGGCTACATGTTTAAATTTCCCATCTCTTTCAACTTAAAGATCTAATATACTCGCTGCTAGATTGAGCTTCACTCTAGTGAACTGCTTTCTAGGAGGTAGGCAACTTTTCAGAAGCCAAGTCATGCCTTGTGTATGAAATCACAAGATAATAGAATAAAAAACAAAATCCATAGACAACCTTATGTTTAAGCCCTAAATTGGCTTTTGAGCCATTTCTTCTACCTCTAACTTCTCGTTGTTTTATTAATGTAGCTCGATTTTTGTGGTCTTTAATCACTACCGTATTTTTGCTAATTTCTGATTTCTTATTTCTTCCTGATGAAGGTGGTTATGGAAGGAAAAATATATCTTAAACTCATCCCACTTTGAATACTATTGATTGACAGATGCCCACATGGTTTTAGGTTCTTTCTTAGATTATTTCACCTTAAGTTTAGTGCAAAATATGTTCTTTTTGATATTGATGTGGTTTCTGTGATTTGGGTCTAGAAATGAAATTAGTGATGGTAAGATATGATGAAGTTGTTTTTGTGTTTTTCATAATTTTCTGATGTTTTTGATAGGTATGAGAACCAATTGTTGTTTTTTGTTTGGTGTGTTTGAAAAGATCTTACGACCTTTTTCCTACGTATCCCCAAAAAGAGAACTGAGGGATCAGAGCATCGTAGTTCCTCCCAAAAGGCTAGAGCTTGGAGGAGAGGTTGATTTGTTTCCCAATTATAGCATAAGATGATGATGCTCAGAGTTTTATTTGTGTCTTGATCAAAGTCCAAGATTGAAGCTGAAAAGTTTATTTGTGTCTTGATCAAAGCCCAATATTGAAGCTGAAAACATTTGTTGTAACTGATAGGGGTGCTTGAATTGCATAAATTAAGGCATAAGTTGAATGGTATCTTGATTTGCATAGCTCAAGAAAGGATGAATGGTTGACCTGAACTGCATAGCTCAGGAAAGCTAAATGGGTTATCTTGATTTGCATAACTCAAGAAAGGTTGGATGTTTAGCTTAGTTAGAGTCCAAGACTATGACTGTGGGAAATTACCTTAGTTAAAGTCCAAGACTATGACTGTTGTTTGATTGATTATAAAGTGTTTGATTGTTTGTGCCTTGATAGTAGCCTAAGGTTGAAGCTAAAAGGTACTCAGTGGAGAGAATTTTTCATCTCTAAATAGGGAAAGGTTTAATTTATATGTGCCTTGACTGAAGCTCAAGGTTGAAGTTAAATAATGAGAACTTCCACTGTATGGAAAGTTTATTTGTGTCCTGATTTTGAAGCCTAGGTGTGAAGTTTATTTGTGAGAGACTGGATCTTGGTTTTTCTGTATCTTATATGAAGCCTAAGATGGGAGGATGAAAAATTGATGGGAGACTGACTCTAAAAGTGTTTTGTCTCTTTAAAAGTTTTTAAGGTCATCAGGAATTCCTTTGTCTGGGGAGGTTCAATTGTACAAATCCCAAGAGGAGGCTAGCTTGGTCATCCATCGGGGAGAGGGAGACTACTATATGTGTCTAATTCTAAAGGATATGTGCATATTCTTTTAGGAAGCCTTGGGGTCCTTGTGTTTAAGCCTTTGAGGTTAAAGCTTAACAAAGAAAACTGACTCTATTGGGAAAGTCTTATCTATGTCCTGATTTGGAAGCCCATGTGTGAAGCTTATTTGTGAGAGACTGACTCTTGATTATCTGTATCTTATACGAAGCCTAAGATGGGAGGATGAAACATTATTGGTAGACTGACTACGAGGAGGCTAGGTTACTTGTATGAGGCTTATGATTCCTTGGATAAAGCCCAATAGGAGGTTGGGGATGTTTTACAAAGAAGCACTTCACTAGGAAACTTCTTATCTCTGTAAACCCCTAATAAGTTGTAAAAGAAAATCCTAACTGTTGAATGATGTATTTGTTTGGATTAAGATAACCTAACTACTTAGAGGTTCTAACAGGATTCAAATATACACATTAAAGAGGTATGAAGACAGATAAAAGGTGTCAGTGAATGTTTTTAACAACTTTAAGTATGTCTTTTCTATGGTTTGAAAATTCTTAAGTTATTTTATTAAGAATGAAGTTGGGGGTTACACTGGGAAGCAGAGGTCCAAAATACTAAGGGAGAAAGATTACAAATGTTTTTCATACATTGTATTCTTTTTTTCATTAAGAAGTATTTTATTATCTTTGCTTTAGTATGAGGTGAAGAAAGATAATTTTGGCAAACAATTCTATTTTATGCAAGCACAACAGTTTAATAAAACAACGAGAAGTTAGAAAGAGAAAAGATGGCTCAAAAGCCAATAATAGGGTTTAAACATAAGGATGCATATGTATTTTTTTTTGTTGATTAATTATCTGATGATTTCATAAACAGAGTAAGACTTGGGTGCTGAAAAGCTACCTATAGCCTTGAAAGTAGTTCACCGGAGTGAAGCCTAGTCTAGTTGCTAGTGTATTAGATCTTTAGTCATAAAGATGAAAAAAAAGAGATGATATTTGTAAACAAATGTTTATGAATCTCTATTTAGGAGATTAAAATCTGTTTAAGAAATAATTGGTGGTTTCAAGACTTATATGAAAGCCTGTCAGACTGTTAAAACAGACCAGAGAAAGTTTACAATAGAAGAAATGAGTCCTAAACACAAAAGATTCCTCATGACACGTTTTGAAAATTCTTTTTTAAAAAAACAAATGGTTATGTGTAAAGATATTCACACAAAAAAAAGATTCATAAATGAAAACTTAATGCGGTGAAAAAGGCGATCACGCAAAGTTTTTGAAAATGGATCAGATGAACCCTAATGGTTCATTTTTCAAAAAGGGATGGGTCTTACACTCTAATAGAGGCCCAAGAGTGATAAAAACCATTTTTGAGGGTGATTAAAATCAAAACCCTAGTTTTTGGTATTTTTTGATATTTTAAATATAAAAATATTTAAAATCTTTGATAAATTTCAAACGTATTTGAAAAACAAGTTGGAACCTTGGATCAATGTTTGAAAAATTATGTTTTATCCATGAGACAACTTGAATATCATTTGTTTTAAAAATCAAGTGAAAAAATGAATTTTAAAATGTTTAGAAACAAATAAAATTAATTCTTTATGAAAATAATAAATATATTAAAAAATATATTTTTTGGAGATTTTTCTTGGAATAAAATATTTAAACATTGTTAAGAATTAATGAAAAAAAATCATTTTAAAACTCAAAATAATCAAAGAGAAATAAATTTTCGATTGAATTAAATAAAATCACAAAAATTCAAATATTTGAAAATTTGAAAAAGGGCACCAATATTAAGCCAAGAACACGCGTCATGGCTGTTTTGCCCAAAATTTGCGAAATCCGTCGTATCTCATGGAATATGCATCCATTTGAGATGAAATAAACATCAAAATTGCTCGTTTTGATCCCACGAACACAATGGTACCAATTCATTTCATTTATTTTTAGTGTATAGTGAAAAATCAGTGAAGAACATTTAAGAACCCTAATTTGGCCTGAGTCTCCTGAAATTCTACATGATGATGATGATTTTGTGAAATTGATTGAGGGGAATTATTTAGACTATGATTACACACATATGGCAAAAAGATAGTGGGAGAAAATATGCATGGATCATGGATTAACCAAGTTTGAGGCTTACCTGAACTTAAGCTTGCAGCTGGAATTGTGATTTTAAGCGAGAGGTGTTACATAGATATTGTGATGATCTAGACAACTTACCTACACCATATGGAGTGTGTTGGAACACTTGGACTTGACTGCAAATGGTTGGATCAACTTTTGATCTTCAAGTTGCAGAAACAAAGCTTCATTGAGTTTTTGAAGAGTGATTCTGGGTTGGAAGTGTTCTAGAGGTGATATGAGTGTTTGAACACCTCATAAACATCATATGTGATATGTGTGCACAATTGGTTTGAGTTGATAGTGGCCACAAATAAAAAACCAATAGTAATTGCTCAAAATATTAAGTTTTGAGTCTTTAGGAACAAAGGAGAGAAAGCTTAGAGATCATAGGCTTTGGTGCATTTTTATGATCAAACGAGGTCTCTATTTATAGGAAACGATGTTAAGATTACTTATCCCTTAAGTCTTGAAGAGATGAGGTCACAATTGTGAGTCATGCTTTGTAAAAATATCTCTTACACATGAAATGATGAATTTCTCAAATAGCTCAGCTATGCAACAAAAAATTCCACATTCCTCAGAAGTTTTATGCTTGGATTGTGTCCAAATATTGCTTGTTGAACAAGAGATTCAAGAAAATGCCATTTTGGAGCTTGGCGACCCTTTGATCAAAATGCATAATGTTTAAATTCCTGAATGTCATTTTGGTTAATTCCATGGTATAATCATGAATTTGTAGGTTTGATCAGGTTTGTAATGATTGTTTAGATTTTTAAACCCACTTGACATTGTCCTTTGTTTCAAAAAATCAGATTTCAAAAGTTTTTGAAAATCTGTTTTATGCAAAATAGATTGAGATGGCCACTTTGATCCATGATTTCTTCATGTACAAGCAAGATATTTTCATGCCAATTGGTTCTTTGAATTGCCGGAAACATTTGTAACAACATTGGTATTTCGAAAAGGATTTGAATCAAATTGGAACTAAATGAAAAATCCCTTCAAGTTTTAGTGTTTTGCTGATTTGGTAGTTAGACAAATTTTGTGTAAGTGTTGAAAATCAATATTTTTCTTGATTTTGATCTAATCAAAATTTAAAATCCATGAATAATGGAGTTTCTTGTAGTTGAATTATTTTTAGTTTGTGATGAGATCTTTCATTTGAGCTTTGGTTCACCAAAATCTGATGCTTGGATCATAAGTTATGATGCTTGGAAGTTGGCCACTTGAACACTCTTTTCCATACTTTGACAAGTTATCTTCAAATGCATTCATGGACCATATGTTCTTGTAATATAGCTCACGAGGGTCATTTTGTGTGAAAAATCCAAACTTTGACTTCTTGGTCCATATGGAAATTACACTAGATACCCCTAATTTTCTGATTTTTTGACTGGATATCCTCTGAGGTATTTTTACCTTCATGAATGGATTTACATGATTTATGTGAGATATTTAAACCATTCCCTATGGTATAGACTCTTGTCCAGATGAAAATCGTAGCTTTGGGATCCTCGATTAGTCAAAAACCCTAATCTAGACATTGTGAAATCCTAATCTTGCAATCCTTGATCTCTGCACCTTTTGTACTTGTAAATGACTTGTCAAAGTCATGTCATCATTTATTGATATTTGGAGGTCTTAGTTTCTTTTTCTTTTGAAAAATTTCATATGGAGGGCATCCGTTGACTGAAACCCTAATTGGTGATTATGATGGCTCGGGGCCCAGATCACTGAAACCTTTGTACAGTCCTTGAAATATTTTCCGTTATTTGAGATTCCTTAACCCTTTGATTGGTGATTGAAAGGTTGAAAATCTTATCCATTGATGAGGTAATGCTCAAACCATTTTGGCACAGTCCTTTGGTCAGTGGATTTTCTTTGATGAGGCATAAATCTTAGGGTTAAATTTTAGGGTATGACAAATGACCCTATTTAATCTTCTTGTACCAGAAGATACAAATGGTGAAAGCAATTGGAAATTCGAAGTATAAGAGGATTAAATAACTTAGAATACCCGAAATTTTGATCGTAAGATGCCAGGTTGTTCATCTTGTCAGCGATCTTGTGGCTACAAAGGCTTGGTTATAGTGTTGTTGTAGAGGATCGAGTTATCCAAACTTGAAAACAGACGCTCTATCCAGGAAAGAACTGGAGATAAGACTATTTATCAAGTGGCATAAATGCTATATGATTATGAAAATTTAAATGCAAACATAATTATGAATGTATGAACGAATGCGTATGCTGACAAAACAGTCAAGACACACAAAGTTGACGAGACAAGATAGAGAATATTGGGCCAATCCGGAGATGAAGTATCATCATTTCCTGGCTTGATTTCTCATTGTAGAGGGGAGCTCCTGCTGCTTTTGATATCTCGAGACATGGCTCTGCGGGGAAACGCAAGTTCATCCTCGTGGGATATTCTAGAAGTTCAGTTACTTTTGAAGTAACTAAATGATTTCCTTTTACATTCACAGACCAAGGAAAATGCAAATTTTACTTTGAAAAATAAAACTGAAGTAAATTCATTTTAATTTCAAGAAAAAGATAAATCTTTTTTTTGTTTGAAAACAACATTTTTCAAAGCAGGTAACTATAAGAGTTGCAAACAAATGGGCAAAGGCTCAAATTTGCATATATATATATATATATATATATATATATATATATATATATATATATATATATATATGATGGTAATCAGCTGAAGGTGTGATTCCCTCGAGTATTTACAAAATAGAAAATGGTAATGTATTGGGAAAAGGGTTGCATTGAAACATCATGATCCATATCCTTCTACCAATTCTGAGTTCGGAGTCTTCAGAGTTTCTATTGATGATGACTTCAATGAGTGACTTTATTATGATGATCCAATCTGGTTGGATGCAGTTACTTGCCATGAATCCCAAACATTTTGCCTAGATTTCTCTAGCGGGATTTTTTTTAATGTCTCTAATTTTTGCCTGGATCGCCCTTTTGGGTTTTTAATCCACCGAGACGCTCATTTTTATATGAGTCGCCCTTTTGGGTTTTCAACTTAGCGAGCTGTGTTTTTTTTTAAACTTTTAGGAAAAGTATTTCTTGACTACATCAACATTCATAGGATAAGTAAATTCCTCATCGTCCAATGTTGCGGGTATTAGGACACCACCCGAGAAGGGTTTCTTGACCGCATATGGGCCGTCATAATTCAGAGTCTATTTGCACCGAGAGTCAGTGAGAAATGATTGGATTTTCTTGAACACGATATCTCCTTCTTTGAAGACACGAGGTCGAACTTTCTTGTCGAAGGCTCTCTTCATCCGTTGCTGATATAACTGGCCTTGACAAAGGGCAGTCATTCTTTTTTCTTTGATCAGCTTGAGCTCTTCGAATCTGCTTTGGCACCACTTAGCTTTAGTGAGTTTGGCCTCCATTAATATCCTTAATGATGGGATCTCAACTTCTATGGGGAGAACTTCTTTCGTTCCATATACTAGTGAGAAAGGAGTTGCCCCTATTGAAGTGTGAACGGAAGTTCGATATCCATGAAGCGTGTAAGGGAGCATATCGTGCCATTCCTTTTATGTTACGACCATCTTTTGGAAAATTTTCTTATTGTTTTTATTAGCGGCTTCCACTACGCCATTCATCTTTGGCTGATAAGGATAAGAATTATAATGTTCAATCTTGAACTCTGCGTATAATTCCTCCATCATTTTGTTGTTCAAGTTTGACCCATTGTCAGTAATGAGTTGACTTGGAATACCATAGCAGTGGATGATATTGTTTTTGATAAAGCGAACAACCACTTGTTGGGTTACATTGGCGTATGATGCTGCTTCAACCCATTTGGTGAAGTAATCAATAGCTACCAGGATGAATCGATGTCCATTTGAAACTTTAGGTTTGATAATTCCAATCATGTCGATTCCCCATATTGAAAATGGCCACGGCGAAGAGAGAGCCTTGAGAAGTGTCAAAGGCGTATGTATCTTATTAGCATAAATTTGACATTTATGACATCTCCTCGCATGCTTGCGGGAATTTTCCTCCATTATGAGCCAGTAGTATCCTCCTCGAAGTATTTTTCATGCCATCATGTGTCCGTTGGTATGAGTACCAAAGGATCCTTCATGAATTTCTTTCATGAGTATTTTTGCTCGCACTCGCCTATGCATCTGAGTAGAACCATGTCGAATTTTCTCTTGTAAAGTATATCTTGGTTGAGAAAGAAGTTTCCTGCAACACATTGGAGGATCTTCCTGTCATTTCTTGACGGTCCAAATGGGTATTCCCTTTTCTACAAGAATTATTGAATGTCGTGATACCAAGGTTTTCCATCGCTAGCAGTTTCTATTGCTAAGATGTATGTTGGCTTATCAAGGCACATAATGTCAATTCTTGGAATATCGTTCCATCGATCAATTATGATCATAGAAGAGAGGGTAGCAAGTGCGTCAGCCATATGATTTTCCTCACGAGGGATGTGATGGAATATTAGTCCCTAAAGGGATCCTGTTTCAGGTCCTTCACTTGGCAGTGGTTCGTCACAATCTTTCATCTTAAGATACATGATGTCTTTGTCTGGGAACTTAAATGTGTCCGATCATGATTTACGATGGGCTGATTATCCAAATGATAAGCTAGGATACTTCCTTTGATAGATTTTTGTGCGTGATACTAAATGTCATATTTTGATAATACCATTTTCCAATGAGAAATTCGTCCCGTTAATGTAGGCTTTTCGAACACATATTTGATTGGACCTATTTCTGAAATGAGCCAAGTAGTATGACAGATCATATACTGGCGAAGACGTTTAGCTGCCCAAGCTAGAGCACGACAATTTTTCTCGAGCATTGTGTACCGAGTTTCACAATCAATGAATTTCATGCTCAGATAATAAATAACATATTCTTTTCTTTTTGTTTCGTCTTGCTGGCAAAGTACACATCCCATGGAGTCTTCCAAAACGGCGAGGTACATGATCAATGGTCTACCTTCAACTGGAGGATACAAAATTGGTGGTCCAACAAGTATTCTTTTATCTTTTCAAAGGCTTCTTGACAATCTTCTGTCCAGTCACGACTTTGATTCTTCCGGAGAAATTTGAATATTGGCGTGCATGTCATTGTCATGAGGAATATAAATATTGAGATTTAATTGAGATGTCCCAAGAATCCTCATACTTGTTTCTCCATTTTCGGAGCAGGCATTGCTTGAATAGCCTTGACTTTGTCAGGATCGACTTCGATTCCTTTCTGACTAATAATGAATCCCAAGAGCTTTCCTGATCAGACACCAAAGGTGCACTTGTTAGGAGTCAGTCGTAGTTGATATTTTCTCAGTCGTTGAAATAGTTTCTGCAGATGTTCAACGTGTTCCTCTTTGGTCTTCGACTTGGAGATCATGTCACCGACGTATACTTCGATCTCTTTATGCATCATGTCATGAAAGAGAGTTTTCATTACCCTTTAATAGGTAGCACCAACATTATTTAATCCGAACGACATTACTTTGTAACAGAAGGTTCCCTAGGGTGTAATAAAAGATGTTTCCTCCATTTCTTCGGGTGCCATTTTTATTTGGTTGTATCTCGAAAATCCATCCATGAAAGAAAATACTTTGTACTTTGTTGTGCTGTCTACCAACATGTCGATGTGCTATAAAGGAAAGTCATCCTTTGGACTTTATTTGTTGAGATACCTGTAGCCTACATATATTTTTACTTTTCTGTCCTTCTTTGGTACTGGCACAATGTTTGCCAACTATTTCCAACTATTGAATTTTTTGTCCTTCCTTGATTTTAATAGCCATTTCTGGATGAGTTCTTCTCAATCTCTGCTTGACTGGCGAGCAATCTGGATTCAATGGTAAATGATTTTCCACGATGTTGGTATCCAACCCTAGCATGTCCTGGTAGGACCAAGCAAATACATATGGAAATTCTTTAAGTAGTGAGATCAGGATTTTCCTTTCAATTGAACTGAGTAGCGTGCCAATCTTGACTCCATTTCTTTCTTGTTCTGAACCCAAGTTGATTGTTTTCAACAGTTCTTTGTAAGATTTAATAGAATTCTCCTCGTGTCTGAGTAGTCTGGAGATGGCATTGGATCATGTGTTTTAATGGGGTTTAAAATAGATAATTTGCGCGATGATATATCGACAAAACATCTTCCTCTTTGAATACCGGGAACTCAAAGTTGGGAGAAAGCATTGGATCACATGTTTCAATGCGGTTTAAAATAGTTAATTTGCACGATGATGATATCGAGAAAACACATTTAGAGAATGCAAAAGAAATTTTATGCAAATTAGTTTTGAAAAACATTTTTTTTTATATTTTGGTTGTTTTTAGGGATTATCATTTTCTGAAAAAGCGAAAAGAGAAAATAACAATAAATGCGGAAGAATAGAATGACATTTTATTTGTGATTTGTCAATTCTCAAAATACACAACCCTATAAAACAAAACTCTGTCACTTTGGGCTAAGTGAATAGGATAATTTACAGTAAGTAAGCCAATAAAACATTCCTTGTCATTCAAGCAATTTAAAAGGTCAAAATAAAACTAATCAATTACTTTGGAATGTGAACGATGTTCGGGACGTCAACAGAGACCCAATCGTAACGAACTTTGTTGGAGATGCAGAAGTCGGAAACTTGTCTTCCCGAAGTACCTTTTGTGATGACATTAATTTCTAGTGAAGGATGATCCACATAGTCTTCCTTGCATAGAGCTTGATCGTGCGAGAAATTGTCAATTGTTTCTTTATCGATGCTCTCAGGAGAGTTTTCTTATCCAGTTGATTGGATGCCCTTAATATCGATGCGAGAACTTGTGGGAGCAGTGTATTTTACGAGATAATCGTATTTCCCACTTGGTTGTCCCAAGGTGTCCCATGTTTTTGTGGGAGTTGTGGAGTCATCTTCAGTAATGATATTCACTTCTAGTGGTGCAAAGTTGAGGAAGTCTTGTCCCGCAATCCTTGCAAATTCGTCGAGATAACGTTGCAGGTCTCTCAGATTTACCTAATAGGATTCCCATACAGGTAGATCATCCATTAAGTCTTCGAATGTAGAATACATGTTTTCTATCATTGGAGTCTCTTCCAATGAGTTATGAGGAGCAACAGGTATTTCAGAGATTTCTATGTCCTCTGTTTCTAGAATGTACTTTGAAATGGAGATCGGAAAGACGAATGGCTTACGTGCTTCATCCTGAGAAAAGTATCCTTCCTCATTGAAGTATGTTTTCCACTCACCGATAACTACTTTTCTAGATCTGTCATATTCTTTGACTACAACCTCACTTTTCTCATGGGAGGACCTTGAATAGTCAGTCTTGTGAGAGTGGACCTTGGCATTACATTAAGAGATAAACTTGTGTATACGAATACACTGGATAGAGCATCGTCATTGCAGTTGATAGTAATGTTTAATGTCATACTCTGATTCCATCCTTCTTCAGGAAGATCATCGTCATTAAATCCCAAGTTATTGAAATTAGTAATGTTGGAGACAATAACGTCAAATTGGTTCACGGTTACGTCTAGTTCTATGAAGGATTGCTCCAAAACCCTTTGTGATGCTTCTTTGTGAGCTTCTGAGTTGAACAAAAGACATAGCACCAATATTTTTGAACGAGTTTGTAGTAATTGATCCACAATGTTACACTCTCTTCTCTAGATGAGCCTAAGGATTTCATCTTTATACTTTGTTGCAAGCTCTGGATTACTTGTGTGACCCACTGGCGGGTTGATGACCTCAACTTGAGGTTCCTTTCGCCTTGTCATTTCTTCAACTCTTAGGTTGAGTACTCGTCCACTTCTAATGACTCGACTGAAATCAGCGACTGACAAGAGATGGTAGGGGTACTCCTTTCCCTCATTCCATGATTGTTAATCCGTACTTGTACGAAATTTATTTCTCTGAAGCATGAGGCACTGAGCCCGGCAAATAGATGACCAAAGAGGTTGGACAAGCCTTTCGGCTTTCGAAAGTAACCTCTATCGATGATGGGTTGTGAATTTTTCCGATGTCAAAGGGAACTTCCAAGCATTTCTTTTCTTCGATCAAAGGGATTATATTGAGAATCTCTTCATCATTTTCATCGTCCATAGGTTCAAATGCTCGAATTACCTGTATCATATTGATAAGCTGTGACTCTTGGAGATTAGTGGCATCTTGCTCCATTTAATCATGGAGATTCATGTGTACTCTAATACATCCTCGTTTATTCGTTGAGAAGAACTCACAATTTTCATAATCGTGAGGTGGCAAAAGACCGTATCCAAATCTATTTGTCATTGATGGGATTCCACTACAAAGGAGAACCCTTGATCATTTGTTAAGAATACAAAGCAACATTGATATTCGTGTTGTAGAAAATAATGATGTAAAACTAGTAAACAAAACCGTGTGTTCGCACGGGGATACTGTTATAATGGATTATGTTATGGGACACGTTAATGTTTATCAAATATGTTAGAATTATAAATATTAAATTTTATATTGATCAACAATGCTTCAATTTTTCTCTCATATATAAATATATTTTGATCAACATGTATTTACTCCCGTATATAAATATTAAATTTTATTTTTATACTATTTATATAAAAAATTGAATCAATTTAGATAACATGGATTAATTTTTCCTAATTCAAAGTCTTCATTCAATAAACAAAAACAATAGATTAAGTGGATTCATTTTTTATCAACTATGTATTTTTCCCATATATAAATTTATAATCACCAAATTATAATTTGTGTTTATATAAATTGTAGTTACCACTTAAACAAATGGAACATTTTATAAGACATTTTTCTTTCGTTTTATCATTACCATTTCCTCTATTTTGGGCGAAAACTTGTGATATTTTGTAAAAGCTATAAAAAAAACTTGTGATATTTTGTAAATGGTATATGTATTTGACCCCCTGTAACAGAAAAAGGCACTTTAATCAAGAATCAAAAGATGTGATTCAATCATGTGTATTCAAGAACTTGATCATGATCAACTTACCAAAAATTATGATATTACATTTAGTATTACAAATGAATCAAAATTGAAGCAGGTCACAGTATAAAACACAGGTACAATATTCACAAAATTGAAAAGTTCATAGAATGTATCAAAATTGAAGAAGCTGGTAGTAAGAACAAACAATTGCATTAGTATTCACAAGATTGTAAACTTCTGATAATGTATCAAAATTGAAGTAACTGAATATAATAACAATTGCATTAGTAATTCACAAAACTCGTAGTGTTTAAAAAATGAATCAAAATTGAAGCAACACCCAATATCATAGCTACATTCAAGTGTTACAAATTTTTAGGTGTAAAGGGCACAAAAGAGGTGTTACACCATAACAGAATCACACTTTTGCAGAATCTCTGGTCAGTATTCACAGTAACACAGAAATGAAAGCAATAACTTGTGTCCTTGAACATATTCTCTTGAGAGGAATTTGTGTCCTTGAGTTTCCCTATCAACAATCTACAAAAATGAAAGCAATAACTTAACAAACATTAAAGTAAGTTTATATAAATTACGTCACCTAAATCACAAACCTTTTAACATGTCCTTTGGTCAGACATGACAGCCACAATCAGATCTTTACCTTCGTTAAATCCATCAGTGATCTACATCACAGAATTTTAAATCAGTACAAAAAAGTGAAAATCATAAAACTCAACAATCTTAGGCCAATTTTCACGATGATAGTAACTAACTGATACGATAAAAATTTATTAACTAATCATGTCTCTGATGAATCCCAAGAAACTATTCAACACAAAAAAAAAATTTGTCGAGAATATCAAACAAACTAACCTGCGAAAGTAGACTAACATCAGACGGAAGCTTTAGGTCATCCTTTGTACCATTGCTCTCAGTCAGCAAACTCACCTAACAAATTAAAAGAAAAATATATTTGGTTTAACAGACAATATCACAAATTATGAGTTTTCATAAGCTATTTTGAGCAGCTTATAAAAATAAGTTAAAAACAACTTTTGGACATGTTAAACGTTGTGTCCATAAACTCTTTTAAACAGTCTCACACAAGTAATTATCAAATAAGTTAATCCAAACAGAACTTTAGATCATAAATCTACTTTGAGACAATAGAAAGGAATGAATAATGTTTGTGTGTAATCTTACAAATCCATCCTCTGACAGATGGTCAGATGGAACGTACAATTCAAACAATGGAAGATATGTTAAGGGCTTGTGTGTTGGAAAGTAAAGGAAATTGGAAGGAACTTTTGCCACTGATGGAATTCTCTTACAATAACAGTTACCACGTGAGCATCGGAATGTCTCCGTATGAGGCTTTATATGGAAGGAAGTGTAAAACACCATTGTGTTGGTCGAAAGTGGGTGAAGATAGGATTTTGGGACCCGAAGTTATTCAAGAGACTACATAAAAGATTCAGATGATTCAAGAAAAGATTAAGCAAGCCCAAGATCGTCAGAAGAGTTATGCTGACAATTGAAGGAGACCTTTGGAATTTGATGAAGGTGATCATGTGTACTTGAAAGTCACTCCGAGATTGAGATTGAAAGGACCGTTTAAGTCGCGCAAGTTAAGTCCGAGATAGGTAGGACCGCATAAGATCTTAGAAAGGATTGGTGAAGTTGCTTACAGGTTATCCTTACCACCCTCTTTATCTGAAATGCATGATATTTTCCATGTATCTCAACTTCGTAGGTTTTTTCCTGATCATCTTCAGCCTATTCTGCCTGATTCTATCGAGATAGAAACAAATTTGACTTTTGAACCCCAACCGAGCCGTATTGTTGGAAGAGAAACCAAGTTATTAAGGAACAGAGAAATTCCACTTGTTAAGGTACAATGGAATGTGACGCATCGGGGAGATGCTACGTGGGAGTTGGAATTGGAGATACGGGACTCATATCCTCACCTGTTCAGGTAATCTTTTTGAATTCGAGGACGAATTTCTATTTAAGGGGGGGGGGGGGGAGGATGTAATACCTCGTAATTTATTTAATGCTCTGTATAAAATTATTTGATATTAATAAGGTTCCGGATTTCTCTAAGAGATTTTAACGGAAATAATTAGAGAAATCAACGGGATTTTATTTTATTAACTAATATTAGCTGACTCAGAGGTTTTATAAAAATTATGGATTAAGAGACATTTTTGGGTACTCTCTATTTGGACCCGTTGGTAGGAAAAATATGTTTTCCTTTTAAGACCTAAGTCTTCTTTTCTTTTTTTCTAAAAATAGAAATATAGAAAGAAGAAGAAGAGAGAAAGGGAGAGAAAGAAGAAGAAGAGGAAGTTTTGAAGAATAATAAGAGAACTCTTGATCTTGTAGCTTCCACCATCCATTCATCACTCAATCTTCTCCAATCATCTTGTTAGAGGTGGGTTCATAGTTAGAACTTTTGTTTTAAGATTTTGGTTGAGTTTTAGAGTTGATAAGTTCTAGGGTTTTTATGGAAAAATCTTAGAATAGGTATATTAAATGGTTAGAAATCGATAAAAATGCTTGAACATGTTGTCTTTAGGTATATGAACATTGTTATGGCTTGTTTTAATGTTTGGTGATGTTTTGAATTGGTTTTGGTAAGATATGTTATCATAAAAACGTGTTATTGTTGGTTCTTGTTTCTGGTTAACCGGTTAACCCAGGGCATTATCCGGTTAACGCTGTTACATTTTGCTTCTATGTTTTTGCTTTTGTGTTTTCTGTCTTGATTCGGTTAACCGGTTAACCCAGGGCGTTAACCAGTTAACGTTGTAGCTTTGGGAAAAATTATTTTTGTTCCAACTTTAAAAATTCATAACTTTTTACTCGATTATCCGGTTTAAGTGTTCTTTATACCGATTTAAAACTAAAATTATGTAATATCTCATAATGTCGAAAAATATTATTTTTACCCGATTTTTTCCCGACTTTTCGAAAAATATCTCATAATTATGTAATTCTGTGATCAGGTATGAGATGTCGAATGAGATGTTCCAACACTTGACAAATTTAACCAAAACTTAAAGTGCAAGAAAATTAAACAACACAGTAGTTTGTTAACCCAGTTCAGTGTATAACCACACTTACATCTGGAGGCTACCAAGCCAGGAGGAAATCCACTATAAGTAATATTAATTCTAGACTTAAACCACCCAGTTTAATCTTTCACTTAATATCTACCCAATGCAATTTCTACCTAAGACACAACTTAGATATGAGTACCAACTCACTCCCCCTCAATCACACAGTGATCTTGTTTACAAGTTTAATAAAATTGAAGTCATACTTCAAACAAAACAGCTTGATCTTACTTCACAGTTTCAATCAAGACAAAAATACACTTTTGCTTAAAAGCTCATAAAGTGGTACAATAAAAACAACCTGCTATTAAAACACAAAACACCCTATTTGGTCTTCTTGAATTCATGCTCTATTTTGAGAGTTTCTGTTGCTTAAATAGGTGTTTGTATTTTGGGCTTTCTGTAGGTTAATCCAGTCCTAAAACGCATGCAGCTTCCACCTTGAATTAGGGTTTGTTACTTCCTAGATTCTAGGTGATTTAGTTCTTCTGATTAAGCTGAAGTCTCATAACAACACTCCCTACAGATGCGCCTTATTCTGTTTTTGTCCATCCATAATTAATTCCAGATAACTTTCCTTAAATTACTCAGATCAGTTAGTCATTTATTAATTCTGGTAGCAGGTTTGAGATGTCACAACATCTGTTGGGACATCCTGAAAAACTGAACTTAAATCATTAACACAATGTCCCAACATCTGGTGTGACATCCTGAATTAAGTTCTTATACTCTGTTTGATAATGTCCCAACATCTGATAGGACATCCTGAACTGAATTCAACAATTCTTGTTGGTCAAAAATTCTGCCAATTCTAAACATCTACAAACTCCCCCTTTGGCTAATTTTTGGCTAACATATTTTTCTGGTTATCAGAGTGCAGCAGAAGTTCTTTTATCAGAGTATAGCAGTTCTTTTCTGTTGAGTCATGTGTGAGTTTACTCCCCCTCAAACATACATGTATTCAGACTTGTTGCAACAGAAATTTTCATTAACATCACTGATTCAGTTCAGAAGCAAACAGAAGTTTTTCATTAATAACTAAACAGCATCATACATTGTTGTTGTTGTTCTCCCCCTTGTTAGACATAAATTTGGGGCTAAAGTTACTAAGTCAAAATTACAATGCAGCAGTCATTACATTTTTCCTCACATACAGTTTTTCACTCAGACTCCTCACAGTCAGTTTCTTCCTCTTCCTCAGTCTCCTCATCAGAAGTAGCAGCTTTCTGAGCACTTTCTTCAATCTACAGCCTTTGGATAATCTCCTCAAGCTTCTGCTTCCTTGCATCCAGTTCTTTGCAAGTGCTCTTCAGTTCAGCAATCAATGCAGCTTTGGAGATTGGAGACTTTGCCTTTGAAGGACCAGCAGATGTCCCAGAGGGTGCTTCAACATCAGCTGCATGATGACTCAGGAACAACTTGTAGTGGAAGGCCAGAGGGCTTTCTCTTTTGCAAATTGTGTCCTTTTCAGTGAGGATACAAGGATACTGACTTAGCACTATTCCACACAGCAAGGAAGGGAAGGCAATTGGCAGCTTTGTTGCAGATGATCCAGCATGCTTCAATGTCTGATCAAAGATATAGGCTCCATAATCCAACTTTGTTTGGGTGCCTACAGCATATATGAACCTGCCCAATCCAGTTGATATTGAGGATGTATGATTGGTAGGAACCCAATTTGTTGTGCCAATCCTATTCAGCATGGCATATTTCCTTGTCAGCATGCTAACTGAGAGCTTCCCTTTAACTGGCCAAGCCTTGACCTGGTTAGCAGTAATAACCTTGCAAACCTGGTTATCAGTCTTCCCTAACTCATTTGGGCCATCAGATTCTCTTGCAAGGTAGTGGTTGATAACCCTAGGAGAGAATTCTACACACCTTCCTCTTACATATACTTTTCTAAAGTCAGCAGACTTACCATTAGCACAATCTTCTTGGAGGTTGACTATGAATTCCTTGACAAGCAGCTCATAGCAAGGAGAGAGGTTGGAGACAGTTTTGAAAAGGCCAGCAGAAGAAATGAGATCAATTAGCTCTGTGCACTCAAGTGCATTACTGCTCAGCTCTCTTTCAAGTGCTACCCTTCTTTGATAGACAAACTTCCATCTATTCACACTTGAAACATGATGAAAGGAGATGTTGTCCAAAGGAGCTTCTGGAACAACAGTTGATGACCTTGAGGGTGTTGGTTTCTTCTTTGGAGGAGATGTTGGGACATCTTCTTCAACATCTGAATATGGAGGAGTGACAGCTTTTCTCTTTTGTGTTTGGACTTTGCTCCATTGTTTTGTAGGACCAAAGACAACTTTAGCTTTGTCCTTCTTTGGTGTAGCTTGCTTCTTCTCAGGAATTGCATGTCCTGCATTCATCTTTTCTTTCCTAGTCCTAAGCCTTTTGGCTATGCTAGGGTTTACAGAAGCAATGATTTCTGTATCAGAATCATGCTCTAGGTTCACAACAGGAGGAGGTTGAGCAGTCTCCTCTTCAGCTGGTGGTTCAACAGAGATTTGATCTTCAGTGGAGGCCTTGAGCTGGTCCTCAAATATTTCTTCATCACTATCAGTGGAGGCCTTTTTCTGGTCCTCAGATGTTTCAACAACAACATCAGATGAGGCCTTTTGCTGGTCCTCAGATGTTTCAACATCTATTGGGACATCCTGTTGAACAAGAGTGTCCTTTTCAGCCTGAGTTTGTAGATCTTCTTGTGGAGCTGGCATGGTGTTCAGAGGGATAGATATGCCACTTACCACTCTTTGCTCAGTCAAGATCCTGTTTACCAGCTCCTTTATGGAATCATCCACATATGCAGAAGCACTTGGAGTGGTGTTTAATGGTGAAGGCAAGCCTTTGGCCTTGCTGAATACAAGATCTTTTGTTCTTTTTGGAGTTCTTGGCTTTTGAGCAAGAGGAACACTTCCTCTGATTTCGTCCATTGGAGTTGAAGCCATGGGTACCACAGAGATGGGGGTTGCATGCACCACATCTTCCTTGTTGAGGATTTCTTCATAAGTGTTAGGGTTTTGATGTTGAGACATTTTCGAAAAAAATGGATGAAGAGTTTTAGGTTTGATGAGTTCTGAAAAACAGTTAGAGAATGCAATTCGTTTTTGAGAGAATGATGAGAAGATTGATAGCTGAACACAAGCTGATATTTTATAAGTAGCCGTTACTTTGAGAATTTTTAGGAGTGGAATACCCAAGGTGCTTGACCAGACTGGTGTTGCCATCTGGTGCTCATGCCACATAATGTCATAAGACATGTTGGCACATCTCCATAACTGCTAAATTTCACATAAGCAGATTCCCAATTTACCCCTTAGGTTTTCAAATTGAGTAGCATCCAAGGTTTTGGTAAATATATCAGCCAACTGCAGATTTGTAGCTACATGTTCCAGTGAAATCACTTTCACTTCTACAAGATCTCTGATGAAATGATGTCTGATATCAATATGCTTGGTCCTGCTATGTTGGATAGGATTCTTTGATATGTTAATTGCACTTAAGTTGTCACAGTACAATGTCATGACATCTTGTGGGACATTGTACTCAGTGAGCATTTGCTTCATCCAAACCAACTGTGAACAACTGCTTCCAGCTGCTATATATTCAGCTTCAGCAGTAGATAAGGATACACAACTTTGTTTCTTACTGAACTAAGAAATCAAATTGTTTCCTACAAAGAAGCATCCTCCTGAAGTGCTTTTTCTGTCATCAGCACTTCCAGCCCAATCAGCATCACAGAAGCCATTGAGAATTGGTTTGCATCCATGAAAGTACATTATGCCAAAGTCACAAGTACCATTAACATATTTAAGAATTCTCTTGACTTGGTTAAGATGACTAACTTTTGGATCAGCTTGATATCTTGCACAAACACCTACTGCAAATGCTATGTCTGGTCTGCTAGCAGTCAGATATAACAAGCTTCCAATCATGCTTCTGTATAGGCTTTGATCTACATTCTCACCCTTGTCATCTTTAGTCAGCTTTAAATGTGTGGGGGCAGGAGTTCTCTTATGAGTAGCACTGTCCATCCCAAATTTCTTGACTATGTTCTTAGCATACTTGCTTTGGGAAATGAACATGGAGTCCTCCATTTGCTTTATTTGCAGTCCAAGAAAGTAGGTTAATTCTCCTACTAGGCTCATCTCAAATTCAGATTCCATCTGATTGACAAAATGTTTCACCATCCTTTCTGACATCCCACCAAAAACAATGTCATCTACATATATTTGAGCAATCATGACATTTCCTTCTTCATCTTTAACAAATAAGGTTTTGTCAATTCCACCTTTCCTGTACCCTTGCTTGATAAGAAAAGTAGTTAGCCTTTCATACCATGCTCTTGGAGCTTGCTTCAAACCATAAAGAGCCTTCTTTAGTTTGTATACATGATTTGGACAGCTTGGATCAACAAATCCTTTAGGCTGTTCTACATATACCTCTTCATTAAGATATCCATTTAAAAAGGCACTTTTCACATCCATTTGAAATAGCTTGAACTTTAAGATACAAGCAATTCCCAAAAGTAGTCTGATTGATTCAAGCCTTGCTACTGGAGCAAAGGTTTCATCAATGTCTACTCCTTCAATTTGTGTGTATCCTTGAGCTACAAGTCTAGCTTTGTTCTTTGTAACAACTCCTTGATCATTTGACTTGTTCTTATACACCCATTTAGTTCCAATTACATTTATGTCATCAGGTCTAGGAACAAGGTTCCACACTTCATTCCTTGTGAATTGACCTAATTCCTCTTGCATAGCACAAATCCAGTATTCATCAGTAAGAGCTTCCTTGATGTTTTTAGGTTCTATTTTTGAAACAAAACAGGAACCTGAAATCACTTCTCTTGATCTAGTGCTTACACCTCTGTTGGGATCACCAATTATCAAATCTTTGGGATGATCTTTCTGGATTCTGATGGAGGGAGGTTTGTTGGATTGTTCTGTCCTTGCATCAGTTTGAGTGAAGTCAGAATGATCACTCTTTTCTTCAGCTTCAGCTTTGATATCAGCAAATGTTCCAACATCTTCTGGAACATCTGTAGGAGCATCATCAATTATCACATTTATGGACTCCATGATAACCTTGGTTCTAGAATTAAATACTCTATATGCTCTGCTGTTTATAGAGTATCCAAGAAAAATCCCTTCATCATTTTTAGGATCCATTTTTCTTCTTTGCTCCCTATCTGCCAGAATATAACAGTTACTTCCAAACACATGGAAGTACTTAACTGTGGGTTTTCTGCCTTTCCAGACTTCATAGATTATGGACAAAGTTCCTTTCCTTAGAGTAACTCTGTTATGGATGTAACAAGCTGTGTTCATAGCTTCAGCCCAGAAGTACAAAGGTAACTTTTTGGCATGGAGCATAGCTCTTGCTGATTCTTGAATAGTTCTATTCTTCCTCTCAACAATCCCATTCTGTTGAGGAGTGATTGGTGAAGAGTATTCATGATTGATTCCTTCTGAAGAACAGAAATCTAAGAATTTTTGGTTCTCAAATTCTTTTCCATGATCACTTCTTATTCTGATCACACAACTGGCTTTTTCCCTTTGTATTCTTTGGCATAAGTCTTTGAATACATCAAATACATAAGACTTTTCTTTGATGAAATTTATCCATGTATATCTTGAAAAGTCATCAACCACTACATAGGCATACCTCTTACCACCAAGGCTCTCAACCTGCATAGGTCCCATAAGATCCATATGCAATAGTTCCAAAACTTTGGAAGTTGTCAGATGTTGGAGCTTTGGATGGGACATCTTGGTTTGCTTGCCTATTTGACATTCACCACATATTTTGCCATCATCAATCTTCAGTTTAGGAATACCTCTCACAGCATCCATAGATATGATTTTCTTTATGCCTCTGAAATGAAGATGACCTAGTCTTTGGTGCCATAGTTTCACTTCTTCTTCTTTAGCTAAAGAGCAAGTTGAAGTGAGACTGAAGTCTTGAGGTTCCCACATGTAACAGTTGTCTTTAGATCTGGCTCCTTTCATGACAACCTTTTGTTCTTTGTTAGACACTATGCATTCAGTTTTGGTAAAGTTTACACTGTACCCTTGATCACATAATTGACTTATGCTGATCAGGTTAGCAATTAAACCTTTAACCAGCAGCACATCATCTAGTCTTGGTACATCTGGACAGTCCAAGGTCCCAACTCCCTTGATTTCTCCTTTAGCTCCATCTCCAAAGGTTACATATCTGGATGAATATGACTTTAAGTCTACTAGCAGATTCTTCAATCCAGTCATGTGTCTTGAACATCCACTGTCAAAGTACCAGTCTTCTTTAGCTGATACTCTTAGTGATGTATGAGCTATATATGCAACACCTTTCTTTGACCATTTGAGTTGAGATTTCTTTTGATACCTCTTCCCTGTGTATTGTTCATCAGTAGAGCTCCAAGGTTGTTTGTTGATCTTGTTCTTGGGCATGTAGCTTTGATCAGCATGAAGACTAGCTTTTGGTCTCCATACCTTCTTGATGACCTCTGTCTTTTGCTTAGGGGGTTGCTGATCTCTTTGATGTCTATGCAGCACTTTCTTGGTGACTTCTATCTTCTGCTTAGGAGGTTGCTGATACATCTGATTTGGATATCCATGCAACTTATAACAATGAGGTTTGATATGTCCAAATCTTCCACAATGATGACATCTCCATCTTTGATACTTCTTCTTCATTATGTTCTTTTCAGGATGTTGAGACATCTGTTTGAACATTATGTTTGGCTTTGTGTTCTTTTCATGATGTTGAAGCATCTGTTGGGACATCTTGTTTGACTGTATGGACTTTGAAGTAGTTTTGCTAGAGCTAGCTTCAATCTTATGAACTTTGTTAAATCCCAGTCCACTTTTATCCCCTGAATGCTTATTATTGTTGAGAATAACATCCAGTGTGCTTGAGCTACTGTTCATCATTCTAACAGATTTGGACATATGTTCCAACTTGGAGTTGAGAAGACTTACTTCACTTTTCAAGGTGTCAATGATCTCTAGATCACTTGATTTTTCATCCTTTAGTGCCTCAATCTGCTTCTTTAGCTTTATACTCTCACTGCATATTTCAGTGCTTCTTTTGAATAGTTCTCTGTATGATTGCTCAAGTTCTTCAAAAGTAAGCTCCCCATCACTGGATTCACTTTCAGAGTCACATAATCCAGCTAGAGCAGTGATATGCTTAGCTGATTCTTCTTCTGAATCTCCTCCTGAGTCTTCATCAGACCAGGTTACAGAGAGTCCTTTCTTTTGCCTTTTTAAGTAGGTAGGACATTCATTCCTGATGTGTCCATATCCTTCACATCCATGGCATTTAATTCCTTTTTCTTGACTAGTCTTTTCATCATAATTTGACCTTCTATTAGCATCATAAGGTCTTTTGTTCTCAGAAGAGTTTGTGTATCTTCCACTGGGTTTGGATTTGTCTTCCATCCTTCTGAGAATCTTTTTGAATTGTCTTCCAAGCATGGCAATGTTGTTTGATAAGCTTTCACCAGTTTCTGATTCATCATCTTCTTCTTCATTAGTATTTGTCACCAAGGCTATGCTTTTGTTCTTCTTTACATTTGTGTCATTCATTCCCATCTCAAATGTTTGAAGGGAACCAATGAGCTCTTCAACTTTCATTGTGCATATGTCTTGAGCTTCTTCTATTGCTGTGACTTTCATGTCAAATCTTTTTGGCAAAGATCTGAGAATCTTTCTTACAAGCTTTTCATCAGTCATCTTTTCTCCCAAGGCTCCAGAAGTATTGGCTATTTCTAAGATGTTCATGTAGAATTCATGAATTGTCTCATCTTCCTTCATTCTCAAGTTTTCAAACTTGGTGGTGAGAAGTTGAAGTCTTGACATCTTTACCTTTGATGTTCCTTCATGAGTTGTTTTGAGAGTGTCCCAAACATCTTTGGCCAGCTCACAGTGAAGCACAAGTCTAAAGATGTTCCTATCAATGCCATTGAATAAAGCATTTAAGGCCTTGGAGTTGCCTAGTGCTGAATCTTCTTCCTCCTTACTCCATTCTTCTTCAGGTTTCAACACTTTTGCTCCATCTTTGGTGTCTTGGACAGGATGTTCCCATCCAATGTTGACTGCTCTCCAGGCCCTGTTGTCAAGTGATCTTAAGAATGCAATCATTCTTGGCTTCCAGTAGTCATAATTAGATCCATCCAGTATAGGTGGTCTATTTACTGATCCTATATCTCTGTCCATGTTTCCAGAATTTGTATTCCCTAGATCTCACCCAGTATAAACAGGCAGGGTGCCTGCTCTGATGCCAATTGAAATTCTGTGATCAGGTATGAGATGTCGAATGAGATGTTCCAACACTTGACAAATTTAACCAAAACTTAAAGTGCAAGAAAATTAAACAACACAGTAGTTTGTTAACCCAGTTCAGTGTATAACCACACTTACATCTGGAGGCTACCAAGCCAGGAGGAAATCCACTATAAGTAATATTAATTATAGACTTAAACCACCCAGTTTAATCTTTCACTTAATATCTACCCAATGCAATTTCTACCTAAGACACAACTTAGATATGAGTACCAACTCACTCCCCCTCAATCACACAGTGATCTTGTTTACAAGTTTAATAAAATTGAAGTCATACTTCAAACAAAACAGCTTGATCTTACTTCACAGTTTCAATCAAGACAAAAATACACTTTTGCTTAAAAGCTCATAAAGTGGTACAATAAAAACAACCTGCTATTAAAACACAAAACACCCTATTTGGTCTTCTTGAATTCATGCTCTATTCTGAGAGTTTCTGTTGCTTAAATAGGTGTTTGTATTTTGGGCTTTCTGTAGGTTAATCCAGTCCTAAAACGCATGCAGCTTCCACCTTGAATTAGGGTTTGTTACTTCCTAGATTCTAGGTGATTTAGTTCTTCTGATTAAGCTGAAGTCTCATAACAACACTCCCTACAGATGCGCCTTATTCTGTTTTTGTCCATCCATAATTAATTCCAGATAACTTTCCTTAAATTACTCAGATCAGTTAGTCATTTATTAATTCTGGTAGCAGGTTTGAGATGTCACAACATCTGTTGGGACATCCTGAAAAACTGAACTTAAATCATTAACACAATGTCCCAACATCTGGTGTGACATCCTGAATTAAGTTCTTATACTCTGTTTGATAATGTCCCAACATCTGATAGGACATCCTGAACTGAATTCAACAATTCTTGTTGGTCAAAAATTCTGCCAATTCTAAACATCTACAAACTCCCCCTTTGGCTAATTTTTGGCTAACATATTTTTCTGGTTATCAGAGTGCAGCAGAAGTTCTTTTATCAGAGTATAGCAGTTCTTTTCTGTTGAGTCATGTGTGAGTTTACTCCCCCTCAAACATACATGTATTCAGACTTGTTGCAACAGAAATTTTCATTAACATCACTGATTCAGTTCAGAAGCAAACAGAAGTTTTTCATTAATAACTAAACAGCATCATACATTGTTGTTGTTGTTCTCCCCCTTGTTAGACATAAATTTGGGGCTAAAGTTACTAAGTCAAAATTACAATGCAGCAGTCATTACATTTTTCCTCACATACAGTTTTTCACTCAGACTCCTCACAGTCAGTTTCTTCCTCTTCCTCAGTCTCCTCATCAGAAGTAGCAGCTTTCTGAGCACTTTCTTCAATCTACAGCCTTTGGATAATCTCCTCAAGCTTCTGCTTCCTTGCATCCAGTTCTTTGCAAGTGCTCTTCAGTTCAGCAATCAATGCAGCTTTGGAGATTGGAGACTTTGCCTTTGAAGGACCAGCAGATGTCCCAGAGGGTGCTTCAACATCAGCTGCATGATGACTCAGGAACAACTTGTAGTGGAAGGCCAGAGGGCTTTCTCTTTTGCAAATTGTGTCCTTTTCAGTGAGGATACAAGGATACTGACTTAGCACTATTCCACACAGCAAGGAAGGGAAGGCAATTGGCAGCTTTGTTGCAGATGATCCAGCATGCTTCAATGTCTGATCAAAGATATAGGCTCCATAATCCAACTTTGTTTGGGTGCCTACAGCATATATGAACCTGCCCAATCCAGTTGATATTGAGGATGTATGATTGGTAGGAACCCAATTTGTTGTGCCAATCCTATTCAGCATGGCATATTTCCTTGTCAGCATGCTAACTGAGAGCTTCCCTTTAACTGGCCAAGCCTTGACCTGGTTAGCAGTAATAACCTTGCAAACCTGGTTATCAGTCTTCCCTAACTCATTTGGGCCATCAGATTCTCTTGCAAGGTAGTGGTTGATAACCCTAGGAGAGAATTCTACACACCTTCCTCTTACATATACTTTTCTAAAGTCAGCAGACTTACCATTAGCACAATCTTCTTGGAGGTTGACTATGAATTCCTTGACAAGCAGCTCATAGCAAGGAGAGAGGTTGGAGACAGTTTTGAAAAGGCCAGCAGAAGAAATGAGATCAATTAGCTCTGTGCACTCAAGTGCATTACTGCTCAGCTCTCTTTCAAGTGCTACCCTTCTTTGATAGACAAACTTCCATCTATTCACACTTGAAACATGATGAAAGGAGATGTTGTCCAAAGGAGCTTCTGGAACAACAGTTGATGACCTTGAGGGTGTTGGTTTCTTCTTTGGAGGAGATGTTGGGACATCTTCTTCAACATCTGAATATGGAGGAGTGACAGCTTTTCTCTTTTGTGTTTGGACTTTGCTCCATTGTTTTGTAGGACCAAAGACAACTTTAGCTTTGTCCTTCTTTGGTGTAGCTTGCTTCTTCTCAGGAATTGCATGTCCTGCATTCATCTTTTCTTTCCTAGTCCTAAGCCTTTTGGCTATGCTAGGGTTTACAGAAGCAATGATTTCTGTATCAGAATCATGCTCTAGGTTCACAACAGGAGGAGGTTGAGCAGTCTCCTCTTCAGCTGGTGGTTCAACAGAGATTTGATCTTCAGTGGAGGCCTTGAGCTGGTCCTCAAATATTTCTTCATCACTATCAGTGGAGGCCTTTTTCTGGTCCTCAGATGTTTCAACAACAACATCAGATGAGGCCTTTTGCTGGTCCTCAGATGTTTCAACATCTATTGGGACATCCTGTTGAACAAGAGTGTCCTTTTCAGCCTGAGTTTGTAGATCTTCTTGTGGAGCTGGCATGGTGTTCAGAGGGATAGATATGCCACTTACCACTCTTTGCTCAGTCAAGATCCTGTTTACCAGCTCCTTTATGGAATCATCCACATATGCAGAAGCACTTGGAGTGGTGTTTAATGGTGAAGGCAAGCCTTTGGCCTTGCTGAATACAAGATCTTTTGTTCTTTTTGGAGTTCTTGGCTTTTGAGCAAGAGGAACACTTCCTCTGATTTCGTCCATTGGAGTTGAAGCCATGGGTACCACAGAGATGGGGGTTGCATGCACCACATCTTCCTTGTTGAGGATTTCTTCAGTACCAAACTTAAATTTATATATGAACAATATGCTTTGATGTATGTCTTTTATATATGGGTATTACATTAAAAATCAATTTCTTTATGAAGATTTGATTATCCTTGTGATTCAAGATTGAAGATGTTATATCATATGTTCTAACATCTCTTCATCATAGATTTGAATAATCATGGGTGGGGTTCTACATTCGCTCAGAAGTCTCTTATGCTTTTGACCTAGGATTATTGGCTTCGCATCTTTTCCTGGAAACTATTGAGACTTGTCCAGACAATGATGCATTATTTTTGAAGATGGAGATAGAAAAGTGTGAAGACATCATAATCTTGATGACCTTCTTGGTTTGGTTTATTTCTGATCCAGGTACTTTAGGGCATTCTAGAATACTCATCATGGAGTTCAGATAGGTACTTTCTGAAGATTCAAATAGTGGTAGATTTGAAGTATTTAGAGAAACACCAACAGGTATTCATTAATGTGTGAGATTGTTTGAAATAAATCAAAAATCAATAGAATGGAGGTTGTCTACTCAAACTTGGTGGGTGAATCAAGTCTATGAGATCATGGACTCTTGTTTTGTAAAGGGAGGAAGTTCTTTCAAGTGGAAGAAGAAGGAGATGATTTCAACAGCTAGATATCGAATCACAATGTTCTGAGATCTAGTTTCAACTTCAGAATCTCAATTGGTGGATTGGCATATCAACTCAAGATAGGGTGATCTAAAGGAATGAATAGGGATGCTTCAAAAAGATTGTTCTCATGGCAGTTTGCGGGAGCTGTAGGAAGGAGAAGATGTTACTTTATGCATGGCTTTGGGAGTCTAAGTGTGTATTTCTATTAAGCAAGTGGATACATGTAACTTGAAGATCAAGTTCAGTTCATAGATCAAGATATCTTTGTGAGAATTATATCATATGTGAAGAAGACAATAAATGGAAATTGGCTTATTCATATGTGGATTCATGAAGGAGGTAATCAAACTATGGCATTTGGTTGATCTCATAAGAGGATTAGAAGAATCAAGATAATTATCAAGTGGCAGCTGGTTATCTAGCAAAACTCTATTAATTCTATATCTTACTAACTCTTATTATGCTTCTGTTAATTTCCTGCAACACTGTCATTAAAACAACTTACCAAATCCAACTACCAAATACTACCTCACTGTTTCTTAATTATTCTCCTATTAATTTCTCACAGTATTATTATTAGTTCTCTGTCAATTAAATATTATCGTTACTGCTACTAATTAAATCATTTCAACAATTATCATTGCTACTGCTATTCCAACTCTTAAGGTGGTCTTCAATTAATTACGTTCTATAAAGTTTTGTTATGCTTCTGGTAATGGAAAATACAAGATAAAATGACAGAAAAACACACACAAAACAAATTTCAATGTAGCCTCGCATGACCATTGTCATGGTGTGACGTTATGACGGTCGTTACATGAGGGTGACGGGCGTCACGTCCTCAAGACGGATGTCCTACCTTCTGGGATGTTCGTTCCCCCTTCAAAACATGTTCTCTCTGTTTCTCTCCTTCGTCTATGCAATTCCTTCACAGTTTCATTCTTAGACTAATTTACCAATCAACCAATACATCAATTTAACAATAACACAACAGATTCCTACACATAATTCAATTTTTCTTAATCAACTAAAAACAACTTTATTCAACCAAAACAACTTATCAACAAAAACAACTTATTCAACCAAAACAACACAATGACTTGACAAAAGCAATCTATATACCCAATCCCACATGTTTTCATCATACAATCCTAATTATAGAGTTAGAACTCTATCCTTACCTTGGATTTCACCCTCTACATATTCTTTCCTCTGCAATTTCTCTGTAATTGCTTCCAAACCTTATTTTCTTCACTGCTAAACTATTTTCTCATACTGCCACTTCTAATTAACCTAATTTCCTTTATTCAACTTACCCTATAATTCTCCTTATTTTCCTTCATTCACCATTACCAATTCACTTTGACTTTTTAATTATAAAAATAATATTAATATCAATAATAATAATAATAATTATTATTATTATTATAATACTAATAATAATTTAATAATAATGACCATCACTCCTATAATTATGCTAACTATCCATTTTATACTATGGTCGAGCAAATATTAATTAAAATAATCTAATTAACCTTACTCCACACACCACCAAGCTCTACGTCATTAGTCGTACACCCCTACTACTTACTACTTATAACCACAAATAAGCCTACTAATAATACTAGTATCATTCCAACACTATTTCTTCGACTTAATCAATTGATTCACTCAACTAACAACAACACCATTTAAATTGACCTTTCCACAACTTAATCAACTTAATTAGTTCTACTAACCATAACACAACTTAAATCAACTTAATTAAATTAATTCGACCAAAACCAACATTGGCAACTCAACTCAACACAATTCCGCCATTCAACACAAATAATAAGAGGATATTTAATTAAATAATTAATTATATAAACAGGGTGTTACAATCAACATCATCCTTATGCACTCACTAAGTAAGTAATTGATGCAAATATGTGTATGATCTCCATCCAAATTGAAAATAATTGAAATAGAAAAGCTAATGATAAGATATATTCCTTTTAAGTTAGATGGCTATCACCTGACCACTTAACCTAACAGAGTGGACTTTTAAGTTCGAAGAACCAAGAAAAAAGAATAAATAAAATGAAAAGAGGAGAGGAGATGAGATCATTAGACACTAACAGGTTAACATACCATGTACAAGCACGGATAACAGGCTTTATGTGATTTCACTTGGATGAAAAGGAGTGAAAGAAAGCGAGAGGAATTGGTTGAGTTATAATGGCAAGATTCATATTGGTTTGCATAAATGGAGATTTTTTGAAATTGTGTCGTTACATATCCTTGGTTTTAATTTTGAGTCCCTGTTGATTTAACATTATCCTAGTAGCCACATACAATTAGAGTTTTGTTATGTTTTTGTTTCAAACTACGCTTAATTAGTTTTAAACTGAGTTGGTTGATTGCTTGAGGACCAACAATTGTCTAAGTGTAGGGGAGTTTATAGCTTGGAAATGCATCATGTTTATAGACCCGTTTCACATGTTATTTGTCGTTATTTTATAATGTTTTGTCCCTTTTATATCTCGTTCTATTTCATTTCAGGTACTTGTCGATTATGGCGCCACTATGCGGAAGAAGTCGAAATGGGAGAAAATAGGTGAAGAAAAGTGAAAATATTCAATGCTTCAGGTGAATTCCATTCGCCATGAGCATTATATAGCGTCCACCATTTTCTTACAAAAGAAGAATACATGAAAGTAAGTTGGACTCACTCTTGCCCACTTTCCTACTTCTTCTCAACTGTCCTTACACATCCAGAAGGAAGTTATGCAGGATGAAGACTCTATATAAGGTTGGTTTATACCTAGTTTGAGATATCTGGGCAATAGGCGAAGCGCTGTCGAATTAGTTTTAAGAACAAATACATTTCAAATTAATAATCACTCGCATTGAGAGATTATCACAATTTAGTTCTTTTTAGATTTCCTTGTACTCTTGGATCATTAATCTTGTCGACATCAATTGATGATTATTTCAGTTTCATTCTTTACTTCCAGTCCCACATTAATTTTTAGCTTTTACAAGTTTTTATCGCATTATTCATTATTATTGCTTATCGCTTCCTTATATTAATTACCTTGTTAATTTTACTTGAAATTACCACATGTTTAATATGTTTTCAATTAATTCCATGTCTAGCTAAATTGTCTTGAGTCCGGTATGTGAGGATCGTCGTTTCCGACAAGACTCGGTAACGAAGTTGGCTGAAGTTTCTATAAAAATCTGTTTTGGTTTTTTGTTTCTAAGTTTAATTATAATTGCTTGTCACGATAGTGAATATAAACTAATGTTCGAACCGACACTGCGAGAGTGTGGGGGTTGAACCGGATAGTAGGAACGTGCATCGATCTTAAAAAGGGCAAGCGTGCTTTAGGTATCAATTAGGACTTGTTTCGTTTTCAAAATACGTTCCTTAATTAAAATGGGTGAGCGAGAGCAAAATCTCATGGTTAGGGAGTCTGGCTATAATCAATAGCATGATAGTGTGATATTTAGTCTTTAAACTGATATTTTATACTAAATATTATTTAACCATAACTAGCCTTAGCTTTACACATCACCAATTGATAACATTTGTTTGATTATTAGTCCTTGTGGGTTTGATGTCTTTTTAAGACTACCCGATAGATTGTGCATTTGCAGTTAGGTAATCTGACACACTCATAAAGTCACAATCACCTCTCCATCTCATCCCCTTCTTTAATTTTCATACTTCTCCCTTTTTCAAAATCTTATTGTTTTAAACTTTTACCTTTTCTTATTTTCTTAATAAATACAAAGATATCTTAAGTATATTTGAATAATTTCAAAAAGACTTAAAAAAAGATCAAACTCATTTGAATTCTTTTTGTGCCTTTGTGCACTTTTCCTTTTAAAATTTTTTCATAAGTTTAGACATGAGTCATTTTTATAGCATAATTATTCGTTTGATATGACAAGTTGTCTCTACTTTTAAAATCAATCAAAACAAACCAATTTTATTATTTTTACAACGAACTACGAGATTTTGATCCTATATTGTACTTTGTGGGTACGTAGGCATGAGACTCAAGAAGTCTCTCCAAACACAAAAATACTAAAAATAAATTCTTTTGTCTTTCCCTCAATCTCATTTCAAATAAATCTTTCAAACCAAAAATCATAAATTTTTCAAAGAGATTCCAATAGAGTAATATAGATGTTTTGGGTGTTAACACCTTCCCTTTGCATAACTAACCCTCTTACACTGTCTCTGTTGGTTTTATTTGATTTTTGCTTTTAGACTTCTTTAGGTTTTGTTTTCTCTTTTTTCTTTTCCTTTTGGAAACAATAAAAGTGCGGTGGTGACACTTGTTTCATGATTTAAGCTAATCAATAGCTTACACTCACAAATTTTACCACTAGACATCTGATCAAAGTTCAAAATATAAAATGGTGTTCACATTCTGATTATTTCTTAGTAGCAGAATGTTAGGATAAACAAATAAATAATAACAGAAGACACAAAGATTTATACTAGTTCCTCCCAAAATGAGATTAGTCTAGTCGCATTGCTTCAGAAGATATTTTCACTATAACCAAATTATGATTAAAATTGCTTATGCATTCTGCATAATACTTTTACATTTTCTCTTATCCGAGGTCCAAGACTTCATACATAAGCCTACAACTCAAGACTTTTGGACAGGTTCCACGAACCCGAGACTTCTTTGCTTAAGCCCCATAGACTTAAGACTTCTGCTCACACCCCTCATGCTGAGACTTCCTACTCCAAGCCACACTAGTAGAGACTTCTACTCCAGTCCCCACAAGGTGAGACTTCCCTTGCTCAAGCTACACTGGTTGAGACTTCCCTTGATTGAACTGCATCCCAAGACTTCTGCTCAATAAATCCACATGATTAAGATTTCATAACTCTAACTCAAAGCAAGATACTTATGTGGCTTAAGCATCTTGGCTCAATTCTTCCTTGATTAAGTCCATTGACTAAATACTTTTGCTCAACCAACCTAGTTTATCAAGACTTTCACAACTCAAGCACATGGAAAGAGAAGCATCTTGGCTTGAGTCTTATTTTCTCAAGCATATAGCAAGAGACTTTGATCTAAACTGCTAAACAAGTTTAGCAGAATGGAGAACAAGGTGTATATGATACAAGTATCATAGGTATAGGAAATCAGCATGACAAATACTTAAAGCACTTAAGATTTCTAAGATATTCAATGGTAATAAATCTTAAGACTTTTATAATTACATCCTATAATAGAAAATTTTCATTTACAATTGTGTTGATAATTTCTGAACTTGTTACTCCTTCTTTTGGATAATCCTTGTTAAAGATTCAGTTTGAGCCTTCGGCCATATTTATATCCTTTGCAGAAACTAGACGTTGAAAAGGTAACTTGATCAAGAGTCTTTGTTTTTTCTCCATAGTACAAGAAACATTGAAGATATATACACCAGAATATCTGAATCCAATGTGTAACGTGTTTAACGTTTGAGTCTTAAAGATATTCTATAATATAGTCATTAAGAGTTAATATCTGTAAAGCATCTAAGTCTTTCTTGAGCCTTGAAACTTGTAGACTCTAGCTGAAAAACTGATTTGATAATACGACTTGCTTTCTCCATTACGAAAAACTTCAACTTTATCACCAACTCTGAATGGTCTAAGAAGCCAATATACATGCACTAAGTGTAGAGACTCATCTAATACTGAGACCTTCAGCTTCAGAGTATATGCCATTTAACACTTAGGAAGTGTTCTTCAGATCATACCACCAGAAGCTATCAATTCAATAACTCCCAAGTGTGCCAATGTAACACAAATTCTGACTATAATATTTATAAGTATTATAACCTGCACACATGTAAGACATATCAAATAAACCATTGTACTTTCAATACTTTGTTATCATCAAAACCCAAGGAGAATATATCATGAACAAACCTTGTTCTAACAATCTCCCCCTTTTTTATGATGATAAACATAAGTATTTAAAGGACAATGTTAGGCATTTATAATTTTATCTGCAACATCATGGTATGAGGTTTATAAGCTCCCCCTGAATCTAATAATCCAAGGTTGAGTTCTATTAACCCTACACCAATTATTACTTTCAAGAAAACGTAATTTAGTTTTCTTAGTAACATAAGATTTTGAGGTTTGTAAGCCCCCTGGGTCTAATAGTTCCAAGGTTGAGGTTTGTAATCTCCCCCTTAGTTCCATATTTATAAAAAAAAACCAAAAATAACATTTTAACTTCCTTTGGCAACATCAAAATACGGGATTTGTAAGCATCTTCTGAGTTTGATAGGCTATGGCTGAGGTTTCTAAGCTCCTCAGTTTTATGTACAAGAAAATTAAAAAAAAAAATCGCCCTAGGCAAGATAACCATAAGAACATAAATTTAAATAATAAAATTATAAATGACTAGTATTAATAACAAAATAGGTACTAATGGGTTTGAAGGGAAATTACCGATAAAATTGCAGCGGAAAACAAAATTTTCCATTTAGAAATCCTTACGAAAGGGCATGATCTGTGATAAAATATTTACCTCTTGTGACGCTTGAAACCTTTGATTCCGATTTGATCACGAGCATTGTACGACGAACAGCGCCTCTACTCAATCCACATGAACAACTTTCTTCAATCACAGTGCTAGCTGGTTATGAATTAAGGTTTAGAGTGAAAGGAGAGGAAATAGGAATATGGTCAGGGTTTCAAAAACAACAACTTATGAGCTTCTTCACAAGGGTTCTATTTATAGAACTACTTGTGTGGGCTTTAACCTAAACGTCCAACTCAATAATAATAATATTATTATATTATTATAATAACTATTATTATATTTTTATAATAACTATTATTATATTTTTATAATAACTATTATTATAATAATCATAATTTTATTATAATTATATTTTATAACTATTATAAAATTAATCATAAATATTATTATTATATCATATGGTACCTTACCATATTTCGTATTCCATTCTAGTGCACCATACCTAACGATGTACCTTATTTATTCAACTTTTTCTCTAATTGTTCTTATGTGTATGACCCTGTAGGATTTTGAGACGTTGGCAATTATATTAAATCATGTATTTAACATAATAAACAGTGAGCGGTATCTAGCAACACATCACTGCTACCCAAGTCACAAAATTGTCATGTGATCTGACAAAACCTTTTGTGATAGTATTTGTGTGTACAATTATCCTCTTTCCCTTATGTTTATATTGAACACAAGGCATATACTGTGTCATCCTTGTCCAGTTCAATATTGGGCCCTTAGACATTTATCTTGTTATGCAGGATGGGCAAATTCCATCTAGGTTACTCGTGTCCCTTAGCATGCTTTGTGAAGTACCCATCAACTGTCTTTATGATCATCCAGTTACGAACAACGTTTGATCGACAATAAAGTACTTGACTCTACATTTAGGGTCCAGAGTAGTTTCAGGTCGAAGGGTGACATACACCACTATCACCATGAGAGTAACTTATGGCACTTTGCATAACATTCTATGTAGTACTCTCATAGTGGGTCAATCCAGTATAAATATTACTCCTAATATTCATACTTATGTCAAGACTTGATAACTCCTTATCCATGATCCATGAGATGTGATCATCAGTCTATCTATATAATAGTCTTAATGCTTTAAGGTTGTCCTATTTCACATTAAAGCTCAATTATGGATGCTTTAAGAATAATGTCTTTATGTTTAATGGAATCTCATGATTAAGTCACACTTAATATTTCATTAAAAGAACTAGCTATTCTAGGGACTTTATCATTTTGGAAAAAAAACATAATAAAGAAATGCCTTTTATTATTAATAAATAATTCGATACAAGTACCAAAAGTATTGGCCTCTAGGGCTTACACCAACAGGGTTAGGTTTCCAATTAATACTTACCATTATTTCTCCCCCTTTTGTCACACAAAAAAGAACTAAAAAAAGAGAAGAAAAAGAAAAATAATTACATTCTTAAATTCACAACAAATCATAATTATACATTAAGTTTTCAAAAGTGAAAAACAATCAAGTAACAAGGGTCATTAAGGATTCTATAGTGCATACTTTAAATTTTTAGTGATAAAATGTGAAGATCCGAAATTGAAGCATAAAACGTGTATTGGTTGATCCCGGAAGCTTAGTCGATATGCACTATTAGGATTCCTTCAAAGGAATGGATTTCAATACCGTCGAGCTATTTCCATTCAAAGGTAGTCTATTAGGGTTCTTCGGAGAACATGTTTAAGTACTATACCATCTGCGATTGCTGGCCACCTTTGGTAACTCGGTAAATGTGAAAACAAACAGAGTAAGGTATTCGATAGTCAATGCTTCTTCCTCTTACAATATCATTATTGGAAAACCTTCATTTAACAGCTTGGAGGCAACACTTTCAACCTTATATCTTACAATGAAGTTCCCTTTAGGGGATGCCCGAGTTGGGATAGTGAAAGGTGATCAAGGTCTAGTAAGTAAATGTTATAAAGACAGATTGAAATTGAAAAAGAAAAGTCCATCTGGGGTGCCGAGCATGTTGATGACCTCAAGGTTCATCTGGTCGATATAGACCTCCGAGGTCACACTATCGCTCCCGGGATTTTCATCCTAGTAGAAACACAAAAGTGGCAAAGAAAAGGCAGAGTCACCAGCCATACATTTTTATCCCGAATGAATGGGAACAGTAATGTTGCATAAACCGAGGAGAAAAGGAAAGGACGAGGTCCTACGAACCAAATATCTGGGTTCGGGAGTCAATTACGACCTGAGAAGGTATTAGCACCCCAGACCGTCCGCCGTACCCGACGGGATCCACGCTTGTAAGTTTGTTTCAAAGGGTAAGAAATAAGATGCTGCTAAATAAAACAACTACTGGAACTGGGACTGAAATGAGAAAGGGAACATGGAAAAAGAGATCTAAAAGAAAGGGGAAAATGTAGGGAAAATAAAGAATGTGCTCGCACGGGCCCTACCCTGCTGCCTACATACCTCATCGGGATAATGAGGATCAGAGTCGATGTAATTTTCCTAACCAGGAGGAAACTATTTGTTTGTGTTTTTTATGCGCTGGAACTGCGTATGTCTATGCTCAGGTGTTACAGGCTCGACTTGTGCGAGTGCGTTTACCGTCTTGCATGAGAGACAAGTCGTCGAAAGTTCGCGTCTAGAGTGAATGAGGTGAGAAGAGAATTCCCGCAGGAAAGTCGATTATTGTTTGTTGCTTGCTTTTTAAGAGTTTTTTATGAATTTGGCACAAAGAAGTGAATTCAAACTCTTTTCCATGGAATGTGTACTTGCTACTACATTCTAAGATGGAATAGAAGAACAAGCAAACCAAGTAAGGAGAATTTATCCAAGACCTGTTTCCAAGGATTAGGGTCTAAGTTCACTAGCTAGTTGAACTTATTACACGTTTTTGTAGTTTTTGAAGAAATGTTTTTTATGTTTTCTTTGTGAAGATAGTCTCATGATCAGACTTGTACATCATGCTAGACAAGCCCACACTATTCCAAGATGGAATGAATATGAGTGCCCCATGGAATAAGACTATACACAAGAGACTACTTCAAGCATTTATTAAGTGTCTTTTGGAATTTTGTTTGAAGATAAGAAAGAGAGACTCAAGTGGAAAAAGGACAAAAACTAGGGGGACTAAGACAAAACCCTAAGTTATTCATTCAAAGGATTTCCTATGGTTAGTGAAGTATTCTAAACCTAATAAGAAAAGATACTTAGAACTCAACTTACTTCCTAAGGAAGATAAGTTGTTTCTAAGAGAACAAAAGGGGAAAGCCTATGATCAAAGCACAAGGTGCTAAGGAAAACACAATTAAAATGCATAAGAGATAAGAATGAAGTAATACTTACCTCAATCTTCCCCCCTACAAAACAACTGTTAGCATGATGAAGCAATTTGAACAATTAGAACATGGTAAAATTCAAAAGAGAACTCACACTAGCTAATGAAAGCATTAATGAGCTTCTAAGCCCAAATTCAAGTTATAAGGTATCTTATATGCTATCTAGCTTCTAAGGGAAGGGTATAAGTCATACTAAAATGATCTAGGGTTATAAAGAGAAACAAATTCAAACTATGTCCTAAAGTGGTACTAAACCCTAAATGAAACTAATGTTAGGTTATAAGGGAAACTCAAGTGTCTAAGCATGATAAACTTGCCTAAGATCAAGGGTGAATGTAAAGCCCAGAACCTAACACTAAATGGAAGTGTTTAATGACATTAAGTCAAATGGGAAGGAAGATATTCAAGTCAAATAAATTCAAACATAAGATTGAAAGATGAACATGGATACATGGTTTTCAAAGTAAGAAAAATGAATTAGAAAGAAAAGTCAAATATGATCAATGAAGTTTGAAATTATCATACAAAAACCAGGGGTTTGATGAAAAGTTAAAATGGAAATTAAATTCACAAAATGATCACAAATGAAGTGGTAAGAAGTTCATTACGGTTAAAGGGACCAAAAATTAGGTTTTGAAGCCTTAAGATGACAAATGGTACTATATGAAGCCTATGGACACATGACTTGAGATAACCACAAGGAAATGATCATAAAACACTTATGAGATGTATCATAATGATCTTACAAGGTTAGTATGTTCAAAAAGTGAATTTTGAAAGGTTAATGTGAAGGAAGAATAGAAATTAGGTCAAATGGGGATATATGTGACTTATGGTTCAAGTAACCCTTAAAATCAAAAGGTAAAGACCTAAAAGGAGTAAATTAAACTTAAGGACCTATAACATGACCTATAAGACCCAAAATGAAGACCTCAAATTAATGGCATAAATGCCTTACTCAAATTGAATAAGAAGTGAGAAGAATGACCAAAAATGTGATTTATGAGGCAAGATACTTAAAAAATACCAAATGACCTAGAAAAATTATGAAATTTAACATCTAAGATCATAATCCAGAATATGACTTATCTCTAAAACATCTCACAAATATTCACATTTTTACCTAATCGAATTAATGTTCAAAGTGAATTAGGGTTTATAATGATCAAGGCCAAATAATGGGTTCTAAAGAAGACCAAACATGACCTAAAAATTGAACAAAAAATATTTTTAGGAACTTTGAGGTGTCCTCTGGATAGGGTAAAATGAATGGGGTTTGTATCAATTTTTGCTAATTTTTGTTTGGGAGAACAAAAATGGACAAAATTATTGGTCAAGAAATAAGAAAAATGAGAAGAAATTAATTGCAAAATTAATTCTGACTCAAATATAAAGCAAAAATGGAATTAAAAAATTTATAAAATTAGAAAAAATGTTCAATAACACATGTGAATTTATTTGGAAGTTTTAGAGGTCGTTTGGTATTTTTAGTGAATTAAAATGGAAATGATATAAAATGGAAAATAAAAAATAAAAAGAATAGAACCAATGGGCCTGCAGGGGGTGCGTTTAGTGAAGATTTACACTGAAATGGGCTGAACCAAAATACGCTAGGGGTACAAATAGAAGGCTGATAAATTTGTTCACAAATTTGTGGCATGTGAGGAGCACGCTTTCATTAATGTGGTGTCATTATCATGAGCGTTGGATCAAACTAATCAGACGGTCATGACTTAATTTCTCAATTAAAGCTAGGGCACTGTTCAGGTGACCGGAGCCAATTTTCAGTCACCTTCTCCGATCATCCTCCGGCTAGGGCATCTTAAAACTAACCCTAAAATACAAAACAAACCCATAGAAACAATCGCCTCACTCCACTGATCACTAATCTGGCCTTAGTTTTCACTTAGGGTTCATAGATTATGCAAATCAAAGCAAGAAAATTCAACCTGTAAAATTGAATCTATGCCTCTAAGAGGCCTATCAACTAGCAAGAACCACCATAACTTCTATTAAGCTCACATCAACACAAAGCAACTAAAATCAATTGAATTCGTGCAAGATGAATCAAGTGTAAAACCTGAAATGCAGTGGTACTCAAGGTTGAAAAAAACCAGAGGAGAGATTCCAATTTCTTAGATGCTTGATGTTGAACCCTTGCAAAGTGAAATAAACATTTGCTGGATGTGAATTCTTGGAGGAAATTGATCTGATGCAGAGAATTTGCATAGCTATGTTCTTGGAGTTTCAAGTTGTGAAAGCCATGGAAATGGAGTGACTCATGATGCTGATGATGAATTCATGATAGTTGATGCTAGTTGGATGAAGATGACACTTTCTCGATCCAAGATGCAGTGATCTTGCAATGGTGCAGTTTGAGAGCTTCACCTCAATGCTTCCATGGAAATGCAGTTTGTTTGATGCTGATGAAGCTCAATGGAAGAAGATGATGAATCCTTCTATTTGATGAAGCTTAATCACTCAAGGTTGCACTGAACTTGTAGAGATAGAGTAGAGCAAAACTTGAGAATTTTATGGTGTGACTCGAGCAAAATGAAGCTAGCCTCTAACTCAATCACCTCTCATGCTTTTATAATACTTTTGACCTTTGGTTAACAGTTAGAACCAGGGTTAAAACCCTGGTTAACTGAGTTGAGTGAGTCAAGTTTGTTATGCAACTGAAATCCTCTAGAAACTTCCATGCTCGAGCTCAATCCAATAGTGTAGGGAACATGTCAATTATGGTGAAGATTAGTGAAATATAATGCACATGACTGGATCCATTGATTGCAGCTTGAAATGCAATGTCATTTGCTTGCTTGATCCACATGAAATGCATGGCAATTAATGTGGTGATGCCTGCACTCAATTGCAGCCAGCTTGTGCAATGAGCTTAGGGCCAAATGCATTTGAAGCAAGTGAACTTAACGCCACCAGGTCCATGATTCTTATGGTGGGATTCATTATGATGCAGGCTGCAATGTTTGAGCAATGATGCAACATGTTTGATCTTATTCCATTGGCTTGAATTGGGATGGTGGTGTATGGAAGTTGATGTGAACAAGCAGCCATGGGATCACTCTTCCTCTAATGCTATGTATCATAACATACTGGTTGATGCCAATAAATATGAGATGGATGTAAGCTTTGATACAATGCCTTATTGCACAAGAAAACAGTTGGATGCAATGACCTTCACAAGCATGTACCTTCATGATCAAGCTATCAATGCATATGATCCTTGGGCTCAAATTGAAGGGAATGTGGCATAGAACAAGTTTGGAGTTTGTACCAAGATGAGACATGACCACTAGATGCTTCAAAATGGTCATTTAGATTCATTGGCCAAAACTGCATAGTTGGCCTGCAGAGCCCTAGGCACGACTTGTGGCATATGGCTTGTGAAATGATCAGTGCGAGATGGACACTTTAACCCTCCATAAGTCCAAGAACAAATGCTCAAATAAAAAATTGCCAAACATGAAAGTTGTTGGAAACATGGCAATGAACAACTTTCATGTTGGACAAAATTCCATTTGAAGTATTCTTGTTGAAGAAAAATGGAAAACCTTGTGGCACACCACATGTTTAGGAAAATGGCTGACCTGGCAAGCGCGCAGGCTGCCTCGCCCATGACATGGTTTTGGCCTTGAATTGTTCAATCTTTGAATGATCATATCTCTCTCAATTTTAATGCAATGGATGAGTTCCACATATGGATTTTAAGCTTTAGATGTCCTCTTCAATTGGCTCAAAGTAGCATTTTCATTTGCCTTTTATTTTAGGAGAAGTCCTCTCTTGAAATGGCTGCAAAAATGGCCAAAACTTGCATTTTTTGGAAACCCTAATTTTCCAAAAATGGTAAGTTTTGGTTTTCTTGATTTTTCATGATTCCTCCATCATCTCTTGATCAAATTTGGTCCATATGATCCTTGTAACCCTAATTTCATGAATTTGACCTCAAAAAGTCAGGAGTTGACTTTTTACTCAGTTGGTTGACTTTTCCTAAATTCTTTTATTTTCAATCAATTGATCAATTGAAGCCCTTCCACAATGATTCAAATGAGGTCAAAATCTCATTGAGAATCCCAGTTAATTAGAAACGCTAATTTGGCTCCTTTCAATAAGAGGTGTTGCACTGCTTGCATTCTTTGATCAATTCACTTCTTTTTAGAATTTGTAACCTAAAATGAAGACTTGTGGGATGTTGTGAACCCTTTTCACAATGTTGAGAAGTTATATGGACCTTTGATTGTCTTTGGATAGTCATCAACTGCTTCAACCACTAATCACAAGCCTATGCCTTGACAATGGTGGTTATGATGCAATGCTTTGAACCATGCTATGAATTTGAGTATACAAAGTGATATGCTAAATGCTATGAAAAATGAGAGGGAAAATTTTGGGATATTACACACACACATCATATTAAGCTTATCCCGAGAGGAAGATAAAGAGATCATATATATTTTTAAAGATACCGTGGATCTATTTTCTTGGAAGCCTTCAGAGATGTTGGGAATTAACCCGAATTTTATGTGTCATCACCTGTCATTAAATCCTGAGGTGAAGCCGGTATCCCATAGAAAGTGAAAGTGAGGCGAAGAAAAGAGGAAAATAATTGCGGAAGAAGTGGATAAATTTCTCTCTGTTGGGTTCATTAAAGAAGTCAAATACCCTACCTTGTTGTCCAATGTCACAATGGTAAAAAATAAATATGGGAAGTAGCAGATATGCATAGACTTTATAGCTCTCAACAAAGTCTACCCAAAGGATTTGTATCCATTATCACACATTGATTGCCTTATAGATGGAACTTCCGGTTTCCGACTACTCATCTTCTTGTATGCATACTCGGGGTATAACCAAATTCGGATGAACATGGTGGATGACTCGGGGACATCTTTCATGACGGATCGAAGTAATTATTATTACTAGGTGATGTCATGTGGCCTTAAGAATGATGGAGATACCCATCAAAGATTGATGGATAGGGTATTTGCTACAAAAATCAAAAGGAATTTGGAAGTATACATAGACAACATGGTCATCAAAACAACTATATAGCAGTGCCATGTCAAAGATCTAGCGGAAACATTCGCTTCAATAAGGGAGTATAATCTGAGGTTGAAGCCGGACAAATTCACCTTTGGAGTACAATTCGGGATGTTCTTAGGGTTCATGCTCAATAATCGAGGAATAAATCCTACACAGATAAATGCCAAACAATCATAGTGATGAGGAGCCCATCTTCAAAGAAGGAAGTTCAACAACTAACTGAGAGGCTAGTTTCCTTATCTCGTTGTTTGTCTTGTTCAGGTGATAAATCCATTCATTTCTTTGCAACCATCAAGAAAACAAAAGAGTTTAAGTGTAAAAAAGCATGTGAATAAGCTTTCCAAGGTGTGAAGTGTTTCCTATCCTGACCTCCTGTTTTAATAAGGCCCAAGAAGAGTACACCCTTGATCATATAATGAACGAACAAGGCTCCAAGTTCGGTCATGGTACAAGATGGGAAGAAAGAGAGTGACCAATGTATTTTGTCAGCAAAGTACTGAAAGGGGCCGAGTTAAGGTATCAGAAGATTAAGGGGTTGGCACTAACATTGGTCATAATATCTCGGAAATTAAGACACTACTTTCATGGTCATCTGATAACTGTAAGGAGAAATTATCCTATAAGGCAGATGTTGAAGAAGCCATATTTGGCTGGAATAATGGTCGCATGGTCCGCGGAGCTTTCCAAGTACGACATCGAGTAAACCCAGAGAAACAACATCAAGTCGCAGATGTTGGCTGACTTCTTGATTGAATTAAGTGCTCTTGTGGGAGAAGAAATGGGAAGAAAATGAATCCTTTTATGGATGGATCCTCTAATCACAAGGGGAGTGGAATAGGAATAATATTGGAGGGACTAATGACTTCATACTGGATTATTCTTTGTGTTTTAATTTTTAAGCTAGCAACAACTATGTAGATTATGAAGCCCTTGTAGAAGGGATGAAATTGGCCAAAGAAGTCGGAGTAACTCACTTACTAGTGAAAAATGATTCACGGTTAGTAGTCGGACAAATGAAGGTAAAATATCAGACAAAAGAACCCTCTTTAATCAGGTATTTGATACGTTCCTAGGGATATCCAAAACCTTTGTGGAACTTTGAAGTCTGTTATATTCCAAGAGAATAGAATGCTCTATCCGATCTCTTAGCCCGACTAGGCAACACAAATGGCCCGAGGCTGAACAAAACAGTAGTACAAGGGATCTCGGAGGCATCTACCACGTAGGTAGAAGAATTTTTTTCAATTGAAGATGTCACAGGTTTGATGATACCAATAGTTTTCTATCTGGTTTAAGGAATTCTACCCGAGGAACCGAATGAAGCTTGTACAAAATGGGAAGATCAATGTCTATGCTGAGATGTGTATCAAAAAACGAGACCAAACTAGTGATAAAGAAAGTTCATGAAGGTGCATGTGGAAGTCATATTGGTGGGTGAGAAGTATCCAGGAAAATTCTCCGAGTCGGGTACTATTGGCCCTATATGCTACAAGACTCTATTGAGTTTGTGAACAAATGTGAAAAGTACTAGTTGTTCACTCCGATCATACATTCTCTAGTTGAGGGTGTTGCATTCTGTCTTCTTCCCTTGGCATTTTTATCAATGGTGAGAAGACATTCTATGGATGTCTCCTACTACATTTGGTCATCTCAAATTCCTCATTGTAATTGTGAATTACATCACAAAATGGGTGGAAGCCAAGGCTATAGCTCATATTACTACCGAGAGGTAATGCCATTTTTATTGGAAGAATATCATATGCATGTTTAGTTTGCCAATAGTCATAGTATTCTATAATGGGACATAGTTTGCAAGTGCTTTTATGGTAGAGTTTTACAAATACTTGGGTATCCAAAATAGGTTCACATCATTGGAGCACCCTCAAGCCAACAGACAAGCTGAAGCAGCAAACAAGATCATTCTGATAGGGATGAAGAAGAAACTAGAAGAAACCAATGGCTTATGGTCTGAGTACTTACACGAGATACTATGGTCATACCACACAACACCCCATTCCATAATTCAGGAAACCCCTTTCTAAATGGTGTATGGGGAAGAAGCTATGGTACCTATAGAAATCAACACTACCACCTGGAGGCAATAACATTTTAATAAGGATGTCAATAGAGAATATTTGGACAGTTCCACTGACTTACTGGATGAAGTAAAGGAGATGGCTCAGATTAGAGAAGTTGCAGAAAAGCTCAAATTGGTTGTTCAACTTTAAGGTTTGACAAAGGGGATTCTACAAAGGAGACCTAACTCCAAAGAGGATTATTGACCCAAAGAGTAAGGGAAAGTTGGATCCTAATTAGAAAGGCCCATTATGTGTTCTCCAAAATCTAAATAATGGAGCTTATAAGTTAGAAACACTAGAAGGAATATATGTACCTAAGACATGGAGTGTATCCAATCTTAGGCTTTATTTCAGTTGAAACAATGTAACTCAATCATAAATAAAAATACTCGAGATGCAATCGTTTCCCTTGAAAGGGAAGGGTTTTTAATGAGGCACTCGAGATTTAAAATATTGCTAGAATGTTTTATACATGTACCCGACTTTGGCTGGCGAGTTATCAAGATAACACTCTCCATAAGCGAGTCGTAGTATAAACACTCATCGTAAAAGGGTCATAGTACTAAGAAATAATACTCCCCATAAACAAGTCATAGTATAAACACTCCTTTTAAAACGGTCGTAGTACTCATAAATGACACTTCCCATAAATGAGTCTTAGTATAAACACTCCTCGTAAAAGGGTAGTAATACCCGGAAATGACACTCTCCATAAATAAGTTTTAGTATAAACACTCCTCGAAAAAAGGTTCGTAATACTTGGAAATGACACTCCCCATAAATGAGTTGTATTATAAACACTCCTCATAAAAGGGCCGTAGTACTCAGAAATGACACTCCTCGTAAATGAGTTGTAGTATAAACATTCCTCGTAAAAGGGTCGTAGTTCCATTCTTGACATTCTTAATAAAATGTTGAGTTATTTACATACATCCTGGTGGATACGGCTTAACTCTCAACGAATGACTACCCGACCACAAAGGCTTGTGCTAGATTAAAAACGTCCTGGTTATGCACACCACAAGACTTGGGGCTCCCTAAAATATGGTTGACCCCATTATCACGACAAAAAGAGTTTTTGAAAAAAAACCTGACAAAATGAATCTGCTAAGTATTCATTAACCGAGCGTCGTGAAAAAATATTCACTTGGGGCTCAAGTCTAAAAAATATATAAATTCCCGAGTTCATCACAACTCGACTATCATACCCCGAGGTACCTAACTTTAAAACGAAATAATATCTGAACATTCCTTAATCATACACTTAAAGTCCTATAGACTTCATGTCCGAGTGGTTTGGGTATATGCACATGATTATTTTAAATTTAAAAAGTAAGGCATTAATTAAAAACAATAGTACAAAGCAATAATATTAAAAGCCACAAAATTTGTAGAAATTGTATGAGTACAAAAGCTCGGAGGCAAAAAGTGTCATGCACATAAAGGGGGATAACTTCACACCCTTGTAAACATTACATAATTGCATCCAAGAGGATGACTAACTAAAACAAGAACCAAAGAAATTATACGGATGGGTTATCATTCTCGTCGTCAAGGTTTTCATTCCCATCATCATTGTTTTCATTTCCTTCACCATTGATCTCACCACCTAGAGGATCCTTTGGGTTTCCCTTTTCCATCTCCTCAAGATCTATTAAGCGGCTATTCTACACCACCTTAAAGTAGTCCATTTCATATAAATTCAACTCGGGATAAAGAAATAATATTTGATCTTTAGCTCTCTCAAAAGCTTCATCATCGGCAAAGAAAATTTCAACTCGAGACTTCTTGAGAGCCTCCTGTCGCTCTCGGGATTTTCATCCTAGTACAAACGCGAAAGTGGCGCAGAAAAGGTAGAGTCGCCAGCCAGACATTTTTATCCCGAATTATGGGAAAGGTAATGTTTCACAAACCTTAGGAAGATGGAAAGAACGAGGTCTTGCAAACCAAATATCTAGGTTCGGGAGTCGGTTACGACCTGGGAAGGTATTAGCACCCCAGATCGTCCGCCGTACCCGATGGGATCCACGCTTTCTTGCTTTTCTTCAAAGGGTGAGAAATAAAATTGTTGCTGAACAAATGAAATGATATCTGGAATGGAAGTGAAATGAGGAAAGGAATTGGAAAAGAAAATGGAAAGAAGGAGGAAAATGTAGGGAAAATAAAGAATGTGATCGAACGGGCCCTACCCCGCTGCCTACGTACCTCTTTGAGAAAATGAGGATCAGAGTCGACGTAGTTCTCCTAACTAAGGCGGGAACTATTTATTTGTGTTTTTTATAGCTAGAACTACGTATGTCTATGCTCAGGTGTTACAGGCTCGTCTTGTACGAGTGCGTTTACCGTCTTGCATGCGAGACAACTCGTCGCAAGTTGGTGTTCAGAATGAATGAGATGAGAAGAGAAAATCCCGCAGGAAAGTCGCTTATTGTTTGTTGTTTTGATTTTTAAGAGTTTTGTATGAATTTGGCACAAGGAAGTGAATTCAAACTCTTTTCCATGGAATGTGTACTTGCTACTACATTCCAAGATGGAATAATAGAACAAGCACACCAAGCAAGGAGAATTTATCCAAGACTTGTTTCCATGAATTAGGGTCTACATTCACTAGCTTGTTGAACTTAATTACATGTTTTTGTGGCTTTTGTGAAGAAATGTCTTTTAGATTTTTCTTTGTGAAATAACCCCTTGATAAGACTTGTACATCATGCTAGACAAGCCTACACCACTCCAAGATGGAATGAATGCAAGTGCCCCATGGAATAAGGCTATACACAAGGGATCCTTTCATGCATTTATTAAGTCTTTTTGGATTTGTTTGAAGATGAGGAGAGAAGACTCAAGAGGCAAAGGTCAAAGCTAATGGGGGACTAAGACATAACACTAATTCATTATTATGTACAAAGAGGTCCTATGGTTAATGAGGTATTATAACCTAAGGAGAAGAAAGAACAAGTTAGAATTCAACTTACTTCCTAAGGAAGTTAAGTTGAATCTAAAGAGAGGAAAGGGAACCTATGAAATAAGCACAAAAGTGCTAAGGCAAAACACATAAATTCATAAGAGATCAAGAATGAAGTAATTACCTCATCTTCCCCCTACAAAACAAGAGTTAGTATGATGGAGAAACATGAACACTTATTACATGGCAAATTCACAAACAATTCACATTATCTAAGGAAAGATGTTAGTGAACTCCTAAGACTATCACCTAGGCCTAAGGCAACATATAAGATGGTAAACTTAAAAAGTCAGTAGCTAAATTAATTCAAAAGTCTCTAAAGCTACAAAGGTGTACAACTTCAAACTATGCCCTAAAAAGGAACTAAAACCTAATAAGATCTAAGGTGAAGTTACATGAAGAAACCTTAAAGGATTAAGTAAACCAAAAAGGTATAAACCCTAAGATGAATGGAAAATCCAGGATTTAACATCACATTAAAGTCTCCTAATAGGTCATACTACAAGGGATGAAGAGATCTAAGTAAAAGAAATGCAAACTATATGAGTGATGGTGTGAACATAAGAAGGAATGCAAGTGAAACTTCAAAGAGAAGAAAAATTTAAAGTAAGACTCAAACATGAACAAGAGGATTTGAAATCCCCATACAAAAACCAGGAGCTTGATGAATTTTTAGGATGAAGATTAGGCCCACAAATGACCATAAATGAGCTAGGGTAAATACCATGAGGATTAAGGAAACAAAAGGTTTGATTTTTGGAGTTTCAAAGTGTCATATGGAACTAAATGGAGCATAAAGACTTATGAGAAGAAGCGAATGCATAAAAATGATTGTGGAACACTTATAATATGAATAACAATGATGTAACATAGTTGACATGCTCATGAGATAGGTTTAGAAGTCTTAAGAGGGAAAGAGAAGAAGAATTAGGGCAAATGGGCACATGTATGACTTATGAAGCAAGTAAGCAATAAAATCAAAAAGTGATAACCCAAGGTGGACATACATCATTACAGGACCTATAATAATACCTAAAAGACTCAAAATCAAGACCTTATAACAATTGCATGAATGCCTTATTCAAATGGAATGAGGGAGATTTCTCAAAGGGACCAAAAATGACTTAAGGACTTAAGTAACTTGGAAAAAATATCAAATGCCCTAGAAAAATTATGAAACTTGACAGCTCAATACAAAACCAGAGAGTAGCATGTGTACAAAAAATCTCTTGACAATTCCTCTTTTTGAGTGGTGAAAGGCTCATTGGAACACAATACGGTTTATGTGATCAATGTGGAAAATATGGACTCAAAAAGACCCAAACAAAGACCTAAAAATCCATAGAAAAATATTTTAAGGAAGTTTAATGAGCTCTTAAGATAATGCTAAAAGAATGGGGTCTTCAACATTTGTGGTTTATGAGAACAAAAATATACAAAATGGATGGTTCAAAATGGGGAAATTGTGAAACAATTATTGTGAAAATTAATTCTGATTTAAAATATGAATAAAAATAAAATCTAAAAAGATGGAAAATTAGGGAAAATTGAGAGGATCCTATATGAATTTATTTGTAATTTTTTGATGTAATTTGGTATTTTTTAAAATAAGAAACGAAATTGATATAAAATGAAAAAGAAAATAAAATTGAATTAAAAGACATTGGGCCTGGGGGGTCTGAAAAGAAAAAATAGAACTAAATGGGCTTAGGTCAATTGCGCTAGGGGGTGCCAAGAGCATCTGATTGACTTTGGTTGAATTTGTGGCACGTGAATGGCACAAGAATTTTAATGTGCTGGCTTAATCTGGAGCGTGGGATCAAGACGATCCAAGGGCTATGTTATAATTTCATCTCCGGCCTAGGGTTACTGTTCAAGTGACCGGAAGTGACCTCCGATCATCTTCTCCGGTCACCCATGACCTAGGGTTTCTCTAATCTTCCATGAAAATGAATTCAAAGACCACCATTGCAATCGCCTCTCATCACTGATCAAGAATCTACCCTCATAATCCATTTAGGGTTCCTAGAATAGCCAAATCGAAGACAAACAACTTGACCTATGAAACTGAAACTACACACCTATGGTGTCTATCCACTAGCCAGATATCCAATAACCTATATTAGGCCTTAATCCACATAAAAACAGTTGGAAATATGCAATTCGAGCAAGTGGAGTTTCATGACATACCTGAGTTGCAGAGATGGCAAGATGTTGCTAGAAGACCAGATATGAGGATCCTTAGCTTACTTGATCTTGATCTTGATCAACAAGAGTGAAATAAACACTCTATGATGCATGGATCTTGAGAGATTGATGGAAATGCAGTAAAACTCTTCAATTGTGCAGTATTGAATCCTTGATTATTTGAGGTGATCAAACCATGGAGATGAAGCTATGCCTGATGTTGATGATGAATAGATGTAAATTAGAGCAAGATTATGGCAATTTCAGGAACTTGAATCCAAGTTGCAGTGAAGATCATCAATGGTGAAGTAGTGAATCCTTGATGAATCATGTTGTGTAATGCTTGCATATTGATCTTGAGATGATGAAGATGATAGCTTGATGAAGAATGAGGATGAATTGGAGATGATGATACTTGCTCGAGGAAAAATGCAGAGAGAATGCAGAGAGGATTTGTGTGAACTTTTATGGTGAATTGAGCAAAATATGATGAGAGAGCCCAAAATAGAGTGCAATCTTCTCTTTTATAGGCTCCTTAACCTCAGGTTAACAGTTAGAACTAGGGTTCTAGCAATGGTTAACTGAGTTGAATTAGTTAGAAGGTGAGTCAAGTTAGTTATGCCATAGAACTCACTAGAAGTTTCCAAACTCGAGCTTCATGTTACTTATGGTATGGTTTAATGTAATGCCAAGACACTGAATTGATCTAATTGTGTAGCTTTCCTGCATCCCTTAGCAGCTCATCATTTTGCTCGGATTAGGGAGGATGCATAGTAGTTGGTATGATCATGCATACATATGATAACTTGAGCTCTTGGACCTGAGGTTTGTGATTGTAGCATACTATTTGAAGTGTACCAACTGAACTATGGTGGGATTTCCTCATGATTCAATGAATTAGCCTGCAAGCAATCAGATTACATATTGTGATTTTCCAGGAGGTGTTTTTTCCTCCTTAAGGCATCAAATGATGGAAATCTTGTGCTCAATCTGAAGTGAATATTCCATACTCCAAGTTTGTAATTCATACAATCATGGAATGTTTCCTCTAGAGACCTCAAGTATCCCCTTGAACATCACTCTCCAATGCTGCATTATGGGCCTGCATGCCTTGCCTTGGGCTTGACAAGATGCCCTGCATACTTTCAGTTTGGACACCCTCTCTTTGCCTTCCCATAACTCTCAATCCTTTGATCAGATGAAAAATCTTTGAACATCAAAGTTGTTAGAAACATGGCAATGAACAACATTGTAGTTCAAAGAAAATTCATTTGAGGCATCGAACATGGAGAAAAATGGCTTGCATTGTGACCCACCACCTGTTTGATGAATTGCCAGGCAGGGCACGCGCGTTGGCCTGCAAGTTTCCTCGCCCATGGCCTAGTTTTGCCTTTATTTTCCTCAACTTTGCAAGATCATATCTCTCTCATTTTTTATGATATGGGTGAGTTCCACCAATGGATTTGAAGCTCAAGATGCCCTCTTTAATTGGCTCTAAGTATAATTTTTATATCTTTCATATTTTGGGAGAAGGTCTCATTCAAACTAGTTGCAAAGATGACTAAAACTTGCCATTTTTGGAAACCCTAATTTTCCAAAAATGGTAAGTTTGGTTTTCTTGATTTCTCTTGATTCCTCCATCATTTCTTGATAAAATTTGAAACATAGGATCCTTGTAACCCTAATTTCATGATTTTGATCTCAAAAAGTCAGGAGTTGACTATTTCTTCAGCATGGTTGACTTTTCCCCAAATTCCTGATTTTCAATCATCTAACCAATTGAACCTCTTCCACAATGAATTTGTGGATGAAATTTGAACCCTATACTCTTGATGTCATATAGAACATAATGGAATCCACTTTTGCTCAAAAATTCATGGGGAAGTCCTTCACAATTGAAACCCTAATATGGATCATTTCCTTAGGAGGTGTTGCACTGCTTGCAATCCTTGGAGCCATTCAGTTCCTTCCGAGACTTGAGGCTTCAAATGGAGACTTGTGGGATGTTGTAGACCCTTTGTAAATTATTGAGGAGCTTTGTGGCCCTTTGATTGTCTTTGTATAGCCTTCAGTTGCTCCAGTCATTGACCACATACCTATGCCTCAACTATGCTACACATGATGCAATGTTTTTGGTTATTTTATGAACTTATGTATGCTAAATGATATGTAATATGTTGAGGATATAAGAGGGAAAATTTTGAGGTATTACAGCTTCCCCTATTCAATCATCTGCAAGCTTGAATGAATAATTGCAAAAGCTTATAGACATTCAAGGTATGGAGTGATTGAATACTCGAATAAAACTTGGAAATTTGAACTCAGTAGATATAGAAATGCCATCTGCTTTATTTTTTGTTTTTTTTTGTTTTGACCTCTAAATAGGTAGAGGGAAAAGAACAAGGTGGAATGGGATCATTGTAAATAAACGAGAGCTCATGCAAACAGGACCGTTGTACAAAACGATAACCTGCGACGTGACTGCTGAGCGAATCAAGCCACGGAAAGGAAGGGCATGTTGTACAAAACAGGGCTTTGAACGAGACAATTGTACAAAACATCGGAAATGTGACTACTGAGCGAATCAAGCCACAAAAAGGAAGGGCATGTTGTACAAAACAGGGCATTGAACGAGACCATTGTACAAAACGGAACTCGGAAATGTGACTGCTGAGCGTATCAAGCCACAAAAAGGAAGGGCATGTTATACAAAATAGGGATTTGAAAGAGACCATTGTATAAAACGGAACTCGGAAATGTGACTTTTGAGCATATCAAGCCACAAAAAGGAAGGGCCTGTTGTACAAAAACAGGGCTTTGAACGAGACCATTGTACAAAATGGAACTCGTAAATGTGACTGCTGAGCGAATCAAGCCACAAAAAGGAAGGACAACATTGACTTGGAAAGACAAAGATGTCTGGTAGATGGTATAAGTATTTTCTGTGGGAAATATCCCAGGTTGAGAAGATGTTATAGGTTTCATGTAATATATTTCAAAACTGGCCCATGTTGGTATGCCTATGTTTGGATTTATGGCGTAATGCTCCATAATGATGGAAATGCTACGCTTTGGAGGATGAAAATGTAATGATGATTACTAAATGCAAATGGAAAAAGGTCTCCTGATAAGGAGACTGCAAGTATCCCAGATGGCTTGACTGGGAAGAACCGGTGATCATTGCATTGATCTGGTTAATCCTGATGAGGAGGAAACAACTCTGCAGGGAATGTTGTTAATGATGCACCGGCCCTGAACTGCCACCACTTCCAAAAATAAATCGGACTTTAAGATAGGAGATCCAAGACCCTTCTAGAGATGGATCCTTCTTGCACTCTGGTGGGGAAGTGAAGACCTCCTGACTTAGCTGGGAAGCGGAGGTATGGCTCTACTGAGGAAGCAAACTGCTGGGAGGAAAGACACTCCTTGTACTGCTGGGAATTGCCCATGTATTGAAGGGAAGTCTCTGATTGGGGAGGACACCAACCTTCTGCTGCCTTGTTGGGGGGAGATTTCAATTTCCACTTCTACTGGGGGTGACTGGAGACACCCGGGAAAACACTTGTTCCTGTTTAGGTATAAGGAAACGTTCCTCCTGGAAATCTGCTTTTAGCTCTGTTAGCAACACTTGTACCTGTACCTGCATAAACACGATTGATAGTGCCTGCAACATGGAGAGTTAGTTTGGACCTGTATTCCCCAAGCTCATAGCATGAATCATTATCCGAGCCTCTTGACACCCTTTTTAGAGTTGTATTAAATGTTTATGTTCTCCTACCTGAGTTAGAAAGCATTCAAATGTTCACAACACGATATAAATCATAATTTGCTGGACATTTTCACAATCAATCAATGCTAGATGAAAAAGCATTCAAATGTTCAAAAACAGATAGTCACAAGTTGACTGAAATTGAATTTTTATTGATTTGGAAAAATGGCAATGAATAGGCATTACAAAGGAATCAATTCCCTGGAAAGAGAAAATAGCCAAAAAGGAAAACAAACTATCCTATTAGCAATATGATAAGTGGATCTCATCAAGTTTCAACCCGGTTATGGCTCGTATATCTTCAAGACTATCCGCTCGCTCTGCCCCTTGAGAAAGGTGATTGAACTAGTCTTCAACCTTTAGAATAACCTCAATTGCAGATGAGTTACGAATCTTGCATATCGCAGTCGTTCGTGTTAGTCCCTCTTTTGCGTGGATCGCCCTTTCGGGTTTTCAATCCACCGGGATACCCTTTTCTGCCTGAGTTGTCCGATGTGGCTTTTCAACTCAGCGGGTGTACATTTTTTTAAGATTTCCCTAATTTTTGCCCGAGCCTTTTATTCCGTTTTTGGCTCGCCGGGATGCCCATTTTTTTTCCTGGATCTTTATTCTGTTTTTATCCAACAGGTCCTTTTTTACACGAAGTATTTTCTTACTACGTCTGTGTTGACAGGGGACGAGAAGTCTTCTCCATCCATGGTTGTTAGTATCAAGGCTCCACCTAAGAAAAACTTTTTAACCACGAATGGTCCTTCATAATTAGGTGTCCACTTGCCCATGTGATCGTTAAGAGGAGGAAGAATCCTTTTCAGCACCAGGTCACCTGGTATGTACCTTTTTGGTCGTACCTTCATGTCAAAAGCCTGCTTCTTCCGCCGTTGATACAACTGCCCATGGCATACAGCTGCTAGACGTTTTTCTTCAATGAGGCCCAATATGTTATATCTGGATCAAAGCCACTCAGCTTCATCTAGCTTAATGCCCATCATTAACCTCAACGAGGGGATTTCCACTTCGATTGGTAAGACTGCCTCCATGCCGTATACTAGTGAGAACGGGGTTGCCCCTATCGAGGTATGCACTGACGTTATGTACCCATGCAATGCAAATGGTAGCATCTCATGCCAGTCCTTGTATGTCACAACCATCTTCTGCACGATCTTCTTGATGTTCTTATTGGCCGCCTCGACGGTGCCATTCATCTTTGGGTGATATAGAGAAGAGTTGTGATGTTCTATTTTGAAATCCCGACACAAGTCAGCCATCATCTTGTTATTGAGATTAGAACCATTATCAGTGATGATTCTTTCGGGAATTCCGTACCGGCAAATGATGTCTCTTTTAATAAACCGGACTACCACTTGTTTAGTGACGTTGGCATAAGATGCCGCTTCGACCCACTTCGTGAAATAGTCTATAGCAACCAGGATAAAGCGGTGACCGTTGGAAGCAGTCGGCTCGATCTTGCCAATCATATCAATGCCCCATATGGCGAACGGCCATGGTGAAGACATGACACTCAAAGGATTCAGAGGCACATGGACCTTATCAGCATAAACCTGACATTTGTGACATTTACGGGAGTATTTACAACAATCGGATTCCATGGTGATCCAATAATATCCCAATCTCAACAATTTCTTGGCCATAGCATGTCCTCCAGCATGGGTACCAAAGGAGCCTTCATGAACCTCTTGCATCAACAGGTCTGCTTCGTGTCTATCCACGCATCTGAGCAGAACCATGTCGAAGTTTCACTTGTATAACACACCATCTTGATTCAAAAAGAAACCATCGGCTAGCCTTATGAGGTTCTTCTTATCTTTACTTGATGCCCCAGCCGGGTACTCTTGAGTCTTCAAAAATTTCTTGATATCATGATACCAAGGTTTGTTATCTTCACCACTGTCAATTACAAAGACATAGGCAGGTCTCTCAAGATGGGAGACCATGATTCGAGGCATGAAATTCTCTTGGCAAACTTTAATCATAGATGACAAAGTTGCTAGAGCATCAGCGAACTGGTTTTCATCTCGAGGGATATAATTCAACTTGACCTTGGTGAAGAACGTTAGCAGCCTCCTAGTATAATCCCTGTAAGGAACTAAATGAGGTTGATGAACTAACTATTTGCCATTGACTTGGTTCACCACCAGAGCGGAATCTCTGAAGATCTCAAGATTCTTGACTCGCAAGTTAATTGCTTCTTCAACCCCATGATGCAAGCTTCATATTATGCCTCGTTGTTAGTGCACTCGAAAGTCAACCGAGCAGCTAAAGGTGTATGGACCCCTTCTGGTGAGATGATAACAGCACCTACTCCGCTTCCGTTCATGTTCATAGCTCCGTCAACCATCAACTTCCATTTGGATTCAGGGTCTGGCCCCTCCTCCGGAAGTGGTTCTTCGCAGTCTTTCAACTTGAGGAACATGATGTCCTCATCCGGAAAATCGAATTTCATGGGTTGATAATCGTTGATTGGATGTTGAGCCAAGTATTCTGACAGTACACTTCCTTTGATTGCTTTTTGCAAAGTGTAATGGATATCATACTCTGTTAGTATCATCTGCCATCGGGCTACCCTTCCTGTTAGAGCCGGCTTCTCAAAGATATACTTCACAGGATCCATCTTAGAAATCAAGAGAGTGGTGTGAGTCAGCCTGTACTGTCTTAGTCGGCGAGCAGCCCATGCCAATGCGCATCAAGTTTTCTCGAGTAGTGAGTAGCGTGTCTCACAATCGGTAAACTTTTTGCTAAGGTAATAAATGGCGTGCTCTTTTCGACCAGACTCGTCTTGCTGACCCAGCACACATCCCATTGATCCTTCGAGCACAGTAAGATACATGATCAAGGGTCTCCCTGGCACTGGAGACATGAGAATTGGAGGTTCTAGCAGGTACTCCTTGATTCGGTCAAAGGCTTGCTGACAGTCTTCATTCCATTTAATGGCCTGATTTTTCCTCAGAAGCTTAAAGATGGGCTCACACGTGGCCGTTAGGTAAGAGATAAATCGTGCAATGTAATTTAGTCTCCCTAAAAAACCACACACTTGCTTTTCAGTCTTTGGCTTAGGCATCTCTTGGATGGATTTTACTTTGGCTGGATCAACCTCAATTCTCCACTCACTAACAATGAAGCCAAATAGCTTTCCAGAACGGACCCCAAAGGTGCATTTGTTCGGATTCAACCTCAATCTGAACTTTCGGAGTCTGTCAAACAACTTTGCTAGATTGACCAAGTGCTCTTCTTCTGTTTGGGATTTTGCTATCATATCATCAACATAAACCTCAATTTCATGATGAATCATGTCGTGAAATAGTGTCACCATCGCCCGTTGGTAAGTGGCCCCAACAGTCTTCAGACCAAACGACATGGCCTTATAACAGAAAGTGCCCCAAGGCGTGATGAAGGTAGTCTTTTCCATATCATCGGGAGACATCTTAATCTGGTTATAACCTGAAAACCCGTCCATGAAAGAGAACACAAAAAACTGAACAGTATTATCAACAAGCACATCTATGTGAGGTAGAGGGAAATCATCTTTAGGGTTGGCCCTGTTCAAATCCCTATAGTCTACACACATCCTGACCTTACCATCTTTTTTAGGGATCGACACAATATTGGCAACCCACGGAGGGTAACTGGTCACGGCCAAGAAACCAGCATCAAATTGCTTTTGTACTTCCTCTTTTATTTGGATGGCCATATCAGGGCGTGTGCGCCTCAACTTCTGATTCACTGGAGGGAAGTCTTCTCTCAAAGGCAACTTGTGTACCACAATGTCAGTTTCTAAACTAGGCATATCTTGGTAGGACCATGTGAAGACATCAACATACTCTCGAAGCATGGGAATTAGACGAGTCTTGTTGGATTCTTCTAACGCAGCTCCGATCTTGACTTCTTTCTTGTCTTCTTCGGTACCCAGGTTAATCACTTTGATGGCCTCTTCGTGCGGCTGAATCATCTTTTCCTCCTGTTTAAGAAGTCTGGCTAACTCCTCAGGTAGATCACAATCTTCTTCACCTTCCTCATTGGCTTGATAAATTGGATTGTCAAAGTCATACTTAGCCATAACAGGGTCGTCATTGATAAGATCCGGTGACGAGCACCTACATGAATGGTGATTCATGCAAGGCTTTAGAAAAGGCTTGAGAAACATTGTCATTTTAAAACTTTTCTTTCTTTTTGAAAAACAAAAGCAAAAATGAAAGGCAAAGAACAACATGGATGAATGTGAAACGTCAGCTTTATTTATGATTATGGATTGTGTTAGGAACAAAAGAACCCTTACAAAAAAGCTACTATGCCCCGGAAAAGACATAGTGCTTGAATATAGAAAAGACAGAAACAAAGAGTATTACTCTTCGAAGAAATTGACTGAGATAAGCCTTTCAAACGACCAGCTGCTAAGTTGAGTCCCTGGAACAGCAGGCCTGATCCACTCATCTAAGTCACAATTACTATCAACTACATCATCCTGCACGACATTGATGCTTCCATAATCCACCACTCCCACACTCGTGAAAGTAATCGGGCCTAGACGACCTCTAGCACTCGGTCTAGATGATGACTTCCCAGGATGGTAACCAATCCCAAACATATCTTTCTTTTTTCGCACTTCTACTGGACTGCCCTAGCCTTCTCGTATCCCAGATTCTACCACTTCAAGAGCCTGATTATAAGAGGCTATGGAAACCCCCTTCTTTGGCTCTTCAGGAGAAGCTGCCAATGAAGATGCTTGCTCAGTTTTCAGGGGATCAAAATCCTGACATGGAGTTTCAACTATCTCGCCGTCCATCTCCACATACTTGAATGAAGCCAGATGACTGACAAAAATGTCTTATTCCCCGCTGACTGTTACGATTTGTCCTTCCCAAACGAACTTTAGATTTTGATGAAGTGTGGACGATACTGCTACTGCTGAATGTAACCAAGGTCTTCCCAACAAACAGCTGTATGCAGGATGTATATCCATTACGTAGAATGTGGTATTGAAGATTTGTGGACCTACCTTAATTGGTAATTCCACCTCTCAGAATACTGATCTCCTCGACCCATCAAATGCTCTAACTACCAAGTCGCTTGGCTTTAAAACCACTCCATCATAATCCAACTTCATTAATGCCTTCTTGGGAAGAACATTCAACGATGATCCGATATCTACCAACACGTGAGAAAGTACCGCACCTTTACATTCTAAAGAGATATGCAGTGCCCGATTATGAGAACGACCTTCAAATGTTAGATCCATGTCTGTAAAACCCAATCCATGACTGGCATTGACACTAGATACTACCGCTTCTAATTGATTTACTGAAATATCCTGAGGCACATAAGCTTTGTTCAGAATATTCAAGAGAGCTTTCCTGTGGGAATTAGAACACATTAGTAAAGACAGGATGGAAATCTTCGATGAGGTCTGCTGCAGATGGTCCACAATCTTGTAATCGCTCTTTTTGATAATTCTCAAAAATTCTTCAGCTTCTTTATCAAATGTAATGTCTGGATCAGTCACTGGCGTGGGCTCATTGACAACCACTGGCTGCTTCCCTCTTTCCTTAGCATGGGCTTCTGTGCTGTCTCTGGGTGGTATCACACTATTTCTTAGTGTTTCCGGCGCAAATAACCTTCCACTTCTAGTAAATCCCCATACTCCAACATTTTCTACTTGAGTTGGGGTCGTGCTAGACGTGGCCAACTCTTGCTTCTGGCCGTTACAATATACTTCGCCACCATAATTCTAGGGAATGGCGTTATCACTCTGATACATTACTGGTCCTGCAGTGGTAATCGTTATTGGTGCCACTCTGGCCCGTGTAGGAACTTGAGATGGATCGTAGAAAATGGTTATTGTGGAGACTTCGCTTTCCTTTACAACTTTATCAAGCTGCAACACTCCTTCATTAATCATACTTTGGATCTCTGCTTTCAATTGCTCACAACCACTTGGCAGTTCAACACATCATGTACAATCACTCCCACAACCTACAAACACACCTTTCAGGGCCAAACATGCTTTAACAACACTCAACGGAGTTTGCAGGTCGTCGATATCATACACCAAGTTTAGATTCTCTCCATCGTCAACTGCCCCAACTGTACCCCCGTGAGGAGGCATGGGGTTCTGTATTACATTAGGAGCAGGAGCGAAATTAATCGCTTTAGAATCCAATAGGTCTTGAACAACATGCCTCAGTGCTTTGCAGTTTTCTGTGGTATGCCCGGGAGCTTCGGAATGAAACTCGCATCTGGTGTTTATATCAAAACCCTCGGGGATTTGGCCTGGCTTCAGGGGTTGTAGAGTTCGGAGTTGAACCATCTGGAGCTGTAGGAGATTCTTCAAAAGCTATGAATAAGACATTAGCGGAGTTTCGAGATGTCTTTCTCTGGTCTTCTGGGGGTAATATGAACGAGGAGCTCTTTGTTGATACCCTTGTTGGCGTTGCGGCTGCGGTGGTTGGACTTGTTGTTGAACAGGTTGAGTTGATATAGTGACGGTGACCACTTGCTGATAAAACCCTCTGTTACTTCCTTCCCTCTTCACGTATACTGCCCTAGTCTCTCCTTTTCTCCTCTTTACGAAGGGCTTCTTGACACCATAACTCGAAGCGCCCCCATTCTGAATCTTCCCTTGCTTGATCCAGCTTTCTACCCTCTCGCCAGTCAAGATGATATCTGAGAACCCACTTGAGGAACATCCAGCTAGCCTCTCCATGAAATGCCCAGGGACGGTATCTAGGAACAGGTCTACCATTTCTCTCTCCAACAAAGGTGGTTGCACTTTAGCGGCCACTTCGCGCCACCTTTGTGCGTAATCTTTGAAGCTCTCGGAGTTCTTCTGAGTCAGACTTTGAAGTTGAGTGCGACTGGGTGCCATGTCTATATTATACTGATATTGCTTGAGGAATGCTTCTCCCAATTCCTTCCAGCTTCTCACAGAGCTTCTCTCTAGCTTCATATACCATTCCAAGGATCCTCCGGAGACTATCCTGAAAGTAGTACATCCAGAGCTTTTCATCCCTAGTATGGGCATCAATTTTCCGGTAGAATGCCTGCAAGTGAGTTTTAGGGAAGGAGCTACCGTTATACTTGTTAAAAGTAGGTGGCCTGAATTTGTGAGGAATAACCACCCCGGTGACTAGACCCATGTCAGACACATCTATCCCCAAAGTATCTCTACACTCGAGGGCTTTGACTTTCTCCGCAAGCATCAAAAAGTCTTGAAGATTTCCTTCTCCACCGAACCCCATGTCATTGTTAAAAGAAGGGAACTGATCCTCCTATCGGTCTTGTACTGGAATGAAAGTTGTTGTGCCATGTGTTGGAACTTGAAGTCCACCTGATCCATTGTTGGTGTTGGGAGGAGTCACTTGTACTTCAGGAGTGGTTACAGGAGGATTAGTCTAAGGAGGGTTGAGCCCTTGAATTTAATTTCTTAACTCTTGTTGTCCCTGAGCCATCCCTTGCATCATGACCACAAACTCTCCTATTATGGTGCGAAACTCATTAAGCTCAGTTTGCATAGCATCCATGACTGTCCTCTGGTTGTTGCGAGTGGCGTAACGATGCGGGATATTCTGTCGAAGATGATGGACGGGTCTTGGCGGCCCTCGCAATCTTTTTCTGAAATGCAAATAAGTTAAGCAACCCGTGGAAAACCTGCAAAACAAAGAAGAAATGAAAATGATGTGTATGAAATGCAATATGTTCCTTTTATCCCCAAGGCCTCAACTACTTTCCCATTCTGGTGTTGAGAAAAAGATCCCTTGCAAGAAAATCCTGTGTGACATTCAAACTTGAAGTGGTGGCGTTTATTTTGTGTCAGTGAAACAGATATAACCAGAGACCTTAGGTAAATCAGAAGACAATTGAAATAATAAAAGATCCTCACAAGGTACAAATTCAATATGTCAAGAAAGAAAATTACATCAAGAAAGAGGGGATTCCCACAACAAGCATGTGGATAACCCAAGTCATATGCATATACAACTAAAGCTTAGGAAAGTCTACATCCTGTAATCTCCAACTGAGGCGCTTGACATTTTGCAACATCTGAGCTATATCCGGATGCGTAGGCTCCTGTACAAGCTTCTGAATTAAGATATCCCTAAGGTCAAAGGAGGCATGCAATTCCTCAATTTGCTGCAGGAACACCTTTTCACTTTCCTGGCTTGTAATAGAATCATTCTTGGCCCTCTTGACATCAGCTTTCCATTTCAAATCTTCTATTTCTTTCTGAGCTTCCTTTATTGCTTATTGGCTTTCTGCTAAACTTTGAAGACGACCCTTCTCTTGATGGTAAGCCTTCTGAATGAGCTCTTTCTGTCCATCTAAATAATCTTGAAGACTCTTAACCTCTAACTTATGTTTGATTTCCAGCTCCCTTTGTTTCCTCAAATTGTCTTCCCACTTCTCTTGCCATAAGGTGATAGCTTCATTGGCTTCATTCAAATCTTTCTTCTCCTTTCGACGTTGGACCACCTTGTAAGTTTCAGCTAATCCCCTTTTCTTGAAGTAGAGCTCTCTCTCCTGAGATTCTTGATGCTTGAGCCTAACCATCTCTTCAGCTTTGTGAGCTCTTTCCTCCAACTTTTGATTTTGCATCTTCAGTTTCTGGCATGAATTGTAAGCTTCTTGATTCTCCAACCTGAGTTGTTGAACTAAGGCTTCCAACTTTTGATATTCTTGAAGAGGCACTGAAGTCGTGGGTGCTACCTCCTTAGGGTAGAGAGGTGTTTCTCTAGAAAAAGGGAGTAACGAGGTCTTCACACGATCCTCCAACCAGCTGGTGAAAGGATCATAAGTATTAGGATCCACTCTCCCAAAGTCTTTCTTCCCTTTCATCACTCTAACCTCCCAAGCTTGGGATATCAGCATGCTCTTCTTGAGATTTTCTTCTGTTGGAAAGTATAAAGATTCATTTGCTTCTTCAATCAAAGGAACATCTCTTAATGGATAACCAAACTGCTTCCTGGATAAGTTAGGATTGTAACTGATCCCACATTTCCTTCCTATCAAAGGCACACTTGGGAAGCTACCACAACTGACCAATAATTCTTTGCCCACAAGATCTCTGTCGCATCCCCATGCAATGTCAGCTGAGGTTAAGCCCATTAATCTTTTGGACTACTTCCAAGATTGTTTCAAATCCTGAAAAGGCCCTGATTTAGGGAGTTGCCTTACAAACCAATCAGCAAATAGGGGAGCACATCAATTTACATTTCCCTTCCTCTTTTCATTCCTATGGTGAACCCCATAATAAAAGTCACCTAGCAAAGTGGGTACTGGATTTCTTCTGGCAAATATAGTGATAGCTTCCATGTTGATTAAACCCTTATCTCCTGGAAACAAACTGGTCCCATACATTATCAAAGCATGCAAGGTGCTGAACTTAGCCCATTTGTTTTCAGAGGCCAGGTCTTGAGCTTCCTTGGTAATAAAATCTAAGAAAGTCCTTTGCCTTTGGTGGCATCCAATTCTCTGCTAACCTTGGATAAGTCCCGAAGAAAGGTCTCAGCTATATCTTTGGATGAAGGCATCTTCTCTAAGCCATAGTAAGGAGCGCCATTTTTAATGGGGAATTTGAGGATGCTGGATATCTCTTCTAATGTGGGAGCCAAGATGTAGTTAGGGAAAACAAAAACCCTCAGCTGTGGATCATAGAACTGCAGTAGAGAATGCAAGTTATCCCTCTGGTCAGTGGTTGGCTTATTCACATAGTCTATGATCTTTCCAAACTCTTTTCTGAAATCATCAAGCACTTTGTCACCCATCAAGCCAATTAACTTCTGAATACCATCTGTCTCTGGATGTGGGAAAGTATAATGGGCATTTCTCTTCCTTGGAATCTCCATGTTGAAGCAGCAAATATGACCAGGAATAGGAGGTAACTGTAAACACCCCAAATAATTCCCTCACTTCTTCTCACACCATGGCTTGTGATCTTTCATTTTTGCATTAGCATAAGCATTACATATCATATTGCATCTTTGTTTCATCTACATAGTTCCATTTCATCTGCATCTAGGGTTTGTGATCTGAGCAATCCAAGAATCAATCTGAGCAATCCCAATGGTCTTGAAGTTTTCCAAGAGGGTCCATATATGTTCTATAATCATAATGTGCTTCCCAAAGTTCATGAAAGTCAAGATATCACAAAGAGTGGCAAAGGCATGGAAGCAAAGCTAGGGTTTTCATTCACAGATGACCAAAATTAGGGTTTTGGTTTCAGAGGCCTTAACTCCAATTTTTTTTCATTCTTGTTTCTAATGTTCTTAATATGTTATAAGGATCATGTGTACCACGTTTGATGAAGAAATTCATTGTGGAAGTCATCTGATCATTGGGTAACTTCTAGAGCAAGTAAAGTCAAAATCAGGGCATCTGAGGCCCCTGTAACACCCCAAATTTGCCCTCTTCTTTTTTAGAATCATGTCACATCATATGCATCATACTCATATCATTTCCTCGACATCATATCATGGAAAGATGAAGCATAACATCCCTCATGTCCTAGCATCAAGCATATGGTCATCTGTGGAGTTCCCAGAAGCACTTCAAGCCATGACAAGGGTCCCAATGAGTTTGTACATGTTCTATGGTGAGTCCACACTCCATTTACAAGATCAAGTCCATTGGCAAAAGCTCAGAAGATTGCATGATCATCAGAGATCTCAGAACAAGGCAAAGCTCTTATGCAGTGCACCCAAATTAGGGTTTGTGATTCAATCACCAATATCCCAACTTTGGCCATTTCTTGTGAGCTAAGTCTTCTATATGTTAAGAGGATCCTATGTGTCAAATTTCATGAGAAAACTCCATGTGGAAGTCAGACAATGCCTCAGTTGCTTGCAGATGAAGGAAAAAGTCAACAGAGCCCTAAAAAAGTCAACTGTGCAATTTCAAGGGGTCCAACCCAAATATTTTGGCCAAGAGGGGTCCTTACAATGTTATAAGAGGTTTGGAATGCCTAAAGTTCAAGAATCAGGGAGATTTGAGGGGTTTTGCAAAAAGGGTACAAAGTTGGTTTTTGAAGTTTTCCAAAAAAGTCAACTTTTGCCCTAATTTTCAAGTGGCCTTAACATGATCAAAAATTCTCCAAATGGACCAAAGTCAAACATGAAAGTTGGAGAGTAAGGGCTTCCATTTTCAAAAAGTACATGTGCGTTTTCACCGGATTCCCGGATACTTCCCTAGGGCTTTCGAAAATTTCACCCTTCCTAGGCCAAAATTGATTTTTCAAAAATGCATCATGTGCAAGAAGGCTCCAATCTTAATTTTGTGAGTTGGTTCAGGCCCAAACTTGTTTCTAACTTAATATACATTGCCTTAAGACCAATTTGCTCCAAAAAAATGATCATTTTCATACACTTTTGAAAACTCCCTCCAAAACATGCCAATTTGCAAAATTAATGAAATAAGTGTGAGGGTTTAATCTAAGGGCCAGGAGTGACTGGATTTGGATCAAGGGTGGAGATTGGAACTTGCACATGCTGAGAAGCCCAAGGAAGCATGAGGGAAGCATTCATATCTCACTAAGTTCACAATTTGCATAAACACACTTTTCTCATTCAATTTTTGTGCATTCTCTCTCACACTTTCAGCACTCACTCTAAACATCATTCCAAAGAGAATTGAGCAAAGAACCAGATCTGAATCTCTCTCATTCTCTCATTCCCAACCTTCTTGCATTCTTGCATTTTGCTTCATATCTCTCCATTCCTTTACATTCTCCACAAATCTCTTCCATATTCTTGATCAGTGAATCATCTGGATCAAGAATCATCCACTCATTCAAGCTTAGAACACAGAATTGGAGGTTCACCATTTCAAAGCCTCTTGTGTTGAAATCTCAGATCTACACCATTTCAAGACCTTAGATGCATTTATTTTGCATCTAAGGAGTAAGAGGAGTGATTTGCACGGATTATCTGGTTTTCTATCTCAATATTTCGAGGTCTCCATCTCAGGTATGGCTTGAAATTTATTGTTCTGGAAATGGAATTTTATTGTTGATTTGTGTTCCTTGTTCTTCCCTGATCATGCTGCACTTCGTAGATTTGATTTTGGTGCATTATATCATAAGTTATGAGCATTTAAAGTTTGATGATCAATGTTGTTTTGCTTCGATCCGGCCGATCCTTTGAGTTGTAGCTATTTTTGATGTCATATTTGGATTCAGTGATGTTGAGTTAGTCAATTTGGACTATTGGTTTGCATTATTTGATGAATTTTTGCTTCTGGTTTGGTCTCCGGTGCCGGAGTTCTAACTCCGGTCACCGGAATTTGTCTTGTGAGTCTCTATGAAGAAGATGATGTTTCCACCCTTGGATCTGCAATCCTGCGCGTGAGAATGCGCCACGTGTCCCTTAATGCTGCCATTTTCATGTTATAATTTCTGTTTCATATTTAATTCATGTTGTGGTGATGTTCATTTTAAGCTCCATGCGCCAGCCAATGAGAGCGCCTCCTTGCTCCACCTCAATTAATGAGGTGATTCACCACAATCACACGATCAATCCAGCGCTCAGTTTTATTTCCAGCATTTGTATTTAAATTCAGTTAATGTCCACAATAGCAGCCATGTCCAGCGCAGCTTCTTGGGCCTAGCCAGCTTGTTATTCGCACCACCATAATCCAGCCCAATCTGTTTCCCACGCGTCAGCCCTGCTACCTACACCCTTCCTTCAATTCTTTTATTTCCTTTCTTTCATTTTATTTTCTTCTTAATTCAGTTTGCTTTTAATTCTTTTAAAATACTTTTATTCACCTAAAAATTCCCAAAAAAATCATGGACCTTCCTTTATGTCTCTAGTTTTTTATCATATTTTTATTTTATTTTTTTTATTAATCCACATGCCAGAATTAATTCATCATTACTCAGAGCTTCTTTTTAAGTCTTTCTTGACCAGTCTGCCTTGTTTATTTTCTATAGTCTTCAATATTTTGAGTTTTGATCCCATTCTTTTTGATTTGTACTCCTAATTCATTTTTCTTTTCATGTGATATTTCTCTGAATTTTTAGAAACTTATTTCTTGAGTTTTTGTCTGGTAACTTATGATGTAAGTTTGCTGTCCTAACTTGTGTTCTTGCCTCCATTTGACTTAGTTCCTTTCTGAATCTTTGCAAATCCTTTTGGCTAGTTGATATAACATGTTTGAAGATCATTTGGTTTCAGTGGTGGAATTTTTATGTGGCTGGTTGGTTTATGGTGGATTTTATCTTGAACCTTGTCCCGTTTTGCTTCCTTTGAACCTTTAAGTCCCTCATAAGCCTAAAAAAACACTTGTTCCCTTTTCTTCTTCTCATTTGGGGCTCCTTTGGGGTGTGGGTACGTTCCTGGTCCTAGGATAGGTCTTGTGTCTTCTGAATTTTTGAGTTTGCTTCTTCTTTAAATCTTTTGCTTCTTTAAGTACCTTAACTTCATCTTTTGCTTCTCTTGCTTCCATTTTGATATTGTTTGGTCTTGTATCTTGTTTCTCTTCATCTTGCTGGCTTCCTAAGCCATTCTTCATCTCATTTTGGTTCTGTTTGTGAGTCTTGTGTTCATATTTTGTGCATATTGCTTTGCATATTTCATAAGTGTGCATTTGTCTTCATATGTATTCATGTTGCATCCTTTTGAGTCATAAGTCTCTTCTCCTCACTTATTTGAGTTGCATTTGCATTGTGCATTTGTTCATATCATGTCACTACTGATTGTTTGATGTTAGCATGTTAATTTGCTCATTTTGTTTCATTTATGTGCATACTAACCTTGCAGGGGCTATGGTAAGTGTGAGATGTGGGAATTGAGTTCCACATCTCCAATTCTCATCTTCTTCTCATGTTTATGTGAACTAACCCTTTGTTGTTGGGCTTAGGCCTTTCTCACCCCTTCTTCTATCTTCTTCTTCTTCTTCTTTCCTTCTTCATTAGGATAGAAACCTCACTAACCCTTAGGACATCCATGCATGTTAACACTTAGGATTATTTTAGTTCCCCTTTAGAATTTTTCCTTTGAGATCCTTTGGTGCTCTCTCTTCTCATCTTCAAACTTAATTCTAATTCATTTAATAAAGGTTGAGTACTTTCATGTGACATGATACTTTGCTATGAGATGCTTGCACGCGTTCCGTTTCGGGGCGAGGTGTGAGTCATCACTCGTGGTGGATAGGTCTTAGCATGAGTACCTCACAAAGAAAAGCTAAAAAACACTTCTTAACCAAAAAACCAAAAATACTTAATAATGGTAATAGGCCAGTGTGCTTAAGCCTTCACTTGTGGGACTAGCTTTGGGGATTTCCTCCATAGATAGGTGTGCCTCTTGCGCATTCCATTTCGGGATGATGTGAGATGTACACACCCTATTGAGTAAGACTTAGGTACACTTGCCTATGCAAACCTTCACCAATAAAAGTTCATAAAAAACACAAACAAACAATAAGCGTCTTTCCTTCGGGAATTCTTTTCTCATCTCATTCGCTCCGTCCGCGAACTTGCTCCTACATGTCATCTTGCAAGACGGTTACGCACTCGTCGTCCGAGTCTGCAACACCTGAGCAATGGCATATGCAGTTCAAGCTTTAATTCACAAGCAATTTTCCTTTGTTACCCCTAGTTAGGGGAACTATGGCGTCTCTAATCCTCATTATCCCGATGAGGTACGTAGGCAGCGGGGTAGGGCCCGTTCGAGCACAATCTTTATTTTCCCTACATTTTTCCCTTTGTTTCTTATTTCAGTTCTTTTCCAGTTCCAGTTTCTTTCCATTTTCATTTCTTTGCTGCAGTTTTCATACCCTCACCCTTTGAAACATTTTCTTTTTGCAAGCGTGGATCCCGTCGGGTACGGCGGACGATCTGGGTGCTAATACCTTTCCAGGTCGTAACCGACTCCCGAACTAAGTCTCTTTGGTTCGCAGGACCCGTGTCCTTCCTCTTTCTTTCTTCTGGTTTGTGCAACATTGCCATTCCCTTTCTTCGGGATAAAAATGCCTGGCTGGCGACTCTATTCTTTTTCCGCGCCACTTTCGCGTTTGTACCAGGATGGAAATCCGGGGAGCGACAGCCCCCAGCAAGGGTACCAAAGGATCATTTTCATCAAATTGGGGTTCTATGATCTTTATTTGATATTAGAAGTGGTTGGAAGTTCAAAAAATTGAAGAATTTTGAGCCAAATGCAAACTTTCCATTTTTGGAAATGACTTGTAATGGAAACTTTCCATTTTGGGAAAGATTTTCAACCTCCTCTTTCATGACCAAAAATGCTTCAAATGAAAAATTCTTGGACATGAAAGTTGTAGATTAGGTCTTTCCCTTTTCAAAAAGTACTAGAACATGTCTTGATTCATCCTAGAACTCAAGATATGGCCTTTCAAAGTTTGCAAAAATCCTATAATTTTCAATTTCATGCCAAAGAGGATTTTTTGCAACTTCAAGTTTCAAGCCATTTCATGACCTCTAATTGATTTCCAGGCATCATACAAACATAGTGCAATGCATTGGAACCAAAATTGTGCCTTGGATTGCAAATTTCCACAAGACATTTTCATGAAAAGTTCAAAGAGGGAAAATTGCAAAATGCCTTGGATCCTTCCATCCATTTGTGCCAGCTGCATCAAACCAATTCTATGGCTCCCCATGAATCTTGCTAAGGCCAGACATCCCAAAAAAACCAGCTCTTCCATGGCCCATACCTCCAAGTACACAATTTTGACTTTTTTGCAAAATCTCCCATACCAATCAAGCTGAGCCACAACCACTCTTCTGACCGAGCAAGACTTCACATACATGCCTCATAGACCTCATTTCATAAGATCTTGGAGCCTAAAACACAACAGAACTCAGAATCCCAAAAATCACAAAAAACCTTCATCTCTTCGATTCTCTCAACACAAACCACAAAGCTCAAAACTCTTTTCACCATTCAATCATACACACCTTCAGGATCACAAAGCAACCCTCACAATGACCTAAAATCCTCTGAATAAAAAACACGATTTCTCACCTCTCCAAACGGAAACTCTCAAACCAAGCCATAAAAAATTGTTCCAAGCATTGGGAGCATTATCAGGGAGCTCATTGGGGTTGGTTTGAACAAAGAAAGAGGCCAGAAAGCTCAGGAATTGAAAGCTTCATCTCAGGTAACCATGAAGAACATTTTTTCCAGAACTCCCATTTTAAGTTCTTAAATGCTTCTACATGATGCACTGATCATCCTGATATGTTTACTTTTGAAAATGGTTAAGAATCAAGCATGTATTGAACTTCTGAAAGTTTTGAATGTTTTTCCGTTTTGCTTCGAATCATGTTGTTCTTGAGTGATAAATGTTATTTGATGTTGGATTCATGTTTAGGGATGTTATAGGATCATTTCTGGAGCTTTAGAGGGTTTGATTTGGCCTAGGGAAGAAGTTAGGTTGAGTGTCTTGCCGGAGATGATGACCGGAGCAAGCTCCGGTCACCTGAGAATCATTAGGGTTCTTAATTAGGGTTTAGGGGTTCAGTTTAAATGTGAGCCATTGGATCTTGCTTAGCGCATTTTTTAATGGTCCAGATCATTTCAGTTAGCCTTGTTTTTTATTTAATTAAGTTAATCATTTAATTATGCCAGATTGAATCTTGTCCACACAAAAATGCGCGCAGTCAAAGGTCTATCTCCCAGTTTAAATCCTGGCCCTCAGATGTGCATACTTTCCCTTTATTTCATTTTTAATTCAATTTTATTCATTTCTTTTGCATAATTTATTTAAAATAGTTAAAAACATCACAAAAATATGACCTTTTGCATTTCTGATTTAAATATTTTTCTCAATCCAAAAATGATTTTTATTTTATTTTTTTCATTTAAAAATTATTTTTAAAATATTTAAATTTTATTTTTAATTAATTAATGGATTTTAATTAATTAAAAATACATTGAGGTTTCTAAAAATCACCAAAAAAATCATGAACCATTCCAATACATTTAGAAACATTTTCAAACTCTTCATACAAATTTATTTTTAGTTTTGATCATAATTTCACAATTTTCTTTGATTTAGGGTTCTTTAAAATCACATTTTCTAACCCTAATTTGAAAAATTCATTTCTGCCTAACCATGAAGAGTTTGAACTTGATTCTTTTTTAATTGTTTCACATATTGCATGTAGTTTCTAGGTTATGTTTCTCATGAATTTATCTTGCATTTTCAATTTGATATTCATTTTCTCTTAAGAATCACCCAAAAACCCTAGCAAACTTAGAAAATTCATAACTTTGAATAGGATTAGCTTCTGACCTTCTCCTTTGGGGTTTGACCTTGTATGGGTTTAGGGTTTGATTGAGCTTGATTTCAATTTTGTATCATGATGTATGCTTTTGTTTTGGTCATTTGCATCTCATACATTCATAAAACCCTAATTTTTCATGTTCATTTGCATTCACCTTACATATTCATCATCATGTGAACTTGCCATGACATTTCAAGCATTCATATGTCATCTTATACATCTTTGGACATGTTAGAACATTGCTTGATCATTTCTTCATTCATTTTCCATGTCTTGCATTCATTACATTTCATAAACATCCATGTGTTTTCAAACTTCTAAGCATGCTTCTTTTGCATCTAATCTTTGTATGAACATTCATATGCACATTGTATGACATTGCATCATCTCATATGCCATTTGAATTTCATAATCACTTCTGACTTTGGTCTTTGCATCTCATTTCATTTCATTTCTTTATGCTTTATGTCTTATGCATTCATACTAACATTTTCAGGAACCTTTGGTAAGTTATTTGGGAAGTGAATTTTCCTCCACTTCCCACCTCTTCTTATCTCATTCATATGCATTTTTACATGTCTTTGAAGTGAACTTGTTCACTTATGTTCCATCCTTCTCACTTTCTTTCTTTAAGTTACTTATCTTCTTCAGGAAGTAAGTAACTTATTCTTCTCCTTCCTTCTCTTTTCATCTGGATCTTCCATTGGTGGCCTTGAAGACCTTTTCTCTTAAGCCTAACAAACCATAGGATACCCAAGAATGATAACTTTTAGGGTTGTATATAGTTCCCCTTAGTATTTTACCTTTGAGTCTCCTTGAGTCTCTCATCTCATCTCAATAATCAGAGACTAAACTCTTAAAGGTTTAGGACTTTGGAATTAGGGTTATGCCTACATCCTTCTCTTAGGATGGAGTTTATAACTTTAATCCTAAGTGTTAAACCTTTAATTTGTTTACACTTCTTAATCAAATCACATTAATAATCACTAAGACTTTATCTTGTAACTTGGGCCTTACATTAGGGTTCTATCTCTTCCTTATGGTTAAGAGGGACTAACCCTAGTGTTTAGTGGACAAGTCCCCCTCAAGTTGTCTTACAAATTATAAAATCCACTTCTTAATCTCATCCTTTAATTAAAATCAATTTAATAAAGGCTTGTTATCTAATGAATTTAATCCCTAACCATGGATTAAGTTGAGGTATCTTCCTCAGCTTAAGTGTTCTCATCCATTATCCTTCTATTAAGATGGTGTAACGAGTTCACTAATCTGTGATTAGAGATTAAACTCATTACTTAACACTAAACAAAAACCCAAAAAACATCTAATTAATTACAAGTAGGTTAATGATCTTAATCCTACATCATCATGGTAATTAAGTTGAGATGCTTATCTCATACTTAAGTAGGCTTATTATCCCTAATCAGGGAGGATATAATGAGTTTACAAGACCTTGATTTAGGCTTAAGCTCATCAACTTATGGAAAACACCAAAAACAATAATAAAACTGAAAACACTAAAACAAACAATAATCGTCTCCTCCGGGATTATTTTCTCATCACACTCATTCACAAACGATAACTTGCTTCTTCCGTCTAATGCAAGACAGTCGGCACTCGAGCCAGACGAGTCATACACTTGAGCATAGGCAAGTAAGCAGTTCACAATCAATTTATCTTCAGTCTCTTTGAGTCGAACTATGGTGTTCTGACTTCCTCATTGCATGAGAGGATACGTAGGCATAACTTAACAGTTATTGAACAAAAGTCTCTATGTCTTCCCCCTCTTTCAGCATTCTTTTCTGAGCCTCAATTCCTGAGCAATTCACCTTTTTGCACTGACACCTATACTTTCATTCTTAGCTTTTGCACATAGACATCACGTACACTACCTGGATCTTGTCGAGTACGACGGACAATCTGGGTGCTAATACCTTCCCAGGTTGTAACCAACCCCTTTCTCAGTTTCTCTGGTTCGCAACCGTCTTATCCATGTCTTTCTAGGTTTATGTAGCATTACCTTTCCTTCGGGATAAAAATGCCTAGCTGGCAACTCTATTCAATTCATATTCATTTTCTCTTTTCGCCGACCGTTCGCGTCTGCATCGGGATGCAAATATTTGGGAGCGACAATAATGAATCCTGAGAATAAAAAGAACACAAAATGATTAATGATGTTATGATGCTATGCAAGGCAATGCATGTGATCAGTGATGTGTTTGTGCAGTGAATCAGGTAATCAAGTGTCTGTGCAAGGCTACAACATCATCACAAGTATCTTTCTGATCAGGAGTTCATGATTTCAGAATCCATAATTAGTAGAACAAGATCATATCACTTAGGTGTGTTAGTACAATGGGTATGTTGAAGTTTAGGGCTCCTGCAAACCTCTAAACCCCTCCCAATCTCACGGGTGTGCTACTCGGGTCAAACATCACGGACTCTCAAAGCCAAATAGCAATAATACGTTCACCATCTCCGAGAAATGGCTCATGACCAAATCAGGGAATCGGTTTGGCATTATATACTACTCAGGGAGGTCTCAGCTGAGTCTAAGGAAACAAGCATCCCTCATAAGTCCTCAGCTTCAAGCACTGAATCGAGAAACAATAGTACATTAATCCCGAAGGATACAATACTATCGTCATACGAACAGTTTGCCTTAACTGGATTCCTATGAGAGAACCAGGCCATCCTATGCGAGTTCCTAGTGGGCCCTCGGATACGAGTGGGTTTGCCAACAAATGTGGTTTTCCACTATCATCACTGGAGAGGGATGTTTCCACAAAGGTTCTCAATGATCGGTCCCCTGACTGCACATAACTATCAAGGTAGTGTATTTCCCCAGAAAGATTCTGGCGTCAATACATTTCCGAGAAGGTTGCAAGTCAAGGCGTGGAACTCAGTAATACCAACATAGCAAAATGCCATGAAGCCAAAGTGGAACCACTCTAAATACTAGGTGCACTCAAGTCGGGTATTTGGCTTATCTCACAGTAACAAAGCCCATCCTACCGAAAAAACGAAACCAGCACGGTCCAGTATGATGCATATGAAATAAATACTGAAAGAAGTAAATATAGCTGTAAAGTAAACTGTAAATGAAAACAGTAAATAAACATAATAGAAAATAATATAAACACCAAAAGAAAACAAAAACAAACAGACGCTAGGATTGACTTTACGAGGGAAACCAGAGATTCTGGATTCGATCCCCAGCATAGTCGCCAGCTGTCGCTCCCGGGATTTTCATCCTAGTACAAACGCGAAAGTGGCGCGAAAAAGGTAGAGTCGCCAGCCAAACATTTTTATCCCGAATATATGGGAAAGGTAATATTGCACAAACCTGAGGAAGAAGGAAAGGATGAGGCCTTGTGAACCAAAGATCTTGGTTCAGGAGTCGGTTACGACCTGGGAAGGTATTAGCACCCCAGATCGTCCGCCGTACCCGATGGGATCCATGCTTGCTTGCTTTGTTTCAAAGGGTGAGAAATAAAATTGTTGTTGAACAAATGAACTGCTATCTGGAATGGAAGTGAAATGAGGAAAGGAATTGGAAAAGAAAATGGAAAGAAGGGGGAAAATGTAGGGAAAATAAAGAATGTGCTCGAACGGGTCCTACTCCGCTGCCTACGTACCTCATCGGGAAAATGAGGATCAGAGTCGACGTAGTTCGCCTAACTAAGGCGGGAACTATTTGTTTGTGTTTTTTATAGCTGGAACTGCGTATGTCTATGCTTAGGTGTTGCAGGCTCGTCTGGTACGAGTGCATTTACCGTCTTGCATGCGAGACAAGTCGTTGCAAGTTCGCGTTCAGAATGAATGAGATGAGATGAGAAGTTCCCGCAGGAAAGTCGCTTATTGTTTGTTGTTTTGATTTTTAAGAGTTTTGTATGAATTTGGCACAAGGAAGTGAATTCAAACTCTTTTCCATGGAATGTGTACTTGCTACTACATTCCAAGATAGAATAATAGAACAATCACACCAAGCAAGTAGAATTTATCCAAGACTTGTTTCCAGGAATTAGGGTCTACGTTCACTAGCTTGTTAAACTTAATTACATGTTTTTGTGGCTTTTGTGAAGAAATGTCTTTTAGATTTTTCTTTGTGAAATAACCCCTTGATAAGACTTGTACATCATGCTAGACAAGCCTACACCACTCCAAGATGGAATGAATGCAAGTGCCCCATGGAATAAGGCTATACACAAGGGATCCTTTCATGCATTTATTAAGTCTTTTTGGATTTGTTTGAAGATGAGGAGAGAAGACTCAAGAGGCAAAGGTCAAAGCTAATGGGGGACTAAGACACAACCCTAAGTCATTATTATGTACAAAGAGGTCATATGGTTAATGAGGTATTCTAACCTAAGGAGAAGAAAGAACAAGTTAGAATTTAACTTACTTCCTAAGGAAGTTAAATTGAATCTAAAGAGAGGAAAGGAAACCTATGAACAAAGCACAAAGGTGCTAAGGAAAAACACATAACTGCATAAGAGATAAAGAATGAAGTAATTACCTCATCTTCCCCCCTATAAAACAAGAGTTAGTATGATGGAGAAACATGAACAATTATTACATGGAAAATTCACAAACAATTCACATTATCTAAGGAAAGGTGTTAGTGAACTCCTGAGACTATCACCTAGGCCTAAGGAAACTTATAAGATGGTAAACTTAAAAAGTCAGTAGCTAAATCAATTCAAAAGTTTCTAAAGCTACAAAGGTGGACAACTTCAAACTATGCCCTAAAAAGGAACTAAAACCTAATAAGATCTAAGGTGAAGTTACATGAAGAAACCTTAAAGGATTAAGTAAACCAAAAAGGTATAAACCCTAAGATGAATGGAAAATACAGGATTTAACATCACATTAAAGTATCCTAATAGGTCATACTACAAGTAATAAAGAGATCCAAGTAAAAGAAATGCAAACTATATGAGTGATGGTGTGAACATAAGAAGGAATGCAAGTGAAACTTCAAAGAGAAGAAAAATTTAAAGTAAGACTCAAACATGAACAAGAGGATTTTAAACCCCCATACAAAAACCAGGGGCTTTATGAAGTTTTAGAATGAAGCTTAGGCCCACAAATGACCATAAATGAGCTAGGGTAAATACCATGAGGATTAAGGGAACAAAAGGTTTGATTTTTGGAGTTTCAAAGTGTTATATGGAACTAAATGGAGCATAAAGACTTATGAGAAGAAGTGAATGCATAAAAATGATTGTGGAACACTTATAAGATGAATAACAATGATGTAACATAGTTGACATGCTCATGCGATAGGTTTAGAAGTTTTAAAAGGGAAATAAAAGAAGAATTAGGACAAATGGGTGTTAGAATAGTTCTGGTTCTAAACCTCTAAGAGTTTTGATGATAACAATTATTATTATGCAAGAATAGAAGTTCTAATACATACTGAAAATAACTTTTCTTGTTATATGTGTAGAAGTTGTATAAAAGGAAGTTATTGAAAGGAAGACGTGCTTAATTAGGAGAAACATTGCGCCCTATATAGAAGATACATTTATTGAAGAATCCATCATTAAAGACGTGATTTATTGGCTGCGTATCAAGATTTAATTCTCTCTGATTTATGTCTAGAAGATGTTGATTCTCATATTAAAGGCATTAATTAAAGAATATATCAATTAATGGTGAAGACAAGTATCTCTCGTTTTGGAAGGAATTTATGATAATAATTCATATCCAAAACAGGCTCAAGTTGTTCCCAACGGTCACTTTATTCAAGCCTATATAAAGGAATGATTTTGAAGATTGAAAAATGCTGACGAATTACTTTTTCATATATTGTATTATTACGCCAAAACTTTGTAACAATCAAAAGCTTATTTGAAGCATACTAGTTACATTATTGTTTATTATAAAAGTGATTTTCCTTGAGTGACTAGTTAGTCAGTAGACTCAAGAAGACTTTGACAGTAGGTCATTGTGATTGTATCTAAATATTGAATAGTGGATTAAGACCTCAGTGATAGAGGCAAAATCACCTTGACGGGTGTCGCTCCCACCTGATGACACCCGGGTCAAGAGGGGTACAGACGCGAACGGTCGGCGAAAGGGATAGGGAACACACAAGGGTGAACTCAAAAGAAAAGGGTCGCCAGCTGTAAACACCCCAAATTTGCCCTCACCCATTTCACCATGGCTTGTGATCTTTTCATATTCATAAATTCAATCATAGCATCTCATACCACATCTTTGATTCACTACATTGCTTCTAAAGTCATCTGCATCTAGGGTTTGTGATCTGAGCAATCCTGAGCCATTTGAGCCACTCCAAAGGTCATCAATCACTTCAAAGGGGTCCATGTATGTTCAAGCATCATATTATATCCTCACAAAGTCAAGAAAATCAAAGAATCACAAGAACTGAGAAAGGCATGGAAGCAGAGCCAGGCTTAACTGCACAGATGACCAAGAATTAGGGTTTTGGTTTCAAAGGCCATAACTCCAATTTTTTTGGTCATTCTTGTTTCTATTGGTCTCTATATGATATGAGGATCATGAATATCAATTTTCATGAAGAAATTCCATGGGGAAGGCATCTAATCAAGAGTTGACTTCTTGAGCAAGTCAGTGTAAAATCAGGGCATCTGAGGCCCCCAATGACCCAACCAAAGGGTGTTCTTCATCATTTTGAATGTGTATGATCTTTATTTGATCATAGAAGATGTTAGAAGTTCACAAAATTGAAGAATTTCAAGCCATTTGCAAAGTTGCCTTTTTGGGAAAGTGACTTGTAATGTAAACTTGCCATTTTGGGAAAGTTTTTCAACCCTTTCTTTTTGATTCAAAAATGCTTCAAATGAGAAAACTTTGGTCATGAAAGTTGTAGAATGGATCATTCCCTTTTCAAAAAGTACAAGAAATCATTCAAATTCATTTTGGATCAAAAGTTATGGCCTTACAAAGTTGGGAAAAATCACATAATTTCAAGTTTTGCACCAAAGAGGCAAAATAGCAAAACCTCTTGCCAAGGCAAAATGTGACTTCAAATGGACTTCTAACCTTTGCACAAACATAAACCAATGCCTAAAAATCAGAATGCACCAAAGATTTGTCCATTTTCATGACTTATGCTTCAAGTAATCACAAAGGGGCCAAAGTTGTACCAACTTGCAAAAACTCATGTAACCATGCCTTTACTTGTTACAGCTCACAAAATCTGATCCACAAGAACTCCATGATCTCAGCTGAGCCCAGCCATGCTCCTATCACAGCCTCCCACTTGCCCATACCCCAAGTACACCTAACATTGACTTTATGCAAAATGGCTCATACCAATCAGCATAGGCCACACCAACTCCACAGACCTATCACAATGTGATAAGTGGACAAAAAGCAACTCAAAGCAACACACGCACAAGCCTGAAACAGATCATAAGCCATAGTTTCAAGATTTCACCTCTTATGCACTTTCCTTCGAAACTCATCATACAAGACACAAACATCAAAACCAACTTCATAGAATCACTCAACATGTTCCCCTGATCATTTCCCAACCCTCATTTGTCCCTGAAACCCCACATATCAAAAACACGATTCTCATCCCTCACTGAACAGAACCTGATCAATCTCACAAACCAGCCAAAATAAACTCCATACAAGCTTTGCAAACTCCTCAGGAGGTTCATTGGGTTCATTTTGAAGCAAGGAAGCAGTCAAAAAGCTCCAGGATTCTAAAGCTCAATCTCAGGTAACATGATGAACAAATTTTCCAGAACTTTAATTTCTTGTTAAAATGTTGTTCTATGTGTTGCCGTGATCATGGGGATCTATTTATTTTTGAAAATGAGCCAGAAACAAGCATGTTGTGATGTTCTGAAACTTTTTCCCTAGAATTTGTTTTCTTTGATTCTCATTGTGTGGTTAATATAAATTGTTTTTGGCCCTGGATTCTTGTTACCCATTGTTGGGGGTTTGATTCTGGAGATTTGGGAGTCTTGGGGATGCGTTTTGGGTGTTTCAGGTGAGGGAGATAGCCGGAGAAGACGACCGGAGCTTATCTCCGGTCGCCTGAGTTTAATTAGGGTTAAGTGTGATTAATTAGGAATTTTGAATGTAGGCCATTGGATGATGGTTCCCGCGCGCGTTTGAAAGGTCAGGATCTGGTCATTAAGCCCTAATCAGTGTTTTATTAAATTAACCTAGGATTAATTAATTATAAAATAGAATTAGCCAGGTTTGAACTTGAGCCGTAGGATTGCGCGCCAAGTCAACCCATCCAAGCCCAGATTGCATCTGATCCCTCCATTGTGCATACTTCCATTTATTTTAATTTTTATTTCATTTTCTTTTCATTTAATTTGTACGAATTATTTAAAATAGCAAAATACCTTTAAAAATTCTGAAAATTTTTATCAAATCTTTTATTAATTTTCGGAACCCAAAAATATTTTTATTTTTAATTTTTGGATTAAAAATTATTTTTAAATCATTTAAATGTTTATTTTTAATTAGTTAATGAAAATTAATTAATTAAAAATGCATTTAAGTATTTAAAAATCACCAAAAAATTCACATTGCATTTAAAAACATTTAGAAACATTATCAAACTCTCAAACCAAATTTATTTTTTGTTCTTGATGCCTTTTGATCATTTTCAATGGAATAAAATTCATTTTGAGGCAATATTTTTGTGCAAACTTTGAAAAATCCTTTCTGCCTAACCTTTGAGAGTTTGATGTTGTTTCTTCTTGCATTGCACCCTTCATGGCATGTAGTTTATAGGATAAATTTGGTTTGAATTGATCTTACATTTTCAATTTGTTTTGCATTTTTTGTGATGAGGTACCCCAAAACCCTAGTAATCTTAGGAAAATCATAACTTTCACTAGGTTAAGAGTTGGACCCCCTCCTTTGGGCAGTGAACTTGTATAGGTTTAGGGTATCTTTGATCCCATTTTCAAATTTTGTCATGTCATTTGCTTCTGGTTTTGAATTTTTGCATTGCATGATGTATGTAACCCTAATTTGTGCCTTCTTTTGCATCCATCTCTCATTTGCTTGCATCCAATGACTTTCCATGACATTTTGTGATTCCACATGATTCATAATACATCTTAAGACATATTAGGATCATGTTTGATCATTGCATCATTCCTTTGCCATGTTATATGTTCATTTCATTTCATAAACATTCATGAATCCTTATGGTTCAGGGCATGCTTCATTTGCATTCTTATGCTTGCTTGATCACTCTCATCTCTTGTCTTGTGTTTGCATCATCTCTTGACATCATTAACATCATGTTTATGCTTCTGGCTTTGATTTGCATCATGACATTTCATCTCATTTGCATTGCATCTCATTTCTTTTGCTAACTTTTCAGGTGGTAAGTTGTTTTGAGAAGTGAATTTGCCTTCACTTCTCACAATCTCTTTTCATCTCTCTCTTGCACCATTGCTTCATTTTGTCTTGTGTATTGGATTGAGCTTGCTCATTCATTTTCTTCCTACCTTCTTTCTTCAAGCAACTTGTCTTCTTAAGTGAAGCAAGTTGTTTTGCTTCTCCCTGTTTCTTTCTCCATTCATCTGCTTCCCTCTTGGTGGCTCTTTGAAGATCTATTTCTCTCTTAGGCCTCACAAACCCTAGGAATGCCCAAGTATGATAACAATTAGGGTGTGATTAGTCCCCCACTTAGCTTTTACCCTTGTGTCATCTTTGAGTCTTCTCTTCTCACCTCATAATCAAGGACTAAACCCTAAAGGCTTTAAGGCTTTGTGATTAAGCTTATGCCTGCATCCTTCTATTAGGATGGAGTGTATAACTTTAATCCTAAGTGTTAAACCCTTAATGTGTTTAAATCCTTTAATCAATTCATCTAATAATCATTAAGACATCAAGCTTGTAACTTGGGTCTTGCATTAGGGTTCTAATTCTTCCTTAACTGGTTAAGAAGGACTAACCCTAGTGTTAATGGACAAGTCCCCCTCAAGTCGTCTTACAAACCATAAAAATAACTTCTTCATCTTATCATTAACTAAAATCAATCTAATAAAGGCATTGTTTTGTCATGAGGTTAATCCCTAATCATGGATTAAGTTGAGGAGTCTTCCTCAGCCTAAATGTTCTCATCTATTATCCTTCTATTAGGATGGTGTAATGAGTCCATTAAATCCCTGATTATGGCTTAAAATCATTACTTAACACTAAACAAAAACACCAAAAACATCTAAATAATTACAAGTAGGTTAATGATCTTAATCCTACATCATGGTGATTAAGTGTGAGATGCTGACTTCACACTTAAGGTATTCTCATTACCCCTAATCAGAGGGAGGATGTGATGAGTTTACTAACCCTTGGTTTAGGCTTAAGCTCATTAACTTATGACAAACCTCAAAAGCAATAAAAGACTGAAAACTCAAAAAACAAACAATAATCGTCTCCTCCGGGATTCTTTTCTCATATCACTCACTCACAAACGAGAACTTGCTTCTTTCGTTTGATGCAAGACAGTTTGCACCTGAGACAGACAGGTCATACACTTGAGCATAGACAAGCAAGCAGTTCACAAGTCAATTTATCTTTCAGTCTCTTTGAGTCGAACTACGGTGTTCTGACTTCCTCATTGCACGAGAGGATACGTAGGCATAACTTAACAGTTATCGAACAAAAGTCTCTGTATATTCCCCCTCCTCCAGCATTGTTCTTTTAAGCCTCATATTCTTGAGCTTCACTTTCTTTCCTTACATTGACACTCTCTTACTTCACTTCACACTTCTTTTGCACCGACACTTGTTTTCTTTTCCAGCTTTTGCACACAAAATAGCACTGACACTACCCCTTTAAAACACAAACTTTCAAGCGTGGATCCCGTCGAGTACGGTGGACAATCTGGGTGCTAATACCTTCCCAGGTTGTAACCAACCCCCTTTCTCAGTTTCTCTGGTTCGCAACCGTCTTATCCATATCTTTCTAGGTCTATGCAGCATTACCTTTCCTTCGGGATAAAAATGCCTAGCTGGCGACTCTTTCTTTCTGAGTTCACCCTTGTGTGTTCTCTCTCTCTTTCGCCGACCGTTCGCATTTGTACCCCTTCTGACCCGGGCATCATTTGGTGGGAGCGACAGCTTGGCGACTCTGCTGGGGAACCTTATACTGTAACCAGGGCTTCTGGTTCTTTTTGTGGGTTCCTCCTAGTGCTTGTTTGATTTGTGTTTACTGGGGTGTTATGTGCTAATTGTTTTTGTTTATATGCTTTATTTATTGCTTTATGTACAGCTTTATTTATTGCTTTCTTTACAATTTTTCATATTTCATACTGTCATTATCATTGCTGGATCTGTTCTTCTGTCTTGGTGGGTGGGGTTCTATTGAGAGTTTAAGGTCTTATACCTGGGACCTGAGTGACACCTAGGCTAGAGTGGTTCATGTTCTTTCCCATTCCATTTCGGTCTGGTGCGGGAATATGAAACACGGTTCAGATATGGGTTTCTTCTTGAGAACTCTGTGCTACAGATTTCCTGTAGTGCTAGGGCTATCTGGGAAGCCTGCTAAGTCTGGATGACCTTTATTATGACCTTCAGAAAATGAGGAGAATTAGAGGAGGATCTTTTATGGTTATTGTAAACATTGTGCCTCCGGGTTAGAAGTGCTTACACTTCTCATAACTGATCCAAGTCTGAGGATCCTTGTTCTAGAACATCACCTGTGAGGGGGTTGGGCTGTTTACAGGTTTGCAGGTACCTTTGGCCACATCCTACCCTGTTACTTGTTTGGTTTAAGGGTACTCCACTTTGGACAGTTCTTGTGATTTAACCCTGGATATGTGACTCTTTATTTGAGTCCCCCACCTTGGTTACTGGATTTCTGAACCTCCATCTGGACTTCTTGAACATACATGGACCTCATATCAAGACAGATATCCAGATCCAGCTTGATCACAAACCCCTTGCATATCATTTTCATACATCATCATTGCATCATTTAACATTTGTTTATTTGTTTTTCAGGGTATCCACATCATATTTGGCTTGGTTTTGACCCCTTCATCTGCAGAGACCTTTGTTTCATCAGTTATCTGTTTCAGCTACCTTCACCATCACCAGCACTAGCCTATCAGTGGCTCATCTCCAGTACCAGTCTTGATCCCTATTAGCACTTTTCTTCAGCTCTTCATCAGCACTCATGTCTGCACCTAGAAAGAGCAACATTTCATACCATTTCTTTGAGCATGTGTTGACTGGTGTCAGGCAGGTCCAGGCACTTATCACTCCAGACCACATCCCATTATTCAGAGAACATTATGGAGACATCCTTGATATGGTTATGGACCTGGATCCTTCTCAGAGGAGTATGATTCACACCTGCTTACAGTTCTATGACCCTCCTCTGAGATACTTCACATTCCAAAACTTTCAGCTAGGACCTCTGCTGGAGGAGTTTTCATCATTGATTGGAGTACCTGTCAGGGGTGGTGTCCCCTTCAACCCAAAGATGGCTTCTCCCAGCAATGGAGAGGTAGCAAAAGCATTGTACCTGGAGCCTATTTTGATTGAGCAGAATATGACAACAAAGGCTAGGATCCCTGGTTTGCACTCGGATTTCTTGATTTCTCAGGCCACCCTGAAGGCCTCTTTAGGAGAATGGAGGGCAGTTTGTGCATTGTTGGCCCTCAGCATATATGGGGTTATACTGTTTGCAGACGAGCCCAAATTTATCAGCAAGAATGCCATTCATCTTTTCCTTCTGAGGAACCCAGTACCCACATTGCTGGGAGATTTCTATTATTCCATTCATCAGAGGAATGAGAAGCAAAGAGGGAAGTTGGTGAGATGTTGTGCTCCTCTGTTTCACACCTGGCTGCTCAAACACTTACCTAAGACTGATGCCTTCTTGAATCCTCACCAACAGAAGAATTGGGCAAATAGACTTATTGCTTTGACTTCAGATGACATCAGATGGTGCACCCAGAGCACCAAGGGCAAAGACATCATCACCAGTTGTGGGCAATACCCAAATGTACCTCCGATAGGAGTAAAGGGTTGCATCAACTACAATCCTTTACTGTTTAAGAGACAACTGGGCTATGCATTGGTCCACCCTCCTAAAGTGCAAGATTTAGCTGAGACCCTGTATTGTGAGATAAAGCCTAGTCTAGCTATTGTCAGGCAAGCATCATGGGCTTGGGACAACATCCAGGCAAAGGGGGTGGCTATTCTTGGGAAGTGTAATAATGTTGCTTCAGCCCAGTACTAGGAATGGTCCCATGCTAGAGCTCAGATTACTGGAATGCCTTTTACCATTGAGGACAAACCTGGACCTTCTACAGTACAGCCAGCAGCCACTATCAGCCTGGAAGAATTTGAGAAGCTGAAGGAAAGGAATGAGAATCTGTCTCAAGCTCTGAAGAAGACCCTCTGGGAGAGGAGTGATGGTCGTCGGGACATTGAGAGGTTGGAGAAGCTTAGGGTGGAGCATCTGGCCAAGATTGAGAAAACAGAGGACTACATCAAGAAATCAAGAGTTGGGGAGCAAATATTGAAGAATGCCTGTAAAGAGGCCAAGCTTCAGAAGGCTAGGACTGATCTCTATCTGCAAGAAAGTCAGGCTAGGTGGGTCAGGATCACTGAGGCCCGTACTCAAGAAGATAGGAGAACTCAAGCCAGGATTGAGCAGTTAGAGGCCAATGAAAAGAAACAACAGGAAGCTTTGCTGGCAGCCCAGAAGGAGATTTCAGAATTGAAGCTTAGGGCTGGTGTGAAGAGGTCAAAGGACCAAGACAGGCACAAGAAGCTGACCTCTACCATTGCCACCAGAAACCTCCTCATCAGGACCATTACAGAGCATCCAGCTGGTCCAGTGACTGAGGCACTTCTGAAGGAAGTTAAAGAGGATGAGTTTGGACTTGATGTCTGACTTTTTGTTTGTTGCTGCTTTCATTTGATGTACTTTTCTTTTATGTTGTATTTTGACCCTTCAGGGGCATGTGTTGTAAAAAACAAACTATGTATGATTCACCCTTCGTAATATATTTGTTAGTTTGTTTCCATTTGGGGTTTTCTTTTCTCAAGCAACATCAAAGCATCTTCCTCGAGGTCTGGAAAGGTCAAAACCAAGAGCCAAGCCGGATACCTTGGAAAATAAATAAGCATACTGCATTGCATACTAACTTTTGTTTTGTTTTGTAGGTTTTTGTTGTTATGTTGTTTTGTTTCTAACTCTGTTGTGGCTCAGGAAATATTGCTCGCAGAAGAGTGTTCCCTGTCGACCGTGTGTAACACGGTGGGAGAACTGACTTTAGTTATGTTGCGGATAGCAAGAGTCGCCACCGACTTTTATTTTATCCAAAGGAAAGGCATAAAAGAACAGGAAAGACCTTTTAAAAGATTTTTGGGTCCGGGGGGTAGGTTATGTAAAGGGAAGGTGTTAGCACCCTTTACATCCATGGTTATCCATGGGCTCTTAGTTACTTAGCTCACTTTAAAATGTTTTTGAAAAGTGTAGTGTGTGTTTAGAAAATTTTCATAAGAGTTAATAATGATCCATGTACGGATGCGTAAAAACTTGTGCTTGAAAATTTGTTTGAAATTTGTTAAGTGTTTGAAAATTTGGAATGAAGTGAGCAAGTAACTATGAGGTACCTACCCTAAAGTTTAAGTCTTTCTGTTCTTTATCCTTTAAATGGTAAGACTATCCCTATTATTAAGGAATAGGTAGTCATTACCTTGGATGTAAGGGACATATGAGGGACATTCTGTTTTATGAAGGCAACTGTGGGGTGTATTAAGCATTTAGGAGGGACTATCATCATTATTCGAAAAGGGACTTGATCTTTAAGGCAACCATTAGGGACTTGATGATTTTTCTTTTTGAGGGACTTGCTTTATACACCCCACTTGACCTTATGATTAGGCAACAATGAGGGATAGCCTTAGAAATGTGAGATGGCGATTAAAAATCGACTTACGTGTGTGAGTGTTCAATTTTATTTATCTTTAATTAAAATGATCTAAATTTGATTTTAAATAGAATACATGTTTACACTCCCTAAATTACTAACCATAGCATAAAAATTAAATAAATTAAATATTACAAAATTTACACCAAGGAGCAATTACATAATAATAATAATAAGCAAATTAAAAATAAATAGCAAAAATAAATATAGAAGCAAAATATAAATAATAAGTAAAAATAAATAAATAAGCAATAATAAGGGTTAGTAATAATAATAAAAATTAAATAGGGTCAGTGAAATAATAATAAGCAAAAATAAATAGATTAATAATAATATGGTTAGTAATAATAACAATAATTAAAACACATAGAATTAGCAAAAATATTATAATAACATGATGAAAATAAAATTATATTTTTAATGTAGACATTTATTTAAAAATATGAACAATTAAAGGGTTATGGTAATATATGTACAAATTATTAAATTATTTATAATTTACAAAATTAAATTATTATAGATTTAGTTATTTCTAAACACATATTAAAAGAAAATAATTTAGGTTATAAACATAGTATATAAAATATATTTACATATTATAAAAAAGATAGGTTATAATTATATTTACAAAAATTAATTATATTAAAGATTATATTAAATAAATATATACATGATAATTATATTAAGAATTAGAAAATAAAAAATCATTTAGAAAATAAAATTAGGGTTTTTTTACAAAATTAAGATTCATTTAGAAAATATTTTTAGGGTTTATAATAAAATATACAAAATTTATTTTAATAAATGTACATATATTGACAATTTTAATTACATAATGAAATAAAATTGAGAAAAATAAAAGCTTAGAAATTTTCTAAAAAAAAAAAAAAAGTGTTGTTTTAGATATTTATTAAATATACATATTAAGTTTATTTTTCTTTTATTAATAATAAGAAAATAATTAATTAAATAAATAAAACAGAAAAATTGGTAAAAGGAAACTTACCTTGGCTGGGTTTGAACCCAGGTCATCATGCTTGCAAACACCAAAACGCACCACCAGGCCAGTCATGTTTTGGTGATAGTAGAATGGTTCCAATTGGTTTTGTTCCTTGTCTGGAAAAATTACAGAAAATAATGAAAACCAAAAAAGGCCTGGGGGAGGATTGAACCCAGGACCTTATGAATACTCAAACGCGCGCATTACCACCTGGCTGGAAGAGCCCATCTGATATTTGAATGGCCATAATACATAATATATTATGTATGTTTTAACCTGGAAAAAATAAGAGAAAAAGAATGCGCCAGCCAAGAGTAGAACCGGTGCCATCAAGATACACACAAACCAACCTTACCACCAGGACAAGCCATACGCTTGTGACATAAACAGAAACACAAACATATTATTTTTAAACAACAATTCAAATTCAGATTTCGCGCCATAGAACTTCTTCTTCTCCAAATTTCCTGCGAAATTTCCTTCCCTTTTTCCTGCGAAATTTGTTGCGAGTTCTTCATGGTTTCAAACCTGCGAAATTGAAACTCATACAAAACAGCATTGATTCATGAAATTGAAGATATCAATGAGTTCCTTATGACTCATACAATCTTTCTACGTTGTTAAAATTCATTTATGTGGCCTGAATCATGAAACCCTAAAACTAAACTTCAAACCCTAACAATGGTCGTTCGTGTTTTAGGTCATGAAGCTCCAATTTTTTTGTCCAGAAAGCATCTATGTATCATCACAAACATGATTGAACAAACAAAATTAGTTAAAAAGCATTAGATTAGTGTAATCGAAAAACTTATTTTCAAGAACAAGATGGATTCGGGTTGTTCATATATGCATGATATTGATGCATATGAGTGATGGTTTAGGATCAGAGAAGTCCAAGGAAGCTCTCCATGTTCTTGTTTTACCTTAAAACCACTTGTATGAAGGAATCCGAATGTGAGATTTTCAATGGTTTTTTGACTTTGTGAACTTACCCTTTGGCTGCTGAAATTCGTCCCTTGATGATTGCATTATGTTTAGTATATATAAGTGATTGAATTTAGGTCAAAATATTGATTGGTTGTATGAAAATTTTGATTCAAAAAGATTCACCATGATCATGCTTTAAAATCCAAATATTCATGTATTAAGGCTTGCTATCTTTGGACAAATCTCATGATCTCATTCCTTTTCAACTCCAATCAGCATTGAAGACATTCTAGAAACCAAATCTCCATCAAATATCACATTTTCATATTTTATTTCTATTTAAAATGATTTTTTATGAATTAAATCAAAAAAAATAAAAATAAAATAGTAAAAATTCTGATTTTTAATCATTTGGGTCGTGCATGATGATAGTGTATGGATTGGATCATAATTTGACAAGCCCATTTGGAAAGAATTGGTTTTAGACCTCCATTTTCATCATAAACCATCACAAAATTTCTCAACTTTGCAAGGGCACATATCCTTCAATTTTAATGCTATGAGGGTGTTCTTGGACATTTTGGAAAGCTTAAAGAGTCCTCTAAACAACCCCATTGGTTTCAGGTCCATATCATTTACCAATCTCAAGTTATGCCCTTTTGAAGTTGTTGACTTTTTGTTGACTTTCAAAAGGACCTATAATGTCTTAGCTCATACCTTCCAAATGAAGCATTTTTGGGCTTGGCTTGTGAGACATAAAGTTGTAGAGAATTCAATTTCCTTCAAAATGAGCTTTGAGTGGAGACTTGGTGATGAAGTATGTGAAAGTTATGGCTGGTCAAAGTTCAGTTGACTTTTACTAAGGAAACCCTAATTTAGAAACTCCTGATTATTGATGATCTGAAATCTCCTTGATGAATCATGATCAACCCTTGATCAAATGATGAATTTTACTTCATATACTTGATGTTGGCAAAAAATCATGAAGTTTGACTTTGGTTTGACCACAGTTGACCTCAGTTTGACTTTTTAACTGCTTTGACTGATTTTGACTTATCTGATCATCTGACTGAGCAAACTTTTGAGAAAAGTCTTGAAACTTGTCATGGGGATTATTGTACACATATGAGATGTTATGAAGCTCACTTGAAGTCTTGGAAGTCCATTTAGCCTGATTAAAGTCAAAACCCTAGTTTTGGATGCACTGCTTAGGAGGTGCACTGTCTGAGGGAATTGTCAACTCTTCTGACCAATTGTGAACCTTGTGAACCATCATAAAATGTCTTGTGAACCTCATGGGAGATATTGTGAAGCTTGTGAACCTTGTGAACCTCATAAAGTGACTTTGTAGACCTCATGAACCTCATGAAAGATTATGTAAACATTGTGAATCTTGTGAACCTTGTGAACCTTCAAGAAGTAACTTGTAGACTTCATGAACCTCATGAAAGGTCTTGTAAATGTTAAGAAGCTTGTGAACCTTGTGAACCTTCATAAAGTAACTTGTAGACTTCATGAACCTCATGAAAGGTATTTGAAAGCATTGTGAAACTTGTGAACCTTGTGAACCTTCAAGAAGTGACTTGTAGACTTCATGAACCTCATGAAAGGTCTTGTAAATGTTAAGAAACTTGTGAACCTTGTGAACCTTCATAAAGTAACTTGTAGACTTCATGAACCTCATGAAAGGTCTTGAAAGCATTGTGAATCTTATGAACCTTGTGAACCTACTTAGCACACAAAGTCTTGTATTGTGAGGGCAAATTTTGGGGTGCAACACCGTGCACACCGGTATCCTACTCGCAACAACCTTCCGGGTATTATAATGGAGCAAGTACAGCAAGACCTGACAGAGGTCAGAACTCAGATGGCTAATGAAAGGCTGGAGATGAGAAACCAAATGACTCAATTCATGGAAGTAATGACTGGCTTGGCCCAAAGTCAAGAAAGGTTGAGGGCATTGGTAGAAAGACAAACTCCAGAAGAGCCCCATCTGGGAACTGGAGGAACAAGTAACAATGAAAGGGGCCAGCCTCATGTTAATCCACCAGTATTTGGGCCTCACCTAAATCCGGAAGTCAACATCCCGGGTAATGTGCAAGGAAATACTACTGGGGGAAGGATCTTACAAGAAGACCCCCAAGAGGAGCAATTTACTGTCATGGGAGCTGGAGAGGAAGTCTATGATAGGAGGTTTGATGAAATTGCTGAGAAGTTGAGGTCCCTGGAGTCTCAAAACTCTTTGGGTTTCGATGTAATGGATATGGGGTTAGTGGATGGGGTAAGAATTCCCCATAAGTTCAAACCCCCATGTTTCGAGAAGTACAATGGAACTTCTTGTCCACGAACTCACCTGTAGTCCTTTCTGGGGAGACTTAAAGCATATACCATGGATGAAAAGCTGTGGATGTTCTATTTTGAAGATAGTTTGACTGGGGCTTCAAGGGAGTGGTATTCACACTTGACCAGAGCTACTATCAGATGCTGGAAGGACCTAGCTGAAGCTTTCATCAGGCAGTACCAATACAATCTAGACATGGCTCCTAACAGGACCCTCTTGATGGGAATGTCTCAATCCTCCAGAGAAAGCTTCAGAGAATATGCCCAGAGGTGGAGACAGCTTGCTGCTGCTGTCCAACCACCTATGTCGAAAAGAGAAATGGCCGACATGTTCATGAATACCCTGCAAGGAACATACATTGATAGATTGGCTGCCTTTTCTTCTACTAGCTTCGCAGATGTGGTTATAGTCGGTGAAATAATTGAAAGCCTGCTAAAGATGGGCAAGATTTCTGATAATGGTGCAAGTTCGTCTAGTAATCCCAGAAAGCCTTTTGTGGGACCTCGAAGGACCGGTGAAACTAATGCCATTCATGCCATCAGGGGCAGACCTCAGTATGTCCAATGATCAGTAGCAGCTGTCACTATTCCAGCTCCGGTTCCTCAGCAACCAGCATATCAACAACAACAACCACATTATCAGCAGCAAGTTCAGTATCCGCCATAAAGAGCATACAACAACACCAACAGCAATCAACAGCAAAGACCCTTCCAACAAAGACCATCACAGGCCAATAGGGTGATTGACCCTATTCCTATGCCTTATGCTGCCTTATTGCCACAACTCCTGAAGCTCAATTTGGTTGAGTTAAGGACATTGGCACCACCAGATCCCTCCAATCTCCCTAAGAATTATGATGTCAACGCCAGGTGTGCTTTTCATTCCAATGCACCTGGCCACAATACTGAGAAATGCAGGGCTTTGCAAATGAAAGTTCAAGATCTGGTGGATTCTAAAGCCCTCAACTTTGCACCTCCTCCAAATGTCAACAAAAATCCTATGCCTAATCATGGTGGGCCAAGGATTAATGCCATTGAGGAAGACAAACCATCTACTCTGATCACCAGTGTTGCACAAATTCGGACACCTCTGGTCGAAATTAAAGCTCAGCTTCTAGAGTGTCGGGTGTTTCCCGGGTGTGAGCTCGGTTGTGGGTATTGCAACATTGCAGTCAACGGGTGTGATAATTTGAGAAGCGGCATAGATAGTCTTATCAAGGATGGTATCCTTCAGATCTCAACAACGGCGCCTACAAATCCAACAATTCCTGTAACAACAATTCCTGATTCTTCTACAACAGCAGCAACAATCATTCCGACTGATTCATCAATATCATCAACAATGGCTCCATCCATCACTTCAACAAATCAAATGTCAACAACCATTTCTTCTACAACATCAGCATCCTTGTCATCAGCATAATCTTCTACAACGCCAACAGAAATTAATGAAGATGTCTCAGCAGTCACCATCTACTACGACCCATCAAATGTTCCTCCAAACAACAACTTTCAACAACAAGCAGTGGCACCTCCTGCCAGATCACCGATCACAATTTACTACGATCCGCACACCATTTCAGTACCCTCCTCTGCAGCAGTCAGTCCGGTTACCATCACGGTGCCCGGACCAGTTCCTTATGAAAGCAGCAATGCCATACCTTGGCATTATGGCTTTGATCTCTACTGCAACGGGGAGAAAATCAATTTGGATTCTTCAAGCTCTTCTCCACAAATTGATAATGTTGGGGGAGGCGGAGGCTTCACCAGAAGCGGACGCCTTTTTGCCTCACAAGTACAAAGGCCTAATGCCGAGGCAGAAGCTGCTGCTAAAGCAAAAGGAAAGAGTGTGATATCTGAAGAGCCAATTATCAAAGAAACTCAGAAGACATCTTTTGAACAAGATGTAGACGAGTTTATGAGAATCATAAAAAGGAGTGATTACAAGGTGGTGGATCAGCTTCACCAAACTCCCTCAAAAATCTCCATATTATCACTGTTGATGTGTTCTGAAGCTCACAGGAATGCATTATTGAAAGTCTTGCACGCAGCATACATGCCAGAGGAGATTACTGTTAATCAGCTAGAAACTGTGGTGGCAAATGTCAACACCAGTCACGGACTAGGCTTCACCAATGCTGACTTGACAACTGAGGGACGTAACCACAACAAGGCTTTACATATCACCTTGGAATGCAAAGGTGCTGTTTTATCTCATGTACTGGTGGACACTGGGTCATCACTCAATGTTCTACCAAAGAAAGCCTTAGTGAAGCTGGAGTATGATGGCTTGGCACTGCGTCCAAGTAATTTGGTGGTGAGAGCATTCGACGGCTCTAAAAGATCAGTGCTTGGGGAGATTGATCTGCCTGTGATGATTGGCCCGCAGACCTTCAAAACTACCTTCTATGTGATGGACATTCAGCCGGCCTACAACTGTTTGTTGGGTAGACCCTGGATCCATGTCGCTGGCGCTGTTACGTCTACCCTTCACTAGATGCTGAAATTCGAATGGGAAGGCCAGATCATCACCATCTGTGGGGAATAAGACATCTTCATTAGCCATCTGGCTACGTATAAGTACATTGAGATGGATGGAGAGATCCATGAAACTATGAGCCAAGGGTTTGAGACCCTGAACATTAATGAAGCATCTGTTGTACTGGGAACCTCCATAACGTCTTATCAGCAAGCCCGGAAGGTTGTTGAAGAGGGTACTGCCCAAGGCTGGGGCAAGCTGTTTCCCGTGGAGAAGAAAGAAGACAGATTTGGGTTGGGTTACAGACCAACTCAACAAGATCAATCAGAGGCTGCCAAGAAGTCCAATTTTGTCAGTGGGGGAATGCTCACCCTGGATGCTGTGAACAACTTGGAAGGCGAGGAGGAAAGTAACCGCAACCTGGAGAGCTGGATACGTCCAAGGGTCCCGGGGAGCCAAGTCCTTAACTGGTCTTCCCAGGAAATTATAAGGGTTACTCCTGCAGAGTAATTATTATTTCCTATATTTTAAGCATGCATCAAGTCTTGCATCTTGCCCAAGATGTCAAGACTCATTTTGTAATCGGGCCATCTTGTAATTTTGTGCAAATGGATTAATCAATGAATATCGGACATCTTTTGCAAATGAGTCTTTTTTTTCCGCTCACTGTTTTTCATTTTTCTTTTTGTACAAAAATAAAATGGCAATGCTTTCCAAAATGAAAACTTTATTTCAATTTTTCTAAACAAGACTAAAATCGATCACTAAAATGAACCAATCTAAACCCTTGCAGAGAGTGCCTTTCAGACTGCACCGACAACAACACTGCTATGGCTTCGTATGACTTTGACAATCCAATCAATCAAGCTGATGAAGGGGTTGAGGAAGATTATGGGCTACCTGAAGAGCTAGCCAGGTTGTTAAGGCAAGAGGAGAAGGTTATCACTCCTCATCAGGAGGAGATTGAAACGGTTAATCTTGGTACGAAAGAAGACGTAAAAGAAGTTAAGATTGGGGCTTGCCTACAAGACTCGGTGAAAGAGCAACTGATTGATATGCTTCGAGAGTATGTGGATGTGTTTGCTTGGTCTTATCAGGATATGCCCGGGTTGGACACCAATATTGTCATGCACAAGCTGCCCTTGAAAGAAGACTGCCCGCCAGTAAAGCAGAAGATGCGCCGTACTCGCCCAGATATGGCAATGAAGATAAAAGAAGAGGTACAGAAACAGTGGGACGCCGGGTTCCTTGCTGTGACTAGCTATCCGTCGTGGGTTGCTAATATCGTACATGTGCCTAAGAAGGATGGCAAGGTGAGGATGTGTGTGGACTACCGGGATCTGAACAGAGCCAGCCCGAAAGATGACTTCCCATTACCTCACATTGATGTATTGGTCGACAATACGGCTCAGTTCTCGGTGTTCTCCTTCATGGACGGTTTCTCAGGATACAATCAGATCAAAATGTCACCTGAAGACATGGAGAAGACGACTTTCATCACACCCTGGGGCACGTTCTGTTACAAGGTGATGCCATTCGGACTAAAGAATGCTGGTGCAACTTACCAACGGGCTATGGTAACATTATTCCACGACATGATCCATAAAGAAATTGAATGTTATGTGGATGACATGATTGCCAAGTCCCTCACAGAAGAAGACCACCTGGTAAATCTGTTGAAGCTATTCAAGCGTCTGAGGAAGTACCAATTGAAGTTAAACACCAACAAGTGCACATTCGGGGTGCGATCCGGTAAGCTGCTGGGATTTATCGTAAGTGAAAAAGGGATTGAAGTTGACCCTGATAAAGTTAAAGTCATTCAAGAAATGCCTGCACCAAAGTCAGAAAAAGAAGTTCGGGGTTTCTTAGGTAGATTGAACTACATTTCGCGGTTCATATCTCACCTTACAGCAACCTGTGAACCTTTGTTCAAGTTGTTAAGAAAAGAACAAACGGTCAGGTGGAATGAAGACTGTCAAAGGGCTTTTGACAAAATCAAGGAATACTTACAAGAGCCTCTGATCCTTATGCCTCCAGTTGAAGGAAGACCTCTGATAATGTACTTGACAGTATTAGAAGAGTCAATGGGGTGTGTGCTAGGCCAGCATGACGAGTCTGGTCGAAAAGAGTATGCAATTTACTACCTAAGCAAAAAGTTTACCGACTGTGAACAACGTTATTCACTGCTCGAGAAAACTTGTTGTGCTTTAGCGTGGGCTGCTCGCCGACTGAGACAGTATATGTTGACCCACACTACTTTATTGATCTCCAAGATGGATCCAGTTAAGTACATTTTTTAGAAGCCAACACTTACCGGACGGGTTGCAAGATGGCAAATGATCCTCACAGAATATGACATCCAGTACACATCTCAGAAAGCCATCAAGGGCAGTGTATTGTCTGATTATCTTGCTGAGCAACCCATTGATGATTACCAGCCTATGAGATTTGACTTCCCTGATGAAGACATCATGTTCATAAAAGCAAAAGATCATGAAGAGCCTGTTCACACTGAAGGGCCTGACCCGGAAGAAGAATGGACTATGATGTTTGATGGGGCTGTTAATATGAATGGTCGTGGTGTTGGTGCAGTACTCATTACACCTAAGGGAGTTCACATGCCTTTCTCGGCAAAACTCACTTTCAACTGCACTAACAACGAAGCTGAATACGAAGCTTGTAGTATGGGTCTTGAGGAAGCCATTGACCTCAGGATCAAGACTTTGACTGTATTTGGAGATTCAGCTCTGGTAATCAATCAAACCAACGGCAAATGGTACACCCACCAAGATCATCTGATACCTTATCGGGATTATACAAGGAGGTTATTGACTTTCTTCACAACAGTCAAGCTTGAGTATATCCCTCGAGACGAGAATCAGTTTGCAGATGCTCTGGCTACCATTTCATCCATGATCAAAGTTCAAGCTGCCAACTTCGTACCTCGGATTTCAGTGTCCAGACTCGACAGACCAGCATATGTATTCTCAGTAGATATAGTTAAAGATGATAAGCCTTGGTTCCATGACATTAAGTGCTTCTTGGAGGATCAAACATACCCACCGGGGGCATCTTCCAATGATAAGAAGACATTAAGAAGGCTAGCTGGTAGTTTCTTCCTGAATACTGACGGTTCCCTGTATAAGAGAAACTTTGATATGGTACTTCTCAGGTGCGTTGATAGAACAGAAGCGGACTTGTTGATGCACGAAGTGCACAAAGGATCCTTTGGTACCCATGCAGGAGGGCATGCCATGGCTAAAAAGTTGCTAAGATCAGGCTATTACTGGATCACAATGGACGCAAATTGTTGTGCCTATGCCAGAAAATGCCATAAGTGCCAGATCTATGCGGATAAAGTGCATGTGCCTCCAAATCCTCTGAATGTGATGTCTTCACCCTGGCCCTTTGCTATGTGGGGCATTGATATGGTTGGCAAAATTGAACCGACTGCTTCAAATGGCCACAGATTCATCCTGGTAGCCATTGACTATTTTACCAAGTGGGTTGAAGCAGCTTCATATACAAATGTGACCAGGCAAGTGGTAGCCCGATTTCTAAAGAGAGACATCATCTACCGGTATGGAGTGCCCGAGCGAATCATTACTGACAATGGTTCCAACTTGAACAACAAAATGATGGCAGAACTGTTCCGGGACTTCAAGATCTAACACCACAATTCTTCTCCTTACAGGCCAAAGATGAATGGCGCTATTGAGGCAGCTAACAAGAATATCAAGAAGATTGTACAGAAAATGGTGGTCACCTACAAAGATTGGCATGAGATGTTACCATTTGCCTTGCATGGGTACCGCACGTCAATCAGAACATCCACTGGGGCAACACCGTATCAACTTGTGTATGGTATGGAGGCAGTCCTACCTGTTGAAGTTGAATTACCCTCCCTACGGGTACTGATGGATGTTAAGTTGAATGAAGCAGAATGGGTCCGGTCCCGATACGAACAACTGAATCTGATCGAAGAGAAGAGATTGGCTGCAATCTGTCATGGGCAGTTATATCAGAAGAGAATGAAGAAAGCCTTCGATCAGAAAGTCAGGCTCCGAGAGTACCAAGTAAGAGATCTTGTGCTGAAAAGACTCCTCCCTCCTCATACAGACCACAGGGGCAAGTGGACTCCGAACTATGAAGGGCCATTCGTAGTAAAGAAAGTTTTCTCAGGTGGAGCACTGATGCTTAATACTATGGATGGTGAAGACTTCCTGTCCCTTGTGAATTCAGATGCAGTTAAAAAATACTTCGCATAAAAATGACCCGCTGGACATAAAAACAGAATGTAAGTCCAGGCAAAAATAGGGCATCTCGGCGAGTCAAAAACAGAATAAAAGACTCGGGCAAAAATAAGGGAAAATAAATTAAAAAATGTGTACACCCGCTGAGTCGAAAAGCCGCATTGGACGACTCAGGCAAAAAAGGGTATCCCGATGGATTGAAAAGCCGAAAGGGTGATCCATGCAAAATAAGGGAATAAGCGCACAATTGCATTCTGAATTCGTATGTATCACTTACAACTTGGTAAGCTTCGAAAGGTTCGAACGTCGGTCGGAATCAGCCTTCTTCAGAAAGCAAGACGAGAAGAACGTCAATGTCATACGAGTCATAGCAAAGGGGAGGCTCCTTGAAGCATCATCAACATTGCCAACACCTTTTTGTTTTTCAATTTGTAACGATTCCCTCATTTCAGGGGATCCGTTTCTTTGAATGTATCTTGCCAAATTCAGGGCACTAGAATTAATAAAATCAGATTTTCAGTCACACACTGTCTCGTACTCTTTTATTTGCAAAAATGTCCGATGTCATTAAGATATTAATTGCATAAATACAGATGCTTCCCTTCTAAAAATACGTGCTTGCGGGAAATATATCTACTCCCAGGAGTGCCTAAGCTCCTATGACGGAATCCGGTAAGGGATACCCCGGGATACTTGTACGTTTCTTTGTCATGCAGGATTGCAGCTGTTCAAAGCGCGACATGGGGCATGAAAGCTTCTCCCCCAGCAAGATGTCAAATCATTATCTACTCAGTCCGTCTTCCAGATTAGCACCGAAGATGCTTCTCCCCATCAGAGCTGCCAGTCATCATTTCTCCAGCACACCTGTCAGAGCAGTATCAGAAGATGCTCATATCCCCAACCGAGTTGCCAATCATCATTCCTCCTCAGACAAGTGCAAAGACAGGGAACCATCTCCCCACAGAGTTCCAGCCTCTATCCAGAAGAGCAACGCATGAAGAAATCACAACAGAGTGAAGAAAGCTTCTACAGACCCCAGCTGGGTCCCTCATTACCGAGATAGGTCTATCAGTGATCTATTTCCCCATGCAGAGTCATGTATGTCAGATCTACCAATGATCTTATCCCCAACTCGGAAATCCACTTCGAGTAGATCAGCCATAGATCTCCCCTGCAGCGGGATCCGAATCCCGGATCGTTATCTTTGCATAATCATAGCATTCGCATCATATTTTCACCACAAAGCGTAGCATTCCGTCTAATACGGAGCATTACGGAAAAAATCAAACATATTGCATAAATCATAAGCCATGTGTCGAACTAAACACTTGTAAATACTGACAATCCATCAACGATATACGGAATACTCACCAAATTCCCCGGCTGAGAGCCAAGGCATTTCTCTTACAAATACAGATACACCCTCCTTTTGGCACCCGTCTGTGTCATACCCCCAGCAGAAAGCCGAAGCGTCCCCTTTGCACTCACAAATACATATATACACAATTCCTTGACGACTGTCCGTATCACCTTCCCCAATATAGTTACCTAAACACTTTGGGAACCATATACTTGTTTATAATACACTCTCCCTGACACCCTTCTGTGTCATCCTATCCCCACAGATTACACTCCAGTTCATAATTTATACATTTTCTCTTTTGACACTCGTCCGTGTCACCCTCCCCAGCATATTGGACACTCTTCTATATCTCACTCATCACTTTTTACTCATACAGATACTCGTCCGTATCTTGTATATACCACTTAAATCCCCTCAGATTCGACACTCGTCCGTGTTCTTTGTTAACCAGTTGATACTCGTCCGTATCATCATCTCTGAACATGCGTCAGTGTTTGTTTCTACCGATACTCGTCCGTATCATAGTCTTAAGGATACTCGTCCGCATCTTTAATCCATACACAACGTCAGATACTTTCACCTCTTTCTAGAATTTAGACACTCGTCTGTGTCTATTATTCCCCGGAAGAGTCCCCTCAGAATCAACACTCGTCCGTGTTCTTTGTTAACCAGTTGATACTCGTCCGTATCATCATCTCTGAACATGTGTCAGTATTTGTTTCTATCGATACTCGTCCGTATCGTAGTCTTAAGGATGCTCGTCCGCATCTTTAATCTATACACCGTGTCAAACACTTATATCTTCTTGAATGTGGACACTCGTCCGTGTTTACTTTTCCCCAGCGAAGTCCCCAGCAAAACATCTCTTCTATCTGACATTCGTCCTATGTCATGATACCTTTTCGGCAGCCGTACCCTGCCAGGTGATCGCCCTTCACCTTTTTGATGATCGTCCTTCATCACCCCCAGTGGAGTCTCTATTCATTAGAACCCTTTCTTACCCGACATTCGTCATATGTCGTGATATTTTTAGCAGTCGTCCCCTGCTAGGTGATCGTCCTTCACCTCTTGATGATCGTCCTTCATCATTTTATCTGATGGCCGTCCCCATCGTTGATCTTGCTATCTGACATTCGTCCTATGTCATGATAAACTCTAAGAGCAGCCGTACCCTGCTAGGTGATCGTCCTTCACCTCTTGATGATCGTCCTTCATCATGCTTATCCGATGGCCGTCCCCATCATCGACTTTTTTTATCCGGCATTCGTCCTATGTCGTGATACTTTCGGCAGCCGTACCCTGCCAGGTGATCGTCCTTCACCTTAGATGACCGTCCCTCATCTTATCCCTAACAGAGCAGCCGTACCCTGCAAGGTGATCGTCCTTCACCTTTGATGACCGTACCTCATCATTTATTTCATCTACCTAATCCCCAAATAGTCTTATAGCTTTGCTTGATGGCCGTCCCCATCATAGTCTCTTATATCCTCAGCATGTCGGTCGTCCCCGTCATTGCTTCATCCCCAGCAGTCGTCCTCTGCTCGACGGTCGTCCTCCGTCGCCCGCACTTTATAACCATACTTTATTTTCCTTTACAATCTATATCCCTTTTCTTCTTCATTCTGTGAGTGCAAATTTTGGACTGTCTTTGGTATTCAACCACAAGTTATCTTGTTTGCCTGTTAAGCCGTTGCTTACATCCTGCACAGCTAACTCATGCTTGAATAGGGGCAGCTGTAAACACCCCAAATTTGCCCTCACCCATTTCACCATGGCTTGTGATCTTTTCATATGCATAAATTCAATCATAGCATCTCATACCACATCTTTGATTCACTGCATTGCTTCTAAAGTCATCTGCATCTAGGGTTTGTGATCTGAGCAATCCTGAGCCATTTGAGCCACTCCAAAGGTCATCAATCACTTCAAAGGGGTCCATGTATGTTCAAGCATCATATTATATCCTCACAAAGTCAAGAAAGTCAAAGAATCACAAGAACTGAGAAAGGCATGGAAGCAGAGCCAGGCTTAACTGCACAGATGACCAAGAATTAGGGTTTTGGTTTCAAAGGCCATAACTCCAATTTTTTTGGTCATTATTGTTTCTATTGGTCTCTATATGATATGAGGATCATGCATATCAATTTTCATGAAGAAATTCCATGGGGAAGGCATCTAATCAAGAGTTGACTTCTTGAGCAAGTCAGTGTAAAATCAGGGCATCTGAGGCCCCCAATGACCCAACCAAAGGGTGTTCTTCATCATTTTGAATGTGTATGATCTTTATTTGATCATAGAAGATGTTAGAAGTTCACAAAATTGAAGAATTTCAAGCCATTTGCAAAGTTGCCTTTTTGGGAAAGTGACTTGTAATGTAAACTTGCCATTTTGGGAAAGTTTTTCAACCCTTTCTTTTTGATTCAAAAATGCTTCAAATGAGAAAACTTTGGTCATGAAAGTTGTAGAATGGATCATTCCCTTTTCAAAAAGTACAAGAAATCATTCTAATTCATTTTGGATCAAAAGTTATGGCCTTACAAAGTTGGGAAAAATCACATAATTTCAAGTTTTGTACCAAAGAGGCAAAATTGCAAAACCTCTTGCCAAGGCAAAATGTGACTTCAAATGGACTTCTAACCTTTGCAAAAACCTAAACCAATGCCTAAAAATCAGAATGCACCAAAGATTTGTCCATTTTCATGACTTATGCTTCAAGTAATCACAAAGGGGCCAAAGTTGTACCAACTTGCAAAAACTCATGTAACCATGCCTTTACTTGTTACAGCTCACAAAATCTGATCCACAAGAACTCCATGATCTCAGCTGAGCCCAGCCATGCTCCTATCACAGCCTCCCACTTGCCCATACCCCAAGTACACCTAACATTGACTTTATGCAAAATGGCCCATACCAATCAGCATAGGCCACACCAACTCCACAGACCTATCACAATGTGATAAGTGGACAAAAAGCAACTCAAAGCAACACATGCACAAGCCTGAAACAGATCATAAGCCATAGTTTCAAGATTTCACCTCTTATGCACTTTCCTTCGAAACTCATCATACAAGACACAAACATCAAAACCAACTTCATAGAATCACTCAACATGTTCCCCTGATCATTTCCCAACCCTCATTTGTCCCTGAAACCCCACATATCAAAAACACGATTCTCATCCCTCACTGAACAGAACCTGATCAATCTCACAAACCAGCCAAAATAAACTCCATACAAGCTTTGCAAACTCCTCAGGAGGTTCATTGGGTTCATTTTGAAGCAAGGAAGCAGTCAAAAAGCTCCAGGATTCTAAAGCTCAATCTCAGGTAACATGATGAACAAATTTTTCAGAACTTTAATTTCTTGTTAAAATGTTGTTCTATGTGTTGCCGTGATCATGGGGATCTATTTATTTTTGAAAATGAGCCAGAAACAAGCATGTTGTGATGTTCTGAAACTTTTTCCCTAGAATTTGTTTTCTTCGATTCTCACTGTGTGGTTAATATAAATTGTTTTTGGCCCTGGATTCTTGTTACCCATTGTTGGGGGTTTGATTCTGGAGATTTGGGAGTCTTAGGGATGCGTTTTGGGTGTTTCAGGTGAGGGAGATAGCCGGAGAAGACGACCGGAGCTTATCTCCGGTCGCCTGAGTTTAATTAGGGTTAAGTGTGATTAATTAGGAATTTTGAATGTAGGCCATTGGATGATGGTTCCCGCGCGCGTTTGAAAGGTCAGGATCTGGTCATTAAGCCCTAATCAGTGTTTTATTAAATTAACCTAGGATTAATTAATTATAAAATAGAATTAGCCAGGTTTGAACTTGGGTCGTAGGATTGCGCGCCAAGTCAACCCATCCAAGCCCAGATTGCATCTGATCCCTCCATTGTGCATACTTCCATTTATTTTAATTTTTATTTCATTTTCTTTTCATTTAATTTGTACGAATTATTTAAAATAGCAAAATACCTTTAAAAATTCTGAAAATTTTTATCAAATCTTTTATTAATTTTCAGAACCAAAAAATATTTTTATTTTTAATTTTTGCATTAAAAATTATTTTTAAATCATTTAAATGTTTATTTTTAATTAGTTAATGAAAATTAATTAATTAAAAATGCATTTAGGTATTTAAAAATCACCAAAAAATTCACATTGCATTTAAAAACATTTAGAAACATTATCAAACTCTCAAACCAAATTTCGTTTTTGTTCTTGATGCCTTTTGATCATTTTCAATGGAATAAAATTCATTTTGAGGCAATATTTTTGTGAAAACTTTGAAAAATCCTTTCTGCCTAACCTTTGAGAGTTTGATGTTGTTTCTTCTTGCATTGCACCCTTCATGGCATGCAGTTTATAGGATAAATTTGGTTTGAATTGATCTTACATTTTCAATTTGTTTTGCATTTTTTGTGATGAGGTACCCCAAAACCCTAGTAATCTTAGGAAAATCATAACTTTCACTAGGTTAAGAGTTGGACCCCCTCCTTTGGGCAGTGAACTTGTATAGGTTTAGGGTATCTTTGATCCCATTTTCAATTTTTTGTCATGTCATTTGCTTCTGGTTTTGAATTTTTGCATTGCATGATGTATGTAACCCTAATTTGTGCCTTCTTTTGCATCCATCTCTCATTTGCTTGCATCCAATGACTTGCCATGACATTTTGTGATTCCACATGATTCATAATACATCTTAAGACATATTAGGATCATGTTTGATCATTGCATCATTCCTTTGCCATGTTATATGTTCATTTCATTTCATAAACATTCATGAATCCTTATGGTTCAAGGCATGCTTCATTTGCATTCTTATGCTTGCTTGATCACTCTCATCTCTTGTCTTGTGTTTGCATCATCTCTTGACATCATTAACATCATGTTTATGCTTCTGGATTTGATTTGCATCATGACATTTCATCTCATTTGCATTGCATCTCATTTCTTTTGCTAACTTTTCAGGTGGTAAGTTGTTTTGAGAAGTGAATTTGCCTTCACTTCTCACAATCTCTTTTCATCTCTCTCTTGCACCATTGCTTCATTTTGTCTTGTGTATTGGATTGAGCTTGCTCATTCATTTTGTTCCTACCTTCTTTCTTCAAGCAACTTGTCTTCTTAAGTGAAGCAAGTTGTTTTGCTTCTCCCTGTTTCTTTCTCCATTCATCTGCTTCCCTCTTGGTGGCTCTTTGAAGATCTCTTTCTCTCTTAGGCCTCACAAACCCTAGGAATGCCCAAGTATGATAACAATTAGGGTGTGATTAGTCCCCCACTTAGCTTTTACCCTTGTGTCATCTTTGAGTCTTCTCTTCTCACCTCATAATCAAGGACTAAACCCTAAAGGCTTTAAGGCTTTGTGATTAAGCTTATGCCTGCATCCTTCTATTAGGATGGAGTGTATAACTTTAATCCTAAGTGTTAAACCCTTAATGTGTTTAAATCCTTTAACCAATCCACTTAATAATCACTAAGACATCAAGCTTGTAACGTGGGCCTTGCATTAGGGTTCTAATTCTTCCTTAACTGGTTAAGAAGGACTAACCCTAGTGTTAATGGACAAGTCCCCCTCAAGTCGTCTTACAAACCATAAAAATCACTTCTTCATCTTATCATTAACTAAAATCCATCTAATAAAGGCATTGTTTTGTCATGAGGTTAATCCCTAATCATGGATTAAGTTGAGGAGTCTTCCTCAGCCTAAATGTTCTCATCTATTATCCTTCTATTAGGATGGTGTAATGAGTCCATTAAATCCCTGATTATGGCTTAAACTCATTACTTAACACTAAACAAAAACACCAAAAACATCTAAATAATTACAAGTAGGTTAATGATCTTAATCCTACATCATGGTGATTAAGTGTGAGATGCTGACTTCACACTTAAGGTATTCTCATTACCCCTAATCAGAGGGAGGATGTTATGAGTTTACTAACCCTTGGTTTAGGCTTAAGCTCATTAACTTATGACAAACCTCAAAAGCAATAAAAGACTGAAAACTCAAAAAACAATTATTGTGTTTTTGTGTTTTCAGGATTTTATTGCTTTTTGAAGTTTGTCATAAGAAAATGAGCCTAAGCCTAAATCAAGGGTTAGTAGACTCATCACATCCACCCTCTGATTAGGGGTAATGAGAATACCTTAAGTATGAAGTAAACACCTCACACTCAATCACCATGATGTAGGATTAAGATCATTAACCTACTTATACTTATTTAGATGTTTTTGGAGTTTTTGTTTAGTGTTAAGTAATGAGTTTAAGCCATAATCAAGGATTTAATGGACCCATTACACCATCCTAATAGAAGGATAATAGATGAGAGCATTTAAGCTGAGGAAGGCTCCTCAACTTAATCCATGATTAGGGATTAACCTCATGACAAAACAAAGCCTTTAGTAAATGGATTTTAGTTAATGGTAAGATTAAGAAATTAATTTTATGATTTGTAAGACAACTTGAGGGGGACTTGTCCATTAACACTAGGGTTAGTCCTTCTTAACCAATTAAGGAAGAATTAGAACCCTAATGCAAGGCCCACGTTACAAGCTTGATGTCTTAGTGATTATTAAGTGGATTGGTTAAAGGATTTAAACACATTAAGGGTTTAACACTTAGGATTAAAGTTATACACTCCATCCTAATAGAAGGATGCGGGCATAAACCTAATCACAAAGTCTTAAAACCTATAAGGTTTAGTCCTTGATTATGAGGTGAGAAGAGAAGACTCAAAGATGACACAAAGGTAAAACTAATGGGGGACTAATCAAACCCTAATTGTGATCATGCTTGGGTGTTCCTAGGGTTTATGAGGCTTGCAAAAGATCTTCAAGAGAAAAGCCACCAAGGGAAGAAGCAGATGAAAGGAGGAAGAAGCAGATGAAGCAAGTCAACTTACTTCACTTAAGAAGATAAGTTGCTTGAAGAAAGAAAATGAGAAGGAGACATGAATGAGCAAGCTCACTCTAATACACAAGTAAAATGCAGCAATGATGCATAAGAGAGATGAGAAGAGGTTATGAGAAGTGAAGGCAAATCCACTTCTCAAACACTTACCACCTGAAAAGTTAGCAACAAGAGGTGAAATGAAATGAAAATGAGATGAATGCAGGGATACAAACCAAAGTCAGAAGCATAAACATGATGTTAATGATGCTAAGAGATGATGCAAACACATGTCAAGGTTGTGGATGATCATACAAGGATGGGGATGCAAATGAAGCATGTTTTGAACCATGAAAGTTCATGAAAGTTTATGAAATGGAATGAATGCATAACATGGCAAATGAATGATGCAATGATCAAACATGATTCCAATATGTACTAAGATGTCTTATATGTCATGTTGATGCACAAAATGTCATGGCAAGTTCATGTATGCAAGCAAATGAAAGATGGATGCAAATGAAGGCAAAAATTAGGGTTTATACACAACATGCAATACCAAATTCAAAATCAGAAGCAAATGACATGAAAAAAAATTGAAAATGGGATCAAAGGAACCCTAACCCTACATAAGTTCACTGCCCAAAGGAGGGGACCTAACTCTTAACCTAATGGGAGTTATGATTTTCTCAAGTTAGCTAGGGTTTTAAGGGACCTCAAAAGTAAAAATGCACATCAAATTGAAAATGAAAGATAAATTCAAACCAATTTTACCCTGGAAACTACATGATATGAAGAATGCAATTCAAGAAGAACCATCATCAAACTCTTCATGGTTAGGCAGAATGAATTTTTTTAAGTTAGAACAAAAATATTGCCTTTTAAGAACTTTAATTCCAAAGAAAAATGTCAAAATATGTCAAGAACCAAAAATAAATTTGTTTGAAGAGTTTGATAATGTTTCTAAATGTATTAAAATGCAATGTGATTTTTTTTGTGATTTTTAAATACCTAAATGCATTTTTAATTAATTAATTTTCATTAACTAATTAAAAACAAACATTTAAATGATTTAAAAATAATTTTTAATGCAAAAAATAAAAATAAAAATATTTTTGGGTTTTGAAAATTAATAAAAGATTTGATTAAAATTTCAGAATTTTTTGATGTATTTTACTATTTTTAAAAATTCGTAGAAATTAAATACAAAACAAATGAAATAAAAATGAATTAAATGAATAAATGAGAAAGTCAGATGATCCAAGTGCCCAGGTTCAAACTTGAAAGGGAAGGAATTGACTTCGCGCGCTATCCAATGGCCAGAATTCAAACTACGCTAATTATGTCATTAACCCTAATCTGAACCCTAATTACTTTCAGGTGACCGGAACAGTGTTCCGGTCATCTTCTCCGGCCAGCCAAATGTGCTATCTCACTCCATACGCAACCCTAAGCTCTCTAACTCTCTAGAATCAAACATCTAACAACCCTAAACATGAATCCAGCCCTAAAACTCATTTATTTTCACTCAAGACCAAGAATCAAAGCCAAACGGAAAATACGCAGAAAATTTCAGAGGTTCAATACATGCTTAATACTTGACCATTTTCAAAACTAAACATATCAGAATCATCAGTGAATCATGGAGAATCAATTAGAAACTTAAAAACGCATTTCTGGAAAATTTGTTCTTGAGGTTACCTGAATGAAGCTTTCGAAGATGGTGCTTTCTGGCCAGTTCTTTGCTTCAAACAAGCTCCAATGATCCTCCCCAAGTGTTTGTGATGCTTAGCTGGAGTTTATATGCCCTCAAAATGAAAATGGCAGAAGCTCAGTTTGTGAAATGTGAAAATCGTATTTTTGATTGTGGAGGTTTTAGGGCCAAATGAACGGTGGGAAATGATCAGTGGATCATGGTGAGTTGAATGGTGAAAGAAACTTGAAGGTTTGATGGTTGAATCAAGAGATTCGAAGGCTTTTGCAAATTTGAGGATTTTGGAGTGTGCTGAATTCTTGGAGTTTCAGGCTGTGTTATGTTGTGCTTTTGCTTGGTTTTGATCCACATAAAGAAGTGTGATAGGTCAGAGAGTGGGTGCTGGCCTATGTTGATTGGTATGGGCAAGTTGCCAAAATGTCAAAAGTTGGTGTACTTGAGGTATGGGTCATGGCAGGCCAAGGACAATGGGGTGTACTGCGCAGCAAGGATCAAGGAGTGTCATGAAATCAGATTTTGTAAGTTGTGGCAAGTGGATGAAGGGATTTGGATCATTTTGCAATTGTGAACAACTTTGGCCCCTTTTGAAATTCTTGAAGTTTAGGTCATGTAATTTGAGAAATCTTTGGGCCAATCTGAATTTTAGGTCATGTATGATGTTTGTGTGATGATTAGAAGTCCATTTGAAGTCATAAAAATGCTTGGCATGAGAATTTGCAAGTTTCCCTCTTTGGCACAAAAGTGAAAATTTAGTGATTTTGTCCAACTTTGACAAGCCATAACTTTTGTTCTAAAATGAATTAGAATGAGTTCTTGTACTTTTTGAAAATGGGAGGATCCAATCTACAACTTTCATAACCAGGAATTTTTCATTTGAAGCATTTTTTAATCAAAAAGAGGAGGTTGAAAAACTTTCCCAAAATGGCAAGTTTGCATTATAAGTCACTTTCCCAAAATGGCAACTTTGCAAATGGCTTGAAATTCTCCAATTTTGTGAACTTATAACTTCTTCTAAGATCAAATAAAGATCATACATATTCAAAATGATGGAGAAAACCCTTTGGTTGTGTAATTGGGGGCCTCAGATGCCCTGATTTTGCACTGACTTGCTCAAGAAGTCATCTTTTGATCAGATGCCTTCCCCATTGAATTTCTTCATGAAAATTGGTATGCATTATCCTCATATCATATAGAGACCAATAGAAACAAGAATGACCAAAAATTTTGAAGTTATGGCCTCTGAAACCAAAACCCTAATTTCAGGTCATCTGTGTAGTTAAACCTGGCTCTACTTCCATGCCTTTCTCAGTTCTTGTGATTCTCTGATTTCCTTGATCTTTGGAGGATGTAATATGATGCTTGAACATACATGGACCCTCTTGAGAAGATTGATGACCTTTGGAGTGGCTCAGATAGCTCATGGATTGCTCAGATCACAAACCCTAGATGCAGATGCCTTAGAACCAATGCAGTGAAGCAAAAATGTAATATGAGATGATATAATTGAACTTATGCAAATGAAAAGAATCACAAGCCATGGTGAAATGAGTGAGGGCAAATTTGGGGTGTTTACAGCTGCCCCTATTCAAGCATGAGTTAGTTGTGCGGGATGTAAGCAACGGCTTAACAGGCAAACAAGATAACTTGTGGTTGAATACCTAAGACAGTCCAAAATTTGCACTCACAGGGTATGAAGAAGAAAAGGGATATAGATTGTAAAAGGAAAATAAAAGTATGATTATAAAGTGCGGGCGACGGAGGACGACCATCGAGCAGAGGACGACTGCTGGGGATAAAGCAATGACGGGGATGACCGACATGCTGGGGAAATAGAGGGATCATGATGGGGACGGCCGTTAAGTAAAGAATCAAGACTCTCTGGAGATTTAAAGGTAAAGTAAATGATGGGGACGACCATCAGGTTTGAGAAATAAATGATGAGGGACGGTCATCAAAGCTGAAGGATGATCATCTAGCAGGGGACGGCTGCTCTGTTGGGGATAAGATGAGGGATGATCATCTAAGGTGAAGGACGATCACCTGGCAAAGTACGGTTACCGAAAGTATCACGACATAGGACGAATGCCGGATAGAAAAGGTCGACGATGGGGACGGCCATCGGATAAGCATGATGAAGGACGATCATCAAGAGGTGAAGGACGATCACCTAGCAGGGTACGGCTGCTCTCGGAGTTTATCATGACATAGGACGAATGTCAGATAACAGAATCAACGATGGGGACGACCATCGGATAAAATGATGAAGGACGATCATCAAAAAGGTGAAGGACGATCACCTGGCAGGGTACGACTGCCGAAAGTATCACGACATAGGACGAATGTCGGATAGGAAGGGGTTCTAATGAATAGAGACTCCGCTGGGGATGATGAAGGACGATCATCAAAAAGGTGAAGGGCGATCACCTGGAAGGGTACGGCTGCCGGAAATATCATGACATAGGACGAATGTCAGATAGAAAGGAAATAGTTTATCAAGAAAACCCGGGAATTCTTCTGGGGAATGGTAGACACAGACGAGTGTCTAATTTCAAGGAGGCAAAGACGTAAGTGTCTGACACGGTGTATAGATTAAAGATGAGGACGAGCATCCTTAAGACTATGATACGGACGAGTATCAGTAGAAACAAACGCTGACGCATGTTCAGAGATGATGATACGGACGAGTATCAACTGGTTAACAAAGAACATGGACGAGTGTTGACTCTGAGGGGATTTAAGTGGTATATACGAGATACGGACGAGTATCTGAAATAAGTAAACACGGTTGAGACGCCGACGAGTGTTCAACTTGCTGGGGAGAGCATGACACGGACGGGTGTCGGAAGAAGTGTACTGTAAACAAGTATTTGGTTTACGAAATGTTTAGGCAACTATGCTGGGGAAGGTGACACGGACGGGTGTCAAAAGAGAGTATAGACATCTGTTTGTGGGGAATATTTTGGCGACCTTACTGGGGAATGATGACACGGACGAGTGCCAAAAGAGTATGTATCTGTATTTGTGGGTGCAAAGAGGATGCTTCGGCTTTCTACCAGGGAATTTGAGAGGTATTTTGTATATTTTTGATGGAATGTCAGTATTTATAAGTGTTTGGTTCGACACATGGCTTATGACTATGCAATATGTTTGATTTTTGCCGTAATGCTCCGTATTAGATGGAATGCTACGCTTTGGGGGAAAATATGATATGAATGCTATGATTATGCAGAGATACCGATCTGGGATTCGGATCCCATTGCTGAGAAGATTCCTGGCTGACTTGCTTGAAGTGGATATCCCAGCTGGGGATGAGATCACTGGTAGATCTGATATATGTGACTCTGCTTGAGGAAATAGATCACTGATAGACCTATCTTGGCAATGAGGGACCCAGCTAGGGTCTGTGGAAGCTTTCGTCACTTTGTTGTGAAATCTTCGGGCATTGCTCTTCTCATAGAGGTTGGGACTCTGCGGGGAGATGGTTCCCTTCCTGACACTTGGCTGAGGAGGAATGACGACTGGCAACTCAGTTGGGGATAAAGCATCTCTGGTGCTTAGATGTGCTGAGGAAACGGTGATTTGGCAGCTTGCTGGGGAGAAACTTTCATGCCCCATATTGCACTTTGACTACCTGCAATCCTATTATGACAAAGAAACGTACAAGTATCCCGAGGTATCCCTTACTGGATTCCATCATAGGAATTTAGACACCCCTGGAGCGAATATATTTCCTGTAAGCATGTAATTTTTAGAAGAGACACATCTGTATTTATGCAATCATTATATTAAGGACATCGGACATTTTTGCAAATGAAGAATAAAATGTACGGGACGCAATGTGATTGAAATCTGATTTTATTAATTTGCGTGCCTTGAATTTGGCAAATACAGTCAAAGAAACAGATCCCCTGAAATGAGGAGATTGTTACAAAATTGAGAAACAAAAAGGTGCTGGCAACGTTGATGACGCTTCAAGGAGCTTCCCTTTTACTATGACTCGTATGACATTGACGTTCTTCTCATCCTGCTTTTGAAGAAAGTTGGTCTTGACCGAAGCTTGAACCTTTCGGAGTTTACCATGTTGTAAGTGATACAGACGAATTCAGAATGAAGTTGTTCGCTTATTCCCTTATTTTACGTGGATCGCCCTTTCGGGTTTTCAATCCACCGGGATACCCATTTTTGCCTGAGTTGTCCAATGCGGCTTTTCAACTCAGCGGGTGTACATTTTTTTTCCCCTTATTTTTGCCCGAGTCTTTTATTCTGTTTTTGACTCGTCGGGATGCCCTATTTTTGGCTGGACTTACATTCTGTTTTTATGTCCAGCGGGTCATTTTTATGCGAAGTATTTTTTAACTGCATCTGAATTCACAGGGGACACGAAGTCTTCACCGTCCATAGTACTGAGCATCAGTGCTCCACCAGAGAAAACTTTCTTTACTATGAACGGACCATCATAATTTGGAGTCCACTTGCCCCTGTGGTCTGTATGAGGAGGAAGGAGTCTTTTCAGCACAAGATCTCCTACTTGGTATTCTCGAAGCCTGACTTTCTGATCGAATGCTTTCTTCATTCTTTTCTGATACAGCTGCCCATGACAGATTGCAGCTAACCTCTTTTCTTCGATCAGATTCAGTTGTTCGTATCGGTATCGGACCCACTCTGCTTCATTTAGCTTAACATCCATTAGTACCCGTAAGGAGGGTAATTCAACTTCAACAGGTAGGACTGCCTCCATACCATACACAAGCTGATACGGTGTTGCCCTAGTGGATGTTCTAATTGACGTTCGGTATCCATGTAAGGCAAACGGTAGCATTTCATGCCAGTCTTTGTAGGTGACCACCATCTTCTGTACAATCTTTTTGATATTCTTGTTAGCTGCCTCCACAACGCCATTCATCTTTGGCCTGTAAGGAGAAGAATTGTGGTGTTGGATCTTGAAGTCCCGGCACAGTTCTGCCATCATTTTGTTGTTCAAGTTGGAACCATTATCAGTAATGATTCGCCCGGGCACTCCATACCGACAAATGATGTCTCTCTTTAGAAATCGGGCTACCACTTGCCTGGTGACATTTGCATAAGAAGCTGCTTCAACCCACTTGGTGAAATAGTCAATGGCAACCAGGATGAATCTGTGGCCATTTGAAGCAGTCGGTTCAATCTTACCAATCATATCAATGCCCCACATGGCAAAGGGCCAAGGTGAAGACATCACATTTAGAGGATTCGGAGGCACATGCACTTTATCCGCATAAATCTGGCATTTATGGCATTTTCTAGCATAGGCACAACAGTCTGCATCCATTGTGATCCAGTAATATCCTGATCTTAGCAACTTTTTAGCCATAGCATACCCTCCAGCATGGGTACCAAAAGATCCTTCGTGCAACTCATGCATTAACAAGTCTGCTTCTGCCCTATCAACGCATCTGAGCAGTACCATATCAAAGTTCCTCTTATACAAGGAACCATCAGTATTTAGGAAGAAACTACCAGCTAGCCTTCTTAGTGTTTTCTTATCATTGGAAGATGCCCCAGATGGGTATGTTTGATCCTCCAAGAAGCACTTGATGTCATGGAACCAAGGCTTGTCATCCTTAGCAAGGTCTGCTGAGAATACATATGCTGGTCTATCGAGTCTGGATACCGAAATCTGAGGCACAAAGTTGGCAGCTTGAACTTTCATCATGGATGAAATGGTAGCCAAAGCATCTGCAAACTGATTTTCATCTCGAGGGATATACTCAAGCTTGACTGTTGTGAAGAAAGTTAATAACCTCCTTGTATAATCCCGATAAGGTATCAGATTATCTTGGTGAGTATACCATTTGCCGTTGGTTTGATTGATTACCAGAGCTGAATCTCCGAATACTGTCAAAGTCCTGATCCTGAGGTCAATGGCTTCCTCAAGACCCATAATACAAGCTTCGTATTCAGCTTCGTTGTTAGTGCAGTTAAAGGTGAGCTTTTCCGAGAAAGGCATGTGAACTCCTTTGGGTGTAATGAGTACTGTACCAATGCCATGACCATTCATATTAACAGCCCCATCAAACATCATAGTCCATTCTTCTTCCGGGTTAGGCCCTTCAGTGTGAATAGGCTCTTCATGATCTTTTGCTTTTATGAACATGATGTCTTCATCAGGGAAGTCAAATCTCATAGGCTGGTAATCATCAATGGGTTGCTCAGCAAGATAATCAGACAGTACACTGCCCTTGATGGCCTTTTGAGATGTGTACTGAATGTTGTATTCTGTGAGGATCATTTGCCATCTTGCAACCCGTTCGGTAAGTGTTGGCTTCTCAAATATGTACTTAACTGGGTCCATCTTAGAGATCAATAAAGTGGTGTGGGTCAACATATACTGCCTTAGTCGGCGAGCAGCCCACGCTAAAGCACAACAAGTTTTCTCGAGCAGTGAATAACGTTGTTCACAGTCGGTAAACTTTTTGCTTAGGTAGTATATTGCATACTCTTTTCGACCAGACTCGTCATGTTGGCCCAGCACACACCCCATTGACTCTTCTAATACTGTCAAGTACATAATTAGAGGTCTTCCTTCAACTGGAGGCATAAGGATAAGAGGCTCTTGTAAATATTCCTTGATTTTGTCAAAAGCCCTTTGGGAGTCTTCATTCCACCTGACTGTTTGTTCTTTTCTTAACAGCTTGAACAAAGGCTCACAGGTTGCTGTAAGGTGAGATATGAACCTTGAAATGTAGTTCAATCTACCCAAGAAGCCCCAAACTTCTTTTTCAGTCTTTGATGCAGGCATTTCTTGAATGGCTTTGACTTTGTCAGGGTCAACTTCAATCCCTTTCTCGCTTACAATAAATCCCAGCAGCTTACCAGATCGCACCCCAAATGTGCATTTGTTGGGGTTTAACATCAATTGGTACTTCCTCAGACGCTTGAATAACTTCAATAGGTTCTCCAGGTGGTCTTTTTCTTTAAGGGACTTGGCAATCATGTCATCCACATAACATTCAATTTCTTTGTGGATCATGTCATGGAATAATGTTACCATAGCCCGTTGATAAGTGGCACCAGCATTCTTCAGTCCGAAAGGCATTACCTTATAACAGAATGTGCCCTAGGGTGTGATGAAAGTTGTCTTCTCCATGTCTTCAGGTGACATCTTGATCTGATTATATCCTGAAAATCCATCCATGAAGGAAAACACCGAGAACTAAGCCGTATTATCAACCAATACATCAATGTGAGGTAATGGGAAATCATCTTTCGGGCTGGCTCTGTTCAGGTCCCGGTAATCCACACACATTCTCACCTTGCCATCTTTCTTAGGCACAGGTACAATATTAGCAACCCACGGCGGATAGCTAGTCACAGCAAGGAAACCGGCGTCCCACTGCTTTTGTACCTCTTCTTTTATCTTCATTGCCATATCTGGGCGAGTACCAACTTCTGTTTTACTGGTGGGCAGTCTTCTTTCAGAGGCAGCTTGTGCATGACAATGTCGGTGTCCAACCCTGGCATGTCCTGATAAGACCAAGCAAAAACATCCACATATTCCCGAAGCATGTCAATCAGTTGCTCTTTCACTGAATCTTGTAAGCAGACCCCGATCTTAACTTCTTTCAAGGCTTCTTCTGTACCAAGATTAACCGTCTCAACTTCCTCCTGATTAGGAGTGATAACCTTCTCCTATTTTCTTAACAACCTGGCTAGCTCTTCAGGTAGCTCATAATCTTCTTCAACCCCTTCATCAGCTTGATTGATTAGATTGTCAAAGTCATACGAAGTCATGGCAGTGTTGTTGTCGGTGCAGTCTGAAGGGCACTTTCTGCAAGGGTTTAGATTGGTTTATTTTAGTGATCAATTTTATCTTATTTAGAAAAAAGTGAAAATGAAATTATTTTATTCTGAAAAACATTGCCATTTTATTTTTGTACAAAAAGTGAAAAATGAAAAACAGTGAGCGAAAAAGAAAAGACTCATTTGCAAAAGATGTCCTGATATCATTAATTGATCTTTGCACAAAATACAAGATGGCCCGATTACAAAATGAGTCTTGACATCTTGGGCAAGATGCAAGGCTTGATGCATGCTTTAAAATACAGGAAATAATAATTACTCTGCAGGAGTAACCCTTATAATTTCCTGGGAAGACCAGTTTGAGACATGGCTCCCCGGGGTCCTTGGACGTATCCAGCTTTCCAGGTTGCGCTCGCCTTCTGACTCATCTTCCAAACTATTCACAGTATCCGGGGTGAGCATCCCCCCACTAATAAACTTGGGCTTCGTTGCAGCCTCTGATTGATCTTGTTGAGTTAGTCTGTAACCCAACCCAAATCGGTCTTCTTTCTTTTCCACGGGCAACAGCTTGCCCCAGCCTTGGGCGGTACCTTCCTCAACAACCTTCCGGGCTTGCTGATATGATGTGATGGAAGTTCCCGGTACATCAGATGCTTCATTAATGTTGAGGGCCTCAAACCCCTGACTCATGGTCTCATGGATCTCCCCATCCATTTCTATGTACTTATACGTAGCCAGCTGGCTAACAAAGATGTCCTCCTCCCCACAGATGGTGATGATTTGGCCTTCCCACTCGAATTTTAACTTCTGGTGAAGGGTAGACGTAACAGCGCCAGCGGCGTGGATCCAGGGTCTACCCAACAGACAACTGTAGGCCGGCTGTATGTCCATCACAAAGAAGGTAGTTTTGAAGGTCTGCGGGCCAATCAACACAGGCAGATCAATCTCCCCAAGCACTGATCTTTTGGAGCCATCAAATGCTCTCACCACCAAATTACTCGGGCGCAATGCCAAGCCATCATACTCCAGCTTCACTAAGGCTTTCTTTGGTAGAACATTGAGTGATGACCCAGTGTCCACCAGTACATGAGACATAACAGCACCCTTGCATTCCAAGATGATATGCAAAGCCTTGTTATGGTTGCGTCCCTCTATTGTTAAGTCAGCATTGGTAAAGCCCAATCCATGACTGGTGTTGACATTTGCAACCACATTTTCTAGCTGATTAACAGTAATCTCCTCTGGCACGTATGCTGCGTGCAGGACTTTCAACAATGCGTTCCTATGAGCTTCGGAACATATCAACAGTGATAATATGGAGATTTTGGAGGGTGTTTGGTGAAGCTGGTCCACCACCTTGTAATCACTCCTTTTTATGATTCTCATGAACTCGTCTACATCTTGTTCAAAAGATGTCTTCTGAGTGTCTTTGGTAGTCGGCTCTTCAGATACCACACTCTTTCCTTTTGCTTTGGCAGCAGCTTCTGCTTCAACGTTAGGTCTTTGTGTTTGTGAGGCAAAAAGGCGTCCGCTTCTGGTGAAGCCTCCGCCTCCCCCAACATTATCAATTTGTGGAGAAGAGGTCGATGAATCCAGAGTGATTTTCTCCCCGTTGCAGTAGAGATCAGAGCCATAGTGCCAAGGTATGGCATTACTGCTTTCATAAGGAACTGGTCCAGGCACCGTAATGGTGACCGGACTGATTGCTGCAGAGGAAGGTACTGTAATGGTGTGCGGATCATAGTAAATTGTGACTGGTGATCTGGCAGGAGGTGCCACGGTTTGTTGTTGGAAATTGCTGCTGGGAGGAACATTTGATGGGTCATAGTGGATTGTAACTGTTGAAACATCTTCACTAATTTTTTTTGGCGTTGTAGAAGATTCTATTGACTGGATGGGTGTTGAAGTTGTAGCAGGAATGGTGACCGAACTTGCGTCCGTTGAAGTGATTGATTGAGCAATCGTTGGGGTTGTAGTAGAATCCGTTGGAACAATGGTTGCTGACGTTGTAGGAGTGTCTGGGATTGTTGTTGAAGGAATTGCTGGATTTGTAGGCGCCGTTGTCGAAATCTAAAGGATACCATCCTTAATAAGACCATCTATGCCGCTTCTCAGCCTTTCACACCCATTGACTGCAATATTGCAAAACCCACAACCGAGCTCACACCCGCGGAACACTTGGCATTCTAGAAGTTGAGCTTTAATTTCAACCAAAGGTGTTCGAATTTGTGCAACACCGGTGATCAAGGTGGATGGTTTGCCTTCCTCAATAGCATTAATCCTAGGCCCGTTGTGGCTAGGCATTGGATTCCTTGTGACATTTGGAGGAGGTGCAAAGTTGAGAGCTTTTGTGTCCACCAGGTCTTGGACTTTCATCTGCAAGGCCCTGCATTTTTCAGTGTTATGCCCCGGTGCGTTTGAGTGGAATGCACACCTGGCATTGGCATCATAGTTCTTTGGCATATTGGAGGGATCTGGAGGTGCCAATGTCCTTAACTCAACCAGGTTGAGCTTCAGGAGTTGTGGCAAGAGTGCAGCATACGGCATTGGGATTGGGTCAATCATCTTGTTTGCTTGTGATGGTCTTTGTTGAAAAGGACGCTGTTGTTGGTTGTTGTTGTTGTTGTAGGTTCTCTGTTGCGGATAATGAACTTTTTGTTGATACTGTGGTTGTTGTTGTTGAGGATATGCTGATTGTTGAGGTATCGAAGCTGGAATGGTAACTGCTGCTACTGACCGGTGTACATACTGAGGTATACCCCTGCTTGCATGAATGGAATTTGTCTCACCATCCCTTCGGGGTCCCACAAAAGGCTTCCTGGGATTACTGGATGAACTTGCACCATTGTCGGAAATTTTACCCATTTTTAATAGACTTTCAATCCTTTCACCAGCTATGACGACATCAGCAAAGCTGATCGAGGAGAAGGCAGCTAATCTATCAATATAGGTTCCTTGCAAAGTATTCATGAACATGTCATCCATTTCCCTTTCTGACATAGGTGGTTGGACAGCAGCAGCAAGCTGTCTCCACCTCTGGGCGTATTCCCTGAAGCTTTCTCGGGAAGACTGGCACATTCCCATTAGGAGGGTCCTGTTAGGAGCCATGTCCAGATTGTATTGATATTGCCTGATGAAAGCTTCAGCTAAGTCTTTCCAGCATCTGATGGTAGCTCTGGTCAAGTGTGAATACCACTCTCTTGAAGCCCCAGTCAGACTGTCTTCAAAGTAAAACATCCACAACTTTTCATCCATAGTATATGCCTTGAGCCTTCCCAAGAAAGATTGTAAATGAGTGCGTGGACAAGAGGTTCCATTGTATTTTTCGAAGCACGGGGGTTTGAATCCTCACCCCATCCACTAGTCCCATATCCATTACATCGAAGCCCAGGGAATTCTGAGACTCCAAAGTTCTCAACTTCTCAGCAATTTCATCCAATCTCCTGTCATAGACTTCATCTCCAGCTCCCATAACAGTAAACTGCTCTTCTTGGGGATCCTCTTGCAAGATTCTCCCTCCAGCAGTATTACCTTGCACATTCCTCGGGATGTTAGCTTCTGGATCCAGATGAGGTCCAAATACTGGTGGGTTAATACGAGGCTGACCCCGCTCATTGTTACTAGTTCCTCCTGTTCCAAGATGAGGTTCCTCGGGAGTTTGTCTTTCCACCAGTTCTCTTAACCTTTCTTGACTTTGGGCCAAGCCAGTCATCACAGCCATGAATTGAGTCATTTGATTTCTCATCTCCACTCTTTCATTAGCCATCTGATTTCTGACCTCAGTCAGATCCTGCTGTACTTGTTCCATTTGAATACCGGGAAGGTTGTTGCGAGTAGGGTACCGGTGCATGCGGTTGACAGGGAACACTCGGCGACGAGCAATGTTTCCTGAGATCACAACAAAGTTAGAAACAATAATAATAAACCCTACAAAACAAAACAAAGTTAGTATGCAATGCAGTATGCTTATTTGTTTTCCAAGGTATCCGGTTTGGTTCTTAGTTTTGACCTTTCCAGACCTCGAGGAAGATGCTTGATGTTGTTGAGAAAAGAAGCCCAATGAAAACAAACTAATATATTACAAATGACGAACAATACATAGTCTGTTTTACAACACATGCCCATGGAGGGTCAAAATACATAAAAAGAAAAAGTACATCAAATGAAAACAACAACAAACAAAGAGTCAGACATCCAGCCCAAACTCATCCTCTTTGACCTCCTTCGGGAGTGCCTCAGTCACTGGACCAGCTGGATGCTCTGTGATGGTCCTAATGAGGAGGTTCCTGGTAGCAATGGCAGTGGTCAGCTTCTTATGCCTTTCCTGGTCTTTTGATCTCTTCAATCCTGCTCTAAGCTTCAACTCTGAAATCTCCTTCTGGGCTGCCAACAAAGCCTCCTGCTGCTTCTTTTCATTGGCCTCTAACTGTTCAATCTTGGCTTGAGTTTTCTGATCTTCTTGAGTACGGGCTTCAGTGATCCTGACCCACCTAGCCTGACTCTCTTGCAGATAGAGCTCAGTCCTAGCCTTCTGAATTTTGGCCTCTTTACAGGCATTCTTCAATATCTGTTCCCCAGCTCTTGCCTTCCTGATGTAGTCCTCTGTCTTCTCAATTTTGGTGAGATGCTCCACCCTGAGCTTTTCCAATCTCTCAATGTCCAGACGACCATCACTCCTTTCCCAAAGGGTCTTCTTCAAGGCTTGAGATAGGTTCTCATTCCTTTCCTTCAGCTTCTGAAATTCTTCTAGGCTGACAGTTGCTGCTGGCTGTACTGTGGATGGTCCAGGTATGTCCTCCAAGGTGAAAGGCATTCCAGTAATCTGGGCTCTAGTACGGGACCAGTCATAGTATTGAGCTGAAGCAACATTATTACATCTTCCCAGAATTGCCATCCCTTTTGTCTGAATGCTGTCCCAAGCCCAGGATGCTTGTCTGACAACAGCTGAATTAGGTTTTACTTCACAATACAGGGTCTCAGCTAAATCTTGTACTCTAGGAGGGTGAACCAAAGCATAGCCCAGTTGTCTCTTAAACAGCAAAGGATTGTAGTTGATGCAACCTTTTACTCCTATCAGAGGCACATTTGGGTATTGTCCACAGCTGGTGATAATGTCCTTGCCTTTGGTGCTCTGGGTGCACCATCTAATATCATCTGAAGTCAAAGCAATGAGCCTCTTGGCCCAATTTTTCTGTTGGTGGGGATTCAAGAAAGCATCTGACTTAGGCAGGTGTTTGAGCAGCCAGGTGTGAAACAAAGGAGCACAGCATCTCACCAACTTCCCCCTTTGTTTCTCATTCCTCTGATGAATGGAGTAGTAAAAGTCTCCCAGCAATGTAGGCACTGGGTTCCTCAGAAGAAACAGATGGATGGAATTCTTGCTGACAAATTTGGGCTCATCTGCAAATAGTATAGCCCCATATATGCTGAGGGCTAACAATGCACAGACTGCCCTCCACTCCCCTAATGAGGCCTTCAGGATGGCCTGAGAAATCAAGAAGTCTAAGTGCAAACCAGGGATCCCAGCTTTTGTTGTCATATTTTGCTCAATCAAGGCAGGCTCCAAGTACAGTGCCTTTGCTACTTCTTCATTTCTGGGAGCTGGCATCTCTGGGTTAAAGGGGATTCCACCTCTGACAGGTACTCCAATCAATGAAGAAAACTCTTCCAGCAGAGGCCCTTGCTGAAAGTCTGGGAATGTGAAACATCTCAAAGGAGGGTCATAAAACTGCAAGCATGTGTGGATCATGCTCCTCTGAGAAGGGTCAAGGTCCATAACCATATCCAGGATACCTCCATAGTGTTCCCTAATCAAAGGAATGTGGTCAGGTGTGATAAGTGACTGGACCTTCCTGATACCAGTCAACACAGGCTCAAAGAAGTGGTAGGATATGTTGCTCTTCCTGGGAGTAGCCATGAATGCTGCTGAAGATACTGAAAATTGGTACTGACAGACTGATGCTGGAAGTGAGCCACTGACAGGCTGATGCTGGTGAGGATGATAATAGCTGAAGCAGATAAACTGATGGAGGCAACTGAAGCAGGGGTCTATGCAGAAGAAGGGGTCCAAACCAAACCAGATATGATGTGGATACCCTGAAAAACAAATAAACAAATGTTAAATGATGCAATGATGAATATGCAAATGATATGCAAGGGTTTGTGATCTAGCTGGATCTGATTATCTGTCTTGATATAAGCCCATGTATGTTCAAAAGTCCAGATGAAGGCTTAGAAATCCAGTAACCAAGGTGGGGGACTCAAATAAAGAGTCACATGTCCAGGGTTAATCACAAGAACTGTCCAAAGTGAAGCATTCTTAAACAAAACAGGTGACAGGGTATGATGTGGCCAAGGGTTCCTGCAAACCTGTAAACAACCCAACCCCCTCACAGGTAATGTTCTAGAACAAGGATCCTTAGACTTGGATCAGTTATGAGAAGTGTAAACACTTCTAACCCGGAGGTACAGTGTTTACAATAACCATAAAAGATCCTCCTCTAATTCACCTCAGCTTCTGAAGGTCATAATAAAGGTCATCCAGACTTAGCAGGCTTCCCAGATAGCCCTAGCACTACAGGAAATCTGTAGCACAGAGTTCTCAAAAAGAAACCCATATCTGAACCGTGTTTCATATTCCCGCACCAGACCGAGATGGAATGGGAAAGAACATGAACCACTCTAGCCTAGGTGTCACTCAGGTCCCAGGTATAGGACCTTAAACTCTCAATGAAACCCCACCCACCAAAGCACCAAACCAGATCTAGCAATGACAGTATGGCAGTATGAAATATGAAAAACTGTAAAGGAAAACAATAAATAAAGTTGTACATAAAGCAATAAATAAAGTACATAAATAAACACAATTAGCACATAACACCCCAGTAAACACAAATCAAACAAGCACTAGGAGGAACCCACAAAAAGAACCAGAAGCCCTGGTTGCAATATAAGGTTCCCCAGCAGAGTCGCCAAGCTGTCGCTCCCACCTGATGACACCCGGGTCAAGAGGGTTACAGACGCGAACGGTCGGCGAAAGGGATAGGGAACACACAAGGGTGAACTCAAAAGAAAAGAATCGTCAGCTAGGCATTTTTATCCCGAAGGAAAGGTAATGCTGCATAAACCTGAGAAAAGATGGATAAGATGGTTGCGAACCAGAGAAACTGAGAAAGGGGGTTGGTTACAACCTGGGAAGGTATTAGCACCCAGATTGTCCGTCGTACTCGACGGGATCCACACTTAAAAGATTTGTGTTTAAAGGGGGTAGTGTCAGTGCAATCTGTGTATCAAAGTTGGAAAGAATGCAAGTGTCAGTGTGAAGTGTATAAGAGAAGTGTCAGTGTAAGAACAAGAGTGAAATTATCAAGATAAAGAGGCTTAAGGAATAATGCTGGAAGAGGGGGGGGAATATACAGAGACTTTTGTTCGATAACTGTTAAGTTATGCCTACGTATCCTCTCGTGCAATGAGGAAGTCAGAACACCATAGTTCGACTCAAAGAGACTGAAAGATAAATTGACTTGTGAACTGCTTACTTGTCTATGCTCAAGTGTATGACCTGTCTGGCTCAGGTGCTAACTGTCTTGCATTAAACGGAAGAAGCAAGTTCTCGTTTGTGAGTGAAGATGATGAGAAAAGAATCCCGGAGGAGACGATTATTGTTTGTTTTTGTGTTTTCAGGACTTTATTGCTTTTTGAAGTTTGTCATAAGAAAATGAGCCTAAGCCTAAATCAAGGGTTAGTAGACTCATCACATCCTCCCTCTGATTATGGGTAATGAGAATACCTTAAGTATGAAGTAAACACCTCACACTCAATCACCATGATGTAGGATTAAGATCATTAACCTACTTATACTTATTTAGATGTTTTTGGAGTTTTTGTTTAGTGTTAAGTAATGAGTTTAAGCCATAATCAAGGATTTAATGGACCCATTACACCATCCTAATAGAAGGATAATAGATGAGAGCATTTAAGCTGAGGAAGGCTCCTCAACTTAATCCATGATTAGGGATTAACCTCATGACAAAACAAAGCCTTTAGTAAATGGATTTTAGTTAATGGTAAGATTAAGAAATGAATTTTATGATTTGTAAGACAACTTGAGGGGGACTTGTCCATTAACACTAGGGTTAGTCCTTCTTAACCAATTGAGGAAGAATTAGAACCCTAATGCAAGGCCCACGTTACAAGCTTGATGTCTTAGTGATTATTAAGTGGATTGGTTAAAGGATTTAAACACATTAAGGGTTTAACACTTAGGATTAAAGTTATACACTCCATCCTAATAGAAGGATGCAGGCATAACCCTAATCCCAAAGTCTTAAAACCTTTAAGGTTTAGTCCTTGATTATGAGGTGAGAAGAGAAGACTCAAAGATGACACAAAGGTAAAACTAATGGGGGACTAATCAAACCCTAATTGTGATCATGCTTGGGTGTTCCTAGGGTTTATGAGGCTTGCAAAAGATCTTCAAGAGAAAAGCCACCAAGGGAAGAAGCAGATGAAAGGAGGAAGAAGCAGATGAAGCAAGTCAACTTACTTCACTTAAGAAGATAAGTTGCTTGAAGAAAGAAAATGAGAAGGAGACATGAATGAGCAAGCTCACTCTAATACACAAGTAAAATGCAGCAATGATGCATAATAGAGACGAGAAGAGGTTATGAGAAGTGAAGGCAAATCCACTTCTCAAACACTTACCACCTGAAAAGTTAGCAACAAGAGGTGAAATGAAATGAAAATGAGATGAATGTAGGGATAAAAACCAAAGTCAGAAGCATAAACATGATGTTAATGATGCTAAGAGATGATGCAAACACATGTCAAGGTTGTGGATGATCATACAAGGATGGGGATGCAAATGAAGCATGTTTTGAACCATGAAAGTTCATGAAAGTTTATGAAATGGAATGAATGCATAACATGGCAAATGAATGATGCAATGATCAAACATGATTCTAATATGTACTAATATGTCTTATATGTCATGTTGATGCACAAAATGTCATGGCAAGTTCATGTATGCAAGAAAATGAAAGATGGATGCAAATGAAGGCAAAAATTAGGGTTTATACACAACATGCAATACCAAATTCAAAATCAGAAGCAAATGACATGAAAAAAAATTGAAAATGGGATAAAAGGAACCCTAACCCTACATAAGTTCACTGCCCAAAGGAGGGGACCTAACTCTTAACCTAATGGGAGTTATGATTTTCTCAAGTTGGCTAGGGTTTTAAGGCACCTCAAAAGTAAAAATGCACATCAAATTGAAAATGAAAGATAAATTCAAACCAATTTTACCCTAGAAACTACATGATATGAAGAATGCAATGCAAGAAGAACCTTCATCAAACTCTTCATGGTTAGGCAGAATGAATTTTTCTAAGTTAGAACAAAAATATTGCCTTTTAAGAACTTTAATTCCAAAGAAAAATGTCAAAATATGTCAAGAACCAAAAAGAAATTTGTTTGAAGAGTTTGATAATGTTTCTAAATGTATTAAAATGCAATGTGAATTTTTTTGTGATTTTTAAATACCTAAATGCATTTTTAATTAATTTTCATTAACTAATTAAAAATAAACATTTAAATGATTTAAAAATAATTTTTAATGCAAAAAATAAAAATAAAAATATTTTTGGGTTCTGAAAATTAATAAAAGATTTGATAAAACTTTTCAGAATTTTTTGATGTATTTTACTATTTTTAAAAATTCGTAGAAATTAAATACAAAACAAATGAAATAAAAATGAATTAAATGAATAAATGAGAAAGTCAGCTGATCCAAGGGCCCAGGTTCAAACTTAAAAGGGAGGGAATTGACTTCGCGCGCTATCCAATGGCCAGAATTCAAACTACGCTAATTATGTCATTAACCCTAATCTGAACCCTAATTACTTTCAGGTGACCGGAACAGTGTTCCGGTCATCTTCTCCGGTCAGCCAAATGTGCTATCTCACTCCATACGCAACCCTAAGCTCTCTAACTCTCCAGAATCAAACATCTAACAACCCTAAACATGAATCCAGCCCTAAAACTCATTTATTTTCACTCAAGACCAAGAATCAAAGCCAAACGGAAAATACGCAGAAAATTTCAGAGGTTCAATACATGCTTAATACTTGACCATTTTCAAAACTAAACATATCAGAATCATCAGTGAATCATGGAGAATCAATTAGAAACTTAAAAACGCATTTCTGGAAAATTTGTTCTTGAGGTTACCTGAATGAAGCTTTCGAAGATAGTGCTTTCTGGCCAGTTCTTTGCTTCAAACAAGCTCCAATGATCCTCCCCAAGTGTTTGTGATGCTTAGCTGGAGTTTATATGCCCTCAAAATGAAAATGGCAGAAGCTCAGTTTGTGAAATGTGAAAATCGTATTTTTGATTGTGGAGGTTTTAGGGCCAAATGAACGGTGGGAAATGGTCAGTGGATCATGGTGAGTTGAATGGTGAAAGAAACTTGAAGGTTTGATGGTTGAATCAAGAGATTCGAAGGCTTTTGCAAATTTGAGGATTTTGGAGTGTGCTGAATTCTTGGAGTTTCAGGCTGTGTTGTATTGTGCTTTTGCTTGGTTTTGATCCACATAGAGAAGTGTGATAGGTCAGAGAGTGGGTGCTGGCCTATGTTGATTGGTATGGGCAAGTTGCCAAAATGTCAAAATTTGGTGTACTTGAGGTAAGGGTCATGGCAGGCCCAGGACAATGGGGTGTCCTGCGCAAGAAGGATCAAGGAGTGTCATGAAATCATATTTTGTGAGCTATGGCAAGTGGATGAAGGGATTTGGATCATTTTGCAATTGTGAACAACTTTGGTCCCTTTTGAAATTCTTGAAGTTTAGGTCATGTAACTTGAGAAATCTTTGGGTCAATCTGAAGTTTAGGTCATGTATGATGTTTGTGTGATGATTAGAAGTCCATTTGAAGTCATAAAAATGCTTGGCATGAGAATTTGCAAGTTTCCCTCTTTGGCACAAAAGTGAAAATTTAGTGATTTTGTCCAACTTTGACAAGCCATAACTTTTGTTCTAAAATGAATTAGAATGAGTTCTTGTACTTTTTGAAAATGGGAGGATCCAATCTACAACTTTCATGACCAAGAATTTTTCATTTGAAGCATTTTTGAATCAAAAAGAGGAGGTTGAAAAACTTTCCCAAAATGGCAAGTTTGCATTATAAGTCATTTTCCCAAAATGGCAACTTTGCAAATGGCTTGAAATTCTCCAATTTTGTGAACTTCTAACTTCTTCTAAGATCAAATAAAGATCATACACATTCAAAATGATGGATAAAACCCTTTAGTTGTGTAATTGGGGGCCTCAGATGCCCTGATTTTGCACTGACTTGCTCAAGAAGTCATCTTTTGATCAGATGCCTTCCCCATTGAATTTCTTCATGAAAATTGGTATGCATGATCCTCATATCATATAGAGACAAATAGAAACAAGAATGACCAAAAAATTTGAAGTTATGGCCTCTGAAACCAAAACCCTAATTTCAGATCATCTGTGCAGTTAAACCTGGCTCTGCTTCCATGCCTTTCTCAGTTCTTGTGATTCTCTGATTTCCTTGATCTTTGGAGGATGTAATATGATGCTTGAACATACATGGACCCTCTTGAGAAGATTTATGACCTTTGGAGTGGCTCAGATAGCTCATGGATTTCTCAGATCACAAACCCTAGATGCAGATGCCTTAGAACTAATACAGTGAAGCAAAAATGTAATATGAGATGATATAATTGAACTTATGCAAATGAAAAGAATCACAAGCCATGGTGAAATGAGTGAGGGAAAATTTGGGGTGTTTACAGCGGCTGGACTGGATGTAGTTTGAGTTCAAACGAACCAGGATAAATCAACTTGTCATAGAAGTTATTTTTAAGTTGTTAAGAAAACCTAATTCCAACCCCCCTTCCTTGTGTTTTACGCCCCTTCAATTGGCATCAGAGCGCTAGGTTCTGAGAAATACACTTAACCGTGTCAGTAAAAGATCCAGAAGTTAAAACACATGGCAGACGCTGACAACAACAACAATGACTACCAAAATGACAAGATCAATGCAAAACCTCCGGTGTTCAATGGTGACAACTTTGACTACTGGAAGGATGTTCTGGAAAGTTTCTTTCTAGCTCTGGATGGAGATCTTTGGGACATGGTGACAGATGGATACACTCATCCTGTTGGAGCAGATGGTCAGAAGATTGAAAGAAAAAATATGACAGCTAACAAAAAGAAGGAGTTCAGAAATCATCACAAATCTAGAACCATACTTCTGAGTGCTATCTCATATACAGAATATGAGAAAATTACAAACAGAGACTCAGCCAAACACATGTTTGATTCCCTGAGGATGACACATGAAGGAAACACTCAAGTCAAGGAGACAAAAGCTCTGGCCCTCATCCAGAAGTATGAAGCATTCAAAATGGAAGAAGATGAGACAATTGAAAAAATGTTCTCAAGGTTCCAAATTCTGGTAGCTGGACTGAAAGTTCTGGACAAAGGCTACTCAACAGCAGATCATGTAAAGAAGATCATCAGAAGCTTGCCAAAGGCTTGGAGGCCCATGGTCACTGCTCTAAAGCTATCAAAAAATCTGAACGAAATATCTTTAGAAGAACTGATCAGCTTCTTGAGAAGTCATGAGATAGAACTAGAAGAAGATGAACCCCAGAAGAAAGGTAAGTCTGTAGCTCTTAAATCTAACAAATTTGATTCTAAAGCTTTACAGGCAGAAGAAGAAGAAAGTTCTGGATGCTCATCAGAAGAAGATGAACTATCTCTTCTATCCAAAAGAGTCCAACAACTCTGGAAGCATCGTCAGAAGAAGTTCAGAAATACCAGAAGAACAAGCAATCACTCTGAAGCAACATCTGGCCACAGGAAACCCAGAAGCAAAGAAGTAGTATGCTACGAGTGCAAAGAACCAGGACATTACAAGAGTGAATGTCCAAAACTCCAGAAAGAGAAACCCAGAAAGAAATTCAACAGAGAAAAGAAAAAGAGTCTCATGGCAACATGGGATGATTCTGAATCATCTGAAGCAGAGTCGGATTAAGAAGATGAACATGCTAACATTGCACTAATGGCAAAAATACCAGAAGATGATCACTCATCAGAATCAGAATCAGGCTCAGACACAGAAGAGGTATTCTCTAAACTTTCTAGATCTCAATTAGAAGATAGCCTCTCAGAAATTCTTGAAAAATATCAGAAGCTTCAATTCAAATACAAAGACATGAAACAAAGTCTGGTATCTGAATTAGAAGAAGTTAGAAAACTAAAAACAGAAAACTCTGAGCTGAAAGAAAATATTTTTGAATGCAAAAACTCTCTTGAAAAACTTAAAGCTCAGAAGGAATCTGAATTAGAAGATCTACTCAATTCTGATAGTATCATAAAGCAATATGACTATAGTTTTCAAAAATTTCTAACTAAAAGCATAAATAGAAGCAAAATTGCATCTATGATCTATGGAGTTAGCAGAAATGATAGAAGAGGCATAGGCTATATGAAAACTAAAGAAGAAGAAACTCTGAAGTTTAAAAAGATTGATGACGTTGTCATAAAAGTTAATACTCCTCTAAGTTCTCATTTTACCTATGGTCATAATCATGACCTAATATATACTAGTGAGTCATCTTGTTCCACAAGTTCTGATTTGAAACCTAAAATAAATCAGAAGATTGTGAAAACTAACAAACAAGGACCCAGAAAAATATGGGTACCCAAAGATAAGATTGTGTATGTTGTAGATGTCTTTAACAGCAAAACTGAAACACCAATCCTGGTACCTGGACTCTGGATGCTCACGACACATGATGGGAAGAAAGAATATGTTCCAAAGTCTTGAATTAAAAGCTGGAGGCCACGTAGGTTTTGGAGGCAACCAAAAAGGAAAAATAATTGGCTCTGGAACTATTGGTAATGGAAATCTTCCCTCTATCTCTAATGTTCTATTGGTAGAAGGATTAATGCATAATCTATTATCCATAAGTCAATTAAGTGATAATGTCTATGACATAATCTTCAATCAAAAGTTCTGTAAAGCTATTAGTCAGAAAGATGGAACAATCCTCTTCAGTGGAAAGAGAAAGAACAACATATATAAAATAAATCTTTCTGAATTAAAAAATCAGAATGTAAAATGTCTAATGTCTGTGGAAACTGAGAAATGGGTCTGGCACAGAAGATTGGGACATGTTAATATGAGAAGATTACCTCAACTTAACAAACTCAATCTGGTCAGAGGACTTCCAAACTTGAAGTTCAACTCAGAAGCTCTGTGTGAAGCATGTCAGAAAGGCAAATTTTCAAAACCTGCCTTTAAAGCTAAAAATGTTGTATCTTCCTCTAGACCACTAGAACTTCTGCACATTGACTTCTTTGGACAAGTGAAAACTGCTTCAGTCAGTGGCAAGAAGTATGGATTGGTGATCATAGATGACTTCAGCAGATGGACATGGGTAAAGTTCCTTAGACACAAGGATGAGTCAATTGTTGTATTCTCTAACTTCTGCAAACAAGTTCAAAATGAAAAAGAGTTTAGAATTGTTAAAGTCAGAAGTGATCATGGTGTAGAATTTGAAAACAAAAAATTAGAATCATTCTTTAATGAAAATGGTATCTCTCATGACGTTTCTTGTCCTAGAACTCCATAACAAAATGGGGTTGTAGAACGTAAGAATAGAACATTGCAAGAGATGGCCAGAACCATGATCAATGAGACTAACATGGCTAAACATTTTTGGGCAGAAGCAGTAAATACAGCATGTTATATTCAGAATAGAATCTTTATAAGACCTATTCTTGAAAAGACTCCTTATGAATTGTGGAAGAACAGAAAGCCCAACATTTCATATTTTCATCCTTTTGGGTGCAAGTGTTTTATTTTGAATATTAATGATCCTCTGGATAAGTTTGACTCTAAGGCACAGAAGTGTTATATGTTAGGATACTCTAAACGTTCAAAGGGATACAGAGTATACAACACAGAAACACGAATAGTCATAGAGTCGATTTATGTCAGATTTGATGATAAGCTTGGTTCTGAAAAACCAAAGCAGAATGAATCTCTTGCAGATATAGAAGTTGAAATCACTACAAACAGAACATCTGAAGAACAATCACCTACAGAACAAAACAAGACAAACACACCAACAAGCTCTGAAAGACCCACTGAGAAGAAACTATCCAGAAGCAAGTTGAATCACCCAGAAGACAAAATCTTGGGAAAGAAGGATGAACCAATCAGAACAAGATCATCATTCAGAAACTCTGAAGAATCTCTAATGGGACTTGTCTCCCTGATTGAAACAACTTCTGTAGAAGAAGCTCTCTCAGAAAACGATTGGATTCTGGCTATGCAAGATGAACTTAATCAATTCACCAGAAATGATGTATGGGGTCTAGTTCCTAGGCCCAGAGGATTCAACATCATTGGCACCAAGTGGGTATTCAGAAACAAGCTAAATGAGCAAGGAGAAGTTGTCAGAAACAAAGCACGACTGGTTGCACAAGGTTATAGTCAACAAGAAGGAATTGACTACACATAAACCTATGCCCCAGTCGCCAGGTTAGAATCTATTAGACTTCTAATTTCATTTACTGTAAACCATAATATCATTCTATATCAAATGGATGTCAAGAGTGCATTTTTAAATGGTTATCTTGATGAAGAAGTGTATGTGCACCAACCCCCTGGTTTTGAAAATACAAAATTTCCAGAACATGTCTTCAAACTCAAAAAATCTTTATATGGTCTGAAGCAAGCTCCCAGAGCTTCGTATGAAAGACTAAGCAATTTTCTTCTGGAAAATGATTTCATCAGAGGGAAAGTGGATACAACACTCGTCAGTAAAAACATTAAAAATGACATTCTGATATGCCAAATTTATGTAGACGACATAATATTTGGTTCTACTAAAAGTGCTATGGGAAAGGAGTTTGCTAAGTCTATGCAGGAAGAATTTGAAATGAGCATGATGGGAGAATTAAAGTTCTTTCTGGGAATCCAAATCAATCAAACATCAGAAGGAACATATATTCATCAAAGCAAATATGTCAAAGAACTTCTGAAGAAATTTGATTTATCAGAAAGTACCATCTCTAAAACTCCTATGCATCCTACATGTATTCTGGAGAAAGAAGAGGTAAGTAATAAAGTAGATCAGAAAATCTACAGAGGTATGATTGGCTCTCTCCTCTATCTAACTTCTTCTAGACCAGATATTCTATACAGTGTTTGTTTATGTGCTAGATTCCAATCAGATCCTAGAGAAACTCACTTAACAGCAGTTAAGAGAATTTTTAGGTATCTGAAAGGTACTACTAATCTTGGTCTATACTACAAAAGATCCAAAGATTACAAACTTGTAGGATACTGTGATGCTGATTTTGCTGGAGACAGAACTGAAAGAAAAAGTACTTCTGGAAGTTGTCAATTTCTGGAAGATAATCTAATTTCTTGGTCTAGCAAAAGGCAGTCAACCATAGCATTATCAACTGCAGAAGCTGAATACATTGCAGCAGCTAGATGCAGTACTTAGATGCTCTGGATGAAAAATCAGCTTGAGGACTTCAATATTTATGAGAGTAACATTCCCATCCTCTGTGATAATACTTCTGCTATCTGTCTCTCTAAAAATCCAATTTTACACTCTAGATCTAAACACATAGAAGTTAAACATCATTTCATTAGGGACTATACTCATAAGGGAATCTTAATTTTAAAATTCATAGACACAAATCACCAATGGGCTGACATTTTTACAAAACCCCTTCCTGAAGATAGATTTAATTTCATTCTAACCAACCTTAGTATGGAATTATGTCTAGAATGAAAATGCTTTAATTGTATGTTTTTATCTCTCAGAAGTTCTGAACAAAAACCTTTGTTTTATTCTTTCAGAAGTTATAATTTCTTTTATTCTAACTGTTTAATTCTGAGAACTTCTGTTCAAGAGAATAACATGCAGATCTTTACATCAACACGTGTAAACAAATCTCTAAGGAATCCTATCAGAATCAGAATACCTGTCCAGACTCTGAAAAGTGACAGAACATGCAATTGGACAACTGTCCTCTACAGAAGGACACCTGTTCAAATTCTGGGAAACTGAAAAGGCTGACTTGACACAATAGAGGCAAAAATCTTTTTGGTAACTGTTCCAAGATATTTACGCCTTCCCTTTTGTCATCTGCATTTATTACTTTCCAATCATTATGTTTTTTAAATTAAAATTTTCCACTAATTGCTCGTTGTCTTAAATGAAATTTTTTCCCTATATAAACACTCTTTTACATTCACTTTTCACTTTTACCATCATCGTTCTTTTACTCTCTATTTTTTTTTCACCTTCATCTATTCTTCTTCTCTGAAACTTTTTAGAAACCCTAAACCCTCATCTTAGTAACTATGTCTTCCACCTCTCAACCACCAAAGGATTCATCAACAGATATGCTACATGTTTCTCCAGTGAAAACTCTTCTCACACCCACTGAAAAGCTTGAAGTCTTGTGTGAACTGTTCGTGGACTTTGCTAGTTTGAAAGAGAACGGTTTCGATTTGCTTCCCGCCGTCAAAGCTCAAGGCTGGGAAAAATACTTTGATCGCCTTATGGGACTAGTCTTCCCCAAGCTGGTTAAAGAATTCTGGGTTTTTGCAAGCGCCACAAATTCTCACGTTACTTCTTATGTTCTGGGGAAGAGAATAATCATCTCAGAAGACCATATTGCAAGACTTATTGAATCTTATGGAAACGGGATAAAGTGCAGTGAGATGGATAAACTATCAGACACAAAACTGATAGCAAAAGAAATTTTCACAAATGGGCAACCCTCTAACAAAATTAAGGATCTGAAGGATCATCTTAGAATATGGGCTAAGATCATCCTTGGTAGCATTTGTCATAGAAAAGCAACCAACTCCCCTGACTACATCAACATGGACCAGCAGTTCTTGCTTTATTTCATTGCCAAGAAGAAGAAGGTAAACCTAGCCCATTCATTATTCAATCATCTGAAGAACAGTGTTAAAGAAACAAGAGTAGGAGAAAAGACCAAGAGGGACTGGATACCTCTAGGACGCTTAATTTCTGATATCCTCAATGAAAACAAATTGGTGGATTATCTGATTGAAGCTAAGCAGGTAGAACTTCTAGAACCTGATACTGGAAAGCCCCTCAACGCTAAGAATCTCAAGAAAATGAAATTCATCACCTCTATCAAGAAGGACCCAATCTTGTACTCCAGGGAGGTTATCACAACAAGGAAGATTCCTCTACAGAACTTCCCATTATTTTCTGCTGACACACCTCCAGAGGTTGTGGTCAGATATTTAGAATCTTGCAAACAAGATGGTGTGGATCCCATGTTCAACCCAGAGGAACTCAAACAACCAGCTCCAGAAGTTGTATTAAAAAAGAGCAAGAAAATGAAAGATGGGGAAGGAACTTCTTAGAAGGTTTCTAAAACGATCAAAAAGACAGGTAACAGTGGTCATGTCTGAACCAACTTCTTCTGACCCACCTCCTTCTGACCCAATTCCTTCTGAACCCATCCTACCTTCTGTACCCATAACTGGTTCTAACCAAGTTTCCTCTGTGATACCCACAACTTCTGTTGTTTCCTATATCTTAATTTCACTAAATCCACCTGAACATGAAACTCATCAACCACAAACTCTATCTGATTTTGATATACCCATTGATCCAACACCACTCTCTGATATAGACCGTTCCCAATTCGTTGAAACACACACTGATCTCCAAAACGTTCTTTCTGATATTGACGCTTTCCAACCTCCTGAATCCCAACAAATTCCACCTATTCAAACTTTTGAAACAAACCCACCTAGCAATTTCCATCCTCTGAATGCTGATGGCCATGCACTAGTTTTTGACCTTTCACCCATTAGAGAAAGCTCTGTGTCCTCTTATGAATCAACCCCACCAAACTCACCAACATTCATAACAATACCAGACACACCTCCAGAAGAATATGAGCCAGAAAATCCTCTTAGAACATCCATTAACATAGAAGCTCTCCAAAAACTATCTTCTGTTTCCAACAAAACTGCCATTCCGGCCCCAAAACCAAAACCAACCAAAAAAAACATTGATGCACTACTGCTTGCCTTTGAAGCAGAAATGAAAATCAAGTTAGAGGATCTGAAAGTTGCTTGCTCAGAGCTTCCTGATCCAGCAGCTTCTGATTTTCTTTGGGCTACATTGAGAAAATGGTTCAATGTTGAGACCAAAAGGCTGAAGGATATCTGTTGTGATATCGCTCATCAGAACTTCTGTGAATACCTCAAAGCAGTCGTCTCCAACATTGAAAAGAATAAGCCATTACTTCTGGATAACAAACCCTGGTCTGAACCAGAACCTCTGGAATCATACTCTGAACTTCAGATGGTTTTAGTTCCTTCTGATGAAGCTCAGGAAGTTGACTCTGTTCCACCACCATCAACTGAAGCAAATTCTGGAAATCAAGCTGCTACAACAACTGAAGAACCTCTACCAACATCTCTTGTGCTGAAGACTCTAGAAGAATTGAAAAAGGAGAATGAAATGGTCAAGCAAAGATTGGACAAACAGGATGAAACTAATGCTGAACTGAAGACTATGATTGGCAAGCAGGTGGAATCTTCTTCTGAAATCAAGTCTCTTCTGGAAGCATTAGTTACTAAGATGAATCCCCTACCCTGATTTTCTGTTAACCTTTAGTTTTATCTTCTAATAATCTTATCTGTTTAATTACTACTGTTTGTTTCTTTTTGGTTATGCCCCTGATTAATGAAAACTTGTTTCGTTTTGCTTCTTCACTCTTTTTGTTTTTCCTTCTGCATCTTTACTTTTTGATTATGACAAAAAGGGGGAGAAACGTAGAAGATTTTGATCTATAACAGTTATCAAGATTAACCTCTAACATATATATTCTAATAAAACTGTTTGAGTTGTGATTCTAAAATAGAAACAGGTCAAGTAACCAACTCAGGGGGAGCTAAAGCTGATAAAACTTCTGAAGGAACCTCTAATGGAAATCTGTGAATTAACTTAACCAAAGGGAGTTCTTCTAATCCTATTAAACTCTATTCTTAAAATATAAATAAATGTTTTGTCATCATCAAAAATGGGAGATTGTTAGAACAATTCTGGTTCTAAACCTTTAAGAGTTTTGATGATAACAATTATTATTATGCAAGAATAGAAGTTCTAATACATACTGAAAATAACTTTCCTTGTTATATGTGTAGAAGTTGTAGAAAAGGAAGTTATTGAAAGGAAGACGTTCTTAATTAGAAGAAACATTGCGCCATATATAGAAGATACATTTATTGAAGAATCCATCATTAAAGACGTGATTTATTGGCTGCGTATCAAGATTTAATTCTCTCTGATTTATGTCTAGAAGATGTTGATTCTCATATTAAAGGCATTAATTAAAGAATATATCAATTAATGGTGAAGACAAGTATCTCTCGTTTTGGAAGGAATTTATGATAATAATTTATATCCAAAACAGGCTCAAGTTGTTCCCAACGGTCACTTTATTCAAGCCTATATAAAGGAATGATTTTGAAGATTGAAAAACGCTGACGAATTACTTTTTCATATATTGTATTATTGCGCCAAAACTTTGTAACAATCAAAAGCTTATTTAAAGCATACTAGTTACATTATTGTTTATTATAAAAGTGATTTTCCTTGAGTTACTAGTTAGTCAGTAGACTCAAGAAGACTTTGACAGTAGGTCATTGTGATTGTATCTAAATATTGAATAGTGGATTAAGACCTCAGTGATAGAGGCAAAATCACCTTGGCGGGTGGACTGGATGTCGTTTGAGTTCAAACGAACCAGGATAAATCAACTTGTCATAGATGTTATTTTTAAGTTGTTAAGAAAACCCAATTCCAACCCCCTTCCTTGTGTTTTACGCCCCTTCAATGGGCACATGTATGACTTATGAAGCAAGTAAGCAATAAAATCAAAAAGTGATAACCCAAGGAGGACATACATCATTCCAGGACCTATAATAAGACCTAAAATACTCAAAATCAAGACCTTATAACAATGGCATGAATGCCTTATTCAAATGGAATGAGGGAGATTTCTAAAAGGGACCAAAAATGACTTAAGGACTTAAGTAACTTGGAAAAAATATCAAATGCCCTAGAAAAATTATGAAACTTTACAAATCAATATAAAATCCAGAGAGTAGCATGTGTACAAAAAATCTCTTGACAATTCCTATTTTTGAGTGGTGAAAGGCTCATTGGAACACAATTAGGGTTTATGTGATCAATGTGGAAAATATGGACTCAAAAAGACCCAAAAAAAGACCTAACAATTCAGAGAAAAATATTTTGAGGAAGTTTAATGAGCTCTTAAAAGAATGCAAAAAGATTGGGGTCTTTAACATTTGTGGTTTATGAGAACAAAAATATACAAAATGGATGGTTCAAAATGGGGAAATTGTGAAACAATTAATGTGAAAATTAATTTTGATTTAAATAATGAATAAAATTAAAATCTAAAAAGATGTAAAATTAGGGAAAATTGAGAGGATCCTATATGAATTTATTTGTAATTTTTTGATGTAATTTGGTATTTTTAAAAATAAGAAACTAAATTGATATAAAATAAAAAAGAAAATAAAATTGAATTAAAAGACATTGGGCCTGGGGGTCTGAAAAGCTGAAAAATGAACTAAATGGGCTTAGGTCAATTGCACTAGGGGGTGCTAAGAGCATCTGATTGACTTTGGTTGACTTTGTGGCACGTGAATGGCACAAGAATTTTAATGTGCTAGCTCAATCTGGTGCGTGGGATCAAGACAATCCAAGGGATGTGTTATAATTTCATCTTCGGCCTAGGGTTATTGTTCAGGTGACCGGAAGTGACTTCCGGTCATCTTCTCCCGTCACCCCTGACCTATGGTTTCTCTAATCTTCCATGAAAATGAATTACAAGACAACCATTGCAATCGCCTCTCATCACTGATCAAGAATCTACCCTCATAATCCATTTAGGGTTCTTAGAATAGCCAAATTGAAGACAAACAACTTGACCTATGAAACTGAAACTACACACCTATGGTGTCTATCCACTAGCCAGATATCCAATAACCTCTATCAGGCCTTAATCCACATAAAAATAGTTGGAAATATGTAATTCGAGCAAGTGGAGTTTCATGACATACCTGAGTTGCAGAGATGGCAAGATGTTGCTAGAAGACCAGAGAAGAGGATCCTTAGCTTACTTGATCTTAATCTTGATCAACAAGAGTGAAATAAACACTCTGTGATGCGTGGATCTTGAGAGATTGATGGAAATGCAGTGAAACTCTTCAATTGTGCAGTATTGAATCCTTGATGATTTGAGGTGATCAAACCATGGAGATGAAGCTATGCCTGATGCTGATGGTGAATAGATGTAAATCAGAGCAAGATTATGGCAATTTCAGGAACTTGAATCCAAGTTGCAGTGAAGATCATCAATGGCGCAGTAGTGAATCCTTGATGAATCATGTTGTGAAATGCTTGTATATTGATCTTGAGATGATGAAGATGATAGCATGATGAAGAATGAGGATGAATTGGAGTTGATGATGCTTGGTCGAGGCAAAATGCAGAGAGAATGCAGAGAGGATTTGTGTGAACTTCTATGGTAAATTAAGCAAAAAATGATGAGAGAGCCCAAAATGCAGTGCAATCTTATCTTTTATAGGCTCCTTAACCTCAGGTTAACAATTAGAACTAGGGTTCTAGCAATGGTTAACTGAGTTGAATTAGTTAGAAGGTGAGTCAAGTTACTTATGCCATAGAACTCACTAGAAGTTTCCAAACTCGAGCTGGATCATATGTTGCAAGCTTCATGTTACTTATGGTATGGTTTAATGTGAGGCCAAGAAACTGAATTGATATGATTGTGTAGCTTGCCTGCATCCCTTAGCAGCTCATCATTTTTCTTGGATTAGGGAGGATGCATAGCAGTTGGTATGATCATGCATACACATGATAACTTGAGCTCTTGGACCTGAGGTTTGTGATTGTAGCATACTATTTGAAGTGTACCAACTGAACTGTGGTGGGATTTCCTCATGATTCAATGACTTAGCTTGCAAGCAATCAGATTACATATTGTGATCTTCTAGGAGGTGTTTCTTCCTCCTCATGGCATCAAATGATGGTAATCTTGTGCTCAATCTGAAGTGAATGTTCCATACTCCAAGTTTGTAATTCATACAATCATGGAATGTGTCCTCTAGAGACCTCAAATATCCCCTTGAACATCACACTCCAATGCTGCATTATGGGCCTGAATGCCTTGCCTTGGGCTTGACAAGATGCCCTACAGACTTTCAGTTTGAACACCCTCTCTTTGCCTTCCCATAACTCTCAATTCTTTGATCAGATGAAAAATCTTTGAACATCAAAGTTGTTGGAAACATGGCAATGAAAAACTTTGTAGTTCAAAGAAAATTCATTTGAGGCCTCTAACATGGATAAAAATGGCTTGAATTTTGACCCACCACCTGTTTGATGAATTGCCAGGCAGGGCACGCGCGCTGGCCTGCAAGTTGCCTCGCCCATGGCCTAGTTTTGCCTTGATTTTCCTCAACTTTGCAAGATCATATCTCTCTCATTTTTTATGATATGGGTGAGTTCCACCTATGGATTTGAAGCTCAAGATGCCCTCTTTAATTGGCTCCAAGTAGAATTTTCATATCTTTCATATTTTTGGAGAAGGCCTCATTCAAAGTAGCTGCAAAAATGACTAAAACTTGCCATTTTTGGAAACCCTAATTTTCCAAAAATGGTAAGTTTTGGTTTTCTTTATTTCTCTTGATTCTTCCATCATTTCTTGATAAAATTTGAAACATAGGATCCTTGTAACCCTAATTTCATGATTTTGATCTCAAAAAGTCAGGAGTTGATTTTTTCTTCAGCATGGTTGACTTTTCCCCAAATTCCTGATTTTCAATCATCTGACCAATTGAACCTCTTCCACAATGAATTTGTTGATGAAATTTGAACCCTATACTCTTGTAGTCATATAGAAAATAATGTAATCCACTTTTGCTCAAAAATTCATGGGGAAGCCCTTCACAATTGAAACCCTAATTTGGATCATTTCCTCAAGAGGTGTTGCACTGCTTGCAATCCTTGGAGCCATTCCCTTCCTTCCAAGACTTAAGGCTTAAAATGGAGACTTGTGGGATGTTGTAGACCCTTTGTACATGATTGAGGAGCTTTGCGGCCCTTTGATTGTCTTTGTATAGCCTTCAGTTGCTCCAGTCATTGACCATATACCTATGCCTTAACTATGCTACACATGATGCAATGTTTTTGGTTATTTTATGAACTTATGTATGCTAAATGATATGAAAAATATTGAGGATATGAGAGGAAATTTGAACTTAGGTATTACACCTCCTTAAGCTCATTTTTGGAGGCCTCGACCAATTTCAACTTCTCATCAAGCTCATTGTTTGAGGTCTCGGTCATTTCAATTTATTAGCAAGCTGGGAGAGGGCAAACTTACTTTCTGACTCTAGAGTTTGTTTTTGCTTCTTCTCTTTATCCAGATCTTTTGTCTTCTCACTAGAATTTAATTTCGTCTTCTCACAATCATCACTAGAATTAAACAGTCCATATATCAAAACCTCACACCTCATCTTGTAGAAACTGATGTTTTGCGTGATCTTTTTCTGACCTATGGACTTAAACTTGTTGATGTCCTCGGTAGCATTTAGAAGATCATAGAGAGAGTAGAGTCCATAGAAGCTATTGGACCAAAATTTGAACTCCTCATATGTTTGACTTTTTCCTTATTCTCGCATCAAGGAGGTGATATCCAAGTCAGCCTGGCAGACATCATTGCTCATAAGAGTTTTGAGCTTCTTGGGAGGATCTTGATGAACGCCTTCTTGAAAAGAAGGAGCAGAAGACTGGGCGTCAGTTATACACGGGGATGTTCTCGTACTCGCCTCATTTCTCTTCTTCAATGTCTGGGTCTCTAACCCAGCCAGGTCAGACTTGGCCGAGGAAGGTCCATTGGTTCCTTTCTGGGAAGCATGCGCTATTGGCCCATTATACCCAAAGTTGGCTACATTCGAGGATGGTCCTAGGATGGACCTAATATCTATGTTGTGTAGATACCCTATTAAGATAAAGAGTCGTAACGGTCGACCGTTGATCATTGCAGACATTATGATTAGTTAAGAAAGTGCATTCATGGTGAAATGGTGGCAATTATGGAGGTTTGAAATGCAGGAATGTAAAGAGTTGCTTCTTAAAAGAGGCATTGAAAGGCATGGAGAGAGGACTATATAAAGGGGTTATCGTAAGAGGGATAACAAAGACATTCATCTTGGGTCAATACACATCATTAGTGTATACACCAAAATCCCCACATACAGTTCAGAAATCAAGCATTTGCGGCTCTCATTGTTCCTACAAGGAAGTCACTCGTTTTAGTGTTTTAGCAAGAAATTTAGGCTTAATAGCAATTTTGGTCCCCAATTTTTTCTTTTTAGTTTTTGTCCCCCTATTTTAAAATCTGGAATTTCGGTCCTCTTGTTTTCAATTATTTTTATTTTTGATCCCCTATTTTTAAAATCCAGAATTTTGGTCCCTCTATTTTAATTTTATTTTTATTTTTGGTCCTCCAATTTTAAGTTTGTTTTGGATTTTAGTCCCCTTCTCAATTGAGAAAAGGGACCAAAATTTCAAATTTTAAAATTGGAGGATCAAAATTCAACAAAAATGAAAATAGGGGGACAAAAATTGCAAATTTTAAAATAGGGGGACCAAAAGTAAAAAAAATGAAAGTAGAGGGACCAAAATTGCAATTAAGCCAAAAAATTATTTTGAGGAAAACAATTTTTTTACAAATCGTTCCTTACAACTTATGCATATAGATCTTTTTAGCCCATCCAGAAACAAGAGTTTTTGCGGAAATCTCTATAACCTTATAATTTTGGATGACTACTCTCACTTCACATGGGCATTATTCATATATCATAATAGAGAAAGGATTAAACATTTCATAAATTTGTAGTGATAATAGTGGGTATGGTATTCAAGACAATTTTCTCCCTCTACTAATTCCCCAACAAAAATATTCCAACCTTGAAATGAAGAACTGGACTAACAAGAAAGAATAACATCTACAAATTTAGCATGAGATAATGAATAGTTGTTAAACTAAAAAGGTTTTGGACCCCACAATTGATTTAGATATTTGAGGATGATAAGATAATGATTAAAAAATTAGTTTTAAACAATAGTTTTATTTATAAAACAATAGCAATCAACCAAACTTACCAAAACCAAATAAAAACTTAATGTCATGAAAACAAGATCAAAACTTTCCCTGTTTCTTATCCATGTATGATTGTAATCATTAGAAAACACCTTCATTTCATATCATATGTGTTTCCTTTTCTAACTATTCCTGATCAAGCCTAGGTAAAATTGTAAGAAGGGTTACATTTGTTTTTGGCTTAAACTCCTAGCCTTAGGCCTAGGGGCCTTGGCATTTGTTTCTAGTTTTTAGAATTTTTATCATGGGACCTTTGAAGAACTTGAATGGCTGGACTAAGGCAGGAAAAAAGAATAATAATTCGAATTTCCTACATGTTGGTTCAATCTAGAAGGAATCTGGAAAAGGTAAAATGGAGGGAGAAATCTTATCTTAATTCTTTTTCACTAATTTCCCAGACAGAATGAAAGCAAAGTAGCTGTTTTTTATTTTTAAGGATTATGGTACTATTTCTGAAGTCTTCATTCCTGTAAAGCTAGATAGAAGAGGCCATAGTTATGGCTTTGTGAGATTCAGAAACATTGATAATGAGAAGGTGATGGCAGCTAAGTTAGACAACATCTTTATCCAAGAACGTAAGATTCATGTTAATACCCCAAAATTTCAGAGAAGGGTTCATGTTGTTAGACAACATAATCAGATACCTTTCGGTGATAAGATGGAGAATCACAAACATGTTGTTGCTCCGATGAAGTCTAACCTTTCTTATGCTCAGGTCACTAAAGGTAACCAAACTGAAAATTGGGGTGGTAATAATCAGCGCTATCATCAGGTCCACAACATTCAGCCTCTGAGGAAATCTTTTAGAGAATCTAAACCTATTTTTTCTCACCTTATGTTTGACATGGATAGTCAACTTATTGCAAAATTTCCAAAGGTTTTGTGGAGGTTGTGGCTAAAACAAGCTCTTCGTATCACGTTTAAAACGATCTTCATAATCAAGGGCTTTTGCTCATCAAGGCTAGACCTTTAGGGGTTAACCTGTGTTACTTGGAGGATGTAAAATAAGGGGCAATTCTTGCTCTGATCAATGAAAAGTCAATGTGGGTAGAGAGGTGGTTTGATGATATTCACCCATGGACTCCAAAGGACATTGACAACGAACAGGTTACGTGGATGCGCTGCTATGGTCTTCCTTTACATGTTTGGACTAAATATTGTTTCCATTTTTTGTCTGGTTTAGTTTGGGAATTTATATGCATGGACAAAGAAACTGAGAAAATGGAGAACATGGATGTGGCAAGAATCATGATAAAAACAAAATATTCTATGAATCTGAATGAGGTGTTCAATATTGACATTAACAACCATAGTTTTTGTATCAAACTCTTTGAGGATATGCACGGTCCTTTGAGGCTTCCCAATCCGCTGGCTGAAACTAATGTGATTGATGAAAATTCATCAAAGGAAGAAGATGAGGACAATGTGTTCTATTCTAGTGAGGATGAGGAAGTGTGTGAAACTATTTTATCTGACCATAACAGTTCCCATAAAGTTGTTGGTGATGGGGATAGAACATATATCTTAGAGAATGTGGTTTTGCAGCCTAGCCTTAATGCCAATGGTTTAAATTTGGAAAAATACGAGAACAAAATTGCAGATGTTGATATGGACAAAATAGTTTTATCAAAAGAGGTCAGGGGTCCTTTGGGTGTTTCGACCATAGGGGTAGGTGGAAGTGTACATGCGTGCGCAGGGGAAAGTCTAATCAATAAAGTGGTGCCTTTATGTGGGACAGTGACTTTACACTTGGAGAGGGAACATTGTAATACTGAGGTATTATGAGGTGATAAGGCTATGTGAACAATGAAAATGAGATGGGCTTTGGTACCTTTGAATCTGACTCGATTTCAGTGTCTCTTGTTGGGCCGTTCCAGAATGTTATTGGTCCAAAACCAAGAAAAATGAAGTTAGTTGAGGACATTTATCATAACATTAAAATCCCTTACTCACCTTCTTACTTTTCACACCTTATACATGTTAACATAGTCAACAGGGCAAGTAGTCTAAATTTGCCTGTTGTTAACCCCTATGATCATATTGTTTATTCAATGAGAAATTCTAATTCTAATTTTTCTGGTGGCTCCATTCTTTGCGGTGAATCAACCAACGATTCAGTTATTGTTGTAGGAAATTCCAGAGTTAGGAATTCCATTGATAATATCCCTGCTCGTATTTGGAATTCCATCAAGGAACTAGGGATTAAAGGCAATGTAGAAGATAATGAGTTCGAAGATTTAATCAGGAACATGGAAGATTGAGATAGAATTGCTTTTGATGCTATGAAGGAGGTAGTTATGGATCCATCATGAATGTGTTATCTTATAATATTCAGGGGAGTGGGAGCGTTTTGAAAAGATGAAGGCTCAAACAAATCATTGTTTCGGGTAAGGCAGACCTTTTTTCCTTTAAGAAACCAAAGCTAGTTCTATGAATAAGGTCCTTGTTTAGAGCATTTGGGGGGATGAAAATTTTGAGTGGTCTGCCCTTAATTCTATTGGTCATTCAAGCGGAATCCTTTCCATTTTGAAGAAAGATGTGTTTTCTCATATACATAGTTTCAGGGGTAATATATTTTTGGGTGTTGTTGTTAAGCGGAAGGGCACCTTTCTGTATCTGGTTAATGTTTATGCTAAATGAAATTTAGAGGATAAGAGGCTTTTATGGTCATAACTCATCAGTTTAAAACATCGATCAGGCTCAAGTAATTGGATTGTTTGTGGTGATTTTAACTCTGTCAAATATGAGGAGGAAAGGCGTGGTAGAGGATTGGGTAATGGTATTAAAATGGAGGAATTTGATGACTTTATCGATACCATGAATCTCGTTGATGTTCCGCTTATTGGGGATCGTTTTACTTGGTTTAAACTGAATGGAGAAGCTTGTAGCAGATTGGATAGGATCTTGTTACCGGAAAACCTCATCAATTCTAGGAATGTGGTAGCTCAAAAGGAGGGTAATATAGACATTTTGAATCATAAACCAATATGGATTGTGGAAAATTGTTTGAATTGGGGTCCCAAGTTGTTTAAGACTTTAAATTTTTGGTTCGAACATCCGGATTTTCTAAGGTTTATCGAAACTGAATGGAAATTGTACAACTTTGAGGACAGGCCTGTGCATACTTTATGCAGAAAGTTTCAAGCTCTTCGGAATAGAATCAGATGGTGGAATAAATCTATTTTTGTTATTCATGATTTGAAGCTGGAGGAAGAGGTACATAACCTTAATGATTTAGAAGTCATTATCTTCCAAAACGATGATCATGTTCCAGTTGATCTGCTCAATAAGTGTAAGTGCGTCAATGAATCAGTTTGGAATAAACTGCTTATTAAGGAGAGTATTCTGAATTAGAAAGAAAGAACTAAGTGGATTAAGGATGAGGATCTGAATTTCAAATTCTACCAATCCGTGTTGAAAACCAAAACTAAAAGAAATTCCATTTCAGCAATTAGAGTGAATGAGGTTTTATTGGAGCACGTCGAATCAATTAAGCATGTTGCTGCTGATCATTTCAGGGACAAATTTTCTAAGCAAATGATTTTGGGTAATGATATGAATTGGTGGGATGTCTACAAATTTTATAGTGAAGAAGCTTTGATGTTAAAAGCATATTTTTCGTTGGAAGAAGTCAAAAATATTGTGTTTGATTGCGAAGGAGACAAGAGCCCGGGTCCGGACGGATTCAATCTTCTGTTTATCAAACATTATTGGCATTTGGTGGGTTTGGATATCTTAAATTGTCTCTTAGATTTCCAAAAGTGTGGTGATCTCCCTAAGGTTATGTCATCTTCTTTCATCGCTCTTATCTCGAAAGTGGAAAGTCCTCAACTCATGGAAGACTTTCGTCCCATTTGTCTCATTGGATGCGTTTACAAGATTCTTGCTAAGGTTTTGGCTTCTCGCTTAAGTAATATAATTGGTAAGCTTGTTTCTCCTTCACAAACCGCATTCATTCCCGGTAGACAACTTTTTGATGGTGTCCTTATTGCTAACAAAATTTGTAATTTCGCAACTAGAAACAAAAGACAATGTTTCTTTTTCAGGGCAGATTTCTCCAAGCCTTTTGATTGTGTTGATTGGGATTTTTTTGACTAAGATTATGATAGCTATGGGTTTTGTTAACAACTGGATTATGTGGATTAAAGGAAGAATTTTTCAAAGTTTCTTATCGGTCATCATCAATGGGAGCCCTTCGGTCGATTTTAAAGCTTCTAGAGGCATTCGACAAGGAGATTCGCTATCTCCATTTCTTTTTGCCTTGGTGGTTGAAGGTTTAGCTATCCTAGTTTAAAGAGTTTCAAATTTGGGGATGTTGACCGGCTTTAGCATCAATAATTTTTCAACTCAAAATCTTTTACAATTTACGGATGATACTATTCTTATTTGTGAAGCTTCTTGGCCTAACATGTGGGGTCTTAAGATTATTCTTTGAGGTTTTGAGCTCATTTCAGGTATGAAACTTAACGCTTCTAAGAGTTGAATGTTTGGCATTGGAGTTGAGGATTCCTTCATGATGGAAACAACTCGTTTTCTTGCTTGTTCTAGGAACATTATACTATGCCTTTCAAGTTTCTTGGTTTAGTCATTGGTGGTAATCAAAGAAGAGTGTCTCTTTGGAAGCCGGTTATCGAAATAATTCAATCCATTTATCAATTTGGAAAGGTAGATTTCTTTCAATTGGAGGTCGGGTTACCCTTATGAATTCGGTTTTATCTAGCCTTCCAATCCATTACCTCTCTTTTTATAAGGCTCCAAAGAAGATTGTTCATCTTATTATTAGTATCCAAAGAAGATTTCTTTGGTCAGGTCTAGCGGATAAAATGAGTTTGATGTTGATTAGTTGGGATACATGTTGCAAACCGAAAGATCTTGGAGGCTTGGGTATTAGAGATATTGGTCTTTTTGACAAAGCACTCCTTACTAAATGGTGTTGGAGAATCGGGGTTGATTTTAAGGCGGTTTGGAGAAATATTCTTGAGGCTAAATATGATAATCTCCCTCTTTGTTTATCATCTAATGTTACAAATGTGTCAGTTAAAAGGAAATCATTATTGTGGCGAGATTTACTCTCTTTTGCTTTTAACTTGGATGAGGGTTGTTTTTCAAAGAACCTGGGGTATCGCATTGGCGTTGGCAACCTTATTCTGTTTTGGCTTTCCCCTTGGTGTGAGAGTGAACCGTTGGCGATTACTTTTACCAGTCTCGTTAATTCTGCTGTCAATTAATCAACATCTATTGTTGACTTCTCTTCATTGATTGATGTTGCCTGGCAGTGGCAGATTTACTTGGACGATTTTACGAATCAACATCAAGTTCAACTTGACTTTGTTCGATTATTGCAGTGCATCCAGCCATGGAACTGTCGAGAAAATTGTGGTGATGAGTTTTATTGGGCTCTTGAAGACGATGGTAGGTTGTTTCTGTTAAGTCGTGTTACAAAGAAATTTATGTTTTCGAGTCGCTTCCGGTGTTGGATATCGATCATAGGCTTGCTTTAGATTTTTCTTTGGGATCAAAAGCACCTTTGAAGGTGAAAGTCTTTGCGTGGAGATTATTGATTGATGGCCTTCCGTCTCGCGGTACTTTACCTCATAGCAGAATCATTTCTAATGATCATAATAAGGTGTGTGTTTTTTTTTGTTTTGACTCAATTGGACACACTTTTCATCTTTTCTTCTCTTTTCCTAAGATTTCGATAGTTTGGAATCGCTAGGCGGTTTGGTTGGTCATTTTGTTGCCTAGAGGAATTTTTAGTTACCGTTTTTATTTGAGTGGTATCTTGTTGGTGTATTTGGAACTATAGAAATAGTATTATTTTTAAGGATGTCATTTTTGATCCGGGAACCATTTTTATAGGATTATGTTTTACTCCTGGTTTTGGTTTCCGAAGTCTTGTAAACAATTTCCAAATTGTTCGTTTTTTGATTGGCTTCACCATCCTATAGATTTTTTGTAATGTTATCTTGGGTTTAGGAAAACTTGTTGGTATATCGTGGATCTTGTTTATAGAGTTGAAGTACCCCTAAAGTGCTTCTGTATATATATTCAGTTTGATTATAAGAAGAAAAATAAAAAGATAGTTATTAAAAATATCTTTTTTTCCTGGGTTTTCGGAATCACTTAGCCGATAATCAACACTATTTCGAGCAGAGACGTTACGATAATCAAATATGAAACTATTACTCAGTGTTGTTAGGATCACTAAGCCGATGGTCTACACTATTTTGGAGATGAGACTTATGGTATCCTGCCATGTATTTTCCTTCAACTTTTAGGCATTTGAGAGAAATTAAGGACTCAAAAAATGACATTATGATTGTTGGGTTATGATGACATATCAATGTTTTTGCTAGACTATACACGTATGACGTATGACTAGCCGACGAAGTTGATGATATTTATAACCATGGAAAGTGTTGTATTAATATGGATATAATTTCCTCATTATTTAATATCATTTAATTCTTTTTAGATGGAATATTATTTAAGTGTTATCTTGGGATTATTTGTTCTGTAGGCATTCAAATTCAGAAGTGTGTTGTCAATCTGAGAGTCATTTTCAAAATATTTTCTTTCAAATTATAATTATACAATTGACATTGTCTAAATGGGGGATTGTTAGAAGTATTTTTCTAGGCTACAATCAATTGTAGATTTTAATTTTATAAAATGTGTTGATGTTGTAAAATGTGATATAGCGGAAGATGTTTAATCCTAATAATAATAATGGACTTTAAACACTAATTCTGATTTATGTAGAATAAAATATATGTCCAACATCTAGGATTAATGATGGTGATATTGGAGTTGTTATTTGTAATATCCGTATTTTATTAAGTGCTCTGATAATATTAAGTGAGATCAACTGAGTTCTAGTATACTCTGAGGATTATTTGTTAAGATAATTAGAGCAACTGATGAGCTCATATTGAATTAATTAATATTATATGACTATGAAATTTTATTAATTAGTGCATTAGAGACTTTTTGGATACCCTTAATTTTGGACAATTAGTGTTACTAACTTAATGATATTGTTATATATATCATTTTCTCTTGTCATTCCCTCATTAGTAAATAAAATAGAAAGATAGAAAGAGCAAGCATAGAGAAGGAAGATAAGAAGAAGGAAACCCTAGAGTGGAAAAGAGCTTGGATCATCATCTCCTATTCACCAAATCATCCCAACTTCTTCATATTCATCCTTTGCTAAGGTGATTTCTAGTTAGATGCTTTAAGTTGTGGAAATTAGAGTTGTGGGAACTTAGGTTAGAAATTGATAAAAATGCGTAATTTGATAAATCAATGTTTCTAACGGTTAAAATGTAAAAATAATCGGGTAGTATAGTTAGGTTATGTGTACATTGAACCTATAATGCTTGCTATGTTGTTCCATTGAGATTTTGTGGAAGTTTTTAGATATTTTGGAAGTGCAAAACGCAACAGCAAGGTTGATGCTTCACGCAGGTTCGTCGGACGATTGATGTGCTTTGTCGAGTGAAGGTTGCCTCGCTCGCGTCTCGTTGGGTAAGTAGACGAGCGAACGAAATTATGAGCTACTGGAATAGGTATTATGACTCGCCTCTGTCTCGCCAGGAGAAAGGTATGTTTCGCCAGACGAAAGAGAAGGTTCGTTGGACGAACTGCAGACGAGCAAGAGAAATTCTTTAATTTTAAATGTTCGAATAATCATATCTTATGACTCGGATGTCCGATGGAGGTGATCTTGATATAGATAGAAAGTTGTGAATATATTTTGTGCACTGGAGAGTGAATCTATTGGCATATGATTGAAATTAATAAATTTGTGGGATTAACTAATTCGGGAAATTAATTAATTTGGGGGATTTAATTAAGTGTGATATTGATTAAATTGTGAAATTTATTTAATTGTGTTAATTAAATGAAATTGAAGAGTTATGTAATTGGGAATGTATATAATTAAAAGCTTCAAGATATGAGAAGTGAGAAAAACCTTAGATCAATGGAATAACCTAGAAATGTAACTAGGTCTTGATAGAGGTTTAGATGATAATGCTTAGGCATCGATGCTACAAGAGTATCTTTGGTGAGTAGTTGTTAGCGGAGGTTTGAGGCTTAGCTTGAGAGTTCCTCCGGAGTAGTATGTTTTATCCTTTAATAAATAGTTGTGACCCGTGTTGAATATCCCCATGTATAGGATGACCGATGAAAGTATTTATTAAGTAGTAAATTTTATCCCTTAATAAATAGTTGTGATCCATATTGAATACTCTCTTGCGTAGGGTGGCCGGGAAAAGTATTTATTAAGTAAGTAACCATGACCCATGTTGAATATCCTCTTGTGTAGAATTGCTGGAGAAAGTTACTTAGTGGAGGGTATTAGTGACCCATGTCGATATCTCAATTGTGTAGGGGTGGCTGGGGGAAATATTCCTTGGCGTGTTTCACGATTAATGATAAGTCTTGAGGTGGACATTACATTGACTCCCACGGGAAGCAAATGATAATTCTTGAGGTGGGTATTACATTGAGTCCCACCTGAAGCAAATGCATGTCCTATCTAGTGAGAGCTGAGTTTTTGAACTCATGGACATGGTTCCATGTAGTGTGAGATTGTGAACTTAAGGTCTTATCCCTCCCCCTGACTTGAGTTAGGATTGGTTAGAACCTTGTAAATCCGAGAGAATCCATAAGATAGGGAACTCACTGAGATTATTATCACACCCTACTGTTGTTGTTGTTTTATAAGTATCATTTGCAAATTTGATTTACAAGTGGAACTTGTCGCTCCCACCCGATGACACAGGGCCAAGAGGGGTACAGACGCGAACGGTCGGTGAAAGGAGAAGAGAACACACAAGGGTGAACTCAAAAAAAAGAAAAGAGTTGCCAACTAGGCATTTTTATCCCGGAGGAAAGGTAATGCTGCATAGACCTAGAAAGATGTGGATAAGACGGTTGCGAACCAGAGAAACTGAGAAAGGGGGTTGGTTACAAACTGGGAAGGTATTAGCACCCAGATTGTCCGCCGTACTCGACGGGATCCACACTTAAAAGATTTGTGTTTTAAAGGGGTAGTGTCAGTGCAATTTGTGTATCAAGGCTGGAAAGAATGCAAGTGTCAGTGTAAAAGAAATGTGAAGTGTATAAGAGAAGTGTTAGTGTAAGAACAAGGATGGAATGCTCAAGACCATGAGGCTTGAAGAATGATGCTGGAAAGAGGGGGAATATACAAAGACTTTTGTTCGATAACTGTTAAGTTATGCCTACGTATCCTCTCGTGCAATGAGGAAGTCAGAACACCGTAGTTCGACCCAAAGATACTGAAAGGTAAATTGACTTGTGAACTGCTTACTTGTCTATGCTCAAGTGTATGACCTGTCTGGCTCAGGTGCTAACTGTCTTGCATTAGACGGAAGAAGCAAGTTCTCGTTTGTGAGTGAAGGTGATGAGAAAAGAATCCCGGAGGAGACGATTATTGTTTGTTTTTGAGTTTTCAGTCTTTTATTGCTTTTGAAAGTTTGTCATAAGAAAATGAGCTTAAGACTAAACCAAGGGTTAGTAAACTCATCACATCCTCCCTCTGATTAGGGGTAATGAGAATACCTTAAGCATGAAGTAAGCACCTCACACTTAATCACCATGGTATAGGATTAAGATCATTAACCTACTTGTGATTAATTAGATGTTTTTGTTGTTCTTGTTTAGTGTTAAGTAATGAGATTAAGCCATAATCAAGGATTTAATGGACTCATTACACCATCCTAATAGAAGGATAATAGATGAGAACATTTAAGCTGAGGAAGACTCCTCAACTTAATCCATGATTAGGGATTAACCTCATGACAAAACAAAGCCTTTATTAGGTGGATTTTAGTTAATGGTAAGATGAAGAAATGATTTTTATGGTTTGCAAGACAACTTGAGGGGGACTTGTCCATTAACACTAGGGTTAGTCCTTCTTAACCAGTTAAGGAAGAATTAGAACCCTAATGCAAGGCCCAAGTTACAAGCTTGATGTCTTAGTGATTATTAGATGAATTGATTAAAGGATGTAAACACATTAAGGGTTTAACACTTAGGATTAAAGTTATACACTCCATCCTAATAGAAGGATGCAGGCATAAGCTTAATCACAAAGCCTTAAAGCCTTTAGGGTTTAGTCCTTGATTATGAGATGAGAAGAGAAGACTCAAAGAAGACACAAAGGTAAAAGCTAAATGGGGGACTAATCAAACCCTAATTGTGATCATGCTTGGTTGTTCCTAGGGTTAATGAGGCTTGCAAGAAGATCTTCAGAGGAGCCATCAGGAAAGAAACAGATGAATGGAGAAAGAAACAAGGAGAAGCAAAACAACTTGCTTCACTTAAGAAGACAAGTTGCTTGAAGAAAGAAGGTAGGAAGAAACATGAATGAGCAAGCTCACTCAAATACAAAGACAAAATTCAGCAATGATGCATAGGAGAGATGAAGAGAGATTGTGAGAAGTGAAGGCAAATTCACTTCTCTAAACAACTTACCACCTGAAAAGTTAGCAAAAGAAAAGAAATGCAATGCAAATGAGATGAAATGTCATGATGCAAACCAAGGTCAGAAGCATAGGCATGATGTTAATGATGCTAAGAGAGAATGCAAACACATGACAAGGGATGAGAGTGATCAAACAAGCATAAGAATGCAAATGAGGCATGCCTTGAACCATAAGGGTTCATGAATGTTTATGAAATGAAATGAACATATAACATGGCAAAGGAATGATGCAATGATCAAACATGATTCTAATATGTCCTAAGATGTATTATGAATCATGTGGAATCACAAAATGTCATGGCAAGTCATTGGATGCAAGCAAATGAGAGATGGATGCAAAAGAAAGCACAAATTAGGGTTACATACATCATGCAATGCAAAAATTCAAAACCAGAAGCAAATGACATGATAAAAAATTGAAAATGCAATCAAAGATACCCTAAACCTATACAAGTTCACTGCCCAAAGGAGGGGACCTAACTCTTAACCTAGTGAAAGTTATGAATTTCCTAAGTTGGCTAGGGTTTTAAGGTACCTCACCATGAAAAATGCAAAACAAATTGAAAATGGAAGATCAAATCAAACAAATTTTATCCTATAAACTACATGCCATGAAGGATGCAATGCAAGAAGAACCATCATCAAACCCTCAATGGTTAGGCAGAATGGATTTTTCAAAGTTTGCACAAAAATATTGCCTCAAAATGAATTTAATTCCAATGAAAATGATCAAAAGGCATCACGAACTAAAAAGAAATTTGCTTTGAGAGTTGGATAATGTTTCTAAATGTTTTTAAATGCAATGTGAATTTTTTGGTGATTTTTAAATACCTAAATGCATTTTTTAATTAATTAATTTTCATTAACTAATTAAAAATAAACATTTAAATGATTTAAAAATAATTTTTAATGCAAAAAATAAAAATAAAAATATTTTTGGTTTCTGAAAATTAATGAAATGCTTGACAAAAAGTTTCAGAATTTTTAAATGTATTTTGCTATTTTTAATAATTCGTAGAAGTTAAATACAAAACAAATAAAATTTAAATGAATTTAAATGAAAAATGAGAAAGTCAAACAATCCAAGGGCTGTGGTTCAAACTCAGGGACGCGGGAATTGACTTAGCGCGCAAACAAACGGCCATAATTCAAACTTCCTTAATTATGATTAAACCCTAATCCTGAACCCTAATCACTTTCAGATGACCGGAACAGTGTTCCGGTCATCTTCTCCGGCAAGCTCCTCACCCCATCTCCCTCAATACGCAACCCCAAGACCCCTAAAGCTCCAGAAATGATCCTCTCCTCATCCCCAGCAAGAATCAAACATCAAAACTCATTTATGCAAACTCAAAATCATGAATCGAAGCAAAACGGAAAGTATGGCAAAAATTTCAGAAGATCAATACATGCTTAATACTTGACTATTTTCAAAACTAAACACATCAGCATCATCAGTGAATCATGGAGAATCAATTAGTAACTTAAAAACACGTTTCTGGAAAAATTGTTCTTGATGATACCTGAACTGAAGCTTTCGAAAATGGTGCTTCCTGGCCAGTTCTTTGCTTCAAACAAGCTCCAATGATCCTCCCCAGAAGTTTGTGATGCTTGGCTGGAGTTTATATGGCCTTAAAATGAAAATGGCAGAGGTTCAGTTTGTGAAGTGTGGAAATCGTGTTTTTGATTCAGGGCTTTTTAGGGCAAGCTGATGGTTGGGAAATGATCAGTGGATCATGGTGAGTTGTTCTGTGGAATTTGTTTGAAGGTTTGTGGCTTATGTGATGAGTTTCGAATGAAAATGCAAAGAGGGAGGTTTTTGTGAATGCTCTCTTGTGGGAGGTTTCAGCCTGGCTTCTTGTGTGAAATGGCTTGCTTGAGGTCCACATAACATGTTCTGATTGGGCAGAGAGTTGTTGTGGAGCAGTGTGATTGGTATGGCTCAAGTTGCAAAAAGTCAAGCAAGTTGTACTTGGAGGTATGGGCAAGTGGCAGGCTGGTTTAGGGGCATGGCTTGGTTCAGCTGAGATCATGGAATGCTTGTGGATCAGATTTTGTGAACTGAGGCAAGTGGATGAGAAGCTATGGAGCTTTTTGCAATTTTGGGGAAGTTTTGCCCTTTTGGAAATTCTTGAAGCATAAGTCATGAAACTTGGAGATTCTTTGGTGCATTCTGATTTTTAGGTCATGGTTTATGTTTGTGCAAAGGTTAGAAGTCACATTGAAGTCACATAAAGGCTTGGCATGAGGTTTTGCAACTTTGCCTCTTTGGTACAAAACTTGAAATTATGTGATTTTGTCCGACTTTGACAAGCCATAACTTTTGATCCAAAATGAATTAGAATGAGTTCTTGTACTTTTTGAAAAGGGAATGATCCATTCTACAACTTTCATGACCAAAGTTTTCTCATTTGAAGCATTTTTGAATCAAAAAGAAAGGGTTGAAAAACTTTCCCAAAATGGCAAGTTTGCATTACAAGTCACTTTCCCAAAAAGGCAACTTTGCAAATGGCTTGAAATTCTCCAATTTTGTGAACTTATAACACCTTCTATGATCAAATAAAGATCATACATATCCAAAATGATGGAGAACACCCTTTGGTTGGGTCATTGGGGGCCTCAGATGCCCTGATTTTGCACTGACTTGCTCAAGAAGTCAACTCTTGATTAGATGCCTTCCCCATTGAATTTTTTCATGAAAATTGATATGCATGATCCTTATAACATATAGAGACCAATAGAAATAAGAATGACCAAAAAAAATTGGAGTTATGGCCTCTAAAACCAAAACCCTAATTCTAGGTCATCTGTGCAGTTAAACCTGGCTCTGCTTCCATGCCTTTCTCAGTTCTTGTGATTCTTTGACTTTTTTGACTTTGTGAGGATATAGTATGATGCTTGAACACACATGGACCCATTTGAAGTGATTGAAGACCTTTGGAGTGGCTCAAATGGCTTAGGGATGGCTCAGATCACAAACCCTAGATGCAGATGACTTAGAAACAATGCAGTGGAACAAAAAAATGCAATATGGGATGCTATGATTGAATTTATGCATATGAAAAGATCACAAGCCATGGTGAAGTGGGTGAGGGCAAATTTGGGGTGTTTACAGAACTATGCTTGGATGTTTCAAGAGAAGCTTAGTTTTAGTTTTTCTGTTGTGTATTATTTCTTGTACAATGAAAGATATTATACTTCGATCTTAATTTTTATTGTTTTGGTTAATTTTCATGCCTTGTACCATAGATTTTATTTATGTTTCTAGAATTGGTCAAATATGTGAATTACGTCAATAGATACTTATGGTGGTGTCAATACCAATTAATACTTGTATAGTATTATTCTAGCTATATATTATATAGGACGTTACATTATTTTATAAATATGATATGTCCTCTTTATTGTCACACTGAATCGAATTAAACTCCATTAAAAACTCTAAATAAGTGTGTTTTAATATAATTTATATTATTTAAGCATTGCTCTATAAAAATATCTAAATATTAAAAAAATTTACTATCTAGATTGTTATACATTAATATGTTTAAAAAATATTAATATCTACATTTCAAAGTATTGTTTTGCATTATGATTTATCTTATGTTGTCTGTGGCATTGTTTAAAGATGAATGTATAAATTTGTTTAAGTTTACATAAAATTGAAATGCTTAGTACATATTTAAGCAAGTTATTTGTAACAATCTTTCATTACATCTTAAAATGTCTCTTCTTAATATAGGTGGAGTCACTACATGTATAAAATAGTCCCTTGCAGGATAATATTGAATTCAGATCCCAATAGAAAATTTTAAAAAATTAAGAGATATGGACTATTGTGACACCGCCTCACACATTTCGTTTTTCATAACCATAACCATTACGTGGATTGTGTTGAAGATTCTGAAAAGGATGAATTAATGAAAACACCACTTACTCATAATAGTTATGTATACCGATTGATCATGAGATATTAAAGTCTTGGAAGTACTGGTAAGAGCAGTTCCATTTTTTAATCTCCCAACACCGAACTTGTTATTAAGGAAGAAAATGTAGAAAATCAAACCAGTTATAGTTAACAAATCTAGGATTGTAGTACCACAATCATCAATGTTCATCTTCATCATCAAACTAAAACCGTGCTTAGTTAATTAACTAGACCTAGGAAGTATTTTTTTACCGTCTTCGGCTTAAATCCCTAGCCTTAGGGCTAGGGGCCTCGGCAGTTTGAAGATCTTCTCTTGGTTCTTGTTGGGTTTTTTTTTCTTTGAGTTATAAGACTTGGAGATGAACTGGACGAAAGTGGATCGTAGAAGAAGGGTAGAAGATAGATTACATGTCTCAGTTTGGAAGGAGAACAATGGAAAACAAGTTAGAAGCCAAGAAGAGTTGTCATCTATTTTCTTCACTGAATTTCCAGAACATTATGAATTTCTAGACCATTATGGAGCTAGGGATATGGCTGAAATTTTCAAGGAACCTGGTATTCTGCATGAGGTATTTATCCCGACTAGGAGGGATAAAAGGGGTAAGAGATTCGGATTTGTGCGATACAGGAAAGTGGAAGATGAGAGAACCTTGTCTGTTAAGTTAGACAATATTCAGATTAATGGCAGTAAGATATTTGTGAATTCGCCTAGGTTTAGAAGAGGTGGTGAGGAAGAGATTAGTCGCATTAACAGGAAAAATTATTTGGTAGAAAATGAAGCAAAGAGGAGGAACCAAAGAGTGAAGGGGAAGTCGTATATAAAATGGACTTCGTACGTGGATGTTGTGCGGAAGCCGTATAACAAAGGAACTTCCTACGTGGATGTTTCAAGAGGATATGATGTTCCCAAATCATGTCATCATCAAAACTATAAGCAGGGTGGTGTTGGATTGGTGTATAATGTTGACTCTAAGGAGCTCAAAAGGTTTGAAGAAGCGTTTGTCAGAGTGGTAAAGACAACGTGAAACACATATAACATTCAGAGTATATTGAACAATGAAGGGTGCTTCCATATTAAAGCTAGAGCAATGGGAGCCAATTTGTGTCTTCTTGAGGATTTAGTTCCGAATGCAGTGAGATTGTTGATACAAGAGGAGGAAGATTGGGTATCAATGTGGTTTGAAGATATTCAACAATGGTCTCAGGCGGAGGTGGATATGGAGAAGTTGACGTGGGTGAAATGTTATGGGGTACTATGTCACGTTTCGAAACATGAATTCTCCAATTTTATATCTGGTAGGATCGGTAAATTTGTGTGTTGTGACGTTGCAACAAAGTCTCAAGCCACATTTGATGTTGTAAGGATTCTTATCAAAACCAGATATACTGGCAATCTGAATGAGGTTTTCAATGTGGATGTCAATGATAGAATATTTACCATTAAAATGGTGGAAGATAATCATGGCCCGAAAAGGATTAGTATGACTCGTAAAAATGTTGAGATGGAAGAATCATTTTATCGGAAACAGAAAATGAATTAGATGATGAGGAGGGTGGTGATGTGGGCTTAGATTCTAGTAGCTCCGATGATGGGACAGAAGTAGATTCTGGTGATGATAATGGTGTAGGGTTGGAGATTTTTGGTAATCTCGATAAGCAGGCAAACATAAATGAGGGAGAGCTTATCGAGGGAGTAGAAGAGGAGTACATAGGGGTCAAAGGCTTCACACGAGAGGTTGGTCCGGATAAAGTCAAGGGAAAAGGTGTTATGTGTTGTGAAGAAAATCCTATGATAAAAAAGGTAGTGGTTGGTAGTAGCAGGGAGAAATAGATATGTGGTGTTGGCAATACTATGGTGCGGGAGGCATTTATTATTGGTGACAAGGTTAAGGCAGTGTCAGGTCAGAAAGAGGGTAGAGGTAATGTTAGGGGCGAGAAACGAGGTTTGAGTGGCTCTAGAAAAGGTGGAAAAAAGAAAAAATATAATAACAAAGTAAATAGAGGTGTTGGGCTTAATGTTAATGGTGAGATGATCCAAGGTTTAATAAGTCCTGATCCTATTTCAGAATCGGATGTGAGGCCTTTTCTAAATCGGTTTTACCAATTAGCCACAAGGAGCCCATTTCAGCTATGCTCATTTGGAAGAAGAAATATCTATCTGATATTTATGATAAGATAAGGATTCCCTTTGCCCCTTCTTATTATTCATCACTTATTCACGACTCATTCCAGAACAAATCTAATTAGGATAAAGGAGGGGATGAGGTTGATCCTATTGTGTTATCTAATCCCCAGTTGTGTGGATCTCTCACGGATAAAGACATGGAGGTGTGCAATAACAGGGTTAGGAAGAAGTTATAAGGGGTTCCAGCTAAGGTTTGGGAGATGATGAAGACGATGGATATTGAAGGGGAGGAAGATGATGAGGTGTTTGAAAACATAATTAGAGGATTGGAAAGATCAGATAGATCCAAATTTGAGGATAAGCAAGAGGCAGAAATTAGGGTCTTATGAATTTAATGACCTATAATTTTTGTGGGAGTAATTCTTCAGTGAAAATCACAAGACTGAGGCAGTTGATTTATAATGATAAGGTGGAGTTTTTAATGTTACAAGAAACAAAACGACAAAGTGTCAATGAAGATTTTGTTAGAAGTGTGTGGGGTAGTGAAGAGTTTGGTTGGTCTTATAGTAGTTCCAATGGCCAGTCAAGTGGCATTCTATCTATATGGAACAAGAATGTGTTTAATCATGTATTTAGCTTTGCTAGTAAAGGTTTCCTTGGTGTGCACGGGCTCTGTAGAGGTAATCCTTTTTTTATGGTAAATGTATATTCAACTTGTTTTCTGAGTGTGAAGAGAAGAATGTGGGAAGATATTATTAACTTGAAGGCATCATATTCAATGGGGGAATGGATATTAGGGGGTGATTTTAACAGCATAAAATCTAGAGACGGGAGGAAAGGAAAAAGCATATATTGTTTAGTGGATATGTAAGAGTTTAGTTCATTCATTGATGTTATGGAGTTGGTAGATTTACCTGTTGTTGGTAACAGATTCACTTGGTTTAATTCAAGTGGGTCTTGTAAGTTTAGGTTGGATCAAATTCTTGTTTCAGAAGAATTATGTAGGGACTAGAGAGTGGAAGTACATAAAGTTGGTTTAAGGGATATATCGGATCATATGTCGGTGTCGCTTAGTATTAATATCTTAGATTGGGGGCCGAAACCATTCAAAAGCTTCAATGTGTGGTTTGATCACCCGAAGTTCTTACATTTTGTTAAAGAGGCTTGGGAATCATTTATGTTTGAAGGTAGTGACTGCTATGTGTTTACTCAGAAGCTGAAAGCTCTTAAAGTTAAGCTGAAATGGTGGAACTTAAACGTGTTTGGTATTGTGGACCTTAAAGTTAATGGTGATGTTGCAAGACTCAATCAAATTGAAGATATCATGGTTGAGGGTGATATAGATGATTCAGATTCCTTGTTAAAGGAGAGATGTGATGCTCAGGATGGTGTGTGGAAAAACTTAATATCCAAAGAGAGTATTATCAATCAAAAATCCAAATCAAAGTAGGTGGCAGAGGGTGATAACAATACAAAATATTTATTTGATTTTGAATTCTAGAAGAAGGGCCAATTCAATTTCCACCCTTAATGTCCGTCTCAATCAGGAGGCCAGTGTGGATACAATTAAAGAAGCAGTAGTGCAGCATGTTAAGAAGAAATACAGGGATCATTCAGAAGACTTCATTAGGATGGATCTTTCTGATATTTACAAATTGAGTGGGGAGGATTCGGCTAGGCTCGAAGAACCGGTGTTAGATGATGAGATTATTGAGGCTTTAAATTCCTGTGGAAGCAACAAAAGCCCAAGGCTTGATGGGTTTAATATAGGCTTTATAGAGAAGACATGGGATATTATAGGTGTTGATCTTATTAAGTGTATTACTGGGTTTTTTTGAAACTGTTGTATTTCCCAAAGTTGTATGCTATGCATTTATTGTATTGATACCAAAAAAGGAGAAACCTCAAAATCTTGATGAATTTAGACCAATTAGCTTGGTGGGTTGTGTTTATAAAATTGTTTCAAATATTTTTGCAGGAAGACTGAGGAGGGTAATTGGGAAGTTGGTATCAAAGTCACAATCAGCTTTTATTCCAGGTAGACAACTTTTAGACGGGGTCCTCGTTGCTAATGAAGTTATGGAAGCAGCAACAAAGATTGGAAAAGTGGGTTTTATGTTCAAAGTTGATTTCTCACAATAATATGACTATGTAAAATGGAGTTTTATGATAGAAGTTTTGGAGGCAATGCATTTTGGTCCTAAGTGGATTGCTTGGATTAAAGGATTCGTTTGTTATAGCTTTTATTCGGTTTTAGTTAATGGAAGTTCTTCAAGGGATTTTAAAGCTTATAGGGGTCTTGAACAGGGGGACCCGTTATCTCCATTCCTATTCGTCTTGGTTACGAAATGTTTATCTTTATTGGTTAAACGGACGACAAGTAACCTGAGTTTTAAAGGGTTGAAGTTTGATGAAAAGAGTGAAGTCAGTTTATTGCAATTTGCTGACAGACACTTTATTTGTGTGCGACGATTCTTGGACAAATCTGTGGGCAATGAAATCTATTCTAAGGGAATTTGAATTGGCAACTGGTTTGAAAGTAAACTTTTGGAAGATCAACATCATCGGATTAGGTATGTGTGATCAAAAGGTAAGTGTAGCTTCTTCTTTTTTAGCCTGTAGAGTTGGAAGATCCCATTTTATGTTTCTGGGGCTGATTATTGGAGGTAAGCATAAGAGAGTGTATTTTTGGAAACCGGTTATAGAGACGTTTAAGGCTCGACTATCATTGTGGAAGGGAAGATTACTATTAATAAGGGGTAGGGTAACATTGATAAATTCGGTGTTAACGAACCTTCCGGTCCATTATTTGTCATTTTTCTTAGCTTCGGTCAAAGTTGTGAAAGAAATACAATCTATACAAAGCAGGTTTCTTTGGGCAGGAGGTCGAGAGAGGATATATTTGCATTGGGAGAGATGGATCCAGGTTAATAAACCCAAAAATTATGGCGGCTTGGGCATTAAAGATATGGCTACATTCAATAGAGCTTTAATTGCAAAATGGTTGTGGAGAGCTGTTAACGAACATGATGTGGTTTGGAGTAGTTTATTGAGAGCGAGATGCGGTATTGTTAGAAATTGTATCATGTTAGGCCATAAGTTTGTTAGGCCTCAAAGGTGGTCCTTGTGGTGGAAAGATTTCGTCTATTTGGGTGATCCTTTTAGAGAGGGTGGTGTGTATGGCACGTTTGCATGGCATTTGGGGGATGGTTCAGAAATTCTATTTTGGCACTCCATATGGATAGGGAATAAACCATTGAAGCTCCAATATTCGGTTTTATATGAAGATTCACCTTTGAAACATATTTTGGTTAAAGATCGTGGCAGGTGGGAAGGGTCGACTTGGATTTGGGATCTTGTAGGTTGCAATGTTGTATAGGTGGTTTCTAATGAGGTAGTCGTGGTTGAATTGCAGGATGTTGAACAAAAAATTTCCAAATGAAGTTTCAAGGGATGATATTAGATGGCAATTGTGTGTGGATAATAGTTTCAACGTTAAATCGTGCTACTTGGCTCTTTTAAATCCAAATGAGGATTGTGTGTTGGATAATAACTTGGTGGCTGCTCTTGATACTATTTGGAATTTGAGAATCCCTCTTAAAGTACAGGTTTTCGGTTGACGTCTTCTCTTAAATCGGCTACATACTCGTGATAATTTATTGGTTAGAGGTGTAGTAAACAACACACACGATTTAACCCGCATTCTTTGTTTTCGTGAATATGAGGATGCGAATCACATTTTCATTAGTTGTGTGCATTCTCAATCGGTTTGGCGGGAGGTTGAAACGTGGTTCGATTTTAGTGTTCCTTATGCTCCTACTTGTGTTGGTTCTTTTTTAAATTGGACTAAGGGTCCATTTTCTGGGAATTCGTCTTCCTTTATTTGGCTAATCACATGTTGGAGTTTGTGGTATTATAGGAATCAGATTGTGTTCAATGCAAAGGTGGTTGTTCCAAAAGATTGTTTTTATAATATTGTAAACTTTTCTTGGAGATGGAAGATGTTGGACAAGAAGAAGATTGGCTACAATATGTACGAGTGGCTTGCAATGCCCAGTGAATATTTGTAATTGCCTTTGTTTTTTGTATTTCTTAGGCTTATTGTTTTGGGTTATTGGCTGGTGTTATTTGTGCTTTATTTTGAAGCAATAATTGTTGTAATTATGGGTTTGGGGCCCCTTTGTCCCTAGCTTATTGATTTGATTATAAAAAAATTATTAGAAATTACAAAAATGTATGAAAAACTTATATTATAATTAGTAAATCAAATATATGAAAATTACATGATACAATTAGAAATTTGACTAAATGTTTTGTGAAAGATTTATGAGAGTCTAGAGGGCTTAGTTGGAATCCAAAATCAAATCCCTCAAAGGTAGAATTTTTCTTGGAATGTTGTCCGCCAAATAGATGCAATACATGAGGATCTTTATGTAAACATCAATTCAAAGGTTGAAGTTGCTTGCATGTTGATGTGACACACGTCCCAACAACAATTCGGTGCAGAATGTGATGTACAACCGAGGGCAATATCTCTCTGGTAATAACCGGTACAAGCGGGACAAATAGAAAAGAAAAAAATTTATAATGAGAAACATTTCACCTCATTTATTCTTCTTGAAAAAATAAATCTAACAAGTGATAATGAATGTGACGGCTAAATGATATAGAAAAAAGGTGTTTATGTAATTGTTGCACGACTATTCTTTTATGAATTACAATCTTCAAATTTTAATATGTGTGGAATCATAACAGCACAATGGGACAACAACGAAATCTTATTGTATCAAAGAAACAAAATATATGGTTAGATTAATTATTTAGTTAATCAAATATGGATTGACATAATTAAATTATTAATTAATTATATTATGGTTTATTGTTATCAAACACTAAATAGATGAATTGTTTGATTGAGTTTTGTGCCTGAATGGACCGTGATGGGTTGAATCATTCAGTTAAGTCCAATGAGAAGTCTCTGCCCTCAACCGTTTAGCTATTTAAGTGTCGTCCCATTAGACAATTAACATATTCTGGAAACCCTAAACGATAATGAGGGTAGTAATCCTCTCATATCCACTATCTCCGACGGTAATCTATTTGGTCTAACAAGGTATACCGTTCTTATTATTATTGATCATCTTTTTATATATAATATGCTATAATTTGTATCTATCGATTCATTAAATTCATCAATTGGTATCAGAGCCTAATTAGATATATTTTGTGGCTATTATTAGTTTGTTATATAAACCGTGAACATTAATTATGGAGTGAGATTTTAAATTGATCAAGGGTAATACTTTAATCGTTAAACCTTAATATATATGATATTATTCAATAATCTCAATACATGGATAAGTCGATTTATTCTTCTCAAAATCCTTTTTGCTTAATCTCACATGTATGCATTGTTTTCAATTAAACCTTACTATGATCTAAACATATTTATATATTCAAAAGTATAGTGGCGTTATTGTGTTGATGGATCTGTTGGTAATTAATTATATTTGTGTTTTTTTTTCTTTGCTATCTCTCAATGACTCAATTATATGAGTCTTCCGATAACTAACACACCCACTTCTTTATGCTAATTTATAGCATAACGTTTATGTCATTTTTAAATCCACCTAGTATATCAATCATATTTCTCCCTAAAAACTAGCTTCGTTACGATTTGTTTTAGGGGTACTATTTGTTATTGTTTTAAGAATATTTTTGAGATTGTTAAAAATTCTTCTTTTATGGTATCTTGGTTTATATCCTGATTAATTACATATTATAGTTATCATTCTTTTATAATAGACAAATATTTCAATGATAGTGATTTAAATTTAAATAAAAATAAATAAAGTGATAATATAGTTGTGTCACTCGTATGACATCATTTCTCTTAGATGACATAAACAAATTATTTTTAATTTTATTTCTTTTTATTCAAAAGTTATATAAGATAGATGGTTAAATTTTTGTTAAGAAATATAAATTCTATGTGATTTTCGTATTATCTACAAGATTTATCTTTAATGAAATCCATTATAGAGGTTTGAATCTCATTTTATTGCCTAAATATTTATAAAAATGAGTTATGATTTTGAATACCGAAATATGTTAAGAATGTTAATATTAAAATATCATATTATTATTTGATATATTTGTGAGATAAATTTGTCTATTATAATGTGTAAGAGTTGTTGGCTTACTTGTATCATATCAATTTTATTATTCTTGAGTATTAGAGTTTGTTTTGTTATAATGGTTTATTTTAATATGTGGATCATTTGAGATGACATTGTAAATTCTACACGTTGTCAATACTCACCGACTCTATTTACAAAGATGAATGTCACACTCTATGAGGTTAGTCATGATTTATTGTTGAATCTCGTGTGATTTATTATATAAATGTACTTAAGGAGAAATCTATTTATTATTTACTCCTTTAAAAAAATATAAAATGTGCATTTATATAAAGTTATTAATTTTAAGAATATTCCGAATTAAAAATTCCTCATTTATTGTTATAAATTGATTCCTTGATATATATACTCAAATAAAGAAAAATAAAATCTAATTTTATGAGTATATTAGATATCTTATTATTTTGAGAGTTTTATTCTAGAAAAATTAAATAATTAATATTAATTTGTATAATTGTAATCTCACCTATCGTAGATACGATTATATAAATTTTTCTTATTTTGAATAAAATATAAGTATTTTTAATTCGTATGATTGTAACTCACCTTTCGTGAGTACAATTTTGCAAATTTTGTTTGATAAAATAATTAAATTTATTTTAATTATAATAAATATGATTTTAATAATAGTTATACCCTATCGGTACGTGATTATTAATATAATTTGTTTGATTCAATATACTTATGATTTATGATTATGTAAATTTATAATTTGAGTACCCTATCGATATTTGAATTTATTGGTGACATAATATTTGTACATTGTTATGTTTCTTATTTAATATTGTTTGAAACTATTATTTAAGAAATAAGATATTATTTTTTTAAAGGCATGTAATACTTTATGAAATCCAATAATTTATTTTCACTATTTTTTTTAAAAATGGATTTCGATTCTCTAAGTATTATGTAAGTGATGAACATATCCTATCGGTATTACTTGATATGTTCATTTGGTGATAGAGAAAATAATTGAATATTTTTAAAATATTTATAAACTCTTGAATTAATAATTCAATTATTAGTCTCTATCTAGAGGGAGAATTTAACATGTCAATTATATATAAAAATGAGAAATAAATATTATTTGTTTAAAATAATATTATTTATAGAGATTTATATTGAGGATGTTGTAGTTTTATGTTATTGATGAAAATCTTTTACTACTTGTGTTATATCCTCAATATTAATTAAATTAAAGTCTCATGTTTTTCCGCCGCGTATAACATAATATGTTTCTCAAATGTGTGTAGTTATATTTGTAACATTTGAGTTTTGAGTGAGTTATTAAAATGTTGTATATAATCCTATATTATATTTAAAATTATGAGGATTAGATCTCACTCAAATGATGGTAAATCTTTTATATGACCATCATACTTTTTCATGTGAAGTTATATAAATACTGACATATTTTATTTATGTGCAAAATATGTGGTTGAGTTTGTAAAACTCTAATGTTGATATATTATACAACCACTTCTCTGTTAGTTTTGCACTAAAAATAAAATTAGTATCCCATTGTATATCAGATTATTTATTATTCGTTGACTTTGATAAATCTTTATCCTATTGGATTAGTGGGAGTGCATGTGTACACAATAATGTAATCTGAAAATTTCATATTATAACTCTCATATTGTCATATATTCTTGAGCACATTATAAATATGACATATTCTAAGAAGACTTCAAAATGTACAATAACTCTAAAAAGTCTTATTCTATTATACTGAGATATATATTATTCTCTTAATCTCAGGAAACATCATAATTTGATGTTTATGTCGATATTTAAAAGACACAAAAATTCTTTAGCATGCAATAATATTGCGTTATTCTATATTCAATAATCCACATTTGTCAGGTCATAATATGAAAGTACAAGTAAATATCAATACTCCTATCGAGTATGATATTGTGTTATGAAGGTACTTATGGTTAAATGTAATTACTCTCGTAATAGGGCATGCCTATATGTAAGTACTATTCTTAGACCTATGTGGATATTTTATGACCTACAATTTAAAACTCATTAGTATAATCACTAACCATAGACTTATACACATGAGTAAGTCTTATGATATTTTGGGTTAGTGAGAGTTTATCAGTAGCATTTTTATATGCTTGGGCCAATCTTTATAACATATTACTCTTAACTTAAATATGTTACTCTAAATTCATCATTCTTTATATAAAGTTGTGAGTTTTAACATGTATGATTTGTCTTCCCAATCGGATACAATTTCTGTAGTGTTGAAATATACTTTGTTTGATTGATTAGTGTTTTGACCGTTATTGATATTCTAATATTAAAATCAATATTTTTTAATAATTAATTATTGTCATCCAAGTGGGAGATTGTTAGATTAATTATTTAGTTAATCAAATATGGATTGACATAATTAAATTATTAATTAATTATATTATGGTCTATTGTTATTAAACACTAAATAGATGAATTGTTTGATTGGGTTTTGTGCCTGAATGGACTGTGATGGGTTGACCCATTCAGTTAAGCCCAATGAGAGGTCCCTGCCCTCAACCGTTTAGCTATTTAAGTGTCGCCCCATTAGACAATTAACATATTCTAGAAACCCTAAACGGTAATGAAGGTTGTAATTCTCTCATATCCACTATCTCCGACGGTAATCTCTTCGGTCTAACAAGGTACACCGTTCTTATTATTATTGATCATCTTTTTATATATAATATACTATAATTTGTATCTATCGATTCAATTAAATTCATCATATATGATAATAAAATTTTAATGATATATATATATATATATATATATATATATATATATATATATATATATATATATATATATATATATATATATATATATATATATATATATATATATATATAAGAAAAGTCACTATTTTCTTTCCAATAGTTGCCATATAAAAAAAGTCTCATCATCTTCACATTTTTCTTCCCAATATTTTATCATAAATATTATAATTTCAATTAATAAAAAAAATTAAAACATCCATTACAACTACCCTTCACTCATTCCTTCTTTAACGATTTCTCAAAACTATTCTCTTCAATAACTTTTGGTTTTATTTCAAATAAATTATATCTTTTCTTCTTTCATCTGACTATCTTATTCTTCTCCCCTAGACTATTTTCTTCAAATCTACAAAAAGATATCTCTTCTTCTTCGGTCACTCTCTCTTCTTCTTCTTCTTCTTCTTTCATTTTCATTTTTTCCATACTCCCTCTTCTTCCATCTTCCTTTTCTTTAAAATAATTTACGCAACTGACTGTGGACAAAGCTTTTTAATATTGTAATCTGTAGAGGTCAGAGTCAAGGGAATTCATGTTTGAAACAAAAGTGCTTTTTCTTTTACTTTTTGATTTCGATAACTATTTGTTGTTATTTTATTATTAGATCCGTATTTGATTTCATCTTCTCTTCTTCTATTTTTTATTTGGATCCGTATTTTGTTACAGTTTGTTTTCTTTCTTTTTCTTTTCTTTTTTATTAATTTTTATTTTATATTAATTATTCTTCTTATACTATTATTTATATATATATATATATATATATATATATATATATATATATATATATATATATATATATATTATCATTATATTATTTATTACTATTTCTATTTTTATTTTTATATTATTATTATTATTATTATTATTTAGTATTGTTGTTGTTACAGGTTGCAAGAAAAAACAAGATGAGAATTGTTAAGTCAAGCTTCTTCAACATGATGTTTTGATGAAGATAACTACTATGTACATTTATCAAATGATGAGAATAAGCATCATGAAGCAATATGACTATGGATCAAGATTGCAACATTATGAAGACTTGCATTGATCTTTATTTATTGAGGTATAAACATGCAATGTATATTAATAAAATTGTGCTCAAAATAATTTCCAAAATTCACTTGCATTCATGGTTCATTTGGTTGAAAATATATTATTATTTATAGCTTTAAAAATACAAAATATTTTTATCATACATTTGAAAGTTTATTTTTCATATTTGAACCATGTTAAATCACTTTCAAATATAATCTATTAACTTGGATAAATCAATATTTCTTGCATAAGATTGGTTCAAATATTTAGACAAAATTTTAGTTTTTCAATATTTTTAAACATGCAGTTTTTAGTAAATTATGGCGGTTTGAATCGTCGTAACAACACTAAAAACCATCATAATTTTCATGGGTCTGAAGCAGTATATTAAATTTGAAATTCAAAAATTGTTCTATATTTGTTAAGTTAGGTATCCGTTAAAACTAACTTAACAAGTCCTGTACGAATTTCAAAAAAACGATAGTTTTTTAACACCTTTTCATAAAACAATTTCTTTTAACTTGACAATTGTTCATGATATTTTTGCATAACTTTATCACGTTTCATAGAGGTGTTATGCGCTTATAAATACATGAAATTTCAAATTAAATTAAACATCCTCCATATTTAACATCATTATAATCATTCAATTTTCAAAACTAGTGTATGTGTTCTTGAACTTTCACAAGGAATTTTCTACATGTATTTCCATATCAAAACAGAAAAATTCATACATTATTTACAAACACTTGAGCACTGTATCCTATCATTATAAGTTGTTTGTTTCGAAGGGAATATCAATTATATTGATACATCACTCAAAGTGATAATTGTTCTACAAATTTCATTATTCTTATTAAAACTCTTGTTATATTCCTTGTTGTCCAAGATTGTTGGAAACAAGAGAGTAGAAAGGAAAGGAATATTTTCTTGTTCTACTTGGATGGTTATTCCTTGTTATCTGAATTGTGTTTACAATAGGCCTGTTGTGAGATTTGTTCACAATAGGACTTTAAGGTTATAAAACTCGGGAGATTTTTCTTGGTAGGTTGTTGTTAGAAGATTATAGGATAAGTCTTGGGATTAGGCTTGTGCAAATATCTAACAATAGTGAAATATATTTCGTGTTGAAAGGGGATTGAAGTACTCTCAGACTGTGAGGGGAGCCAATATAAATATCCTGTGTTTTTTACTTTCCGCATTTTACAGTTTTCAGAACTTAGTAACTTTAAGGAAAGTAAAATAAAAAATCAGTGATAAATCGAGAAAAATCTTAAAGACCTAATTCACCCCCCCCATCTTTGACATGTCTCTAACTTATAATTGGCACCAGAGAAAGTTATAGGTAACTTGTTCCTAAAAGATCCAGAATGGCTTCCGTAACACCCCATTTCTACCCGACGGAAATTCATAAATTAGAGTTTTCAAAATTCAACATTCAAATAGGATGCCACATTTTCAACTTTAAAAACAACAACATTTATCACATATCGACATGGATACATAATACTTAAACATTGGGAGACAAAATAATAATTTTTATTACTCGTTAAAACAAAACTTTTATTATTAGACAACATATTATCATTTCAACTCTATTGTCATGACATAACAACTTTACTCAACTTATAAAACAACTTATAACAAATTATTCTTTATTCAACTTTGACTTTCAAATGCAACAACAACAAGGAAAACGACAATGATATAACAAGCGTCAACCCCTCGAGTGCTATGTATCATAGCAACGACACCGACTTGAAATAACGAAGATATGCAACTCTAATCTAGAATACCTATATGTTACCAACATAGGGGAAACATTCAAACATAAGGGGTGACATATCGAACAATACAATCAAGAATATGATAAATAACATGTAAATTTATATTATATAAATCACCTCTCCACAACACATAAGCAACCGAAACAACACAAATACAATACAACACATACTCTGCAACTTGGAAATGCGACTTAGACAAATGCGATGCATGTGGTACCATTGGAGCAAAACTCCCAACTTATAATATATTTAATTAATATTGACGTCAACAACAAGGCATAAGCCTTCAACTTTATATCTTTTCCAGTCAAAGCCAACGTGGTGTGAGCAACAATCCCAATATAAACAATGATATGATATGCGACTCAGCATGATTATCAACAACAACAACTAATGCAACATAACAACATACAAACATTCAACGTTGGCCATAAGCCTACAACTTATCATCATCAACTTATCAACGTTGGCCAAAGGCCTTCAACCACAACAACAACTCAACGTTGGCTTTACGCCTTAAAAACAACAACAACTACAACAAAACAACTTTGGCTCTCCGCCTTAAATTTAATTCTTCAACTAAGACAACACGACAACTTAATTCTCAGCCAACCACATATCAACATATACTACTCAATCCTGACTCACTGTCACTTAATTAGGCTCTTACTAAATCACCATAGCTTTATGAAACAACTTACTTCGATTCAATTCCAATACTTAATCCCTTCAACCATCTCCGACTAAATTGATTAATTAATCTGCTATACTCTGTCACTGCTACTTATCACTAGCCTACTACTAAAACTTTGTTGATTCATATCAGTGACCAAATATTAAACATGATTCTAAGTCTACTGTGCTCGTAAACTGGGACAAATCAACTTATTAAGCAGTGCTGGCAAATCCATGTATTCGATATAAGTATAACTGAATAAAATCACCAACTCATGTACTACTTTATACAAACTACTCAAACAAATTCCAGCTCATTTCGGGAAACTAACTTTTCCGCTTAATTCCACTTATTCGACTAAATCGACACTGTTTTACACTCTAGTATCACTTGCAAATTGGTCCTACTACTTCTGCTACTTTTAACTCACTGCTGAAATTTTTCTGCTATCTGTCATCAAGAACCCAACTCTGCTACAAACGGCTAATTACCATGCCTCTGCAAAATTCATAACAACAACAAACATACTAAGCTTGTTACTAAAATCCTGCTACTGCTATTAAATTCTACCTCACTGTTATTTAATTAATCTACTTCTAATTCATCACCACACTATTAATTATTTACATCAATTCTATTCAACTAATTTAAGTTTCTGATTATTATTCAATTATGCTCCCGCACTAAATTGAACATATCAGTAGCATGCTAGACTTCCCAGACAAAACAACACGACAGAAACAACTTCCCATCATCCACATGTGATGAGCATCACATGAACATGCCCATCGTCACTAAGTGTGATGGTCGTTACATGGATGGGACGGTCGTCCCAACATTGGGTCGGTCGTCACCATGCCCTGACGGGCATCACACGTCCAAATTCCCTTCTCTATTTCGTCTCTGCTTCCTTCTCTTACAAGTTTTTTCATCGTAGGCCACACCCAATCATTTCAAGCCATCATAGTACAACATCAACGTAACAAAATCATACACCAAACCATACAGATAATTATTCTACGACTAATCCAACAACCTTGATCAACGTCATTGTTCAACACAACAATTCAACACACGTACAAAAGCAACATATAACACCCAATCCCACATGTATTCATCATATAATCCCGATTATAAGGTTAGAACCCCACCCTTACCTTTGGATTGAAGGCGACTCTAACAATTTAATCAGAACCCTAGCTTTTCCTCTCCTAAGCACTTCTCGTAACCTTTTGTTCTCAACTTCACGTTCTCCTCTATTCACTGATAACTCCTTCCCCCTTATTCTAATTGTTGTTATAATTTATATTAAATCCTTAATAATTCTTATTGGTCTTAAACCATACACCTCCCACACTTACTACTCGTACTCACTATTAGACCCACTTATTAAGACTAACACAATTCTACTTATTATCCCACAACTTAATCAACTTAAATCTTAATCCAACTTATCAAGACACAACTTAATTCAAATTAATCAACTTAATTCCAAAAAAATTAAATTAACAACTCAACACAACAAAATTCCAACAAAATTCCAACACAATAAAATTAAGAAATCAACACCAAACAAATGACAATATTTAATTATAAATAATTAAATAAACAGGGCGTTATAGCTTCCGTAATCCTGATTTTCCAAGACGGTGGCAGAAGTAACAAGCCTCCTCTATTTTTTGGAGAGTATTTTGATTTTTTGAAGATTCGAATGAAGGCACACTTAGAAGGACAAGGAGATGGTATATGGGAAGCTGTTGAGAATGGTCTGCATAATCCGGTCAGTGTGGTCGATGGTGTTAGCACTTGTAAGGCTAAAAATTTGTATGATGAAGATGACAAGAAAATAATTCTAAATGAAAATAAAGCTATCAATATTCTTCAAAGTGCATTAAGTATGGATGAATTCTTCCGCATTTCTCAATGTAAATCGGCAAAGCTAATATGAGATACTTTGGTGGAGACTCATGAAATTCAAGTAAATGATTCAAAAGACATTTCATTAAAGACAAGATTAAAAAATTATGATAGCAATCAAGAGGATGAATTCGTTAGTGATGAAGATGATGAGCTTATCAAAAAATTTGAAAAAATTCTGAGAAAAGAAAGGAAAAAGGAAATCATTAAAGAAGAGGCACCTACAAGGAAGATTAAATGTTTTGAATATGGAGAAAAAGATCATGTTAAAAGGGAATGTTCCTACACTTAAAAAGAAGGATAAATGCTTCAAAAGAAAGAAGAACAAAAGGCCAAAAAAGCATATGTTGCATGGGATGACAATGAAATAAGTTCATCTTCAGATGAAGATCATGCAAACAAGGCATTGATGGGCTCGCATAATTCAAGTGATGAAGAACATGAGGTTAGTGATTCCTAAACTAATGATATCACATCTTATGATGATTTACAAAGTTCTTTTCATGAATTACATGATGAACTTTTGAAATTTTCTAGAAAATGTTCAAGTCAAAAGAAACAAATAACATCCTTGGGAGATAAAATTGTTAATATGAAAAATGATGCTAAGGATAAAAAAGAAAATATTCAAAGTGAAGAAAGACAAAATATTGTATGTAAAAATTGTGATCACCACCTTTTTAAATTGTCCAATTGAAACGAGCCCTTATAAGATATGAGAAAGGACAAGTTGGATTAGAAATGGTACATACCCAAAAAAATATTCAAATGACAAAAGTTGACTTGGTTACTAAAAATTTTCTAAACCAAGTTCCAATAAAACAATATTTGTAAGGGCAAGTAACCAAATAATTAAAAATAAAGTGAACAAGTCTAAAGTAGTTCATCCTAAAAGAAAAAGATTTGTTAAGAGTAAGTCTTATGTTCCTAGGTATAAAAGCAACTTTGAACCAACATGTTTTTATTGTGGAATAATTGGTCATACACCTAATGCATGCTATGTGGGAAATTTTAGTGTAGCACAAGGGCATTATGTGTGGGACAAGAACCCAAACAGTGGAGAAGCCAGATAATTTTTGAAGCCTGGGCAAAAATTAAAGACTGCAATAATCAATAACAACAATGATTCAACATCATGAAGTGAAAAGAGATGAGGAACTGTTTAAAGTATTCTATCCAACACCTTACGGGCAAGACTAAAAGCTGTATTTTTCTGCATTTTTAACAAGTAAACATTCATCCACTTATCCTCATAATGGTATATGCTAGCATTTAGAATCAATACTGAAATCGCAAAACCAGAACTGACTCGAAATTATGTTAAAAAATTAACTCGAAATTACAAAAAATTGAACAGTAAAAAGTAATTAACCGTAAGAACACTATAATAAATGCATGAAATATGACAGTTTTAAAATGACGTTTACTAAAACTGTCACTATTTACAATACAATATGGCGGTTTTATAAATTGACGTAATGTTACTAGAAAAATGACGGTTTTGGCCGCCTTTATTTTACATGTCTCTTACTTTACAGTGATTTTTGTTTTTATTGTTTTTTTTAAATTGAATGTTTCCTTTTATAATTGTTGAAATTGTTCTATAGAATTGTATAGAGTCCTAATATATTTTTAATATCATTTGAGGATAAAATTTATTCTTTTCTTCTTTTTTACAACACTGTACATGATTTCTTAAATTTGAGTAGTTGTTACTTTTAAATTAATTTTTATTTCTCCTAAGTATTCATTTTTTGTTTTTGTTAATTTGGTCAAAAATAGTAACTTTATTCATTATTTCAATTCTTGTGTTTTTTTGTAATGTAGTTGAATCAAAATATTATAATATCGAAAAAAAATTATGTGATGCATGTTAAATTGCATATATATATATATATATATATATATATATATATATATATATATATATATATATATACATATATATATATATACATATATATATATATATATATACATATATATATATATATATATATATATATATATATATATATATATATTATAATTTTTTGGTTTAAACATGTATTTTTTTCAATACAAATATTTTTTTTGTTTAAAACACAATTTACAACACTTTATATAATTTTTTTTGCATAATTTATAATTTATAATTTAATATTTTGGTTTAAATCGGTATTTTTTTTTATTTTCGTTAATTGTGGCGGTTTGAACCGCCATAATAAAACATTATAACCGCCACAATTTTTATATATTTAGTAAAAATAACACAAAAATTTGGAAAAGAGCCTGGGCACATGCTCGGCCTTGTCGGGCCTTAAAATCGCCCATGGACCCAAAGCACATTGATTACCGAATAAACCTTGATTGTTTTTTTAAGTTTACTTGGAGACCACTTCAAAATCTATGCTTTATTGATAAAGTGGTTGTTCTAAGTTTTTGATGGAGAGACATAAACTAATTTTCAAGTCCAGTTCAAAAGTTTAAGGGTTATTTCACATATGGGAAATACCTTAAAGGAAGAATTCTTGGCATTGACAAAGTTGAGGCACTAATTTTCACATCCATTGAAGATATACTCTATGTTAAAAGACTAAATGTAACACCCCAAAATTTGATATCTCTTCATGACATTTTACATATCATATTGCATACACATCATTGCATCTTTGCATAGAAAAATGAAGCATAACATTCATTGTTTAAGCATAGGCTGACAATATTTTCAATTCAAATGTGGTTGTTTAGTTATGATCCGATTCGGATGGAACTTTGACCTAATCCTGGTCAAACTATCAAGAGATTTCTTCAATTGCATGTTATTTGTGCTAGTGGTTATTTCTCAGGAAGTGAATATTCAAAGTTCAAGTTGTCGTGTGCTGAGATTCATCAGTTTATCAAGCAGTGTTCTGTGTGAAGTTTGGTTTGAATCTTCGGGTTTATTAGTGTTCATTAGTAGTTCACTTGTGGATTTATTGTCCTCAACATGTATTCAGATAATCAGGGCAGGTTTCAGATGATTCAAATAGTTGTGGATTAAGTTGCAAATTATTAAATGGTTTAGGAATGGTCGTGTTCATAGGCTTGTGGAAAGAATTCAAAATCGATTTCAGGCTAAAATCAAGATGTCATATCCATTATCTTTCTTCATCTCCATTTTCAATAGCCATTCTATAACCCATTTTCAATTTTATCCATTTTTCACAAAATATTACTAAATTCATTTTTTTAATCATTTTTCATAATAACCATTATTCTAAACCTTTTTTTTTTAGATTCTAATTTCCCAAATCCATTTTATTATAAACCAATTCATACCTAAAATCCTTTTTTTTACATCCATTATTATTTTCAATAACCTTTTAATCCATCCATTTCCAATATATAATTCCTAAGGCCTATCGATTCTTTTTCATAAAGCTCATCTAGTTTTTTTACAAGAAAATAATTTATTAACCATGACCCACATGAATTAAGTACAAGCCATATATGATACCAAAATATTCATATTGTACATGAAGCCACAAGTCCTACGTGACTTTTTACATAGCCACAATGTTCATTTATCTTCCATCAGCTCACTTTCATAAGCCCACGCCGCAAGAACATCAAAACAATACTACATTATGCCTAAGCTTCAGCCCGTATTTTTACGCAGCAGTACACGTTGAATGCTTCCTCAACTTATCAAGCTGAGTTGTAACGCACGAGTGGATTCAAAACGCAGCACACAAATACAGGCATTAAAATGCAAGGAAGAGCAAAGTGAAACGCAGAAAAAATTGAAGTAAGCTATCACCCCGGATACCACATGACTCAAGCGAAACGCATTCAACACACATCAAATGCACGAGCCAATTATTCAAAAAGTTTGAGAAAGCTACAAAACACAGGTTGCATCATGCTTCTTTCAAGAACCAAAAACGTCACAGAATCGATCAAAACGGGACCAATTTCAATGCAATCTCAGCTTCATTCCCTATATAAATACATCACACTTATTCACTTCAAATCAAGCTTAAAAAGCCTCCCAAACTTCTGCTAAATTGAATTCCAACTCTCTCAATTCACCTGCAAAAAATACAAATTCGCAAAGCTTCACTTCTCTTTAATTTCACTCTTCATCCATCACTAACGAATTAAAAACAACACAACCACGACAATACTTAAAAAGAAGAGAATAGAGTGGAAGCTTGAAGTAATCTCACCATTTTTGGGAGGTATTGAAGTTTTCCGATGAAACTTCGTGGTTCCGATTTGTTCAATTCGTGTACCGACAGGAGAAATAGATTATATATTATTGATCCTCTCGCTTTTCCGATCATAAATGTGCCATTTCGGAGCTCCGCCGCTCCGATATGACGGAGCTCCGAAGCTCCTTAACCTCTGTGCTACAGTGACGCCGCGTATGAAAGAGGAAGAAGAAAATGTGCTTTATGCGTTTCTTTATTTTTGTTTCATTCTAATTTTGTTTATAAAATATGTGTGTTTTGGGCTTTAAAGCCTCCTTAGAGTCCTTCCCCTTTAGAGGTAAATCATCTTCCATCTTGGAAGTAAGTTGTTTTCTAATCCTCTTCTCTCTTCTTATCTTCTCTCCTTCTTCTTCATTAGGATAAAGATTTTCAAACCTCACTAACCTAGGTTTATCCAAGCATGATAACTTCATTAGGTTTAGTTTCTCTTAGACATTTTATCTTTGAAGATCCTTTTGGTGTTCTCTCTCTCATCTCAAAACAAAAAGCTAAAAAACATCTAATAAGGATTGAAGTGACTTTGTGTGTATGTATTTATGCCATGGGGCATTTGTATTCATCCTATCTTGGGATAGTGCAAACTTGTATAGCATGATGTACAAGTCTAATCATGAAGTCATTTTCACAAAGAAAAGCCTAAAAAAGCACTTCTTCACTTCAAAATACAAAAATACTTAATAAGTACAAATGAGTTAGTGTACTTAAGCCCTAATCTTCGGAACCAAGTCTTGGGGATTCTCTCCTTACTTGGATCTCTATGGAATATGACTTGAATACACTTTCTTGTGTCAAACCTCAGAGAAAAAGCTTCTAAAAAACATTGAACAAACAATAAGTGTCTTTCCTTCGGGAATTCTCTTCTCATCTCATTCACTCTTAACGAAAGAACTTGCTTCTACTTGTCTCTTTGCAAGAAGGTAAACGCACTCGTGCCAGACGATCCTGCAACATCTGAGCATGGACATAAGATGTTCAAGCTATAAAAAACAAAAACAAACAGTTTCCTCCCTAGTTAGGAGAACTACGTCGACTCTGATTCTTATTTCCTGATGAGATACGTAGGAAGTGGGGTAGGGCCCATTCGAGAACTCTTCTTTATTTTCCCTATATTTTTCCTCACCTTTCTCTCTGATCCTTTTCTTTATCCAGTTCCAATGCCAATTTTGCAGCAGTAGCAGATACCATCTATCGCTCCCGGGATTTTCATCCTAGTACAAATGCGAAAGTGGCGCGGAAAAGGTAGAGTCGCCAGCCAGACATTTTTATTCCGAATGAATGGGAAAGGTAATGTTACACAAACCTAAGGAAGAATGAAAGGACAAGGTCCTGCGAACCAAAGATCTGGGTTCGGGAGTCGGTTACGACATGGGAAGGTATTAGCACTCCAGACCGTCCGTCGTACCCGACGGGATCCACGCTTGCTTGTTTTGTTTCAAAGGGTAAAAGAATATAACTGCCGCTGAACAAATGAAATGCTAACTGGAATGAGAATGGAAAAAGAATTGGAAAAAGAGAATGGAAAAAGGAAACGAAAATAAAGAAAATAAGGGGGAAAATGTAGGGAAAATAGAGAATGTGCTCGGATGGGCCCTACCCCGCTGCCTACGTACCTCATCGGGAAAATGAGGATCAGAGTCGATGTAGTTTTCCTAACTAAGGCGGGAACTATTTGTTTGTGTTTTTTTATACTGGAACTGCGTATGTCTATGCTCAGGTGTTGCAGGCTCGTCTGGTACGAGTGCGTTTACCGTCTTGCATGCGAGACAAGTCGCCGCAACTTCGCGTTGAGAATGAATGAGGTGAGAAAAGAAGTTCCCGCAGGAAAGTCTCTTATTGTTTGTTGTTTTCTTTTTAAGAGTTTTCTATGAATTTGGCACAAGGAATTGAATTCAAACTCTTTTCCATGTAATGTGTACTTACTACCACATTCCAAGATGGAATAGTAGAACAAGCACACCAAGTAAGGAGAATTTATCCAAGACTTGTTTCCAAAGATTAGGGTCTAATTTCACTAGCTTGTTGAACTTATTAGATGTTTTTGAAGCTTTGTGAAGAACTGTCTTTTAGGTTTTCTTTGTGAGGATAGTCTTATGATCAGACTTGTACATCATGCTAGACAAGCTCACACTATTCCAAGATGGAATAAATGTAAGTTCCCCATGGAATAAGTCTATACACAAGAGATTCTATCATGCATTTATTAAGTTTTTTTGATTTTGTTTGAAGATGAGAAAAGAAGACTCAATAGGCAAAAGGTAAAAGCTAAAGGGGGACTAAGACACAACCCTAAGTTATCTTATTATGTACAAAAGGTGATCCTATGGTTTGTGAGGTTTTCTAATCCTAAGGAAGAAAAGGAAAAGAAGAAAAGAGAATTAGAACTCAACTTACTTCCTAAGGAAGTTAAGTTGTTTCTAAAGAACATAGGGGGAAGCCTACACAAGCAAAGCACAAAGTGCTAAGGCAACCACAATTTAGAATGCATAAAGAGATGAGAGAAGTAATGCTTACCTCAATCTTCCCCCTACAAAATAGAGGTTAGCTTTACAAAGTATATTGAAAACATAAAGCGTGATAAAAGCTCAACCTAACTCAAATTAGCTAAGGAAAAACACTAAGGATTTCCTAGAGTTAAGACCTAGATCTAAAGGATCCTAAATAATAAAAGGACATCTAAAGTCAGTAGCTATACCCTATTAAATTATTCTAATGTTATGAAATCAAACAACTACAATCTATGTCCTAATGAGGTATTAAACCCTAATGGAAATCAATGTGAAGTTAGATGAAGAAAGTTGAATGAGAGTGCATGGCAAACACAACTTGAAAGCATAAAGATGATAAAGGAAGAATTTATATGTGGCTTAACTTTACCCCTCTACAAAACAAAGGTTAGTGCCAAAATAATTTACATAATGGAAATAAAACCAAAGCATAAAGGCAATTAAACCTTACACATATCCTATAATGGAACTATGGTTCAAAATAAGACCTAAGTCTAAAGGTGAATGTATCTAAAGGCTATATGACTTCTAAAGTCAGTAGCTACATGATATAGGTCCCCAAGGGTTCTAGGATACCTCACAAGATCAAACTATGTCAAACTATGTACAAAAAGTTCACCTAAGTTCACCTAAATGCAAGTTAGGGTTCAATGATGAAGTATGAGTACATATGGTTTACAAGCATGAATTAATACATGAAATGAGTATCAAAGTCAGTAGTGTATGCTTATGAATGTATATGAATGAACATACCATCATGGATGTAATGGTTTAAGCATTTGGAGCAAGGAGAAGAAGATGTGAGAACAAATGAAACAAGTATCACATAAGATCACAAATGATGCAAGTTAAAGATGAATGCCATGTGAATATGCATGAGATAATTATGGGTCAGTAGCATACAAGATATTATATGCAAATAGAATGCATGTCTTGGCATTTTATGATTCCCACATAATTCATGTTAACATTTAGAGGAGAAGAGAAACAAGTTTAATGTGAAGTCAAGCTTCTTCAACATCATGTTTTGATGAAGACAACTACTATGTGCATTTATCAAATGATGAGAAAAAGCATCATGAAGCAATATGGCTATGGATCAAGATTGCAATATTATTGATCGTACCTGGAGATTAGGATCCGATATGGCTGGCGTCGAGCGTTGTTGAAGGACGGTTGGTGAGGAGACGAGGGGGGGTGCACCTGCAAGGCACTCCGATGCTAAAGTAAGACACTGAGCAAAGAGTGTGCAAGTACGAGAATTAAGGTGAGAGAATTGAATACCTGGCCCTCTCCTCTGAGAGGGTTTATATACTGTCGTTAGTGGGTGGTTATTGGTTCAAACCGTTTGGCGCAGATCGCGGAATCCGCACGAATAGGTAACGGTCAAAACTAGTCGTTGGGGGATTTCATTCTGGTCGGTATGGCTTTGGTCGGCAAGGACCTTTATCCTTGGCATGGTGCTCGACGCCGAGCGTGTCAGCTCATCACTTTTCCTAGCCCAATTCTGGGAGTTGGGCATGCCCAGAACATGAGCCCCCCAAGTCGTTGCTCCTGCGGAGGAGCGGTGACTTAGTGATGGTTTCCTGTCTAAGGCGTGCGCAGTGCGTCTGGTGTCTTTCGTGCACGGACCAGGGAGTGATCGTTTGATGACCCACTGCAGGCGGGCAATTGTTTGGTCGCTCGACGAAGGGGGAATATGAAACGAAAATTTGGCGTGTCTGGGAATTCGCGCCTATTTAATATTCTGACGGCTAGCCAAGGGGCTAGAGCGTAGGTAATCATTGCCTAGGGGTAGGGGTCACACGTTTTTGCACGTGTTCCCTTCCCTATAAATAGGAACCCAAGGCATTCTGTCAGCTTTTTTGTTTCGCCTTCTTCTCCACTCCACTGCTCGTAAATCAGCCATTGTTCTCAGACGTCGACCACCGCTTTCATCCGTCGACCACTACATTCCAAGCTAACTTCTTCTGCAATGGCCTCCCAAGCTCCAGGTACGACTCTTATGTGCATTTTTCTTAGTCATAGGCTTGATATTTTAGTAATGCATGTGGCATAGGATAGATTTTCCGGTAGTTTAGGCTTAGAATAAGTAGATTAGAGACCTTCTGTCACCGTTGCTCGTCGACTACGAACTCTAATTCGTGATCGACGATGGTCCTGGTCGACTTTGACCTAGGACCTGGTAAGCATCTAGGTTTTGATCGTATCCTCGCCGTTGTCGGGCGTTGGCCATCGCCTTGAGCGATGGTTAGCCGAGGGCTATGGCTCGGGATCTTACTCCTGGGCCGATACGCGCCCTTTCACTTGTTGAGTGGTGGAAGGGTGGATTTGATATTCTAATCGAATTCACTGACGCCTTTCCTCTGCTTTTTAGGTGAGAATTCGCTCATGGACCCGCTCGATATTTCCTCGGAGGAGGTGTCCTCGGAAGACTCTGGTTCTTTTGCATCTGTTCCTTCTCACTCCGGAAGCTCGTCGGACGAATCAGACGCGACCACGATGGAGGAAGGATCCCCTGACTCAGGAGAGACGACCGATTCTCCTTGGTGTCCGGAAAAAATAATTGCGCCCAAAGAATGGGTAGTGGAAGACCTGCTTGATAAGGTGTCATCCTTCTCGAGGCCTCGCGCGGAGCCTTTGCCTACTGTTGGCGATCCGGAGGATTGGGTCGTCACCTGCCCGAGGGATGATGACCGGATATTTTCAGACTTCGACGACCGGAAGTTTTCGATGTACGAGTACGCGACATTGATCCTAGGGGTAACCTTTCCCTTCAGTGATCTGGTTTGTGTCGTGCTCGGACACTTGGGTGTAGCTCCGTCTCAGCTGCACCCCAATTCATATGCGTTCCTGAGAGTGTTCGAGGTGACGTGCGCCCATCTGGGTGTTGGGGCCACGCTTCCCCTGTTCTTTCGCTTGTTCTCGCTGCAGCGCCAGGTAGGGCGAGGGACCGACCGAAAGGGATTTATTTCCTTCAAACAGCGGACCAAGATCTTCAAAGCTCACTCGGAATCTATTCGGGCTTTCAAGACAGATTACTTTTTGGTAAAGCTGGCGAGCGCGGAAGCTGTGAGAGCACTGAGTTTCCTGGGGGTAGATACCGACGAAAATGATGAGCCCAGACTCGATGACTGAGGGTAGGGGATTCCGAGGAGGCTCTGGCTGTTTCCCTTCTCATGGAGTTATTCTCACTACGGACGCCCGGTTAGTGAGTTTGTCCAAGTAGGGGATTCTCTTAACGAGGACGATGCGGCTAGCTTCGAGGCTTTTTGGAAGTTGGTAGCCTCTTTTACTCTGACCCCTCTGCTGGACGGGGAGGGTAAGATAATGCTAGATCAGGACGGGGGAGAGGTTGTGGAGCGTCCTTTGATAGACGTCACCGATCTCCTGGCGTGTAACACCGGGCAAGAAGTGTCCGAGTTCTTTGGTATTTGTTTTTATTTCTGCTTGTTATTATGTTTTGATAATTTTGGGCGTTCGTGACTAATTTTGTATTCTTTTTCTTTGTAGGCTCCATCTCGAACCCCCTAGACAAAATCCAGGAGTGACTGCGCCAACAACAAAAGAAGAGGTCACGGGTTGTTCAAACCAAGCTGACCGAAACGAGCGGCTCCGGGTCAGGCCCTGTGGTTCAAGGGTCTCCGAGCGTGTCTACTAGCTCGCTCATGAAGAAGCATAAATCTGTAGCGACCGTGGATTTGACGGTCAATGCTCCCCCCGAACCGAAATATGTGTTGCCGCCTTGCTTTTTGAAGCGAAACTATTTCGAAGGGACGAGCATGGAGGTCGATCGGGCGGACTCTTTGTTCATTGAGGCAATGGATCGCCCTGCCCGACGTCTATCTCTGTCCCAGGACGTGAGCATAGTTACGCAGGTATTGTCTATAGCCTGGTTGACGGCCAAAGGAACCTTGGGCAGGAAAGGGAGGTGGCAAAGTTAAAGGAGCTCTTGGATGCTGCCGAAAGAAAGTTGGTTACGGCCTCTGAGGAAGCTGTTGCCTCTGCTAAGGAGCTGACCGATCGGGGGAACATCATCGCTAAGCTGGAGGTCGATAAGAGGAGGACCTTGGACCAGAGCAAAAAGCTGAAGGACGCCTTTTTCCCAAAGGAGGATGAGGATGCCGACACCAAGAGTTTGGTGACCAAGGCCCAGTTTCTTGCTCGGATTGACCAAGACATGGAAGATCTGAACTCGTCGACTGAGCTCAGTTTCCAAAACGATGTGGACCAGATACGAGCTCTTCATCCTGAATTGGCTCTGGATACCGGCCGCATCAGCTATCTCTACAAAGTCGAGGATGGTCAGACAGTGGTCCCCGCAGACTTGATCGTGGAGGACTCCCAGCCCGGGGTGATCGCTCAGCCTGAACAACCAGAGATGCAGCCGCCTCAGAGCGAAGGTCAGCCCGGTGCTCCAGAAGGGGAGGGGAATTAGTCTGGCATGCGTGCCGTTACTATGTAATTTATTATGCCTTTTGTTTTGCTCGGGGACGTGGTCCCCTTTATGTGTAATTATGAATAAGTCGGCCCTTCGGGGTCGCAACCTTTCAGTAAAATTACCCGACCTTGGTGGTCGTTTGTTATTTCACAATGTTTTTATATTACAAGTATTTTTTAACTGTGCGTCCGTCGGAGGACTTCCTTCCTTTTATGTTTCTATAAACGTTAAGTGTTTGACGTCTTTATGATGGTTAGATGTAATTGGGCAAATACGGGGTGTGTGTTTGTAATCTGTTGGTTTGGGGGACCAACCAGATGTTGGAGGCTGGCTCCTGGTCGGTACCTGGGCCAAGATAATGACTCGGGCTCCGAGGCTTGAACGTCCCATCGCGAGCTGGGGTTCTGCCTGGTCGTGGTACATAGGCGAATTCAGACTCGTTTGAGTATCCGCCCGTGCAACAGTCACCTCCTTCCCTTGGGAGAAGATCCTGATAATCATGTTATTTGGGCTGATGTGGGCACGCAGGTTTAGTTGGACTCATTGCTCCTCGCTTGAGATCCGAGCAAGGTGACTCTGTTATTAACTGTAATATTGCTTGAGCTTCTCGGCGTTCCACAGCCGAGCAATTTCTTCCCCGTGAAGATTTTCTAAATAATAGGCCCCGTTTTCGGTCTTTGCCCGGACGCGATACGGGCCCTCCCAATTAGGCGTTAGTTTTCCTTCACGGGAATCTCTGTGATTTCTTCTTAGAACGAGACTGCCCACTTTTAATGCTCGTCTTATGACTATAGAGTCGTACCGAGCTGCTATTTTTTGTTTTAGAGTGGCCTCTCAGAGAGCGGCTTCTTATCGGATTTCTTTGACCAGGTCAAGCTCGTCTCTTAAGGCTTCGGAGTTGGTGTCTTGGTCCATTGGAAACTTTGTCCGCCTGGATCGGATGTGCATTTCAACAGGAATTACTGCTTTGGTCCCATATGCCAACCGGAACAGGGATTCACCGGTCGTTGAGTGGGGAGTGGTTCTATATGCCCAGACTATGCTGTGTAACTCCTCGACCCAGTGTTTCTTGTGCTCATCCAGTCTCCGTTTCAGACCTCTTAGGATTACTCTATTTGCAGCTTCTGCTTGTCCGTTGGTTTGGGGATGCTCAACTGAAGCGAAATGTTGTTTTATTCCTACTGAAGCAACAAATTCTTTGAAATGTCTATCGGTGAATTGGGTACCGTTATCGGTTACAATAGCGAGCGGTACCCCGAACCGAGCGAGAATGCTCCTCTTAAAGAAGCGTAGTATGTTGAGTGCAGTAATCTTGACCAAGGCCTCAGCTTCTATCGATTTGGTGAAGTAATCGACGCCCACAATGAGGTATTTATTTTGGCCGGATCTGACGACGAATGGCCCTAAGATGTCCATCCCCCACCACGTGAATGGCCACGGGGAAGATAACGATTTTAGCTCGGTAGGGGGTGCTACGTGTACGTCCCCGTGTCGTTGGCATTTGTCGTATCTTTTTATGTGCTCTTCCGCGCTGTGCTGGAGTGTCGGCCAATAGTACCCTGCCCGGAGGATCTTTCGGGCTAAAGATCATCCGCCTAGGTGTTGTGCGTTAATTCCTTCATGGACTTCTCTTAGTACGTGTGGGACGTTCTCTTCCTCTACGCACCTGAGGAGTGGCGTGGAGAAACCTCGGTGATACATACGCCCACCGATCAAAGAGTACGAGCGTGACCTTTGACGCACTGTGCTGGCCGTTTTTGGGTTTGTTGGTAACTCACCCTTGGTCAGGTAGTTAAACACTGGGGTCATCCAGCAGTTGGCGTCACCTACAAGATTAATGTCTAAGTGGGTTGAAGATTGTCAAATGCTTGGTCGGGGGAGCACTTTTTGTATGACGGACTTGTTGTTTCCTTTTCTTTTAGTGCTTGCCAACTTGGAAAGGATATCAGCTCGGGTATTATTCTCTCGCGGGACGTGTTTGACCTCTATGCTTGTGAATCATTTTAGTTTGTCCTTTACAAGGGCTAGGTATTCGGCCATATTGTCGTTATTGGCCTGTAAACCTCCTTGGACTATATTAGCGACCAGCTGGGAATCTGTGCAAATTGTGATTTCTTCTGACTCCAGGTCGGTCTCGAGTCATATGCCCGCCAGGAAAGCTTCGTATTCCGCCTGGTTGTTGGATGTGGGTAAGGACAAAGTTAAAGATACTTCGATGATGTTTCCCTCCTCGTTTTCCAAGATAATTCCAGCTCCACTACCCGCCGGGCCAGATGCTCCATCTAAGAAGATGGTCCATTTGGATGGAGATTTCGGCTCCTGCTCGGTGAAAGTAAACTCTGCTACAAAGTCGGCTAGTGCTTGAGCTTTGAGAGCTTGGATCCCTTCGAATTTGATATCGAATTCGGACAGTTCTAACGACCATTTTAACATTCGCTCGGTCGTGTCTGGTCGACCGAGTAATTGTCTTATGGGTTGGTCTGTTCTCACGATGATGGTGTGGGCTAAGAAATAATGTCGTAGTCTTCTGGCTGCAAAAAGGAGGGCCAGGTCCACCTTTTCTTCCTGGAGGTATCGAAGTTCGGGGCCGTGGAGCACCTTGCTTGTAAAGTAAATAGGTTTCTGTCTCTCGGCTAGGTTGCGTACGAGGGCTGCGCTTACGGCCTCGTTTGCTACGGCGAGATATAGGTAAAGCGTTTCCCCCTCGTTGGGCCTGGACAAAACCTGGGGGCTCAGATAATACCCTTTTCAAGTGGGACAAGGCTTGCTCGCACTCCTTCGTCCATTTAAAAGGTGGCCTTTTTGCGGAGGAGTTTGTAAAAGGGGAGGGCGTGCTGAGCGGACTTTGCCACAAATCGTGCGAGGGAAGCGAGGACCCCGTTCAACGATTGTATGGATTTTTTAGAATTAGGAGTAGGAAGTTCTGTGAATGCCCGACATTTGTCAGGGTTGGCTTCAATACCTCGTTCGGTTAAATAAAATCCGAGGAACTTCCCTGCTCGGACCCCAAACGTGCACTTCTCGGGATTGAAACGCATTTTGCATTTCCGGGCTTGATCGAATACCTTTCGCAAGTGGAACGCGTGGTCCGTCTCTTGCTGAGATTTGACGATCATGTCGTCCATGTATACTTCAAGCATGTCCCCGATTTCTGCCCGAAATACCTTGTTCATCATGCGCTGATATGTCGCGCCCGCGTTTTTTAAACCGAAGGGCATAACGTTATAATAATAGTTGCCCGATTCGGTCATGAAGGCCGTGTATTTCTTATCGGACACGACCATGGGTATTTTATTGTACCCCGAGTAGGCGTCCATAAAGGAAAATAGCTTGAAACCGGACGAATTGTCGACCAGTTTGTCGATGTTGGGCAAAGGATATGCGTATTTCAGGCATGCCCGGTTAAGATCAGTATTGTCAACACACATTCTCCATTTTCCACTAGACTTTTTAATAAGTACAACATTTGAGAGCCAGGTTGTATACCTGGCCTCAGTTACAAAATTTTACTCTAGGAGGTCTTTAATAGCAGATTCGGTCGCTTTGGTTTTCTCGGTCGACTGCTTCCTCCTACGTTGGGCGACCGCTTTGTGCGTTGGGTCGATGGAGAGGTGATGACAGGCCGTCTCAGGGTCGAGCCCTGGCATTTCTACGGCACTCCAAGAAAACAGATCCGTGTTTCCCTTGAGGAATGCTTCTAATTGTCGTTTCACCAAGTCGGGCAGATGGGCCCCGATCTTGACGCACCGAGCCGGATCATCCCCCAAAGGAATTAGTTCGAACTCTCCGTCTGGAATTGGCCGGGAAAGTGAATCGGTCAGCCTCTGAATGCCCTCTTCGTTATCTGAGAACCTGCAGTCCAGATCGATTGAGTCGACCTGAGGAAAAGCCTTGGATGTTTGTGGAGTATCTAGAGAAGTCAGGGCTGATGGGTTTGGTTGGTATGATATCGAGCTGAGACCTTTGGATGCTGCTTCAAAGCATCGGCGGGCAGCTTCGACGTCATCGTGTAGGGTAGCGACTTTGCCCGAAGTAGTATAATACTTCATTTTTAGGTGAACGGTGGATGGAACAGCGATCAGCTCGGCCAATGTTGGTCGTCCCAAAATGCATTGGTACAACGACGAACACTCTACGACCATGAATTGGACGCGAACAGTTCTGGCGGTTTTGGATGTCCCGAAGGTGACGAAGAGTCGACGTAGCCCCATTGTCGGGAGAATGCTCCGTTGAAACCCTGTAAGTCTGATCCGACGTACGGAGTCAGGTGTGTTTCATTCAACTGGAGTGTTGAAAATAATTGGGAGTACATGATTTTGCAGGAGCTACCTTGGTCCACCAGGATTCTCCTCACATCAAAATTTGCCATCCGTGCACGGATGAGTAGTGGGATGCTGGCATTTGGTGCTCCTCCTAAGAGTTCCTCTCGGTAAAAAGTAAGGGGTACTGAGCCCTCTTTTGGGGGGTCCAGGGTCGCGCTCTAAGTAGGGACTTTCGCGATCAGTTGGTCAAATTTCCTCTTTACGGATCCGACCGTGACTTTGTTAAATCCTCCCCCTGAGATGACCATTCCAGAGGGAAAGGTCTCCCACGGGCTGTGGGAGGAAAAATATCCTGGGCTCCTCGTGTGGTCGGGCAGGGAGAAATCTTCCGGGCGGTAGATGCTCAGGGCAACCTGCATGTTTGCATCTACTGGTATGGGTACAACTTCTTCGATCTTCCGAGTCTCTTGCGCTTCTTGTCGAGGGGTGTCTCTTGATTTGGTAAACTGTTTGAGGTGCCCGTCTTTAATAAGTATCTCGATTGTGTCTTTGAGATGGATGCAGTCTTTGGTATTATGGCCATGACTCTTATGGAATCTGTAGTACTTTGTCTTGTCTGCGCCCGGTTTGCTAGGCAGCTGCTTCGAAAAGCGTACTCCTGCTTGCCTGAATTCTGAGTTGGCACATTTGGACAGGATCTTTTCCCTGGAGACCAGGAGGGGAGTATATTCATGAAATCGTCTGACGGGTCCCCTGTGTTCCCGCGGTTCATGGGGGCGGTCGTCCTTTCTTTTGTCTCCTCCCCGACGAGATGTCGAGGGTTCATCGACCCGGTGGGGCTTTGTGTCCTCGCGACGCCGGGCGTCTCGGACGGAGCTAGCCGCATGTTTTTCCTCATATTGGATGTAAGATTGGGCTTTCAAGAAGAAAGCGTCAAGGGTGGCCGGGGTCTCGATGCCAACCGCTCGGTGGAAATCGGTCGACGAGCGTAGTCCTCGCTCCAGCAAGTACTTCTTCATGTCGTTCGTTGTGGATACCTGGACTACTTCTTTGTTGAACCTCTCGATATAGGTTCGCAGAGGTTCGTATTTCCCCTGGATGATCGCTTCGAGTGATGCTTCCGTCTTCGGGTGTTGTCTAGAAGCGGTGAAGTTCCTGGAAAATGTGTGTCCGAGCTGTTTCCAGGAAGTGATGGACTCTGCCTCGAGGCTTTTGTACCACGTCATTGCTCCTTTCCTCAGAGTTGTAGGAAAGAGGCGACATTTGATTGCCCCTCGCACCCCTCAGTAGTCGAGCAGAGCATCAATATTCTCGATATGCTCGTCAGGATCTGTGGTCCCGTCATATGAGCCTAAGGGTGGAGGCTTTTCCAAACCCCGTGGGAGTTTAGCCGCCATAATTTCCGACAAGAGGGGCTCCTGGTGTCTTCATCGTTGCTGGAATTGAATGAAGGGGACCTGGGCACGTGTTTCCTCGCTCGCCGGGGTGATGCGGATCTTGATCTACTCTTTCTTGACTTTCTTGGAGGGGAAGATCGAGGAGGAGATGGGCGGGACCTTTTGTCACTAGTGGATTCATCGTTGCGTCCATTCCTCTTCCTCTTAGGAGGAGAAGGACTGCGTCTTCTTTGATGTCTCGCGGGAGACCGGGATGGTCGACGATTATTGTCCTCGAGACGGGCAATCTTCTCGCCATGGGCGAGGTGTAACAAATTTGTCTGGTTCAGAGTCTCAGCCAGCGCTGCGAAATCAGATCCTGAAGGTGTTGGAGGAAGAGGAACCTCTGGGCGACTTTCTAGAGGTTGGTCGCAATCGGGGGAAGGTGAGGTTGTCTTCCCATCTGGGAGATCCTCCACGGTTTCTTCGTGGGGAGGGTGATTACATTGCTCTCACGTTATGTGAGGAGCATACCGTCGTTCGACCGATTGTCCGGATTGTTGTCTCCAGCAGCCATGGATCTTGGTAAAAACTTTAGTTCTTGATGATTTTGAGAGAGAAGAATGGGGAAATTAGTGATTCCCACAGACGGCGCCACCTGATCGTACCTGGAGATCAGGATCCGATATGGCTGGCGTCGAGCGTTGCTGAAGGACGGTTGTTAAGTCAGTGTTAACAGATACCAGACTTAACAAATACACACCCATGCAAATTACGACGGTTTTTAGTGCTATTACGACGATTTTTATGCCGGTTTGAACCTTCGTAATAGCACTAAAAACTGTCGTAATTTGCATGGGTGTGTATTTGTTAAGTCTGGTATCTGTTAACACTGACTTAACAAGTTTTGTACGAATTTCAAAAAACAATAATATTTAAACAACTTTTCATGAAACAATTTCTTTTAACTTGACAATTTTTAATGATATTTTTGCATAAATTTAGCATGTTTCATAGAGACGTTACGCACTTATAATTACATGAAATTTCAAATTAAATTAAATCTTTTCCATTGCAATTTAACATCATTATAATCATTCAATTTTCAAAGCAAGTATTTGTGCTCTTTAACTTTGATAAGGAATTTTTCTGCATGTATTTCCATATCAATCCAGAAAAATTCATACAATACTTACAAAAAGTTGAGCACTATATTCTATCATTATAAGTTGCTTGTTTAGAAGAGAAGATCAATTATATTGATACATCACTCAAAGTGATAATTGTTTAATAAATTTCATTATTCTTAAAAAAAATCTTGTTATATTCCTTGTTGTCCAAGATTGTTGTAAAAAAGAGAGTACACTACGCCAAAAATGGCATTTCGCATCACACAAAAGACAACGGTTTTAATGCAAAGCGCTGTTATAGGTCAATTGAAAATTCGCTCAAAAAAGGCGCTCTCTAAAGGGCACATTAGACAGCGCTTACTAAAAGTGCTTTCTAAGGTGACCACTTTAGAGAGCGCTTTCACCTTAAGCGCTTTCTAAAGTGTAACTTAAGAAATCACTTTATTTTAAATTATTTTACAAAAGACCTATAAGAGCGTTTTGTTACAAAAGCGCTGTCTTTTGTTTTTGGTACAAATATACTGAACCATGTAAAGTATCACAAAATATGTCAAAATGGGGTATCGAACCCACGCCCTTTAGGTAGGGAATGGAATTTTAAATTATATTAATATATCAAATTATATTTAATATATTTAAATCATATTAAATTTTAATTTATTTTAAATTATATTTATAATTATTCAAATATATGTTTTAAATACAAACATTTTAATTTATTAAAATTATATTTAAATATATTAAAACTATATTAATATATAATTTAAAATATATTTAAAATTATATTAATATATCAAAATATAATTCATATATTTAAAATTATATTAATATATCAAAATAATTTTTTAATATATTCAACTAATATATTTAAATAATATATTCAAATAAATATAAATTATATTCAAATAATATATTCAAATAATATATTCAAATATTTTATTAATATATTCAAATAATGTATTTAAATAATATATTCAAATATATACAAATATTTTTTTCATATATTCAAATAATATATTTCAATAATGTGATCATTAATATATTTAAATATATAAAATATATTAATTAATATATAAATTTTTATTAATTTATCAAAATATAATTAATATATTTAAAATTATATTAATATATCAAAATATTATTTTAATATATTTAAATAATATATTTAAATAAAATATTCAAATAATATATTTAAATATTTAATTTATAATTTAAAATATATCAATTGATATATAGAAATTATATTAATATATAATTTAAAATATATTAATTAATATATAGAAATTATATTAATATATAATTTAAAATATATTAATTAATATATAGAAATTATATTAATATATAATTTAAAATATATTAGTTAATATATAGAAATTATATTAATATATATCTCAAAATATAATTGATATATAGAAATTATATTAATATATAATTTAAAATATACTAATTAATATATAGAAATTATATTAATTAAATATATATGTAAACTTATATTATATATATTTAATGTGAATTTAATAAACGGATGAGGGCGTAGTACCGCTGGTCAAGGAGGTTTATCTTAATACTTTGGATCTGGGGTTCGAATCCCCCTCGCCCCAGACTCATCGCCTTCTATTGTAAAACAATCAAAAGACCTTAGAAAGCGCTTTCTTTAATATAGAAATTATATTAATATATAATTTAAAATATACTAATTAATATATAGAAATTATATTAATTAAATATATATGTAAAGTTATATTATATATATTTAATGTGAATATAATTAATGGATGAGGGCATAGTACCGTTGGTCAAGGAGGTTTATGTGAATACTATGGGTCTGGGGTTCGAATTCCCCTCGGCCCAGACTCATTTTAATTTTTTTTTTATATTTTCTACTTTAGAAAGCGTTTTTATTTTTTATATACAAATTATATTAATATATAATTTAAAATATATTAATTAATATATAATTTAAATTATATATTAATTAATATATTCAAATTATATTAATATATAATTTAATATATATTAGTTAATATATACAAATTATATTAATATATAATTTAAAATATATTAATTAATATATACAAATTATATTAATTTATAATTTAAAATATATATGAATACTTATGTTATATATATTTAATGTGAATATAATTAATGCATGAGGGCGTAGTATTGCTGCTCAAGGAGGTTTGTTTGAATGTTATGGGTCTGGGGTTCGAATCCCCCTCGCCCCAGACTCATTTTTATTTTATTTTTATATTTTCAACTTTAGAAAGCGCTTTCCAGTGAAAGCGCCCCCTAAGGTTATTTATTAAAATATTTTATATTATTTTATTTCTGAGACCTTAGAAAACGCTTTTAACAAAAAGCCCCCTCTAAGGTTAATCTGTCAAAAGACCTTAGAAAGCGCTCTCTAATGTCAATTATTTATTAAAATATAAAACGTTTCTAATCATTTTCTTTTTCAGAAACCAAAATCACTTTCGTTGTTTACGTTCCTAAACCCTTTTCTACTCATTTTCTTGCTTTCGTTACTTTCGTTCTTGCTGAAGATTATCATTGTTCGTTGATCGTCATTGCTAAAGATTATCTTTGCTTTCATTCTTGCTGAAGATTATCTTCGCTGAGGTACCTACATTGTTCGTTCGTCCGTTCTTGATGATATTGTGTTGGTGATGTTGTACATTGTTATTGTTGTTGTCGTCCGTTCTTGATGGTATTTATGTTGTACATTGTTGTTGTCGTCGTCGGTTATTGATGATATTGTGTTGATGATATTGTGTTTGTTGTTGTGATGATGATATTGTTGATGTTGCTCATTGCTGATGTTGTGTTGATTTTCCTGACTATTGCTGATGTTGATACAGTTTTGTTATTGATGATACAATTTTGTTGTTGATGATACCATTTATGTTATAGCCATTTATTATTAATATATAATTCGATAAAGTACCAAAATTATTGGCTTCTAATGCTTAAACCATCAATACAATCGAGACCTTCTTCATTTATAAAAAGTGGCTGGTAATATCATCAAAGAAAACTTAGACATTGGAGTCACCAAGGTTGTGTATATCGCGATTTTCGAACTAATTTTGTTTAATGGTAAGCTTAAGGTTATTTGTGATTCAACTTTTGAACCAAACATCAAGTAACCCATTATAGCCATTGATACAAAAATATTTGTTGCAAACATAAAACATAAATATTTGCTCTAATTCATTATTTCATTAAATGAGAAGTATACATTTTTCATTCATGGTATCAATGAAGATTTCTCAAATTGATTATGATTTATCGTTCTTTTAACATGTTAGAATGATAAGTTTAGGAACCACTATCTTATCGTTCTTGATGATATTGTTGTTGTTGTTGTCGTTCTTGATGATTGATTTGTATATTAAGAGACGGTATCAAATTCTAATAATCTTCATTTTTTTTATGCAAATTAAAGGTAGATTTTGAGGTGAGGTCTAGAAGTTGTTTACATCTAGATTTTGAGGTGAGGTCTAGAAGTTGTTTACATCTCTACAGGTATATTTGCTTTTTTTTGTTTAGTTTAATTAGTGTAACTATGGATAAGAAATGGATGTTTTCAAATCGATTGACGAAAGAGTACGAGAATGGGGTCAAGGAATTTGTTAAGTTTGTTGTTGCGCATGTCGAAGACCCCAGTCGAATGAAATGTCTGTGCTTGGATTGTTGTTTTGTGGGTCGGGTTAACGCGAGTCAGCTGTTATCGCATTTACTGAGGCATGTGTCGCTCCCCTGAAAAGACACCGGGTCAAATAGGGTACAAACGCGAACGGTCGGTGAAAGGAGGAAATGAAATGAAGATGAATAGAGTCTCCAGCTAGGCATTTTTATCCCGAAGGAAAGGTAATGCGGCATAAACCTAGAAAGAGATGGATAAGACGGTTGCGAACCAGAGAAACTGAGAAAGGGGGTTGGTTACAACCTGGGAAGGTATTAGCACCCAGATTGTCCGTCGTACTCGACGGGATCCAAGCTTAAAAGATTGTTTTTAAAAGGGGTAGTGTATGTGCTATCTGTGTGCAAAAGCTGGAAGAGAAATTTACAAGTGTCAGTGCAAAAGGTGAATGCTCAGGATTGAGGCTTTTAAAATAATGCTGGAAGAGGGGGATGACAAAGAGACTTTTGTTCGATAACAGTTAAGTTATGCCTATGTATCCTCTCGTGCAATGAGGAAGTCAGAACACCATAGTTCGACTCAAAGAGACTGAAAGATAAATTGACTATGAACTGCTTACTTGTCTATGCTCAAGTGTATGACTCATCTGGCTCGAGTGCTAACTGTCTTGCATTAGACGGAAGAAGCGAGTTCTCGTTTGTGAATGAGTGAGATGAGAAAAGAATCCCGAAGGAGACGATTATTGTTTGTTTTTGTGTTTTCAGTTTTGTTATTGTTTTTGGTGTTTTGCATAAGTTAATGAGCTTAAGCCTAAATCAAAGGTTTGTAAACTCATTATATCCTCCCTGATTAGGGATAATGAGAATACTTAAGTATGAGATAAGCACCTCAACTTAATTGCCATGATGATGTAGGATTAAGATCATTAACTTACTTGTGATTAATTAGATGTTTTTGGGTTTTTGTTTAGTGTTAAGTAATGAATTTAATCTCTAATCACAGATTAATGGGCTCATTACACCATCCTAATAGAAGGATAATAGATGAGAACACTTAAGCTGAGGAAGATACCTCAACTTAATCCATGGTTAGGGATTAAATTCATTATATAACAAGCCTTTATTAAGTGGATTTTAATTAAGGGATGAGATTAAGAAATTGATTTTATGGTTTGTAAGACAACTTGAGGGGAACTTGTCCATTAAACACTAGGGTTAGTCCTTCTTAACCATAAGGAAGAATTAGAACCCTAATGTAAGGCCTAAGTTACAAGATAAAGTCTTGATGATTATTAAGATGATTTGATTAAGAGGTTTAAACAAATTAAAGGTTTAACACTTAGGATTAAATTTATACACTCCATCCTAAGAGAAGGATGCAGGCATAACCCTAATTCCAAAGTCCTAAAACTTTAAGAGTTTAGTCTCTGATTATTGAGATGAGAAGAGAGACTCAAGGAGACTCAAAGGTAAAAAGCTAAGGGGGACTAATCACAACCCTAATTATTATCATGCTTGGATGTCCTATGGTTGGTACGGCTTAAGAAAGATCTTCAAGGAAGCCACCAATGGAAGAAGCAGAAGAAAGGAGGGAGAAGTAGAAGAATAAGTTACTTACTTCATTGAAGAAGATAAGTAACTTAAAGAAAGAAAGTGAGAGATGGAACACAAGTGAACAAGTTCACTTAAAAGACAAGTAAGAATGCAAATGAAAGAGATGAAAAGAAGTGAGAGGTGAAGGCAAATTCACCTCCCAAAATAACTTACCAAAAACCTGAAAAGTTAGCATGAATGCATAAGGTATAAAGCATAAAGAAATGAAAGGAAATGAGATGAGATGAAATGAGGTGAAATGACCAAAGTCAGAAGTGTTTATGCAATGGAAAATTCATGTGTGATGATGCAAAGGAATACAACATGCATATGCATGTTCATACAAGGATGAGATGCAAAGGAAGCATGCTTTGAAGTTTGAAAACACATGAAAGTTAATGAAATGAAATGAATGCAAAACATGGCAAATGAATAAAGAAATGATCGAGCAAGGTTCTAACATGTCCTAAGATGTCTAAGATGACATATGAATGCAAGAAATTTCATGGCAAGTACATGTATTGATGCATATGCAAGATGAATGCAAGTGAACATGAAAAATTAGGGTTATATGTGTCATACCCCAAATTTTTCCTACTCGCATCAGTTTATTTTACTGTCTAAGCCATTATCTCATTTTATTTTATTGTTAAACCAGTATTTCAAAAAGTCCAAAAAATATGTCATTTATTTTCCATGTTCAGAGTTTGGGTAGGAATCGAGTCAGTGTGAGTTTGTCTGTGTTTGCGTGTGCGGTGTTGCGCGAAGTCAGTTTATCTGATTATCACTTCTCATCTCGTTATCCTTTTATTTCCATTATTTTATTTTAAAATCATCTTTATTTTATTTTTTTTTAAAAAACTCATTAGCATTTTTCTTCTTTTAAAACTATACCAAAAATAATGTCTTTTTTTTAACTCATATAAATCATAATGTTTATATCCAATTTCTACCACCATGTTCCTTTTTTAATATTACTATTTTTGTTATTTCACTATTATTATAAAAATTGTCTTTTTATTATCATTATTTTTTATTATCTTTATTTTTATTATTATTTTTATTATTATTTCTTTTATTTTCATTATTTATTATTATTATTCTTAGTATTATTATTATCATTATTATTATTTTTATTATTATTAATCTTTCCATTATTATTATTATTATTATTATTATTATTATTTTATTATTATTATCTTAAGTATTATTATTATTATTAATGTTGTTGGTAATGTTATTATAAGTTTCCATGAGTCATACAAAAGACAAAATCAACAACAGAATTTTCTTTTCACAATCCAGCCCGGTCCCACAATTTTTGGCAAACGCATAACAAACTTCACTGCCTCACCATTCCACTACCGGCTCATCCATTTTCCAGCTAGCATACCGCAACCCACCTTCCTCATTTTAATTGCAACGAGTTTCTTCTTTTTGTCTGCAGCGCATAACATCTTTATCTTTCAAAATTTCATCAAATTCACTCCATCCAAAACCTTTCATCAACACAAAATTCTTCTAAATAATAAACCTGCTAATACTTTTTTTTCTGCAACATAAACCAAGGTTTCCGTTTCCAAACCATTTTCTTTTATCAACTCACAGAATTCACACCATAACCTTTACCCATTGATAAACCAACACGCCAAACAAGCTCAGCAGAAAATCACTTTCATTGTCTCTTCTTTCATTTTCCATCAACTTCAACAACTTCTTTCAATTTCATCAAACTCATATCTTTCACAAACCGTTCAAACACAAACATCTCCATTTTCTCCTCAATACATAAATATCACAGATTCACAAAAGAAAGGACCAACTCCAAACGAAAAAGAAAAGAAGAGGATCTAAGATGAAGAGAAGGAGAGATTCGGTTTCGAAAGAGAAATAAATCGAAACCATAAGAAAACTAGAGAGAAGCCTGAGATGAGATCGAATACCACAACAAACCTCTGAACCACACAAAATCGCAACCGCCGATTCTGAAACAACCGTACCACCAATCTGAGCAAACCCGCAGAAATCGATGCCGCCGCAAACACCAAACGCATAACACCTAAATACTTCCACACAAAACCACCGCGTTGGCCACCACCCTTTCACCATTCGCTAAACTGCAAAACAGTCCAAACACAGCCCAATACCTCTTCCTCCAACACAATCACAAAAAACCAGTAACCATCACCGTGGACAACCTCTTTCTCCCTCCGTTTTCTCTTGTGCGTCCGAAGCAAAACCGAGAGCGAGATCTGAGGACAACCGCGAAATCACGGACCAAACAAGGCAAATTGCGTTTTCGAGAGAGAGAGAGAGAGAGAGAGAGAGAGAGAGAGAGACAGGAACTGGTACGAGACCGCGAGCCATCATCGATTGAAGAAGAAGCCGCGTTTTCTTCTGTTAATCTCACCGCGATATCGTATATCAAATTTGAAGGAGGAAGAGACCTTGATTTGCAGATCGATTTGCTTCACCGACACGATTTCGACGACCGTGAGATAAACAGATTCGCCGGTGGCGTCTTCTTGATTTTCGGCGAGCACAGAGGGAGCGAATTCCGGCGTTTTGAGAAGAAGAGGTATAAAGTGTTTTCTTTTTTATTTTGATTTTTATTGAGATGTGAGTAATTTAACTTTTTCTCTAAGTGTGCTTTACTTTTTCTGTTTATGTTTATTTTCACCCTATATCACGTTTTATAAACCTTATATTCAGTTTATTTATTTTTTATTTATTTACTATTTTATTCATATCTTGGGCTCAGCCCATTGTAAACACCCCAAATTTGCCCTCACCCATTCACACCATGGCTTGTGATCTCCTCATATGCATGAACTCAATCATAGCATCTCATATCACATTTTTGATTCATTGCATTGGTTCAAAGTCATCTGCATCTAGGGTTTGTGATCTGAGCAATCCAAGAGCTTCTTGAGCCACTCCAAAGGTCATCAATAACTTCAAAGGGGTCCATGTATGTTCATGCATCATATTATATCCCCTCAAAGTCAAGAATGTCAAAGAATCACAAGAACTAAGAATGGCATGGAAGCAGAGCCAGGTTTAACTGCACAGATGACCTAGAATTAGGGTTTTGGTTTCAAAGGCCATAAATCCAATTTTTTGGTCATTCTTGTTTCTATTGGCCTCTATATGGTATAGGGAGCATGCATATCAATTTTCATGAAGAAATTCCATGGGGAAGTCATCTGATCAAAAGTTGACTTTCTGAGCAAGTCAGTGCAAAATCAGGGCATCTGAGGCCCCCAATGACCCAACCAAAGGGTGTTCTTCATCATTTTGATTGTGTATGATCATTATTTGATCATAGAAGATGTTGGAAGTTCACAAAATTGAAGAATTTCAAGTCACTTGCAAAGTTGACTTTTTGGGAAAGTTGACTTATAATGAAATTGCCATTTTGGGAAACTTTTTCAACCCTTGCTTTTTGATTCAAAAATGCTTCAAATGGAAAAAATTTGGTCATGAAAGTGGTAGAATGGATCATTCCCTTTTCAAAAAGTAAAAGAACTTGACCTAATTCATTTTGGATCAAAAGTTATGGCTTGTCAAAGTTGGCTAAAATCACAAAATTTGAAGTTTTCTACCAAAGAGGCAAAGTTGCAAAATCACTTGCCAAAGCAAATTGTGCTACCAAATGGACTTCTAATCATCATACAAACATAAGCCAATGCCTAAAGATCAGAATTCACCAAGAGTTTGATCATTTTTGTGGCTTGTGGAACAAGAAATTTCAAAAGAGCCAAGAATGGAACAAGTTGCAAAACCTCACTCAAGGATGAATCCACTTGCTTTCTGACTTCATAATCAATCCTAGGGCTCTCCACATTTCTTGCTGCGCAGGACACCCCATTTGTCCTTGGCTAGCTAGGAGCCCATACCTCTCTTACACAAATTTGACATTTTGGCAACTTGAGCCATACCAATCACAGCAATACACATCAACTCATCTGACCTATCACACTTGTTTATACAAACCAAAAGCAAGCCATTTCACTCAAGACCCAAGCCATAGTTATCACTTTTTGCTCCAACTTGCAAAAGCATTCGAAACACTCAGCACAAGCCAAAAACACAAAAACAAACTTCACAAACAAACTCAACATGCTTCACTGATCAAAAACCACTCATCACCATAGCCTGAAACCCTCAGAAACCAAGATACGATTTCCACCTCCCTTTGAACAGAACTTCTGTAATCTTCCAAATCAACCAACATAAATTTCTTCCAAGCATCAAGACTTCATCAGGAGCTCAAGAGGAGTGGATTGCACAAAGAGAGGAGGTCAGAAAGTTGCAAACTGAGAAAGCTCAAGCTCAGGTACCTCAAGAACTTTTTTTCCAGAAATGAGTTTTTAAGTTCCTAGATTGTTCCTCATGCTTTGCTGATCACTCTGATGTTTTTACTTTTTGAAATGGTTGAGAAATAAGTGTGTATTCGTGTTCTGAAATTTTTCTGACCTAAATGCATTTTGTTTCGATTCAGTCTTAATATGAAAAATAAATGAACTTTGGTTGTTGATTCTTGCTTTATGATGATTGGGGGTGGATTCTGGGCAGAGAGATGATGTTTTAGAGGCCTGGAGAGAAAGTTAGCAACTTTCAGGTGAGGGTCTGGCCGGAGAAGACGACCGGAAGTCTTCTCCGGCCACCTGAAAGTGTTTAGGGCTAATCTGTGTAATTAAATGAGGTTTGAATGTGGAGCGTTAGATGAGTTGACTAGGGCTGACTGGCGCGCGAACGAGTGGTCCAGATTTCACACTTAACCCTAATCCTGTTTTATTAATTTAATTAATTAAGATTAATTTAAATCCAGCCAGTTTGAATTCCAACCCTTGGATCTGGCGCGCAGTCTTTCCCTCCTTCCTGAGTTTGAATCCTGGCCACTGGATGCGCATACTTTTCATTTAATCCATTTTATTTCCTTTTTATTTCTTTTGTTTTCTACATTTTATTTAAAATAGTAAAAATCATTGAAAAATTCTGAAAATTTTTATTCAAGCTTTTATTAATTTTCAGAAACCAAAAATATTTTTATTTTTATTTTTTGCATTAAAAAATATTTTTAAATCATTTAAAAGATTATTTTTAATTAATTGATGAGAATTAATTAATTAAAAATACTTTTAGGTATTTAAAAATCACAAAAAAATTCATGAAACATTTAAAATCATTTAGAAACATTGTCCAACTCTCAAACCAAACTTCTTTTTTGATCTTGATGTCTTTTGACAATTTTCCATGGAATTAATTTCATTTCAAGGCATTATTTTGATCCAATCTTCAAAAATTCATTTCTGCCTAGCCTTTAAGAGTTGGACTTTGATTCTTTTTGCATTGCATCTTGTATAACATGTAGTTTATAGGATTAAATTGGCATGAATTGATATTGCATTTCCTATTTGCTTGGCATTTTTCTTGACAAGGTATCTTAAAACCCTAACAAACTTGAGAAATTCATAACCCTCATTAGGTTAAGAGTTAGATCCCCTCCTTTGGGCAGTGAGTTTGTATAGGTCTAAGGTTCCTTTGATTGCATTTTCAAATTTTTATCATGTCATTTGCTTCTGGTTTTGGATTTTTGCTTTGTATGTTGCATATAACCCTAATTTGGGCTTTCATTTGCATCCATCTTCCATTTGCTTGCATACCATGACTTGCCATGACATTTTATGCATCCATTTGATTCATAATACATCTTAGGACATGTTAGAATCATGTTTGATCATTGCATCTTTCATTTGCCATGTTGTATGTCATTTGCATTTGATAACTTTTCATGTATGTTCATGATTCTAAGCATGCTTCTCTTGCATCCACATGTTTGTATGATCATCCTCATGCCTTGTTTCATGTTTGCATCATCTCATAGCATCACTATCATCACACACATGCTTCTGGTTTTGGTTTGCATCATGGCACTTCATCTCATTTTGCATTGCATTGCATTCCTTTCTCTAACTTTTCAGGTGGTAAGTTACTTTGAGAAGTGAATTTGCCTTCACTTCTCATAATCTCTTTTCATATCTCTTATGCATCATTGCTGCATTTTGTCTTGTGTTTGAGATTGAGCTTGCTCATTCTTTCTCTTCTTACTTTCTTTCTTCAAGTGACTTGTCTTCTTAAATGAAGCAAGTTACTTTGCTTCTCTTTGCTCCTTTCATCTGCTTCCTGGTGGTTTCTCTGAAGATTTCTCTTGTGAACCTCACAAACCTTAGGGACAACCAAGCATGACAATGATTAGGGTTTTGATTAGTTCTCCCCACTTAGTTTTACCTTTGTGTCTCATTGAGTCTTCTCTTCTCATCTCATAATCAGGGACTAAACCCTAAAGGTTTTAAGGCTTTGTGATTAAGCTTATGCCTGCATCCTTCTATTAGGATGGAGTGTATAACTTTAATCCTAAGTGTTAAACCCTTAATGTGTTTAAATCCTTTAATCAATCCATTTAATAATCATTAAGACATCAAGCTTGTAACTTGGGCCTTGCATTAGGGTTCTAATTCTTCCTTAATTGGTTAAGAAGGACTAACCCTAGTATTAATGGACAAGTCCCCCTCAAGTTGTCTTACAAACCATAAAACTCACTTCTTCATCACATCATTATTCAAAATCCACTTAATAAAGGCTTTGTTTTGTCATGAGGTTAATCCCTAATCATGGATTAAGTTGAGGAGCTTTCCTCAGCTTAAACACTCTCATCTATTATCCTTCTATTAGGATGGTGTAATGAGTCTGTTTAATCCCTGATTATGGCTTAATCTCATTACTTAGCACTAAACAAAAACAACAAAAACATCTAAATAATTGCAAGTAGGTTAATGATCTTAATCCTACATCAAAGGTGATTAAGTGTGAGATGCTGACTTCACACTTAAGGTATTCTCATTACCCCTAATCAGAGGGAGGATGTGATGAGTTTACTAACCCATTGGTTTAGGCTTAAGCGCATTAACTTATGACAAACTTCAAAAAGCAATAAAAGACTAAAAATTCAAAAACAAACAATAATCGTCTCCTCCGGGATTCTTTTCTCATCTCATTCACTCATAAACGAGAACTTGCTTCTTCCGTCTAATGCAAGACAGTTAGCACCTGAGCCAGACAGGTCATACACTTGAGCATAGACAAGCAAGCAGTTCACAAGTCAATTCATCTTTCAGTCTCTTTGGGTCGAACTACGGTGTTCTGACTTCCTCATTGCATGAGAGGATACGTAGGCATAACTTAACAGTTATCGAACAAAAGTCTCTGTATATTCCCCCTCCTTCCAGCATCATTCTCTAAGCCTCATAATCTTGAGCATTTTATTCCTTTTCTTACACTGACACTGTACATTTATACACTTCACATTCTTTTACACTGACACTTGCATTCTTTTCAGCTTTGATACACAAATTGCACTGACACTACCCCTTTAAAACACAAATCTTTTAAGCGTTGATCCCGTCGAGTACGACGGACAATCTGGGTGCTAATACCTTCCCAGGTTGTAACCAACCCCCTTTCTCAGTCTCTCTGGTTCGCAACCGTCTTATCCATATCTTTCTAAGTCTATGCAGCATTACCTTTCCTTCGGGATAAAAATGCCTAGCTGGCGACTCTTTTCATTTCATCCTTTCGCCGACCGTTCGCGTCTGTACCTTATTTGAGCCAGCCTCATCTTTTGGGAGCGACAACTTGGCGACTCTACTGGGGACCCTTATATTGTAACCAGGGCTTCTGGTTCTTTTTGTGGGTTCCTCCTAGCGCTTGTTTGATTTGTGTTTACTGGGGTGTTATATGCTATTTGTGTTTGTATATTTATTTTGTTTATTGCTTTATGTACAGTTCTTTTATTACTTTCTTTATAGCTTTATATACATCATACTGTCATATTGTGTTTGGCTGGATCTGGTTTTGTCTTGGTGGGTGGGGTCCTATTGAGAGTTTAAGGTCCTATACCTGGGACCTGAGTGACACCTAGGCTAGAGTGGTTCATGTTCTTTCCCATTCCATTTCGGTCTGGTGCGGGAATATGAAACACGGTTCAAATATGGGTTTCTTCTTGAGAACTCTGTGCTACAGATTTCCTATAGTGCTAGGGCTATCTGGGAAGCCTGCTAAGTCTGGATGACCTTTAGTATTGACCTTCAGAAACTGAGGTGAATTAGAGGAGGATCTTTTATGGTTATTGTAAACACTGTACCTCCGGGTTAGAAGTGTTTACACTTCTCATAAGTGATCCAAGTCTGAGTATCCTTGTTTTAAAACACCACCTGTGAGGGGGTTGGGCTGTTTACAGGTTTGCAGGTACCCTTGACCTCAACATACCCTGTTACTTTGTTTTGATTAAGAGTACTCCATTTTGGGACAGTTCTTGTGATTTTAACCCTGGACTTGTGACTCTTTATTTGAGTCCCCCACCCTGGTTACTGGACTTATGAACCTCCATCTGGACTTCTTAGACATACATGGACTTATATCAAGGCAGTTAATCAGATCCAGCTTGATCACAAACCCTTGCATATCATTTGCATACATCATCATTGCATCATTTAACATTTGCTTATTTGTTTTTCAGGGTATCCACATTACATTTTGGCTTGGTTTTGACCCCTTTATCTGATCAGACCCCTGCTCACCAGCTATCTGCTTCAGCTACCTTCTTCAGCTACATTCATCAGCTACCTGCTTCAGTCACCTGCATCACCAGCATCATCCTGTCAGTGGCCCATCTTCTGGTATCAGTTATCATCATCAACATCTGTCTCAGCTCTTCATCAGCAGACATGGCACCCAAGAAGAGCAATATCTCATACCATTTCTTTGAGCCTGAGCTGACTGGCATCAGGAAGATCCAGGCCCTTATCACTCCAGACCATATACCACTATTCAGAGAACATTTTGGAGGCATTATTGATGTGGTTATGGATTTGGACCCTTCTCAGAGGAGCTTGATTCACACTTGCCTACAGTTCTATGATCCTCCTTTGAGGTGTTTTACTTTCCAGGATTTTCAGTTGGGGCCTTTATTAGAGGAGTATTCATCACTGGTTGGAGTACCTGTCAGGGGTGGTATCCCCTTCAACCCAGAAATGGTTTTTCCCAGCAATGAAGAAGTGGCCAAGGCATTGTATCTGGAACCTTTTCTGATTGAGCAGAACATGACAACCAAGGCTGGAATCTCTGGTCTACACTTGGATTTCTTGACTTCTCAGGCTATCCTGAAGGCCTCCTTGGGAGAATGGAAGGCAGTCTGTGCACTGTTAGCCCTCAGCATATATGGGGTTATACTTTTTGCAGATGAGCCTAAGTTTATTAGCAAGAATGCCATTCACCTCTTCATTCTGAGGAACCCAGTGCCCACCTTACTGGGATATTTCTACTACTCTATTCATCAAAGGAATGAAAAGCAAAGAGGAAGATTGGTGAGATGCTGTGCTCCCCTGTTCCATACCTGGCTGCTCAAACACTTGCCCAAGACTGATGCATTCTTGAATCCTCACCAACAGAAGAATTGGGCTAGAAGACTTATTGCTTTGACCTCAGATGACATCAGGTGGTGCACCCAGAGCACCAAAGGCAGGGACATCATTACTAGTTGTGGGCAGTTCCCCAATGTACCTCTGATAGGAGTGAAGGGTTGCATTAACTACAACCCTCTACTATTCAAAATACAATTAGGCTATGCATTGGTCCACCCTCCTAGAGCACAAGACTTGGCTGAGACCCTTTACTGTGAGATTAAGCCTAATCTAGCTGTTGTCAGGCAAGCATCCTGGGCTTGGGACAATGTCCAGACCAAAGGGATGGCCATTCTTGGGAGATGCAACAATGTGGCCTCAGCTCAGTACTATGAGTGGTCTCATGCCAGGGCACAAATTTCTGGGATGCCCTTCACCATTGAGGATGCACCTGGGCCATCCACAACACCTCCTCCAGCCACTGTCATCCTGGAAGAGTTTGAGAAACTGAAAGAGAGGAATGAGAATCTGACTCAAGCTCTGCAGAAGACCCTATGGGAGAGGAGTGATGGTCGTCTGGACATTGAAAGGTTGGAAAAGCTTAAGGTGGAGCATCTAGCCAGGATTGAGAAGTCAGAGGACTACATCAAGAAGTCAAGGGCTGGGGAGCAGATTCTGAAGAATGCCTGTAAAGAGGCCCAGTTCCAGAAGGCTAGGAATGATCTCTATCTGAAAGAAAGTCAAGCTAGGTGGGTCAGAATCACTGAAGCTCGCACTCAGGAAGATAAGAGGACTCAGGACAAGATTGAGCAGTTGGAGGCTAATGCAAAGGAGCAACAGGAAGCCCTGCTAGCAGCCCAGAAGGAGATCTCAGAATTGAAGCTTAGGGCTGGTGTGAAGAGGTCAAAGGACCAAAGCAGACATAAGAAGTTAAACACTGCTATCACCACCAGGAATCTTCTTATCAGGAACCTCACAGAGCGTCCAGCTGACCCTGTAACTGAAGCACTTCTGAAGGAAGTTCAGGAGGATGAGTTTGGTCTTGGTGTCTGACTTTTGTTTGTTGTTGCTTTCATTTCATGTACTTTTCTTTTTCTTATGTTGTATTTTGACCCCTCAGGGGCATGTTTTGTAAAAAACAAACTATGTATGATTCATGATTTGTAATATATTCATTAGTTTGTTTCATCTGAGTTCTTTCAAAGCAACATCAAAGCACCTTCCTCAAGGGTCTGGAAAGGTCAAAACCAAATGCCAAGCCGGATACCTTGGAAACAAATAAGCATACTGCATTGCATACTAACTTTTGTCTTGTTTTGTAGGTTTTGTTTTGTTTCTGTTACTAACTCTGTTGTGGTTCAGGAACTATTGCTCGACGTCGGGTGTTCCCACTCAACCGTCCGCACAGATATCCTACCCGCAACAACCTTCCGGGCATACAAATGGACCAAGTACAGTAGGACCTTACAGAGGTCAGGACTCAAATGGCCAATGAGAGGCTAGAGATGAGAAACCAGATGACCCAGTTCATGGAGGTGATGAATGGTTTGGCTCAAAGCCAAGAAAGATTAAGGGCATTGGTAGAAAGGCAGACCCAGGAGGAACCCCATCTAGGGACTGGAGGAACGAGCAACAATGAGAGGGTTCAGCCTCATGTTAATCCACCTGTGTATGGGCCTCATCTTCATCCAGAGATCAACATCCCTACTAATGTACAAGGGAATGCTACTACAGGCAGAGTATTATAAGAGGACCCCCAAGAGGATCAATTCACTGTGATGGGAGCTGTAGATGGAGCCTATGACAGAAGGCTAGATGAAATTGCCGAAAAGTTGAGATCTCTGGAGTCTCAAAATTCCCTGGGCTTTGATGTCATGGACATGGGATTAGTGGACGGGGTAAGGATTCCCCACAAGTTTAAACCTCCGTGCTTTGAGAAGTACAACGGAACCTCCTGTCCACGAACCCACTTGCAATCCTTTCTGGGGAGGCTGAAGGCATACACCATGGATGAAAAACTGTGGATGTTTTATTTCGAAGACAGTTTAACAGGAGCTTCAAGGGAATGGTACTCTCATTTAACCAGATCAACCATCAGATGCTGGAAGGACCTAGCTGAGGCCTTCATCAGACAGTACCAGTACAACTTGGATATGGCTCCTAACAGGACCCTCCTGATGGGAATGTCTCAATCATCCAGGGAAAGCTTCCGGGAATACGCCCAGAGGTGGAGACAGCTTGCTGCTGCTGTCCAGCCACCCATGTCGGAAAGGGAAATGGCCGACATGTTTATGAACACCCTTCAAGGGACATACATTGACAGGCTAGCTGCCTTTTCTTCCACCAGCTTCGCTGACGTAGTCATAGCTGGGGAAAGAATTGAAAGCCTATTGAAGATGGGCAAAATTTCTGACAACAGTGCGAACTCGTCCAGCAACCCAAGAAAGCCTTTTGTGGGCCCGAGAAGAACCGGTGAGACTAATGTTATTCAGGCCAACAGGGGCAGACCACAGTATGTTCATAGGTCAGTGGCAGCTGTCACTATTCCCGCTCCAATTCCTCAGCAACCAGCATATCAGCCACAACAACAACCCCACTACCAGCAACAAGTTCAATATCCACCTCAGAGAAACTACAACAACAACAACAATCAACAAAGACCTTTTCAGCAGAGACCATCTCAGGCCAATAGGGTGATTGATCCAATCCCTATGCCTTATGTCGCTTTATCGCCACAGCTCCTGAAGCTTAACTTGGTTGAGTTAAGGACGTTGGCACCACCAGATCCTTCCAGCCTTCCAAGAAATTATGACGCCAACGCCAGATGTGCTTTTCACTCCAATGCACCTGGCCATAGTACAGAGAAGTGCAGAGCTTTACAAATGAAGGTACAAGACCTGGTAGATTCTAAAGCTCTAAACTTTGCACCCCCGCCAAATGTCAACAAGAACCCCATGCCCAACCACGGAGGACCCAGGATTAATGCTATTGAGGAAGATAAGCCGTCTCTCTTAATAACTAGTGTGGGGCAGATTCGGACACCCCTGGTAGAGATTAAAGCTCAACTCCTTGAATGCCAGATGTTCCCGGGGTGTGAGCTCGGGTGCGGTTATTGCAACATTTCGGTAAATGGGTGTGATAACTTGAGAAGCGGCATAGATGGTCTTATCCAGAATGGCCTACTTCAAATCACAACATCAACACCTCCAAATCCAGCAAATTCTTTGACAACAATTCCCGAGTCTCCTACAACTGCAACAACAATTATTCCAAACAATTCTTCGTTCTCATCAACAAATGCTTCACCTATCACTTCAACAAACCATACATCAACAAACATTCCTTCTACAACATCAGCACCCCTTTATTCAGAATCTTCTACAACAGCAACACCCATCCAATCAACGGAATCTTCTACAACACCAACAGACATCTCAGCTGTCACCATTTATTATGATCTGTCATATGTTCCTCCTAACAACAATTTTCAACAACAAATAGTGGCATCTCCTGCCAGGACACCGATCACCATCTACTATGATCCACACACTATTTCAACACCCTCCTCTGCTGCAGTCAGTCCGGTTACCATCACGGTACCTGGACCAGTTCCATATGAAAGTAGTAATGCCATCCCTTGGCATTATGGCTCTGACCTTTACTGCAATGGGGAGAAAATCACTCTTGACTCTTCAACCTCTTCTCCACAGATTGACAATGTCGGGGGAGGCGGAGGCTTCACCAGAAGCGGACGCCTCTTTGCCTCACAATCACAGAGACCTAATGCCGAAGCAGAAGCTGCTGCCAAAGCAAAGGGAAAGAGTGTAATATCTGAAGAACCCATTCTCAAGGAAACACAGAAGACATCTTTTGAACAAGATGTAGACGAGTTTATGAGAATTATCAAGAGGAGTGATTACAAGGTGGTGGATCAGCTTTACCAAACTCCCTCAAAAATCTCCATTTTATCCCTGCTGATGTGTTCCGAAGCTCACCGGAATGCATTACTAAAAGTTTTGCACGCAGCATATGTGCCATAGGAGATCACCGTTAATCAGCTGGAGACCGTGGTAGCAAATGTCAATACCAGCCATGGGTTGGGCTTTACCAATGCTGATTTAACAACTGAGGGGTGCAACCACAACAAGGCTTTGCACATCACCCTGGAATGCAAGGGTGCTGTCCTATCACATGTACTGGTAGACACTGGGTCTTTACTCAATGTTTTACCAAAGAAAGCCCTGGTGAAGCTGGAATATGATGGCTTGGCATTACGTCCAAGTAATTTGGTGGTAAGAGCATTTGATGGCTCTAAGAGATCAGTGCTAGGTGAGATTGATCTGCCTGTGATGATTGGCCCGCAGACTTTTAAAATTACCTTCTACGTGATGGACATTCAGCCGGCCTACAGCTGTTTGTTGGGTAGACCTTGGATCCATGCCGCTGGCGCAGTTACGTCTACCCTTCACCAGAAGCTGAAATTCGAGTGGGAGGGCCAGATCATCACCATTTGTGGTGAAGAAGATATTTTTGTTAGCCATCTGGCTACATATAAATATATTGAGATGGATGGAGAGATCCATGAAACCATGAGCCAGGGATTTGAAGCCCTGAACATAAATGAAGCATCTGCTGTACTTGGAACCTCCATGACATCTTATCAGCAAGCCAGGAAGGTTGTTGAGGAAGGGACTGCCCAAGGCTGGGGCAAGCTGTTGCCCGTGGAAAAGAAAGAGGAAAGATTTGGGTTGGGTTACAAACCAACTCAACAAGATCAATCAGAGGCTGCTAAGAAGCCCAGTTTTGTCAGTGGGGGGGTGCTCACCCCGGATGCAGTGAACAATTTGGAAGATGAGTCGGAAGATGAGCGCAACCTGGAGAGCTGGATACGTCCAAGGATCCCGGGGAGCCGTATCTCAAACTGGTCTTCCCAGGAAATTATAAGGGTTACTCCTGCAGAGTAATTATTATTGCCTGTATATTTTAAGCATGCATCAAGTCTTGCATCTTGCCCAAGATGTCAAGACTCATTTTGTAACCGGGCCATCTTGTAATTTTGTGCAAACAGATCAATCAATGAATATCGGACATCTTTTGCAAATGAGTCTTTTTCTTTTCCGCTCACTGTTTTTCATTTTTCTTTTTGTACAAAAATAAAAATGGCATTGTTTTCCAAAATGATAACTTTACTTCACTTTTTCTAAACAAAGATTAAAATTGATCACTAAAATGAACAATCTAAACCCTTGCAGAGAGTGCCTTTCAGACTGCACCGACAACAACACAACTATGACTCGGTATGACTTTGACAATCCAATCAATCAAGCTGATGAAGGGGTTTAAGAAGATTATGAGCTTCTTGAAGAGCTAGCCAGGTTGTTAAGGCAAGAGGAGAAGGTTATCACTCCTCATCAGGAGGAGGTCGAAACGATTAATCTTGGTATGGAAGAAGACGTGAAAGAGGTTAAAATCGGGGCCTGTCTACAAGACTCAGTGAAAGAACAGTTGATTGACATGCTTCGGGAGTATGTGGATGTGTTTTCTTGGTCTTACCAGGATATGCCAGGGTTGGACACTGATATCGTCATGCACAAGCTGCCTTTGAAAGAGGACTGCCCGCCAGTAAAACAGAAGCTGCGCCGTACTCGCCCAGACATGGCAATGAAGATAAAGGAAAAGGTACAAAAACAGTGGGACGCCGGGTTCCTTGCTGTAACTAGTTATCCTCCGTGGGTTTCTAATATTGTACCTGTGCCTAAGAAAGACGGCAAGGTGAGGATGTGTGTTGACTACCGGGATCTGAACAGAGCAAGTCCGAAATATGATTTCCCTTTACCTCACATTGATGTATTGGTGGATAATACGGCTCAGTTCTCGGTGTTCTCCTTCATGGACGGATTTTCAGGATACAATCAGATCAAAATGTCACCTGAAGACATGGAGAAGACAACTTTCATCACACCCTGGGGCACGTTCTGTTATAAGGTGATGCCATTCGGACTGAAGAATGCTGGTGAAACCTATCAACGGGCTATGGTAACATTATTCCATGACATGATCCATAAAGAAATCGAATGTTATGTGGATGATATGATTGCCAAGTCCCTCACAGAAGAACACCTGGTAAATCTGCTGAAGTTATTCAAGCGTCTGAGGAAATACCAACTGAAGTTGAACCCCAACAAATGCACATTAGGGGTGCGATCTGGTAAGCTGCTGGGATTTATCGTAAGTGAAAAAGGGATTGAAGTTGACCCAGATAAAGTCAAAGCCATTCAAGAAATGCCTGCACCGAAAACTGAGAAAGAGGTTCGAGGTTTTCTAGGTAGATTGAACTACATTTCAAGGTTCATATCTCACCTTACAGCAACCTGTGAACCTTTGTTCAAGCTATTGAGAAAAGAACAGACGGTCAGGTGGAACGAAGACTGCCAGAGGGCTTTTGACAAAATCAAGGAATACTTGCAAGAGCTTCCAATCCTTATGCCTCCAGTTGAAGGAAGACCTCTAATAATGTACTTGACAGTATTAGAAGAGTCAATGGGGTGTGTGCTGGGCCAGCATGATGAGTCTGGTCGAAAAGAGTATGCAATTTACTACCTAAGCAAAAAGTTTACCGACTGTGAACAACATTATTCACTGCTCGAGAAAACTTGCTGTGCTTTAGCGTGGGCTGCTCGCCGACTGAGGCAGTATATGTTGACCCACACTACTTTATTGATATCAAAGATGGACCCAGTCAAGTACATTTTTTAGAAGCCAGCACTTACCGGACGGGTTGCAAGATGGCAAATGATCCTCACAGAATATGACATTCAGTACACATCTCAGAAAGCCATCAAAGGCAGTGTATTGTCTGAATATCTTGCTGAGCAACCTATTGATGATTACCAGCCTATGAGATTTGACTTCCCTGATGAAGACATCATGTTCATAAAAGCAAAAGATCATGAAGAGCCTGTTCACACTGAAGGGCCTGACCCGGAAGAAGAATGGACTATGATGTTTGATGGGGCTATTAACATGAATGGTCGTGGTGTTGGTGCAGTACTCATTACACCTAAAGGAGTTCACATGCCTTTCTCGGCAAAACTCACTTTTAACTGCACTAACAACGAAGCTGAATACGAAGCTTGCATTATGGGTCTTGAGGAAGCCATTGACCTCAGGATCAAGACATTGACCGTATTCGGGGATTCAGGGATTATACAAGGAGGTTATTGACTTTCTTTACGAAGGTCAAGCTTGAGTATATTCCCCGAGACGAGAATCAGTTTGCAGATGCTCTGGCTACCATTTCATCCATGATCAAAGTTCAAGCTGCCAACTTTGTACCTTAAATTTCAGTGTCCAGACTTGACAGACCAGCATATGTGTTCGCAGCAGATGTTGTTAAGGATGATAAGCCTTGGTTCCATGACATTAAGTGCTTCTTGGAGGATCAAACATACCCACCTGGGGCATCTTCCAATGATAAGAAGACTTTAAGAAGGCTTGCTGGTAGTTTCTTTCTGAACACTGACGGTTCCCTGTACAAGAGAAACTTTGATATGGTACTCCTCAGATGCGTTGATAGAACAGAGGCAGACTTGTTGATGCACGAGGTGCACGAAGGATTCTTTGGTACCCATGCTGGAGGACATGCAATGGCCAAGAAGTTGCTAAGATCAGGTTATTACTGGATCACAATGGATGCCGACTGTTGTGCCTACGCCAGAAAATGCCATAAATGCCAGATTTATGCGGATAAGGTGCATGTGCCTCCCAATCCTTTGAATGTGATGTCTTCACCCTGGCCCTTTGCTATGTGGGGCATTGACATGATTGGCAAGATTGAGCCAACTGCTTCGAATGGCCACAGATTCATCTTGGTTGCCATTGACTATTTCACCAAGTGGGTCGAAGCAGCTTCATATGCAAACGTTACAAGGCAAGTGGTAGCCAGATTTCTGAAGAGAGATATCATCTGTCGGTACGGAGTCCCCGAGCGAATCATTACTGACAATGGTTCCAACTTAAACAATAAAATGATGGCAGAGCTGTGCCGGGACTTCAGGATCCAACACCACAATTCTTCTCCTTACAGGCCAAAGATGAACGGCGCTGTTGAAGCAGCTAATAAGAATATCAAGAAGATTGTGCAGAAGATGGTAGTCACCTACAAAGACTGGCATGAAATGCTACCGTTTGCCTTGCATGGCTACCGCACGTCAATCAGAACGTCCACTGGGGCAACACCGTATCAGCTTGTGTATGGTATGGAGGCGGTCCTACCTGTTGAAGTTGAATTACCCTCCTTACGGGTATTAATGGATGTTAAGCTGAACGAAGCAGAGTGGGTCCAATCCCGATACGAACAACTGAGTCTGATTGAAGAGAAAAGATTGGCTGCAATCTGTCATGGGCAGTTGTATCAGAAAAGAATGAAGAGAGCCTTCGATCAGAAAGTCAAGCACCGAGAATACCAAGTAGGAGATCTTGTGCTGAAAAGAATCCTCCCTCCTCATACAGACCACAGGGGCAAATGGACTCCGAACTATGAAGGACCATTCGTAGTAAAGAAAGTTTTCTCGGGTGGAGCTCTGATGCTCAGCACTATGGATGGTGAAGACTTCCCGTCCCCTGTGAATTCAGATGCAGTTAAAAAATACTTCGCATAAAATGACCCGCTGGACATAAAAACAGAATGTAAGTCCAGGCAAAAATAGGGCATCCCGGCGAGTCAAAAAAAGAATAAAAGACTCGGGCAAAAATAAGGGAAAATAAACAAAAAATGTGCACCCGCTGAGTTGAAAAGCCGCATTGGACAACTCAGGCAAAAATGGGTATCCCGATGGATTGAAAACCCGAAAGGGCGATCCATGCAAAATAAGGGAATAAGCGAACAACTGCATTCTGAATTCGTCTGTATCACCTACAACTTGGTAAACCTCGAAAAGATCAAGCTTCTCTCAGAATCAGCCTTCTTCAGAAAGAGAGACGAGAAGAACGTCAAATGTCATACGAGTCATAGCAAAAGGGAAGCTCCTTGAAGCATCGTCAACATTGCCAGCATTTTGTTTCTCAATTTGTAACAATCTCCTCATTTTAGGGGATATGTTTCTTTGACTGTATCTTGCCAATTCAGGGCACATGAATCGATAAAATCAGATTTTTAGTCACACGTTGTCTCGTACTCTTTTATTTGCAAAAATGTCCGATGTCATTAATATATCGATTGCATAAATACAGATGCGTCTTTCTGAAACTACGTGCTTGCAGGAAATATACTTATTCCCGGGAGTGTCTGAACTCTCATGATGGGATCCAGTAAGGGATACCTCGGGATTACTTGTGCGTCCCTCTGTCTTTGCAGGATTGCAGGTATTCAAAAGCGCAACATGGGGCATGTAAGCTTCATCCCAGCAAGCTGGCAAATCAACACTCACTCAGTCTTAGCACCTGAAGTGTTCTCCCCAGCTGAGTTGCCACTTGTTATTTCTCCTCAGCCGAATTGCCATCTACTATTCCTCCTCAGCCAGGTATAAAAGCCAGGGAACCATCACCCCACAGAGTGTCAACCTCTCCCTGAAAAGAACAATACACGAAGGAATCACAACATAGTGACGAAGGCTTCTACAAACCCCAGCTGGGTTCCTCATCACCAAGGATGGGTCTATCAGTGACCTACTCCCCCAAGCAGATACATCTCATCAGATCTAGCAATGATCTCACCCCCAGCTGGGATGTCCACTTCAAACAGATCGACCAGGGATCTTCGTGGTATCGGGATCCGAATCCCGAATCGTTATCTTTGCATAATCATAGCATTCGCATCATATTCGCCCCCACAAAGCGTAGCATTCCGTCTAAAACGGAGCATTACGGCAAAAATCAAACATATTGCATAATCATAAGCCATGTTCTGAATCAAACACTTGTGAATAATGACAATCCATCAACAATATACAGAACGCTCCCCAGATTCCCCGGCAGAGAGCCCAAACATTTCTCTCACAAAACAAATACCTCCTTATGGCACCCGTCCGTGTCATATCCCCAGCAGAAAGCCAAAGCATCCTCTTTGCACTCACAGATACATATATATACAATTCCTCGACACCCGTCCGTGTCATCCCCCCAGCACAGTTTCCTGAACATTTTTTGCAAAACCATATACTTGTTTATATTACACCTTTCTTTTGACACTCGTCCGTGTCACTCTCCCCAGCAGGTTAAATACCCGTCTATACACTACTCATACTTATTACTCTTATCTCGCTTATACAGATACTCGTCTGTATCTTGTATACACCACTTATATCATCTCAGATTCGACACTAGTCCATGTTCTTTGTTAACCAGTTGGTACTCGTCCGTACCATCATCTCAGGACATGCGTCAAGCGTTTGTTTCTACCTGATACTCGTCCGTATCATAGTCTTAAGGATGCTCGTCCGCATCTTTAATCCATACACGTGTCAAACACTCATGTCTTCTTGAATTTAGACACTCGTCTGTGTCTACTATTCCCCATAAGAGTCCCCTCAGATTCAGCACTCGTCCGTGTTCTTTGTTAACCAGTTGATACTCGTCCGTATCATCATCTCTGAACACGTGTCAGTATTTGTTTCTACCCGATACTCGTCCGTATCGTAGTCTTAAGGATGCTCGTCCGCATCTTTAATCTATACACAGCGTCAAAACACTTATACCTTTATTTCTTGGATATAAACACTCGTCCGTGTTTACTATTCCCCAGTAGATCGCCAACAAAGCAAAATTTCTTTTCTATCTGACATTCGTCCTATGTCATGATAAACCCTGAGAGCAGCCGTACCCTGCTAGGTGATCGTCCTTCACCTCTTGATGATCGTCCTTCATCATGCTCATCCGATGGCCGTCCCCATCGTTGATCTTTTCTATCCGACATTCGTCCTATGTCGTGATATTTTCAGCAGCCGTACCCTGCTAGGTGATCGTCCTTCACCTTTTTGATGATCGTCCTTCATCATTTTATCCGATGGCCGTCCCCATCGTTGATATTGTTATCTGACATACGTCCTATGTCATGATAAACCTTGAGAGCAGCCGTCCCCTGCTAGGTGATCGTCCTTCACCTCTTGATGATCGTCCTTCATCATGCTCATCTGATGGCCGTCCCCATCGTTGACCTTTTATCCAGCATTCGTCCTATGTCGCGATATTTTCGGCAGCCGTACCCTGCCAGGTGATCGTCCTTCACCTTAGATGACCGTCCCTCATCTTACCCCTTTCAGAGCAGCCGTCCCCTGCTAGGTGATCGTCCTTCACCTTTGATGACCGTCCCTCATCATTATTTCATTTATTCTTTAACCCGATGGCCGTCCCCGTCGTGGTCCCTTTTCCTTTTCCTAATGATCGTCCTTCATCAGTTTAGCCCGATGGTCGTCCCCATCGTTATTTACATTACTTTATGAACCTGATGGCCGTCCCCATCATTTTTCATTAATCCCCAGAGAGTCGTATAACTTTACTTGATGGCCGTCCCCATCATAATCCCTTTTATCCCCAGCGTGTCGGCCGTCCCCGTCATTGCTCTTTCCCCAGCAGTCGTCCTCTGCTCGACGGTAGTCATCCGTCGCCTGCACTTTATAATATACTTTATTTTCTTTTACAATCTATATCCCTTTTCTTCTTCATCCTGTGAGTGCAAATTTTGGACTGTCTTTGGTATTCAACCACAAGTTATCTTGTTTGCCTGTTAAGCCGTTGCTTACATCCTACAGAGCTAACTCATGTTTGAATAGGGGAAGCTGTAAACACCCCAAATTTGCCCTCACCCATTCACACCATGGCTTTTGATCTCCTCATATGCATGAACTCAATCATAGCATCTCATATCACATTTTTGATTCATTGCATTGGTTCAAAGTCATCTGCATCTAGGGTTTGTGATCTGAGCAATCCAAGAGCTTCTTGAGCCACTCCAAAGGTCATCAATCACTTCAAAGGGGTCCATGTATGTTCAGGCATCATATTATATCCCCTCAAAGTCAAGAATGTCAAAGAATCACAAGAACTGAGAATGGCATGGAAGCAGAGCCAGGTTTAACTGCACAGATGACCTAGAATTAGGGTTTTGGTTTCAAAGGCCATAACTCCAATTTTTTTGGTCATTCTTGTTTCTATTGGCCTCTATATGGTATAGGGAGCATGCATATCAATTTTCATGAAGAAATTCCATGGGGAAGTCATCTGATCAAGAGTTGACTTTCTGAGCAAGTCAGTGCAAAATCAGGGCATCTGAGGCCCCCAATGACCCAACCAAAGGGTGTTCTTCATCATTTTGATTGTGTATGATCATTATTTGATCATAGAATATGTTGGAAGTTCACAAAATTGAAGAATTTCAAGTCACTTGCAAAGTTGACTTTTTGGGAAAGTTGACTTATAATGAAATTGCCATTTTGGGAAACTTTTTCAACCCTTGCTTTTTGATTCAAAAATGCTTCAAATGGAAAAACTTTGGTCATGAAAGTGGTAGAATGGATAATTCCCTTTTCAAAAAGTAAAAGAACTTGACCTAATTCATTTTGGATCAAAAATTATGGCTTGTCAAAGTTGGCTAAAATCACAAAATTTGAAGTTTTCTACCAAAGAGGCAAAGTTGCAAAATCACTTGCCAAAGCAAATTGTGCTACCAAATGGACTTCTAATCATCATACAAACATAAGCCAATGCCTAAAGATCATAATTCACCAAGAGTTTGATCATTTTTGTGGCTTGTGGAACAAGAAATTTCAAAAGAGCCAAGAATGGAACAAGTTGCAAAACCTCACTCAAGGATGAATCCACTTGCTTGCTGACTTCATAATCAATCCTAGGGCTCTCCACACTTCTTGCTGCACAGGACACCCCATTTGTCCTTGGCTAGCTAGGAGCCCATACCTCTCTTACACAAATTTGACATTTTGGCAACTTGAGCCATACCAATCACAGCAGTACACATCAACTCATCTGACCTATCACACTTGTTTATACAAACCAAAAGCAAGCCATTTCACTCAAGACCCAAGCCATAGTTATCACTTTTTGCTCCAACTTGCAAAAGCATTCGAAACACTCAGCACAAGCCAAAAACACAAAAACAAACTTCACAAACAAACTCAACATGCTTCACTGATCAAAAACCACTCATCACCATAGCCTGAAACCCTCAGAAACCAAGATACGATTTCCACCTCCCCTTGAACAGAACTTCTGTAATCTTCCAAATCAACCAACATAAATTTCTTCCAAGCATCAAGACTTCATCAGGAGCTCAAGAGGAGTGCATTGCACAAAGAGAGGAGGTCAGAAAGTTGCAAACTGAGAAAGCTCAAGCTCAGGTACCTCAAGAACTTTTTTTCCAGAAATGAGTTTTTAAGTTCCTAGATTGTTCCTCATGCTTTGCTGATCACTCTGATGTTTTTACTTTTTGAAATGGTTGAGAAATAAGTGTGTATTCGTGTTCTGAAATTTTTCTGACCTAAATGCATTTTGTTTCGATTCAGTCTTAATATGAAAAATAAATGAACTTTGGTTGTTGATTCTTGCTTTATGATGATTGGGGGTGGATTCTGGGCAGAGAGATGATGTTTTAGAGGCCTGGAGAGAAAGTTAGCAACTTTCAGGTGAGGGTCTGGCCGGAGAAGACGACCGGAAGTCTTCTCCGGCCACCTGAAAGTGTTTAGGGCTAATCTGTGTAATTAAATGAGGTTTGAATGTGGAGCGTTAGATGAGTTGACTAGGGCTGACTGGCGCGCGAACGAGTGGTCCAGATTTCACACTTAACCCTAATCCTGTTTTATTAATTTAATTAATTAAGATTAATTTAAATCCAGCCAGTTTGAATTCCAACCCTTGGATCTGGCGCGCAGTCTTTCCCTCCTTCCTGAGTTTGAATCCTGGCCACTGGATGCGCATACTTTTCATTTAATCCATTTTATTTCCTTTTTATTTCTTTTGTTTTCTACATTTTATTTAAAATAGTAAAAATCATTGAAAAATTCTGAAAATTTTTATTCAAGCTTTTATTAATTTTCAGAAACCAAAAACATTTTTATTTTTATTTTTTGCATTAAAAAATATTTTTAAATCATTTAAAAGATTATTTTTAATTAATTGATGAGAATTAATTAATTAAAAATACTTTTAGGTATTTAAAAATCACAAAAAAATTCATGAAACATTTAAAATCATTTAGAAACATTGTCCAACTCTCAAACCAAACTTCTTTTTTGATCTTGATGTCTTTTGACAATTTTCCATGGAATTAATTTCATTTCAAGGCATTATTTTGATCCAATCTTCAAAAATTCATTTCTGCCTAGCCTTTAAGAGTTGGACTTTGATTCTTTTTGCATTGCATCTTGTATAACATGTAGTTTATAGGATTAAATTGGTATGAATTGATCTTGCATTTCCTATTTGCTTGGCATTTTTCTTGACAAGGTATCTTAAAACCCTAACAAACTTGAGAAATTCATAACCCTCATTAGGTTAAGAGTTAGATCCCCTCCTTTGGGCAGTGAGTTTGTATAGGTCGAAGGTTCCTTTGATTGCATTTTCAAATTTTTATCATGTCATTTGCTTCTGGTTTTGGATTTTTGCTTTGTATGTTGCATATAACCCTAATTTGGGCTTTCATTTGCATCCATCTTCCATTTGCTTGCATACCATGACTTGCCATTACATTTTGTGCATCCATTTGATTCATAATACATCTTAGGACATGTTAGAATCATGTTTGATCATTGCATCTTTCATTTGCCATGTTGTATGTCATTTGCATTTGATAACTTTTCATGTATGTTCATGATTCTAAGCATGCTTCTCTTGCATCCACATGTTTGTATGATCATCCTCATGCCTTGTTTCATGTTTGCATCATCTCATAGCATCACTATCATCACACACATGCTTCTGGTTTTGGTTTGCATCATGCCACTTCATCTCATTTTGCATTGCATTGCATTCCTTTCTCTAACTTTTCAGGTGGTAAGTTACTTTGAGAAGTGAATTTGCCTTCACTTCTCATAATCTCTTTTCATCTCCCTTATGCATAATTGCTGCATTTTGTCTTGTGTTTGAGATTGAGCTTGCTCATTCTTGCTCTTCTTACTTTCTTTCTTCAAGTGACTTGTCTTCTTAAATGAAGCAAGTTACTTTGCTTCTCTTTGCTCCTTTCATCTGCTTCCTGGTGGTTTCTCTGAAGATTTCTCTTGTGAACCTCACAAACCTTAGGGACAACCAAGCATGACAATGATTAGGGTTTTGATTAGTTCTCCCCACTTAGTTTTACCTTTGTGTCTCATTGAGTCTTCTCTTCTCATCTCATAATCAGGGACTAAACCCTAAAGGTTTTAAGGCTTTGTGATTAAGCTTATGCCTGCATCCTTCTATTAGGATGGAGTGTATAACTTTAATCCTAAGTGTTAAACCCTTAATGTGTTTAAATCCTTTAATCAATCCATTTAATAATCATTAAGACATCAAGCTTGTAACTTGGGCCTTGCATTAGGGTTCTAATTCTTCCTTAATTAGTTAAGAAGGACTAACCCTAGTATTAATGGACAAGTCCCCCTCAAGTTGTCTTACAAACCATAAAACTCACTTCTTCATCACATCATTATTCAAAATCCACTTAATAAAGGCTTTGTTTTGTCATGAGGTTAATCCCTAATCATGGATTAAGTTGAGGAGCTTTCCTCAGCTTAAACACTCTCATCTATTATCCTTCTATTAGGATGGTGTAATGAGTCTGTTTAATCCCTGATTATGGCTTAATCTCATTACTTAGCACTAAACAAAAACAACAAAAACATCTAAATAATTGCAAGTAGGTTAATGATCTTAATCCTACATCAAAGGTGATTAAGTGTGAGATGCTGACTTCACACTTAAGGTATTCTCATTAACCCTAATCAGAGGGAGGATGTGATGAGTTTACTAACCCATTGGTTTAGGCTTAAGCTCATTAACTTATGACAAACTTCAAAAAGCAATAAAAGACTAAAAATGCAAAAACAAACAATAATCGTCTCCTCCGGGATTCTTTTCTCATCTCATTCACTCATAAACGAGAACTTGCTTCTTCCGTCTAATGCAAGACAGTTAGCACCTGAGCCAGACAGGTCATACACTTGAGCATAGACAAGCAAGCAGTTCACAAGTCAATTCATCTTTCAGTCTCTTTGGGTCGAACTACGGTGTTCTGACTTCCTCATTGCACGAGAGGATACGTAGGCATAACTTAACAGTTATCGAACAAAAGTCTCTGTATATTCCCCCTCCTTCCAGCATCATTCTCTAAGCCTCATAATCTTGAGCATTTTATTCCTTTTCTTACACTGACACTGTACATTTATACACTTCACATTCTTTTACACTGACACTTGCATTCTTTTCAGCTTTGATACACAAATTGCACTGACACTACCCCTTTAAACACAAATCTTTTAAGCGTGGATCCCGTCGAGTACGACGGACAATCTGGGTGCTAATACCTTCCCAGGTTGTAACCAACCCCCTTTCTCAGTCTCTCTGGTTCGCAACCGTCTTATCCATATCTTTCTAGGTCTATGCAGCATTACCTTTCCTTCGGGATAAAAATGCCTAGCTGGCGACTCTTTTCATTTCATCCTTTCGCCGACCATTCGCGTCTGTACCTTATTTGAGCCAGCCTCATCTTTTGGGAGCGACACCCATGTAAGTCTTCATTTTGGCACCAATAAATTACACGGTCCCTCCCTTCTTGGCTGATTTTTTTTTTGCTTGCTTTTTTTTATTCTTACTTTTATAAGTTGTTGGCTGGGCTTTTATGGTCCATAGGTCCGGATTTGTTTTCTATCCATACACCATGTATGCAGTGTTGACCTCCTCTGTATTTACTTTGCATTATATTTGTTTTTTTATATAGATCTTATGTATCTTTTATTTTACCGATTATTTGATGTTTGTTTCACATTTCAATAATATTTATTTATTTATTAGGGCCAATGATATCATAAAAGGCCGATTTTTCGCCCGATTTTAATCGGTGATATTCGGTCAATATGAGGCCCTCCTTGTAATTAATTTTTTATTATTTTATTATTTCGACAAACAAACTTGTAATAATTTACTTTATTCATTATCTTCAACATTATTTAATTTATTTATTTATTTATATTTATTATTCCATTTATTTTTTGCAATTCAATTTATTCATTTATTATCACATTCAAAATTTACGTTTCGACTCCTTATAGAATGATTCCACTTTTGAATCGATTCTAAGGTAGTTCACGAACTAAATTTCGCCGCGTCCCAAAAAGGTCCAACGCCTTCGAATAATTGTTCTCGATTAAAAGGTCCAACGCCTTCGAATAGTTGCCTCCGATTAAAACAGGCCGAACGCCTTCGAACAGTTCAAAAACACTGCACACACGCTTTCTCTTGGGCTAACTACAACGAGACCTCTTTATTTCTCGCAATCCCCTGTATTTATTTTGTACCCCTCTCCTATTATTTTGTACGCATCTTTATTTCCCGCATTTTATTCTGAATCCTTGGTCCAACGCCAAGCGATTGCACTTGCACACTCGCACCTTTTTATTTCGTTTCGTTTAGGATCCACCTTACTTTGCGAGCCGAGCGCTTCGTGCCTCGCAAACAAACCACAAAAATAAACTCCATTTTCATTCACCCTCTAAACCTAAAAAAAAAACAAAACGTTTCGATTAGATCCAAACCCTTGATCCAACGTCAAGTGGTCTTAGGAAATAAAACATTCTAATAAAACGAGAAGATCTGTACGCCACGAGCCTTAAGCGGTAGAAAGGAGGATAACGAGCTCTCGTTACTCGCTCCGATTATTTCGACGCAAGACGCTCGTCTTGTTGGACGAGATAAACTATCCATAGTCTTTAGTACATTCCGACTCCTAAACCCTTTCATCGAAGAAAGGTGATAAAATCAAACAACCATTACCCTTAGTAGGCTGAACTACGAGGCTCTGACTTTCCCATTACACACGGGAGTACGTAGGCACGAGGATCTCAATCCTTGCCGAGCACCTAGGTCCAATCTAACTTATAATTCAACTCATTTCCCTCTAGCAAGCAATTCGTTTAAGCATAGACATCCTTTCGCGTGTGATAACTTAGATGGTTCCCATCGAGTACGATGGATGTAAGGGGTGCTAATACCTTCCCCCTGCATAACCGACTCCCGAACCCAGGCAATGGTTCCGTTGTCCTTTGTCCTCATCCTTCTTCTCCCGGGTTGTATCTATATCTTCCCTTTCCCTCTTCGGGAATAAATAGAATTAGGTGGCGACTCTTCAGTCCGTCCGGCGCGCGGATCCCGTCTTTTCGGATCACGTGAGGTCGTATTTTTCGGGGTACGACAGTTGGCGACTCTGCTGGGGACTGGTTCACCCCTATGCGAGTCAAGCCTAGTCTAAGTTCCTGCGTTTGTTTGGATGTTTGCTTTTATGCCTTGCTTGTTTATCGCTTTCTTTATCGCATTCCATATTATTTATCTTGTGGCTCCTTGGTACTATAATTTGGATCGATACTTTGCAAAAGAATTTGAGGGAAAAGCTCTATACCCGGGCTTGCAAGTACAAACATAAGTTAGCGAGGTTGTGTAGTATGGGCTCCCGAGAGAACCACTCTCGTGGGTTGTCGATACGAAAACCTCACTTGGAGTAGATTTTAATGGAAATACTGACAACCGTCAAGTCCTTGACGTGTGTGCTCAGTTGCTTTCATTAGGGTCATCAACTCTCAGGAACTTTAGAACCTTTTGGTTAAAACATCGGTTGATGGTTGCGTAGTATTGGGCACCAGGGTTCGCCCTCGCGTGGCTCGATACGAAAACCTCACTTGGAATAGACTTACTCAATGGAGTTGATTGACTGTCAAGAATGTATGAAATTGACACGTGCATCAAACAATTGAGAAAGTTCCATAACTCCAGGACTTTGTTTTAAACCTCGTGTCGATGATCACGTAGTATGGACTCCCGAGAAAATTTGCTCTCGTGGGTGTCGATACGAAGATCTCACCCAAAATAGATTCATATGACGGAGTCAATCAACCGTCATGCTTATGGCGTGTGTGATGAACAGCCATATGAATTGATAACTTTGGGATCCCTAAAACTTTAGAGTCTACCCAGTGAGTTCCTGATCAGAGTATCCTCCATCTGTACCTTGGACTCATGAGACCCTGATCTTGTGATCCTGGATTCTGACATTGCATATCATCCCATTTGCATCATTTATTCATCTTGCATTTCGTTCCAAAAGCCAAAAACTTATTTTCATGTTCCTCCATCTTCAGTAAGTCAAGCTGGTTTCCCGACGCCTGTATCGAGCTAGACGACCGTATCTAACTAGAGCCAATACTAGAAGACTGATGGACGTGATTCAAGAAGAGCAAGCTGCTATGAGGGAAGAGATTGACTCGGTCAAGAGCAAGATTGACCAGATTTATGAGACTTTGCAAGCTTTGGCCAGAATGGAAGAACGTCGCGAAGCTGCTACCGCAATGAACAATGCTCAAGTGCAAGGATCTACCTCGCGCGCAATGCCTTCAGTTCCCGTTCCAAATCCTTTGGTCTACGGTTTGCCTCCAGGTTTCACTCCTACTATTGAAGAGGTCACTTCCCAACCAATACCTGCTTTAGGCGTTACTGTTGGTGCTATTCCTCAAGCTCAACCTATTCCAACTCAAGTCCAGTTTCCTCAATCTGAAGAGAATCATCAAGTTGAGTATGAGATGCATACTGCTGTTCCCATCACCAATCCTCAGGTTGCTCAAGAGTCTGAAGCTATGAAGATGTGCCGCGAGTTAGCTGAAAAACTCCGAATTATGGAAGGACACAACTCAACTTCTCTGAGTGCCTCAGACATGTGCTTAGTTCCAGATGTTGTGATCCCTGCTAAATTCAAACTTCCAGAATTCGAGAAATACAAAGGCCTCGTCTGTCCTGAGCTTCATTTGAGGATGTACTACAGAAAAATGGCCGCTCATGCCAAAGATGATAAGCTTATGATCCATTTCTTTCAAGACAACCTGTCTGGAGCATCTCTAGAATGGTACATGCAGCTCGAACGCAACAGTGTTCGTACTTGGCTTGATCTATCTGATGCATTCAAAAAGCAGTACAAGTACAACACTGACCTTGCTCCTAACCGTACTCAACTTCAGAGTATGTCTCAAAAGGAGAGCGAATCCTTTAAAGAGTACGCCCAACGCTGGAGGGAGTTAGCTGCCAGAGTTCATCCGCCGTTGGTTGATCGTGAATTGATCGATATCTTCATGGGTACCCTACAGGGGCAATACTACGAGAAGCTGATCAGCAGCGTATCTTCTGGTTTCTCAGACATGGTAATGGTCGGAGAAAGAATCGAAGAAGGTTTGAAAAGTGGAAAGATCCAAGGAGGCTCTAGCAGCCAAAACAATGCCAAGAAACCTTTCAACGGGTATAAAAAGGGCGACGCAAATGCCATTTCTGCTGCAAGTGGGAATTTTCAACAGAGTGCACCTGCACCAGTTCCCTACTATCAGTACCCCTATGTTGCTGCTGCGCAATATGCTCCTATGCCATATCAGCTAGTTCCTCCAATGCCTTATCAGCAGGCCTTTCAAGCTCTATTTCCGCCTCAGATGGTTCATCAACCACGTCCTATGGTTGCAGCTGCGCAGTATGCGCCCAATCCATACCAGCAACCGGCTTATCCACCACGGCCTAGTCAACAACAACAACGCGCTCCTCAACAGCATCCACCATATCAACAAAGAGGATATGATAGGCACATTGATCCCCTGCCTATGACATACACCGAAATCTTTAAACAACTGACGGCAAAGGGACCTCTTACTTTGAGAGATATGCCACCTCAGAGTGGCAATTCCCGGAACTATGATGCCAATGCTCGCTGTGAGTATCACAAAGGCGCTCCAGGTCATACAATCGAGAACTGTCATGCCTTTAAGCACTTGATTCAGGATATGATCAACTCCAAGGACCTCACGCTCACTCAGAGAAATGCAAATGTCCAGAACAATCCATTGCCGCCGCACGGTGCCAACAAGTGATGGCATTTGAAGGGGTTGTTGAAGACCAAGCTGAGTAGTCTCCAACTTTGAAGCATTCAATCAAGAGAAGTTCATTCCTCAAATCAAGGCAGCCATCGCCATTTATCTTTTCCGTATTCCTGGTGTTTTGTACTGTTTGTTAAGTACTATTTGCTTTGAACATTATCGTTTGTACTTGGTTTTGTTAATGTTATGTTTATGCATGTTTTGAATCAATTTATTCGCATTCGCTCATTATTTATCAGTTATCACAAAAAATATTTCTTCACTTCACTTTAGCAAATATTTGAGGGAGGATGATGAAAACGAAATACGCATAACTGTTGCGGTATGCTTTCGGATAAAACCTCGTCAATGATGTACAGGCATTCTTTCAAATCCCCAAACACTGTAGATACAAGGAGTTAATCCCTAGTCAACCACTTCGAGCCTAGAAGTAGGAGTTTCTTTCGGATACAACCCTTACATTTAACCCGGGGCAGGGTAGTTGTTCATTTAACATGACTACACTTTCAAATCGCAAGATGAGACATCCCGTCGGAGGACCATCAACAAATGACTTGGCAGTCACAATATTCAAACAAAAAAATAGAAAAGAAAACACTAAGTTGAGCACCCGAAGGGAGACTTAGTCGAAAAAAAACAAATCAAAGAGGAACTCAAATCCTCAGCAAAAGCAAAACAAACATCAGTGATCACCAAATCAAGAATCAAAGGGTCACCGACAAAATAAGATGACTGCCACTTCCAAGCGAACTTTAAAGCTTCATCTTCGCTCTTGCAACGGCAAAACAGATGCATATGTAGAGTTAACTGAACGTAGGACTGGAGAACATCGCGAAGAAGGGATGGGTACAAATCAAACTTTGAGCCTTATACCTATGTTTCTCAAAACCATTAGCCAGACCACGTTACAACCCTCGAAAGTCCTAATTGAGGCAGGGTTTATTCTGAAAGCATGCTACCAACAAGGTTGCGTAAATTGACTCCCATATATTTGTTAATCTTCAATCTCGATTGCACATTATTCTTGCTGCATCTTTTCATACACTTTCTAAATCAGCACCTCGTTTGGACTAACAGTCCATTCGTCACACTATCACAATCATTCAAATAAATTGACTTTTTCCAAACTTACATGAACTTTAAATTAACATTACCATTTGTGTATGAATAATTTAATTGCAAATCAGTGCTTGACATCAGTGCATTCCCAACAAGGGGCAATCAAAAGAGGGATTTGAATCAATACTTCTTCAAAATCAGCTCAATTAGGGGCAAAACCATTCTCAGTGGCCCAATCAGGGGCAAATTATCTTCCAATAGCTCAATCAGGGGCAAGCAAACCAGGAGAAAATCTTCCTATCTCTCTTCTCCCCAGCTGGACAGGCAGTTCTTGCTAGACATTGGCAATCATTCAAAGCAAAATCAGTCTTCTCGTGCCAATTAAGTCGCTTCGCTCATCAGCAGATAACCAAATCTTGGAGTTGTCAGATCCGTTTCTGACCATACATCGTCAAAGATCGAGTGTCGGGGAATCAGTCCCTCCACCCACCCAAAGTCCAATCATTATTGGCAACTACCAAACCAAAAGTCCACCAAGCTGACACCTTTCAATCGCTCATATGCATCATCAATATCATACGCATCATTTACATCAATCATTTACAACATGTGCATCATTTGCATACCTAAATAAATCAGCTTTTCATATCCCCAAACATTTTCAAACTTACATCTCACTGCATAAACATTTGCATCGTATCTCCATCGTTATGGAATACCTTTTCAAAAACAGTCAAGCATACGCGCATAGTTCAGGATCCAGGATCAACACAAGTTCCCAGTCCTCTCCCCAGCGGAGGTCAGGATCATATCAATCGAAGATTCCTGGCATCCCCTTGGCGGATTCAATGGCCATGTTTAATTTTCATTTGCCTTATCATGCTCCGGTGATAAGTGATTTTAATTTCAATTATTGCCTTATCATCCTCTATTCATAAGTGATTTTATTTTTCAGTCTGTTGCCTTATCATCCTCTGTTGATAAGTGATTTTATTTTCAGTTATTTGCCTTATCATCCTCTGTTGATAAGTGATTTTATTTTTCAGTTATTTGCCTTATCATCCTCTGTTGATAAGTGATTTTAATTTCAGTTATTTGCCTTATCATCCTCTGTTGATAAGTGAGTTTATTTTTTCTGTCTATTGCCTTATCATCCTCTGTTGATAAGTGATTTTATTTTTCAGTATGTTGCCTTATCATCCTCTGTTGATAAGTGATTTTATTTTCAGTTATTTGCCTTATCATCCTCTATTGATAAGTGATTTTATTTTTCAGTTATTTGCCTTATCATCCTCTGTTGATAAGTGATTTTAATTTCAGTTATTTGCCTGTTGATAAGTGAGTTTATTTTTTCTGTCTATTGCCTTATCATCCTCTGTTGATAAGTGAGTTCATTTTTTCTGTCTATTGCCTTATCATCCTCTGTTGATAAGTGATTTTAATTTCAGTTATTGCCTTATCATCCTCTGTTGATAAGTGATTTTATTTTTCAGTCTGTTGCCTTATCATCCTCTGTTGATAAGTGATTTTATTTTCAGTTATTTGCCTTATCATCCTCTGTTGATAAGTGATTTTATTTTTTCAGTTATTTGCCTTATCATCCTCTGTTGATAAGTGATTTTATTTTTCAGTTATGTGCCTTATCATCCTCTGGTGATAAGTGATTTTATTTTTCAGTCATTTGCCTTATCATCCTCTGGTGATAAGTGATTTATTTTATCAATTTATTTCTTGCTGTGTCACCCATCATTTCCAGATTATTTCATTTGTCGGACAAATTTGGAGTCTGTTAGTATCTAATTATCTTATACCTTGAAAGATTGAACGCGAGCCAGTTCATCTTACTCGGTCTAAGCCAATTCGCCTTATCATCCTCTGGTGGTTAGTGATTTACATTTGTCAAATTATTTCTTGCTGTGTCACCCGTTATTTTCCAGTTTATTTCATTTACTATTTTCGCAATTTCTTTTCGGACAAATTTGGAGTCTTTTAGTATCTAATTATCTTATACCTTGAAAGTTTGAACGCAAGTCAGTTCATCCTACTCGGTCTAAGCCAATTCGATAGGGGCATCAGTCATACCCCAAATTTGTCCTACTCGCATCAGTTTATTTTACTGTCTAAGCCATTATCTCATTTTATTTTACTGTCAAACCAATATTTCAAAAAGTCCAAAAAATATGTCATTTATTTTCCATGTTCAGAATTTGGGTAGGAATCGAGTCAGTGTGAGTTTGTCTGTGTTTGCGTGTGCGGTGTTGCACGGAGTCAGTTTATCTGATTATCACTTCTCATCTCGTTATCCTTTTATTTCCATTATTTTATTTTAAAATCATCTTTATTTTATTTTAAAAAAAAAACTCATTAGCATTTTTCTTCTTTTAAAACTATACCAAAAATAATGTCTTTTTTTTAACTCATATAAATCATAATGTTTATATCCAATTTCTACCACCATGTTCCTTTTTTAATATTACTATTTTTGTTATTTCACTATTATTATAAAAATTGTCTTTTTATTATCTTTATTTTTATTATTATTTCTTTTATTTTCATTATTTATTATTATTATTCTTAGTATTATTATTATCATTATTATTATTTTTATTATTATTAATCTTTCCATTATTATTATTATTATTATTTTATTATTATTATCTTAAGTATTATTATTATTATTAATGTTGTTGGTAATGTTATTATAAGTTTCCATGAGTCGTACAAAAGACAAAATCAGCAACAGAATTTTCTTTTCACAATCCAGCCCGGTCCCACAATTTTTGGCAAACGCATAACAAACTTCACTGCCTCACCATTCCACTACCGGCTCATCCATTTTCCAGCTAGCATACCGCAACCCACCTTCCTCATTTTAATTGCAACGAGTTTCTTCTTTTTGTCTGCAGCGCATAACATCTTTATCTTTCAAAATTTCATCAAATTCACTCCATCCAAAACCTTTCATCAACACAAAATTCTTCTAAATAATAAACCTGCTAATACTTTTTTTTCTGCAACATAAACCAAGGTTTCCGTTTCCAAACCATTTTCTTTTATCAACTCACAGAATTCACACCATAACCTTTACCCATTGATAAACCAACACGCCAAACAAGCTCAGCAGAAAATCACTTTCATTGTCTCTTCTTTCATTTTCCATCAACTTCAACAACTTCTTTCAATTTCATCAAACTCATATCTTTCACAAACCGTTCAAACACAAACATCTCCATTTTCTCCTCAATACATAAATATCACAGATTCACAAAAGAAAGGACCAACTCCAAACGAAAAAGAAAAGAAGAGGATCTAAGATGAAGAGAAGGAGAGATTCAGTTTCGAAAGAGAAATAAATTGAAACCATAAGAAAACTAGAGAGAAGCCTGAGATGAGATCGAATACCACAACAAACCTCTGAACCACACAAAATCGCAACCGCCGATTCTGAAACAACCGTACCACCAATCTGAGAAAACCCGCAGAAATCGATGCCGCCGCAAACACCAAACGCATAACACCTAAATACTTCCACACAAAACCACTGCGTTGGCCACCACCCTTTCACCATTCGCTAAACCGCAAAACAGCCCAAACACAGCCCAATACCTCTTCCTCCAACACAATCACAAAAAACCAGTAACAATCACCGTGGACAACCTCGTTCTCCCTCCGTTTTCTCTTGTGCGTCCGAAGCAAAACCGAGAGCGAGATCTGAGGACAACCGCGAAATCACAGACCAAACAAGGCAAATCGCGTTTTCGAGAGAGAGAGAGACGGGAACTGGTACGAGACCGCGAGCCATCACCGATTGAAGAAGAAGCTGTGTTTTCTTCTGTTAATCTCACCGCGATATCGTATATCAAATTTGAAGGAGGAAGAGACCTTGATTTGCAGATCGATTTGCTTCACCGGCACGATTTCGACGACCGTGAGATAAACAGATTCGCCGGTGGCGTCTTCTTGATTTTCGGCGAGCACAAAGGGAGCGAATTCCGGCGTTTTGAGAAGAAGAGGTATAAACTGTTTTCTTTTTTTTTTAATTTTTATTGAGATGTGAGTAATTTAATTTTTTCTCTAAGTGTGCTTTACTTTTTCTGTTTATGTTTATTTTCACCCTATATCACGTTTTATAAACCTTATATTCAGTTTATTTATTTTTTATTTATTTACTATTTTATTCATATCTTGGGCTCAGCCCATGTAAGTCTTCATTTTGGCACCAATAAATTACATGGTCCCTCCCTTCTTGGCTGATTTTTTTTTTTGCTTGCTTTGTTTTTATTCTTACTTTTATAAGTTGCTGGCTGGGCTTTTATGGTCCATAGGTCCGGATTTGTTTTCTATCCATACACCCTGTATGCAGTGTTGACCTCCTCTGTATTTACTTTGCATTATATTTGTTTTTTTATATAGATCTTATGTATCTTTTATTTTACCGATTATTTGATGTTTGTTTCACATTTCAATAATATTTATTTATTAGGGCCAATGATATCATAAAAGGCCGATTTTTCGCCCGATTTTAATCGGTGATATTCGGTCAATATGAGGCCCTCCTTGTAATTAATTTTTTATTATTTTATTATTTCGACAAACAAACTTGTAATAATTTATTTTATTCATTATCTTCAACATTATTTTATTTATTTATTTATTTATATTTATTATTCCATTTATTTTTTGCAATTCAGTTTATTCATTTATTATCGCATTCAAAAATTACGTTTCGACTCCTTATAGAATGATTCCAATTTTGAATCGATTCTAACGTAGTTCACGAACTAAATTTTGCCGCGTCCCAAAAAGGTCCAACGCCTTCGAATAGTTGTTCTCGATTAAAAGGTCCAACGCCTTCGAATAGTTGCCTCCGATTAAAACAGGTCGAACGCCTTCGAACAGTTCAAAAACACTGCACACACGCTTTTTCTTGGGCTAACTACAACGAGACCTCTTTATTTCTCGCAATCCCCTGTATTTATTTTGTACCCCTCTCCCATTATTTTGTGTGCATCTTTATTTCCCGCATTTTATTCTGAATCCTTGGTCCAACGCCAAGCGATTGCACTTGCACACTCGCACCTTTTTATTTCGTTTCGTTTAGGATCCACCTTACTTTGCGAGCCGAGCGCTTCGTGCCTCGCTAACAAACCACAAAAATAAACTCCATTTGCATTCACCCTCTAAACCTAAAAAAAAAAAACGTTTCGATTAGATCCAAACCCTTGATCCAACGTCAAGCGGTCTTAGGAAATAAAACATTCTAATAAAACGAGAAGATCTGTACGCCACGAGCCTTAAGTGGTAGAAAGGAGGATAACGAGCTCCCGTTACTCGCTCCGATTATTTCGACGCAAGACGCTCGTCTTGTTGGACGAGATAAACTATCCATAGTCTTTAGTACATTCCGACTCCTAAACCCTTTCATCGAAGAAAGGTGATAAAATCAAACAACCATTACCCTTAGTAGGCCGAACTACGAGGCTCTGACTTTCCCATTGCACACAGGAGTACGTAGGCACGAGGAACTCAATCCTTGCCGAGCACCTAGGTCCAATCTAACTTATAATTCAACTTATTTCCCTCTAGCAAGCAATTCGTTTAAGCATAGACATCCTTTCGCGCGTGATAACTTAGATGGTTCCCATCGAGTACGATGGATGTAGGGGGTGCTAATACCTTCCCCCTGCATAACCGACTCCCGAACCTAGGCAATGGTTCCGTTGACCTTTGTCCTCATCCTTCTTCTCCCGGGTTGTATCTATATCTTCCCTTTCCCTCTTCGGGAATAAATAGAATTAGGTGGCGACTCCCGTCTTTTCGGATCGCGTGAGGTCGTATTTTCGGATCGCGTCTTTTCGGATCGCGTGAGGTCGTATTTTTCGGGGTACGACAATATGGAAGTATGAGATGCAAATGAACAAAACAGAAGCATATGACATGATAAAAAATTGCAATCAAGCTCAAACAAACCCTAATCCAATATTAGGTCTCACCCCAAAGGAGAAGGTCAGAAGCCTAACCAATCAAAAGTTATGATTTTCCTAAGTTTTCTAGGGTTTTTGGGTGGTTCAAAGGGAAAAATGCAAATCAAATCTAAAATTAAAGATAAATTCATGAGGCAATAGACCTATAAACTACATGCAATATGTAACACAATGCAAAAAGAATCAACTTCAAACTCTTCTTGGTTAGGCAGAAATAATTTTTTCAAGTTAGGGTTTAAAAATGTGAATTTTATGACCCTTAATTCAAAGGAAATTGGCAAACTATGATTAAACCTAAAAATAAATTTGTGTGAAGAGATTGAAAATGTTTCTAAATACATTGGGATGTTTCATGATTTTTTTGGTGATTTTTAGAAACCTAAATGTATTTTTAATTAATTAAAAGACTTTAATTAAATAAAAATAACATTTAAATATTTTTAAAATGCTTTTTTAATGCAAAAAATAAAATAAAAATCATTTTTGGAATGAGAAAAATATTTAAAGTCAGAATGCAAGAGAAAATATTTTTTTGATGCTTTTTGCTATTTTAAATTAATTATGCAAAAGAAATAGAAAGAAAATGAATTAAAAATGAATTAAAATGAAAGTATGCGCATCCAAGGGCTGAGGTTCAAACTGGGCTGGAGGGAATTGACTGCGCGCGCAGATCAATGGCCCACATTCAAACTGGCTTTTAATTATATTTAATATTTAATTAAATGGATTAAGGAATTAATGGCGCATCTGGACCACACATTCACTAACCTTAATCACCATCTAACGGCTACAAACGCATCTGGGCAACTAACCCTAATTAGGGTTCTAAACACTTTCAGGTGACCGGAGCTAGCTCCGGTCATCTTCTCCAGTAAGCCAAAACACCTATCTTCTTCCCTAGGCTAAATCAAACCCTCTAACTCTCCAAAAATGATCTACTAATCTCCCTCAACAAGAATCCATCATCAAAACACATTTATCATTCATCAAAAACAAGATTTGAAGCAAATCGTGAAAATAAACAAAACTTTCAGAAGTACAATACATGCTCATTTCTCAATCATTTTCAAAACAAATCATATCAGGGTGATCAGTGAAGCATGTAGATTCATTTATAAACTTAAATAGCAAGTTCTGGAAAAAAAAAGTTCATGGAGCTACCTGAGTTGAAGCTTTGCGTTCTTGAGCTTTCTGGCCTCCCACTTGGTTTAAATCCACCCTAATGATCTTCTTGATGATGAATATGAGCTTAGAGCAAGCTTGTGATGGCTATTTTAAAGGTTTGGTTCTGAGTATGCAGAAATCGTATTTCTGATTGGGGGTGTTTTTGGCTATGGTGAAGGGTGGGAAATGATCCTGGGGTGATGCTGAGTTGATTGGTGGAAGAATTTGTGATTTTTGTTGGCTGGGTTATGAAATTCGATGAAGGGAAGGTTTCTTGAGGTTTTTGTGATTCTGATGCTATGGATGGATTCAGGCCTCAATGTTGTGTGAAATGAGTTGCTTATTGTCCACATAAACATTGTTGATTGGCCAGAGAGTTGTTGTCGCATAGGCCGATTGGTATGGGAGTTTTTGCAAAAAGTCAAGATTTTGTACTTTGAGGTATGGGCACGGGTCAGAGGATATTTCATGGGGTGTTTGACCTCAGCTGGGTTCAAGGATGGCCATGGGATTGGTTTTGATGTGCTGGATGGCTTGGATGAAGAGTTATCACATGTTTTGAAAAATTCCCTCTTTGAAGTTTCTTGGATCGTAAGTCATGGAAACCCTAAGTTCAATGCACAATTCTGATCCTTTGAGGTTTGTTTGACATATTGTGAAGTGTTTGTGTACACTTGAAGTCATTAGAATGCTTGAACGTGCCAATTTGCAAAATCCCTCTTTGACATGAAACTTGAAATTATAGGATTTTTGCCAACTTTGAAAGGCCATAACTTGAGTTCTATGATGAATCAAGACATCTTCTTGTACTTTTTGAAAAGGGAAAGACTTAATCTACAACTTTCATGACCAAGAATTTTTCATCTGCAGGAGTAACCCTTATAATTTCCTGGGAAGACCAGTTAAGGACTTGATGACCCGGGATCCTTGGACGTATCCAGCTCTCCAGGTTGAGGTTGCTTTCCGCCTCGTCTTCCACGTTGTTAATAGCACCTGGGGTGAGCATCCCTCCACTAATGAACTTGGGCTCCTTAGCAGCCTCTGCTTGATCTTGTCGTAATGGTTTGTAACCCAAACCGAATCTGTCCTCCTTCTTCTCCATCGGCAGCAGCTTACCCCAGCCTTGGGCATTTCCATCTTCAACAACCTTCCGGGCTTACTGATAGGAGACAATTGAAGTACCCATCCTATCCTCCTGGGATGCAGAAGATACTTCAGTCGTCGCCTCATTGACGTTCAATGCTTCGAACCCCTGGCTCATAGTTTCATGGATTTCACCATCCATCTCAATGTATTTGTATGTAGCCAGATGGCTAACAAAAATGTCCTCTTCACCACAAATGGTGATAATCTGTCCTTCCCACTCATATTTCAATTTCTGGTGAAGGGTCGACGTAACTGCGCCAGCGGCGTGAATCCATGGTCGACCTAACAAACAACTGTAGGCCGGCTGAATGTCCATCACATAGAAAGTAGTCTGAAAGACCTGCGGACCGATTATCATAGGCAGCTCCACCTCTCCAAGAACGGACCTCTTGGAGCCATCAAAAGCCCTGACCACCAGATTTCTTGGCCGGAGAGCTATTCCATCATATTCGAGCTTGACAAGAGCCTTCTTTGGCAAGACATTGAGTGAGGACCCAATGTCAACAAGAACATGAGAGAGCACAACTCCTTTACACTCTAAAGTGATGTGTAAAGCCTTGTTGTGGTGACGCCATTCAGTTGTTAAGTCAGCATTGGTGAAGCCTAGCTCATGGCTAGTATTAACATTAGACACCACTGTCTCAAGCTGATTCACTGTGATCTCCTCTGGCACGTAGGCAGCGTTCAATACTTTAAGTAGTGCATCCCGATGAGCTTCGGAACACAACTGCAGGGATACGATGGAGATCTAGGAAGGAGTTTGGTGGAGCTGATCCACAACCTTGTAGTCACTTCTTTTAATTATCCTCATAAATTCATCCACATCCTGATCAAAGGATGATTTATGAGTTTCTTTTGGTGCAGGTTCTTCAGGTGCCACACTTTTCCCTTTGGCTTTGGCAGCAGCCTCTACCTCAGTACTAGTTCTTGGAGCTTGGGACGCGAAGAGGCGTCCGCTTCGGGTGAAGCCTCCACCTCCCACGATATTATCCACTTGGGGAGTGTGAACCGAAGAATCAAGAAGGACTCTTTCTCCGTTGCAGTAAAGGTTTGAACCATAGTGCCATGGTACAACATTGTCTTTATCATATGGAATAGGCCCTGGCACCGTGATGGTGACTGGGCTAACTGCAGCAGAGGTTGGAACCGTTATTGTTTGTGGATCATAAAAGATGGTGACAGGACTTCTGGTGGATGTTGTTGGTGATTGATTGAAGCTTGGTTGTTGCTGAAATTGTTGTTGAGATTGTTGTTGATAATTGTTGGAAACGGGGACCGTTGCAGGGTCATAATAGATAGTGATTGTGGAGACGTCGTTGTTGGTGGTTGCTGTAGTTGTAGAAGTGGATGCAAATGAACTGTTGTTTGTTAAAGTAATGGAAGAAGTGGTTGTTATAGTTGTAGATGAGTCTGTAGGAACAATTGTCTTTGCAGTTGTAGGAGAAACACTTGTTGTTGAAAAAGGAGTTGTTGGTGTTGTAGAAGTTGTTGTTGTTATTTGCAGAATACCTTCTTTGATCAGGCCATTGATGCCATTGCTCAAGCTTGCACACCCGTTCACGGAAACCTTGCAAGATTCACAACAGGCCTCACAACCTGGAAACACTTGGCATTTCAAAAGCTGAGCTTTAACCTCTGCCAGAGGTGTCTGAATACTTGCAGTATCTTCAATTAAACTCATGGGTGAGCCCTCCTCTATAACATTTATCCTTGGCCCACCATGGCTGGGCATAGGATTCTTCGTGACATTAGGAGGTGGTGCAAAATTCAGGGCCTTTGAATCTACCAGATCCTGGACCTTCATGTGCAGAGCCCTGCACTTTTCTGTGGAGTGACCAGGTGCATTGGAATGAAAAGCACACCTAGCGTTAACGTCGTAATTTCTCGGAAGGTTCTGAGGATCTGGTGGAGCTAATGTCCTTAATTCGACAGGATTAAGCTTTAGGAGTTGTGGCAGCAATGTGGCATATGGCATTGGTATAGGGTCAATCACCCTGTTGATCTGAGATGGTCGCTGCTGAAAAGGGCGTTGTTGTTGATTGTTGTTATTGTTGTTGTAGGATCTTTGTTGAGGAAACTGTGGCTGTTGAGGAAAGTGTTATGGTTGTTGAGTATATTGAGGATGCGGAGTAGGAATAGTGATGGCGGAAATTGATCTTGGCAGATACTGTGGTCATCCTCTTCCCATATGTATAGGTTTTGTCTCACCGGATCTGCGGGGCCCTGCAAATGGCTTCCTTGCACTGCTTGAACTGGCGCCGTTGTCAGAAATCTTTTCCATTTTTAGTAAGCTCTTAATCCTTTCCCCAGCTATAACCACGTATGCGAAGCTGGTGGAAGAAAATGCAACCAACCTGTCAATATAAGTCCCTTGGAGAGTGTTCATGAACATATCTTCCATCTCCCTTTCTGACATCAGGGGTTGAACGGCAGCAGCTAATTGCCTCCACCTTTGGGCGTACTCTCGAAAGCTTTCTCGGGAAGATTGTGACATTCCCATCAGAAGGGTTCTGTTTGGAGCCATGTCTAGATTATACTGATATTGACGAATAAAGGCTTCGGCCAAGTCTTTCCAATTTCTAACTGTGGCCCTAGTCAAGTGAGAGTACCATTCTCGGAATGCCCATGTCAAGCAATCCTCAAAGTAAAACATCCACAGTTTCTCATCCATGGTTTAGGCTTTCAATCTCCCCAGGAAAGACTGAAGATGGGTACGTGGGCAGGATGTACCATTGTATCTTTCAAAACATGGAGGCTTGAACTTGTGAGGAATTCTAACCCCCTCCACTAATCCCATATCCATGACATCAAAACCCAGAGAGTTTTGGGATTCAAGAGACCTTAACTTTTCTTCTATTTCATCCAACCGACGATCGTAGACTTCGTCCCCAGCCCCAACCACAGTAAACTGTTCTTCCTGAGGGTCTTCCTGTAAAGCCCTCCCTCTAGTGTTACCTTGGGTGTTTCTTATAGCATTGATGTCTGGGTTTAGATGAGGTCCAAACTCTGGGGGATCAGTACGAGGCTGTACGTGATCGTTATTGCTGGTACCCCCTGTACCTGGGTGGTTTTCCTCGGGAGTTTACCGCTCGACTAACTCTCTCCTGGCTCTGAGCTAAACCAGTCATCACTTCCATAAATTTATTCACTTAGGCCCTCATCTTTGTCCTTTCATTGGCCATTTAGGTCCTTACATCAGTCAAATCCTGTTGAACCTGATCCATTTGTAATCCCGAAAGGTTGTTTCTTGTCGGATACCGGTGCACTCTATTGACGGGGAACACTATTCTACGAGCAATGTTTCCTGAAACCACGACAAAGTGAGAAACAATAACAAAACAAAAACCTACAAAACAAAGAGAAGATGTTAGTATGCAATGCAGGATGTCTATTTGTCTTCCAAGGGTATCCGGTTTGGTTATTTGGTTTTGACCTTCCAGGCCTCGAGGAAATGATGATGTTGCAGAGAGATAAAGCCCATGAAATAATACCAACCATATATTACAAAGATGTGAAGATACATAGTTTGATTACAACAAAGATCCCATGGTGGGTAAAAATACAACAACAAAATCAAAAGTACAAACAAAAGGAAATACAAGTACAAGGAAATCAAACATTCAGTCCAAAGTCATCCTCTATGACTTCCTTCAAGAGAGCCTCAGTCACTGGACCTACTGGGTGCTCTGTGATGGTCCTGATAAGAAGGTTCCTAGTGGCAATGGAACTGCTCAACTTCCTATGCTTATCCTGATCCTTTGACCTCTTTAACCCCGCCCGGAGTTTCAACTCAGAGATCTCCTTCTGTGCTGCTAACAAAGCTGTCTGATTCTTCTTCTCACTAGCCTCCAGCTGCTCTATCCTAGCTTGGGTTCTCTAATCTTCATGTGCACGAGCCTCAGTGATCCTGATCCACCTAGCCTGACTTTCCTCTAAGTAATGCTCAGCTCTAGCCTCTTGAGTCTTAGCTTCCTTGCAAGCATTCTTCAACACTAACTCTCCTGCTCTAGCCTTTTTGATGTAGTCATCCGTCTTCTCAATCTTGGTCAAGTGCTAAATCCGGAGCTTTTCTAACCTTTCATTATCCAGACGACTGTCATTCCTCTCCCAGAGGGTCTTCTTAAAAGCTTCAGATAGCTGAGTATTCCTTTCCTTCAATTTCTCAAACTCCTCTAAACTGACAGTAGCTGCAGGGTCCACTGTTGATGGTCCAGGTACATCCTCTAAGGTGAATGGCATTCGGGTGATTTTTCCCTGACACGAGACCAGTCAAGATACTGAGCTGAAGCTATATTGTTGCAATTGCCAAGAATAGTTGTCCCCTTAGTCTGAATGTTGTCCCAGGCCCAGGCTGCCTGTCTGACAATGGCAAGGTTGTGTTGGATGTCACAATAGAGGGTTTCTGTCAAATCTTTCCCTCTTGGGGGATGTACCAAGGCATACCCTAATTTCCTCTTGAAAATCAAAGGGTTGTAGTTGATGCAACGTTTTACTCCAATCAAGGGTACATTGGGATACTTCCCACAGCTAGTGATGATATCTTTACCTTTGGTGCTATGAGTGGACCATCTGATGTCTTCTGATGTAAGGGCAATCATTCTCTTAGCCTAGTTCCTTGGCGGATGAGGATTCAGGAAAGTGTCTGACTTCGGCAGGTGCCTTAACAACCAATAGTAGAAGAGGGGTGCACAACATCTGACCAATCTTCCCCTTTGCTTCTCATTCCTTTGATGCACTGAATAATAGAAGTCTCCAAGCAAGGTAGGAACTGGGTTCATCAACAGGAAGAGGTGAATAGCACTCTTGCTTACAAACTTAGGCTCGTCTGCAAACAGAATGATCCCATATATACTTAGGCCATAAGTGCACAAACAATATCCCACTTTCCTGCTGCAGCATGCAGGGTGGCCTGAGTAACCAAGAAATCCAAGTGAAGGCCTGGGATTCCAGCCTTGGTGGTCATATTCTGGTCAATGAGGGTGGGCTCCAAGTGCAAAGCCTTAGTTATATCTTCATTCTTGGGAGCAACCATCTCAGGGTTGAAAGGAATCCCTCTCCTGATAGGGACACCTAACAACATGGAGAACTCTTCCATTAATGGTCCTAGCTGAAAATCTGGGAAAGTAAAACATCTGAGAGGAGGGTCATAGAACTGAAGACATGTGTGGATCATGCTGCTCTGGGATGCATCTAGGTCCATGATCATGTCCATAATGCCACCATAATGTTCCCTGAATAAAGGGACATGATCAGGAGTGATGAGAGACTGAATCTGTCTAATGCCTATCAGAGTGGACTCAAAGAAATGATAGGTGATGTTGCTCTTCCTAGAGGTGTCCATGCTGACAATGGATGCTGATGAAGGAGACTGAGGGTAACTGCTGATAAAGGCCACTGAAGAAGATGCTGAAGAAGAGTCTCTGATGAAGACAACTGGTGAAGAGGGCTGTAAAGAATCTCTGATGAAGATGGCTAGTGGAGGTAGCTGATGGAGGTAGCTAAAGGAATCTGAGCAGTAGAACATGTCAAAACCAAACCAAAGATAAGATGTGGATACCCTGTAAAACAAATAGACAAATGTTAAATGATGCCAAATGATGTATGCAGAATGATATGCAAAGGGTTTGTGATCAAGTGCTGGATCTGTTATCTGCCTTGATTGGGTCCATGTGTGTTCATAAGTCCGGATGAAAGCTTAGAAAACCTGTAACCAGGTGGGGGACTCAAATAAAGAGTCACAAGTCTAGGGTTTCACAAGAACAATCCAAAATGATACAACCTTAAAACAATATTAGTAACAAGGGTATGATGAGGCCAAGGGTTCCTGCAAACCTGTAAACATCTCAACCTCCTCACATGTATTGTTCTAAAACAAGGATCCTCAGACTTGGATCAGTTATGAGAAGTGTAAGCACTTCTAACCCGGAGGTACAGTGTTTACAATAACCATAAAAGATCCTCCTCTAATTCACCTCAGATGCTGAAGGTTATAAAAGGTCATCCAGACTTAGCAGGCTTCCTAGATAGCCTAAGTACTACAGGAAATCCGTAGCACAGAGTTCTCAAGAAGAAACCCATGACTGAACCGTGTTTCATATTCCCGTACCAGACCGAAATGGAATGGGAAAGAACATGAAGCCACTTTATCCTATGTGTCACTCAGGTCCCCGGTGTGGAACCTTTACTCACTCAATAACCCTCCCACAAAGGAAAACAACAGATCCAACACAGATGATATGATAACAGTATGAAATGCATATAAACAGTAACTGAAAGCAATAAATAAAGCTATACATAAAGCAATAAATAAAGTAATAAACAACAAGCACAAGTAGCACATAACACCCCTATAAACACAAATCAAACAAGCGCTAGGAGAAAGCCACAAAAAGAACCAGAAGCCTTGGTTACAAGATAGGCTCCTCAGTAGAGTCGCCAAGCTGTCGCTCCCCTGAAAAGACACCGGGTCAAATAGGGTAAAGACCCGAACGGTCGGCGAAAGGAGGAAATGAAATGAAGATGAATATAGTCGCCATCTAGGCATTTTTATCCCGAAGGAAAGGTAATGCTGCATAAACCTAGAAAGAGATGGATAAGACGGTTGCAAACCAGAGAAACTGAGAAAGGGGTTGGTTACAACCTGGGAAGGTATTAGCACCCAGATTGTCCGTCGTACTCGACGGGATCCACGCTTAAAAGATTGTGTTTAAAAGGGGTAGTGTATGTGTTATCTGTGTGCAAAAGCTGGAAGAGAAATATACAAGTGTCAGTGCAAAAGGTGAATGCTCAGGATTGAGGCTTTTAAAAGAATGCTGGAAGAGGGGGATGACAAAGAGACTTTTGTTCGATAACAGTTAAGTTATGCCTACGTATCCTCTCGTTCAATGAGGAAGTCAGAACACCGTAGTTCGACTCAAAGAGACTGAAATATAAATTGATTGTGAACTGCTTACTTGTCTATGCTCAAGTGTATGACTCGTCTGGCTCGAGTGCTAATTGTCTTGCATTAGACAGAAGAAGCGAGTTCTCGTTTGTGAATGAGTGAGATGAGAAAAGAATCCCGAAGGAGACGATTATTGTTTGTTTTTGTGTTTTTCAGTTTTGTTATTGTTTTTGGTGTTTTGCATAAGTTAATGAGCTTAAGCCTAAATCAAAGGTTTGTAAACTCATTATATCCTCCCTGATTAGGGATAATGAGAATACTTAAGTATGAGATAAGCACCTCAACTTAATTGCCATGATGATGTAGGATTAAGATCATTAACCTACTTGTGATTAATTAGATGTAATTGGGTTTTTGTTTAGTGTTAAGTAATGGGTTTAATCTCTAATCACAGATTAGTGGGCTCATTACACCATCCTAATAGAAGGATAATAGATGAGAACAGTTAAGCTGAGGAAGATACCTCAACTTAATCCATGGTTAGGGATTAAATTCATTATATAACAAGCCTTTATTAAGTGGATTTTAATTAAGGGATGAGGTTAAGAAATGGATTTTATGCTTTGTAAGACAACTTGAGGGGGACTTGTCCATTAAACACTAGGGTTAGTCCTTCTTAACCATAAGGAAGGATTAGAACCCTAATGTATGGCCCAAGTTACAAGATAAAGTCTTGATGATTATTAAGATGATTTGATTAAGAGGTTCAAACAAATTAAAGGTTTAACACTTAGGATTAAAGTTATACACTCCATCCTAAGAGAAGGATGCAGGCATAACCCTAATTCCAAAGTCCTAAAACTTTAAGAGTTTAGTCTCTGATTATTGAGATGAGAAGAGAGACTCAAGGAGACTCAAAGGTAAAAAGCTAAGGGGGACTAATCCCAACCCTAATTATTATCATGCTTAGATGTCCTATGGTTGGTAAGGCTTAAGAAAGATCTTCAAGGAAGCCACCAATGGAAGAAGCAAAAGAAAGGAGGGAGAAGCAGAAGAATAAGTTACTTACTTCATTGAAGAAGATAAGTAACTTAAAGAAAGAAAGTGAGAGATGGAACACAAGTGAACAAGTTCACTTAAAAGACAAGTAAGAATGCAAAAGAAAGAGATTAAAAGAAGTGAGAGGTGAAGGCAAATTCACCTCCCAAAATAACTTACCAAAAACCTGAAAAGTTAGCATGAATGCATAAGGTATAAAGCATAAAGAAATGAAAGGAAATGAGATGAAATGAGGTGAAATGACCAAAGTCAGAAGTGTTTATGCAATGGAAAATTCATGTGAGATGATGCAAAGACATACAACATGCATATGTATGATCATACAAGGATGAGATGCAAAGGAAGCATGCTTTGAAGTTTGAAAACACATGAAAGTTAATGAAATGAAATGAATGCAAAACATGGAAAATGGATGAAGAAATGATTGAGCAAGGTTCTAACATGTCCTAATATGTCTAAGATGACATATGAATGCAAGAAATGTCATGGCAAGTTCATGTATTGATGCATATGCAAGATGAATGCAAGTGAATGTGAAAAATTAGGGTTATATGGAAGTATGAGATGCAAATGAACAAAACAGAAGCATATGACATGATAAAAAATTTCAATCAAGCTCAAACAAACCTTAATCCCATATTAGGTAACACCCCAAAGGAGAAGGTCAGAAGCCTAACCAATCAAAAGTTATGATTTTCCTAAGTTTTCTAGGGGTTTTGGATGGTTCAAAGGGAAAAATGCAAATCAAATTGAAAATGCAAGATAAATTCATGAGTCAAGATTCCTATAAACTACATGCAATATGTAACACAATGCAAAAAGAATCAACTTCAAACTCTTCTTGGTTAGGCAGAAATGATTTTTTCAAGTTAGGGTTTAAAAATGTGAATTTTATGACCCTTAATTCAAAGGAAATTGGCAAACTATGATCAAACCTAAAATTTGTGTGAAGAGTTTGAAAATGATTCTAAATACATTGGGATGTTTCATGATTTTTTTGGTGATTTTTAGAAACCTAAATGTATTTTTAATTAATTAAAAGACTTTAATTAATTAAAATAACATTTAAATATTTTAAAAAGGCTTTTTTAATGCAAAAAATAAAATAAAAATCATTTTTGGAATGAGAAATTTTTTTAAAGTTAGAATGCAAAAGAAAATATTTTTTTGATGCTTTTTGCTATTTTAAATTAATTATGCAAGAGAAATAGAAAGAAAATGAATTAAAAATGAATTAAAATAAAAGTATGCGCATCCAAGGGCTGAGGTTCAAACTGGGCTGGAGGGAATTGACTGCGCGCGCAGATCAATGGCCCACATTCAAACTGGCTTTTAATTATATTTAATATTTAATTAAATGGATTAAGGAATTAATTGCGCATCTGGACCACACGTTCACTAACCCTAATCACCATCTAACGGCTACAAACGCATCTGGGCCACTAACCCTAATTAGGGTTCTAAACACTTTCAGGTGACCGGAGCTAGCTCCGGTCATCTTCTCCGGCAAGCCAAAACATCTATCTTCTTCCCTAGGCTAAATTAAATCCTCTAACTCTCCAAAAATGATCTACTAACCTCCCTCAACAAGAATTCATCATCAAAACACATTTATCATTCATCAAAAACAAGATTCGAAGCAAATCGTGAAAATAAACAAAACTTTAAGAAGTTCAATACATGCTCATTTCTCAATCATTTTCAAAACAAATCATATCAGGGTGATCAGTGAAGCATGTAGATTCATTTAGAAACTTAAATAGAAAGTTCTGGAAAAAAAAGTTCATGGAGCTACCTGAGTTGAAGCTTTGTGTTCTTGAGCTTTCTAGCCTCCCTCTTGGTTCAAATCCACCCCAATGATCTTCCTGATGATGAAGATGAGCTTAGAGCAAGCTTGTGATGGCTATTTTGAAGGTTTTTGTTCTGAGTATGCAGAAATCGTATTTCTGATTGGGGGTGTTTTTGGCTATGGTGAAGAGTTGGAAATGATCCTGGAGTGATGCTGAGTTGATTGGTGGAAGAGTTTGTGATTTTTGTTGGATGTGTTATGAAATTCGATGAAGGGAAGGTTTCTTGAGGTTTTTGTGATTCTGATGCCATGGATGGATTCAGGCCTCAATGTTGTGTGAAATGAGTTGCTTATTGTCCATATAAACAATGTTGATTGGCCAGAGAGTTGTTGTGGCACAGGCTGATTGGTATGGGAGTTTTTGCAAAAAGTCAAGATTTTGTACTTTGAGGTATGGGCACGGGTCAGAGGAGATTTCATGGGGTGTCTGGCCTCAGCTGGGTTCAAGGATGGCCATGGAATTGGTTTTGATGTGCTGGATGGCTTGGATGAAGAGTTATCACATGTTTTGCAAAATTCCCTCTTTGAAGTTTCTTGGATCATAAGTCATGGAAAACCTAAGTTTAATGCACAATTATGATCCTTTGATGTTTGTTTGACATATTGTGAAGTGTTTGTGTACACTTGAAGTCATTAGAATGCTTGAACATGCCAATTTGCAAAATCCCTCTTTGACATGAAACTTGAAATTATAGGATTTTTGCCAACTTTGAAAGGCCATAACTTGAGTTTTATGATGAATCAAGACATGTTTTTGTACTTTTTGAAAAGGGAAAGACCTAATCTACAACTTTCATGACCAAGAATTTTTCATTTGAAGCATTTTTGGTTAAGAAAGAGGAGGTTGAAAAACTTTCCCAAAATGGAATGTTTGCATTTCAAGTCATTTCCATTTTTGGCAAGTTTGTAATTGGATCAAAATTCTTCAATCTTGTGAACTTCCAACCTCTTCTTATATTAAATAAAGATCATAGAACTTCAATTTGATGAAAATACCCCTTTGGTTCTATTGTTGGGGGGCCTCAGATGTCCTGATTTTGACTTAACTTGCTCAAGAAGTTACCCAATGATCAGATGACTTCCACAATGAGTTTCTTCATCAAACTTGGTACGCGTGATCCTTATAATATATTAAGAACATTAGAAACAATAATGACCCAAAAATTTGGAGTTAAGGCCTCTGAAACCAAAACCCTAATTTTGGTCATCTGTGTAGTGAAACCCTGGCTCTGCTTCCATGCCTTTGCCTGTTCTTGTGATTTCTTGACTTCCATGATCCTTGAGGAGCATAATATGATGATGGAACACACATGGACCCTCTTGGAAATATTTGAGGCCTTTGGGATGGCTCATATGGAAACTTGGATTGCTCATATCACAAACCCTAGATGCAGATGAACTTGAACTTATACAGTGAAGCAAATATGCTAAATGATGTAGTTTGCTTATGCTTATGAAAAAAATGAAAGATCACAAGCCATGGTGTGATAATTAGTGAGGGGAATTTTGGGGTGTTTACAGCATGGAATTGATCGAAGTTATACATGTTGGGATTTGCATGGTGAGAAAAGTAACGGGAATGTTGAACCGGGGGATAATATGACATATGCTTCAAACGATAATGGCACAGATACATACAATTATGATCGAGTCGAAGAGATTGTAGAAGTACTTGAAGATGATCTTAAGGATTGTCCTGAAATGTTTGAGAGGTTGGTAAGCGATGCAGAGAAACCGTTGTATAATGGTTGCACTGAATTCACAAGTTTGTCTGCGGTATTAAAGTTGTACAACTTAAAGGCGGGCAATGGATGGTCGGATAAAAGTTTCACATAGTTATTGGCCCTTATGAAAGATATGCTTCCAGAGGATAATGTTCTTCCCAATTGAACATATGAGGCCAAAAAGATGTTTGTCCAAACGATTGCGTCTTGTTTCGAAACGAGTATGCATCGTTAAATGAGTGTCTTAAATGCGGTGTCTCTCGATATAAGAAGAAGTTATCTCCAGCAAAAGTCTTATGGTATTCTCCTATAATTCCGAGATTCAGACGCATGTTTCATAGTGAAACCGATTCAAGACACTTGACTTGGCATGCAGATGAAAGAATTATTGATGGAAAGTTTCGACATCCGGCAGATTCACCACAGTGGATGAAAATTGATGATGATTATCCTGAATTTGGAAAAGAAGCAAGAAACCTTTGTTTGGCATTATCTACTGATGGAATGAACCCACACGGTCTTCAAAGTATCTCACATAGCACTTGGCCTTTGATTTTAATTATTTATAACCTACTTCCATGGCTATGTATGAAGCGTAAGTACATGATGTTATCTATGTTAATTTTTGGGCCTAGACAACCAGGGAATGACATAGACGTTTACTTGGCACCCTTAATCGAAGATTTAAAGTTTTTGTGGGAGAACGGTGTGGAGGTTTATGATGGGTATAGGAAAGAAAGTTTCAACTTGAGGGCGATGTTGTTTGGCAGAATTAATGATTTTCCAGCATACGGAAATCTATCAGGGTACAACATAAAAGGTCAATGTGTGTGTCCTATTTGTGAAGATAAAACAGATTGGACGTGATTGGAGTTTGGTCAAAATAATGTCTTTCTCGGTCATCGTAGATTCTTACATTCGAGACATCACTACCGTGGGTGGAGAAAAGCCTTCAATGGAGACACAGAACAAAGTAGAGCTCCACCTATATTGACAGGTGATCAAATTTTTAAAAAGGTGAAAGATGTGAATACTTAGTTTGGCAAGCCGTTTGAAAATACACTTGTCAAGAAAGGGTGGAAGAAGAGGTTAATTTTTTTGAACTGCCATATTGGAAGTCTTTGTATGTAATACATTTTCTCGATGTTATGCATATTGAAAAAAATGTGTTTGACAATGTTATTGGTACGTTACTCAATATACCTGGAAAGTCTAAGGATGACCTTAAAGCAAGAAAGGACTTGGTAGCGATAGGGATAAGAACTGAATTAGGGTCCGTGAAGAAAGGAAATCGAAAATATCTACCACCTGCTGCATATACTCTATCTAGAAAGAAGAAAAAGATATTGTGTAAGTTTCTAAGTAAAGTTAAAGTTCCAGAAGGATACTCTTCAGATATTAGAAGACTTGTGTCCTTGAAAGACCTCAGGTTAATGAGTTTGAAGACGCATGACTGCCATGTTATAATGGAACATTTTCTACCAATAGGTATATGTTCTATTCTGCCTAAAAAAGTAAGAAGTGCAATAACTAAATTGTGTTTTTTCTTCAAGTCAATTTGTAGTAAGGTGATCGATCTTGCGATCTTACCAACATTGCAAAATAAAATAGTTATTACTTTGTGTGATCTTGAAATGTATTTTCCTCCCTCTTTTTTTGACATAATGGTTCATCTAGTTGTTCATTCTGTGAAAGAGACACAATTGTGTGGACCGGCTTATATGAGATTGATGTACCCTGTTGAACGTTATATGAAAATATTAAAAGGGTATGTGAAAAACCGAAGTCGACCAGAGGGTTGTATTGCTGAACGATACATTGTTGAAGAAGCGATTGAGTTTTGTACTGAATATTTGTCCAATGTACAATCAATTGGAATCCCCAAATCTAATGTTGTCAGAAAAAAAGCAGGAAAAAAGCTAATTAGGAATGAAGTTGTGACAATATCAAGGGTCGAACGAGATCAAGTGCATTTGTATGTTATGCACAATGAGAATGAAGTTGAGCCGTATGTTGAAATGCACAAAGATATTCTCTGAGGTTTAAAAACGAATAGAAATGAGAATTGGATAGTACGAGAGCACAATCGAAGTTTCATACCTTGGTTTAAGAGTCACATTTTCGAAAGGTATTATTCAGATCCCGCTTCAATAACAGAAAGATTGAGATGTTTAGCATATGGTCCAAGTTTGGTTGCGTTTTCTTATAGCGCATATGCAATTAATGGATACACATTTTATACCAAAGGACAAGATGATAAAAGTACAATGCAAAATAGTGGTGTCACTGTGGTAGCTGAAGCAATGCACATTTCAAGTGTGAAAGACTTAAGCCCCAAATTTGCAAATCTGTCATATTTTGGGGTTATCGAGCGCATTTGGGTGTTCGATTATGAGAAGTTTCAAATTCCTATATTTCGTTGCAAGTGGGTTGAAAACAATAATGGTATACGAATGGATAAGTCGGGATTTTTGCAAGTGGATCTTAATAGGGTGGGATACAAAGATGAGCCTTTTATTCTTGCCTCTAAAGCTAAACAAGTGTTCTATGTTAATGATCTGACAAGTACAAAGCGGTCTATAGTGCTTTTATCAAACAAAGTACTTGATGATAACATTGGAGATCAAGGTGATATTGATGTAGATATTGAATCATTGACTAGAAATGATCAAGGTGATATTGATGGTGATATTGAATCATTTACTAGAAATGATTATAATGAGGGTATTTGGATCATTCCAACCGTCCGTGTTGTTAAGAGACGGGTAGAACATATTCCAACCAAGAAAAGAAAGAGACGTGCCTAAAAAAGGTACTAATGGCTAGTAATTGATTATAGATTATGAATTTAGATTTGTCATTTAATTTTTGAATTTTAGATTTTTCATTATAATTTGACATGTTATATCATTCGATGGATTAGAGATTATGAATTTTAGATTTGACATGTTGAATTTTAGATTTGTCATTATAATTTGACATGTTATATCATTCGATGGATTATAGATTATGAATTTTAGATTTGACATGTTGAATTTTAGATTTGTCATTTAATTTTTGTTTTTTCTTTCTTACAGGTATAATGGCTAGTAATGAGGAAGACGCACACGGGACACCCGAGACACACGAGACACATGATGCAAATGAAACTCAAGAAAAAGCTTCGAATGTAGAAAGTGAAATAAAACTTGGAATAACAATTATGAGGTCAATTCACCATGCTAGAGATAAAAGGGTGAAATTTGATGTACATTAGAGCGATGAGGACCAACTAATCGAGCCTAACGGTTCAATGTTGGTTTCATACATTGGTTCACTTGTCCGCCGACACATTCCAATTACTAGTGATGATTCGAGGAATTCAATGTTGGAAGCTGGTAAAGATAAGATATGGAGTGAAATAGAGGTACTTGATTACCGAACATGATTAATGTGTTATTAGATTTCTTTTGACTTATACAAACACACTTATACTAACATATTTTATGTTTATATGTGTATGTGTTTTTTGTAGAGGTCCTTTAATATTGATGAAAGTCACAAAAAGTATTGTCTACAATTGGCCGGAAAGAGACATAGGGGATTTCGAGCCTTATTATCAAACAAATATCTTAGGGATGATCAAAAAAATTTGTTGAAGCAGAACTTCCACCATTGTATGCGGATTTGATTACACCGGAAAAATGGAAAGCTTTTGTAGCCAAACGGAAAAGCGCAAAATTCAATGTAAATTTATTTATCTTTAATTTCATGTCTATTAATTGTATTATATACTTGTTTATCTTTGCATTAGTTTGTTCTGATATGCCTTAAACTTGTTTATCTAGGATTTGAGTGCCACTAATCGCAAAAGAGCCTCAAAACCCGCATATCCATACAGAAAAGGTCGAAAGGGATATGCACGCTTATAACAACAAATGGTAATTATATATAAATGATATGATCTTATTAATTATCTCAATATGTTATAATTGACGATCTTATTATTTTTCTCAATTTGTAGTTGGAAGAGGAGAAAAGTGCAGAAAAATCTCTTCCGGAAAATATTTTGTGGAATGTTGCTCGTGTGGGAAAGAGTGGAGTTCATAGTGAAGACGTTCAGCAAGTTTATGAGAAATGTGTAAGTATAACATTATGTCTTTAACATTATGTCTTTAACATTATGTCTTTAACATCATGTCTTTAACATTATGTCTTTAATCCCCACTAATAATTTTCGATTTATCAATAAATTTCAGGAGAGTTTATCTAAATCCTTAACCACAGGTGAGGATCAGGATTGCAGGAGCATTCTTAGTCGAGTACTAAATATTCCTGAGTATTCCGGTCGAGTGAGGGGTAAAGGATTTGGTGTGACGCCCTCTTCCTTGTATAAGCAACCAAAAAGAAAAAAATCCTAGCAATGAAGAAGTGATGAAAACATTGGAGGAACTTAAGGCGCAAGTCAGTGCATTGCAAAAGGATAAAGAGATGTATGAGGCGTCTAAGCGCAGTTCCGGGTTGAAAGATACTAGTGACAAAGCTAGTATTAATTGTGAAAATAAAATTCATGAGGTAATTATAGCACATATTTATCTTAATTAAATTAACACTTTTGTTTTAATTAACCTTTACACACATTAACAATTATGCTTTCACTATTGCTTCAGGGAATTTCCTCTTGCAGCTGTATTTGTCGTTACCGACTTATCGCATGGTTGGCAAAGGAAAAGTGTATAACAGAGCGGGAGAGTTACTTCACCATAATCCTCTCCCTCATGGATGTCTGAAAGTGTCAATTGATATTGCTATAGATATGGGTGCGACACTACCTATACCTGACACGGTTGTAGAGATAACATCGTTGGGAGAGGCTTTAGGATCGTTTGTTGCATGGCTATCAGACCTCATTATTATAGATGATGAGGTAAGGTTAAAATCATTATGAATATCTTAGAATTCAAATGTCAATTCTGAACCATTATGAAAATCATTATGAACTTACGTACATTTTTTTTGCAATATGGTAATTTTAGACTCCTATAAAATCCCCATCTAAAAGGCTTTTTCTGAAAAAAAGAGTCTGTTGCATCACAAAAAAGAGAGGTACATTTAAAGTGTTATTCTATGATCTAGATTCAAAAGTTTTATGATTTTCTACTTTACCTAACTTATATGATTGTTAGGTTCCTTCTGCTCAAGCTTCACAAGTTCCTCCTGCTCAAGCTTCACAAGTTCCTCCTGCTCAAGCTTCAAAAGTCCCTTCTTCTCAAGCTTCAAAAGTTCCTCCTTCTCAAGCTTCACAACAGGTCGAGAGCAAGAAAAAGGCTCCTACAAGAAGAACTGCTGCAACTCGCTTTCAGTCGTGTCTTGATACACTTGTGTCAGTATCAGATGTGATGCAAGCTTGTATTCGTCAAATAGACTTGGAAGAAGGTGTTTTTGGTTTTTCTCATTTGGAGATAATTGGAATAGAGGACATTGAGCAGATTCTCAAGCATCAAACGTTAGGCATCGGTGTTATGCATGCCTACATCTGGTACTCCGATAAATCTATTATTTATTTACTTGAACAATTTAATGGAACATTTTAATGAAAATAGTCTAATGTCTATTATTTGTTTTTATTTAAGGTACTTGTATGACAAACTCATGCGCGGGTCGGAATTGTTAAACCGATTCCATTTCCTTGCTTCCACTAGTGTGAACTGTACGATAATTGGTTTGAATGCGGATTCAATAAGATAATACTTAGTTGACAGATGCATGGCATCCAATACAGAGACTTTGTTTTTTTTACCGTATAATAATAGACACAAGTAAGATTGTCATTCTAATTTCATTCTAATCTTTGTATCTTTTGCGTATAAGTTATTCATCTAAACTTTTGTTATATTTTACAGTGGACACTGGTTGTTGGTTGTCATTAATCCTACAAGAGAAGTGGTATATTATTTGGATTCAATGGAGCATGATTGGTCAACATATCCGAGTATGAAGGAAGTGGTTGATACGTAAGTGAGATTGTTCAAAAAATTCGTGTGTATTTGTATATTTAATTATTTATGTGAGATTGTTCTAAATTTACGTTTTTCTTTTATAGATCTATACAAGTGTACCGAGCACAAAGAGATTATCGAGTTGTACGGGCTAAAGCAAACACTATTCCATGGATCCATGTGTAGGTAATTAATTTAACTTTCACAATGTTACTTATTAGTGATGCTACTTGATAGCACAAATTTGTTTGTCTATGTGTAGTGTCCTCGACAGAAAAATGGCATAGACTGCGGGTATTACGTTTTGAGGTTCATGAGAGAAATCATTCAATTGGATCAATTAGAGATTCCTAATCAGGTATGCATATATTTATAACTTAGGATTTATTTTAATATCGTATATTATGCATATTATCGGATATTAACTAATTAATGCATATTTTTTTGTTATGTAGTACTTTGAAGAATTCACGTGGCCTCATTATACGGCCGCAAAAATTGCTGAAATTATGGAAAAATTGTGTGAATTTATTATAGAAAAACGGATAATTTAAGGTATAAATAGGTTAATATTATGGTATATATGTACATGACTTGTGGTGTAAATGAATTGGTTTGGAATGGATAGAAATGAATTGGTTTAACGTATATATATATAGTTTCTGGTGATAAATACCGATAATATTGAGATTGTTTATATTGGTTTGAAATGAATTGTTTATAATGGTTTGAAATGAATTGGTTTATAATAATGTGAATTATACTAGTAGAATGGTTTTATACTGGTATACTGCCTAAAAAAGGCATTTACAGGTTTTGCATTTAAAATGGAAAAATGGGATGTTTTGAAAAAAATCATTAAAATTATAGGTACACTTTAGAGAGCGCTTTCTCTTAAAAGCGCTCTCTAAGGTCCACAATAGAAAGTGCTTTCTCCTAAAAGCATACTCTAAAGTGATACAAAAAACAAAATAAAAATTATAGGTAGCCTTTAGAAAGCACTTTTCAAAAGCGCTCTCTAATGGGGGACCAAAGAAAGCGCTTTTTTCATAAAAGCGCTCTCTAAAGTAATGTAAAAATAATTATTAAAATTTTCAACGTATACAATAGAAAACGCTTTAAAAATGTTGTCTAATGGCATAGCTTAGAGAGCGCTTTTTAAGGAAAAAATGCTTTATAAGGCCTAATTTAGAAAGCATTTTTTTCTTAAAAAGCACTCTCTATTTGGGACCTTTTAAAGCGTTTTTTCCTTTATAAAAAAAAGCGTTGTCTTTACCTAAGACAGTGCAACCTTTTACAGCGCTTTAAAACGCTCTCTAAGGTAAAAAAAAAAGCTCTCTCTAAGCCATGTTTTCCCTTAGTTGTAGAAAGGAAATTCAACGGGCTATGGTAACATTATTCCACGATATGATCCATAAGGAAATCGAGTGATATGTGGATGATATGATTGCCAAGTCCCTTACAGAGGAAGAACATCTGGTCAATCTATTGAAATTGTTCAAGTGACTGAGGAAGTATTAGTTGAAGTTGAACCCCAACAAATGCACATTCGGGGTACGTTCTGGTAAGCTACTGGGTTTTATTGTAAGTGAAAAAGGAATTGAGGTTGATCCCGATAAAGTCAAAGCTATTCAGGAAATTCCTGCACCTAAGACTGAGAAAGAAGTTCGAGGGTTCTTAGGTATATTGAACAACATCCCAAGGTTCATATCTCATCTCACTGCAACCTGCGAACCCTTGTTCAAGCTGTTAATAAAAGAGCAAACAGTCAGGTGGAACGATGATTGTCAGAGAATTTTTGACAAGATCAAAGAATATATGCAAGAACCTCCAATTCTCATGCCTCCAGTCGAAGGAAGACCTCTAATCATGTACCTGACAGTATTAGAAGAGTTGATGGGGTATGTGTTGGTCCAGCATGACGAGTCTGGTCGAAACGAGTATGCAATATACTACCTAAGCAAAATGTTTATCGACTGTGAACAACGTTATTCACTGCTCGAGAAAACTTGATGTGCTTTAGCGTGGGCTGCTCACCGAAAAAGACAGTATACGTTGACTCATACTACCTTATTGATCTCAAAGATGGATCCAGGCAAGTACATATTTGAGAAGCCAACACTTACCGGAAGGGTTGTCAGGTGGCAAATTATTCTAACAGAATATGACATTAAGTACACCTCTTAGAAAGCCATCAAGGGCAGTGTATTGTCTGACTATCTGGCTGAGCAACCCATTGATAATTACCAGCCTATGAGTTTTGACTTTGTAACACGGTGGGAGAACTGACTTTAGTTATGTTGCGGATAGCAAGAGTCGCCACCGACTTTTATTTTATCCAAAGGAAAGGCATAAAAGAACAGGAAAGACCTTTAAAAAGATTTTTGGGTTCGGGGGGTAGGTTATGTAAAGGGAAGGTATTAGCATCCTTTACATCCATGGTTATCCATGGGCTCTTAGTTACTTAGCTCACTTTAAAATGTTTTTGAAAAGTGTAGTGTGTGATTAGAATTTTCTTTAAGTACTTTATAATGATCTATGTACGGATATATATAAAGTCTTTGTTTTGAAAATTTGTTTGAAAATGTGAAGTGTTTGAAATGTTTTTGAAGAGTGAGCAAGTACATAAGAGGAACCTACCCTAAGTTAAGTCTTTTCTATTCTTAAATATCCTTTAAGTGGTAAGACTATCCCTATTATTGAGGAATAGGTAGTCATTACCTTGGATGTATGAGGGACAAGTGAAGGGACATCTGTTATTTAGGCAACTGTGAGGTGTATAAGCAATTCGAAAGGACTTATCATCTTTATTCGAAAGGGACAAGATCATTACAAAGGCAACCATGAAGGGACTTGATCTTTTTATTTGTTAAGGGACTAGATGATATGAGAAGTGAAGGGACTTTGCTTTATACACCCTACTTGACCTTTTGTTTAGGCAACTTGAGAGGTAACCCTTAAGAAGTGAGATGGCGATCCAGGATCGACTTACGTGTGTGAGTGTACGAGTTCAAATATTTATCTTTAAGTTAATGATCTAAACTCAATTTTAAGTACAAACATGTTTCACTCCCTATTTTACTAACCATAGCATTTAAAATATAAATATTAAAAATTACTACAACTATTACATATTGGATACAATTACATAATAATAATAATTAAAAATAAATAAGCAGATAAATAATAATAAATAATTGGGTTAGTAACAATAATAATAATAAAAATCATATAATATATAAATAAATAAATGGGGTTAGTAATAATAAAATAAATAAGAATAAAATAAAGAAATTAGCATAATAATGAATAATAAATTAAAAGTTCAAGTTTTAATAAACAATTATTTTTTAAGATTTTAAGAAGAAAAATAAGCAATTCATACTATATACTAATTATTATAAAGATTTAAATTTATGTACATGTTATAAAAATAATGGTTAATTATAATTAAATAAACATATTATAAAAATAAATTATATTTATAAGATCAATTTAGGAGTTTTTTATTGTTTTAAACATAATCTAAAATTATTTACATGTAAACTATATTCAATAATAATTACAAACAAATTATAAAACAATGTGCATAATTAAAATTTACAAATAAATAAATTAAAATTTATAATATAATTAAGTTTTATAAAAGAAAATTAGGGTTTGATTATTTAGAAAAATACATTAGGATTTACTACATAATTAAAATATAAACAAAAATTATGAAATTAAAATAAACAAATAAATTAATATTTACAATTAGGATTTATAAAAATAATTAGGTTTTATAAAAATATTTTTAGGGTCTTAGAAAATATTAGGGTTAGTCAAAATAAATTAGGGTTTTATCAACACAAATTTATTTACAAATTATATTTATTTAATAATATGAACATACAAATATAAATAATTAAATTTTGAAAATGAAAAAAACATGAATTTTTAGGCATAAGAATATATATATATATATATATATATATATATATATATATATATATATATATATATATATATATATATATATATATATATATATATATATATATATATATATATATATATATATATATTCATTTTAATATTTTAAGAAATTAATTAAATTTAATTATAAAATATAAACAATTAAAATAAAAGGAAGAAAAAGAGAAAGAAAACATACCTGGGGCTGGGATCGAACCCAGGCTCTAGGCTTTACTCCCTCCAGACCAACAAGCCAACCACTGGGCCAGCTGCGCGCTGGTGATAGTCAATGGCATACAATTGTTTTTATTTTAAACCTGCAAATAATGATGAATATTGGTAAAAAAATTATGCACAAGCCAGGGATCGAACCCTTGTACTAAGCCCTTATGCGCGCGTCCAAAACCAACTGAGCTGCATGCTCATTGTGATATACATATGGAACAAATTTGTTTTAATCCTTGTATCAAATTCAAATATGGTTTTCGCGCGCAGCCACTTCGTCTCCTACCTCTGAACCTACACATTTACCTGCGAAAATTTATAAGAGTTTTCCTGCGAAATTTCAAATGGCAGGTACACCTACAAAATCCAAACATCATTAAAACAGTACAACTTCATTAAATTAAGAGTGCAAACAAGGTCCAGAGGTTGTTTAGAATTGATCCACGGTTTTAGAATTTGTTTATATTCATTTAAACACAAAACCCTAACTTGAAGGTCAAGAACCCTAAAATGGCATCACACGATTCAGCCATGGTTTCTTCAATTAAACCGCCCAGAATTCATCACAAGCTTCAACTAACCATGAATCAATAAACAAAATTAATTTGTAATGCATAAATAATGAGAATCGAAAATTTCAAAACCAAGAACAAAACCGATTCGGTTTAAGTAATTTGGAATGCTTTGGATGCAAATGAGAGTGTAAATAGCATCAAGGAGGTCCAGGGATCATGTCTGTGTCCATAGAATACCTTTAAACCTTCTCTAGGATTGAAACCGAAAATTCACTTTTGAAGGATTTTTTGAAGTTTGGAACTTACTCTTGAGGCAGCAAATCGTGTCCTATGCATTTGTGTGGTTTGTATACTTATAGTTGGATGAAACTAGGTCAAAAAATTGAATGGTTGTTTGGACTTTTTGATCTTTGAAGATTGAAAAAGATCATGACTTGAATTTCATATATCCTTGAATGAAACATTTCTATCTTAAGACAATCATCATTAATTGCATATCAATCTGATCCAATTCATGTTTATGACTTTCTAAAATCAAAATATATTTTAAATCTTCATATTTTATATTTTATTTGAATTTAAAATGATTTTAATATAAAAAATCATAATAAATAAAATAAAATTATGAAAATATTAAATAAATTTCGTGCATGATGTCATGGAACACCTTGGGTCACAAAAAGTTCAGCCCATTTGAAGAATTATGGTTTTAAGACCCTATTTTCTTCATAAACCACCCAAAAAATTCCCAACTTTGAAAGGGCACAAATCCTTAAATTTTAACTCTATGAGGGTATTCTTGGACATTTTGGAAAGCTTAAAGAGTCCTCTAACCAAACCCATTGGTTTCATGTCCATATCATTTACCATTCTCAAGTTATGCCCTTTTGAAGTTGTTGACTTTTTGTTGACTTTCAAAAGGACCTATAATGTCTTAGCTCATACCTTCCAAATGAAGCATTTTTGGGCTTGGCTTGTGAGACACAAAGTTGTAGATAATTCAATTTCCTTCAAAATGAGCTTTGCATGGGAAAAATTTAATGAAGCATGTGAAAGTTATGGCTGGTCAAAGTTCAGTTGACTTTTCCTGAAGAAACCCTAATTTAGAAACTCCTGATTCTTGATGATCTGAAATCTCCTTGATGAATCATGATCAACCCTTGATCAAATGATGAATTTTACTTCATATACTTGATGTTGGTAAAAAATCATGAAGTTTGACTTTGGTTTGACCACAGTTGACCCCAGTTTGACTTTTTAACTACTTTGACTGACTTTGACTTATCTGATCATCTGACTGAGCAAACCTTTGAGAAAAGTCTTGAAACTTGTAATGGGGATTCTTAAACACATATAAGATGCTATGAAGCTAACTTGAAGTCTTTGAAGTCCATTTAGCCCGATTAAAGTCAAAACCCTAGTTTTGGATGCACTGCTTATGAGGATGCACTGTCTGAGGGAATTGTCAAATCTTCTGACTAATTGTGAACTTTGTGAAACTTGTGAACCTCATAAGATGTCTTGTGAACCTTGTGAACCTCATGAGAGGTCTTGTGAACCTTGTGAACCTCATGAGAGGTCTTGTGAACCTTGTGAACCTCATGAGAGGTCTTGTGAACCTTGTGAACCTCATGAGAGGTCTTGTGAACCTTGTGAATATCTTAGCACACAAAGTCTTGTTTTGTGAGGGAAAATTTTGGGGTGCAACAGCTGCCCCTGTTCAATTTTCTGAAACCTGAGGGGTTAGATTGGTATATGTGCCAGTCGTGACCTGGAAGGTTGAAGGGGATTGAACACAAAAGCCCAAAAATTTGCACTCACCGGTGCGTAGAGTGATATTGATGACTAGCTGTATATGCTTGAGTGGGCTTAAAGATGCCACTTGGAGAAAAGTTCTTCAAATATATCTCTTGGAGAATAAAGTAGTCCAAAGCATGAAAATATAGCTTTTGGGAAGATAAACAACATCCCAACATAGTGAGATAACCTTTGGGAAGATAAACAACGGCCCAAGGTAAAGGTATAACCTTCAAGAGGATAAACAACGTCCTGAGGTATAAGTATAACTTTTGGGAGGATAAACAACGGCCCAAAGAAATGATAGCTTTCAGGAGGATAAACAACGTCCTGAGGTATAATGATAGCTTTCAGGAGGATAAACAACGTCCTGAGGTATAAGTATAACTTTTGGGAGGATAAACAACGGCCCAAAGTATAAGTATAACTTTTGGGAGGATAAACAACGGCCCAAAGTCATGATATGGCTTTTGAGAAGATAAACGACGTCTCAAGATAGCCTTCGGGAAGATAAACGACGTCCCATGATAATGAGGTAACCTTTGGGAAGATAAACAACGGCCCAAGGTCATGATAGCTTTCAAGAGGATAAACAACGTCCCGAGGTAATGAGATAACCTTTGGGAAGATAAACAACGGCCCAAGGTCACAAGTTGTTGATGAAGTTTGTCTGCTGGAGAATTAATCTGAAAAACAAGATTATAACATTCTGCACGATAATATTAGTTTATGTATTATGTATGCATGTATAATATGGTGCACTTAAGTAATGTATTATGTATTTATGGATATGTATGTTATGGTATGATGTAAATGATGTATGTATGCATCATGCAGCCTGAAGTGTCTGGATATCTTCGTATAACAACTGCTAGCTGTCGCTCCCGATAAGTGACACCTGGTCAGATAAGGGTACAGACGCGAACGGTCGGCGAGAGGGACAATGAGAACACACAGCCGTGAACTCACTGTAGATGAATAGAGTCGCCAGCTAGGCATTTTTATCCCGGAGGAAAGGCAATGCTGCATAGACCTAGGAAAAGATGGATAAGACGGTTGCGAACCAGAGAGACTAAGAAAGGGGGTTGGTTACAACCTGGGAAGGTATTAGCACCCAGATTGTCCGTCGTACTCGACGGGATCCACGCTTAAAAGATTTGTGTTTTGAAGGGGTAGTGTCAGTGCAATCTGTGTGTAGAATAGCTGGAAGAGAATGTACAGGTGTCAGTGTAAGAAGTGTAAATAGTGTGAAGTATGAAAGTGTCAGTGTAAGAACAGAATGAAATGCTCATGACCATGAGGCTTAAAGAATGAGGCTGGAAAGAGGGGGAATATACAGAGACTTTTGTTCGATAACCGTTAAGTTATGCCTACGTATCCTCTCGTGCAATGAGGAAGTCAGAACACCGTAGTTCGACCCAAAGAGACTGAAAGGATGAATTGACTTGATGAACTGCTTACTTGTCTATGCTCAAGTGTATGACCTGTCTGGCTCAGGTGCAAACTGTCTTGCATTAGACGGAAGAAGCAAGTCCTCGTTTGTGAGTGAAGGTGATGAGAAAAGAATCCCGGAGGAGACGATTATTGTTTGTTTTTGAGTTTTCAGTCTTTTATTGCTTTTGCAAGTTTGTCATAAGTTAATGAGCTTAAGTCTAAACCAATAGGTTAGTAAACTCATCACATCTTCCCTCTGATTAGGGGTAATGAGAATACCTTAAGTGTGAAGTCAGATTCTCACACTTAATCACCTTTGATGCAGGATTAAGATCATTAACCTACTTGTGATTAATTAGATGTTTTTGGTGTTTTTGTTTAGTGTTAAGTAATGAGGTTAAGCCATAATCAAGGATTAAACAGACTCATTACACCATCCTAAAAGAAGGATGATAGATGAGAATGTTTAAGCTGAGGAAAGCTCCTCAACTTAATCCATGATTAGGGATTAAACTCATGACAAAACAAGCCTTTGATTAAGTGGATTTTAGTTAATGGTATGATGATGAAGTGAATTTTATGGTTTGTAAGACAACTTGAGGGGGACTTGTCCATTAACACTAGGGTTAGTCCTTCTTAACCACTTAAGGAAGAATTAGAACCCTAATGCAAGGCCCAAGTTACAAGTGTGATGTCTTGATATTTATTAAGTGGATTGATTAAGAGATTTAAACACATTAAGGGTTTAATACTTAGGATTAAAGTTATACACTCCATCCTAAAAGAAGGATGCAGGCATAAGCTTAATCACAAAGTCTTAAAGCCTTTAGGGTTTAGTCCCTGATTATGAGGTGAGAAGAGAAGACTCAAAGAGAGACACAAAGGTAAAAAACTATGAGGGGAGACTAATCAAAACCCTAATTCATTATCATGCTTGGTTGACCCTAAGGTTTGTGAGGTTTGCAAGAAGAATCTTCAAAGGAGCCACCAGGAAGCAGATGAATAAGATCAAGAGAAGCAAAGTGACTTGCTTCATTCAAGAAGTCAAGCCACTTGAAGAAAGAAAGTGGGAAGAACAAGAATGAGCAAGCTCAATCTCAAACACAAATAGAAATGCAGCAATGTATGCAAGAGAGATGAGAAGAAAAGTTATGAGAAGTGAAGGCAAATTCACTTCCCAAGTTTACTTACCACCTGAAATGTTAGAAAGAAATGCAATGCAATGCAAGATGAGATGAAATGGTATGATGCAAAGCAAAACCAGAAGCATGTTGATGATGATTATGATGCTATGAAGTGCTGCAAACATGAGGCAAGACATGGAGATGTTCATACAAGATCATGGATGCAAATGAAGCAAGCTAAGGAGCATGAACAAACATGAAATGTTATGAAGCATACAAGACAAATGACATGGCAAATATGTAATGCAATGATCAAACATGCTTCCTACATGTCCTAAGATGTCAAATGAATCACAAGAATGCACAAAATGCAAAGACAAGTCATGTTATGCAAGAAAATGCAAGAAGGATGCAAGAGAAAGCCCAAATTAGGGTTCATGAATCAAACATCAAACAAAAACCAAAAACAGAAGCAAACCCTAAGATAAAAAATGGAAAATGCTACCCAAAGAAACCCTAAACCCATAATGAACCACTGTCCAAAGGGGAGCTCTCAACTCTCAACCAAACTCAAGTTATGATTTTTCTAAGTTATTAGGGTTTTTTAAGGTTCTTAACAAAAGAAATGCCAAACAATTGGGAAATGAGAAAACAAATCATGGCCATTTTATCCTAGAAACTACATGCTAAACATAAAACAATTCAAGAAGAATCAATGTCTCAACCTTCTCCAATAGGCAGAAATGATTTTTTAAACTCATGATCAAAATAATGCATAAAAAATGATTTAATTCAATGAAAAATTCTTAAAATGCATCAAGATCAAAAAGAAATTTGGTTTGAAGGTTGGACAATGTTTCTAAATGTCTTAGAACATTTCATGAATTTTTTTGTAATTTTTAAATACCTAAAAGTATTTTTAATTAATTAATTCCCATTAATCAATTAAAAATAATCTTTTAAATATTTAAAAATACTTTTTTAATGATAAAAAATAAAATAAAAATATTTTTGGGTCTTAAAAATTAATAAAACTCTTAGGAAAAAGTTTCATAATTTTTAAGAATTTTTTGCTATTTTAAATTAAATATGCAAATAAAAAGAAAAGAAAATGAATTAAAGTGAAATAAAAAGAAAGTCAACAGAAAGGATGGCCAGGATTGAGTCTGCGTTTAAATGGATTGACCACGCGCCAGATCCAAGGGTCCATGTTGCTTCTGGGTTAATTAATTAAATTATGATTAATTAAACTTAAACACGTGGATTAGGGCTAAACAGAGAGATCTGGACCACACATGCGCGCGGGAAGTCCACTAAGTCAACTGATCTCACGCTCCACATTCAAACTGGCTTAATGACTGGATTAGGGCACAAATTACTTTCAGGTGACCGGAGAGAAGCTCCGGTCATCTTCTCCGGCAACCCCAAACTTCAAACTCCTCTAAAACGTATCTAAAACAAAATCTAAAAACACAGAAATACTTCCCACTCACTCACGAATCATAACCCTCACTCAAAACAAATTTATTCTTCCTAACATGGCTGAATCGAAGCAAGAAAGAATTAGGGCACGCAAGTTTCAGAAGCTGATTAAATGCTCAAATCAAAGCCATTTCAAAAACTAAGGACATCAGGATGATCAGTGAATCACATAGAACAAGTTTGGAACAAAAGAAATGATTTCTGGAAAAATAATTTTCGAGCTACCTGAGATTTGGAGCTTTCAGTTTGAGGACTTTCTGGCCACTTCTCCTTGTGAAATCCACTCCACTTGGTCCACAGAAGATGCTTGAATGCTCAAAAGGAGCTTAAGTTGGCTGGATAGTGAGATTCGACAGCTTCTGCTCAAGCTTGATCAGAAATGGCAATGGAGTTTCTGGCACTTTCAGGTCATGGTGAGGGGTTGTTTATGATCCTGAGGATGAATGGAGAAGGTCTGTGGTGTTTGTTTGTGTGTTTGTGAGCTAGGATGAGAGTTTCGAATGAAACTGCAAAATGGAGTGAGAAATGGCAGTGAGATGTTCAGGCTGTTTCAGGCTTGGGTTCTTGGTGCTGGGTGGTCTATGGAGCAAGGTGAGTTGAATGGTGAAAATGGTTGAAGTGTTTGCAAGCTGTGGAATCAGATTCGAAGCAAGTTGCAAATGGGAGTGTTTTTGTGAATGTGTTGAATGAGGATGTTTCAGCCTTGCTTAGTACATGAAATGGCTTGCAAATTGTCCACATAACTCTCTCTCATTGGTCAGTTGATTGGACATGTGCTTTATTGATTGGTAAGTTGCCTTTTGCAAAAAGTCAAAAATTGTGTAAGAGAGGTATGGTGAAGTGCTAGCTTGGTACAAAGCCTAGGGGCTGCGCAGCATGGTGTGTGTATGAAGCTAGCTTGGTTCAGCAGTCAATGCCTCAAGTTGGTGAGATGTGATCATGAGTTTTGCAACTTGTGGCTTTTTTGAAATCTCATGAAAAATGCCTTGTTACATGAACTAAACACATGTGATCTTTGGTTCAAATCTGATTTTGGGACTTAGAGAATGTTTATGTGCTGGTTTGATACCAATTAGAAGTTGCAATTTGACTTAGCACATGATTTTGCAATTTTCATACTTGGTGCATATCTTGAAAATAAGTGATTTTTGCCAACTTTGCATTGCCATAACTTTTGATCCAAGAAGAGTTTGATCATGTTCTTGTACTTTTTGAAAAGGGAAAGATGAGATCTACAACTTTCATGACCAAAGTTTTTCCATTTGAAGCATTTTTGAATCATGAATCATGGCTTGAAAAATGACCTAAAATGATGCATTCTTGAAAAGTCAACTATGCCCAAAAAGTCAACATTTGCAAAAACCCTAAATTCCTGATTTCTATGAACTTCAACCTTCTTCCATGATCAAATAAAGACCATATACACTCAAAATGATGAAGATCACCCATTGGTTGGGTCATTGGGGGCCTCAGATGCCCTGATTTTACACTGACTTGTCTGAAAAGTCAACCCTTGATCAGATGACTTCCCCATGGAATTTCTTCATGAAAATTGATATGCATACTCCCTATGCCATATAGAGACCAATGGAAACAAGAATGACCAAAAAATTTGGAGTTATGGCCTCTGAAACCAAAACCCTAATTTTCAGTCAACTGTGCAGTTCAAACTAGCCCTGCATCCACTCAAACCCTAGTTCTTGTGATTCCTCTGCAATTTTGACTTTGAGAAGATGGAATATGATATATGAACACACATGGACCCCTTTGAGTTGATTGGTGGCCTTTGGAGTGGCTTAAGAAGCTTTGGGATTGCTCAGATCACAAACCCTAGGTGCAGATGCCTTAGAAACTATGCAGTGAATCAAAAATGAGATGTGAGGTGATATGATTGTGTTTATGCATATGAGGATGATCACAAACCATGGTGTGAATGGGTGAGGGCAAATTTGGGGTGTTTACAGCTGCCCCTATTCAAACACGAGTTAGCTGTGCAGGTTGTAAGCGACGGCTTAACAGGCAAACAAGATAACTTGTGGTTGAATACCAAAGACAGTCCAAAATTTGCACTCACAGAATGAAGAAGAAAAGGGATATAGATTGTAAAAGGAAAACAAAGTATATTGTAAAGTGTAGGCGACGGAGGACGACCGTCGAGCAGAGGACGACTGCTGGGTAAAGAGCAATGACGGGGACGGCCGACATGCTGGGCTAAATGTGAAGTAAAGCGATGACGGGGACGGCCGGCATGCTGGGGATAAAAGGTAGAGCTAAGACGGGGACGGCCGACTAGCTGGAAAAAGTAAGATATCATGATGGGGACGGCCATCAAGTAAAGCTGCAAGACTCTCTGGGGATTAATGAAACATGACGGGGACGGCCATCAAGTTCACAAAGGTAAGGCAACCAACGATGGGGACGGCCATCGGGCTAAAAGGAAAAGGGACCACGACGGGGACGGCCATCGGGTTAAAGAATAAATGAAATAAACAGATGATGGGGTACGGCCATCAAAGGTGAAGGACGATCACCTAGCAGGGGACGGCTGCTCTGTTGGGGATAAAATAAATATGATGGGGACGGCCATCAAAGGTGGAGGACGACCACCTGGCAGGGTACGGCTGCCGAAAATATCAACGATGGGGACGGCCATCGGATAGAAAAGGTCAACGATGGGGACGGCCATCGGACGAGCATGATGGAGGACGACCATCAAGAAGTGGAGGACGACCACTTAGCAGGGGACGGCTGCTCTCAAGGTTTGTCATGACATAGGACGCATGTCAGATAACCAAAATCAACAATGGGGACGGCCATTGGATAAAAATGATGAAGGACGATCATCAAAAGGTGGAGGACGACCACCTAGCAGGGGACGGCTGCTAAAATCAACGATGGGGACGGCCATCGGATGAGCATGATGGAGGACGACCATCAAGAAGTGGAGGACGACCACTCAGCAGGGTACGGCTGCTCTCAAGGTATCATAACACAGGACGAGTGTTAGATAAAAATTTGTTGGCGATCTACTGGGAATAAAGTAAACACGGACGAGCGTTTACATCCAAGAAACAAAAGGTATAAGTGTTTGGTATCGTGTATAGATTAAAGATGCGGACGAGCATCCTTAAGGCTATGATACGGACGAGTATCATGTAGAAACAAACTGACACATGTTCAGAGATGATGATACGGACGAGTATCAACTGGTTAACAAAGAACACGGACAAGTGTTGCATCTGAAAGGACTCTTCTGGGGAATAGTAGACACAGACGAGTATCTATATCCAAGAAGACATAAGTGTTTGACACGGTGTATGGATTAAAGATGCGGACGAGCATCCCTAAGACTATGATACGGACGAGCATCATGTAGAAACAAACACTAGACGCAATGTTCTGAGATGATGGTACGGACGAGTACCAACTGGTTAACAAAGAACAAGGACTACTGTCGAATCTGTGGGGATATGAGTGATGATATATACAAGATACGGACGGGTATCTGTATAAGTGTACCATGAGTAGTGAGTATTGTATTGTATAGATGAGTGTTTTAACTGCTGGGGAGAGTGACACGGACGAGTGTCAAGAGAGAAAAGTATAATATTAACAAGTATATGGGTTGATGAAAGTGAGCGACTGCGCTGGGGATATGACACGGACGGGTGTCAAGAAAAGTGTATATACAAGGATATGTGAGTGCAAAGAGGACGTCTTCGGCTTTCTGCTAGTGATATGACACGGACGGGTGTCATGAAGTATCCGTAATACGGGTGATCTTGTTTGTAAAGAGTGTTCAGGCGACTTTACTGGGGAAAGATGACACGGACAGGTGCCAAAAGGAGTATATACTGGTGTTTGTGATTGTGAGGCAGCTGCTTTCGCCGGGGACTCTGGTGGGGATTTTTCTGTATCATGATGATGAACGGTTTATTATTCACAAGTGTTCAATTCACAACATGACTTATGATTATGCTATGCATTTGATTTTTTCCGTAATGCTCCGTATTAGACGGAATGCTACGCTCTGAGGGGATAGTGTGATGCGAATGCTATGATTATGCAAAGGGGCGCAGATCCGGGATTCGGATCCCGTTGCTGCGAAGATCTCTGGTCGATCTGCTGGAAGTGAACATCCCAGCTGGGGATGAGATCATTGGTAGATCTAATGGTGTATCTGCTTGGGGATATAGGTCACTGATTGACATATCCTTATAATATGGGACCCAGCTGGGGTTTGCAGAAGCTTTCTGTACTCTGTTGTGACTTCTCCGTGCGTTGCTCCTCTGAATAGAGGCTGGGGATTCTGTGGGGAGATGATTCCCTGACTTCTGCGTTCTGCTGAGGAAGAATGGTTGGTACTACAGCTGGGGAATGTTGTTGATAACTCAGCTGGGGAGAGTAACGAGAGGCAACTCGGCTGGGGAGAAAACATCCTGAGTGTTAAGCCTGTTTGTTGATTTGGCAACTTTGCTGGGGAAGTGGGCACTCTCCAGTGCCACGTGGAAGATAGACCGAGTTGATAATGATTCGCCAATTTGCTGAGACGTATCCTGCATGCCCCAGGTTGCGTTCTGGATACCTGCAATCCTGCAAAGGTAAGGAAGCGTACAAAAGGTCCCGAGGTATCCCTTACTGGATTCCGTCATAGGAGTTAAGTACTTTCGAGAATAATCACATTCCCTGTAAGCATGTGTTTTTATTTTTAGAGAAAGGCATCTGTACTTATGCAATTGTATTTTTAGAGATATCAGACAACTCTTTGCAAAACATAAATGTAAAAACGAAACACGACCGAAAAATCTGATTTTATTAATTCATGTGCCCTGAATTGGCAAGATACAGTCAAGGAAACATATCTCCTGAAATGAAGAGACTGTTACAAATTGAGAAACAAAATGCTGGCGATGCTGACGACGCTTTCAAAGAGCTTCCTCTTCTGCTATGACTCGTATGACAATGACGTTCTTCTCGTCTTGCTTTCTGGAGAGAGTTGATTTTGATTGAAGCTTGATCCTTTGGAGCTTACCAAGTTGTAGGTGATACAGACGAATTCAGAATGCAGTTGTTCGCTTATTCCCTTATTTTGCATGGATCGCCCTTTCGGGTTTTCAATCCATCGGGATACCCATTTTTGCCTGAGTTGTCCAATGCGGCTTTTCAAATCAGCGGGTGTACATTTTTTGTTTATTTCCCTTATTTTTGCCCGAGTCTTTTATTCTGTTTTTGACTCGCCGGGATGCCCTATTTTTGCCTGGACTCACATTCTGTTTTTATGTCCAGCGGGTCATTTTATGCGAAGTATTTTTTAACTGCATCTGAATTCACAGGGGATGGGAAGTCTTCACCATCCATGGTGCTGAGCATCAGTGCTCCACCAGAGAAAACTTTCTTTACAACGAATGGTCCTTCATAATTTGGAGTCCATTTGCCCCTGTGGTCTGTATGAGGAGGGAGGATTCTTTTCAGCACAAGATCTCCCACTTGGTACTCTCGGTGCCTGACTTTCTGATCGAAGGCCTTCTTCATTCTCTTCTGATATAACTGCCCATGACAGATTGCAGCCAACCTTTTCTCTTCGATCAGACTCAGTTGTTCGAATCGGGACCGAGCCCATTCTGCTTCACTCAGTTTAACATCCATTAATACCCGTAACGAGGGTAGTTCAACTTCAACAGGTAGGACTGCTTCCATACCGTACACAAGCTGATACGGTGTTGCCCCAGTGGATGTTCTGATTGATGTGCGGTACCCATGCAAGGCAAATGGTAGCATTTCGTGCCAGTCTTTGTATGTGATTACCATCTTCTGCACAATCTTCTTGATATTCTTATTTGCTGCCTCAACAGCGCCGTTCATCTTTGGCCTGTAAGGAGAAGAATTGTGATGTTGGATCTTGAAGTCCCGGCACAGTTCTGCCATCATTTTGTTGTTTTAATTGGAACCATTATCAGTAATGATTCGCTCGGGCACTCCATACCGACAGATGATATCTCTCTTCAGAAATCGGGCTACCACTTGTCTTGTAACACTTGCATATGAGGCTGCTTCAACCCACTTGGTGAAATAGTCAATGGCGACCAGGATGAATCTGTGGCCATTCGAAGCAGTCGGTTCAATCTTGCCGATCATATCAATGCCCCACATGGCAAAGGGCCATGGTGAAGACATGATGTTCAAAGGATTGGGAGGCACATGCACCTTATCTGTGTAAATCTGGCATTTATGGCATTTTCTGGCGTAAGCACAACAGTCTGCATCCATTGTGATCCAGTAATATCCTGATCTTAATAGCTTTTTCGCCATGGCATGCCCTCCAGCATGAGTACCAAAAGACCCTTCGTGCACTTCATGCATCAACAAATCTGCTTCCGTCTTGTCAACACATCTGAGGAGTACCATGTCAAAGTTCCTTTTGTATAGAGACCCATCAGTGTTCAGAAAGAAACTTCCAGCAAGCCTTCTTAAAGTCTTCTTATCATTGGAAGATGCCCCAGGTGGGTATGCTTGATCCCCCAAGAAGCATTTAATGTCATGGAACCAAGGCTTCTCATCTTTTACAACATCCGCTGCAAATACATATGCTGGTCTATCAAGTCTAGACACTGAAATCTGGGGTACAAAGTTAGCCGTTTGAACTTTGATCATGGATGAAATGGTAGCAAGAGCATCTGCAAACTGATTCTCGTCTCGAGGGATATACTCAAGCTTGACCGTTGTAAAGAAAGTCAATAACCTCCTTGTATAATCCCTGTAAGGTATCAGATGATCTTGGTGGGTGTACCATTTCCCGTTGGTTTGATTGATTACCAGAGCTGAATCTCCGAATACGGTCAAGGTCTTGATCCTGAGGTCAATGGCTTCCTCAAGACCCATAATGCAAGCTTCGTATTCAGCTTCGTTGTTAGTGCAGTTGAAAGTGAGTTTTGCCGAGAAAGGCATGTGAACTCCTTTAGGTGTAATGAGTACTGCACCAACACCACGACCATTCATGTTAACAGCCCCATCAAACATCATAGTCCATTCTTCCTCCGAGTCGGGCCCTTCAGTGTGAATAGGCTCTTCATGATCTTTTGATTTAATGAACATGATGTCTTCATCAGGGAAGTCAAATCTCATAGGCTGGTAGTCATCAATAGGTTGCTCAGCCAGATATTCAGATAGTACACTGCCCTTGATGGCTTTCTGAGATGTGTACTGTATGTCGTATTCTGTGAGAATCATCTGCCATCTTGCAACCCGACCGGTAAGAGCTGGCTTCTCGAAAATGTACTTAACTGGATCCATTTTTGAGATTAATAAGGTAGTGTGGGTCAGCATATACTGTCTCAGTCGGCGAGCAGCCCACGCTAAAGCACATCAAGTTTTCTCGAGCAGTGAATAACGCTGTTCACAGTCGGTAAACTTTTTGCTTAGGTAGTATATTGCATACTCTTTTCGACCAGACTCGTCATGCTGGCCCAACACACACCCCATTGACTCTTCTAGCACTGTCAAGTACATAATCAGAGGTCTTCCTTCAACTGGAGGCATAAGGATTGGAGGTTCTTGCAAGTACTCTTTGATCTTGTCAAAAGCCTTCTGGCAATCTTCGTTCCACCTGACCGTTTGTTCCTTTCTTAACAGCTTGAACAAGGGTTCACAGGTTGCTGTGAGGTGAGATATGAACCGTGAGATGTAGTTCAATCGACCTAAGAACCCTCGAACTTCTTTCTCAGTTTTCGGTGCAGGCATCTCTTGAATAGCCTTGACCTTATCAGGGTCAACCTCAATCCCTTTCTCGCTTACAATAAAGCCCAGCAGCTTACCGGATCGCACCCCGAATGTGCACTTGTTGGGGTTCAGCTTTAGTTGGTATTTCCTCAGACGCTTGAACAACTTCAGTAGATTCACCAGGTGATCTTCCTCTGTAAGGGACTTGGCGATCATATCATCCACATAACACTCGATTTCCTTATGGATCATATCGTGGAATAATGTCACCATAGCCCGTTGATACGTTGCACCAGCATTCTTCAGTCCGAATGGAATCACTTTGTAACAGAACGTGCCCCAAGGTGTAATGAATGTTGTCTTCTCCATGTCTTCAGGTGCCATCTTGATCTGGTTGTATCCTGAAAATCCGTCCATGAAGGAGAATACCGAGAACTGAGCCGTGTTATCCACCAATACGTCAATGTGAGGTAATGGGAAGTCATCTTTCGGGCTGGCTCTGTTCAGATCCCGGTAATCAACACACATCCTTACTTTGCCATCCTTCTTAGGCACAGGTACTATGTTAGCAACCCACGGCGGATAGCTAGTCACAGCAAGGAACCCGGCGTCCCATTGCTTTTGTACCTCTTCCTTGATTTTCATAGCCATGTCTGGGCGAGTTCGGCGCAGTTTCTGTTTGACCGGTGGGCACCCTTCCCTCAAAGGCAGCTTGTGCACAACAATGTCCGTATCCAACCCTGGCATATCTTGGTAGGACCAAGCAAACACATCAACATACTCTTGAAGCAGATCTATCAGTTGCCTCTTCACTGAGTCTTGCAGGCAGGCCCCGATTTTAACTTCTTTCACGTCTTCGTCAGTACCAAGATTAATCACTTCAATCTCCTCCTGATGAGGAGTAATAACCTTTTCCTCCTGTCTCAACAACCTGGCTAGCTCTTCAGGAAGCTCATATTCTTCATCAACCCCTTCATCAGCTTGATTGATCGGATTGTCAAAGTCATACGATGTCATAGCCGTGCTGTTGTCGGTGCTGTCAGGAAGGCACTCTCTGCAAGGGTTAAGTTGTTCATTTTAGTGATTGATTTTAATCTTGCTTTAGAAAAAAGTGAGATGAAGTTATCATTTTGAAAGCACCGCCATTTATTTTTGTACAAAAAAGAAAAATGGAAAAACAGTGAGCAGAAAAGAAAAAGACTTGTTTGCAAAAAGATGTCTGATATTTCATTAATTTAATCTTGTTTGCACAAAAGTACAGATGGCCCTGATTACAAAATGAGTCTTGTCATCTTGGGCAAGATGCAAGACTTTGATGCATGCTATAAAAAATACAGGAAATAATAATTACTCTGCATGAGTAACTCTTATAATTTCCTGGGAAGACCAGTTCGAGACACTGCTCCCCGGGATCTTTGGACGAATCCAATTCTCCAGATTGCGCTCCTCTTCCAGCTCGTCTTCCAGACAGTTGATAGCATCGGGGGTAAGCATCCCCCCACTGACAAAACCAGGCTCTGCAGCAGCCTTTGCTTGATGTTGAGTTGGTTTGTAACCCAACCCAAACTTGTCCTTCTTCTCCTCCACAGCTAAAACCTTGCCCCATCCTAGGGCAGTTCCTTCTTCAACAACCTTCCGGGCTTGTTGATAAGACGACATGGGAGTACCAGATACAGCAGACGCTTCATTCACATTCAAAGCTTCAAACCCCTGGCTCATTGTTTCATGGATCTCCCCGTCCATCTCAATGTATTTGTAAGCAGCCAGATGGCTAACGAATATATCCTCTTCCCACAGATTGTGACAACTTGACCTTCCCACTCAAATTTTAACTTTTGGTGAAGGGTAGACGTTATTGCGCCGGCGGCGTGAATCCAGGGTCTACCCAACAAACAGCTGTAGGCGGGCTGAATGTCCATCACATAAAAGATAGTTTTAAAAGTCTGTGGGCCAATTGTCACAGGCAGCTCAATCTCTCCCAGAACCGATCTCTTCGAACCATCAAAGGCTCTTACCACCAGGTTGCTGGGTCTCAATGCCAATCCATCATATTCTAACTTCACCAGAGCCTTCTTTGGTAAGACATTCAGGGAAGAACCTGTGTCCACCAGCACATGAGAAAGGACAGCTCCTTTGCATTCCATGGTTATGTGCAAGGCTTTGTTGTGATTGCGGCCATCCACTGTCAGGTCAGAATTGGTAAACCCTAGCCCATTGCTAGCAGTAACATTCCCAACCACGGTTTCCAATTGGTTGACAGTAATTTCCTCAGGCACGTAAGCTGCGTGCAAGACTTTAAGTAGTGCATTCCGATGGGCTTCGGAGCACATAAGCAGTGAGAGGATAGAGATTTTGGATGGCGTCTGGTGAAGCTGATCCACAACTTTATAATCGCTCTTTTTGATGATCCGCATAAACTCATCAACTTCCTGATCGAATGGAGTTTTCAGGGTTTCTTTGGCAGCTGGATCTTCCTGCACCGGGCCTTTTCCTTTTGCCTTGGCAGCAGCTTCTGCTTCGGCAGTAGGTCTTTGAACTTGTGAAGCAAAGAGACGTCCGCTTCGAGTGAAGCCTCCGCCTCCCCCCACATTATCTACTTGTGGTGCAGGTGTTGATGTTTCAAGAGTGATCCTTTTCCCTTCACAGTACACGTCAGAGCCATAGTGCCAAGGGATGGCCCTATTGCTTTCATATGGTACTGGTCCAGGCACCGTGACAGTGACTGGACTGATTGCTGCTGCTGAAGGGACTGTAATTGTTTGTGGATCATAAAAGATTGTAACTGGTGCTCTGATGGGAGCAGCACCTTCTGAATGGTAGGCGGAGTTATTTTCAGGATCGTAGAATATGGTAACAGTAGAGACATCTTCATGATTGATTGCTGGTGTTGTAGGAGGTACTGTTGAAAGGACTGTTGTTGTTGTTGATGGAGATTCGAAATGGAATGAAGCTGAAGTTGTAGCAGGAGAAACTGTTGAAAACTGATCATTTGGAAGGACAGGTGAAGTGCTTGTTGATGTTGCTGTAGGATTGTCGGGAACAATAGTTGCTGCAGTTGTAGGAGGGTCTGAAACCGTTGCTGATGAAGTTGTCGGATTTGTCGGAAATGATGTAGTGATCTGTAGCAGGCCACTCTGAATAAGGCTGTCAATGCCATTCCTCAGGTCCTCGCACCCATTCCATGAAATATTGCAGTAGGGACACCCTAGTTCACACCCCGGAAATATTTGGTTTTCGCGGAGTTGAGCCTTGATTTCCACCAACGGTGTCCTGATCTGATCCACACTAGTTATTAAATAAGACGGTTGGTCTTCTTCAATAGCGTTAATTCGAGGACCACCATGGTTTGGCATAGGGTTTTTATTGACATTGGGCGGAGGTGCAAAATTCAGAGCCTTGGAGTCTACCAAGTCTTGTACCTTCATATGCAGAGCCCTGCATTTTTCTGTACTGTGACCAGGTGCGTTCGAATGAAAAGCACACCTAGCATTGGAGTCATAGTTCCTTGGTAGACTGTTGGGATCCGGAGGTGCCAACGTTCTTAGCTCAACTAGGTTGAGTTTCAGAAGTTGTGGCAGCAAGGCAGCATACGGCATTGGGATCGGGTCGATCACTCGGTTAGCTTGGGATGGCCTTTGTTGGAATGGCCTCTGTTGATTGTTGTTGTTGTTGTTGTTGTTGAAGTTCCTTGGAGGATACTGATTCTGATGATACTGAGGTTGCTGTTGGAAGTTTTGTTGCGGAGGTTGATAGACTGGCTGAGGATGAGCTGGAGCAGGAATGGTGACTGCTGCTATTGACCTCTGAACATATTGGGGCCTACCCCTGTTGGTGTGAATGGCATTGGTCTCGCCAGTTCTTCTCGGGCCTGCAAAAGGCTTTCTTGTACTACTGGACGAGCTTGCACCGTTGTCTGAGATCTTTCCCATTTTTAACAGGCTTTCAATTCTCTCCCCGGCTATAACAACATCTACGAAGCTGGTAGATGAGAAGGCAGCCAACCTGTCAATATACGTTCCCTGAAGGGTGTTCATGAACATATCTGCCATTTCCCGTTCAGACATAGGTGGTTGAACAGCAGCAGCCAGTTGCCTCCACCTTTGGGCATACTCTCGGAAACTCTCCCTCGAAGACTGTGACATTCCCATTAGGAGGGTCCTGTTGGGTGCCATATCTAGATTATACTGATACTGTCTGATGAAGGCTTCTGCCAGGTCCTTCCAGCATCTTATAGTTGCTCTTGTCAGATGGGAATACCATTCCCTTGATGCTCCAGTCAAGCTATCTTCGAAGTAGAACATCCAAAGTTTCTCATCCATTGTATAGGCCTTCAGCCTTCCCAGAAATGATTGTAGATGAGTCCGGGGGCATGAAGTCCCATTATACTTTTCGAAACAAGGAGGTTTGAACTTATGGGGGATCCTGACCCCGTCTACCAATCCCATGTCCATGACGTCGAGACCCAAAGAATTTTGAGACTCCAATGATCTCAACTTCTCAGCTATTTCCTCCAATCGTCTATCATAAGTTTCCTCTCCAGCACCCATTACTGTAAATTGGTCCTCCTGAGGATCTTCTTGAAGTACTCTGGCTGCAGTGGCTGTTCCTTGAATGTTTGCAGGAATATTAACCTCAGGATGTAGATGTGGACCAAACACAGGGGGGTTAACATGTGGTTGCACCCTTTCATTGTTACTTGTGCCTGCAGTCCCCACATGGGGCTCCTCTTGATTCCTCCCTTCTACCAAAGCTCTGAGCCTCTCCTGGCTTTGAGCTAAGTTGTTCATCACTTCCATGAACTGTGTTATCTGAGTTCTCATATCCAACCTTTCGTTGGCCATCTGGTTTCTGACCTCCGTAAGGTCCTGCTGCATCTGATCCATCTGAATTCCCGGAAGGTTGTTTCTAGTTGGGTACCTGTGTGGCCTGTTGAGAGGAAATACCCGGCGGCGAGCAATAATTCCTGAACATCACAACAGAGGTTAGCAACAACAAAACAAAAACCTACAAAACAAACAAAAGGGTTAGCATGCAATGCAGTTATGCTTATTGGCTCTCAAGGTATCCGGTTTGGCCTTCAGTTTTGACCCTTCCAGACCCTTGAAGATGCTGCTGTTGAAGTTGCTTTTGAAGTAACCCAGATGGAAACTAACACAAATATATTACAAAGGTGAAATAATACAATTTGTTCATTTTACAACACAAGCCCTCAAAGGGGTCAAAATACATCACAAAAAAACAAAAGTACATGGAAAAGGAACAACAACAAGCAAATGATCAAACTCCAAGGCCAAACTCATCCTCACGAACTTCCTTGAGAAGTGCTTCGGTCACAGGATCAGCCGGATGCTCCGTAAGATTTCTGATGAGAAGGTTTCTTGTTGCAACAGCTGCAGTCAACTTCTTGTTCTGACTTTGGTCCTTAGACCTCTTCACTCCAGCTCTGATTTCTAGCTCTGATATTTCCTTCTGGGCTGCTGCCAGGGCTTTTTCCATCTGTTCCATCTTGTCTTGAACTCTCTTGTCTTCTAGAGTACGGGCCTCAGTGATCCGGACCCACCTGGCCTGACTCTCTTTCAAATACAAGTCTGTCCTTGCTCTCTGAAACTGGGCTTCTTTGCAAGCATTCTTCAGAATTTGCTCACCAGCTTTAGACTTGTTGATATAATCTCCAGACTTCTCAATCTTAGTCAAGTGTTCCATTCTCAACTTCTCCAATCTCTCAATCTCCCTCACACCTTCACTCCTCTCCCGGAGGGTCTTCTGCAAAGCTTGGGCTAACTTCTCATTTCTTTCCTTCAAACTTTCAAACTCCTCCAAACTGATAGTGGCAGGGGGTGGTGCTGAAGATGACTCAGGCATGTCTTCTATGGTAAAGGGCATTCCAGAGAATTGGGCCCTGGCATGGGACCACTCATAATATTGTGCTGATGCCACATTATTGCACTTCCCCAGAATGGTGATTCCCTTGGTTTGAACATGATCCCAGGCCCAGGCAGCCTGTCTAACAGTTGCCAGACTAATCTTGTTCTCACAGTAGAGGGTCTCAACCAAGTCTTGTTCCCTTGGAGTATGAACCAGTGCATAGCCCAATTGCCTCTTGAACAGCAGAGGGTTGTAGTTGATACTTCCCTTAACTCCTATCAAAGGCACATTGGGAAAGTGCCCACAGCTGGTGAGGATATCTCTACCCTTGGTGCTTTGAGTACACCATCTGATATCTGCTGAAGTGAGAGTAGTGAGCCTCTTAGCCCAATTGCTTTGCTGATGAGGATTTAGAAATGCATCTGTCCTGGGTAGATGCCTGAGAAGCCAAGCATGAAATAATGGAGCACAACACCTCACTAGCCTCCCCCTCTGCTTCTCATTCTTCTGATGCACTGAGTAATAGAGATCTCCTAACAAAGTTGGTACTGGGTTCTTCAGGATGAACAAATGGATTGCATTCTTGCTGATGAATCGAGGCTCATCTGCAAACAACACAATTCCATATACACTTAAGGCCAACAAAGCACAAACAGCTTTCCACTCCCCCAGGGAGGCCTTCAGACTAGCTTGAGAAATTAAGAAGTCCAGATGAAATCCAGGAATCCCAGCTTTAGAGGTCATATGCTGCTCAATCAAAGCAGGTTCCAGGTGCAAAGCTTTTGCCACCTCTCCATTGCTTGGGAAAGCCATCTCAGGATTGAAAGGGATTCCTCTCCTGATAGGCAGACCAATCAATGATGAGTATTCTTCCAGAAGAGGACCCAACTGAAAGTCTTGAAAGGTGAAACATCTCAATGGGGGGTCATAGAACTGAATACAGGTATGGATCAGGCTTCTCTGAGATGGGTCCAGATCCATGACCAAGTCAAGTATATCCCCATAATGCTCCCTGAACAAAGGTATGTGATCTGGAGTGATCAGGGTTTGGATCCTCCTGATGTCTGATAAGTCTGGTTGGAAGAAATGATAGGTGATGTTGCTTTTCTTTGGAGCCATGATGCTGAGACTGAGTAGAATAAGTGTTGATGAAGAGGTTGAGAAGTGGGCCACTGGCTGGCTAGTGCAAGTAACTGAAGTATATGGCTGACAAACTGAAGCAAGTGCTGGTGGAGATAGGTCAATGATGCAGATGGGGTCAAAACCAAAACCAGATGAAGGTGGATACCCTGAAACACAAATAAGAAAATGTTAATATGATGCAATGAGTATGTATGCAAATGAAATGCAAGGGTTTGTGACTGAGCTGGATCTGATCAAAATGTCCTGATATAAGTCCATGGGTGTTCAAGAATTCCAGATGGAGGTCTATAAATCCAGTAACCAAGGTGGGGGACTCAAATAAAGAGCCACATGTCCAGTGTTTTAGAATCACAAGAACTGTCCAACATGGAGTATTCTTAACAAAGTCAAAGTAACAGGGTATTCTGAGGTCAAGGTACCTGCAAACCTGCAAACAGCCCAACCCCCTCACAGGTGGTGATCTAGAACAAGGATCCTCAGACTTGGATCAGTTATGAGAAGTGTAAACACTTCTAACCCGGAGGTACAGTGTTTACAATAACCATAACAATTCCTCCTCTAATTCACCTCAGTTTCTGAAGGTCAATACTAAAAGGTCATCCAGACTTAGCAGGCTTCCCAGATAGCCCTAGCATTGCAGGAAATCTGCAACACAGAGTTCTCAAGAAGAAACCCATATCTGAACCGTGTTTCATATTCCCGCACCAGACCGAAATGGAATGGGAAAGAATATGATCCACTCTAGCCTAGGTGTCACTCAGGTCCCAGGTATAGGACCTTAACTCTCAATGAATCACCCTCCCACCAAGGCAAACAACAGATCCAGCCAGCAACAATGACAATATGATATATAAATGCAGTAAAGAAAGCAGTAAAGTAACTGTACATAAAGCAATAAACAAAAATAAATACAAGCACAAACAAGCACATAACACCCCAGTAAACACAAATCAAACAAGCGCTAGGAGGAACCCACAAAAAGAACCAGAAGCCCTGGTTGCAGTATAAGGTTCCCCAGCAGAGTCGCCAAGCTGTCGCTCCCGATAAGTGACACCTGGTCAGATAAGGGTACAGACGCGAACGGTCGGCGAGAGGGACAATGAGAACACACAGCCGTGAACTCACTGTAGATGAATAGAGTCGCCAGCTAGGCATTTTTATCCCGGAGGAAAGGCAATGCTGCATAGACCTAGGAAAAGATGGATAAGACGGTTGCGAACCAGAGAGACTGAGAAAGGGGGTTGGTTACAACCTGGGAAGGTATTAGCACCCAGATTGTCCGTCGTACTCGACGGGATCCACGCTTAAAAGATTTGTGTTTTGAAGGGGTAGTGTCAGTGCAATCTGTGTGTAGAATAGCTGGAAGAGAATGTACAGGTGTCAGTGTAAGAAGTGTAAATAGTGTGAAGTATGAAAGTGTCAGTGTAAGAACAGAATGAAATGCTCATGACCATGAGGCTTAAAGAATGAGGCTGGAAAGAGGGGGAATATACAGAGACTTTTGTTCGATAACCGTTAAGTTATGCCTACGTATCCTCTCGTGCAATGAGGAAGTCAGAACACCGTAGTTCGACCCAAAGAGACTGAAAGGATGAATTGACTTGATGAACTGCTTACTTGTCTATGCTCAAGTGTATGACCTGTCTGGCTCAGGTGCAAACTGTCTTGCATTAGACGGAAGAAGCAAGTCCTCGTTTGTGAGTGAAGGTGATGAGAAAAGAATCCCGGAGGAGACGATTATTGTTTGTTTTTGAGTTTTCAGTCTTTTATTGCTTTTGCAAGTTTGTCATAAGTTAATGAGCTTAAGTCTAAACCAATAGGTTAGTAAACTCATCACATCTTCCCTCTGATTAGGGGTAATGAGAATACCTTAAGTGTGAAGTCAGATTCTCACACTTAATCACCTTTGATGCAGGATTAAGATCATTAACCTACTTGTGATTAATTAGATGTTTTTGGTGTTTTTGTTTAGTGTTAAGTAATGAGGTTAAGCCATAATCAAGGATTAAACAGACTCATTACACCATCCTAAAAGAAGGATGATAGATGAGAATGTTTAAGCTGAGGAAAGCTCCTCAACTTAATCCATGATTAGGGATTAAACTCATGACAAAACAAGCCTTTGATTAAGTGGATTTTAGTTAATGGTATGATGATGAAGTGAATTTTATGGTTTGTAAGACAACTTGAGGGGGACTTGTCCATTAACACTAGGGTTAGTCCTTCTTAACCACTTAAGGAAGAATTAGAACCCTAATGCAAGGCCCAAGTTACAAGTGTGATGTCTTGATATTTATTAAGTGGATTGATTAAGAGATTTAAACACATTAAGGGTTTAATACTTAGGATTAAAGTTATACACTCCATCCTAAAAGAAGGATGCAGGCATAAGCTTAATCACAAAGTCTTAAAGCCTTTAGGGTTTAGTCCCTGATTATGAGGTGAGAAGAGAAGACTCAAAGAGAGACACAAAGGTAAAAAACTATGAGGGGAGACTAATCAAAACCCTAATTCATTATCATGCTTGGTTGACCCTAAGGTTTGTGAGGTTTGCAAGAAGAATCTTCAAAGGAGCCACCAGGAAGCAGATGAATAAGATCAAGAGAAGCAAAGTGACTTGCTTCATTCAAGAAGTCAAGCCACTTGAAGAAAGAAAGTGGGAAGAACAAGAATGAGCAAGCTCAATCTCAAACACAAATAGAAATGCAGCAATGTATGCAAGAGAGATGAGAAGAAAAGTTATGAGAAGTGAAGGCAAATTCACTTCCCAAGTTTACTTACCACCTGAAATGTTAGAAAGAAATGCAATGCAATGCAAGATGAGATGAAATGGTATGATGCAAAGCAAAACCAGAAGCATGTTGATGATGATTATGATGCTATGAAGTGCTGCAAACATGAGGCAAGACATGGAGATGTTCATACAAGATCATGGATGCAAATGAAGCAAGCTAAGGAGCATGAACAAACATGAAATGTTATGAAGCATACAAGACAAATGACATGGCAAATATGTAATGCAATGATCAAACATGCTTCCTACATGTCCTAAGATGTCAAATGAATCACAAGAATGCACAAAATGCAAAGACAAGTCATGTTATGCAAGAAAATGCAAGAAGGATGCAAGAGAAAGCCCAAATTAGGGTTCATGAATCAAACATCAAACAAAAACCAAAAACAGAAGCAAACCCTAAGATAAAAAATGGAAAATGCTACCCAAAGAAACCCTAAACCCATAATGAACCACTGTCCAAAGGGGAGCTCTCAACTCTCAACCAAACTCAAGTTATGATTTTTCTAAGTTATTAGGGTTTTTTAAGGTTCTTAACAAAAGAAATGCCAAACAATTGGGAAATGAGAAAACAAATCATGGCCATTTTATCCTAGAAACTACATGCTAAACATAAAACAATTCAAGAAGAATCAATGTCTCAACCTTCTCCAATAGGCAGAAATGATTTTTTAAACTCATGATCAAAATAATGCATAAAAAATGATTTAATTCAATGAAAAATTCTTAAAATGCATCAAGATCAAAAAGAAATTTGGTTTGAAGGTTGGACAATGTTTCTAAATGTCTTAGAACATTTCATGAATTTTTTTGTAATTTTTAAATACCTAAAAGTATTTTTAATTAATTAATTCCCATTAATCAATTAAAAATAATCTTTTAAATATTTAAAAATACTTTTTTAATGATAAAAAATAAAATAAAAATATTTTTGGGTCTTAAAAATTAATAAAACTCTTAGGAAAAAGTTTCATAATTTTTAAGAATTTTTTGCTATTTTAAATTAAATATGCAAATAAAAAGAAAAGAAAATGAATTAAAGTGAAATAAAAAGAAAGTCAACAGAAAGGATGGCCAGGATTGAGTCTGCGTTTAAATGGATTGACCACGCGCCAGATCCAAGGGTCCATGTTGCTTCTGGGTTAATTAATTAAATTATGATTAATTAAACTTAAACACGTGGATTAGGGCTAAACAGAGAGATCTGGACCACACATGCGCGCGGGAAGTCCACTAAGTCAACTGATCTCACGCTCCACATTCAAACTGGCTTAATGACTGGATTAGGGCACAAATTACTTTCAGGTGACCGGAGAGAAGCTCCGGTCATCTTCTCCGGCAACCCCAAACTTCAAACTCCTCTAAAACGTATCTAAAACAAAATCTAAAAACACAGAAATACTTCCCACTCACTCACGAATCATAACCCTCACTCAAAACAAATTTATTCTTCCTAACATGGCTGAATCGAAGCAAGAAAGAATTAGGGCACGCAAGTTTCAGAAGCTGATTAAATGCTCAAATCAAAGCCATTTCAAAAACTAAGGACATCAGGATGATCAGTGAATCACATAGAACAAGTTTGGAACAAAAGAAATGATTTCTGGAAAAATAATTTTCGAGCTACCTGAGATTTGGAGCTTTCAGTTTGAGGACTTTCTGGCCACTTCTCCTTGTGCAATCCACTCCACTTGGTCCACAGAAGATGCTTGAATGCTCAAAAGGAGCTTAAGTTGGCTGGATAGTGAGATTCGACAGCTTCTGCTCAAGCTTGATCAGAAATGGCAATGGAGTTTCTGGCACTTTCAGGTCATGGTGAGGGGTTGTTTATGATCCTGAGGATGAATGGAGAAGGTCTGTGGTGTTTGTTTGTGTGTTTGTGAGCTAGGATGAGAGTTTCGAATGAAACTGCAAAATGGAGTGAGAAATGGCAGTGAGATGTTCAGGCTGTTTCAGGCTTGGGTTCTTGGTGCTGGGTGGTCTATGGAGCAAGGTGAGTTGAATGGTGAAAATGGTTGAAGTGTTTGCAAGCTATGGAATCAGATTCGAAGCAAGTTGCAAATGGGAGTGTTTTTGTGAATGTGTTGAATGAGGATGTTTCAGCCTTGCTTAGTACATGAAATGGCTTGCAAATTGTCCACATAACTCTCTCTCATCGGTCAGTTGATTGGACATGTGCTTTATTGATTGGTAAGTTGCCTTTTGCAAAAAGTCAAAAATTGTGTAAGAGAGGTATGGTGAAGTGCTAGCTTGGTACGAAGCCTAGGGGCTGCGCAGCATGGTGTGTGTATGAAGCTAGCTTGGTTCAGCAGTCAATGCCTCAAGTTGGTGAGATGTGATCATGAGTTTTGCAACTTGTGGCTTTTTTGAAATCTCATGAAAAATGCCTTGTTACATGAACTAAACACATGTGATCTTTGGTTCAAATCTGATTTTGGGACTTAGAGAATGTTTATGTGCTGGTTTGATACCAATTAGAAGTTGCAATTTGACTTAGCACATGATTTTGCAATTTTCATACTTGGTGCATATCTTGAAAATAAGTGATTTTTGCCAACTTTGCATTGCCATAACTTTTGATCCAAGAAGAGTTTGATCATGTTCTTGTACTTTTTGAAAAGGGAAAGATGAGATCTACAACTTTCATGACCAAAGTTTTTCCATTTGAAGCATTTTTGAATCATGAATCATGGCTTGAAAAATGACCTAAAATGATGCATTCTTGAAAAGTCAACTATGCCCAAAAAGTCAACATTTGCAAAAACCCTAAATTCCTGATTTCTATGAACTTCAACCTTCTTCCATGATCAAATAAAGACCATATACACTCAAAATGATGAAGATCACCCATTGGTTGGGTCATTGGGGGCCTCAGATGCCCTGATTTTACACTGACTTGTCTGAAAAGTCAACCCTTGATCAGATGACTTCCCCATGGAATTTCTTCATGAAAATTGATATGCATACTCCCTATGCCATATAGAGACCAATGGAAACAAGAATGACCAAAAAATTTGGAGTTATGGCCTCTGAAACCAAAACCCTAATTTTCAGTCAACTGTGCAGTTCAAACTAGCCCTGCATCCACTCAAACCCTAGTTCTTGTGATTCCTCTGCAATTTTGACTTTGAGAAGATGGAATATGATATATGAACACACATGGACCCCTTTGAGTTGATTGGTGGCCTTTGGAGTGGCTTAAGAAGCTTTGGGATTGCTCAGATCACAAACCCTAGGTGCAGATGCCTTAGAAACTATGCAGTGAATCAAAAATGAGATGTGAGGTGATATGATTGTGTTTATGCATATGAGGATGATCACAAACCATGGTGTGAATGGGTGAGGGCAAATTTGGGGTGTTTACACTAGCCAGGGAAAATAAATCCCGATTCATTGCTGAAGAATATGAGGAACTTGTTCCCGTCTTGTTTGATAATATAGTATTCATAACCTCCCGTCTTCGTTCGATAGTAAGGTATACATAACCTCCCGTCTTCGTTCGATAGTAAGGTATACATAACTTCCCGTCTTCGTTCGATAGTAAGGTATCCATAACCTCTCATCTTCGTTCGTCGTGCTCCTATTGGAAGAATAAATTCCCGACTATCCGTATGAGGATAAAAGAGATGGATATAAATTCCAGGGGAGATGTGACTCAAAGTATTTTTATGGAGATGGATTCATCCTACTGGGGGAACTTGTAGCTGTCTAGTGGGGATGAACCGGCGAATCTTCGTTGAAGTCCTTCCCTTGCTCGTCCTTAGTAAATACTATTACTGCATTTTCATGCATTTCTGGTAAACATCAATCATATTAAGCATTTATGCATTTCTGGTAAACATCAATCATATTCATAAGCATACATACATTCAAACACAACCAATGGACGTTTCGCTTATGTAAATAGGGTAAAAGTAAATCTGGATTCAAAGATGGAATTTTATTTATATCACAAAGTGACCCATACATAGGCAAGTTTGTACAAGGAGACAGAAATCCTAGTAAGAAATTGTCATAAAATTTTTATAAAACAAAGAAAATCAGCCATGTGGGAAATAATCCTATTGAGTTTCAATTCTACTATTGCCATTATCTTTAAGTATCTCATCTTCTGCTGTTGAGACGGAAATGATTGGATTGAGCTTTATCTGTTTGAGCTTGAGTAAGTAGCACAACTGTTTGTAGTTTCATGGGTGATCCAAACGAGACATAGTCATATGCTTTAATCCCTAACTTTTGCCTGGATTGCCCTTTCAGGTTTTCAATCCACCGGGATACCCTTTTTTGCCCAAGCCGCCTTTTCAGGTTTTCGACTTGCCGGGTGTACATCTTTTTTTATATATCCCTAATTTTTGCCCGAACCCTTTTGGTTCGCCGGGATGCCCTTATTTTTGCCTAGGCCAGTCAACCTAGCAGGTCTCTTTTTATACGTAGTATTTTTTAACTATGTCTGCGTTTACAGGCTGCGGGAAATCTTCACCATCCATAGTAGTAAGTATCATGGCACCTCCTGAGAATACCGTTTTGACCACAAATGGTCCTTCATATGTAGGAGTCCACTTGCCCCTAGGATCACCCTGTGGTAATATGATACGCTTGATTACCAAGTCACCAGCCTGATATACCTTTGGCTTAACCTTCTTATTAAAAGCTTTGATCATCCGTTTCTGGTACATCTGGCCATGACAAACTGCTGCTAACCTCTTCTCATCAATCAAATTTATCTGGTCAAGTCGGGTCTGAATCCACTCATTTTCATCCAAGCTTGCATCCTTCATGATTCTTAAGGAGGGGATCTGAACTTCAATGGGCAAAACTGCTTCCATACCATAGACTAAGGAGAATGGGGTTGCCCCTGTTGAAGTACGTATTGTAGTACGATAACCATGAAGAGAAAATGGCAACATCTCATGCCAATCCTTATAAGTGACAGTCATCTTCTGTATAATCTTCTTAATATTCTTGTTAGCAGCTTCTACTGCCCCATTCATCTTCGGACGATATGGAGAAGAGTTGTGATGCTTAATCTTGAACTGCGTGCAGAGATCAGTAATCATAGTGTTATTCAGATTAGAGCCATTGTCAGTAATAATCCTTTCAGGGATGCCATACCTACATATGAGATTATTCTTAATGAATCGAGCCACCACATTCTTAGTAACAGATGCAAATGAAGTTGCCTCTACCCACTTCGTAAAGTAATCAATAGCGACCAGGATGAAACGATGCCCATTAGAAGAAGTAGGCTTGATCTCACCTATCATATCAATGCCCCACATGGCAAAAGGCCAAGGAGCAGTCAACACATTCAAAGGCGATGGAGGTATATGCACTTTATCAGCATAAATTTGACACTTATGACATGTCTTGGAATGTTGATAGCAGTCAGCTTCCATGGTAGACCAATAGTAACCTGCTCTCAATATCTTCTTTGCCATGGTATGACCACTAGAATGAGTGCCAAAGATCCCATCATGCATGTCTTCCATAATCTCAATTGCTTCCTTCTTATCCACACAACGAAGCATAGTTGAATCATGATTGCGCTTGTACAAAATCCCATTACTCAAAAAGAACTTAGCAGAAAACCTCCTCAGAAACTTCCTATCTTTGACAGATGCCCCTTCAGGGAACTCCTGAGCTTCAAGATATCTTTTCACTTCATAGAACCAAGGCATCTCTTCTGCTTCTTCAGTGTCAATCTCATTGCAGTATGCAGGCTTCTCAAATCTATCAATAGTAATCTTGGGAGCTTCATCATCCCAATTGATCTCAAACATGGATGCCATGGTGGCTAATGCATCTGCCAACTGATTCTCTCTTCGTGGAATATGTCCAAAGGTAATCTCTTTGAAATGTGGAATCAAAGACAACACATGCTCTCTGTAAGGAATGAGATTATCATGTTTGGTATCCCAATATCCTTTGATCTGACTTACTTCTAGGGTTGAATCTCCATACACGTCTAGGAACTGAATCTTCATATCAATGGCAGCTTTGATACCCAGGATACATGCCTCATACTCAGCCATATTATTAGTACAATAGAAACAAAGTCTGGCTGTAATCGGGGTATGACAACCTTCAGGGGAACTGATCACAACACCAACACCATTACCATGTGCGTTAGAAGCTCCATCAAAAACCATAGTCCATCGGGATCCTTGTTCAGGTCCGTCATATTGTCCAGGTTCTTTGGTAATAATCATAATGTCTTCATCAGGGAACTCAAAACTCATTGACTGGTAATAATCCACTGCTTGATGAGCCAAATGATCAGCTACAACACTTCCTTTAATGGCGTTCTGTGTAGTATACTGTATGTCATATTCTGTCAAGATCATTTGCCATCTTGCTATTCTTCCGGAGAGAGCAGGTTTCTCGAATATGTACTTGATTGGATCCATCTTCGAAATCAACAAGGTAGTATGAGTCAACATATACTGTCTTAGTCGGCGAGCAGCCCATGCCAAAGCGCAGCAAGTTTTCTCGAGCAGTGAGTATCTTGTTTCACAGTCGGTAAACTTTTTGTTAAGGTAGTATATTGCCTGCTCTTTTCGACCAGACTCGTCATGTTGCCCCAACACACACCCCATTGAGTTGTCTAATACTGTTAAGTACATAATCAAGGGTCTTCCATCAACTGGTGGCATCAAAATTGGAGGTTCTAGCAGATATTTCTTGATTTCATCAAAGGCAGTCTGGCATTCATCATTCCATTCCATCATCTGATCTTTCTTCAACAACTTGAAGATTGGCTCACAAATGGAAGTTAATTGGGAAATAAATCTTGCAATGTAATTCAATCTTCCCAAGAAACCTCTAACTTTCTTCTCAGTACGGGGAGCTGGCATCTCTCGTATAGCTTTCACTTTTGCAGGATCTACTTCAATACCTTTTCCACTGACAATGAAACCCAGGAGCTTACCAGATCTAACTCCAAAAGTACACTTGTTTGGGTTCAATCTCAACTTATATTTCTTCAACCTATCAAACAATTTATGCAAATGATCAAGATGTTGTTCTTCATTCTGAGACCGGGCTATCATATCATCCACATACACCTCTATCTCATGATGAATCATATCATGAAACAAAGCCACCATAGCACGCTGGTATGTTGCCCCTGCATTCTTCAAACCAAATGGCATCACCTTATAGCAAAAGGTGTCCCACTGTGTAACAAATGTTGTCTTCTCCATATCTTCAGGTGCCATCTTGATTTGATTGTAACCAGAGAAACCATCCATAAACGAGAATACTTTATGCTGAGCAGTGTTGTCTACCAGAACGTCAATATGAGGAAGTGGAAAGTCATCTTTGGGGCTGGCCTTGTTCAAATCCCTGTAATCTACACATATACGTACCTTACCATCTTTCTTAGGCACCGGTACCACATATGCAACCCACTGAGGATAAGAAGTCACAGCTAAGAACCCTGCATCAAACTGTTTCATTACCTCTGCCTTAATCTTCTCTGACATTTCAGGACGCATTCGACGAACCTTCTGCTTCTTTGGACGACAATCTTCTTTCACTGGTAAACGGTGAACCACAATGTCTGTATCCAACCCTGGCATATCTTCATAAGACCAAGCAAAGATCTCCACATAATCATGTAACATCTGAATTAATCTGCTCTTGACACTATCCTCTAAATCAGCCCCTATCTTGACCTCTTTCCTGTTTTCTTCAGTTCCCAGATTCACAACTTCGACTGGCTCTTCATGTGGCTGTATAGCTTTCTCTTCTTGTTGTAACAACCTAGCAAGCTCTACAGGTACTTCACAATCGTCCTCATTTCCATCTTCAGCTTGATAGATCGGATTCTCGAAATTATAATTGGCAATAGTAGAACTGTTATCAACAGGATCCAGAGTGGATAAGGATCTGCATTTTAGTGATGTGGGTGTGTGTAAGAACACATAGCTGATAAAACAAAAATAAAAGAAAAGAAAGACAAGGAACACAATATTTACGAAAACGAAACGTCCACTGATTTTTATTGAATGAAGTATGCAAATAAAATGACATCCCGTAACAAGCACACCATTGTGCCCCGGGTAAGGCACAAGGCTTAAGAGTTTAAATTGTTCAAAAATTACAAACTTTAAAAGTAACAACACAGTAATAGTATTTACTCCTGACTAAAGGAGATAGGAATAACATCTTCCGCTTTCCAGTTATTGAGCCCAACACCCACAGTAGGAAAAATCCAAGCATCCAAGTTGTAGTCTTCATCATAGTCACCTACAACATTGATCTGATTCTTCATAATCCCCTGATTGGTGATACGAACAGCACGAGCACGACGAACAGCCTTCTGGGACTCTGCAGTGAAACCCAAACCAAATTTGTCAGATTTGTAAGGAATGTCAGGAAGCTGACCCCAAATAGTACAACCACCTTCATCCACCACAGCTCTAGCATCTTTGAGGGAGGCCATTGTAGGAGGTACTCTGGTGACCACAGGAACTTTCTTGACAATAGGAGGAGCTTCATAATTGTTAACAATCCAAGGAACTACTTCGAATGTCTGGCACGGAGTTTCAACATATTCACCTTCCACTTCAAGATATTTAAAGGTGTTCACATGGCTAACTATATATCCTTCCTCTCCATAAACAGTGACAACTTTTCCTTCTACTGGATATCTCAGCTTCTGATGTAAGGTGGAGGTTACAGCACCTGCCCCATGGATCCAGGGACGCCCAAGCAAACAAGAATACGAAGAACGGATATCCATTACATAAAAGGTAGCATTGAAGACCTGAGAACCTACTTTGATTGGGAGATCAATTTCTCCATGCACCACTCTTATCGAGCCATCAAAAGCTTTCACCACTATATTATTGGGCTTCAACACAGCATCTTCAGGACTAAACTTATTCAGGACTTCTTTGGGCAACACATTCAGCGAGGAACCATTGTCTATTAACACATGAGACAGGGTAGTGCCCCTGCATTCAATAGAGATATGTAGAGCCCTATTATGATCCCTCTTGGCAGGAGTCAAATCAGCATCGGAGAAACCTAACCCATTATCATAGGTCAAGTGCGCAACACAATTTTCAAACTGGTCAACTGAAATTTCATTTGGTACATGAGCAGTCTTCAGAAATTTAATCAAGGCCTTGGCATGAGCCTCAGAACACAACAATAAAGACAGCATAGAAATCTTGGAGGGAGTATGCCCCAATTGATCAACAATGTCATAATCACTCTTGCGAATGATTTTCAATACTTCTTCCATCTGCTTAGCAAGGTCATCAGCAGCTGGCACATCAGTTTGTGTAGGTTCAATAACAGGACCTTTGCCCCGAGCATCAGCATTAGAGGTAGTAACTGGAGTAACTGTATTCTTGGAAGTAACTGGAGGAGAGAAGACTCTTCCACTTCGTGTGATCTTACTTGATCCAGCAATATTATCAACATCAATGTTTTCATCAGCAACAGGCGTATCAGCTAAGGGTTCCTGCTTAACACCATGGATATAAACATTGGAACCATAATGCCAAGGCACAGTTTATCATAAGTTTATGGAATAGGACCCGGAGTAGTAATGATCATAGGAGCCACTCTAGCTTCAGCAACAATCTTCACAGGGCCTTCAGCAGTAATCTTAATTGGACCCTTATAAGTGATTTTGACAGGACCCTTGGAAGTGATCCTTACCGGTACTTTATCAACCATATCCACCTCTTCAACCTTCACACCTTTAGTTATATGATCCACCATATTTTCCACAGAAATTGGAGTCCTCTCAAACACTATGGTGTAATTATTCATGAGGCGTTGAATTCCATCCTTCAACCTCTAGCCGCTATCCGGCTTATAGGTACAATATAAACAATCTTCACGACAACCTGGAAAGAACCCAGCTTGTACCAGCTTCTTCTTAATAACAGACAACGGTGTAGTCAACTCTGCAACTGAGGAAATATGTGAATCTTCATCAATGGCATTGACAGTCTTCTCATGATTTGGCATGGGAGCAGTGATCACATTTGGAGTACCCGGAGGGTCAAACTCAATCTCTCCAGCATCAATCATATCTTGAATTTTGTTCTTCAATACCCAACAACTATTGGTATCATGTCCCTGACAATTCGAATGATATGCACATCGTGCATTAGGATTATACCTGGGTGAAGTAACATTGGGATTCTGAGGAGGATCCCTCAAAGTGATAAGTTCACCCTTCAACAAGTGTTGCAAGGCTTGGGCCAGTGACATGTTGATCTTAGTGAACTGCCTTCTATTCCTCTGTTGATTTCCCTGTGGTGTCTCTGGTGTTGCAGAAGTTGGATTGGAGATATGAACTGCACTCACAGACTGATGCCTTCTATTACGATCAGGTTGACCATAAACAGCATTTGACTCCTTCTTCCCACTAGGGGGCTTCTTTGTAGCACCTGATGAAGAAGCACCTACTTGAATCTTGCCACTCCTTATACCACTTTCTACACGCTCTCCTGTCATTATCAACTCGGTGAAGCCAGATGATGAGCTTCCAATGAGATGACTATAAAAGGGACCATTCAACGTACACATGAACATATCAACTAACTCCCTGTCAGTTAGAGGTGGTTGCACTCTTCCAGCTAGGTCTCTCCACTTCTGGGCATACTCCTTGAAATTTTCTTTAGCACCCATAGACATGCTCTGCAGTTGCATGCGAGTAGGGGCTAGATCAGCATTGTATTGATATTGCTTATAGAAGGCTTCAGCAAGATCATTCCAATCACGGATGTTGACACTCTCCAACTGATAGTACCATTCCAATTGAGCTCCAGATAAACTCTCTTGGAAGAAATGGATCCACAACTTCTTATCAGCAATATGGGGTTGGATTCTCCTGACATAAGACCTCAGATGCAGCTTGGGACAAGAGACACCATCATAAACCACGAAAGTAGGAACCTTGAAACCAATGGGTATAACCACCCCAGATATTAAACTCAGGTCTTCAAAATCCATCCCAGAAGACTTTTGCAATTCCATAGCATCCATTCTATCCACCAGCATCTTGAACTTATCTTCATTAGGCTCATGATAGTAGTTAGCTTCAGAATCAGAGTCCCCCATTGTATTGTGGAGACTTCCTCCCTCTTTATCAGACTCTTCAGACTCATAATCTTCAACCTGTTCTTTGGTCTTGACAGGACCTCTGAACCTTCTTCCCATGTTGATCAGGCCACCTGACCTTCTAGTCTTCTTAGTCTTCTTGGCCAGCAGTGTCTTCAATTCATCTTGCCCCTTGGACAAGTTCAGGATTAGCTCTTGGAACTGTGCATTTTGTGCCTGGAGATCTTTGATTGTTTGTTCAAGAGCCATTACTGAAATAAACAGCGAGAAGATAAGAAACCTGTGCATAAGAAACCTGTGATGCAATGATGTGATATGTAAATGCATATGCAATGTTTTCAAGGACCGCGGGATTTAAATTTGCTTAAACAATTAAGAAAGTAAACTTTTATTAGAAATAAGTTTTTTTGCCCTTTGGGCTTACAAAATAAAATGAAATAAATACAAAAGATGGGGTTTTAAGTCTCCCATGGACGTTTCCTCTTTGTGTTGAGGTATGAGTTGAGATTCCGCTCCTCGTGAAGTTGCTTTGTTAGTTCCAGGATTCTTTCTTGGCTTGCTTTGTAATGAGCCTCGAAAGTATCCCTTTGCTCCTTCAACTGAATCCAAGATCTCTGCAAGTCTTCCATGTCAGTGGGCATGTCTGGGTGAAGGATGGTATAAGAAGTATCCCCTTCAGCAACAGGCTCCATAGTAACTGGCAGGACGGCAGGATATGGCATCATAAGAGTCTGAGCACGAGATCGCACCCATCTGAGGTAAGCTTCCATAGGAATAGTGTACTTGGGCTCCAGAGTCTTGATGTCAACCTTGTTCACTTTTCCCCATGCTCGTATGAACCTTTGACGGTAACCTTGCAGATCGTTGTCGTAGTCAAACACAATACCCTGAATCAACATGTCATGTGGACCATTACTCCGAGCATAACCAAACTGTCGTAAAGCTAAAGAAGGGTTATAAGTAATGCCTCCTCTTATGCCTAGAAGTGGCACATTTGGAAACTCCCCACAACGGTCAATGATAGTGACATTCTCCATAGATCTGGAGCACCAATGGATATCTGAATGGGAAAGTGACATGATCCTTTTGGACCACCTGAACCCTTGCTCATTTTTCATCACTGAGCGAGGAAGGTGAGAAATAAACCACCTAGATAACAAAGGTATGCAACACATCATAGTTCCTCTTGCTTTTGTAGTACGAGTATGAAGAGAATGCAGAATGTCTCCAAGTAATGTAGGCACTGGATTGTGACTCAGAAATATGTTGATGGCGTGAATGTCTATGAACTGATCTGGATTGGGGAACAACACTAAGCCATAAATCAACAAGGCTAAGATCTCCTCAAAAGCATCATAGCTCATAGCCTTCAAGAACACTTGAGCCTTCTCTATCAACACCTTAGCAAGAATACCCTTAACTCCGCTTCTCGTTTCTAGAACAATGTCTGACTTCTTCAGATGTAGAGCTGCAACAATAAACTCAGGTTTAGGCTCTTTTTCCAAGCCTGAGAATGGTTTCTGATCAAGTACAGATATACCCAGAAGTTTAGAAAACTCTTCCATTGTAGGAACCAGCTGGTAGTCGGGGAATGTGAAGCAATGGTGCTTAGGATCAAAGAACTAAAACAGAACACTCATCATGTCTTCATTGAACCCTGAAGTGACTAGATCCAGTAGGTGACCATGTCTCTTGATGAACTGGGAGTTTTCAGACACTTGAGAAACCAACTCTTTAAGCTTAGGAGGTATGCCTACAAAGTTGATCCTGATAGTGTTTCTACGAGCAGAAGCCATGACCTGCAACAAAGAACAAAGATAAATCCTTTGATCCTTGAAATGGTTAGTGAAAATGCTATGCTTATGATGCATGATAATGTTATGATGTTATGCTCAATAACAAACATGTGGCACACACAAACAAGTCACACCATAGCCCTAGGTTTGAAGGCTTGCATGAGGTTCAAAGGTAAGTAACCTCCACTGAAGTTTAGTTGGTTCATCCTATCCTATAAAAGTAACCATGTTCTAAGGGATCTCAATATCATTGATCCTTCACAAGGGTGGTTGTTCAGTAGGCAACTTACTTGCCAACCAAAACCCTCCAAGTTTAGAATCTCAATGAGCGTAGCATCGAGTATCAATCAACTTCAGTCTGCACCAAAGCCGGTTATCTCACTACTTTTCTAAAGGCCAAGATGGGATAACTAGGGTTCTAAAAGTTAGTTAGTGCATTGACAACATATGGCAGCCTCATATTATCCTCAACTTGACTTAAGGAACATAAGCACCAACCAAGAAGTCACACTAACTATGGCCACCAGATCAACCATATCGGTATACGCCATACAGTTTCCTTGGTCTATTTCCATTTACCTAAGGTACACTAGATCCGGGTTAGGATCTTTCACACATAAGAGCACCCGCAACAGATGAGTATAAAGCAAACAAGGCAAAAAATTTTAAAGTGATCTAATTCCTAAGGGTACCCCTCTTTAATTTAAATCCCCAGCAGAGTCGCCAGTTCTGTAACACGGTGGGAGAACTGACTTTAGTTATGTTGCGGATAGCAAGAGTCGCCACCGACTTTTATTTTATCCAAAGGAAAGGCATAAAAGAACAGGAAAGACCTTTAAAAAGATTTTTGGGTTCGGGGGGTAGGTTATGTAAAGAGAAGGTATTAGCATCCTTTACATCCATGGTTATCCATGGGCTCTTAGTTACTTAGCTCACTTTAAAATGTATTTGAAAAGTGTAGTGTGTGATTAGAATTTTCTTTAAGTACTTTATAATGATCCATGTACGGATATATATAAAGTCTTTGTTTTGAAAATTTGTTTGAAAATGTGAAGTGTTTGAAATGTTTTTGAAGAGTGAGCAAGTACATAAGAGGAACCTACCCTAAGTTAAGTATTTTCTATTCTTAAATATCCTTTAAGTGGTAAGACTATCCCTATTATTGAGGAATAGGTAGTCATTACCTTGGATGTATGAGGGACAAGTGAAGGGACATCTGTTATTTAGGCAACTGTGAGGTGTATAAGAAATTCGAAGGGACTTATCATCTTTATTCGAAAGGGACAAGATCATTACAAAGGCAACCATGAAGGGACTTGATCTTTTTATTTGTTAAGGGACTAGATGATATGAGAAGTGAAGGGACTTTGCTTTATACACCCTACTTGACCTTTTGTTTAGGCAACTTGAGAGGTAACCCTTAAGAAGTGAGATGGCGATCCAGGATCGACTTACGTGTGTGAGTGTACGAGTTCAAATATTTATCTTTAAGTTAATGATCTAAACTCAATTTTAAGTACAAACATGTTTCACTCCCTATTTTACTAACCATAGCATTTAAAATATAAATATTAAAAATTACTACAACTATTACATATTGGATACAATTACATAATAATAATAATTAAAAATAAATAAGCAGATAAATAATAATAAATAATTGGGTTAGTAACAATAATAATAATAAAAATCATATAATATATAAATAAATAAATGGGGTTAGTAATAATAAAATAAATAAGAATAAAATAAAGAAATTAGCATAATAATGAATAATAAATTAAAAGTTCAAGTTTTAATAAACAATTATTTTTTAAGATTTTAAGAAGAAAAATAAGCAATTCATACTATATACTAATTATTATAAAGATTTAAATTTATGTACATGTTATAAAAATAATGGTTAATTATAATTAAATAAACATATTATAAAAATAAATTATATTTATAAGATCAATTTAGGAGTTTTTTATTGTTTTAAACATAATCTAAAATTATTTACATGTAAACTATATTCAATAATAATTACAAACAAATTATAAAACAATGTGCATAATTAAAATTTACAAATAAATAAATTAAAAGTTATAATATAATTAAGTTTTATAAAAGAAAATTAGGGTTTGATTATTTAGAAAAATACATTAGGATTTACTACATAATTAAAATATAAACAAAAATTATGAAATTAAAATAAACAAATAAATTAATATTTACAATTAGGATTTATAAAAATAATTAGGTTTTATAAAAATATTTTTAGGGTCTTAGAAAATATTAGGGTTAGTCAAAATAAATTAGGGTTTTATCAACACAAATTTATTTACAAATTATATTTATTTAATAATATGAACATACAAATATAAATAATTAAATTTTGAAAATGAAAAAAACATGAATTTTTAGGCATAAGAAATAATATATATATATATATATATATATATATATATATATATAATCATTTTAATATTTTAAGAAATTAATTAAATTTAATTATAAAATATAAACAATTAAAATAAAAGGAAGAAAAAGAGAAAGAAAACATACCTGGGGCTGGGATCGAACCCAAGCCCTAGGCTTTACTCCCTCCAGACCAACAAGCCAACCACTGGGCCAGCTGCGCGCTGCTGATAGTCAATGGCATACAATTGTTTTTATTTTAAACCTGCAAATAATGATGAATATTGGTAAAAAATTATGCACAAGCCAGGGATCGAACCCTTGTACTAAGCCCTTATGCGCGCGTCCAAAACCAACTGAGCTGCATGCTCATTGTGATATACATATGGAACAAATTTGTTTTAATCCTTATATCAAATTCAAATATGGTTTTCGCGCGCAGCCACTTCGTCTCCTACCTCTGAACCTACGCATTTACCTGCGAAAATTTATTAGAGTTTTCCTGCGAAATTTCAAATGGCAGGTACACCTACGAAATCCAAACATCATTAAAACAGTACAATTTCATTAAATTAAGAGTGCAAACAAGGTCCAGAGGTTGTTTAGAATTGATCCACGGTTTTAGAATTTTTTTATATTCATTTAAACACAAAACCCTAACTTGAAGGTCAAGAACCCTAAAATGGCATCACACGATTCAGCCATGGTTTCTTCAATTAAACCGCCCAGAATTCATCACAAGCTTCAACTAACCATGAATCAATAAACAAAATTAATTTGTAATGCATAAATAATGAGAATCAAAAATTTCAAAACCAAGAACAAAATCGATTCGGTTTAAGTAATTTGGAATGCTTTGGATGCAAATGAGAGTGTAAATAGCATCAAGGAGGTCCAGGGATCATGTCTGTGTCCATAGAATACCTTTAAACCTTCTCTAGGATTGAAACCGAAAATTCACTTTTGAAGGATTTTTTGAAGTTTGGAACTTACTCTTGAGGCAGCAAATCGTGTCCTATGCATTTGTGTGGTTTGTATACTTATAGTTGGATGAAACTAGGTCAAAAAATTGAATGGTTGTTTGGACTTTTTGATCTTTGAAGATTGAAAAAGATCATGACTTGAATTTCATATATCCTTGAATGAAACCTTTCTATCTTAAGACAATCATCATTAATTGCATATCAATCTGATCCAAATCATGTTTATGACTTTCTAAAATCAAAATATATTTTAAATCTTCATATTTTATATTTTATTTGAATTTAAAATGATTTTTAATATAAAAAATCATAATAAATAAAATAAATAAAATAAAATTATGAAAATATTAAATAAATTTCGTGCATGATGTCATGGAACACCTTGGGTCACAAAAAGTTCAGCCCATTTGAAGAATTATGGTTTTAAGACCCTATTTTCTTCATAAACCACCCAAAAAATTCCCAACTTTGCAAGGGAAACAATCCTTCAATTTTAATGCTATGAGGGTGTTCTTGGACATTTTGGAAAGATTAAAGAGTCCTCTAACCAACCCCATTTGTTTCATGTCCATATCATTTACCATTCTCAAGTTATGTCCTTTTGAAGTTGTTGACTTTTTGTTGACTTTCAAAAGGACCTATAATGTCTTAGCTCATACCTTCCAAATGAAGCATTTTTGGGCTTGGCTTGTGAGACACAAAGTTGTATAGAATTCAATTTCCTTCAAAATGAGATTTGGATGGGAAAATTTGATGAAGCATGTGAAAGTTATGGCTGGTCAAAGTTCAGTTGACTTTTCCTGAAGAAACCCTAATTTAGAAACTCCTGATTCTTGATGATATGAAATCTCCTTGATGAATCATGATCAACCCTTGATCAAATGATGAATTTTACTTCATATACTTGATGTTGGTAAAAAATCATGAAGTTTGACTTTGGTTTGACCACAGTTGACCTCAGTTTGACTTTTTAACTGCTTTGACTGACTTTGATTTATCTGATCATCTGACTGAGCAAACCTTTGAGAAAAGTCTTGAAACTTGTCATGGGGATTCTTAAACACATATAAGATGCTATGAAGCTCACTTGAAGTCTTGGAAGTCCATTTAGCCTGATTAAAGTCAAAACCCTAGTTTTGGATGCACTGCTTAGGAGGATGCACTGTCTGAGGGAATTGTCAAATCTTCTGACTAATTGTGAACTTTGTGAACCTTGTGAACCTCATAAGATGTCTTGTGAACCTTGTGAACCTCATGAGAGGTCTTGTGAACCTTGTGAACCTCATGAGAGGTCTTGTGAACCTCATGAGAGGTCTTGTGAACCTTGTGAACCTCATGAGAGGTCTTGTGAACCTTGTGAACCTTGTGAATCTCTTAGCACACAAAGTCTTGTTTTCTGAGGGCAAATTTTTTGGGTGCAACAGACTTCCCTGATGAAGACATCATGTTCTTAAAATAAAAAGATTGTGAAGAGTCTATTCACACTGAAGGGCCTGGCCCAGAAGAAGCATGGACTGTGATGTTTGATGGGGTAGTTAATTGCAACGGTCGTGGGGTTAGTGCAATGCTTATTACACCTAAAGGGGTTCATATGCCTTTCTCAGCAAGGCTCACCTTTGCATGCACTAACAACGAAGCTTGTATCATGGGTCTTGAGGAAGCCATTGACCTCAGGATCAAAACCTTGAATGTATTCGGAGATTCAGCTTTGGTAATCAACCAGACCAACGACAAGTGGTACACTCATCAGGAGCATCTGATTCCCTACCGTGACTATACGAGGAGATTGATGACCTTCTTCACAACAGTTAAGCTTGAATACATCCCTCGAGATGAGAATCAGTTTGCAGACGCTTTGGCTATCATTTCATCCATGATCAAAATACAGGTCGCCAATTATGTACCTCGGATTTTGGTATCCAGACTGGATAGACCGACATATGTATTCTCTGTGGACACTGCCACTGATAATAAGGCTTGGTACCATGACATCAAATTCTTCTTGGAAACTCAAACATACCCACCTGGGGCATCGTCAAACGATAAGAAGACATTAAAAAGGCTAGCCGACAGTTTCTTCCTCAATACTGATGGTTCTTTGTACAAGCGAAACTTCGACATGGTCTTGCTCATATGTGTTGACAAGAAGGAAGAACACCTACTGATGCACGAAGTACATGAAGGTTCTTTCGGTACCCATGCCGGAGGACATGCAATGGCAAATAAGTTATTAATATCGGGTTACTACTAGATCACAATGGATGCAAACTGTTGCGCCTATACCAGAAAATGCCACAAATGCCAGATCTACGCAGATAAAGTGCATGTGCCTCCGAATCCTTTGAATGTAATGTCTTCACCTTGGCCCTTCGCCATGTGGGGCATTGATATGATTGGAAAGATTGAACTGACTACTTCAAATGGTCACAGATTCATCCTGGTAGCCATTGATTACTTCACCAAATGGGTTGAAGCAGCTTTGTATGCAAATGTCACCAGGTAAGTGGTAGCTCGATTTTTGAAAAGGGATATCATCTGTCGATATGGAGTTCCCGAGTGAATCATTACTGATAATGGTTCCAATTTTAACAACAAGATGATGGTAGAACTTTGTCGGGACTTTAAAATTCAACATCACAACTTTTCTCCTTACAGGCCAAAGATGAATGGCGTTGTTGAGGCTGCTAACAAGAATATTAAGAATATTGTGCAAAAGATGGTAGTCACCTACAAATACTGGCACGAAATGCTACCATTTTCCTTGCATGGGTACCGAACCTCTATCAGAACATCTACTGGGGCAACACCTTATCAACTTGTGTATGGTATGGAAGTTGTCCTACCTGTTGAAGTTGAACTACCCTCCTGACGGGTAATGATGGATGTGAAATTGGATGAAGCAGAATGAGTCTGATCTCAATATAATCAACTGAGTCTGATTGAAGAAAAGAGATTAGCAGCCATCTGTCATGGACAGTTATTTCAAAAGAGAATGAAGAAAGCCTTCGATCAGAAAGTCAGACATCGGGAATACCAAGTGGGAGAGCTTGTTCTGAAAAGACTTCTTCCTCCTTATACAGACCACAGGGGCAAATGGACGCCAAACTACGAAGGCCCATTCATAGTAAAGAAAGTTTTCTCTGGTGGGGCACTGATGCTCACTACTATGGATGGCGAGGATTTCTTATCTCTAGTGAATTCAGATGCAGTTAAAAAACACTTTGCATAAAAGCCCCCTGGACATAAAAACAAAATGTAAGTCCAAGCAAAAATAGGGCATCCCGGCGAGTCAAAAAAAGAATAAAAGACTCGGGCAAAAATAAGGGAAAAATTAAAAAAAAATGTGTACACCCGCTGAGTTGAAAATCCACATCGGACAGCTCAGGCAAAAATGGATATCTCGGTGGATTGAAAACCCGAAAGGGCGATCCACGCAAAATCTGGGCAAAAGCGAACAACTGCATTCTGAATTCGTCAGTATCATTCACAACATGGCAAGCTTCGAAAAGATAAAGCGTCGGTCAGAATCAACCTTCTTCAGAAAGCAAGATAAGAAGAACGTCAAGGTCAACTTCAACATTTCCAACACCTTCAACATTTCCAACACCTTCAACATTTCCAACACCTTTATTTTCTCAATTTACAGCAATCTCCTTCTTTTAGGGATTCTCTTCTTCACTGTACTTTCCCATTCAGGGCACACAAATCAATAAAATCATAATATTCAGTCACACTTTGTTTTGTACATTTTTGTTCTGTTTGAAAAATGTCCAAAGTTCATAATATAACACTTGCATGAAAACATATAAGCCATTTTCAATATATACTTGCAGAAAATATGCACTCTTGAGTAAATCTAACTCCTATGATGGAATCCGGTTGAGGATACCTCGGGACACTTGTGCGTTTCTCTTTAACAGGTTGCGGGTACTCAAGACAGACAATCTCACAACATGGGGTATATCAAGCCTCATATCCCCAGCCAAGTCAGCAATCACCTCATCAGCATGGTTACTTCTTAGAGGATCCTTCGAGAAACTCATTAAATCCCAAACGTGTCGCTTGGACGAAGGAGTTACAACAGATTACTTCCCAGAAGTTCTCTTCTCCCTAAGCAGGATCTCCTGAGAAATGCTTGAATTGCTTTTCCCCAGCAAGTTTCCAGAGTTTTCCTTTTCCTCAGCTAGTCGCCAGGACTTTTTGTTCCCTATCAGAGTTGCCAGTTCCACCCTAGCGGAGTTGTCGAAGACTCCCCATCCCCAGCATGAGTCTCTTCAACATAAGCTTCCCTAGCCGAGATCCCCACAGAGTTCCCTAGGAAGATTGTTCGGTGATCCTCTCTCCCCACAGATCGGCCAATGATCTCTTTCCCCAGTGGAGTTCTCCCTCCAGACAGATCACCCAGAGATCTTTCTCCCTGCAAGATCCGGATCTCGGATTGGTTCTCTCATTTTGCGTAATCATAGAATTCGCATCATTTATCCCAAAAAATAGGCATAGCATTCCGTCTAATACGGAGCATTACGGTAAAAATCAAACATTTGCATGATCATAAGCCAGGTTCGAGCCAATCACCTGCAAACATCAGAATCACTTCACCAGCAATATACAAAACATATCCCCCGCAGACAAAGCTAGAATACTTTTTGCGCTCTCAATACAGATACGTGTTCATACTTGTACATATTCTTTTTGATACTCGCCCGTGTCATACTTCCCCAGCAAGTCACACACTCGTATGTGTCCTTTGCTCAATCGTTTTGACACTCGTCCGTGTGTTGCACATATTTCCCCAGCAGGTCAAAATCTTATACATACTTATACACAATCCTCTGATACTCGTCTGTATCTTGTATGTATCATCTCCTCAGCAGATCAACACTCGTCTGTGTTCCTTGCTTAACCGACTGATACCCGTCTGTATCATCATCCTTAAACATGTGTCAGCATTTGTTTCTATCGATACTCATTCGTATCGTGGTCCTAAGGATGCTCGTCCGCATCTTTAGTCTATAATACTATCAAACACTTATACCATTTATTTTAAAGCGTAAGCACTCGTCCATGTTTACCATTCCCCAGTAAGTCAATAACAAAACAACTTTTCTATCCATTCGTGATATTTTCGGCAGCCATCCCCTGCCAGGTGATCGTCCTTCACCTTTGGATGACCGTCCCTCATCCTTTCTCCCAGTGGAATCCCCATTGTTGGAAATTCCTATCCGGCATTCGTCCTATGTTGCGATATCTTTTTAGCAGTCGTCCCCTGCTAGGTGATCGTCTTTCACCTTATGATGACCGTCCCTCATCATTTATCCGATAGCTGTCCCCATCATTGATCTTTGTTATCCAACATCTGTCTTATGTCGAGATAATCCCCAACAGAGCAGTCGTACCCTGCTAGGTGATCGTCCTTCACCTCTTGATGATCTTCCTTCATCATGCTTATCCGATGGCCATCCCCATCGTTGATCTTTTCTATCCGACATTCGTCCTATGTCGTGATATTTTCAGCATCCGTCCCCTGCTAGGTGATCATCCTTCACCTTTTGATGACCGTCCCTCATCATTATTTCATTTATTTATTTTACCCGATGGTCATCCCCGTCGCAGTTTATTTACCTTTTAACCTGATGGTCGTCCCCGTCAGTGCTTTCCTCATTTCTTTAATCCCAAGAGAGTTTTATTTCTTTACCCGATGGTCGTCCCCGTCATGGTCTTTTCCTTTATCCTGATGACCGTCCTTCATCAGTTTACTCGATGGTCGTCCCCGTCGCGGTCTCTTTATTTCCCAGCATGATGGTCGTCCCCATCATTGCTTTACTTACCATTTTACATCCCCAGCAGTCGTCCTCTGCTCGATGGTCGTCCTCCATCGCTTTCATTTGATACTTATACTATACTTCCTGTTACAATTTATATCCCTTTCCTTCTTTTAATAAAGAGTGCAAATTTCGGACTGTCTTTGGTATTCAACCACAAGTTATCCTGTTTGTCTGTTAAACCAGGCGCTTACATCCTGCACAGCTAACTCATGCTTGAATAGGGAAAGTTGTAAACACCCCAAATTTGCCCTCTTTTTTTCTCACACCATGGCTTATGATCTTTCATATTGCATTTGCATAAGCATATCATCTCACGTTCCATATTTGTTTCACTGCATAAGTTGCACAATTAGGGTTTGTGATCAGGAGAATCCAAAGAAGTGATCTGAGCCATCTCAAAGGCCTTGAAGCTTGTCAAGAAGGTCCATGTGTGTTCTATGATCATAATATGCTCCCCATGGTTCTTAAAAGTGAAGAGATCACAAAGCATTGCAAGGGTGTTCAAGCAAACTGAGCAGTTTCTACACAGATGACCTAAAATTAGGGTTTTGGGTTTGAGGCCCTTAACCTCAAATTGTTTGGTCATTCTTGATTCTAATGGTATTAATATGTTATAAGGAGCATGTGTACCAAATTTGATGAAGAAATTCATTGTGGAAATCATCTGATCAACTGGTAACTTATTGTGCAAGAAAAGTCAGAATTAGGGCATCTGAGGCCACCACCAATGGTACCAAAGGGTCATCTTCATCATTTTGAGGTTCTATGATCTTTATTTGATCTTATAAGTGGTTATAAGTTCACAATATTGAAGAATTTCAAGCCATTTGCAAACTTTCCATTTTTAGACATGACTTGTAATGAAAACTTTCCATTTTGGGAAAGATTTTCAACCTCCTCTTTCTTGATCAAAATGGCTTAAAATGAAACATTGTTGAACATGAAAGTTGTAGATTTTATCTTCCCATTATCAAAAAGTACAAGAACTCCTCTTGATTCATCCTACAACTCAAGATATGATGATTCAAAGTTGGCAAAAATCACATAATTTTCAAGTATGTGCCAAAGAGGGAATTTTGAAAATTTGATTTCCAAGGCTTCTAATGACCTCTAATCCACTTCTAAGTACCATAACATGATCATGCAACATATTTGGACCAAATTCATGCCTTGCTTCACAAGTTTCATGGCTAATTTTTCAAGAAATGTTCAAAGAGGCAAAAATGCAAAAGTCTTGCTATCTCATGAATCAAGTGGTACAGATCCTCAAACTCAATCCAATGGTCCTCCACAAGCTCAACTGAGGAAAATCCATCCTCTAGATCACCTCTGACCACATCCATGCTCATGGTACACCAACTTTGACTTTTTTTGCAAAACTCCCCATACCAATCAAGCTGTGCCACCCCCACTCTCTGACCAATCACAACTCTTTATACAAACTTCAAGGAGCTCAAAACATACAACACACAAGCCTAAAAGCTCTCACACATTCAGATTGCCAAAAATCCTCCAAACATTCATCTCTTCGAATCTTACTGCACAAGCCTTAAACTTCAAATATTTTTCCACCAATCAACTCAAAATCATCCATAGAACACAAAGCACCCTCCATTTTGCCCTAAAAGCCACTCAAGCAAAAACACAATTTCTGCTTTGGCAGAACTAAAAATCTCAAAGGAGGCCATTCAAGCTTGTTCTAAGTATTCCATTCACTCAAGGGAGATCATTAGAGGTTGATTGAACAAAGAAAGAGGCCAGAAAGCTCAAAGTGACAAAGCTCCAGCTTAGGTAGCTCATTCAAAACATTTTTCCAGAACCCTCATTTTAAGTTACAAATTGATTTTATGTGCTCTCCTGATCATCATGATATGCTTACTTTTGAAAATGGTTGAGAAACAAGGATGTATTGTTGTTCTGAAATTTTTAACCTAAAAATGTTCCTGCTCGATTCTCTCTTTTGATGCAAAATAAATTGTTTTTGTTGCTGGATTTGTGTTTAGTGATGTTTAAAGTTTGATTCTGGAGCTTTTGGTGAGTTTTTATGACGTTTTGAGAGAGATAGGGTGAGGACCGTGCCGGAGAAGACGACCGGAGCTCTTCTCCGGTCGCCTGAAATTCATTAACCCTAATCTCATTAATTAGTCAGGTTTGAATGTGGACCCTTTGATCTTGTGTTTACCTCGCGCATAAATGGCCCAGATCACTTCATTAAAACCCTAAATCTAGTTTAATTAGTTTAATAAATTAATTAAGTCGGATGCAATCCTAGCCATTAGATCACGCGCCAGATGTAGGTTTAAACCATGGCCATTGATTCTTCTTACCCTAAAGTCACGTGGACTTTGCATCTCAACCACTGATCTCATCATCTTTCAATCTGAACCACTCATTTGCATTACTTTTCATTTTTATTTTTATTTTTCACATTTATTTTCATATAATTATTTAAAATAACAAAAATATTTTTAAAATCATCATTTTCTGCATTTTCATTTTAAATATTTTTCTAAACTCAAAAACATTTTTATTTTTAATTTTTGCATTAAAAATGTATTTTTAAATCATTTAAATGTTTTATTTAATTAATTAATTATTTTAATTAATTAAAAATACATTTAGGTATTTAAAAATCACCAAAAAATTCATGATGCATTCTCATACATTTAGAACAATTTAAAAACTCATCACACAAATTTCTTTTTAGGTTTGATCATGTTTTCACAATTTACTTTGAATTAGGGTTTCTAAAATTGCCTATTTTCTAACCCTAACTTTCAAAAATCATTTCTGATCAACCATGATGAGTTTGCATTTGGTTCTTTTTGCATTGTTTCATACTTTGCATATAATATCTAGGTTATTTAACTCATAATTTTTCATTGCATTTTCAAATTGTTTTGCATTTTTCATGAAGAAGTACCCAAAAACCCTAGCTAACTTAGAAAATTCATATCTTTGCCTAGGTTTAGCTTCTGACCTCCATCTTTGGGGAGTGATCTTGTGTGTGTTTAGGATTTGTTTGAGTTCATTTTCAAATTTTTATCATGATGTATGCTTCTGTTGTGACCATGTGCATCTCATACATTCATAAAACCCTAATTTTCTATGTTCATTTGCATTCATCTTTGCATATCTCAATCACATGAACTTGCCATGACATTCCATGCACTTGTATCTCATCCTAGAAATCTTAGAACATGTTTGAACATTGCTTGATCATTTCTTCATTCATTTGGTATGATTTGCATTCATTGCTTTTCATGTGTATCCATGTGTTTCTAAGCTTCTAGCATGCCTTGTTTTGCATCTCATCCCTTGTATGAACATTCATATGCATCTCACATGTATTTGCATCATTTCGTAGGACATTTGCATAGCATATTCACTTCTGGTCTTGATCTTTTCCCTTTCATTTGCTTTATTCCCTTTTGCTTTGCATCTTATACATTCACACTAGCATTTCAGGGGCTTATGATAAGTTGTTTGGGATGTGGATTTGCCTCCACATCCTACCTCTTCTTAACTTTTTCATTTGCATCTTTTACTTGTCTTTGAAGTGAACTTTCTTCACTTGTGCTCTCTTGTTCTTACTCTCTTCCTTTTAGGTTACTTATCTTCTTCAGGAAGTAAGTAACCTATTCTCTTTCTCCTTCTTTTTTCATCTTCTTCTCTTCCCTTGGTGGTCTTCTGAAGACTTCTCTTTAATCCTCATAAATCATAGGAATATCCAAGCATGATAAATTTAGGGTTGTATATAGTATCCCCTAGTCTTTTACCTTTGAGTCTCCTTGAGTCTCTCTTCTCATCTCATAATCAGAGGCTAAACACTTAAAGCTTTAGGACTTTGAATTAGGGTTATGCATGTATCCTTATCTTAGGATGGAGTGTATAACTTTAATCCTTAGTGTTAAACCTTTAATTTTTTTACACCTCTTAATCAAAACACCTAATAATTATTAAGACTTAAGCTTGTAACTTGGGCCTTATATTAGGGTTACATCTCTTCCTTTTGGTTAAGAGGGACTAACCCTAGTGTTTAATGGACAAGTCCCCCTCAAGTTAGTCTTACAAACTTAAAACTCACTTCTTAATCTCACCTTTAATTAAAATCCACTTTAATAAAGGCTTGTTATCTAATGAATTTAGTCCCTAACCATGGGTTAAGTTGAGGAGTCTTCCTCAGTTTAAGTGTTCTCATCTATCATCCTTATCTTAGGATGGTGTAATGAGTTCACTAATCCTTGATCAGAGATTAAACTCATTACTTAACACTAAACAAAAACCCAAAAACACTTAATAATTACAAGTAGGTTAATGATCTTAATCCTACATCATCATGGTAATTAAGTTGGGATCTTTATCTCACACTTAAGTAGGCTCCTTATCCCTAATCAGGGGTGATATAATGAGTTTACAAACCCTTGATTAAGGCTTAAGCTCATTATCCTATGCAAAACACCAAAAACAATAAAAAACTGAAAACACAAAAACAAACAATAAACGTCTCCTCCGGGATTCTTTTCTCATCACACTCACTTTGAAAACGAGAACTCTCTTCTCCCGTCTAATGCAAAACAGTTAGCACTCTAGCCACATGAGTCATAGACTTGAGCATAGACAAGTAAGCAGTTCACAACAAAAACATCCAGTATCTTTAAGTCGAACTACAGTGTTCTGACTTCCTCATTGCACGAGAGGATACGTAGGTATAACTTAACAGTTATCGAACAAAAGTCTCTTTGTCTTCCCCCTCTCCTCCTCCTAGTTTCTCTTTCCTTAGCCTCAGTTTTGAGTATTCACTTTCTTCTTTGCACTGACACTCTGTACATCCTTTTCTCCCTAGCTTTTTATGAACTGTTAGCACATACACTATCCCCTTTTAAACACAATCAAGTAAGCGTGGATCCCGTTGAGTACGACGGACGAACTGGGTGCTAATACTTTCCCAGGTCGTAACCAACCCCCTTTCTCAGTTTCTCTAGTTCACAACCGTCTTATCCATACCCTTCCAGGTTTATGCAGCATTATGTTTCCTTCGGGATAAAAATGCCTAGATGGCGACTCTATTCAACCTCAACCTCCAACATCACCGACGGTTCGCGTTTGCACTGGGACGAAAGTCCGGGGAGCGAAAATCACCAACAAGGGAGTTCAGAAGGACTAAGTCAATGATGTGGAAGATTCTGATGAAGACTAAAACCTAGACAGCTAGATCTTTCCTACCATTGGCAGTGGGCTCAATAATTAGAAGGTTAAGAAGTTATTCCTACCTCCTTTAGTCAGGAATCCTCATCCACTCTGGATCTTGTTGATAATAGTTCTGCTATTGCCAATTATAACTTCGAGAATTTGATCTACCAAGCCGAGGACGAAAATGAGGAAGATTGTGAAGTACATGTAGAGCTTGCTAGGTTTCTACAGCAAGAAGAAACGGTTATACAGTCGCATGAGGAACCAATCGAAGTTGTGAATCTGGGAACTGAGAAAGACAGGAAAGAAGTCAAGATAGGTGTTGAATTAGAAGACAGTGTTAAGAACGGATTGATTTAGATGCTACATGTGGAGATCTTTGCTTGGTCTTATGAGGATATGCCAGGACTTGATACTAATATTGTGGTCGACCGTCTGCCCATGAAGGAAGGTTGTCGCCCAATAAAGCAGAAAGTTTGTCATATGCGTGCAGATATGTCAGAAAAGATTAAAGCAGAAGTGATGAAACAATTTGAAGCAGGATTCCTAACTGGCACTTCTTATCCTCAATGGGTTGCTAATGTGGTACTAGTGCCTAAGAAGGATGGAAAAGTTCTTATGTGCATAGATTACAGGGATTTGAGCAAAGCTAGCCCCAAAGATGATTTTTCTCTTCCATATATTGATGTTCTGGTAGACAACACTTCTCAACACAAAGTATTCTCTTTTATGGATGGCTTCTCTGGTTACAATCAGATTAAGATGTCACCCGAAGATATGGAGAAGACTACGTTTGTCACACAGTGGGGTACCTTCTGTTATAAGGTAATGCCATTTGGTTTGAAGAACGTTGGGGCAACATATCAGCGTGCTATGGTAGCTTTGTTTCATGATATGATTCACCATGATATAGAGGTATATGTTGATGACATGATAGCCAGATCCTAGACTGAAGAAGAACATCTTGATCATATGCACAAGTTGTTTGAGAGATTGAAGAAATACAAGCTGAGATTGAATCCGAACAAATGTACCTTTGGAGTTAGATCTGGTAAAATTTTGGGTTTCGTTGTCAATGGTAAAGGTATTGAAGTTGAGCCTGCAAAGGTAAAAGCTATATAAGATATGCATGCTCCCCGTACTGAGAAGAAAGTCAGAGGTTTCTTGGGACGCCTGAACTACATTGCAAGATTTATTTTCCAATTAACTGCTACTTGTGAGCCAATCTTCAAATTGTTGAAGAAAGATTAAGTAATTGAATGGAACGATGAATGCCAAATATATTTTAATGAGATTAAGAAATACCTCAAAGAACCTCCAATATTGATGCCACTAGTTGCTGGAAGACCCTTGATTATGTACTTAACAGTGCTAGACAATTCGTTGGGGTGTGTGTTGGGGGAACATGACGAGTCTGGTTGAAAAGAGAAAACAATATACTACCTTAGCAAAAAGTTTACCGACTGTGAAACAAGATACTCAGTGCTCGAGAAAACTTGTTGCACTTTGGCATGGACTGCTCGCCGACTAAGACAGTATATATTGACCCACATAACCCTATTAAATTCAAAGATGGATCCTATCAAGTACATTTTTGAGAAAGGTAATGCTGCACAAACCTGAGAGAGAAGGAAATGACAAGGTCCTACGAACCAAAGATCTGGGTTCAGGAGTCAGTTACGACCTGGGAAGGTATTAGCACCCCAGACCGTCCTCCGTACCCGACGGGATCCACGCTTGTTTGTTTGTTTCAAAGGGTAAGGAATAAAATGTTGTTGAACAAAACCGTTGCTGGAACTAGAACTGAAATGAGAAAGGGAACTGGAAAATGGAATGGAAAGAAATGGGGAAATGTAGGGAAAATAAAGAATGTGCTTGAACGGGCCCTACCTCGCTTCCTACGTACCTCATCGGGAAAATGAGGATCAGAGTCGACGTAGTTCGCCTAACTCAGGTGGGAACTATTTGTTTGTGTTTTTTATGCGCTGGAACTACTTATGTTTATGCTCAGGTGTTACAGGCTCGTCTGATACGAGTGTGTTTACCGTCTTGCAAATGAGACAAGTCGTCGCAAGTTCGCCTTGAGAATGAATGAGATGGGAAGAGAGTTCATGCAGGAAAAGACGTTTATTATTTGTTGTTTTCTTTTTAAGTGTTTTTTATGAATTTGGCACAAGGAAGTGAATTCAAACTCTTTTGCATGGAATGTGTACTTGCTACTACATTCCAAGATGGAATAATTGAACAAGCACACCAAGTAAGGAGAATTTATCCAAGACTTGTTTCCAAGGAATAGGGTCTAAGTTCACTAGCTTGTTGATCTTATTACATGTTTTTGTATCTTGTGAAGAAATGTCTTTTATGTTTTCTTTGTGAAGATAGTCTCATGATCAGACTTGTACATCATGCTAGACAAGCCCACACTATTCCAAGATGGAATGAATATGAGTGCCCCATGGAATAAGGCTATACACAAGAGAATACTTCAAGAATTTATTAAGTATCTTTTGGATTTTTGTTTGAAGATGAGAGAAGAAGACTCAAATTGAAAAAGGCAAAACTATGGCGGACTAGGACACAACCCTAAGTCATCCATTAGGTGCAAAAGGAGGCCCTAAAGGTTTGTGAGGTTTTCTAATCCTAAGGAAGAAAAGGAAAAGAAGAAAAAGAAATTAGAACTCATCTTACTTCCTAATGAAGTTAAGTTGATTTTAAAGAAAGGGGAAAGCCTAAGAGCAAAGCACAAGGTGCTAAGTGTCGCTCCCGGGATTTTCATCCTAGTACAAATGCGAAAGTGGCGCGGAAAAGGTAGAGTCGCCAGCCAGGCATTTTTATCCCGAAAGAATGGGAAAGGTAATGCTACACAAACCCGAGGAAGAAGGAAAGGAAAAGGTCCTGCGAACCAAAGATCTGGGTTCGGGAGTCGGTTACGACCTGGGAAGGTATTAGCACCCCAGATCGCCCGTCGTACCCGACGGGATCCACGCTTGCTTGTTTGTTTCAAAGGGTGAGAAATAGGCTGCTGCTGGATAAAACTGCTGACTGGAAGGGGAATGAGAAAGAAAGGGAATTGGAAAAGAAAATGGAAAGAAAAGGGGAAATGTAGGGAAAATAAAGAATATGCTCGAACGGGCCCTACCCCGCTGCCTACGTACCTCATTGGGATAATGAGGATCAGTATCGACGTAGTTCGCCTAACTAAGGCGGGAACTATTTGTTTGTGTTTTTTATGCACTGGAACTGCGTATGTCTATGCTCAGGTGTTGCAGGCTCGTCTGGTACGAGTGCGTTTACCGTCTTGCATGCGAGACAAGTCGTCGCGAGTTCGCGTTCAAAGTGAATGAGATGAGAAGAGAAGTTCCCGTAGAATAGTCGCCTATTATTTATTTTTGTCTTATAAGAGTTTTTGTATGAATTTGGAACAAGGAAGTGAATTAAAACTCTTTTCCATGGAATGTGTACTTGCTACTACATTCCAATATGGAATAATAGAGCAAGCACACCAAGCAAGGAGAATTTATCCAAGACTGGTTTCCTAGGATTAGGGTTTAAGTTCACTAGCTTGTTGAACTTTATTAAGTGTTTTTTGTTTCTTTTGTGAAGAAGTATCTTTTATGTTTTCTTTGTGAAACAACCCCTTGATGAGATTTGTACATCATGCTAGACAAGCTTACACCACTCCAAGATGGAATGAGTGCAAATGCCTCATGGAATAAGGCTATACACAAGGGATCCTTTCATTTATTTGTTAAGTGTTTTTGGATTTTGTTTGAAGATGAGAAAGAAGGACTCAAGTTGGAAAAAGGGAAAAACTAAGGGGGACTAAGACACAACCCTAAGTTAGATATTATGTACAAGAAGGAGATCCTAATGGTTTGTGAGGTTTTCTAATCCTAAGAAGGAAAAGGAAAAGAATAAAAGAGAATTAGAAACTAACTTACTTCCTAAGAAAGTTAAGTTAGTTCTAAAAAATGGGGAAACCTATACAAGCACAAGCATAATATGCTAAGGCAAACACAATTATAATACATAAAAGATAGGAATAAAGTGAGGCTTACCTCAATCTTCCCCTCTACAAAACAAAGTTTAGCATGACAATGCATATTGAAAGTAAAATCAAAGCATAAAAGCGATTAAGTACCATAAACGTCCTAGAATTGAACTAGGTTTCAAAGTAAGACCTAAGTCTAAAGGTGAAGATACCTAAAGGTTACATGACTTATAAAGTCAGTAGCTACATTCTCTAGGTCCCTAAGGATGATAGGATACCTCACAAGATCAAACTATGTCAAACTATGTACAAAAAGTTCACCTAAATGCAAGTTAAGACTCATGGATGAAGTATGAATGCGTATGGCTTACAAGAATAAATTAATACATGAAATGAACATCAAAGTCAGTAGTGAATGCTTATGAAGGAGGATTAATGAATATAAAATCATGGATGCAATGGATTAGGCATATGGAGCAATGAGAATAAGATGTGAGAACAAATGAGCAAACATCGCATAAGATCACAAATGATGCAAGTTAAAGATGAATGGCATGTGAATATGCATGAAATGATTATGGGTCAGTAGCATACCATGCATGAGATGCAATTATAATGTATGAATAGGCATTTATGATTCCCACATAATTCATGTTAACAATTAGAGAAGAAGAGAAATGAGTTTAGGTTAAAATTAGTTCACATAAGAATGCACTTTAAAACACCAAAACAAATCAAATGAATATGGTTCAAAAAATGACCTATGACTGGAATTAAAGAAATACAAATGACCTATAATCAACTCCTAAAAGTTACCAAAAAGTATCTAGAGCAAATGGCATGAATGCCTTCCTATCATTTAGGTTATGGAGCAAATAGACACATGAATCAACCTATGATCTAGGTGACATGGAAAAATAGCAAAAAGGCTTTAAAAATTATGAAATTAAATCCCTGGAATTTTGAAGTCATTATCTTACAAGATATAAAAGTATTTCATAAAATTATGCACCAAAGTTCCAAAACAATTACTTGACGATTGGTATAGCAAGGCATGATCGCCGAAAAACACCTCCACAAAGTGGATCAAAAAAGGGCATCTAAAATTATGAAAAAAATGCCTAATAAGAATCATAATTTCACAAATTCCAGTGGTTAATCACACACAAAAAATAGGTCTCACGCCTATGGGAAAAAAATGTTTGCGGTCCCTTATGTCAAAATCCTCCGTTTTGGGACAGCTTGTGATCTAAAATCCAAATTAATTATTAAAACCACCCAAATCTGGAATAAAAAAATATGAAAAATTAATTAAGAGGATAAAGATCACTCATGAATTTTTCCAGAATTTTATCCCACCTAAAACTATTTTTAATAATTGCGACGAAACGGGTAAAAAAGGGGATTTTGAGGGGAAGTGAAAGGAAGCAATCCTAATGGTTCGTAACCTAATCCCTAAGTTCCAAAATCGATACATATCATCAAAAATCACAAATACATCCAGTGCCTCAGGTGGGAGGGCTCAATATGCACCTTAAGCTATATGGTCCTAAGCCGCATACAACTATTATGATGCTTAAAAGTCGAAAAATGTCGAAATTACTTACTTGATCAAAGTAACGATTCTTCACGCAAAAGAAATCCAAAAACTCCGTGCAAGGTATTGAAATCTCCTATGAGCAAAATAAATGCTCATCTTCCATATTCACTTTGCGATGCCTCACCGTACTCGAAACAGATCCAATATCGATCAAAAACACTTATGAACACTTACATCATAACTAGTCCTAAACAATTAATTAAAATTAATGCCAAAAATTCTAATTAAAATTACGAATAAATGGATTAAGACTAATCCACAACAAATAAATAGCAAGACAATTAATTAATGATTTTCTTACAAGAAATCATTGGCAATGAAAAAACCTAGAAAGAAATAAAAAATGAAAATAAAAAAGATTGAAAACCAAGGGAGTATAATAGAAATCAGGGTTCGTGAATAATAAAAAAGGGATTGGCCCAAAGCCTATTTTCCTTTAACCTTGGCGCATAAGGGGTGTAAGACCACAATTTGTTGGTGCAAATAGCAATTTAATGGGATTAGAGCCCAAGCTGTGCATAATCAGCATAGGGAGAGTGATACTAGAAAATTGGGATGTATGGATAGCGTTCTAGGGCTTAATGAAAGATAACCCGGCCCACTTTAGGTTCCAATATGGAGTATAGAAAACCTAATTTCTTCTTCTTCTTCAGCAAAACGAAATGACGCTTTTCTCACTCCCTATCACAACGCCGCCGGAAAACAAGATAGGCTCCGCCGAAACCCCAATCACACTGACCTCAGACTCATCACTCTGTCTCCCTTATTGTTGGCATCGTCATCATCTTCAAACCTCTAACTCCATCATCCTCACTCCATCCAAACGTGTGGCCATGACTTCATCGCACCTCCGTCGCGATCTTGATCCTCTTCTCTCACGAATTGGTCGTCAATCCTCTTATTCTTCTTTGTTCATACATTCGATGCGCCATCTCCAACGAAGCTTCATCGTCCTAACCCTAAATCACGCCGCGAACCATAAGCAAGAAAAACCGCGCGACGGCGGCTAAGTGATGCTCTAGGAATGACCTTCATTTGTTTTTCCTCTTCTTGATTTTGAATCACCCCTGCTTTAATTGTTGCGGTCAATACGGTGCGTGAACAGTTTTGTTGAATCGTTGCAGGTCGATTGGTGATCGATGAAGACGAAGATGGATTTATATTGTTGAATTTCAATGCTGATACGTTTCTTGCGTTTTCCGCAGGTTCTATTGTTGAAGATTCTTGAAGAAGATTTAAGATACGCACTGAGGAGTGATTGAAGAAGTGTTGAAGATCCTGGTGTATGATGCTAGTGATTGCAGAAAGTTGCAGAGTCCTTGCGAGGAATATTGAAGAGAATTGTCGCTGATCGTTACAGAAGGTGTGCGAGGATTTCGGATTGAGATTCTGATGGTGGTTCTGATGAATGTGATGAAGTGATGGTGAAGATGTCGATTGTTGATTGATTGCAGGTATCTGAAGATTGAAGGTGATGATGCAGAAGATTGGTGATTGAGAGAGAATGAAGGGTTGAGGTTGAAGAAGATTTCAGAAGTTGTTAGAGATTGGAGATAAATGAGGTTTAGAGAGATGGAGGTTGTTGATGATTGAAGGACAAGAGTTCAGAGAATGATCCTTAAAAATGATGAAGATTGATGATTTTTTTGTTGAAGACCTTCTGGTGTAACTATCTGTTAGAGAAAAAATGAAGAAAGAAAGAAAATATGTTTCTGTTAGTTTTTTCTTTCGGTGTTATCTGTGAAATCCATAACCGTTATCTCCCCTGCTTGTGTTAAGAAGATCTTCTATCATATCCTTCAGTTCCTTTTGTAACTGAATTATCAATTGTTATCACTGATTTTTTTTTGTAACTTCCTTCTAAGTTCTTTTATTTTTTTGGTTAAGATCATAACTCAATTCTTTCTGTTATATAATCTGTTATCAATTTTTCCCAATTTTTTTGTTATGATTTCTCTTCGACTTATATGATAATTGATTCAGGCCATTGGTCACAAATGCGAAAAACGTTTAGAAAGACATCTGAATATGCCTAGGAGTAGGAGTGGAAATTAAGATTAAGAAAAATCACTTCAAAATATTGAACCTTGTCCATAACATGACTTGGGATTTAATTATTAAAAAATGAATACTTATAAATGGGCCTTAGTATTTTTGAAATTAAATGGTCCACCCCTCTTTTATGAATGGACCAAGAAACAAAGCTTTAGAAAGGGAATTAAATAGGCAATTGAAATAGGATAAAAATGGAATTGGTTAAAGAAGGGTTTAACATAGCCTATTGACAATGAATCAAAAACTCGAATATGGTCTGTGATAACTTTTTCCCTTTTGAATGACCTTGAATAAGATGCAGACCCCATCGAATCATATGACCAATTTTAACACACTCAATTTAAAATATCCTTCTAATCCAAATTGAGCTTGTATCCTTCTTAATCCTTTGACTTTAATAGCCTCAACGTCGGATCTTGTTGACTTGTACTTTGCACACTCAAGCCATTAGGTGCACAATGATGAAGAAAATTGGTTTCAGATGATGAGAATAAAATAGTATCCATGTAACTTGATAAAGCAGAAGTCTTCAATATCCACAAATCAGCCCCTAACTCTAAATCCCTTTGAATTGAAAACCTGATGATAGGCCAGATGCCTAGATTAATAGTCTTCGCAAGTGAAATCCTCGAAGATTACTCAATCAGGGAAACAAACCCTAATCAAGCATCCAGAGTACAAAAAGATGTTACTGATGGCAATATACCCAAAACCTTGAGTTCATCTAATACATATGGATAGGGTATGAAACCCTAATTTCGTATGGCGTTGATCTCATGCCTTAGGAGCTCTATGCAAATGAAGAATGCAAATGATATGACCTAATGGGAGAATGCAGATGAACGCAAACATAAGCCAGTTATGGTAATAAATATGAGGGCAAATTTTGAGGTATTACAGCTGCCCCTATTCAATCATCTGCAAACCTGAACGAATAATTGCAACAGCTTTTAGAAGTTCAAGGTATGGAGTGATTGAATACTCGAATAAACCCTAGAAATTTGAACTCAGTGGATAGTAGAAATGCCATCTGCCCATTTATTTATTTATGTTTTTTTGTTTTGACCTCTAAATAGGTAGCGGGAAAAGAACAAGGTGGAATAGAATCAATGCAATAAACCAGCATTGCGAATGCAGAGTGAAACAAGCCACAACAAGGGTGCCCGTTGGCGCAACAGAACTTAATGAAACCATTAGTGGAATGGAACTCATCAATGTGACTGCTGGGTAGGACCAAGCCACAAAGATAACACACGACTGCTGGGCAGGACCAAGCCACGGAAGGTGCCTGTTGGCGAAACAGGGCTTAACGAGACCATTAGCGGAATGGAACAATCAATATGACTGCTGGGCAGGACCAAGCCATAACGAAAAACACGTGACTGCTGGGCAGGACAAAGCCACGCAAGGTGCCTGTTGGCGAAACAGGGATTAACGAGACCATTAGCGGAATGGAACTCAATCAATATGACTGTTGGGCAGGACCAAGCCATAAAGAAAAACACGCGACTGCTGGGCAGGACCAAGCCACGGAGGAGGAGCCTGTTGTACAAAACAGGGCTTAACGAGACCATTAGCGGAATGGAACTCAACAATGTGACTGTTGGGCAGGACCAAGCAACAAAGAAAACACGCGACTGCTGGGCAGGACCAAGCCACGGAAGGTGCCTGTTGGCGAAACAGGGCTTAACGAGACCATTAGCAGAATGGAACTCAATCAATATGACTGTTGGGCAGGACCAAGTCATAAAGAGAAACACGCGACTGCTGGCCAGGACCAAGCCACGGAAGGAAGAGCCTGTTGTACAGAACAGGGTTTGGAAAGACAAATGAGAGAAGCAACATCAACTGATTTACGACTCAAATAAGATCAACCGATCTAACCAGGAAATGGTATCAACCGATCCATAACCCGTAAAAAAACGAAGAACATAACATCATCTGAATTACGACTCGAAGAGAAGTAATATCAACCGATTTACAACTCAAATAAGATCAAATGATCCAACCAGGAAATGGTATCAACCGATCCATAACCCGGAAAAAACGAGAGCATAATATCAACCGATTTACGACTCAAAGAGAAGTAATATCGACCGATTTACAACTCAGATAAGATCAACCGATCTAACTAGGAAATGGTATCAACCGATCCATAACCAAGAAAATAAATCCATCATACTGAGACGAGACCAAAAAGAACGAGATCATTGTACTTAAATGATAACTCGACATGAAACTGTTGTACTGAAACAGGGACGCGAAAAAAATGAGACTGTTGTACTGAAACAAGACCCAAAGACGAGACTATTGTACTTAAATGGAGAATCGAAAGGAATGGGATCATTGTAATTAAATGAGAGCCCAAGACGCGAACGTTGTACTTAAACAGAGACGCGAAAAAATGAGATTGTTGTAATGAAGCAAGACTCAACTAGGGATAACAAACAAGACTTGGTAGAAATAACCACCATGGGAAATGAAGTTACATTCTGTGGGGATTAAAATATGTTAGGAAGAATGCCATCCTCAAATGACAATTCTCAAAAGATCCTCGGATCTAACACGAAACCATCCTCGAAAGGAGACGCAATGGCATACCGGCCTCAGTCGATAACCAGAAACACAAAAACTGACCTCAAACAGACTTTGCAAAAGAGACAAACTGACCTCAATCAATAAGCTCAGAATGGTCTATCATCCTCGAATGATAGCCACAACAACAATACCAACCTCAAAAGGACTTGAAGAAATGAATGCCATCCTCGAATGACAATTCTCAAAAGATCCTCGGATCTAACACGAAACCATCCTCGAATGGAGACGCAATGGTATACCGGCCTCAGTCGATAACCAGAAACACAAAGACTGACCTCAGATAGACTTTGCAAAAAGAGACAAACTGACCTCAATCAATAAGCTCCAAAATGGTCTATCATCCTCGAATGATAGCCATAACAAACAAGACCAACCTCAGAAGGACTTGAAGGAAATAACGCCATCCTCAAATGACAATCCTCAAAAGATCCTCAGATCTAACACGAAACCATCCTCGAATGGAGACGCCATGGTATACCGGCCTCATTCGATAACCAGAAACACAAAGACTGACCTCAGACAGACTTTGCAAAAGAGACAAATTGACCTCAATCAATAAGCTCAAAATGGTCTATCATCCTCGAATGATAGCCACACCAACAAGACCAACCTCAAAAGGACTTGAAGAAAAGAATGCCATCCTCGAATGACAATCCTCAAAAGATCCTCAAATCTAACACGAAACCATCCTCGAATGGAGACGCCATGGTATACCGGCCTCAGTCGATAACCAGAAACACAAAGACTGACCTCAGACAGACTTTGCAAAAAGAGACAAACTGACCTCAATCAATAAGCTCTAAAATGGTTTATCATCCTCGAATGATAGCCATAACAACAAGACCAACCTCAGAAGGACTTGAAGAAAAGAATGCCATCCTCGAATGACAATTCTCAAAAGATCCTCGGATCTAAAACGAAACCATCCTTGAATGGAGGCGCAATGGCATACCGGCCTCAGGTGGTACCCAGAAGCACAATGGAAATAAGATAAGATGGAACGGGATCGTTGTACACAAACGAGAGCCCAGGCAAACAGGGCCGTTGTACAAAACGGGAACCTGCGACGCGACTGTTGTACCAAACAAGACGCGGAATAAGTGACAAACATTGACTTGAAAAGACAAGGATGTCTGGAAAATGATATTGGCATCCTCTGTGTGGAGTACTTCAGGTTGAGAAGATGTTATAGGTTGTATGTAATACCTCAAAATTGGCCCATGCTGGCATGCACATGTTTGGATTTATGGCGTAATGCTCCATGAGGGTGGAAATGCTACACTTTGGAGGATGCAAATGTGATGATGATTATGCATATACAAATGCAAATAGATCTCCTGATAAGGAGACTGCAAGTAACCCAGATGGCTTGACTGGGAAGAATTAATGATCACTACATTGATATGATCCATCCTGATGAGGAGGAGACAACTCTGTGGGGAAAGTTGTCAATGATACACCGGCTCTGAACAACCGCCATTGCCAAAAATAAAATGGACTTTGATATTAGAGAGCCAATATCCTGCTGGAGATGGACTTTTCTCGAACTCTGATGGGGAAGTGGAGACCTCCTGACTTGGCTGAGAACCAGAGGTATGGCACTGCTGAGGGAGCAAACTGCTGGGGAGGAATGACACTCCTTGTACTGCTGGGGATTGCCCCTGTATCAAAGGGAAGTCTCTGCTTGGGGAGGACACCAACTTTCTGTTGCCTTGCTGAGGGAGATTTTAACTTCCATCTCTACTGGGGATGATGGATAATATCAAATGAGAATAACTCTTGTTGCAGATAAAAGCTTTGGTTGTCTCTCGTTGAGAATGAGAGGTAAGAAGGGTCTCATGCTGGGGATGAGAGAATACAATCTCATGTTGGGGATGAGATGGTGATGATACCATTTTTCTCGGGAAGCAACTTTCTCCTTATCGCTCCGCTGGAGAAGAGATGGTCTAATGAGACTTGCTAAGGAATTCTGATCAATGAAGCCTGCTGATGAAACAATTCTTGAAGTGTTGTGCTGACAATGGCTTTGCTTCCAGCCTCTAGGTTGGTAGGTTGCCAACTAACCATGAGTGAACAATGATTCTTTGCAATTTTCAACTCGCCTCAGATTAAGGTCCATCGGAAGAAAATGTCTCAAGAGGATTTTACAGAAAACACGACATATGAAATGCCTCAGTTCCTTCAAACTCTTGGAGAGATTCATCGGATCTCGAAATAACTGTCCCAGACTGCATGGTCTGTGCAAGAATTTTCCTCGCGAGGATTCATGAAAAACCTCATATCACTGTGAGATAGTGTGTCCTAGTATTTTGAACCTTGGGTAGGTGCTTCTGATTAACCGTCTTCGGGATAAAGTAACTTCTAGTGCTCTTGGGGTGACATGCCCCAGTACGAGCCTTGAAGTGATCACCTATGACTGACTGTATTTTGAAGAAAACACCCATACCACTTGTTCTTTAGGAAATTGGATCTCGAAGTAATTGCCCCAGTTTAGTGGATCTTACCACGACTGTTGGGAAAGTCCCTAGTCATTGGAGTTTCTTGGAAAAGTGCACCTCGATAGACTGACCTTCGGAAGTTTCAGACTTCTTCTCAACTTGGCAAGATTAAGCATCAGGACTGAGATTCCATGTGTGAACTTTTGTGATGCCAAACAAATGTATGCAAGCAGAAAATATTTATTCTGAGAATGAAAATTCTAATGCAACACACGTGTTTATTTTGAAGTTTTACTGTAAAAAAGATGTCGCCAACCTTTGTGAGTGAATCACTGGTTAAGATACGACATTGATTTTTTATGAACGAAAGCATGCACATGCAACACCAAAAAAGAACTTTTAGCATAACTCATAGGAGTCGGGAACGCTGTCTCGTGGTAGTACGCTCTCAAAATAACCATGTTTCAGTTAGGACTTTTGAGGGTTATATCGTGGCCTGGTTCACAGTTATAGAAACAAAGGGTATAGGCTCGAAGTTTATTTGTGCCCACCCATCTTCGTGATGTTCTCCATTCCTATGTTCAGCTAACTTTCACAAGTGCTCACCTCTCAAAAAGGGTTTTGTGATGATTAAGGAACCATTTACACTAACGGTTTAAGCACCAATCAGGTTGTCATTTGGAGTCAGTCACCCCTATTGTCTTTTGTGTCTGTGCCACACGAATTTGTTCTTATTTAAGGATCTTTCTTATGTAATCCTTTTTGTCTTTTGCTTTTGCATTATTTTGCTTATCCCTAACTTTTGCCTGGACTGATTCTTGTGAATCTTTAGATTGTGAAATCCAGCGGGATGCCCTAATTTTTGCCTAAGTCACTTGTTTTCAAGTTTCGACTTAGCGGGCTTTTTCATTTCTTTTTTCAATTCTTTTTTTTTGAACAAACCGTATGACACTGCTTGTCTTAATTGCTTTGAAAGGGTCGTGACTGTCTCACTTCTTGGTTGTTTGACGGAAAACCATTGTGATTTCCAGTCTTTGGACCTATTGATTGGGATAACCATTGTGGTTTCTGGTCATTGGACCTCTTGATTTGGTACAACGAAAGGTAATGGATCATTAGATGTGCACTCCTTTATGAAATTTGAACGTTCAGTCAAACTAACTGACGCTTACCCTGCCCCTAGGTTACATGCAAGGGTTTTTTTCATGCGAAAAGAAACTCCTACTTCAAGGCTCAAATGGGTTGGCGAGGGTCTATCTCCCTTATATCTCTGGTGTTTAGGATTTGAAACAATGCATGTACATCGTCAACAAGGTCTTTTTCAAAAGCACACAATTAGAGATTTTCGCGTTATCATTTCGTCATTCTCCCTGATAGAGTTTAAGCACAACAGTTGGTATTGCAATGCACATACACAAAATCATGAGTGAATACGAACAGACTACTTCAAGAAAAACATGTGCATTTATTATGTTTATCATTCAAAAACAAATAAGTTTCATGCATGCATACAAATTTTTAAACAAATAAAGGAAACTACAAATGAAAATGCAGTAAAGAAGCTGAACATTATCGTTATTGAGGAGACTTGATTCCGTCTGGACTTATTGCTTCGGGAGATGCCCTTGCAAACTAGGATGCCAATTTGATGAGGAGATTTCAATATATGGGCAGACTTCCTGGCATGATGACCTTTGAGTCGATCAAAATTTGAACCTTGTGCCTGAACGCATCACAGTTGTCAAATAGTATGCCTAAATGCCCCTAAGTGGTACTTGCATCTCGCATTCCCACCGTGGTTGCCATTATTGAGGAGGCCTGACTCCGTCTAGATTTATTGCTCTCAGAGACTTTCAATAGTCAGCAGTCTGGATGTTCATTCCATTACAGTTTTGTGTCATATTCCCACTTTTACCTGGTGTGAACACAATAGTCTTGGAGTCAATAAAATTCGCGGCCTTGTACTTACCTTTGTCTCTGAAAGACTTGCAATCTTCAATTAAAAGGCCAGGTGCCCCAGAATGGTAATCATACTTGGCATTGAAACCCCAAAGGAAGCTTTGTCGAAGATGATCCTGATGCAACTAGCTCAACTAGTTCGAATTTGAGTAAATGAGGAAACTTGTTGCGCGTAAGACCTCGGAATATGATCAAACTTCTTCTCGAGTTGTTCTAGCCTTTACCCATATACTTTGCTCCTAGGAATCTCTTGGGAAGCTGAAGTTGGATGCTAACAAATGACGTATAGAGGGAAGAGGTTGATAAAGTTAATAGATAAGGTTGCTCGCAAAGATCTTGCACGATCTCCTGCCTATGTATCTCCATTGACCAATGGAGAATCAGAGCAGCGTAGTTCCCCTCACTAGGGATGAAAATAGTTTCGTTCAGAATTTCCATAACCAAGCTCCTCTGAGTCTTCATCTAGTTGACTTCCTGTTTCAGCAGTTTCTGGTTCTAAAATAAAGCTTATACCTCTGCCCAGAATTTCCCCAGTTGGGTCTTCCTTTCGGTTACCTCCGCTCGGAGTTGCTTCAAATATATACCTTGATGATTGTGATTCAAGTTGTCCATTCTGATGAGAAATCAAGTCAGTAAAAGAATCTGTCTCTGAACACCTGTCAAGAATACAAGGATGTATGCAAATGCCATGTTCAGTTATTTCTGAGGAATCTATCTGCTTTGATTCAAGTTTTGACACAGAAAAAGTCCAATGGCATGATTCAGATATGTGATCCTCGAAAATAACTGAACATGTGTGCTAGAATGATATGATGTCATGTATGCAACATGCATGTGATCAATTGTCTGATGCTGGCGTTGAGCAGTGAACCAACTGTCTGTATAGAACCACAATAGCGGCACCATCTTTGTATAGAACCCCATAACTGAGAAACCAATAACTGTAGAACTGGATCACATAATTGAATAGTCACTGATGGTGTTGAAGTTGAACCACGAGCCAAGTTTCTATGGAGAGTCATAATAACAGTCACAATATCAAGGTCGCAATGGTAATCACAGTAACAATTTCTCTGAATAAAAATCCGGATCTCAAAATCAAAGAACCATAGAACACTGAACAATACTGGCAAAGTGGGTATGTTGAAGTTTAGGGTTCCTGCAAACCTGTAAACCCCTCCCAATCTCACGGGTGTGCTACTCGGGTCAACATCACGGACTCTCAAATCCGAATATCAATAATACGTTCACCATTTCCGAGAAATGGCTCATGACCAAATTAGGGAATCGGTTTGGCATTATGTACTACTCAAGAAGGCCTCAGCTGAGTCCAAGGAAACAAGCATCCCTCATAAGTCCTCAGCTTCAAGCACTGAATCAAGAAAAAATAGTACATTCATCCCGAAGGGTACAATACTATCGTTATACAAACATTTTGCCTTAACTGGATTCCTATGAGAGAACCAGGCCATCCTATGTGAGTTCCTAGTGGGCCCTCGGATGCGAGTGGGTTTGCCAACAAATGTGGTCTGCCACTGTCATCACTGGAGAGGGTTTTTTCCACTAAGGTTCTCAATGATCAGTCCCTTGACTGCACATAACTATCAAGGTAGCGTATTAACCCAGAAAGATTCTGGTATCAATACATTCCCGAGAAGGTCGTAAGTCAAGGCGTGGAACTCACAAATACCAACATAGCAAGATGCCATGAAGCCAAAGTGGAACCACTCTAAGTCCTAGGTGCACTCAAGTCGGGTACTTGGCTTATCTCACAGTAACTCCCATCCCGCAGAAAAAATGAAAACCAGCACAGCCAGACAGTCCAGTATAATATGATGCATGGAAAATAAATACTTAAAGCGGTAAATAAATGCTGTAAAGTAAAGCTGTAAAGTAAAAAAACTGTAAATGAAAATAGTAAAGCTAAACTAAAGCACACAACAGCAAACAGATAAACACCCAAAGAAACAAAACCAAACAAGCGCTAGGATTGACTCTACAAGGGAAACCAGAGATTCTGAAGTAGTCCCCAGCGGAGTCGCCAGTTGTCGCTCCCGATATTTTCATCCTAGTTCAAACGCGAAAGTGGTGCGGAAAAGGTAGAGTCGCCAGCCAAGCATTTTTATCCCGAAAGAATGGGAAAGGTAATGCGGCACAAACCTGAGGAAGAAGGAAAGGACAAGGTCCTGTGAACCAAAGATCTGGGTTCGGGAGTCGGTTACGATCTGGGAAGGTATTAGCACCCCAGATCGTCTGTCGTACCCGACGAGATCCACGCTTGCTTGTTTGTTTCAAAGGGTGAGAAATAGGTTGCTGCTGAATAAAACTGCTGACTGGAAGGGGAATGAGAAAGAAAGGGAATTGGAAAAGAAAATGGAAAGAAAAGGGGAAATGTAGGGAAAATAAAGAATGTGCTTGAACGGGCCCTACCCCGCTGCCTACATACCTCATCGGGATAATGAGGATCAGAGTCGACGTAGTTCACATAACTAAGGCGGGAACTATTTGTTTGTGTTTTTTATGCACTGGAACTACATATGTCTATGCTCAGGTGTTGCAGACTCGTTTGGTACGAGTGCGTTTACCGTCTTGCATGCGAGACAAGTCGTCGCGAGTTCGCGTTCAGAGTGAATGAGATGAGAAGAGAAGTTCCCGCAGGATAGTTGCTTATTGTTTGTTTTTGTCTTTTAAGAGTTTTTGTATGAATTTGGCACAAGGAAGTGAATTCAAACTCTTTTCCATGTAATGTGTACTTGCTATTACATTCCAAGATGGAATAATAGAGCAAGCACACCAAGCAAGGAGAATTTATCCAAGACTGGTTTCCTAGGATTAGGGTTTAAGTTCACTAGCTTGTTGAACTTTATTAAGTGTTTTTTGTTGCTTTTGTAAAGAAGTATCTTTTATGTTTTCTTTGTGAAACAACCCCTTGATGAGACTTGTACATCATGCTAGACAAGCTTACACCAATCCAAGATGGAATGAGTGCAAATGCCTCATGGAATAAGGCTATACACAAGGGATCCTTTTATTTATTTGTTAAGTGTTTTTGGATTTTGTTTGAAGATGAGATAGAAGGACTCGAGTTGGAAAAAGGGAAAAACTAAGGGGGACTAAGACACAACCCTAAGTTAGATATCATGTACAAGAAGGAGATCCTAATGGTTTGTGAGGTTTTCTAATCATAAGAAGGAAAAGGAAAAGAAGAAAAGAGAATTAGAAACTAACTTACTTCCTAAGGAAGTTAATTTAGTTCTAAAAAATGGGGAAACCTATACAAGCACAAGCATAATATGCTAAGGCAAACACAATTATAATGCATAAAATATAGGAATGAAGTGAGGCTTACCTCAATCTTCCCCCCTACAAAACAAAGGTTAGCATGACAATGCATATTGAAAGTAAAATCAAAGCATAAAAGCGATTAAGTACCATAAACGTCCTAGAATGGAACTAGGGTTCAAAGTAAGACCTAAGTCTAAAGGTGAAGATACCTAAAGGTTACATGACTTCTAAAGTCAGTAGCTACATGATATAGGTTCCTAAGGATGCTAGGATACCTCACAAGATCAAACTATGTACAAAACGTTCACCTAAATGCAAGTTAAGACTCATGGATGAAGTATGCATGCGTATGGCTTACAAGAATGAATTAATACATGAAATGAACATAAAAGTCAGTAGTGAATGCTTATAAATGAGGATGAATTAATATACAATCATGGATGCAATGGATTAGGCATATGGAGCAATGAGAATAAGATGTGAGAACAAATGAGCAAACATCGCATAAGATCACAAATGATGCAAGTTAAAGATGAATGGCATGTGAATATACATGAAATGATTATGGGTCAGTAGAATACCATGCATAAGATGCAATTATAATGCATGAATAGGCATTTATGATTCCCACATAATTCATGTTAACAATTAGAGGAGAAGAGAAATGAGTTTAGGTTAAAATTAGTTCACATAAGAATGCATTTTAAAACACCAAAACAAATCAAATGAATATGGTTCAAAAAATGACCTATGACTGGAATTAAAGACATAAACATGATCTATAATAAACTCCTAAAATTTACCAAAAAATATCTCAAGCAGATGACATGAATGCCTTCCTATCATTTTGGTTATGGAGCAAATAGACACATGAATCAACCTATGATCTAGGTGACATGGAAAAATAGCAAAAAGGATTTAAAAATTATGAAATTAAATCCCTGGAATTTTGAAGTCATTATCTTACATGGTCTAAAAGTATTTCACAAAATTATGCACCAAAGTGCCAAAACAATTACTTGATGATTGGTATAGCAAGGCATGATCGCCGAAAAACACCTCCACAAAGTGGATCAAAAAAGGGCATCTAAAATTATGAAAAAAATGCCTAATGAGCATCATAATGTCACAAATTCCAATGATTAATCACAAACAAAAAATAGGTCTCACACCTATGGGAAAAAATATTTTCGGTCCCTTATGTCAAAATCCTCCGTTTTGGGACAACTTGTGATCTAAAATCCAAATTAATTATTAAAACCACCCAAATCTGGAATCAAAAAATATGAAAAATTAATTAAGAGGATAAGGATCACTCATGAAGTTTTACAGAAGTTTATCCCACCTAAAACTATTTTTAATAATTGCGACGAAACAGGCAAAAAAGGGGATTTTGAGGGGAAGTGAAAGGAAGCGATCCTAATGGTTCGTAACCTAATCCCTAAGTTTCAAAATCGATACTTATCATCAAAAATCACAAATAAATCCAGTGCCTCAGGTGGGAGGGCTCAATATGCACCTTAAGTTATATGGTCCTAAGCCGCATACAACTATTATGATGCTTAAAAGTCGAAAAATGTCGAAATTACTTACTTGATCAAAGTAACGATTCTTCACGCAAAAGAAATCCAAAAACTCCGTGCAAGGTCTTGAAATCTCCTATGAGCAAAATAAATGTTCATCTTCCATATTCACTTTGCGATGCCTCACCATACTCGAAACCGATCCAATATCGATCAAAAACACTTATGAACACTTACATCATAACTAGTCTTAAACAATTAATTAAAATTAATGCCAAAAATTCTAATTAAAATTACCAATAAATGGATTAAGACTAATCCACAAAAAATAATTAGCAAGACAATTAATTAATGATTTTCTTACAAGAAATCATTGGCAATGAAAAAAGCTAGAAAGAAAGAAAAAATGAAAATAAAAAATATTGATAACCAAGGGAGTATAATAGAAATCAGGGTTCGTGAATAATAAAAAAGGGATTGGCCCAAAGCCCATTTTCCTTTAACCTTGGCGCATAGGGGGTGTAAGGCCACAATTCGTTGGTGCAAATAGCAATTTAATGGGCTTAGAGCCCAAGTTGCGCATAATCAGCATAGGGAGAGTGATACTAGAAAATTGGGATGTATGGATAGCGTTCTAGGGCTTGATGAAAGATAAACCAACCCACTTTAGGTTCCAATATGGAGTATAGAAAACCTAATTTCATCATCTTCTTCAGCAAAACGAAATGACGCTTTTCTCACCCCCTATCACAACGCCACCGGAAAACAAGATAGGCTCCGCCGAAACCCCAATCACACCGACCTCAGACTCATCACTATGTCTCCCTTATTGTTGGCATCGCCATCATCTTCAAACCTCTAACTCCATCATCCTCACTCCATCCAAACGTGTGGCCATGACTTCATCGCACCTCCGTCGTGATCTTGATCCTCTTCTCTCACGAACTGGTCGCCAATCCTCTTATTCTTCTTTGTTCATCATCTTCGGGATTCATACATTCGATGTGTCATCTCCAACGAAGCTTCATCATCCTAACCCTAAATCACGTCGTGAACCATAAGCAAAAAGAACCGCGCGACGGAGGTGAAGCGATGCTCTAGGTATGACCTTCATTTGTTTTTCCTCTTCTTGATTTTGAATCACCCCTGCTTTTATTGTTGCGGTCAAGACGGTGCGTGAACATTTTTGCTGAATCGTTGCAGGTCGATTGGTGATCGATGAAGACGAAGATGGATTTATATTGTTGAAGTTCAATGCTAATACGTTTCTTGCGTTTTCCGCAGGTTCTGTTGTTGAAGATTCTTGAAGAAGATTGAAGATACGCACTGAGGAGTGATTGAAGAAGTGTTGAAGATCCTGGTGTATGAAGCTAGTGATTACAGAAAGTCGCAGAGTCCTTGCGAGGAATATTGAAGAGAATTGTCGTTGATCGTTACAGAAGGTGTGCTAGGATTTCGGATTGAGATTCTGATGGTGGTTCCGATGAATGTGTTGAAGTGATGGTGAAGATGTCAATTGTTGATTGATTACAGGTATCTGAAGATTGAAGATGATGATGCAGAAGATTGGTGATTGAGAAAGAATGAAGGGTTGTGGTTGAAGAAGATTTTAGAAGTTGTTATAAATTGGAGATAAATGAGGTTTAGAGAGATGGAGGTTGTTGATGATTGAAGGACAAGAGTTCAGAGAATGATCCTTAAAAATGATGAAGATTGATGATTTTTTTGTTGAAGACCTTCTGGTGTAACTATTTGTTAGAGAAAAAATGAAGAAAGAAAAAAAAATGTTTCTGTTAGTTTTTTCTTCCGGTGTTATCTGTGAAATCCATAACCGTTATCTCCCCTGCTTCTTTTAAGAAGATCTTCTATCATATCCTTCAGTTCCTTTTGTAACTGAATTATCAATTGTTATCACTGATTTTTTTTTGTAACTTCCTTCTAAGTTCTTTTATTTTTTTGGTTAAGATCATAACTCAATTCTTTCTGTTATATAATCTGTTATCAATTTTTCCCAATTTTTTTGTAATGATTTCTCTTCGACTCATATGATAATTGATTCAGGCCATTGGTCACAAATGCGAAAAACGTTTAGAAAGACATTTGAATATGCCTAGGAGTAGGAGTAGAAATTATGATTAAGAAAAATCACTTCAAAATATTGAACCTTGTCCATAACATGACTTGGGATTTAATTATTAAAAAATGAATACTTATAAATGGGCCTTAGTATTTTTGAAATTAAATGGTCCACCCCTCTTTTATGAATGGACCAAGAAACAAAGCTTTAGAAAGGGAATTAAATAGGAAATTGAAATAGGATAAAAATGGAATTGGTTAAAGAAGGGTTTAACATAGCCTATTGACAATGAAACAAAAACTCGAATATGGTTTGTGATAACTTTTTCCCTTTTGAATGAACTTGAATAAGATACGGACCGCATCGAATCATATGACCAATTTTAACACACTCAATTTAAATTATCCTTCTAATCCAAATTGAGCTTGTATCCTTCTTAATCCTTTGACTTTAATAGCCTCAACGTCAGATCTTGTTGACTTGTACTTTGCACACTCAAGCCATTAGGTGCACAATGATGAAGAAAATTGCACCACCATGGAATAGTCTCTGGAACTGGAGGTGGAGGACGAGTTTGCACAAGATTCTTGGCAATCAATGATGTAAGCAGGTCTGCATACGGCATCGGAATAGGATCAAAACTTGGCTTAGCCCGAGCTTGTTGATTACCACCTTGTTGCACAGAAGGTTGCTGATACTGGGGTTGGTACTTTGGAACTGCTGGCACAGTTGGAGCCACGTTAATCATCGGTGTTACAGAAGCCACATGCTGCGAATGGTGATTCCCACGACTGTGAGGTCTTCTATAACTTTCACGGGATACTGCATTAGTCTCATTTTCTTTCTTTTTCCCAAAGTTGAACCTTCTAGAGCTTGAACCATTACTGTTCTCTTGACTCAACCGTCCCTCACGGACACCTTCTTCTAAACGCATCCCCATACTCACCATTTCAGTGAAATCGGAAGGAGCGCTTGCTATCATCCTCTCATAATAAAAGAACCCAACGTCTTCAAGAAGATCTTCGTCATTTCTTTTTCTTCCAGCGGAGGAACGATCTGGGCCGCCAGCTCACGCCATCTCTGCGCATATTCTTTAAAAGTCTCTTTGTCCTTCTGGGACATAGCACGAAGTAGATCTCTATCTGGAGCCATATCAACGTTGTACTTGTACTGCCTTACAAAAGCTTCTCCCAAATCATTGAAGGTTTTGATTTGGCTATTATCCAAGCTCATATACCACCTCATGGGTGCACCGGTCAAACTGTCCTGGAAATAGTGAATCAACAGCTTATCATTATCAGTCTGAGCAGACATCTTTCTTGCATACATCGTCAGATGGCTCAATGGACAAGTGTTGCCTTTGTACTTATCAAACTCAGGCAGCTTAAATTTGTAAGGAACTTTAACATTAGGGACCAGACAAAGGTCATAAGCATCTTTTCCGAACAAATCCTTATGCTTCAAAGCTCTCATCTCCCTCTGGATCTCAACAAAGCGTCCCTGGAAGTCATCAAGTCTTTCAGCAACTCCAAGGCCTTCACTGGGCTCAGCATGGTAAATCATTTCATCATGGTGCGGAATAGTGTGCACAACAGGCGGTACAGTAGTCACAACTGGAGGAAGAGTAGTCCACACTGGTGGTGGGAGAGTATTAAATGCAGCAGTCTCTGGATGATGAGGAGGACGATATCCAGCAGGAATAAAGTCAACTGGCATGCCCCAAGGTGTGCTAGCAGGCATACGATAGCGAGGAGAAATAACAGTCTCAACAGGAATGGATGCGGTAACAACCTCAGAGATAACAGTATTCTGAATAGGAGAAGGAGGTGGCTGATTCTGAGCAGCCACCAAATTTTCCATCATAGCAGACACTCTTTCCAAGCTTTCCCTCAGATAAGTAACCTCTTCGCGCAGCTCGCGATTCTCTTGTTGTAAAGTTTCCATCACTCTTCTCCGATTAGCTCGAGTATCAAAGCGGTGAGTCAGCTTGACAGGAGAACTGGATGAAGATCAAGAAACAACAATAAGATCCCTGGAGAACACTCAAAAAGCAAGACAAATGCAAGTATGATGCATGCTATGCATATGTAAATGCAAAGATTTCAAAGGACTATAAGTTAACTTGCAATATTCATAAAGAAACATTTTTGAAATACTTTAAAAACACATTCTCATTAAGATCAAAGTGAGGATTACCACTGAATATAACATTCGGACGGAGGAAGGTGTTGTCTTCCCAACTGACCCTTCTCTTTCCTATGAACAGCATGCCAAGAATGAGCAATCCTTTTCTTCATCTCTATATGATCAACACCATTAAGAAAGAAGAAACGGGATAAGGCAAGATTGTTTGGAATATCCTTTAAACAATAGCCGAACTGTCGTCTAGCCAAAATGGGGTTGTAGCTAATTCCCCCACGCGTACCAAGAAGAGGTACATTAGGAAATTCTCCACAACTATCAATAAGAATTCCAGTATCATAATGAGAACTATACCATGTCATGTCCTTATGAGAAAGAGACATCAACCTCTGAGACCATCTTCGATTCTCTCTATTGTCCTTGAAAACATCCGACTTCGGTAGGTGCGAAATAAACCACCTATAAAGAAGAGGCGCACAACATACAATCTCTACGTCACCTTTGGAGGTCCTATAGTGAAAAGCATGATACATATCTCCAAGCAAAGTAGGAACCGGGTTCTTCTTCAAGAAGATCTGAATAGCATTCTCATCCACAATACCATCCAAGTTCGGAAACAAGACAATCCCGTAAATAAGCAAAGCAAGAATAGCCTCAAATGCATCCTTATGACCCAAAGTAAGTGAAGTAGAAGCCTTTCCCATCAAGAACTTAGCATTAATACCACGAACACTCCCCTTTGGAAGAAACTTCCCATTAAGATCAGACTCCTTAAGAAACAGTGCTTTGGCGATGACCTTGATAGTAAGCTCCTTCTCTAAACCGGTGAAAAGAAACTCCTTGTCCAGAATAGGCAAACCTAACCAATGAGAATACTCCTCCAAAGTCGGCACAAGCTGATAATCCGGAAAAGTGAAACAATGGTGCAACGGGTCATAAAACTGAGCTAAAGTAGGGAGAATCCCCTCAGGTACATCAATGTCCAACATATACAAAAGCTTCCCATGACATCTTCGGAACTCTTGGGTATCAACAACCAAAGCTCCTAGATTTCTCAACTCTACAACATTAGGATTCTTGAAAGTGTACTTCTTTGTGTTCCTCCTTTCAAAAGTCAAAGCCATAGACATCTGAAATTTTGCAAAAGTTCCTTATAAGTCCTTTGAAATCTTACGAACAATGCTCATGAATGTATGATGGCATGTATGCAACAAACACAAACAAGATCACACAAGGCACACGGGCTTAGGTTCCGAGTCACGAGCATGAAGTCAAGGTAACAGAACACCAACCCAAACAGGTAAGTACTAAGATTTTGTCTTCATTGTACCTGCAGAAAACCAAAAGGGTGCTAACAGAGGTGCCCGGAGTTAACAACCATCTTTAGAATATCACCGGTACGTTGGATTACTCCCCAACCGATAACATTCTTAAAATAGACCTCGTCCGAGTGTAGTATCGCGTGACAACCGCCTTAGGTTTACACCTAGACAGCTTCCGCACTACGTTCCTAAATTGGCTTAGATGGGTTAAGGGTTCTAAGGTCCTCATTATGATCAGCTCAAGGTCAGAAAATAATGCCACGTACGATTACTCATCATGACATTGATAGTCCAAGAGAGCCTAACCGAGTGGAGATTATCAAATTGATATTGCTTTGGACTACTCCATCACATATCGCTTCGAATATCGCCGTCCTATCATAAGTTTCAACTCAGATCCGGGTTAGAATCTATCTCACACAGAGGATCACCAAAACCGAAACAGAACAACCAAATAACAAACAAATCAAACCAAAGCAGTAAATAAATCAAAGTAGGCTGAATCTGCTTAGAGATTACTCCCCAGCAGAGTCGCCACTTTTCTGTAGCGGTAAAATCGTGAGTGTAAGCTATTGATCAACTTAACTCGATGTACACAGAGTCGCCACCGCGCTTTTGTTTATTTCCGAATGGAAAAAGGGAAAAGAACGAATAAAAACCTAGGAGTCTAAAAGCAAAAGCTAAAAGAAACAAGCAGAGATTGGGTAAGGGGATTGGTTACGAACCGGGAAGGTTTTAGGCACCCGACTCGTCTGTGGTACTCCACGGGAGCCCTTTGAAATATTTATTGCTTTTTGGTCTGAAATTGGTTTGCTTGAAAAAGATGGAAGAGATGAGGAGAAGAATATTTTTTAATGATTTTGTGTTTGATAAGGTTTTAACGCCTTATGCCTACGTACCCACAAAGTGCAATGCGAGATCAAAACCTCGTAGTTCGTGGTACAAAATTTGAAAAGAAATAATGAGTTGAATTGATTTTAGAATGTAGAGATAAGTCGTCATCCTTTAGCGAATAATTACGCTAGAAAAGATGAATCATATCTAAACATGTGAAAAAAGAAAAGGTGCACAAAGGCACAAAAACAATTGAGTGAGTTTTGTGTTTTTTTAAAGTATGTAAGAAAAAATGGTTTTGATATATTTACATGGATTAATATTTGCTTAAGGAAATAAAGTGAAAAGATTAAAATCGCTTGACCTAAATCAAGGTTTGTTTATGAAAGTGTTTGAAGTTTGAAAAACAAGAAGGTTTTTGAAATAGGGAGAAGTTTTGAAAATTAAAGAATGGGGAGGAGATGAAGGGACTAATCCTAATGCTTGAATTAAAAGTTAAGAAAAGAGTTTACCAAACCATAATATGCACAACTCTTCAAAGTTCAGAATTCCATCTTCAAAGGCTAATGAAATAACTTGAGGCCGAGGTTTCTAATCCATTCCAACTTGAGCAAGGGGGAAGATCTTAAAGTCTAAGTCCATTCTCCAAAAAGCTCGGGATAGTAACCATTAGTCCAAAATTAGAAGTCACAAGTCTTTTAAGTGTTCAATCCTTTATTAGTGTTTTGATATCCAAATGGACAAAATAAAAAAAAAGCAACAATATAAACATAAACAAATGATATATGATATAATATGATAAAGCATAATAAAGAGATAAGGGAGCAAGAGATTAAAATAAAAGGATAAGGTGCGAGAGATTAAATTTAAACGGATTATATTCACAATATTATAATATTTACAATATAAAGTGGTATGATGAACTTAATCAAGCACAACCACGAAAAGAAAAATAAGATCGAGGCAATCGGATCCAAGTGGATCTTAATTCGAATCGGGACAACTTTAGGTCTATGTTAAGCAATCGCCGAGTAATTTACGAAGTAATTACCCTACAAATGAGGCCGGCCACCACTAATTAAAGTGGAAAATATTCGTGTTAATACATGTTAGAGAAACGATATAATGGATCGTTCTCCGAAAACATGCCACACTAAAAGAAAAAAGGAAGGTCTAATCTTAATCGAGATTTTCGTTGAATTTCATCGAAAAGCAACCTATCACGATCTCAAAGTATGGAGAATGATCCAAATGATCATTCATCCATAGATTTGAAATAATGAAGATTAAACTTAATCGGAAATCAACAATCCCGAATCGGAGATTGTCATCGACCAAAAGAGAAAAAGATGAAGAACAATGGATCAAAATATAGATCCAAAAAAGAAATAGAAATAATATTTTTAAATCCTTTTCTTAAAATTCCTTTTCTAAAAAAATATTTCTAAAGATATTTTTCTAATTTTTCTTAAAGAATTACTTAATAATATTCTAAGAATATTATTAAAGTAATTCTCTCTTAAAAAACTTTTAGCAAACTAAAATAAAATAAAGAGAAAGAAATTAAACAAGGGGGAGGGGTATAAGAAAACCCGCGGGTTGATAGCAGCAAAACAAATCCGGCCATTAAGGCCCAGAACCATCACATTTCAATTTCTTTAATTTAAAAAAATTAAACAAAATAAATAATAAAAAAAGGAAAAAAGAAACAAGGCAATTAAATCCTCTTCTTCTTCATGAATGCAGAAACAGGGGAGAAGAAACAAATCGCGGCGGAAAAAAAATCTCCTCCTCACCTTCAAGAAAACACTTCTTCTCCTTCTTAATCGCAATCCTTTCTTCTTCTTCTTCCTTGGATTTCTCTTCCTCTCTTTCAATTCGGTTTAGGGATTATAAGAAATTAATTCAAGGAATTGAAGTTGAAGGTTGAAGGTGATTTGAGGGAGATTGAATTGAAGATTTGATTCTGAGGTTTTTCAAATTGCAGGTAAGGTAAGTATTTGAAGAAGGTTATGAAAGTTGGGATTATGAAGCTTGAACAATGGCGGTGAGATTCCGGCAGAGTTTTTGTGGCTATTGAAGCTTGAAATTTAAGAGAGGGAGAGGTTGTTTTTATAGGGGAAGGATGAAGAATGAGGGTTGCGTTTTGAATGCTTTCGTATTGCGTTTAGGGAAGTCACAAAATTCTCGTTTCTGTTTGCGTCAATTTCATTTCACTTTGCGTTTTATGTTGTGTGTTGGTGAATTTGCACTGAGTTTTGATTTGATATTTTTGCGTTTTGTTGAAACAGGTGCGAAATTCGTGTGGCTTACGGCTTAACGGATTGGTGTGGCTTGCATTTTGTTGGCTGCGGATAAGCTGATGAATACGGCTTTGGATGTTTGCTTGCGTTGGGCGAAGGCTGATACGTACAGCTGAGGGCTGTATTGTTTTTGCTTTGAAATGTGGCTTGGAAGGCTGGCAGGAAAAGGCTGCTTGTAAGGGAGTGTGGGGCTTGGTGCTTGAAAGTGTTTCTTGGGAGTTTGGTAGCTGTGCGGCGTACGGTTTTTTGTTTGTGGGCCTTGGCTTTGTGGGGCAAAAGGCTTGTTTTTCCTTGCTGCAGCTTGCGTAGAATATTAGTTTGTGGGAAGCTGCTTGTTTGGAAGCTTGTGCAGCTGAGGTGATGTGGGAATTTGGCTGGAGTATTGTGCTAGCGCGTACGGGATAGGCTGGCATAGCTGATGTGAAGTGTGGTGGGCCAAAGGGCGTGGCAAAGCTGATGTGAAGTTGTGTGCGTGGGGCCTGGGAAAGGCTTGGTCAGCTGAGCTTGTTTGGCTTTGTGAGATGGTTGTTTGCGGGACTACGTGAGGCTTTGGGAGTTGACTGGCTGGCTGAAGGTTGGAAATTGCTTTTGTGAAAATTTGAAGTGTGGGCCAGCTTTGGACTTAAAAAAATAAAAAATGTAATGTAATAAAAAATGAGGATAAGATAAATTGAAAATAAAAATGACTTGATTGGTTTTTATTATATATTTTTTTATATTACTTATTACTCCCTCCGTTTCTTTTTAAGTGTCGTTTTAGCATAAAGCTCTCCAACCAAGATAAATGAATTGTTATAATTTTTTTCCCATTGTACCCTCATTTTAATCCACCATATACTTTCTCTTTCTAAATAAAATTCATTAATATAAGTACTCATTAAATTATTTACTTCAAATAACTAATTCCATAATTTTCTCCACATAACTCTCTCTCTCTCTCTTCCGTTGCATTTTTCAACTACTCCTAAATTTTTGGAATTAATATTGTTTGCTATAGGACATTGGAAGCTATCATTTGAATTTAATTTTTATTGACCAGCCAATACTTTGAATAGGAATGAGAGTTATGTATGGGAATGAGAGTACGTATTAAGAAAGAGAATTTTATGGAAAATGTGGAGTGAGTTATTACATATATTAAGAAAGAAAAATTTATGGAAAATATAAAGTTGAGTTATTTAAATAGTAAGGGTATAATTGACAAATTGTAACATTAAAACATCAAAACGACACTTAAATAGGAACAAAAAAAATCTTCTAAAACGACACTTAAAAATAAACGGAGGGAGTACTAATTAGATATATAAAAAAACATATGAGCCTAAAGAAGAAAAATAGTTGAGTTTATTTAAGGTTTATGAAGAGAAATAAAAAAAAATTGGTTTTGGAAATGGATTAAAAAATGAAACGCTAAAATTGAATTGGTCTTAAAAGAAAAGATAAAGAGAAAATGATATATGGATTAAAAAAATAGACTGATTTAATCGGGAAAAATGGAATGGAAATGGTTATGGAATATTCGGATAATCGGTAGAAAATTGGATATGAAATTGGATATCGACAAATGGATAATGTCTGGATAATATGGTTTGGTAAAAAAAATCGAAAAAAATGGATAATGAAAAATGGTCATAAAAAGGGTATACGGATGGAATTTGGTTTTCAAGCCCACAACAAATCTCGATTTCTCTTGCACAAGCCTCTGATGAAAGTGAACACAGCCAACACAGCCCCACTGATTATTTCACAAAGTAAACCAACTGTCATCTGAAAACTGTCTGATTATGCCCTGATGATTCGAAACCAAATTGAGGAAAATAAATCCTCAGATGAATCGCTAATGAACTGAAGAAACGATGAACTGATAAACACTTGAAGATTCAAACCAAACTTCACACAAATGTTATCTGATAACTGATGACTTTCACACCTAACACCGCTTGAACTTTGAAAACGCATCGTCTGAGGAATAAACTACTGACACACACAACTGGCAATCAACACAATCTTTTGATAGTTTGACCAATATTAGGTCAAACATCCATCTGAAATCAAATTGTGACTGAACAAACGCATCTGAATGAAATTACTGTCTTGTCTTTGAAAAACCTGCAACACAGAGAAGAAGAAGAACACTGCAACATATTTTTGGTATTTTGGTTAGAAGTCAATAAATATAAACAAATATAAAGAAGTAAAAACAATGGTGATCCCCTGTGAAGCATAGACCCTCATCTGAGGAGAAACTCGAAAGTCAGTGCGATCTTGTTTGTATGCAAAATGCAAATGATATGCGAAGAAATCTTAGGGAAAAAATTAGGGTGTTACAGCTGCCCCTATTTAAGTTTCTTCAATCCGGAGATATGATGATTGACATCTTCGTCTCTACAAGATGGGAGAGACTTAAATACAGAATACCCAATTTTTGTCCTAAGAGAACATGATATGATATGAATATGATATGCATACCCAAGATCTCTGTGGGGAAAATAATGACCACCAGAGAAAAGCACAACTTGGGGACACAGAAGAAAATCCCGCTGGGGAAACAACAGACAACCAAAGAGTTACCAGGAAAATAAATCACTGGATAACAGATTCCACTTGGGAAAAGATATGATATATTCAAGGAACAAAATTCGACCAGGGAAAGATAAACATCCTGCCAAGAACTATCAATCGAACAGAGTACTCGAGTCCAGAAATGGAGAAACACTGAGTTGGAAAAGAATCATCAACTACATGTTTACTGGGTAGGAAATATAAGGACTCGACTATCAATTTACTGGATAGGAGCAAAATTCAGAGGGATAACCTCAATTACCTTTTTACTGGGTAAGAAATAATTCTCAACTACCTGATTTACTGGGTAGGAGATATATAAAGGACTCGACTATCGATTTACTGGATAGGAGTATGATCAACTACCTGATTTACTGGGTAGGAAACTCAATCAAATGAAAAAAACTTCTATTACCTTTTTACTGGGTAAGAAGAAAATATCTGATTCTATCACCTTTTTACTGGGTAAGAGGAAAATAACTCGACTACCGGATTTACTGGGCAGGAGTACAAGTAAAAGAACTTGATCAATTTGGTAATATTACCCACTATCGATTACTGATAGCTTAATTCCAAAGTAATATACTCAAGCTGGAGAAAATTTTGCCCGCTATCAAACAGTGATAGCTTAATTCCAAAGCAAAATATCCACAAAAGAGGACCAAAGTTCAATCCAAGAACAAATTGGAAAGAAACGGTCAAACAAAACTCATCTCGAGGAGGAGATATCTCAACTGGGGAAATTCCATCCAGATAATAAACTGGGGAGGAAACTGAATCAATATCTTCCACGAGAAACAAACTCAGTGGGGAATTAGAAAGGATTAACACTTTCTGCTTAATGGTCGACACTCTAAACTTGAGAGGAATACGACACACACACTCTGTGGGGAAAGTCCACACCAAAGAGAAGATAACAATGATAAACGCGAGAATGCAAGCAAACAATATTATGCTTATGCGTATGAATATGCTTATGAATATGCTGACAAAACAGACATAAAGATAAGAAACAGGGTGACATGAACACCACAATAACCAGATACTCGGCTAATCCCAAGGCAACAATGCAGGGAAACATGCTGGAGATTCAACTTAAAATCTGCAGGGGAATATCACAAGCCATCAAAGGAATAAAATCCTGCTACTAGGCTTAAATCATGATGAAACAGCATCTGCTAGGAATATCATCCTGCTGAGGAAAGATAATAATCTGCTAAGGATGGGAATATTCTTGATCAAACTCATACTTCACGAGAAATAACCGTCATACCACTCCTGCTCCACTTGGGGATAGAGTGCAAGACTTGTTAAAAATCACATAGGAACCTGTTGGAAATCAACACATGCAGACCTACTGGGGATCCATATGGGGATATCAGAATTTAATATCATAGCCAAAGTACAGTTACGAGGGATTTTAAATCAGTATCCACCATCGGGTAAAAGAAAACCTCTAAACTGACTGCTATATCAATACTTCTAAATTCAAGGATGCAAACAATCAAGCTGAGGGACAAGAGCTCAGCTGGGGATTCCCAATACTTCTCAATTCAAAGATAACTTGCTGAGGAAAAGATCAACACTCAGCTAGGGATTCTTAAGAACATCCCTTCCAGCAACTCTTCTGGGGAAAACATACAATCTCCATTCATGCTTATTGTTGGGGAACAAAGCATTATTAACATCAACCTGTCAAGACTATCCAAGAACTTCGCATGGATACAATCGAATCAAACCCTGCTTTAGGAGAGACAAGTTACACACATCCAGACTTTACCATTCTTGGAATCACTATTGATATCTTTTCTTTGTTCATATATCAAAAGAAAAATGTTTTTAAAATCTTCAAAGATTAAATTTATTAAATTTGTTTCAAAAACCATCATCATCAATAAATTGAAATTTTGTAAACAGAAACAATATAAAGAATTGCAAGCAATTGGATAAAGGCTCAAATTCATTGATAGAATGGTAGTCAGCAAATGGCATGACTCCATGGATCATTACAAGTTTGAAAAATGGTAAATACATGGAAAAAGGCTACATTGAGATACAATGATCACTATTCTCCCTATCAACTTTGAACTCCACTGTGTCTGAAACTTCAGTCAAGGATGAGTGAATAAGAATCTTTGATGAATAATTCTTCTGAGGGATAGAATCTGAAATCCTCGGTTGCTACAAGTGATCCAGTCTGTCGACGCAGTTACTTGCCATGATCCCTAACTTTTGCCTAGATCGCCCTTTCGGGTTTTCAATCTACCGGGATAATTATTTCTGTTTTTGTCTCTAATTTTTGCCTGGACCGCCCTTTCGGGTTTTCAATCCACTGAGACACTCATTTTTGCCTAAGCCGCCCTTTCGGGTTTTCAACTTAGCGAGCTGTTCTTTTATTTTTTTAGGCGAAGTATTTCTTGACTGCATCCGCATTCACAGGGCGAGTGATCTCCTCACCATCCATAGTTGCAAGAATTAATGAACCGCCAGAGAAGGCTTTCTTAACAACATATGGGCCATCAAAGTTCGGAGTCCACTTGCCCCGAGAATCTTTAAGGAAAGACTGAATCTTTTTGAGCACGAGGTCGCCTTCTCTGAATACACGAGGTTTGACCTTCTTATCAAAAGCTTTCTTCATTCTTTGCTGGTACAAACGACCATGACACAAAGCTGTTATTCTCTTTTCTTCAATCAAATTCAACTGATCAAATCTACTCTGACACCATTCAGCCTCGGTCAACTTGGCTTCCATCAGAACTCTCATTGATGGGATCTCAACTTCGACGGGGAGCACTGCTTCTGTACCATAAACAAGTGAGAAAGGGGTTGCCCCTGTTGAAGTGCAGACAGATGTACGATACCCATGAAAAGCAAAAGGGAGCATCTCATGCCAGTCCTTGTATGTCACAACCATCTTCTGAATGATCTTCTTAATATTCTTGTTCGCAGCTTCAACAGCCCCATTCATCTTCGGTCTATAAGGAGAGGAATTATGGTGTTGAATCTTGAAATCTTCACAAAGCTCTTTCATCATCTTATTGTTCAAGTTCGAACCATTATCAGTAATGATTCTATTCGGAACACCATATCTGCAGATAATATTATTCTTGATAAACCGAACCACAACTTGCTTGGTCACATTAGCATACGATGCCGCTTCAACCCATTTGGTGAAGTAGTCAATTGCCACAAGAATAAAACGATGTCCATTCGAAGCCTTGGGTTCAATCATACCAATCATATCAATTCCCCTCATGGAGAAAGGCCATGGGGAAGAAATCACATTGAGATAAGCTGGTGGCACGTGAATCTTATCAGCATACACTTGACACTTATGGCACTTTTTCACATACTTGCAACAATCAGATTCCATTGTCAGCCAATAGTAACCTGCTCTCAACATCTTTTTAGCCATTGCATGCCCATTGGCATGAGTGCCAAAAGATCCTTCATGAATTTCTTTCATTAACATGTCTGCTTCGTGTCTATCCACGCATCTGAGCAAGACCATTTCAAAATTTCTCTTATAAAGCACATTTCCATTCAGGAAGAAATTGCCTGCTAATCTCCTCAAAGTCCTCTTATCTTTATCAGATGCCCCAAGCGGGTACTCCTGACTCTGGAGAAAACATTTAATATCGTGATACCAAGGCTTGTCATCATGGACCTCTTCAACTGCAAACACAAGAGCTGGTCTTTCAAGTCGCATCACACTGATCATGGGAACATCATTCCACTGATTCACTTTTATCATAGAAGCTATAGTTGCTAAAGCATCTGCCATCTGATTCTCATCACGAGGAACATAATGAAACTCAACTTTGGTGAAGAAAGTTGATATCTTCCTGGAATAATCTCTATAGGGGATCAAGTGGGGTTGATGAGTTACCCACGTACCCTGAATCTGATTAATTACCAAGGCAGGATCTCCATACACATCGAGATGTTTAATCCTCAAATCAATGGCTTCCTCAAGACCCATAATGCAGGCTTTATACTCAGCTTCATTATTGGTACAAGGAAAAGTCAACCTTGCAGCAAAAGGAATATGTGAACCATGGGGAGTAATGATCATTGCCCCAATTCCTCTTCCACGTGCATTCACAGCACCATCAAAAACTAAACCCCATCGAGATCCAGGCTCCGGCCCTTCCTCAATCAAAGGTTCATCACAATCTTTCACTTTCAAAAACATCACATCCTCATCTAGAAAATCAAACTTGATTGGTTGGTAATCATCAATCGGTTGATGTGCCAAATAGTCAGCCAAGATACTACTTTTTATAGCTTTTTGAGTTCGGTACTCGATATCATATTCTGATAATAACATTTGCCAACGAGCAATCCTCCCAGTTAAAGCAGGCTTTTCAAATATATACTTGATTGGATCCATTTTAGAGATCAACCAAGTCGTATGATTCAGCATATACTGGCGAAGACGCTTTGCAGCCCAAGCTAAGGCACAACAAGTTTTTTCAAGCATGGAATACCGAGACTCACAATCAGTGAATTTCTTAATCAAGTAGTAAATTGCATGTTCTTTTCTTCCAGTTTCATCTTGCTGACCAAACACACAACCCATGGAATCTTCCAACACAGTCAAGTACATGATCATCGGTCTACCTTCCACCGGAGGAGACAAAATAGGAGATTCAAGCAGATATTCTTTAATACTTTCAAACGATTTCTGACAATCATCTGTCCAGACACAACCTTTATCTTTTCGAAGCAACTTGAAAATCGGAGCACATGTGGCAGTCATGTGAGAGATAAACCTCGATATATAATTCAATCGGCCCAAGAATCCTCTCACTTGCTTTTCGGTTCTTGGAGCAGGCATTTCCTGAATAGCTTTCACTTTATCAGGATCAACTTCGATGCCTCTTTAGCTGACAATGAAACCTAACAGCTTTCCGGAACGTACACCAAAAGTGCATTTGTTCGGATTCAGACGAAGCTTATACTTCCTTAACCTTTGAAACAACTTCAGCAAATGTTCAACATGATCCTCTTCAATCTTCGACTTAGCGATCATATCATCAACATATACTTTGATTTCTTTATGCATCATATCATGGAAAAGTGTAGTCATAGCTCTTTGGTACGTCGCACCAGCATTCTTCAATCCAAAGGGCATCACTCTGTAACAGAATGTTCCCCATGGTGTAATAAATGTGGTCTTTTCCATGTCCTCGGGTGCCATCTTTATTTGATTATAACCGGAAAATCCGTCCATAAAAGAGAACACATCAAACTTAGCCGTATTATCTACCAACATATCAATGTGTGGCAATGGAAAATCATCTTTCGGACTGGCTTTGTTCAAATCTCTGTAATCAACGCACATTCGGACTTTTCCGTCTTTCTTCGGAATAGGAACGATATTGGCCACCCATTCAGGATAAGTTGACGTCACAAGAAAACTTGCATCAATCTGCTTTTGAACCTCCTCTTTGATTTTTATTGACATGTCTGGATGAGTTCTTCTAAGCTTCTGCTTCACAGGTGGACATTCAGGCTTCAGCGGCAATCTATGCTCCACAATATCAGTATCAAGACCTGGCATATCCTGATAAGACCAAGCAAATACATCAACATATTCTCTGAGAAGTTCTATAATCCTCTTCTTAACATCAGGACCAAGCAATGCTCTAACTTTGACTTCTTTCTTTTCGTCTTCAGAACCCAAGTTGACCATCTCTATTGACTCTCCATGAGGCTGAATAACTTTCTCCTCGTGCTCAAGCAACCGAGAAATTTCATCGGGAATCTCTTCATCATCTTCTTCCTTAGCTTCAAACACAGGGAATTCAAAGTTGGGAGAGGGCATAGGATCATTGTTTTCAATGGGTTTATCATTCAATCTGCACAATGATTTTATTTTTATTTTAGAACATAAACAAAAGTGCAAACATTATGCAGATAAACAATTATTATATTTTGGGTTTTTTATGTTACCATTTTTCAGAATAAAGCAAAAAGGAAAAACACATATGGAAATAATAAAATAACATTTTATTGATGATGATAAAATTTGAAACAAAGCCCGACAAGCATCACTTTCACCTTGGGCAGAGTGAAAGGATTTTTGAAAGAAAATAAAAACAAATTACTTTGAAGAATGAACGATAAAAGGAACATCAACAGCAATCCAGTTCTGGAAAATCTTTCCATGCGTAATGAAGTCAGGCATTTCTTCGTCTTCATCATCATCAATGATGGCAGCAGCGGAATGGTCGTTGATAAATCCAGCACTTCGGAAGCCTTCTTGAATAGTCTTTGGATCTTTGATAACTGCACCTGGCGCAAAGCCGATACCGAAACCTTCCTTGTTGTCGACAGCATCAATAATTCTTCCCCAACCATCAGACTGACCAGCTTCAAGCACTCGCAGAGCATCCTTGAAAGAGGACATGGGCATGGCATTCTTCTTAGCAGCATTATCCATAATAGAAAGAGCTTGAAACGACGTTCCCACCTCTTCCTCGGCATCAATATAGGAGAAAGAAGACAAATTACTCACAAGCATCGCTCTCTCTCTCCTTCAATGGTCACCAGCTTACCCTCTCTCACAAACTTCAACTTCTGATGAAGAGTGGATGTTACAGCTCCTGCCTCGTGGATCCATGGTCTTCCGAGAAGACAACTGTATGCGGGACGTATATCCATTACTTGAAAAGTAATCTTGAATATAAACGATCCAATAAGAATAGGAAGATCCACTTCACCGATCACTGTCTTTTTCGACCCATCAAACGCTTTCACTATAATCCCACTGTGTCTCATGGGAGCACCTTGAAACGCAAGCTTTGACAAAGTCGATTTGGGCATAACATTCAGAGACGAGCCGGTATCAACTAGCACCTTGGACATAGCGTCTTCTTGACAATTTACCGAAATGTGCAAAGCCAAGTTATGATTTCTTCCTTCTTCAGGAAAATCCTTATCACAGAAGCTTAAATTGTTGCATGACGTGATATTTGCCACAATACTATCAAATTGATCAACAGTCACGTCATGGTCAACATAAGCTTGATCCAGAATCTTCTGCAAAGACTTCCTATGAGCCTCAGAACTCATCAAAAGAGACAAAACTGATATCTTCGAGGGAGTCTGCAATAACTGCTCAGTGATGTTGTACTCACTCTTCTTTATCAACTTTAGCACTTCATCTTCACTATTACCAGACTGGCCCGATTGGACAACAGCATCCATAATCTGCTTACTTGCACTTGTATCTTCTGCTCTCCTCGGAGGATCTGAAGCATACACTCTACCACTTCGGGTGACCTTCGTTACATCAGCAATGCTAACCACAGACTTTGGAGTAGGAAGAGGAACTTCCCTACCATTCTCTATCATCGTAGCATTATACCGGTACGGAACAGCTTTATCAGACTCATATGGCATTGGACCAGGTACATTAATCACCAATGGAGTAACAGCAGTCTTGCGACTATCGAAAGAAATAACCACCCTATCAGGAACAGTCCTCTCAGGAAGATTGAACTGAGGCATGATAACATTCACTTCATTCTCATATTCATCTCTCTTTGCTGTCACTTCAATCAGCTTATCGTCCATCATCTTTTGAATATCCCTTTTAACAATCATGCAACCACGAGGATTCACCGAGCAGATACAACATCCAGCATAATCGTGATCAATATCATGATATTCACTCAAGAAAGCATGCATCTCAACCAAATATCATCGAATGTGACGGACTTCATAGATCTTGAACAGACCAGGACAACCATCAACCATATTCACGGACGCATTACCATGCTTCGGCAACGGATTCTTCTGCACATTTGGATTAACATCATTGAAATACAGAACATTGTTCCTCATCAATTTCTGTACTTCAAAATTCAATGGATAACAATTCTCAACATCATGCCCTGGGGCACCTTGATGAAAAGCACAACGAGACTCTGGCTTATACCACCATGGAATAGTCTCTGGAACTGGAGGTGGAGGACGAGTTTGCACAAGATTCTTGGCAATCAATGATGGAAGCAGGTCTGCATACGGCATCGGAATAGGATCAAAACTTGGCTTAGCCCGAGCTTGTTGATTACCACCTTGTTGCACAGAAGGTTGCCGATACCGGGATTGGTACTTTGGAACTGCTGGCACAGTTGGAGCCACGTTAATCATCGGTGTTACAGAAGCCACATGCTGCGAATGGTGATTCCCACGACTGTGAGGTCTTCTATAACTTTCACGGGATACTGCATTAGTCTCATTTTCTTTCTTTTTCCCAAAGTTGAACCTTCTAGAGCTTGAACCATTACTGTTCTCTTGACTCAACCGTCCCTCACGGACACCTTCTTCTAAACGCATCCCCATACTCACCATTTCAGTGAAATCGGAAGGAGCGCTTGCTATCATCCTCTCATAATAAAAAGAACCCAACGTCTTCAAGAAGATCTTCGTCATTTATTTTTCTTCCAGCGGAGGAACGATCTGGGCCGCCAGCTCACGCCATCTCTGCGCATATTCTTTAAAAGTCTCTTTGTCCTTCTGGGACATAGCACGAAGTTGATCTCTATCTGGAGCCATATCAACGTTGTACTTGTACTTCCTCACAAAAGCTTCTCCCAAATCATTGAAGGTTTTGATTTGGCTATTATCCAAGCTCATATACCACCACATGGGTGCACCGGTCAAACTGTCCTGGAAATAGTGAATCAACAGCTTATCATTATCAGTCTGAGCAGACATCTTTCTTGCATACATCGTCAGATGGCTCAATGGACAAGTGTTGCCTTTGTACTTCTCAAACTCAGGCAGCTTAAATTTGTAAGGAACTTTAACATTAGGGACCAGACAAAGGTCATAAGCATCTTTTCCGAACAAATCCTTATGCTTCAAAGCTCTCATCTCCCTCTAGATCTCAACAAAGCGTCCCTGGAAGTCATCAAGTCTTTCAGCAACTCCAGCGCCTTCACTGGGCTCAGCATGGTAAATCATTTCATCATGGTGCGGAATAGTGTGCACAACAGGCGGTACAGTAGTCACAACTGGAGGAAGAGAAGTCCACACTGGTGGTGGGAGAGTATTAAATGCAGCAGTCTCTGGATGATGAGGAGGACGATATCCAGCAGGAATAAAGTCAACTGGCATGGCCCAAGGTCTACTAGCAGGCATACGATAGCGAGGAGAAATAACAGTCTCAACAGGAATGGATGCGGTAACAACCTCAGAGATAACAGTATTCTGAACAGGAGAAGGAGGTGGCTGATTCTGAGCAGCCACCAAATTTTCCATCATAGCAGACACTCTTTCCAAGCTTTCCCTCAGATAAGTAACCTCTTCGCGCAGCTCGCGATTCTCTTGTTGCAAAGTTTCCATCACTCTTCTCCGATTAGCTCGAGTATCAAAGCGGTGAGTCAGCTTGACAGGAGAACTGGATGAAGATCAAGAAACAACAATAAGATCCCTGGAGAACACTCAAAAAGCAAGACAAATGCAAGTATGATGCATGCTATGCATATGTAAATGCAAAGATTTCAAAGGACTATAAGTTAACTTGCAATATTCATAAAGAAACATTTTTGAAATACTTTAAAAACTCATTCTCATTAAGATTAAAGTGAGGATTACCAATGAAGTACAAACATCAATAATCCTAATACATAAGAGCAAGAGTAAACTAAGCCTATGGAATCATATCCGAAGAAATCCTGAATCCTGGCTGATACTTCATGCGAATTCTCTTGATCTCATTCTTGTACCGATCTTCCATATCTTCCTTATCCTTCACCAACTTGTCGACAATGGCTTTCCAAGCACCGGAAGTAGGAGGAATAGTAGATGGAGTACTAGAGGAAAATAAATCCTCTCTCGGCCTCTTCGTGACGCGTCGCTCAAGTAGCTCAATAAGATCATCCTTCTCCTTAAGCTGCTCCTGCATAGTAGTCCTCTCAAGTAACCATTCTTCTTTTTCCCTCTTCATCTTGTCTAACTCTTATTGAAGAACCACCTTCTCATCAACGGGAGGAAGAAAAGCAGACAACGGCAATAGGGGAAACATAGGCTCCTCAGGTGGGTAAGGCATCTTGAGCTTGGAAGCTCTAGATCGAACCCACTGAATATAACATTCGGACGGAGGAAGGTGTTGTCTTCCCAACTGACCCTTCTCTTTCCTATGAACAGCATGCCAAGAATGAGCAATCCTTTTCTTCATCTCTATATGATCAACACCATTAAGAAAGAAGAAACGGGATAAGGCAAGATTGTTTGGAATATCCTTCAAACAATAGCCGAACTGTCGTCTAGCCAAAATGGGGTTGTAGCTAATTCCCCCACGCGTACCAAGAAGAGGTACATTAGGAAATTCTCCACAACTATCAATAAGAATTCCAGTATCATAATGAGAACTATACCATGTCATGTCCTTATGAGAAAGCGACATCAACCTCTAAGACCATCTTCGATTCTCTCTATTGTCCTTGAAAACATCCGACTTCGGTAGGTGCAAAATAAACCACCTATAAAGAAGAGGCGCACAACATACAATCTCTCTGTCACCTTTGGAGGTCCTATAGTGAAAAGCATGATACATATCTCCAAGCAAAGTAGGAATCGGGTTCTTCTTCAAGAAGATCTGAATAGCATTCTCATCCACAATACCATCCAAGTTCGGAAACAAGACAATCCCGTAAATAAGCAAAGCAAGAATAGCCTCAAATGCATCCTTATGACCCAAAGTAAGTGAAGTAGAAGCCTTTCCCATCAAGAACTTAGCATTAATACCACGAACACTCCCCTTTGGAAGAAACTTCCCATTAAGATCAGACTCCTTAAGAAACAGTGCTTTGGCGATGACCTTGATAGTAAGCTCCTTCTCTAAACCGGTGAAAAGAAACTCCTTGTCCAGAATAGGCAAACCTAACCAATGAGAATACTCCTCCAAAGTCGGCACAAGCTGATAATCCGGAAAAGTGAAACAATGGTGCAACAGGTCATAAAACTGAGCTAAAGTAGGGAGAATCCCCTCAGGTACATCAATGTCCAACATATACAAAAGCTTCCCATGACATCTTCGGAACTCTTGGGTATCAACAACCAAAGCTCCTAGATTTCTCAACTCTACAACATTAGGATTCTTGAAAGTGTACTTCTTTGTGTTCCTCCTTTCAAAAGTCAAAGCCATGGACATCTGAAATTTTGCAAAAGTTCCTTATAATTCCTTTGAAATCTTACGAACAATGCTCATGAATGTATGATGGCATGTATGCAACAAACACAAACAAGATCACACAAGGCATACGGGCTTAGGTTCCGAGTCACAAGCATGAAGTCAAGGTAACAGAACACCAACCCAAACAGGTAAGTACTAAGATTTTGCCTTCATTGTACCTGCAGAAAACCAAAAGGGTGCTAACAGAGGTGCTCGGAGTTAACAACCATATTTAGAATATCACCGGTACGTTGGATTACTCCCCAACCGATAACATTCTTAAAATAGACCTCGTCCGAGTGTAGTATCGCGTGACAACCGCCTTAGGTTTACACCCAGACAGCTTCCGCACTACGTTCCTAAATTGGCTTAGATGGGTTAAGGGTTCTAAGGTCCTCAATATGATCAGCTCAAGGTCAGAAAATAATGCCACGTATGATTACTCGTCATGACATTGATAGTCCAAGAGAGCCTAACCGAGTGGAGATTATCAAATTGATATTGCTTTGGACTACTCCATCACATATCGCTTCGAATATCGTCGTCCTATCATAAGTTTCAACTCAGATCCGGGTTAGAATCTATCTCACACAGAGGATCACCAAAACCGAAACAGAACAACCAAATAACAAACAAATCAAACCAAAGCAGTAAATAAATCAAAGTAGGCTGAATCCGCTTAGAGATTACTCCCCAGCAGAGTCGCCACTTTTCTGTAGCGGTAAAATCGTGAGTGTAAGCTATTGATCAACTTACCTCGATGTACACAGAGTCGCCACCGCGCTTTTGTTTATTTCCGAAAGGAAAAAGGGAAAAGAACGAATAAAAACCTAGGAGTCTAAAAGCAAAAGCTAAAAGAAACAAGCAGAGATTAGGTAAGGGGATTGGTTACGAACCGGGAAGGTTTTAGGCACCCGACTCGTCTGTGGTACTCCACGGGAGCCCTTTGAAATATTTATTGCTTTTTGGTCTGAAATTGGTTTGCTTGAAAAAGATGGAAGAGATGAGGAGAAGAATATTTTTTAATGATTTTGTGTTTGATAAGGTTTTAACGCCTTATGCCTACGTACCCACAAAGTGCAATGCGAGATCAAAACCTCGTAGTTCGTGGTACAAAATTTGAAAAGAAACAATGAGTTGAATTGATTTTAGAATGTAGAGATAAGTCGTCATCCTTTAGCGAATAATTCCGCTAGAAAAGATGAATCATATCTAAACATGTGAAAAAAGAAAATGTGCACAAAGGCACAAAAACAATTGAGTGAGTTTTGTGTTTTTTAAAGTATGTAAGAAAAAATGGTTTTGATATATTTACATGGATTAATATTTGCTTAAGGAAATAAAGTGAAAAGATTAAAAATCGCTTGACCTAAATCAAGGTTTGTTTATGAAAGTGTTTGAAGTTTGAAAAACAAGAAGGTTTTTGAAATAGGGAGAAGTTTTGAAAATTAAAGAATGGGGAGGAGATGAAGGGACTAATCCTAATGCTTGAATTAAAAGTTAAGAAAAGAGTTTACCAAACCATAATATGCACAACTCTTCAAAGTTCAGAATTCCATCTTCAAAGGCTAATGAAATAACTTGAGGCCAAGGTTTCTAATCCATTCCAACTTGAGCAAGGGGGAGATCTTAAAGTCTAAGTCCATTCTCCAAAAAGCTCGGGATAGTAACCATTAGTCCAAAATTAGAAGTCACAAGTCTTTTAAGTGTTCAATCCTTTATTAGTGTTTTGATATCCAAATGGACAAAATAAAAAAAAAGCAACAATATAAACATAAACAAATGATATATGATATAATATGATAAAGCATAATAAAGAGATAAGGGAGCAAGAGATTAAAATAAAAGGATAAGGTGCGAGAGATTAAATTTAAACGGATTATATTCACAATATTATAATATTTACAATATAAAGTGGTATGATGAACTTAATCAAGCACAGCCACGAAAAGAAAAATAAGATCGAGGCAATCGGATCCAAGTGGATCTTAATTCGAATCGGGACAACTTTAGGTCTATGTTAAGCAATCGCCGAGTAATTTACGAAGTAATTACCCTACAAATGAGGCTGGCCACCACTAATTAAAGTGGAAAATATTCGTGTTAATCCATGTTAGAGAAACGATATAATGGATCGTTCTCCGAAAATATGCCACACTAAAAGAAAAAAGGAAGGTCTAATCTTAATTGAGATTTTCGTTGAATTTCATCGAAAAGTAACCTATCACGATCTCAAAGTATGGAGAATGATCCAAATGATCATTCATCCATAGATTTGAAATAATGAAGATTAAACTTAATCGGAAATCAACAATCCCGAATCGGAGATTGTCATCGACCAAAAGAGAAAAAGATGAAGAACAATGGATCAAAAAAATAGATCCAAAAAAGAAATAGAAATAATATTTTTAAATCCTTTTCTTAAAATTCCTTTTCTAAAAAAATATTTCTAAAGATATTTTTCTAATTTTTCTTAAAGAATTACTTAATAATATTCTAAGAATATTATTAAAGTAATTCTCTCTTAAAAAACTTTTAGCAAACTAAAATAAAATAAAGAGAAAGAAATTAAACAAGGGGGAGGGGTAAAAGAAAACCCGCGGGTTGATAGCAGCAAAACAAATCCGGCCATTAAGGCCCAGAACCATCACATTTCAATTTCTTTAATTTAAAAAAATTAAACAAAATAAATAATAAAAAAAGGAAAAAAGAAACAAGGCAATTAAATCCTCTTCTTCTTCATGAGCGCAGAAACAGGGGAGAAGAAACAAATCGCGGCGGAAAAAAAATCTCCTCCTCACCTTCATGAAAACACTTCTTCTCCTTCTTAATCGCAATCCTTTCTTCTTCTTCTTCCTTGGATTTCTCTTCCTCTCTTTCAATTCGGTTTAGGGATTATAAGAAATTAATTCAAGGAATTGAAGTTGAAGGTTGAAGGTGATTTGAGGGAGATTGAATTGAAGATTTGGTTCTGAGGTTTTTCGAATTGCGGGTAAGGTAAGTATTTGAAGAAGGTTATGAAAGTTGGGATTATGAAGCTTGAACAATGGCGGTGAGATTCTGGCAGAGTTTTTGTGGCTATTGAAGCTTGAAATTTAAGAGAGGGAAAGGTTGTTTTTATAGGGGAAGGATGAAGAATGAGGGTTGCGTTTTGAATGCTTTCGTATTGCGTTTAGGGAAGTCACGAAATTCTCGTTTCTGTTTGCGTCAATTTCATTTCACTTTGCGTTTTATGTTGTGTGTTGGTGAATTTGCACTGCGTTTTGATTTGATATTTTTGCGTTTTGTTGAAACAGGTGTGAAATTCGTGTGGCTTACGGCTTAACGGATTGGTGTGGCTTGCATTTTGTTGGCTGCGTTTAAGCTGAGTAATACGGCTTTGGATGTTTGCTTGCGCTGGGCGAAGGTTGATACGTACAGCTGAGGGCTGTATTGTTTTTGCTTTGAAATGTGGCTTGGAAGGCTGGCAGGCAAAGGCTGCTTGTAAGGGAGTGTGGGGCTTGGTGCTTGAAAGTGTTTCTTGGGAGTTTGGTAGCTGTGCGACGTACGGTTTTTTGTTTGTGGGCCTTGGCTTTGTGGGGCAAAAGGCTTGTTTTGCCTTGCTGCAGCTTGCGTAGAATATTAGTTTGTGGGAAGCTGCTTGTTTGGAAGCTTGTGCAGCTGAGGTGATGTGGGAATTTGGCTGGAGTATTGTGCTAGCGCGTACGGGATAGGCTGGCATAGCTGATGTGAAATGTGGTGGGCCAAAGGGCGTGGCAAAGCTGATGTGAAGTTGTGTGCGTGGGGCCTGGGAAAGGCTTGGTCAGCTGAGCTTGTTTGGCTTTGTGAGATGGCTGTTTGCGGGACTACGTGAGGCTTTCGGAGTTGACTGGCTGGCTGAAGGTTGGAAATTGCTTTTGTGAAAATTTGAAGTGTGGGCCAGCTTTGGACTTTAAAAAAAAAAATGTAATGTAATAAAAAATAAGGATAAGATAAATTGAAAATAAAAATGACTTGATTGGTTTTTATTATATATTTTTTTATATTACTTATTACTAATTAGATATATAAAAAAAACATATGGGCTTAAAGAAGAAAAATAGGTGAGTTTATTTAAGGTTTATGAAGATAAATAAAAAAAAATTTGGTTTTGGAAATGGATTAAAAAATGAAACGCTAAAATTGAATTGGTCTTAAAAGAAAAGATAAAGAGAAAATGATATATGGATAAAAAAATAGACTGATTTAATCGGGGAAAATGGAATGGAAATGGTTATGGAATATTCGGATAATCGGTAGAAAATTGGATATGAAATTGGATATCGACAAATGGATAATGTCTGGATAATATGGTTTGGTAAAAAAAATCGGAAAAAAATGGATAATGAAAAATGGTCATAAAAAGGGTATATGGATGGAATTTGGTTTTCAAGCCCACAACAAATCTCGATTTCTCTTGCACAAGCCTCTGATGAAAGTGAACACAGCCAACACAGCCCCACTGAATATTTCACAAAGTAAACCAACTGTCATCTGAAAACTGTCTGATTATGCCCTGATGATTCAAAACCAAATTGAGGAAAATAAATCCTCAGATGAATCGCTAATGAACTGAAGAAACGATGAACTGATAAACACTTGAAGATTCAAACCAAACTTCACACAAATGCTATCTGATAACTGATGACTTTCACACCTAACACCGCTTGAACTTTGAAAACGCATCGTCTGAGGAATAAACTACTGACACACACAACTGGCAATCAACATAATCTTTTGATAGTTTGACCAATATTAGGTCAAACATCCATCTGAAATCAAATTGTGACCGAACAAACGCATCTGAATGAAATTACTGTCTTGTCTTTGAAAAACCTGCAACACAGAGAAGAAGAAGAACACTGCAACATATTTTTGGTATTTTGGTTAGAAGTCAATAAATATAAACAAATATAAAGAAGTAAAAACAATGGTGATCCCCTGTGAAGCATAGACCCTCATCTGAGGAGAAACTCGAAAGCCAGTGCGATCTTGTTTGTATGCAAAATGCAAATGATATGCGAAGAAATCTTAGGGCAAAAATTAGGGTGTTACACTTCTTAGACTAAGACCTAAGTCTTATGTACCTTACATGACTTAACTTCTAAGGGCAGTGGCTAACTCATACCAAAGTATTCTAAAGTAATAAGGAGAAACAACTTCAAACTATACCCTAAAATGGTACTAAGCCATTATAGGAGTTAAGGTGAAGTTACATGAAGAAATCAAGTGGTTAAGCATGGTAAACTTGCATGAGGTCAAAGATGAATGTTAAGACCAGGATCTACCACTAAATGGAAGTGTTTAAAGATGTGAAATCAAATGAGAAGAAAGAGATTCAAGTGAAAGAGATTTAAACATAAGATTGAAGGATGAAAGAATGAACATGGATACATGACTTTCAAAGTAAGAAAAATACTTAAAAGAAGAAGTCAAACATGAACTTCTTATAAAAAACCAGGGGTTTGATGAAATATTGAAATGGATTTTCAACTCAAAAGATTAGACACACATGAGTTAGAATGAAATACATTAGGGTTAAGGAACCAAAAAGTTTAATTTTGAAGTTTTAAGACACCACGTGACACTAAAAGGACCACAAAGGCTCATGACTTGAAATGAATACATGAAAATTATTATGGAACACTTATAGGATGTATAAAAATGATATAACATGCTTGACATACTCATAAGGTGGATTTAGAAGTGTGAAGATGTAAGGAGGAGGAAAATTAGGACAAATGAGCATATATGTGACTTATGGACCAAATGACCTACAAATCCAAAACTCAAGGACCTAAAGTGGACCCAAATCAATTAGATACTTATAATAGGACCTAAAAGACTCAAGTTTATGATCTCAAGTGAATGGCATAAATGCCTTACCAAAATGAAAGGAGAAGGAAGTAGAAAAAGGGACCAAAATGTAACTTGTGACTTAAGATACTTGAAAAAGTATCAAATGGCTTTGAAAAATTATGAAAATGGACATATAATATCACAAACCAGAGACAAGCATACCTCTCAAAAATATCTCAAAAATTCACATTTTTACCCACTCAAAAGGATGTTCAAGGAGAATTAGGGTTTACAGTGATTATGTCAAAAGAAAGGGTTCAAAAAGATACTAAACATGACCTAAAAATTATGGAAAAAATATTTTTATGACCTGCAAGGTGTCCTATAGATAGGTAAAAAGGAATGGGACCTATACCTATTTTGGTTTGAAAGAAAGAAATTGGAAAAGGAAAAGTGTTTAGAATGAAGAAAATATGAAAGAAATTAAATGGACATTTAATTCTGGTCAGAAAATAAATGGAAATTAAAAATAAAAATTATAGAAAATTTATGAAATGTTAAGGATGATGTGTGAATTAATTTGGGATTTTTGGAAGTCAATTGGTATTTTTATTGAATCAAAATTGAAATGGTAATGAAAATAGAAATAAAAATAAAAGAACATGCGCAGGGGTGCATATAGTATGGAAAAACAACTGAATTGGACTGGGCCTAATTTCATGGGGGTGGGAATAGTAGCGTTGAGTCCAGGTTTCCTAAATGACAGGCACGTGAGAGGCACCCTTTCATTTATGAGTTGGCTCAATCTGATGCGTTGGATGAGAATGATCCAAGGGTTGCGTTATAAAGATGCAATAAATCTAGGGCACTGTTCAGATGGCTGGAGCTAGTCTACAGTCATCTTCTCCGTCCATATTCCGGTTAGGGAAAGTGCAAACATTCACTAAAACGCAAACTAAAATCATGGAAGGGTTCATCTCATTGAGTAGATCACTAATCTAGCCTTAGAATCCATTTTTCATGCCTGAATAAACCTAATCAAAGCAAAGAAAATCACACCTGAAAACTGCAATTATGCCTCTAGAAGGCCTATCAACTAGCCAGAACCACCATAGCTTCTATCAAGCTCATACCAATGCAAATCAACCAAAATCAATTGAAATCGTGCAAGATAAATTTAGGACAAAAACCTGGAAATGCAGAGGTCAATTGATGAAGAAATCCAGAGATCTTGCTCTCAATTCCTTAGATGCTTGATCTTGAATCCTTGCCAAGTGAAATAAACATTTGATTGATGTGAAATCTTGGAGGAAACTGAAGTTATGCAGTGATGTTGCAGAGGTGGATCCTTTGAGTTTCAAGTTTTTGAATCCATGGATCTTGTGCCAATAAAGATGATGAAGTTGCAATGATGATGAGTGCAATGTTGTGAATTGAAATGACTGAGATCCTTGCCAATTTGCATAGATTGGATCTGGTGAAGTTTGAGAATTTCAGCTGAATTTCACCATGGATTTTGCTCCAATGTTGCCAATGGTGATGAGCAATGAAAGAAGAAGAAGGATGCTGATATGAGATGAAGCTTAATCCTCACACATTGCACTGCAATTTCAGAGAGAGCAGAGCAAAAATGATGAACTTTGGAGTGGAAATAGTGCACAATCCAGAAGAAGCTCCATTAAGCTAGTTCCTTGGATTTTATAGTGATCTTAACTCCCCTAGTTAGCAGTTAGAACCATGGTTAGACCATGGTTAACTGAGTTGATTCAGTTAAAGCTGAGTCAAGTTAGTTAAGTGGAGTGTAAGTTAGTTATGCAAGCTGAAATCCCTAGAACCTTCCATTGCTCGAGTTTAATCACATATGATGTTGAACATGCTTATTATGGTGAGCTGTAGTGAAGTGTGTAACACGGTGGGAGAACTGACTTTAGTTAAATGTTGCGGATAGCAAGAGTCGCCACCGACTTTTATTTTATCCAAAGGAAAGGGCATAAAAGAACAGGAAAGACCTTAAAATATTTTTGGGTTCGGGGGGTAGGTTATGTAAAGGGAAGGTGTTAGCACCCTTTACATCCATGGTTATCCATGGGCTCTTAGTTACTTAGCTCACTTTAAAATGTTTTTGAAATGTGAAGTGTGTGAATAGAAATTTTCTTAAGTATTTTATAATGATCCATGTACGGATATATATAAAACCTTTGTTTTGAAAATTGTTTGAAATGTATGAAGTGTTTGAAATGTTTTTGAAAAGTGAGCAAGTACATAAGAGGAACCTACCCTAAATTAAGTCTTTTCTGTTCTTGAATCCTTTAAATGGTAAGACTAACCCTATTATTAAGGAATAGGTAGTCATTACCTTGGATGTGTGGGACAAGTGAAGGGACATCTGTTATTTAGGCAACTGTGGGGTGTATAAGCAATTCGGAGGGACTTATCATCTTTATTCGAAAGGAACAAGATCATTACGAAGGTAACATTCGAAGGGACTTGATCTTTTTATCTGTTTAGGGACTAGATGATGTGAAATGAGGGACTTTGCTTTATACACCCTACTTGACCTTGTGTTTAGGCAACTTGAGAGGAAACCCTTAAGAAGTGAGATGGCAATCAAAGATCAACTTACGTGTGTGAGTGTACAAGTTCAAATATTTATCTTTTAAATTAATGATCTAAATTCAATTTTTAAATACAAACATTTTTCACTCCCTATTTTACTAACCATAGCATTTAAAATAAATAATAAAAATTGATACTACAAATATTACATAAAGGATACAATTACATAATAATAATAATTAAAATAAATTAAATAAATAAGCAAAATAAGTAATAATAAATAATTGGGTTAGTAATAATAATAATAAAAATAATATATAAATAAATGGGGTTAGTAATAATAAAATAAAATAAATATCATATGAAAATAAATAGAATTAGTAATAAAATAAGAATAAAGAGATTAGCATAATAAATTAAAAGTTCAATTTTAATAAACAATTATTTTTTTTAAGATTTTTAAGAAGAAAAATAAACAATTTATGCTTTCTACTTAATTATTATAAAAAATTTAAATTTATATACATGTTATGAAAATAAGGTTAATTATAATTAAATAAACATATTATTATATTTACAAAATTAAATTAAGAGTTTTAATTATTTTAAGCATAATCTAAAATTATTTACATGCAAGAATAATAATTATAAACAAATTATAAAAATATGCACATAATTAAGATTTATAAATAAATAAATTAAAAGTTATAATATGATTAAATTTTATGTAAAAGAAAATTAGGGTTTGATTATTTTAGAAAAATACGTTAGGATTTACTTATTAATTAAAATATAAACAAGAATTATGAAATTAAAATAAATAGATAAATTAATATTTACCATTAGGGTTCATAGAAAGAATTAGGTTTTATAAAAATATTTTAGGGTTTATGAAAATATTAGAGTTTACATGTTTGAAAAATAAATTAGGATTATACAAAATTATACAATATTAATAATATACAAAAATAAATATTAAATAATTTTTACTAATAAGATTTTTAATTTTGAAAAGATGAGTTTTAAATTATAGAAAAGAAAATAATGTTATTAACATTTTGTTTTATTATTTAGATTTATTTAACAATAATATAAACAAATAAAATAGAAAAAACAAGAAAAATGAAAAAAAAAAAAAAGACTTACCTGGACTGGGATTCGAACCCAGTCCCTGAGCTTTCACCCTCAAGACCAACACACCAACCACTGGGCCACGCACGCGCAGGTGAGAATGAGAGAACTTCATATTGTTTTATTTTAAATCCTGTTGAAAATCATAATAAAACAAACAAAAGCACAAAAAGGGCCTGGGGGGATTCGAACCCAGGACCCTCACACAACAAACAAACACGCTTACCATCCAGCCAGAAGGGTGCAACTGATATACAATCAACATTAATTAATAATATATTAAGTCCTGTGATTAAATGGAAAAATAAGAAAAAAATTGCTGCATCCAAGGATCGAACCAAGGCCTTAAGCAAACCATACGCGCAATCTTTACCACTAGGCTAACCTGCATCAGTTGAAACAAAACAACAAACAATTCTAAAAATATTAAACCCAATTTTGAATCTTCCAGATGGCGCCAAGAACTTCGTCTTCCTCCTCTGGCCTTGCGTTTTTTGCTGCGAATTTCCCTATGAACTTTCCTGCGAATTCAAACACATACAGGACCTGCGAAACTCAACCACCATCAAAACAGTGAAATTGTTTCAAATTAATCAGTGCATTACGATCCCTAGAGTCCATACAACCATTCTATGTCTTTAAAATTTATTTATTTTAGGTCTATCATGGAACCCTAAAAGCTTGGCCGAAACCCTAACAATGGCAATTCCTTATTCCTGCACCAAAAATGAAATCAAATATGCCAGAAACGATCCACATACAACTACAAACAAGAATCAATAACCAAAATTATGTTAGAATGCTTGTATAAATGAAATCGAAAATTTCAATTTTAAGATGAACATGGATTCGGTTTGGGTAATATGCAATGATTTGGATGCTGCAAATGGTTCAAATAGATTCAGTGATGTCCATAGAACATGTATCAACCTTCAAATTGCCTTGATAGAGCCTGAATGATGGAATCCGAATTCAAGTTTTTGGTGATTTTTGTGAAAGTGAAAACTTACTCTTGAGGCAGAAAATTCGTCCCTAATGCATTGTGATGGTTTGCATACTTATAGTTGAGTGAAGCTAGGTCAAAAAATTGGATCATTGTTTGGACTTTTTGATTTTTGGAGATTGAAAAAGATTATGACTTAAATTTCATATATTTTTGAATGAGACATTTCTATTTCAAGACAATCATCATCAATTGTATATCAATTTAATCCAATTCATGTTAATGACCTTCTAGAACCAAAATATATTTTAAATTTTCATATTTGATATTTTATTTAAATTTAAAATGATTTTTAATATAAAAAATCATAATAAATAAAATAAAATTATGAAAATATCAAATAAATTTCGTGCATGATGTCATGGAACACCTTGGGTCACAAAAAGTTCAGCCCATTTGAAAGAATTTGGTTTTAAGACCCTATTTTCTTCATACACCACCCAAAAATTTCCCAACTTTGCAAGGGCACATATCCTTCAATTTTAATGCTATGAGGGTGTTCTTGGACATTTTGGAAATATTAAAGAGTCCTCTAACCAACCCCATTGGTTTCATGTCCATATCATTTACCATTCTCAAGTTATGCCCTTTTGAAGTTGTTGACTTTTTGTTGACTTTTAAAAGGACCTATAATGTCTTAGCTCATACCTTCCAAATGAAGCATTTTTGGGCTTGGCTTGTGAGACACAAAGTTGTAGAGAATTCAATTTCTTTCAAAATTAGCTTTTGATGGAAAATTCTTGATGAAGCATGTTAAAGTTATGGCTGGTCAAAGTTCAGTTGACTTTTCCTGAGGAAACCCTAATTTAGAAACTCCTGATTCTTGATGATCTGAAATCTCCTTGATGAATCATGATCAACCCTTGATAAAATGATGAATTTTACTTCATATACTTGATGTTGGCAAAAAATCATGAAGTTTGACTTTAGTTTGACCACAGTTGACCTCAGTTTGACTTTTCAACTGCTTTGACTGATTTTGACCTATCTGATCATTTGACTGAGCAAACCTTTGAGAAAAGTCTTGAAACTTGTCATGGGGGTTCTTAAACATATATAAGATGTTATGAAACTCACTTGAAGTCTTGGAAGTCCATTTATGGTGAGGTTGATTGTGATACAAGCTGAAGTGGTTTAATCATGTTTGTAGCAAGTATGCAATGGCCTTTAACTCCACGAGGTGATACATTGAGCCTATGGTGGTCATGTGACATAGAGTACCTTGCCTCCTAAGAAATAGATCATAACATAAGGTCTGCATAACTTGAATGGAGTTCAATCAATGCATTGCCTTGCTTCCTGAGAAACAGCTTGCATACCTTGCCCTTTCATAGACTGTTTCTTCCATCTCAAGCCATCATTCCATGAAGTTCTTGGACTCAAATTGAAGGGTATGTTTCACTCAACAAGTTTGTAGTTCAATCAATCATGGAACAAGGCCTCTAAGTACCTTAAGATAGTCATTGAAACTCATGGCATGAAGTGGAATAATTGGCCAGCATATCATTGTCTTGCCCTGTGCCATTTTCCTTTGGTGGATCAATGTGAACCTCACCACTTTGACCTTTCATATGTCCCAAAAATATTGATCAAATGAAAATTTTCCAAAAATGAAAGTCGAAGAAAACATGTCAATGAAAAAATTTAATGTTGTAAAAGTTTTCATTTGAGGTCATCTTGATGAAGAAAAATGACTATACATGTGGCACACCGCCTGTTTGAAAAAAATGTCTGGCAAGTCATGCGCGCATGCTGCAAGGCATGCTTGCCTCTTGCCCTATTTTGCCTTGATTTGTCCAAACTTTGCAAGATCATAACTCACTCAATTTTAATGTTATGGACATGTTCCACCTATGTATTTTAAGCTCAATATGTCCTCTTTCAAACAGCCTTAGTGGAATTTTCAATTGGATTTTATTTTGGGAGAAGGCCTCTCTTGAAGTTAGCTGCAAAATGGCCAAAACTTGCCATTTTTGGAAACCCTAATTTTCCAAAAATGGTAAGTTTTGGTTTTCTTGATTTTTCATGATTCCTCCATCATTTCTTGATCAAATTTGGTCCATGGACTCCTTGTAACCTTAATTTCATGAATTTGACCTCAAAAAGTCAGGAGTTGACTTTTTACTCAGTATGACTGACTTTTCCCCAATTCCTTAATTTTCAAGTAACTGGTCAATTGAAGACCTTCCAAAATGATTCCATGGATGAAATTTCAACCCTAGACACTTAATATAATTTAGAAAACAATGAGACCAAGTTTGAACAAAAATCTCCTTGGGAAGCTCAATTAAACAGAAAGCCTAATTTGGCCCCTTTTTTTGTCAGGAGATGTTGCACTGCTTGAATGTTTGAATAAATTCACTTCTTTCTAGGACTTGTGGCCTCAAATGAAAACTTGTGGGATGTTGTGAACCCTTTGCACAATATTGAGAAGCCATGTTGCCTTTTTATTGCCCTTGGATGACCATAAATCTCTTCAGTCATTGATCATAAGCCTTATGCCTCAACCATGTTGATTATGATGCAATGTTTTATGCCATGATATGGATTTATGTATGCAAGGTGATATGTTATATGCCATGAAAATGGGAGGGAAAATTTTGAGGTATTACAATCCCGATGGACTATGGTTTTTGATGGAGCTTCTAATGTGCTTGGTAATGGTGTTGGTGTTGTGGTTATCTCTCCCGAGGGTTGTTATACACTGTTTACTGCTAGACTTTGTTTTGATTGTACCAACAATATGGCTGAATATGAAGCGTGAATCATGGGTATCAAGGCTTCCATTGAGATGAAAATTCAATTCTTGAATGTATATGGAGATTCAGATTTAGTTGTTAGTCAGATTAAAAGTGAATGGGACACAAAACATCTAAATCCCATTCCTTACAGAGGACATGTTTTGTCTTTGATTCCATATTTTGAAGAGATCACTTTTGAGCATATTCCACGAGAAGAGAATCAATTGGCAGATGCACTAGCTACCATGACATCTATGTTTTAGATCAGTTGGGGTGATGAAGCTCCTAGAGTTACTATTGATCGATTTTCTGAACCTGCATACTGTTATGAGGTTGATACTGAGGGAGTAAAAGAAAATCCTTGGTTCCACGAAGTAAAAAGATATCTCGAAGCTCAGGAGTATCCTGAAGGGGCATCCATCAATGACAAGAAGTTTCTGAGGAGATTTTCTGCCAAGTTGTTCCTGGGTAATAGAATTATGTACAAGGGTAATCATGATTCGACTTTGCTTCGTTGTGTGGATAAGAAGGAAGCAAGAGAAATTATGGAAGACATGCATGATGGGATATTTGGTACTCATTCTAGTGGGAATACAATGGCTAAGAAAATTTTGAGAGCAGGTTATTATTGGTCTACCATGGAAGATGATTGCTATCAGCGCTCTAATACTTGTCATAAGTGTCAGATCTATGCCAATAAAATACATGTGCCTCTAGTTCCATTGAATGTTCTGACTGCTCCTTGGCCTTTTGCCATGTGGGGAATTGATATGATTGGTCAGATCAAACCTACCCCTTCCAATGGACATCGTTTCATTCTTGTTGTTATTTATTACTTTACGAAGTGGGTAGAGGCAGCCTCATTTGCTTCTGTTACCAAGAATGTTATGGCTCGATTCATCAAACATAATCTTATATGTAGGTATGACATCCCCAAAAGGATTATCAGAGACAATGGTACTAATCTGAACAATACTATGATTATTGACCTTTGCACGTAGTTCAAGATTAAGCATCACAATTCTTCTCCATATCGACCGAAAATGAATCGCGCAGTGGAAGCCGCCAACAAGAATATTAAGAAGATCATGCAGAAGATGACAGTGACATACAAAGATCTGCATGAGATGTTACCATTTTATCTTCATGGTTATCGTATCACATTATGTACTTCAACCGGGGAAACCCCATTCTCTCTTGTCTATGGTATGGAAGCAGTTTTACCTATTGAAGTTCAGATCCCTTCCTTGAGAATTATGAAGTTTGCAGACTTAGATGAAGATGAATGGATTCAGACTCGACTCGACCAGATAAACTTGATTGATGAAAAGAGGCTTGTGGTTGTTTGTCATGGTCAAGTGTATCAGAAGCGTATGATCAAAGCCTTTAATAAGAAGGTCAAGCAACAAGTATATCAAGCTAGAGACTTGCTAATCAAGTGTATCATATTACCACATGGTGATCCTAGGGGAAAATGGACTTCCACCTATGAAGGGCCATTTGTAGTCAAAAGGGTATTTTCTGGAGGCGCTATGATGTTTACTACTATGGATGGTGAAGATTTCCTGCAACCTGTGAACGCAAACATAGTCAAAAAATACTACGCATAAAAAAAGACCCGTTAGGTTGACTGGCCTAGAAAAAAATAAGGTCATCCCGACGAATCAAAAGGGTTCGGGAAGAAATTAGGGATATATATATATATATATATATATATATATATATATATATATATATATATATATATATATATATATATATATATATATATATATATATATATATATATATATATAATGTACACCCGGCAAGTTGAAAACCTGAAAAGGCGGCTTGGGCAAAAAAGGGTATCTCGGTGGACTGAAAACCTGAAAGGGCAGTCCAGGAAAAAGTTAGGAATTAAAGCGTATGACTATGTCTCGTTGGATCACCCATGTAACCTCAACTAGTTACGCTACCTATATCAAGTTCAAACAGGTGCAGATCAGTCCAATCGTTTCTCTTCTGACATCAAGAGATGAGATACTTGAAGATAATGGCAATAGCAGAGTTGAAGCTTGATGAGATCACTTACACATAGTTATTTTTCCTTATTTTTGTACTCTTTTAAAATTTCTATGACGAATTCCTCTTACTAGGATTTTCGTCTCTTTGTTCAAACTTTCTTATTTATAGGCCATTTTCTAAATTAATACAATTCTATTTTTGAATTCAGGTTTACTTTTCCCTTTTTACTTAAGCGAAAACGTCTGTTGATTATGTTTGAATGTATGTATGCTTTTGAATATGATTGATGTTTACTAGAAATGCATAAAATACAATAATAGCATTTACTAAGGACGATCGGAGGTAAGAATCCAACTAATCTTCGCCGATTCATCCCCACAGAGTAATCTTTACGGATATATTCTAACAAAATACTCCAAGTAGTCTCTTGTACCTCCAACTCTACGAGATCATCAAGCACGATATCCTCCGAAGAATTGACACTCAGTCGGATAAGTCTCCCAGGGGAATGTTTGTCTATTTTATCCCCAGTCAAGATATTCAGGAATTTAATTCTTTAATAAGAAATGCGGCAAACGGAAAACGGAAGATCCTAGGTATAATATTCCAAAACGAGACGGGAACGAAGTCTTCATATTCCTCAGTAACGAATCGAGATTTATTTTCCCCAGCCAGCAGTTGTTATACAAAGCTACTCATACGCTTCAACTACATAATTCATACATACATCATTTACATCATATCATAGCATACGCATCCATAATGCATACAACATTCTCACTCATATTAAGAACATTATACATGCAAACAATCCTACATAAACTAATCTTTCCTTCTCAGGATAGTTCACAGCCAGATAAACATTACCAACTCCCTGAGACAGTTCAGAGACGATCTACACGAAGATCTAGTTCTAATACTTAGTACAGGATACTTTCCAGAAGCAATTCAGAGATAATTGAAACAAATATTTAATTCTGATGCTTAATTCAAGAAATTGTCCTTGAGATAGTTCAGAGACGATCTACACGATGATCTAGTGTTAATACTTAGTGCATGATACTTTCTAGAAGCAATTCAGAGGTAATCGAAACGAAGATTTATTTTTGATACTTAACTCAAGATATTTTCCAGAGCCAGTTCAGAGACGATCTATACGAAGATCTAGTGTTGATACTTAGTGCAGGGTATCTTTTCCCCCAGAGATAGTTCATAGATGATCTAAACGAAGATCTAGTGCTGATACTTAGTTCGATATATGTTACTGAAAAAATTCAGAGATGGTCGAGACGAAGCTCTAATTCTGATACTTAGTACAATAACAACATTCAAATAAAGTCAAGCGTAGACACATTCTGATACTCCTACCCACAAATACTTTGGATGGAATCTATAAGCCCATCTCCAGTTACTACGAATAGCATCTTTAAGCTCATTCAAGCAATACAATCAACCAACAGTATTATTTTGCGCACCGGCGAGTGCAAAGTTTTTGGCTTAAGTGTTCAATCATCTTCCACCTTCAAGTCACGAATGGCGTACATGCCAATCTAACTCCTCAGGTTTCAGAAAATTGAACATGGGTAACTGTTGTACCCTAAAATTTTCCCTCCCGTATTCAAGACAATATCTCTCAAGAGGTCTCCTGAGGGTCACAAGATTCATAATAGATCAAGAGGATTCAAGGTTTCATCAGACAAAACATCCTCCTAAGCAATGGATCTTGAACTAGGGTTTTGAGTTTCTCAAGGAAAAGTGGACTTCCAAAGCCTCAATTTAACTTCATTGCATCCCATATACCTCAAAGAGTCCTCATGTCAAGTTTCAAGGCTTTTCCTACAAGTTTGGTCAGTCAGATGCTCAAATAATCAAAAATTAGTTAACTTGGTCAAAAGTCAATTGTGGTCAACATAAAGTAAAACTTAAATATTTTTGGAAAACATCAATATTATAAGGTGAAATTCATCATTTGTCAAAGGTTGATCATGATTCATCAAGGAAACCTCGGAATCATCAAGAATCAAGAGTTACTAAATTAGGGTTGTGTAAGAAAAGTCAACTGAACTTTGATCAGCCATAACTTTCACATACTTCATTAAAAACTTCCCATCCAAAACTCATTTTGAAGGAAATTCAATTATCTACAACTTTATGTCTCACAAGCCAAGTCCAAAAATGCTTCAGTTGAAAGATATGAGCCTAGACATTACAGGTCCTCTTTGAAAGTCAACAAAAAGTCAACTTCTTCCAAAGCTCGTAATTTAAAAATGCAAAATGATATGGACATGGGACCAAAAGGAGAAGTTAGAGTACAATCTAATCTTTCTAAAAAGTCATAGAACACCTTCATGAGGTAAAAATTGAGGGAATTACGCATTGTCAAAGTTGGGAAATTTTGGGGAGGTGTATGAAGTAAAAAGGGCCATAATTAAAGATTTCTTCAAATGGGCCTATGATATTTCAACCCAAACTTAAACATAAGTTCATTCACGGCCCAATGACAATATTTTCTGATTTTTATTATTTATTTTATATTTGATTTGATTTTAATCATTTAAAATCATTTTTAATTAAAATAAATCAAAAGAAATCAAATATTTGATGATTATATTGATTGATCCATTCCAAATTCGTGCAAGACTAATATAGCATGTTTACATTTGATTTTTGGACAAATTTGGCAAGATAATTCCTTCATTCAAAAGTAACACAAATCCATCTTCTAAAAGCCTAAAATCTTGACCTAATGACACCACTATATATACATAACAATAACACAAGGATTGGGGGACGAAAAAATTCGGAAAATATAGCACTTTCAAACTTAAAAAAAAATCAAGAAAAATTGAAATTCGGTTTTGTGGTTTCAAGCTGTTTGCAGGTGATTTGAAGGTGGTAAATTAATCTTTGAGACTCTCTAAACTTATCCCAATCATCATAACCATCAAACTCATGCTCCATTGCCATATATAAACCCACTTGTTCTTGTTTTTACATTTTTTTATTCTCATTCATTTACTTGTTATAAACTAAATTTAACAATTGATTTGTGTTTGTTATGATGCAATGATGCTTTCTGGACTATTTGTGTGAAGTTCCATGGTCGGAATCGAGTAGTGTCATTGTTAGGGTTTTAAGCTCGAATTTGGGGCTTTATGATATAGGCTATTTAAAAAATTTTGAATGACATGTTTGGATTGTATAGATTATAGGAAGTCTTTTGGTGTTCTTAATTTGATCTAACCATGCGTGTTGGTGATGTTTAAGAAAAACACAGGATTTCCTACAAAAAAAATTCGCAGCAAAGCTTGTAGCAATTTTCGCAGGAAAATCTGCAGGTCATGAGCTTGAAGATGATGAATGGCGCGGGTTTAGAAATTTGAATATTTATTTGTTTTTATAATGTATTTGTTTTGTGTTATTGATACCTGAATGCAGGTAGCCTGGTGACGAGTAGAACGCGCATATGAACATGAGGGCCTGAGATCGAATCCAGCCTCCAGCTTTTTGTTATAACCTATTTGTTTTTATGGTTTTATTATATAATTGTTGATGTCGTTTACTAACCACAACGCATGTGCAGCCCAATGGATGGAGAAGGTAGCTTGAAGGGCAAGGGTACGGGTTCAAACCCTAGCTCCCTCATTTTGTGCAAACTTGGTTATTATTTCCTATTTTCCTTTATTGAATTATTTTCTAATTAACCAATTAATTAAATAATAATCTTAATCAATTTAATTACCTTCGCTAATTTTTTTCTGTAAATAAATCTCATAACACTTTTTTTTCATTTTCATTTAATTATTTTCTCTAAAAAAAATTAGGTTTTCTTTTAATATAAGTTAAATTTTCATAGCTAACTACCTTGATTTTTTGCCTCAAACCCTAACCGTAAATTTTTTCTTAATCCCTAAATTTTTCATTAAACCTTAAACCTAAAATTTTCAAACCATTTTTAAAAAAAAACTTAAACTTCAATTTTTCATAAAAAACATAATTTCTTTCCTTTTAGTTTAATTGCTTTATTTATCTTTTTAGGAAATTGTACAGGTTGTAATATTTTTGTAATTTATTTATTTCTCGCCTTATTATGTAATTGTTTCCTTTATGTAATAGTTTAGGTTTTCTTTTTCGCTTCGATTATTGTGTAACTGCCCCAAAGTCATATAATAGTGTAGGAATTTTTAAATTCTGCCTTTAAATTTCTGCAAATTAAATTGCATGGTTAATAATTTAGAGAGTGCAAATGAATGGAAAAATTAATTGGACTTAGATAATTAATTACAAGATAAATATTTGAAAATAACATTCACATACGTAAGTCGATCGTTCTACAATCGCCATCTGCACCTCCTAGGGTTTCCCCTCTTGTTTGCATTAATAAATGGTCAGGCCCCTCGAACGTGGGGGTGTCTTAAAGAAATATCCCTTCAAACAAATATCATCATAGTCCCTTCAAGATTAAAAGATCATAGTCCCTTCGAAGTTGCTTACGAAATAATGATCTTGTCCCTCGATGACCCTACGGAAAAAGTGATGATCGTCCCTTCGAATTGCTAAGACACCCTACATGTTGCCTTCTATGACCATATGACGACCCTACGCCCGTTCCTTATCATATCCAAGGTAATGACTACTTACTCCATAATAGTAAGGACAATCTCACTCTTGAAAGGAAATAGAAAAACATGAAAGACCAACTTAGGGTAGGTAGCACTTAATTACTTGCTCACTCTTTCAAAACTCTTTTCACACCCCACTTTTAAAACATTTTCAAACTAAATGTTTTGCATACATCCATACGAGGATCATTACAAACTTCTGAAAATCTTTTCTAAACACACACTACACATTTTTTCAAACAAGTTAAAGTGAGCTAAGTAACTAAGAGCCCATGGATAACCATGGATACAAAGGGTGTTAATACCTTCCCTTTGTATAACCTACCCCCCGAACTCAAATTTTTTTATGGTCTTTCCTGTTCTTTTATACCCTTTTCTAAATTGGATAAAATAAAAGTTGGTGGTGACTCTTTCTATCCGCACATGTTTTTGTCAAACAAAAACAACCAAGTAAGTTCTTCCACCGTGTTACAGACATCTTGAAGGAATAACATGTTTTACCAAAATTTTTGTGAACCATAGAACTAACACTAATCATCTTTGTCAGTATCATGTTTGTGCATTACCATTCCCACATTTTAAATTTCTAATTAAACATTACTTTCTAACCAGTGATTCATTAACTATACACCATAATATCTTATCAACGTTGATTTTAATTTAAAAACATGTATGAGCATAGCATTAGAATTACCATTTTGAAGGAAAATTTTATTTGTATGTCAACACATAGCATCAAGGAAGTTCTAACAATGAGTAATCAACATGGAATTTGATCATTTGTAAAGGATCCAATCTAAGGAACCCCCATCAGGACTCAATTGAATATAGTTAAATTTCCGAAAGACATTATTGGTTAGGGAAAAATTCCTTCAAATCTCATTCAATATGGGGTAGTCTACTACAAGGCTCGATCAAAATAAATTGCTCCAATAAATGGTTCATCAGGGGAAAACAATTCCAAAAGTCGGTTAGTAGAGGACGAATATCTTCAAGGCTCATACTGGGGAAAACCACCTTAAAATCACAGTGAATCTTACCCTTAAAGATCGGACAATATGATGTAAACTATTTCAAGAACCGATTAATCAGGGGAAAACCGCTTCAAGGTTTAGAATATTGGGGCAAGTTGTCACAAGGTCATCTTATGGTAAGACTTCTTCAAAACTCACATTGATGTGAATCTCTTCAAAGACACAATAGACTAGGGAAATATAGCTACATAGAGGAAAGTCTTCTCCATAATTTCTAGCTACTCAAGCAAACTCGACATTACATCAGCAACCGTTGAATTCAAAATGAGTGTTGGGAGATCACAACATCCTAACACCTTTTGACAAGAAGCCTTGCTACAAAAAAACACTTCTTAGTCTTAACTGCCTATTACCCTCCACATGGGCATTTTTTTAAAGATTCAAGTCATCAGATAAAACATCATCATGCCACAATCATGTTGCATCGATCTAGCATTAAATCATGCATATAATCTCATTCATATTCCCAAAGTAGGAAGCATGAAAAGTGAAAAGCCCAATCTTCTGTGGAACCTCACAAAAATGAAATCTCGCTTGGCACCTTACAAAAGCCCAACATTTCTTCACGCATATCATAAATGCAATCTCCTTTAGAAACACTTCATGCACCATATCTCATGCACAGATCATCGCATTTCATGCATAAAAATAAATATCGTTCATATTATCATGCATAGCACGAGTTATGTATGATGCTCATCCTCTTCCCTAAAGACTGTATGTCATTGGCGTTATAGTTCTTAAGTCCAAAAATAAAAACATTGTTTGGCACCCGTAAAGACCGGTACTTATCTAGCTAAGATTAAAATGCTTTTCTTCTTTAGAATATAATGCTCACTTGAAACTCATTCAAGTTCAAATCCATTTCTTGTCTAGTAATAAATTAAAGTCCAATTATTGTCTGGTAGTAAAATCCAGACCTCGTGTGGTAATCAATTCAGTCGAGTTATGGTCTGGAAGTATCTAGTTCTTGTATAGTAATCAGTTAAAGTCCAGTTCTTATCTTGCACTCAAATTCAGTTCTTGTCTGGTAATTAGTTAAATTCGAGTTCTCGTTTCACAATATAATTATCTTTCAAAGTCCAACTTTTCTTAACGCGCACATCTTAAAAGCTTAACCTCACTTTACTTTCTTTCAACAAAAGAAAGTAAGCTTTGTTTGACATATTTACTTTAAAGTCCAATTTCAATTAGTGCACATCCATTAATCCAATACATGCATTGATAGATCATTACATTTCATGCATATCTAATCCATATATGTGGTGTACTATGTCAGATAACCAAAGGCATGTCATGCATCATCAAATGCATCAGCATAAAGCATACATGTGTATCATAAGCCAGGAATCTATGACTTCTCATGGGAGCCCAAATTAATCCTGAGTTAATACAATTGCACTTTCCTAATTAGACTTCTTATCTCAGCAGAAATGCTTATTGGTTTCCCCTAGTAGGTAGCTTCCCATCGCAAAGTCTCTTTGAAAGTCTTCCCCAACAAGTTTCTCCCCAATGAGTCCTCTCTATAAATCTTTCCCAATGGATAATCATCTAAAACAATCCATACTAACTTGTGAGTGGGTGTTGAACTTTCATATCCCTAGAGAACCTCCTTTGTCTTGATCTAAGAATCAATCTTCGAATTGACCAGATATTATCCTTTTCATCTAAGTATCGAGCCTCGGGTCGACTAAGATATTTTCCCATTTGAGCTAAGCATCATCTTTTGAGTTGACAACGATCTTATCTTACGCAATCTAAGCATCGGCCCTTGGGTTGGTGCCAGCCTTATCCTTTTTAATATAAGTATTAATCTTCAAATTGAGGATGACTTATCTTTTTCCTAAGCATTGACCTTCAAGTCTACGATCTTATCATTTGCGATCTAAGCACTAACCCTTGGGTTGGCGGCGATCTGTATTGCCTTGATCTAAGCATAAATTTTCGAATTGACGATGATCCTTTTATGTTTGATCTAAGAATCAACTCTTGAGGTGGAGACAATCTTATCCTTTTTTATCTAACCACCAAACGTTGGTTGGCAAAGATCACCCTTTGCTCGTTCTAAGAAATAACTTTCAGGTTAACGTAGATATTTTCCCCTTGATATAAGCATCAACTCTCGAGTTGACGAAGATATTTTCCTCTTCGATCTAAGAACTGACCTTCGAATTAACGATGCTTATATCCTGTGCAATTTAAGCACCGACCCTTGGTTTGGCGATAATTTGTCTTGCCTTGATCTAAGCATCAATCTTTAGATTGACAACAATCATTTCTTGTTTGATATAAGCATTCACTCTTGAGTTGACTATGATCATATCCTTTTTTATCTAAGAACTGACCTTTGATTGGCGAAGACCACCCTTTGTTTATCCAAGCATCAATCTTCATATTGACGATGATCTTTTCTTGTTTATCATTGATGTAAGCATCAATCTTCAGATTGACGATAATATTTTCCCGTTTGATCTAAGCATCGACTTATGAGTTGATTATGATATTTTTCCGCTTGATCGAAGCATTGACTTATGAGTTAATGATGGTCTTTTTTCGTTTGATCTAAGCATCGACCTTCAGAGTGACGACGATCTTTTTTTCCGTTTGATCTAAGCATCGACCTTAAGGATGATGAAGATCTTTTTCCATTTGATTGAAGCATTGACCTTCAGGTTGACGACAATTTTTTCTAGTTTGATCTAAGCATTAAATCTCAAATTGACGACAATCTTGTGTCCTGATCTAGATGTCTTCTTATTCCTTCCATATTTATTTTCATCCCTCGATGGACAAAATTGTGGTACTTATATATTAATTATCTTCCATCATGAGAATATGAAGATTGACGTTCTTCATTTTTTTCAGATTAAAGATAATTAAATAGGGACAGTTGTCACATCCTAAATTTTACCAGCATTTTACTAGTTTACTTTTTTGGGTGTACGAAAAGTATTTGCATTTGTTTTCATTTTTAGGCCCAATTTAAAATAAAAACAACATATAAAAAATAGGAATTATTATTTATTCATGTTTTTGCTAAAAAGGTAAAAAAAATTAATAAAAATGGTTGTCTCTAAACAAGCAGGGTCGGAGAGTCTAGAGTCATGGCCCTAGAACCTATAGAACTTTGAATGGGCTGATTGAGTAAGGAGATTCAACAGGAAAATATTATCCTTAAAATACGTCCAACTATCGATGTAGAAATTGAATATTTTGTTGGTCAGGCATAGAGAAACGAAATCAGTCCCTAGCCATGTCCCCATTTTGTCAAAGTACGGGAGATAGTGAAAACGTGAAAGAGGTTTATTGAGGCATAATCCTTTTTACAATAGTACTCATATCAAAGTTGAAACATATTAATGATAGCCCAAACCACTAGGATCAATTGAGAAGGGGAAATTTGTAGGTTCTCAAACACCCATTTCTCAAGGTTGATGAATGGTAGTCTCAAATTCAATTTGTAAAACTTACATTTATAGATAAGAATGGAGCACCCTTTGAATGCACTGCAGATTATTTAGTTACTATCAACTATGGAGACATGTCAATCGAATGACGAAACCACATCTGCATAAGCACTTTTAACACTAGTCGCACTATCAAAGATATAAATTGTTGGAAGAAGTTTTGGATCTACCCGATGATATTAATCAGCGTCGGTCAGGTCCACCGAATTCTCACGACACACCATATATGTCTGGCTTTCATGAAAAATAAATTTTGGTTAGGATTAGTAGCAAGATTTTAAAAATTAGTGTAACCCTAATTTATGTATAGATAAGGCCTTTTTTATTCAACACCCAAATGGATTGGATAGAACGACGAGTCTGATGCTCCTCTTGGGCGGCTAGAGCGACACCTAGATTCGAATAAACTTAGGATAAGGAGGCATATGAGCAGTGACATCACTCATGTCAGGATCACTGTCATCCTCCAAAGAATCTTAACTAGACCCGAGACTATCATTGATTCTGTTTGGATCATGGATGTGCTTATTAACATCTAAATATTAGCATGAAAATGTCTAACATATATGTGTTTATGACCTCATTTGATGATGAGGATTCACCGCCGTCAGAGTCACTTTTATATTCGAATGTATGCTCCTTAAGTTGGTCATTACAAGAGAATGAGGGAGGTACAAAGTGTGAATAAGGAGATAAAAGGATAACTAAGAAAAGAAAAAATGGGTCAGGAAAGCATAAACAAACTGGGAAGCTCGAAGAACACAGTGATGCAAGAGACACAAGACACAAATCAAGCAAGACGACAAGGAGGCCAAAGGTCACCACATTTTGCAAGAAAAAATAAGTTCACAAAATAACAGTGAAGTTCATGGGGGCAATGGGAACATAAAGTTTGTTTGAATATCAAGTCATCTTCATATAGTGGAGCAAGCCAAATCAACCAAGGATCTAGATTATAGAAAAATGGGTAGATGAAAAATAACGGTCAAATCTTACCTTAGAAATACAACGACACTTAAATGTACTAGAGAAATTTAGAGAAAGTGTCATGCCTTAGCTTGTGAATTTAGGGCCACATGTACAGAAATCCTACGAAACGATGCAGTGAAGGGATTGACATTTAATGTGCTTGTCTCCCACTTTCTTTGCTACTTATTCCTAGAATTTTCCATTGTTATTTATGATCAATTCGATATTATACGGTCGACACGAATTTAAAAAGAATTCTCTCCCAATAAATCAAGATGGACAACTATTCTAGACCGACTAAAGGACTAGTAAAGGAAGGCTCATTCACAATTCTCGATGTCTACTTGACTTAGACGTATATATCCACATACCTAAGACTTAAGGTACACACATTTAACTAGAGACTTTCACCATAGTATTACGAGACCACCACCTCAATCTATACATAATTTTAGTTTTAAAACATAACACCTCAAGTCAAAATGGTTTATTAAAATCATTGTTGGTAAGAATAAACCAATAATCTCTCTCTGCGGCAGATAGATATGGTAGAAATGAATGTCTTAAAATTGTTATATAGAAAATAATTGATTTTAAAATTATTTATATCATTAAAGATGATACTAAGTTGAGTTGAGTACTAGATTGCTCTTTCTAAAAAGCAACTCAACAACTATGTCACTGAAAAATATTCTTCTTTTTGTTTTTATAATTTTCTATATAGATAGTTTCTATTTTAAGAGTACATCCCACACTTATAAAATATTAAGATTCGAATTATAATGCATGTATTAACAAATTGAGATGATATTTCCAAATATCATAAGCCTTCCAAATTAATAACTTATATGTGTGTCTTTGTCTCCATTACTATCTTTATATCCTATCTTATAGTATACTTTATAGACCAGCATTTTGGTTGAGAATATTACATATACATATCCCATGGCCAGAAAAATGAAAAGTATATATAACTTCATGTTTTTAGTACCCTACTAATAGGTGCATCTTAAGGTTAGACACTTGACTTTTTGGTTAATAAAGTTTTATTATTTTTACTATGTGGTTTGATAATTATATTTAATGTAAAAGATGAAAATTTTGCTTGATAAGTTTGTTTGGTTTTTCATCTATGTATATGCTCTATAAATGGACAAAACATAGTAGAGACCAAGTGCACCCTAGTCTGTCATGTTACTTGGATAGAAACCAACATCCCATCTTTTGTGCATTTCCAACAAAGGAACATGGTCATGGAGTGTATAAGCTAAATACAATGCATTGTAAATTGAATTTAATATTGTAAGAAAAAAATTAATACTTAATGTGTATAATTATATGATTTAAATGTTATATTAAAGGAGTTAGATTCTCCCGGTATGATAAATTGAAAGTTGAATTTTAATTTAGAGATGTTTTTATTTAGTTGGATATCTTAGTTAGAATTTCGTATCTATAATGAATAGAATTATCAGGAAAGTAAAACCAGCTTTTGTTTTAAATTTAAAGTTTTTAATAACCAAAATGAATTTCAGTTTTGAATTAAAGAAAAAATTTAAAAATATAAAATAAATATTAATTCAAACAATTTATATAGTTATTATGCAAAATCATAAAAATAATACAAATAAATAATTTATATTTTCGGTAGTAATTTAAATAATTGTAGTTAAAAATAATGGTTGTCGTGTAAAAATGGGATGCTTGCTATTAGAGTGGTAATAGTTGGTGGTAGTTAGAGTGATGAATGATGGGGATGCTCTTGTTTACGGTGGTCGTAGTGGTGGTTATAATGATAGCCAATGGTGTTGATTATTAATCAGACCGATGATTGATGATGGTTATATTGGCGGTTGATGAGGTGGACGATTATCGGTGTGGTAGTTGATGAGTTAACAAGGTGGTTGGTGATGGACATAAGTGGTTGGATGTTGATTAAAGTGGTGGTTGGTGGTAGTCAAATTAGAGATCATAAGTGGATAAAGTAGAGATAAAAAGTGAGGGTTAACGGTGGTCATAGTGGCGGTCGAAGTAACACCCTATTTCCCCAACTAGGTATTTAATAAATTAATTTAATATAATTCAATAAATATAGTGTCACACATGTTTCACCATAGCATAAAAGAATCACAAATAAAACTTTCAGAAATAAGCAGCAAAAAACCAATAAATTTAACATATAATCCTCAACGACAATAAATGAGAAAGTGGTTTGACAACCTTCAATTGAAATAAGACATATGCAACAAAAGAAAGCGTAGCACAACTCGTTCTCAAGTGTTACATATATGAGCAACTCCACAAAGACTCAAACGATAAATAACAAAAGAGGCACAACGCCATCCTCTAGCACCAAGCATTTACTCTTGTACTTGATCGTCTCTACCTCATATGAGCACAAACGCAACAACAAACAGAAAAGGTGAGAATACGCTCAAATAATTAACGATGCAAAAGATAACGAGGGTGGTAACACATATCTTAATCAACAACATACAACTATTGCACAACAACACCACGTATTCATCTATCACCCACACACCATCAATTCATAATCCACAAACATCATTTATCATGACAATATTAATAATCAATAACAATACAGGTATGTATCCAATATGACATCACCTTAACACTTTATGCACATGTCGTGCCGACTCATTTGAACATCAAAGGTTTGTTATGGATATTTCCCAACTCACTCTCGGTCACACCGATAGACTAGAGCACACCAAAATCGTTATTGATCATCACCATAGAAATAACAGCGCTTTTGATTCCACTTACTGAAATCAGTTACTCGCTCTTGATCCCATCACCGGACCAAAGCACATCATTGAACCGAAGTCCGTACACCATGAATGCATGATAGATGTACAACTCACAACATAACATTGGTTCACTATAAAACATGAATATTCTCCAAATAAGGTCACCAATGAAACACATCATATTCATGCTTAATTATGACTCTCCATTGCATAACTTTATAAGCACAACAACAACACACATATTAATACACTCATAAGTAAAACACCTCACACATATTTGCATGTACATTTTTGATCTCCAAAACCTTATTATAAGGTATAGTTACACGTTAGTTATCTAACGCTTTGAACCACGACTCAAACGGAGTTACAAAACTCAAGTTATGGTTAAAACAACAAGTGGGCAATTCTATTACACTGGGGAACCAATCTATTGTTCCCACTCCTTGTTTCACTAATTTTTATTTTCACATTTCAAAGAGGACTGGTCGATTACACTGAATAACAAATTAATTTCCCTATATCTTTGCCAAAAATCTCAATTTTAAAAGGAACCAATCAATTACTTGCTTGAACCAACTGATTGGTCTAAGTTTTCTGTCCCAAAATTGTAGTTTTAAGAAGTGAACCAATAGTTTGTTCCGGGGGAACCAATCGATTGGTTTTTGAAATTTTTCCAGAAATCCCACTTTTAACTCGTTTTCTTCGTCCTCTACCTATTCCAAACCTTACTTAATCATGCTCTAACATGTCCAAGCATCTCATATTATAAATTCAACATCATACATCAATTACACGACATTCAACAACTCATATTACATATAATAACCATTTATCTCACCAATTCATTCACAATTCAACAACACATCCATCATATTAACACATATTGATATGAACACCAACAATCCAAATTTCACATATGATGGTACACGAGTTTCATCAATAAAAATCAAACAATAATTCATGTTTTTTTACAACAATTTGAGATAGGTTTAACACAAACCTTCTCCAAAACACACAAACTCATAAATGGAGAAATTGGAAGAAAAACCTATAGGAGTGTGAGGATCCATCTCTACCCTTCATGAAATAGGCACCTATATTACAGTAATCATCCCTTTTTACCTAGATTTTCCAGCAATTACTCAAGCTCTAGCTATGGTGATTTCCTTACTCAAGCCCTTGTTCTTCCTTTTCCTCACTTTTCCTTTTGCCTCTTTTTCTCAATACTACTTCTACATATCAGTAAACTCCCTCAACCCTCACACTTTTCTTTTTAAATTAAAACATAATTCTCTTATTTTGGTTATTCCACTTTTACTATTCCCATCTTTAATTTCCCTTATTTTTCTAAGAACTTTAATTTTCACTCAAATATCACTATTTATATTATCAACTACCTACCTATTATCAAAGTATGCCACCATTATAACTATTTTCCCTTTTTCATTTTATAATTTACACCACACATTGTCCTTTATGGTAATTGACTAAATCAAATTTCATTAACCAATCATATTCTTTCATTTGTACACATGGCATAATTTTTTGAAACCTTTCCCCCTCCATTAAATTTGAATTTTAAAAGCTTTTGTAATTGTATCTCTCTTCATCTCCCTCTTTTTTCTTCTCTCTTTCCTTCCTCCTAACCTTAGTCGTTGCAACAACTTCCTCCACCCATTATATGATCATCGTCATCTCCGATTGAGAAACCAATCTCATTTTCGTTATCCACATCTCTCAACCTTCTTAATGAACCAAATGGATATTTGTTTCGGCAAAACTTGACGTTGACCACCGCTCTGTTCATCTGTCTATTTTCTATTCATCAGTCTCTTTCTTTGTTCTTTCGTTTCTCATATGTGCTATCTCATATATTTCTTGTCGATTTAATGGAATGCTAAAAATAATTGTTTGTTTGCATTCCTTTTTTAACATAGTTTGTTTAACAGCTTTGGAGATCTAGTTCTTCATAGACCTGCTGAAGATTTGGGATTTTCAATTGCAAAGTTTATACATAAAGGGAGTCCTTTTATGGTTTAGTTTCTTTGATTCTATTGTCCTCTGAACTTAGTATAAGTATGCTTTTTGTGAATGTTATTACTCATACATATATATTATGACTTTTTGCAAAGACTTTCAAGATTGTGTTTTTGTTCTTCAAATCATTAAGGTAAAATCCCTTTACTATTTCATATTAACAAGCAATCAAACATCACAAATTTGTTTGTTTTCGATTTATTTTTTAGTATCTATTCGATTTTCGTTTGCAGAATAATGTTAAGGTAAAGGTTTGCAGTGAATGGTATTGGACCCTTTTCTCCTTACATGTATGATAATAACATCAATTTCATTACTACAATTTGTTAATAACTTGTTTTTTTCGCTTTTATGCTGCGGTCAAGGAAGCATCAGAAATTATCGAGTTTATCATGATGCATTTTACTTTATTTTAGTTTCCTATTGCACTTGTATTTTGCTATGAAGCAGTGCAACTGTACAAGGATTACAAGGAAACATCAAGACCATCCTTTGTAGAAAAGGGTCTTGCACAAATTGAAAGGCTCTTCTTGTATTGGTATTTTATTTATATAGCTCCATCTTTTGGTCTTTTGTTGTGTTGTCAGCCTATCATGAATAGTTTATGTCGTACTATTGTATAAATAAGTTCCAAGGACAATGCTTTTGGTCACTGCATTTCCAAATTAACATTTATGTTTTTTAGGTTTAACTTGTGTATATGGCATGGTTGATTCTTATCACCATGAATTTCAAACTTGAACTTCAATTCTGCTCACAAAACCAAAACCATATGTCATATCACCATAGCATTATTATGCTTTGATGTAGATGTCACAATGTGTAAAATTACATTTTATTGTTATCTTTTATTAGGTAATTTATCGTACCTTATGTTGATAAACTTAGTATTTATGTTGTAGGGGAGTCAAAGCTAATTGTTCATTTTCATTTCTTTAGGTGATTATTGGTTGTCAAATTGTAGACATGGAATCAACTAATGAGCACGTGGCCGATAAAGTTGAGGAAAAGAAGACAATTTATTTGCATTTGAAGATATTTTTTTGTGGCACACACTTTACTTTTAGACCTTTCCTTAATAGTATTTGTTGTACCCCAAAATTTGACCTCCCTTATTCAAGATATTGTGCCTCAAGAGGTCACTTGATGGTCAAAATATTCTCAATTGGTCAAAGAAATTGAAGATTTCACTAGACAAAGCCTCCACTTAAATAATGGATCTTAGAACTAGTTTTTTGAGTTTCCTCAAGCAAATTGGACTTCCAAGGTCTCAAATGGACTTCATGACATCCCATACATCTTAAAGAATCCTCATGTCAAGTTTCAAATCTTTCCCAACAAGTTTGGTCAGTCAAATGCTCAGATACCTGAAAATCAGTTAACTTGGTCAAAAAGTCAACTGAGGTCAAATGTGGTCAACTCAAAGTCAAACTTCAAGATTTTTGGTCAACATCAATATTATAAGGTAAAATTCATCATTTTATCAAGGGTTGATCATGATTCATCAAGAAAACCTCAGATCATCAAGAATCAAGAAGTTTCTAAATTAGGGTTTTCATAGGAAAAGTCAACTGAACTTTGACCAGCCATAACTTTCACATACTTTATCAAAAATTTCCCATCCAAATCTCATAATGAAGGAAATTTAGTTCTCTACAACTTTGTATCTCACAAGCCAAGCCTAAAAATGCTTCATTTGGAAGGTATGAGCTAAAACATTATAGGTCATTTTGATAGTCAACAAAAAGTCAACTTTTTCCAAAGTTCATAATTTAAAAATGATAAATGATATGGACATGGGACCAACAGTTTTGGTTAGAGGACACTCTAAGCTTTCTAAAAAGTCCTAAAACACCTTCATAGCATTGAAATTGAGGAAATTATGCATTGTCAAAGTTGGATGATTTTTAAGGGGTGTGTGAAGAAAAAAAGGCCATAACTTCAATTTTTTCCAAATTGGCCCATAAAGTTGCAACCCAAACTTGAAGATGAAGTCATGCACGACCCAATGACCATTCATTCTGATTTTTATAATTTATTTTATATTATTTTGAATTTTAATTGTTAAAATTCAATGTTAATAGAAATAAAATATGAAAATCAAATATTTGATCTCATAATTTATTTTGGGATCAAATATATGATATTTAAGATGATTGCAATCATCCAAATTCGTGCAAGATCAATATAGAAGGAGGTATTTAATTTTTGGCCATTCATGGTAATGGGATTTCTTCAACTCCAAACAATCACAATCCATGATCTAAAAGCCCAAAACTTAAACCTAATTACCTCACTATATAGTCATGAGTAAGACACAAGCTTGAGGATGGAATTTAGAGGCCAATACACATTGTTCCAACTTCAATTTTTTCAAGAAAAAGTCACATTCGATTTTTGAGTTTGAGGCAATTTTAAAGCACAACAAAGGTTGCAATTGACTCCTGGAGGTTCATTGAATGTTTCCCAAACATTATCATCATCGAAGCATCATGATATGGCATAACATGAATCCGTTTCTTTCCTCTTTTCTTGATTTTTTCGATTCTGGTTATTGGTGCATAATAAATTTGTTTTGATCACATATTTGTGTTTGTATGAAGGTGTAGAACATTTCTGGATAAGCTATTTTGAGTTTCGATGCAGGTTTATGGATATGCCATTTTTAGGATTCTTGAAGTTGAAATTAGGAACTTCTGGAAAAGGCTATTTAAGGACAAATTAATGCTTCCATGAGATTCACAAGACCTCTTTTGATAAGTTTACATCATTAGAATGAATTTATATTGTGTATCTAACGTGTTGTTGTGTGCAGGTCTTCTAGTGACGGACGGAAACCGTCACTAGAACCTTTAGTGACGAAAAAGTGTCACTAAAACCTAAACCAACGGACGGAGGAAGAAGACAATGCATTGGCGCGCGTTTTCTGAAATTTAAAAACTGGTTTTATTTTATATATTATTCTTTGCGTTATAATTCACTAACTATGCAGGTAGCCTGGTGGTGGAGCACGCGCGTTTGAAGCTTAAGGGCCTGGGTTCGATTCCCAGGTCCCCCATTCTTTTTAGGCGAATTTCCTTTCCCTTTTTTATTATTATTACTTATTAAACTAATCATCTAACCAATTAATTAATTAACTTAATTTTTTTCTTAATAATCTCATAAGTAAATTCTTAACTTTTTTTCTAAAAAAATAAAACATAATAATTTAATTATAACTTTTTTGTATTTATCATTATCTTTTTATAATAATTTAGTTTTTTACTATTTGTAAATTAATTAATTAACCTCATTTTTTTTCTTAATAAATTCACTAATAAATCCTTAACTTTTTTCCTTAAAAAATAATTTCATTAATTATTTTTTTTTATGTAAGATATATGATTTATTTTATTGATAAATAATAATAATAATAATAATAGATTTCATATGTAAATTAATTTTTCTTAATTTGTAAATTAATTAGTAATTAAATCTTGACTTTTCTAAAAAACCCTAATGAACCTTGATTTTCTAAAAGACGATTAATTGCTTCTCTTAAGTATTAATTTTATTTATTCATTTTCTTATAATTTATATTTGCTTTTATTTTCGATTATGTAATTGTTCCTTCTATGTAATAGTTCATTAGGTTTAATTTTCCGCATTTAATTTTTTCTGCAATCCCCTTAAAAAGACAAATGTACCCCTCTCCTATGATGTAATAGCGTAGGACTTTATTTTTTCCGCTTTTAAATTCTGTTAAATATTAAATTTGTGGTTATTAATTTAAGGAGTGCAAAACATGTATGATAAATAAATTGGACTTAGCTCATTAAATTAAAGATAAATAATTGAAATTGATATTCACACACGTAAGTCGATCGTTCTACGATCGCCATCTACACCTCATAGGGTTACCCCTCTCAGTTGTCTTAAAACAAATGGTCAGGTCCCTCGAAAGTGGGGGTGTCTTAAGCAAATGTCCCTCAGCAAATAAATCATCATAGTCCCTTCCAGATTAAAAGATCATAGACCCTCTGAGGTTGCTTACGATATAATGATCTTGTCCCTTCGGTAAAAATGATGATAGTCTCTACGAATTGCTAAAGACATCCCTACAAGTTACCTTCATTGACCATACGATGACCCTATGCCCGTCCCTTAACAAAATCCAAGGTAATGACTACCTACTCCTTAATAGTAGGGGCAGTCTTACCCTTGAAAGGAAATAAAAGAATACGAAAGACCAGTCTAGGGTAGGTAGCTCTCAGATACTTGCTCACTTTTTCAAAATACTCTTTACACCCCCACTTTTCAAACAATTTTCAAACTTAAAAGCTTTGTATACATCCATACGAGGATCATTACAAAGACTTATGAAAATTTCTAAACACACACTACACATTTTTAACAAGTTAAAGTGAGCTAAGTAACTAAGAGCCCATGAATAACCATGGATATAAAGGGTGATAATACCTTCCCTTTATATAACCTACCCCCGAACTTAGAATTTTAAAAAGGTCTTTCCTGTTCTTTTATACCCTTTCCATATGGATAAAATAAAAGTCGGTGGCGACTCTTGCTATCCGCAACATAAATAAAAAGTCAGTTCTGATACCGTATTACAGTATTGCAACCAAGTATCATTTGGGAGACATAGCATGTATGAGTGGCAAGGTGAGTTTGTGTTACTTCTCTTATCTAACCCGTTTTTATAATGTACTGCAAGTTTTCATCCACATGAATTGATTTTAACTCAATTTCATAGATACTAGCCTAAATATGAGTGTTAAAGGCAATGACAAGCCTCCAACATTAATAAACTATGTGAAGTAAGCAGCTGTATTTCATTCTTAATGTAATACCTCGTTACAAGATTATTGAAATTGCATGAGTATTATTGTTTCACTTGAAATTGTATGACTACCATTGCAGTTCATGAAACATGATTGTATGGGTCTTCAACACCTTTGTCATGTAAACAAGCCAACACATAGATCGTCTTACAAATAATTTGTTTTTAAATGTCATTATTTTTTAGTGTCAGACCAAAAAATTGTGCGTCCTTCTGCTAAGGTGGCTACTACAAGATTATACCTTTACAACTAAAGCAAAGTTATATGTTGCAGATGTTTGGTCTTGAATATATCTGAAGGCATATATGTATTTACTTTTAATTACTATGGCATAGAAGTATGAGCCAATTTGTGCAAAATATTTACTTTTTCATTAAACTGATGTAGATTGTTAAGATATTTATTTTGTTTATGAAATGTTTGGTTTTGGATTAAGTAGCAGTAATAATTTAATAATATTACTGCATTAGAAAATAAATTTTGGTTTGATGATTTATAGAGTTGTATGATCTCAGTAGATCTTTGTAACCAATTTCACTAAGTAGGATCGGGCTCATTTCTTGTATCTCTATGTCAAGACCAGAACACGAAAATGATATGGAATGGGTAAAGGTAGTATTAAAAGTGGATCTTGGGGTTACGTTCGACAGTATTAGTAGTTGTATTTTGTTTAGTAAAAGCAACAACAATATGTGTAAACTTGTCAGTTATTTGTCATGCAGATTTTGAAACCAACTTTTACAATCATAGTTGATCACAAAATGAGGCGTCTTCTACTACTATTAACACATGGAAGATAATAACCATCATTACAATAATGTGGAGCACAAAGGGTTTTATTCTTCATTACTTTTATACAAAAGCCTCATGTTTGCCAATGACAATGTATTATTTTGTATAAAAGTCTCATGTGCTACTGCCAAAGAACATAATGTAACATGTTTTTCATGATATACATGTATGCACTGACTCTCAATTGTTTTGATTGGAATTACTACCGTATCAAAATTTCATATACAGGTTCAACCATGTCATTAATATCAGTTTTACATGTTTTTTTTGCTGGTAACTTTTACGATAATATATTACTTAATATATATGATTTTTGATAGAACGTTTTACATTGTTTTGACGTGTCCGTCATTTTTAGTGAAAAATTATTATTATTTGAGTTTTAGTATACTTGAAAGTCTATAGTTATTTGAGGCTAATTTTTCACTTATTCTTTGTAGAATGTTGACTTGAATACTTGTGTTAACAAAATTTGCTTGCCAAGATAGTCAATTGTAGTAAAGAAAAGGGTTAGTGTTGATGTGTTTGTTGATAACATATCATATAAAAGCCTTGATATGTAGAGATATATTTTGTATTTAATAATTTATCCAGTTTAGATTTTTCAATAACATGCAATAGTTTAAAGATTTTAATATATACCTTTACATTATTCTTATCATACAGAATTCATAAGAGCGCTTTCAAAACGCATTTGCATGTCACCCTTCCAATAATGATGCAACAACATACACACGCAAAGATTTAATTAAATAGTTTCAAAATATCACTCACTTTTAAATTTTAAAAATGGGCTAAAGTTAAACCATATGGCTATTAGAGTAATGGAAAGAGAAATACAAGGCTTGTTGTCTCAAGAAAATAAATTCATTGTAGAGATTAAGAAGAGTGTCATACAAGGATAAATGGTAACTATTACCCCACTAGCTTCTAAGGAATGGAAAAGAATCATATTGAATTGGTATTGAAATACAAATAATTATTATTGTAAATCTATTTATTTATTATCACTAAAAATACAAATCGTGTAGTTCTAAATTTAAATAATATTAAAAGTTAATTTATCTCACGAGTCATTATCAATACAGTATCTATTTTAATTTATTCACTCATCTTATATCATAAGTTGATAGCTCACTATTTTCACAGGTCACTATCACCACAATACCTCTTTTATTTATTTTAACCAACCAAATATTTATAAGTATTTATAGTTATAAGTGATATTTGTATATATTGATAGTTATCAACTCCCTGTAAATTTTCTTAATTTCCATTGTCTATAGAATTTACTTAACCTTAAACATTTTTTTTGCTATACATATTTTTAATATAATACCTACTTATTATACTAATAGCAAATGAGTTTTCTTTAATCAATTTCATATTTAAATTAAATCTCTTTCATAATTTATTTGTTCTGACTTATGTCCAATTTATTATTTATACATATTTTTATTTTTAGACAACCACTTTAAACATAACTACTATTACCCACACGAGTCTTCTACTAGTTTTATTTATTATTCTATATTTCTGCTCATTTTAAAATTAATTAAAAATTCTTATTAATTTATGCAACTCTTCCTAACTCCCTCTAACATATCCACTAATGTCACATACCACATATACTCACCGAATAATAATAAAAAGTATATTAAATCACTCAAATAATAAAATAAAATGCAGCTAATTTAATTGAATTTGGGGTGTTATAGTCAGTGATATGAAAAATGACCAGATTAATGGTCAGAGTAGTGGTTGAAGTGGTGGTTGGTAGTCTTAACGATGATAATTGAAATAGTTGGCTAGTATTGGTTGTAGTGTCTTAAATTTTAAACAAAAACTTAAATTTAAATTTTTTAAGTTTTAGTAAAAAAAATTATTTAAAAATTGAGTTAAATTCAAATGCCTTTTAATTTAACTCAATAAGTTTTTTTAATAAATATAATTTATTGAATAAAAATGAAAAAACAAAAGGATGAGGGGACGTAAAATATAACTCATACAAAAATAGCAAAAATGATAGTTGAACATGTCCAACATATCTCTCAAAAAATTCTCAAAAGTACAAATAGAAAGGGAATCCCACCAAGTGTCATTATCAATAAAAAAAACTACATTGGCTAATCTAACTTCACATGCATTTTCCTTTTTGAAAAATGTGAGATATATTGAATCTAAAGGAATGTATAGTGTGTAAAATATTTGTGGATTTAATTAAAAGATGATAAGGGACAATATTCAAATTAGACAGTAGAGTGATGATCAACATTGGGTTAGTTTCAAGCAAAAAAAAAAACTCAAATTCTTCCTATTAATATATTCGATAGCAAGCATGATCCATACAATTCAGCTTGAAAGGATATACAAACTCCAATATTAGCTGAGAAAAAATCCCAAGAATGTTCCTAAAGTATCCCTAAATTTTCCATCACATGTTGGTATTCAAAGATTTCTTCTTAAATTATCATATGTGTTGCACTTAATCCAATAATGACTAAGAAAACACCAATTAACTAGTATGATTCTAGGTGTGTGAGAAGGTTGACATTTGATTCCAAAGCATTTAATAATTATAAACTCCTGAATTGAAGAGTACATATGCCCCTTGGAAGAAGTAGATGCCATATAGACTACCTGTTTAACACGAAGAATGTATCTATCAAAGTCAATGTTACCATTTTGAAACTTGGTTGTGTGTCAAGTTTTCCATAGAATTATTAAAATGAGAGTCATGATAAGATTCTGAAATTTGAGAGCTCTAACTTCTACCAGCAAGTTCAAATAAGCTTTTGTAACTACCTATATCAATATTCATGCCAAAAATTCGCTCCATCCAATCCTAGAAAAGTAAAGTGTACTTGTATCTAAGAAATAAGTTGTCAGCAATTTCCACATCATGATTGCAGAAAGGGCACCTCAAAAGCATATGCATTCCCCTTCATATTAGGTAGTCTTCTATTGCATTAATATTATGCATTAGTTTTCAATTCACTAATGACATAGCAGGTGGTATGTAGGGATGCTAAATGAATTTTATCCAAGAAACATTAATGTGATTCCTCTCAATACAATTATAGACGTCTTTACAAGATAGATCGCCATTTGCAAATCTTATTCAAATGAGTTTATCAACAGCAATAATATTATCAAATGACCAGTTAATCTAGAAAATGTTTTCAACAATTTGAGGATCCAAAATGCATAAGTCATGAGGAATACTCCAATTGATGCCTTTGATGGTTAAGTCGACCTTAGAAGTTTGCATAAATTGATTATCCACTAATAATACTAGGTGTAAATCTTTAATTTTATATTTCAACCAATTGTCAGTCCATAAATCAATGTTCTTCCCATTACCAACATATCATCTACTATGATTTAAAGATTATGAGTTCTAGGTTTTCATTTGAAATAACTAGCTTGAATAATATTTTATATGTTATGATTTGGAGATGATGAGGTATAGGCTTTCCTTTGAATATAAGAACTCCAAGATAGTCAAAGAGTGTCTGCCCCACAGTAAATTGAAGCATATCTGTAATGTGCCTTAGCTTAGATCTAGAAGTACATCCACCATAAAAGTTACACTTAATTGGACTGATGTGTTACTTGAGAATTTTCCTGGTAGCTTTGTTAAATATCATAAGGTAATATGCAAAAACAAGTTTGGCCAAAAATGGTTGTCTTACCAACTGATATGCATGTCAACTTACTTTGATCCACCAACATAAATAATGGCCTACTAAAAACCTCTTCAGCAATGTAAAAGAGCTAGGGAGACAAATGATCTCTTTGCCTCACTCCTCTAGAATAAGAAAAAAAATTATACAACTTTTTCATTTATCATGGCTCTTTTTCATTTATCATGGCTGATATTTGATAGTTTGGCATAGTGTAAGTGGTAAGTATCCAATCACAATTTTTTTTTATCAAAACTAAATTGAATAAGAATTTTAATAAGATATTATCAATCTAAAATATAAAGACTATTCTGATGTCAATCTTCAAAGTCATACAACTTTCAAATAATTTCTTGTCCAACATCTGCGCCTAATGAACCCACTTTTATATTCTGAAATCTTTTTATGAACAAAAATGACCAACATGCTTACAATAATTTTAGTAATAACTTTGAATTAAAATTTTACAAGTGCGAGATGTTTATATAACTCTATATAATTTGTTTGATGTTGTTTAGATACCAAATATGTTTTGATTTTAAAATCAACTTTCATCTTTAATTGCAATATTTCAACTATAATAACACCATTCTTCAAATTTTCCTTATTCATACCTTTCAAAAACTTGATAAGAATTTACATATTAAATAAAAATAGAATTTAAATTATGCACAAGAAGCTTTAAATTAAAGTGATTAGCAACATAGGGAATCAAGATCACAAATCTGATTAGGTATATCTTAATCAAACTCTATATTCATAATTATCGTGTAGTCCTTCAAGTTGTTTTGTAATAAAAAAATACATATTTATGAATAAGAACAATTTTTTCAATTTATAAATCAGTTTTTTAAAATATATTTAAATTTAATGCAAATTTTAAGACGATATAAGAGCCTATAAAAAGAAGAGAATATCAATAAAATTACATCATCACATATATATTTTCATTTTTACTAATCAATTAGCTGAAAGATAATATTTTGTTTCTACCAAAGAATTATTAGTAGTATTTCTTTTGAATATTTTCTAAGTAAATATGTAGAAAGTTATAATGCACTTAGAATAGAATAATATTAGAATTTATTAAGTAAATTTTACTGGGGAAATATGTTTGTTATTAATCGAAAGAATTTAAGTATTTTTGTAAAAGTATATATGTTGTGGTAGAATTGTCAAATATATAGGGTGGATTTAACAAAAGTAGTAAAGTCCGATAAATATAATATTTACTTCCTCTTTCATATGGCCCTAAACATAACATTTTGAATTTGAAATGGCCCAAAAATGATCATATTGAATTTCAAATGGCACATTTTCTATTTTAAAAAGTGTAAGTGCGTATGCTTTGTTTGGGGATATTACTTAAAAAAAAGTATAATATATATATATATATATATATATATATATATATATATATATATATATATATATATATATATATATATATATATATATATATATATATATATATATATATATATATTTGAACAAAAAATTTTTTTTATGCCCGCATCCATATTATTATCAATTAGATTGTGACTCTAATTAATTATTGTTATTCATTTTGGATTGTCTGTATTTTACAAAACAACAACAATAAAGAAGTGTTTAAAGTGTTCAAAATTAATCTAGCTTGCTTAAGTTGTATGGAGGTGCATAAGGGTCACATCCTGGACGTGATGTCAATGCATGTGGGTACGACAAATGGGTCTTATGTAGCACGTCATTGTTGTTGTGTTTTGGAAGATTTTCTGGTCAAAAATTGGATCAGATTTTATATAAGGATAAAAGTCCAGAGTTATTATGTTATATAAGGAGCTTAAGCATATTGCAAAGTAAGCATTCTTATTAAGGATTTTAGGGTGCTAACGCTTCCAAGAGTCCTTGTTATTTTTATGTACACCACGCTATGTTGAAGGTGTGAGAAAAACATAAGAAATGGGGGTTTGGATTAGGATTTTCACTCATGTCAATTTTTCGACTCTTAACGTTGTTGTGTTAAGTGATGCTTTGACTTGCGTTGCGGAAGCATAAACAATAAAGTAAAGTATCAACAAGAGTAAAGAACATCTGATATATCTTGGTTCATTTGAGAAACTCTCAAGCTAGTTCAGTCCACCCCACAAAGAGATTTGTCTGAGAAAATGACTTAATCCACTATAACCAAAACTGATTACAAGGCGTGGCCAACTGCCGTGACTAACTGTGCATAGACATGTGACTTCCTTGCGTGGCTACCTGTCGCGACTAACTGCACAACAACAATTGCGACTTTCTTGTGCGACTACCTTTTGTGACTAACTGCACAACAACAGTTGTGACTTCCACTACACAACTACCTGTTGTGATTAACTGAACAACCAACTAAAATGACTTACAACATGGTGTTACTAGCTTATGCGACTTTCAGCACTAGGACACATAGTCCTGAGCAGCACCAAAACATTAGCCCCTGAGCAATCACAAGAACCCCCAAATTGCTAACTTTTGATGTGACTTACATAAGCATGTGTAAACACACTTTAGTACATCAGAAAATCATAATATACACTAAGAATATTACATTGTATTGTAGCTTCAATGCGTGGTCTTCTTCTCCTTCAATTTGCTTCTTCATAGACAACAATCCATAACATTTGAATTGTTGAAGTCTTTTTCTGTATAAGCATCTGAAACTTAGTTGATCTTTGATGAGCACATATAAGGACTTCTTCATCTTGATTCACATTAGAACATTATTGATGACAACTCTTGTTCTATTCAATCCAATGATCACTTCAGAACACAACATTTACTTGTGGATTTGTAATATGAGCTTCCATGATCATCTTCTTATTTCATCTACAACTTTGCAAGTCTTCTACAACATATGAAATTAAGCACTTGTGAATCAACAACTTCTTCATAAGCAGGTTGCTTAACCAAATTGTTCAATACCAATATCAACTTTGAGCTACATATTCAATTATGCACATCATGGTTTGTACCGTTGTTATCTTGTGATCATCAACCTTATGTGATTGTATGAAAGCGTCAACAACATGGTTCAAGAACCATCTGACAACTTGGTAGTGTGCGTGTATCAACCTTTTTAGTTGTGGCATCCAGCAAAATCACACTAACCCTGAACATTTCCTTTTATAGCAAGCAAAATAGAGTCGTTGGAGAGCAACTAGCTACTAAGGAATATCGTTATACAAGGACGAAAATAGTATTGTCACGTCTGTCCTTTTTCTACAATTTAAGGTTAGTGGAGAGATAATGGGATAAAGTATTTTCGTACTGTGTACTATCTTTGCTAACAGTAACACTGCCTTCTGAACTTCAGAGGCTTCTTATTGTAGATGATTGAAGCATGAGTAGATACATGAAAGTTGGGTCTTCAGAATCTCAAGTCTTCATTATTCAGAACTTGTTCACTCAGAACCTTGTCTTCATAACTTCAGTATTTGTCTTTAAAACCCTTGGTCTTCAAAACTTCAAATTTTCAAAGTCTTCAGAATATTGTTCACTCAGAACCTTGTCTTCAGAGTCTTCAACACTTGGTCTTCAGAACCCTTAAGTCTTCAAAGTCTTTATGCACTTGGTCTTCAGAACCTTCAGTCTTTAGAACTTCAATTCATTAGAGTCTTCAGCACTTAGTTCTTCAGAAGATTATAACTTCAGAAGTTATGCTAGCTTCAGAATCTAAATGACTCTTAGAACAACATCCATAAGAGCATTGCAACAGCAAGATCAGACATCTTTGGATCTTTCCTATTGTGATCAGATACAAAAGCATCGTTTCTTCTTCAGCATGCTTGCGACTTGTGTTACACATAGTAACTTGCATATAATCTTTAGCGCACATCTTGAGTATGTATGTTAAAGTTGATTGCTTCATAACATGATCTGCATAGTAACAAACATTAGAACATAAAAATTTTCTTTCACAAATACTTCATTGTTATCATCAAAACATAGAGATGAAATGCAGAGACAACTCTAGTTCTTACATATGTTTCAGTAACTTGGCATAGTTTTAGGTTTGTCTAGTTGAGTTGTAAATTCAAAATAGTTAGGTACACCTCTATATTTCAATAATTTGGAATATAAGGTTCGTTTATTTGGGTTGTAGTATTTAACATTGATTATTGAGTTAAAATTTTCAATCACGGGTTGTGTAATGTAGAAGAAAGTGAGTTGGTTCTCATGTTTAGGGGGCCTTAACAGAAAGTCATTGTGTAGTGTTAAGAAAAAGAATTGGACAACATAAGGTTTATTGTTGCTTGTAAATCTAATTGAACTAAATTATTAAAAGTGAATTTTCTTTCTTGGGTTGTGGTCTCAACCCCATATACGTAGGTGCGGTTTCACAATTTGTGAATTAAGTTAATAAACGCCTATGTGTTTTATATATTTTTGACACATATCACTTACCACAATCCACCAAATATATCAAACCTCTATCGATGACTTATTCTTCAAGGAATTATTCTACAATGAAGAAAAACAATGGTGAAAATGGATCACCTTTTTTTCTTCCTAAAAGAAATTGAATTAATATAGAATACAAGGGGATATTCAACCCATTACAATACCTAAATACAACCAGTAAAACTCCAAACCAACACAAAATCTACCTTAAGTACCTTAGGGGATTCATATAAAAAGATAGAAAATCAGAGTTGGAGTAAGGAATTTCACCTAGGCAAGACCATTTCCAAGCAAAGAATTTAATGGTCCAGCATACATCATTGATATTACAGACATCGTTGTTAATGATAATATTATTTCTGACCCTCCAAATGCACCAAACAATTGTCAACCATACAAACCCAAATTTCAAGTTACCATCTTTGTTGATACCCAATCAACATCGATCCACAAAGAATTTCCAATAACTCTCTTCATAAGCACTACCACATTTGCACCAATCTCCCACCCTTTCCCAAATAGCCAAAGTAATAGGGCAACCAAAGAAAGAGTGTTGCAAATATTCTTCCAAATCATGATAGAAAACACATGTATTATCAAAAATTTTAATACATATATTCGATAGTTGGTCCTTTGTAGAAAGTCTATTCCAAAACAATCCTTAACCAAAAGTTAAAACTCTCGTCGGAACTTTGATCTTCCAAAGAGATCCAAACGCTTTGGCTTGATCAATTAGAAGCAGGCCCTACTCTCTAAATTCCAACATCGAATGATAATCCATCCTCACATTATAAATTGGATAGATCTTAACCTTCCATCGAAATCTGTCTTTCATCCCCAAAGAAGGTGAAACCCCTTTTAATAGATTATTCATCTCCTGAAACCTTGACGTGGAAAAATCATGGACCAACTGAGGAATTCCTAGATCTCCCCAACAACACCTCACTTCGCTCCAAGAACCCAAAGAGAATAGTGTGGCTTCTTTTTTGTTGCTATTATTATACAAATCTTCAAACAACTCAATAGGAGAAGAACTGAGCCAAGGGGCTGACCAAAAAAGGATGTAATTTCCTTCTCCTAGACAAAACGAATTGTACCTGCAAAATTAAAATCTAAATTAGTAGTAGCAGTTCCACTCTTGATCAGATTCTTCCACCAAGAAAAAGGCAAAACCCTTAAAGTAGGCTTGTCCAACATAACTTAATTTTCAATAAAACCATATCTCGCCTTGAGAACTTCCTTCCATAAGAACTTTGTATCCTCTATAATCTTCCAAAATATAGGAAGACCGGTCAACACAAAATTGGTTAGGGTGATTCTCCCCACCATAGATAAAAAAATACCTATCCAAAAAGCCAACTTTGATTTAAATTTGTCAGTGATCATGATCCAATATTTGATTCTTCTAGGGTTGATCCCAATAGGGATTCCCAAGAACCCAAAAGAGGCATTCTCAATCTTACAAGATAAAAAAAGTAGAGGTTGCCATAAGAAAATGGAAGCTCACGTTAACACCAATAAGCATAATCTTGTTGAAATTTACCCTTAACCCGAAATAGCTCGAACCCCCTAAGAATCGCTTTAATGCTCCCTAGATTTGTCCATCCCTCATCTTTTATTATCAAAGTGTCGTCTATAAATTGAATGATTTCCACTGAATTGCCCTCTCCATCATTAAACCCTTGAAATCACCCACTTTAACAGCCCTTTTCAACAAGCAAGTTAAAATTAAGTGATAATGACGAATAGAAAATGAGATAGAGGATCTCCCTGTCTTAAGCCTCTTTCCACTTCAAAATCCTTCGTAGAACTACCATTAACCAATATAGATAAATGACATTTGAAGATACACACTTCCATCCACATTACCCATGTTCTCCCAAATCATATTTAGATCATCAAAGAGCGAAGGAAGTTCCAGTTAACACAATCATACGTTTTTTCGAAGTCAACTTTGAATAGAAAAAAAACCTTTCTTATCTCTGGTAGTTTTGTCTACAATTTTGTTTGTGATTACAACTCCATCCAACAATTCTCTTCCAGGGACAAAGGCTGACTGACAGGGAGATATGAGACCACCAATAACCATTTTGAACCCTGCTTCTAATAGTTTCGCCAAGATCTTATACAAACACCCTACCAAACATATAGGTATATATTCACCCAGACTCAAAGGATGATCTACTTTGGGAATAAGAATATGGAAAGATAAAGTTGCCACATTAGGGAAATACGCATGATTATCAAAATATTTCACAAAACAAGCAATACCCTCCTTCAATATCAACCAACACTTCTTAATAAATCCAAAATTGAATTCATCTGGTCCTAGGCTTTTTGAACCGTCGCAACTCTAAACCGCTTCTTTGATTTCGTCTTCAGAAAAAGGGGACTCCAGAAACTCAACATCAACCACGTATGAAAAATTGAAAAAACATCCTTCCAACAAGGGCCTATTGTATCCGGTTCAACAAACTTCTCTTTAAATAGCTTATGACTGCATTCTTAACTTCCTCCATAGAGTCCACAAAGCCATTCTCAATTTCCACCATTCCAATAAACTTCCTCCTAACTCTCCCCTTAATCCAATTATGATAAAATTTTGAGTTCAAGTCACCGTCACGATTCCATTTAACCCTAGAATTTTGGAATAACATATTATCCTTAATGCATAAGTTTTTCCAAATCAACCTGCAAGCTAAGGATCTTTTTTTCTACAAGCTCCTCTACCTCTTTATCATCTGCAGTGGATAGCTAAAAATCTGCCTCATTTAAAGCCTCCACTCCTTCTTCTATTTTTTTATCATACCACCCAAAAACATCTTTGCTCCATCTCTTAATTCTATCCTTAAACACTTTGAATTTCTCTTTGATAATATAATCACTCCTACCTTGAATAAAAATCTCTTTCCACTATTTTTCTACAAACTTAATGAAATCAGGGTTTTCAAACCAACAATCATTTTATTTAAATGGTTTATAACCCCAATTGATAGAGCAAATCTTCAACTAAATCGGGAAATTATCTTATATATCCCTCTTGCCAGTCAACTGACCAACCAAACCCCATCTTTGAATAATTGAATCATCCACTAAAAACTTATCCAAACTGTTCATAGTCTTACCATCTCCACTGAACCAGCTAAAACGATTATGTGAAACTGGCAGATTGATCAAACTCAATTCTAATATGAAGGATTTAAATCCTCTCTGATCCAAACTCCTGGTGAATAAACTCTGATCCTTCCTTTCTGATGAAGCAGAAATCACGTTAAAGTCGCCTCCCATAATCCATAAACCATCTGACAACTTCCTCTTGAGGTTGATCAATTCACACCACATTTTCCTCTTAGAAGTGATTCCACACGCAGAGTACACGTTACCACTATAGTAAATTTAACTCTTCCAAATTAATTTAAGACCAAGGTAACCTTCTTCTTTGAAAGAAGAAATAGGTTTAACAGTACCCTCGTTCCATATGGTGATGATACCTCCATATTAACCTTGAGTGCTTCTATACGACCATCGCACCTTACAATTATTCCATAAACTACCAATAAAAGAAGAATCAACCTCTCTCTATTTATACTCTTGAATGAAAAATATGTTTGCACAACTAGTCTTAACGATGTTACTAATTCTTCTTCTCTTGGAAATGTTACCACCCCTTATAATGTTCAATGAACCAAAAATCATTGGACACCATTTATGATCGCCTTCTTGCAATTGAATCTGACTTTATCCATTGCTTTCATTTCTGCTATCTTCTTAGGATATTCCTTCGTCTTTTAACTCACCACCACATTAAGGTTGGATATAGCGCTCCAAATCTTATTCCCTGCATTCAATTCCAGATTATCCCCAAATTTGTGATTAGAAAACTGAACATTTGAATCTCAAGTTTGATCACAACACAATACTGCTCCAATAAATAATTTTTCGGATTCCTCTTATATAGCCTTCGATTGATGATTGTGAAAAGAGGAAAAAGCGGGATTAGAGATTCTTTTTAGAGAATCAAAATAAGAGGGTCGTGAAAATTGTTCAATCGGATCCTTTGAGTTGTCAAACCCATCAGGGATAACTAGGCCCAATGACCTATGAACTTTTTTCTTGGACTTAATCTTACTAATCAGCCTAATTACCTCAGTTACACTCCTTAACTTAACATTCTTAGCCTTCACCATTTTCCCACTCCCTAAGGAATTGACTTTATCTACCTTAAACAAAGAATCTTGAGGATCAGAGTACTCAACTCCAAAAGTTATTGTTCCATCACGATCATCCCTATCTTTCGACATAAAATATCTTTCTCTTATTGCCTTTTTCGCCACAATAGCCGCATCAAAGTCTAAGACATTATCCCTAGATTCAGCCACACTACCCTTTTCATGATGAATGGGCCTTTTCGAGACATTTGTGTTCCCTATGGCCAAAGAAATCCTGTCTTCAATCAAGTCTCTGGCCGGAGAAGAACAAGAGACTTCCCTATTAACACTATTTACCCTCATCTGCTCCATTATCCAATCGTCTTCCTCCACTTCTCTATAAAATATACTCCATATACTTTCCAATTCAGAAGAAGAACAAGGATTTGTATTCTTCCTAACATAGTCATTGGCTAAAAGACACGGGGGTCGTGAGAGTCTCCAGTCATCTTAATACTAAACACTTCATTATTAATCTGAACTTTAAATGTTTCATTAAGTACCACAAAACAGTACGTCCTAACCATGATTCTTTCAACATTCATGCAATATCTCTTCAAAGTGTTCTCAACGACACAAACATAATTTCCAACCATCTTAGCTAAAAGTTCAAAAATAGAGAAGTTCCAAGCATGGCAAGGAATGTCATAACATCTCAGCCACTTGAATATTTCTTTATCCATGTCCTCTTCTTTCCATTCTTTGATAACCAAGAATCATTGTTATCACCAAGATTCCACTTCCCTGATAATGTCTCTGATTTCACCGGGTTCATTTTCCTCCAATAAACAGAGATTGGCTCCAAAAGGGGTTACCTTAATAGAAAAGTAACCCCAAATCTCAAAACTTGTTTGGATGTTGTACGTCATACCTGGATTAATAAATACCCCCACATACGCCATATTGAAGCTTGCAAGGTCAGCCTCGACAGATTGGAACTTTAGATGAACATAAGTCTTCCAAGGAATATGGACATTGGAGGATGTATTAACATTATTCACCACCTCTTCAAACGATCTTTCCCCGACTTTAGCTTTTTATGCTCAGTATTTCCTTCTCTTATGACCATTCAAGATTTGAGCTTGAGTTTTAACATTTGCATCTTTCTCTCCTTTGTTGTGGCCTTTCTCTATTATGGAAAATATAGGAATATTGACATGAATAATCACATTGTTAATAAAGATGTTATCCAACTTAATCGCGAGCAAATTACTACCATCCACTTAAACAAATCTAGCAAAGGCAAAACGTTTATCGAACTTGTTTCTCTTATGAGATATAACAACTTCCTTCACCGTGCCAAACTCAAAACATATTAAAATCTTTTACGCTTTCGCATTATCTATTATTTCAAAGAAATAGAATGATTGAACCCTCTCCTCGTCTCCCACATTTGATTCTCCTCCTACTGAAAAAGAGTCTCATCTTTGCGTTGCAATCTTCTTTAACCCTCTCCTAGTCGCTCTTTTCCATTCCATAATTTTGATCTTAAAATCAGAAGAACCTTTAAAAAAACAAGGAAGTTAGAGAAGCGTTTGATACTCCATAACTTATTGTTCTACTTTCTAGTTGATAACAAATAGTTTATTTTATGCATGGATCACCTTTCATGACACTTTTACTACATAGAAAAAACCTCTTGATTATTTGATCGTACCTGGAGATCAGGATCCGATACGGCTGGCTTCAAGAGTTGTTGAAAGACGGTCGGTGAGGAGAGAAAGGGGGTGTACCTGCAAGGCACTCCGATGCCAAAGTAAGTAACCGAGCAATGAGTGAGCAAGTGCAAGAATTAAGGTCAGAGATTTTTTATACCTGACCCTCTCAAATGAGAGGGTTTATATAAGGGGCTAAATGGAAGATTATTGGTCCATATTGTGGGGCGCGGATCGAGGAATCCGTAAAAATAGGTAACGGTCAAAACTAGCCGTTGGAGGACTTTGTCTTGGTCGGTACGCTTCTGGTCGACAGAGACCACTATTCTTGATTCTGCTCGACGTCGAGCGCTTCTGCCAAGTTGGTTTCCTTGGCACAATCATGGGAATTGGGCCAGTCCAGAACAGGAGCCCCCCAAGTCATTGCTCGTGCGGGAGAGCAGTGACTTAGTAATGATTTTGTGCTCGAGGTCGGGCAGTGTCAAGGCTAGGGGTTTCGTGTTGCCGACCTTCAAGGGACGAGCAGTTGGTACGTTGCTCGACGGGAGAATGTGAAACGAAAAGCTGGAATATTTGGGGATTCACGCTTATTAATGATTTGACGGCTAGCCTAGGGGATAGCGTGTAGGGGTCACGCGTGCTTGCACGTGTTTTCCCTCTTATAAATAGGGTTTTCAGGCCCCATTTTGAACTTTTCGCTTCATCTTCTTCTCCGACGCCTTGCTCGTTCAATTGCCACCGCTCCCAGCCGTCGAATACCGCATCTCATTGTCGACCACCGTTTCCAGAACATACTTATTCTGCAAAAATGTCTTCCCAAGCACAAGGTACAATTCCTTTTCGTTGTTTTCGGTGATTATAGTTTAGATATCATAGAAATGCATGTGGTGTAGGATAGTTTTAACGGTAGCTGTAGATGTTATAACCGGAAACTTTAGGACTTCTGCCACCGTTGTCGGTCGGCTGCAAACCCTAACTCATGGTCGACATAGTTATTGGTCGACCTTGACTTGGGATTTGACAAGTATCTAGGTTTGATCCCGTGATTCATGACGTTGGGCGTAAGCCATTGCTCCGAGCGATGGTCAGCCAGGGCTACAGCTCGGGACCCAGTCCCTAAGCTGATGCGCGCCCTTTCACTTGTTGAGCGGTGGAAGGGTGGATTTGATATTCTTAATCGAATTCACTGACGCCTTTCCTCTTCTTTTCAGGTGAAAACTTGCTTATGGATCCATTAGACGTGTCTTCGGAAGAGACGTCCTTGGAAGATTCAGGATCTTCTGCGTCAGTTCCCTCTGGTTCCGGGAGTTCCTCGGGAGATTCGGGCACGAGTACTACAGAAGAAGGAGCATCAACAGATTCGCCACAGTGTCCCGAGCAGACAAGGATCTCGCCCGAAGAATGGGTGGTGGAGGATCTGTTGGACAAGGTGTCCTCATTTTCAAGACCTCGAGCGGAGCCGCTGCCTGTCGTCGGCGACCCTGCTGATTGGGTCGTAACTTGCCCGGGAGATGACGACCGCATCTTCTTAGATTTTAGAGGTCGGGCGTTCTCTATGTACGAGTATGTTGTTTCGGTTTTGGGGATAACTTTGCCCTTCAGTGACTTTGTAAGTGTCGTGCTCGGGCATCTATGCGTTGCTCCTTCCCAGGTGCATCCTAATTCATACGCATTCCTGAAGGCGTTTGAGTTGACGTGTGCCCATCTGGGTGTTGGTGCCACGCTTTCTCTATTCTTCCGTCTGTTCTCCCTGCAGCACCAAGTCGGGCGAGGAACTGATCGGAAGGGGTTCGTGTCTTTTAAACAGAGGATGAAGATTTTCAAGGCTCATTCAGAATCCATCTGAGCCTTCAAAATGGACTACTTTCTGATCAAACCCGCGAGCGCGGTGGCCGTGAGGGCGATGAGCTTTCTGGGGATAGACACTGACGAGAACGACGAACCCAAGCTCGACGATCAAGGGCAGGTGATCCCGAGGAGGCTTTGGCTGTTCCCCTTTTCCTGGAGCTACGCCCATTATGAGAGACCTGTCGGTGAGTTCGTCCAGGTGGGGGACTCTTTGAATGATGAAGACGCGGCCAGTTTCGAGGCCTTCAGAAGATTGATAGCGTCTTTCACTCCGACCCCTCTGCTGGATGGAGAGGGAAAAGTTATGCTCGATCAGGATGGGGGGAAGCTATGGAGCGTCCCTTGATCGATGTTACAGAGTTACTGGCCTGCAATATCGGGCAGGAAGTGGCCGACTTCTTTGGTATCTGTTTTATTTTTATTAGTCATATCTTTGATTTAATTATGTCGTCCACGGCTGATCTAATCTTTTTCTTTTTCAGGTTCTCTGTCGAACCCACTTGACAAAATCCAGGAGCGCCTGCGCCAGCAGCAAAAGAAAAGGTCAAGGGTTGTGCAGACCAAACTGACCGAGACAAGTGGTTCTGGGTCGGGCCCCTTGATCCAAGGTTCTCCGGGCGCATCAACTGGCTCCTTGATGAAGAAACACAAGTCCGCAACGACTGTGGACCTGACGGCCAACGCTCCTCCGAAGCCGAAGCATGGGTTGCCGTCGTGCTTTGTGAAGCGCAACTTTTTCGAGGGGACGAGCATGGAGGTGGATCGTGCGGACTCGTTGTTTCTGGAAGGCATGGATCGTCCTGCCCGACGGTTGTCCCTGGCCCAGGACGCAAGTGCGGACATGCGGGTCTTGACAATGGCCTGGTTGACGGTCGAGGGAAGTCCCGGGCAGGAGAGGGAGATGGGCAGGCTGAAGGAGCAGCTGGCTGCCGCTGAGGCGAAGCTGAAAACGGCCACTGAAGAGGCTAATGCCATGGCCAAGGAGCTGACTGAACGGGCCAACGTCATTGTCAAGTTGGAGGTTGACAAGAAAAGGGTGTTGGAGCAGAATAAAAAGCTGAAGGACGCTTTCTGCCCAAAGAAGGACGAGGAGGACGAGACCAAAAGCATGGTAACAAGGGATCAGTTTCTTGCTCGGATCGACCAAGACATGGAAGATCTGAACTCATCAACTGAGCTCAGTTTCCAGAATGCGGTGGATCAGATAAGAGTCCTCCACCCCGACTTGGCCTTGGACGTTGGTCGAATCAGCTACCTGTACAAGGTCGAGGATGGCCAGATCGTGGTTCCTTCGGATCTGGTAGTGGATGATTCTCAGCCAGGGTCGATCGTTCAGCCCGATCAGCCTGAAGCGCAACCAGAACAGGAGGAGGCTCGCCAGGAAGAAGGCCGCCCGGAGGGCGAGGGTAATTAGTTTCTGGCTTGTGTGCCTTGTAACTTTATGTTTCTTAGTTTTTCTTTTGGGGCGTAGTCCCCTTTGTAATTAAATATGAACAAGTTGGCCCTTCGAGGTCGCAATTTTGTGTTCACATTTTGATGTTAATCAATGGTCGTTTGTTTTGTTATCTTCGTTGTTCAATTGCTCGCCCGTCGGAGGACCGTTTTTTATATTTTAAATGCTAAGTGTTTGTCGTGCGTTTTTGCACTTGACTGGATGTGATTTAATGTGCACGGGGTTTGTTTGTGTTCCATTGGTTTGAGGGACCAAGTAGATTCTGGAGTTTTTACTCCTGGTCGGTGCCCAGGCTAAGGTAATGGTCCGGGCTCCGTGGCTTGAACGTCCCATCGCGAGCTGGGGTTCTGCCTGGTCGTGGTACTTAGGCGACGTCGGACTCGTTTGAGTATCCGTTCGTGGGGCAAGTTTCTCTTTCCCTTGAAAGGAGATCCTGCTTGATTATGTCATTTTTGGGCTGTCGTGCTTGTACCTAGGCACGCAGTCTCCAGTCGGTCCTATCGCTCCTCGCTTGAGAGTTGAGCAAGGCAACTTAGTGAGTTAGCTGTAATATTGCTTGAGCTTCTCGGCGTTGCATGGCCGAGCAAGCTCTTCCCCGTGTAAATTTTCTAAATAATAGGCTCCGTTTTCGGTTTTTGCTCGGACGCGATACGGGCCCTCCCAGTTGGGTGTAAACTTTCCCTCGCGGGGATCTCCGTGATTTCTTCTGAGAACAAGACTGCCTACCTCGAACGTTCGTCTTATGACTTTAGAATCGTACCGAGCGACTATTTTCTGTTTGAGAATGGTCTCTCGAAGAGCAGCTTCTGATCGAACTTCTTCGATCAGGTCGAGCTCGTCTCTCAAAGCCTCAGAGTTGGTGTCTTGGTCCATAGGGGATTCTGCGCGTCTGGATAGGACGTGCATTTCTATGGGGATCACCGCCTTGGTTCCATACGCTAATCGGAATGGGGATTCCCCAGTTGTTGAGTGGGGGGTGGTTTTATATGCCCATAATACGCTATGTAGCTCCTCGACCCAGTGCTTCTTTTGCTCGTCCAATCTTCGCTTTAAACCTCTTAGGATTACCCTATTCGCGGCCTCTTCTTGCCCGTTAGTTTGGGGGTGCTCGAACGAAGCAAAATGTTGTTTCGTTCCTATCGATGCGACGAATTCTTTGAAGTGTTTATCTGTGAACTGAGTGCCGTTGTCGGTCACGATGGCGAGCGGTACCCCGAACCGGGCGAGGATGTTTCTTTTGAAGAAACGTAGTATGTTGAGCGTAGTGATTTTGGCTAAGGCTTCAGCTTCTATCCACTTGGTGAAATAGTCGACGCCTACAATTAAGTACTTATTTTGACCGGACCCGACGACGAATGGTCCTAAGATATCCATCCCCCACCATGCGAATGGCCAAGGCGAAGATAATGATTTTAGCTCGGATGGGGGTGCTACGTGTACATCCCCGTGTCGTTGGCATTTGTCGCACCTTTTCACGTGCTCCTTTGCGTCGTGTTGGAGTGTGGGCCAATAGTATCCTGCCCGAAGAATTTTTCGAGCCAACGATCGTCCGCCAGGGTGTTGCGCATTGATTCCTTCATGGACTTCTCTTAGTACGTGTGGGATGTTTTCTTCTTCTACGCACCTGAGGAGGGGCGTAGAGAATCCTCGACGATACATACGTCCACTCACTAGAGAATATGAGCATGCCCTTCGTCGTATTGTACTGGCCACTTTTGGGTCGGTCGGTAATTCTCCTTTAGTTAGGTAGTTAAATACTGGGGGCATCCAGCAGCTCGTGTCGCCCACGAAATTAATGTCTATGTGGACCGATGATTGTCCAATGCTTGGCCGGGGAAGCGTTTTCTGTATGACGGATTTGTTGTTTCCTTTCCTTTTAGTGCTCGCCAATTTGGAAAGGATGTCGGCCCGGATGTTGTTCTCTCGTGGGACGTGTTTGACTTCCACACTTTTGAATCGCTTCACCTTGCTTTTTACGAGGGCCAGATATTCGGCCATGTTATCGTTTTTGGCTTGAAAGTCTCCTCGGACTTGGCTGGCGACCAACTGAGAATCCGTGCAGATTGTGATCTCTTCTGCCTCCAAGTCGGTCGCGAGCCGTATGCTCGCTAGAAAAGCTTCATATTCTGCCTGGTTGTTGGAAGTGGGGAAAGATAAGGTTAAGGATACTTCGATGATGTTTCCTTTTTCGTTCTCCAAGATAACCCCAGCTCCGCTACCTGCTGGGTCGGATGCTCCGTCCACAAAAATAATCCACCTGGAAGAGAATTTTGGCTCTTGCTCAATGAAAGTAAGTTCAGCCACGAAGTCGGCCAGCGCTTGAGCTTTGAGAGTCTGTCTTCCTTCGAATTTGATGTCGAATTCGGACAATTCCAATGACCATTTTAGCATTCGTCCGACCATATCTGGTCGACCGAGCAATTGTCTTATGGGTTGATCGGTTCTCACGATGACGGTGTGAGCCAGGAAATAATGGCGTAGCCTTCTAGCTGCGAGAAGGAGGGCCAAAGCCACCTTTTCTATCTGGAGATATTGAATTTCCGGGCCATGGAGTGCTTTACTCGTAAAATAAACAGGCCTTTGCCCCTCGGGTAGGTCGCGTACGAGTGTCGCGCTTACCGCCTCGTTTGCAACAGCAAGGTAGAGATAAAGTACCTCCCCCTCTTTGGGTCTAGACAAAACTAGGGGTTCACTTAGTGCCCTTTTTAGGTGGGACAACGGTAGCTCGCACTCCTCCGTCCATTCAAAAGTTGTCTCTTTGCGGAGGAGCTTATAAAAGGGGAGAGTGTGTTGAGCGGACTTCGCTACGAACCGAGTGAGGGAGGTGAGGACCCCGTTTAGCGATTGTATGGATTTTTTAGAAGTAGGAGTTGGGAGTTCCGTGAATGCCCGACATTTGTCGGGGTTAGCTTCGATGCCTCGTTCGGTCAGGTAGAATCCGAGGAACTTCCCTGCTCGGACCCCAAACGTGCATTTCTCAGGGTTGAAACGCATTTTGCATTTTCGTGCCTGATCGAACACTTTTCGTAGGTGGGACGCGTGGTCCATTTCTTGTTGAGACTTGACGATCATGTCGTCCATGTATACTTCGAGCATATCCCCGATTTCTGCTCAGAATACCTTATTCATCATGCGCTGATATGTCGCGCCTGCATTTTTCAGACCAAAGGGCATGACGTTGTAAAAGTAGTTGCCCGATTCGGTCATGAAGGCCGTGTATTTTTTGTCGGACACGGCCATGGGTATTTGATTATACCCTGAGTAGGCGTCCATGAAGGACAACAGCTTGAAGCCGGACGAATTGTCGACCAATTTATCAATGTTAGGTAAAGGGTATGCATCTTTCGGGCATGCCTGGTTGAGATCAGTATAGTCAACGCACATTCTCCACTTTCCATTAGATTTTTTCACAAGTACAACATTTGAGAGCCAGGTTGTGTACCTGGCCTCGGTTACAAATTTAGCCTCTAGGAGGTCTTTAACAACGGATTCAGCTGCTTCAGTTTTTTCGGTCGACTGCTTCCTTCTTTGTTGAGTGACCGCCTTGTGTGTTGGGTCAATGGAGAGGTGATGACAGGTTATCTCGGGGTCGAGTCCCGGCATCTCTGCAGCGCTCCAGGAAAACAGATTTGCGTTCCCTCTGAGGCAAGTTTCCAATTGTCGCTTCACCAAGTCGGGCATATGTGCCCCGATCTTAACGCACCGGGCTGGGTCCTCGCCCAGGGGAATCAGCTCGAACTCTCCATCTGGGATTGGTCGGGATAGCGAATCTGTTGGCCTTTGGACGCCCTCGTTATCGTTCGAGAACCTGCAGTCCAGATCGATTGAGTCTACCTGAGGGAAAGCCCTGGGAACATCTGGTGAATTTGATGTTGAAGGGTTTGGTTGGTACGATATTGAGCTAAGACCCTTTGATGCTGCTTCGAAGCACCTGCGGGCAGCGTCGACGTCCCCGTGCAGTGTGGCAACCTTACCCGAAGTAGTGTAGTACTTCATCTTCAGGTGGACGGTGGATGGCACGGCGATTAGCTCGGCTAGTGTTGGTCGTCCTAGGATGCACTGGTACAGCGACGGGCAGTCCACGACTAGGAACTGGACTCTGACCGTCTTGGTTGTCTCAGCTGCTCCGAAGGTGACAAATAGATCGACATAGCCCTATGGTCGGGAGACTGCTCCGTTGAAACCCTGCAGGTCTGATCCGATGTACGGAGTCAGGTGTGTCTCGTTCAATTGGAGTGTTGAAAACAGCTGGGAGTACATAATGTCGCAGGAGCTGCCCTGGTCCACCAGGATTCTCCTCACATCGAAATTTGCCATGCGTGCCCGGATGAGCAAAGGAATGCTGGCGTTGGGCGCCCCTCCCAGGAGTTCTTCTCGGTAAAAGGCAAGGGGTACTGAGCCCTCTCTTGGTGGGTCCAGGGTAGCGTTTTGCGCGGGCCCCTTCGCAATTAATTGGTCGAATTTTTGTTTCACGGATCCGACCGTGATTTTGTTGAACCCTCCTCCCGAGATGACCATTGCGGATGGAAAGGCTTCCCATGGACTATGGGAGGAAAGGTACCCCGGACTCTTGGTGTGATCAGGTAGGAAGAAATCTTTCGGGCGATAAATGCTCGAGGCAACCTGCATGTTCGCATCTGCAGGGATGGGTATAGCTTCCTCAACCTTTTGAGTCTCCTGCGCTTCTTGTCGAGGAGTGTCTCTGGACTTGGTGAACTGCTTAAGGTGCCCGTCCTTGATAAGAATTTCGATCGCATCCTTGAGATGGATGGAGTCTTCTGTGTTGTGGCCATGACTCTTGTGGAATCTGCAATATTTCGTTTTATCCGTGCCCGGTTTGCTGGATTGCTGCTTTGGGAAACGTACCCCTGCTTGCCTAAATTCCGAGTTAGTGCACTCGGATAAAATTTTCTCTCTGGAGGCCAGGAGAGATGTGTATTCGTGGAACCGGCCGACGGGTCCTCTGTGCTCCCGCGGTTCACGGGAGCGATCGTCTTTTTGTTTGTCTCCTCCTCGACGATATGTCGAGGGTTCATCGACTCGGTGGGGTTTCGCATCTTCACGACGTCGGGCGTCTCTTACCGAGCTGGCTGCTTGTTTTTCCTCATACTGGATATAGGCTTGAGCTTTCAGTAAGAATGCATCGAGGGTGGCAGGGGTCTCAATGTCGACTGCCTGGTGAAAATCTGCTGACGGGCACAGTCCTTGTTTCAACAAATACTTCTTCATGTCGTCGGTTGTGGATACTTGGACCGCCTCTTTATTGAACCTTTCGATGTAAGTTCGTAAAGGTTCGTCTTTCCCCTGGATGATCGCTTCGAGCGAAGCTTCTGTCTTTGGGTGCCGCCTTGAGGCGGTGAAGTGCCTGGAGAACGTGCGTCCAAGTTGCTTCCAGGAGGTGATGGACTCAGCCTCGAGGCTTTTATACCACGTCATCGCTCCTTTCCTCAGCGTTGTAGGAAAGAGGCGACATTTGATCGCTCCTCGTACTCCTCGGTAATCGAGCAGCGCATCGATATTCTCGATATGCTCGTCTGGATCTGTGGTTCCGTCGTACGAGCCTAGCGGCGGGGGTTTTTCTAAACCTCTTGGAAGTTTGGCCGCCATGATTTCTGACGATAGGGGACCTCGAGCATCCTCTTCGTCGCTGGAGTTGAACGAAGGAGATCTATGAGTGCGTTTCTTCGCTCGCCGGGGAGATGCAGATCTTGATCTGCTCCTTCTTGATTTTCTTGGAGGAGAAGAACGTGGAGAGGACTGACGAGGACGTTTGTCGCCCGTTGATTCGTCAGCGTGCCCTTTCCTTTTTGTCCTAGAAGGAGAGGGAGTGTGCTTTCTTTGGGGTCTCGTGGGAGACGGTGGTCAACGGGAATTATTCTCGAGACGGGTGATTTTCTCGCCATGGGCGAGGAGCAGCAGGTTTGTCTGATTTAGGATTTCGGCCAATGCGGCGAAATCCGATCCTGAAGGAGTCGAGGGAAAAAGAGTTTCCTGGCGACTCTCCAGAGGTTGATCGCGATCGGGTGAAGGCGATGCTGTCTTCCCGTCTGGGTGATCTTGCACCGTTTCTTCGTGCGGAGGAGGATGAATGTTGCTCTCACGTTGCGTGAGAATCATGCCATCGTTTGATCGGTTGTCTTGGTTGTCCCGAGCAGCCATGGATCTTGGTAAAAACTTTGGTTCTTTGAAGACTTTGAGAGAGAAGAATGGGGAAATCAGTTTCCCACAGACGGCGCCACCTGATCGTACCTGGAGATCAGGATCCGATACGGCTGGCTTCGAGAGTTGTTGAAATACGGTCGGTGAGGAGAGAAAGGGGGTGTACCTGCAAGGCACTCTGATGCCAAAGTAAGTAACCGAGCAAGGAGTGAGCAAGTGCAAGAATTAAGGTCAGAGATTTTTTATACCTGACCCTCTCAAATGAGAGGGTTTATATAAGGGGCTAAATGGAAGATTATTGGTCCATATTGTGGGGCGCGGATCGAGGAATCCGTAAAAATAGGTAACGGTCAAAACTAGCCGTTGGATGACTTTGTCTTGGTCGGTACGCTTCTGGTCGACAGAGACCACTATTCTTGATTCTGCTCGACATCGAGCGCTTCTGCCAAGTTGGTTTCCTTGGCCCAATCATGAGAATTGGGTCAGTCCAGAACATTATTATTAATGATGGAGATAGAAAATTTTGCTGAGTTTATAATCATTTCTATCCAATAACAAAAAGTTGTGTTGCTTTTAATAATTTAAGTTTTAGGAAAAACTTCCAATCAAGTGTGTCAAAAACTTTGACAAAATCAATTTTAAAGAGATACTACCAATCAATTGTGTAAAATATTTTAAAAGAATAACTATTTTTTATCATAGAAGTTTCTCCTCCCACTTTGTTCATTGTAATTTCCAAAAAGAAATTTCTAATAGTTTGGTATAGGTTCAATTATGAATGATTTATAAAAAATCAAATCAAATCAAACAATGGTTTAAATATTTGTTTTTCTTTTCTTTTTTTTATAGAAAATCTGAATAGAACCGACAATCTAGAAAATTAATTGTATCTAGAAAATCTTGTAAGTAGGATCCAGCCACCCACCTATGCTCACGCGTGAACACTGGTCAATGAGAGCAACATGTCTCTGCAAAAACATTTTCAATTCCTTGCCATGATAGTCATGCACGCGCCAAAAAGCGCGAATGGTTATGACATTGCCGCCTGCAACAGTACCAAGTGCAAAGAAAGAGTTTTCCATTTTTTTTTTACAGAAAATATAGAATTATTAAATTCAAATTCTTGAATAATTCCTGGTTTTTACCTTTGTTTATATCATAATGAAAAATTAAAATCTAAATTCATTTCAAATAGATTTAGGTAGAATTTAGATATTCCGATTTACCGCCACTATTCATATATTTAAATTAATTTCTTTAATATAATCATATTTTTTTAAATATTAAATAACATTATAATTAATTAGATAAAAGAATTTAATGCACATATTTTAAATATAATAAAATTAAAATTAAAATATTGAAAGGTTACAGATCTATTAAATTGAAATTTAAACTTAAGTGAATTTTCTCAATTAAATTTGAAATGAGTTTAGATAGATTTTCGTGATTACCAAATATATGTCTTCCGGACTGGTCCAATAATTAGGCATGGTCTAATCCATTTCTGTCCGGCATCCGAAGAAGTCACTCCGATTCAACAAAAGGTAACTGTTCTGGAATGGACCAACGACTATGAATGGCACAATCTCTTCTGGTCCATGAGACGGCCCAATGATCCAAGATCCAGGGGACCCATTGTACTAGTGGTCGTTCCGACCTCATTGTTCCTGGTCTCTGCTCGACAACGACATAAACCACCCGGGATCGGCCTAGATAGCTCCTACTCGGAGGATCTTGTTCCCGACACATTATCCCCGATCATGATGCTCGTTCGACGGTCCGTTCTTGGCAGTTACCTATTTTTGGGGGATCCGTGATTCAGACCCAAAAATAGGAACTGTTGGCTACACGCTGGAGGCTCTCTATATAAACTCTCTCATTTGAGGGGGGTAGGTATCAAATATTCATTCCTAACACTTACTAGTACTTGTTATCTCTTGTGTCTGTTCTGACTTTGGCATCGGAGTACCTTGCATGTATAACCCCCCGTTCTTCTCAGCATTCGAGCAGACCTTGGAATCCACGTCAGCAGCCATTAGAGATTCTGATCTTAGGTACGATCAGTGGCTCCGTCTTTGGGAAACAATTTTTTACCCTATTTTCTCACCTTCCGTTCGTGAAAACAAAAACATCTCTTTTCGATCTCCTTCTTAATGGATCACCAAGAAGATTTTGTCAGTGCTCGCCTCACCACCAGCATTCCCATCAAGCAGCGGGAGAGTGACGGTACCAACCCCCTGCTGGGGATCAAGACCGCTTCCTCGACGGGCGAACGACCTCCCTGTCACCCGAACCTTTCCAGCAACTTGAGGTCGCCCTTGCCGATCTTCCGCTGATTCCCATCCCTGAAGGGGCGAATCAAACACTATCAGCTCTGGTCGAAGCGACCAACAACATCAACCTCATCTTACTCCGCCAAGGTAAAAGGTTGGAGGTTCTTGAAGAGACAAAGCGTGTGAGATATGTAACGCCCCAAAATTTATTTAATTATTTTATTTGGAATGTTGTGGTTTTGGTGTATGAAGAATAATATATTATTGAATATAATTTTAATTTGAGAATTATATTGTGGTAAATAATTATATTATTAAGTAATAAAATAAATAATTTGAAATATGAGGTGAGGGGCAATGTGGTCTTTTGGTGAATTTAGTTAGGGTAAGAGTGGAAGTCCCTAAGTTGGTCTAAGGGATTAAGTTGTAAAAAGAGGAAAAAGATCGTATTCTGAGGGAGAAAGAACGATCGTGAAAGTTGTGAAGAGGAGAAGAAGAAAAAGGGCTTGATCATGAAGGAGAAACGCGAAGAAGAAGAAATTCTCAACAAAACCTAAGGTAAGGGTGTGATTCTTCCATCTCTAAGGGTTGATGGGCTAAAGACGTGTCTAATTATGTGTCTAGCGGTATCTTAACTGCAAGTGCACAGCCTATCGAAGTAATATTTAAGATTATCGATCCACAGGGATTCTATGGTTACTTAGTGCTAGATGAACTTCTAGTTTAGCTAAGGCGAATGGTTGTCACGATTTTTTGTTGATTTTAAAATATTAAAGGCGGAATTAAATTTAAGTTTTAATAAAATAATACTAAGGCGGTCGGTATGTAATTATACTAACTTAGGTGGGTCAATCTAACCTAGGCTTATAAAGGTATTTATTTAATCTATTCGGTAGAGGTTACCAGTTTAAATACCCTCAACTCACACTCTCGTGGTCTTATCTCAGATCTTACCCCTAAAGCCCTATGCCTGCTCTCGCTAGCCCATAAGTGTTTAGAGATAATTTTTGGAAACTTAGTAATTCTAATTTATTTTAAAGCGCTCTCGCTGTGTTTAATTTAAATGCCTAGCTTTAGCTATCTGGTTAAAAATCTCACACTCTCGTGGTCTTGACCTAACCTAATACTCTTTTCTTACTCTCGTAACGAAAAGGTCGATTTTAATTAAAAAGTATCAGCCAGAATGTTAAGTTATTAATTATTTTAAGCCTATGATTAAATTTTACCGATTAAGTTTGTTTTAACTACATACCTCCCTAAGGTAATTAGCTACTCATTGATGTTGAACCAGACAGAGACAGAAATACAAATAATAAAATACTCATGGCAGGAAAATAAATAAACATTATAAATATTAAAATTGCAATATAATAAAAAAACCTGGTTAACAAATATTATAGCAGACTCCTTCTTCCACAGACCGGAAAGCTTGGAGTTGGCGGAAATCGAAAATAAACGAATGCTGAAGGTTTAGAAACAAATAAATGTATAACAATTTCCTGATGTTGGAAATTGTTATATGTTGGGTTTGGATACAATAAGAAAGAAAACTGAAAAATAATGCAGAAATAGAAACAGGGTCGTAAAACAATTCGGCAGAGCTTCCGCAGAAAATCGAATAAAAAATGCTTTGTGCTTTCTTCATAAAACTTGTGCTATTTATAGAATCCTTAATGGGCTGAAAATTGGACTTTGTTGCATTGGGCCTTGCTGAAGTGGTGGAGGGAATGTAGGAACGTGGCAAAAAAGTAGGAGAAAAGTTCTTCACGTAATGCCTTGACGTGGTCTCAGTCAATAACCTATTTTTACCCTTGTCACGGTCGTGACAAGGTCTTCACGCTCGTGTCCTGTGGCTTTTAAGTGTCACGGTCGTGACAATGCTCTCACGGTCGTGATGGCTTCTTTTGGGGTGTCACGGTCGTGACACCCTGGTGACGACCGTGACTGCAACAAATTATGCAGTTTTGCAGGCTTCTTCATTTCTTCATCTTTTTATGGTTGCTTTTGTTCCTTTTTCTCTTAATTCATGATTTAGCTCCATATAATGATGTACCTGCAAAATGGTAAGAAAAACTCGAGAAATCGAGTGTTAAAACGGTGATTATGCGATAAAACGTCAATGAAACCTAGCAATATAATCGATACGTTTTCTCGTTATCAAACTTCCCCAAACTTAAACCTTTGCTTGTCCTCAAGCAAATAGTCGGTTGAAAATCGGCGGACAAGTTTTTATTTACGCATACTCATAACAAATCGTACGAGGGATCGTTTTGTCGGATAATCCGGTACTTTGATAGAACACTACCGATACACTAATGACACAAGCAACAAGCTGTGTCGTCGACTTCCCTTTAAACGAAACAATCGGTAATTACTTTACGATTTCACCTAGAGTTTTTTCGATCTTATTTCGCCCGGTTTCATTCTAGCGCAATCACATTAAGCCCTTTGCCTTAGCACGCACGTAGTGGAGTAGCCGGTTAGCGACTTTGATCCTTTTTTTTTAAGCACGGGGTCTGGTACACGAGTGCGGTAACCCTACATATATTATCCGATTTGGAGGTTGTGGGGGATCGAGCCGTAGCACGCCCTACCAAGTTCAGAACCAGTACCTCTGAACCAACCCGCAATGGACTCCTTCTCATATTTCTCGTTTCTTGAATGCGACCGTGTACTTTGGTGCAGTTTCTTTTCATTTGCATCGAGATATGAAGGATCATTATTGATTAGGCATCAAACGCTTATATTCATCGGCTCCCCACGTGGTTTGTGTTCAGACGGTGCTGACTGCTAGTATAAACTACTAGGGGTTACTTTTGAACTGAAACTTAAAGTGTACTCGTAATGATAATCGGAATGGAATCGCTTAAGTGAGAAGTCAAAGGTGTCAAGATTGTATTGGTCTTGTTGAATCGTTCTCAGCTTCCTAATTACGATTTCGTAGGCGAGTCGGGTAATGCGAATAATTAAAGATTTTTTTCGGTATGGCTAAATAAACGGGGAAAGTTTGAAACTAAAGAAAATAGCACAAAGATTTGCTCGCTTCATTAACTTACGAAAAGAAATACAACGGAATTGAAAATACAACGAAATGGAAAAAAATGCGAAAAGGGAAAAATGCGGAAATGAAAGGTACCTCTCCCACACTATATCAGACATTGTCCTCAATGTTGTGATATAAATGCGGTAAAAGTACAGTACAAATGACAAAAACGAAAAACAAACATAAGAAAAACTAAAACTATGGCTGCTGAGGACCGCGGGGTCGGCTTCTGGTGCGGGAGCGTCTGGACGGAGTCGCTTTAGGATCAGAATCGGTGTCGGTAGTCGCAGTGATGTCAATGCGTAGGGCTTTTAGCTCGCTGAAAATTTCTCCAAACTTCTTATTAGTAGCTGCCTGGTTTGCTGCAATAGTGCCGAGTAAAGCATCATACTGCTCCTTCTGCCTTCGCTCCAGTGCGGCGTTCATCTGGTTCTGCTGATGAATCGCACAGAGGACGTCCTCAAGAGTGAATTCCTGTGCAGGAGGCTGTCGGGTAGATGTCTCTGGTATATCCTGGACAGGCTCAGCTGCATCCATAGCGTCCTGCATCTCATCCGCTGGAGGATCTGCCTGATCATCATGAATAGGAGCGTGGTCGGCAGCATCTGGTAAAACAAAGAGCCAATTGGCTCGGCTGGATGGGTCGATGCGGTCGCGGGACGGCAGAATGATATGGTGAAATATGGTGCCATGGACAACAGGGCTATACCTGCCATCCTCTCGCTGCGCAATCAGGTGAGCGGACCTGCAATAACTCTTGGTGAGGAATTCTGCGGCTAGGTGAGGCTGATTTGCGACCAAGTCACCAAGCCCCAACTGAATGGCGAGGGTGGTGACAATGCCGCCTATGAAAAATGGGGTTGATCCTCTATGCGCAATAGCCTGGATGTGATAAAGCATGAACGGGGCAGCGTTGATCGGCTCGTCATTTAGAGCACAATGCAAGAATAGAAGCTCCTTAGAGTTGAGCTTATGGTTACTTTCTCGAGCGAATATGGTGTTGCAAATGACTCGGTGGAAATAGCGGATTGCCGGGTTGTGAATGTGTGTAGCATTGAGGCTTTGGAAGGCTGAGGCACGGGTATTAGTTATGTCGTGCCATAGAGTGAAAGCGGGTTCACTAAAATTATCGGGCACGCGGAGGTGAGCTTCAGTTCCGTGATCGAAGCCTAGCAACTCGGCTATCCTGTTCTGCGAAAGGTTAAACTCCTGGCCATGCAATCTGAATTTTGCGAAACCGGTGAGCTGACTCTGAGAACCGGCAGGAGTGATGTACTGGAATGAGCTAAGGAACTCCAATGTCAGAAGCTCGAATGTGGGCTGAGGCTGACTGCAAAAATCCCACAGACCGACTTTTTGAAGCAGGCTCGTGACACTGGCAAGCATTCCGAGTTCCCTCAAACAGACAGTGTCGATATAACGTGTAGGTTGCACACCGCGGTTCTGGAATCGGATAAATCTTTCTCTCTGGGTTTCTCCAGCATCACCTTCTCTAAATTGAATGGTATCCATTGCATGCAAGAGGTAGAGTGAAAGATGGAGATTTTTGATGTTTGTGAAAAAAATGATAAAATGATAGAAATAATGATTCGGAATAAATATTGGAGAGTGAGAATGTGATAGGTGTGGTGATAATGGGGGGTTAATGAGTTTAAAGTTGGTAATGGGGGGGGGGGGGGTTACGGAAGTTATGGAGAAAATGGGTGGTTTTTGGAAGTTATGGAGGAAGAAGAAGAAGAGGTCACGAAGAGAAACAGTTCTGTTTCTCACGAATCCTGAAATAGGGGTTGTCACGGTCGTGACAGGGGTGCGACGGTCGTGACACGCTAAATGAGCACGTCACGATCGTTAGGGGGTGTGACGATCGTGAGGGCTTGCTTCGTTGAATAATTTCCAGAAAACACTATCTCAATTATTTCACATACTTTATAATAATGTATTTTCTTCACTTATCACTCATATTAAATTATAAACACCATATAATAAATAATTTCAACATAGTACTTTACTAACTTGCATGGCATGAGAGATTGTATATAATATGAATAAATGCAAGCATAACAGTACATAGAATGAAAAATATATAAATTGATTAAAATGGAGAAATTTTGGAATTAGAAGTGCATTGCATAAGGTAATTGAAAATGAAATTACATTAATGAAAATACGGTACGAAATTGTTTGCGAAAAAAAAAAAAAATCTAACTAGAAACTAAAACAATGAGAAAAATAAACTAAATCACTTATAGCATTTTCAAAAGCGTTTCTTCAAATCTTCGATTGCGGAGTTCAAGTGATAGAATTGTTCGCAGGTTATGTCAGTCAAACCTATAATGTCCAATCGCATGCTCTTAATGTCTTCTTTAAATAAATTTATATCAGTTTGGTAAGCATCAAGAGTGTTCATGATGTTCTGTAAGTTGTTAGCATAATCTCCTTGATTCACTTCAGGGGTTTCAATTACTTCGTCAGTGTGGTCAATGTCATGGTAACCAGGAGGTGTCTCAGGGTCAGTTTTGACATCGGTCATTGTATCATCTTTTATCTTGTAAGACTGAGGTGTTTCAGGAGTGGATGGATAATCAGGTGGGGTTAACTCATAAAGCCAGTTATCCTTATTGTGAACACTTACTCTAGCATGGTTTGGCAATGTGAACAGGGTTACTACCTCATTCCGGATTAGGTACTCAAAAGGTGGATGTCCTAAATTCCTTATGATATGTCTATTAAAGCAGAAGTTAAGATTCATAGGACGGATGTTACCTAAACGGTTGCACCTGTGCAATTGGTACCTAAGTCCTAAAGCATCAGCAATCATGGTTACAAGACCTCCTACTAATATAGGTAATTCAGGTTCTTCTTGGATACGGGTGAAGGTTTTCATCATGAAAGGTACACCATTAACAGGCTGTCCATTAGTGAAACATGACATAATAAATATCTCATCTTTAGAAACTCCGGTAATGTTTTCTTCTTTTCCAAAGAAAGTGTGGGCAAGTGATGCGTGTTTTTCGCAAGTGTACGAACACGTCAGAGTAATATAAAAGATTGTCGAATCCACAGAGACCAAATGTCAATCTATCGTACCTGTTGTTATGGTGTGTATCTAAGGCAACTAAATATAAGGGTTTTAGTAAGGGTGCAATGGTAAATAAAATAATAATTTTAAATAATAAATAAAAGACAGGCTCGAATGTAATTCACGTAATCAATGATAATCCAGTACTTGTTAATGGAACTACTTATGGGCAATGTTTTCTCCTTTGAAAAGAACTAATTTAACAGGAACTGTCGCTTTCGCGTATTCAGAACCGAGTTGTACTCTTTAATCAACCCCTCCTATTGTCACGGATAAAAAGGTGCGTACTGCGTTAGAGTAGTAAACCTATTTTTAAGAAATGTAGTATCTTAACTAAGTTGAAAAGTATTTTAACCTGGATTTCTTAGCAAAAAGAGGTTCTTATGAACCAGACTCTAAATCTCATAACGCGTCCGAAAATCGTTTTAAAATCTCTTTTCTTTTTAATCTAAAAACTCCTAATGAACTAGACAAAGCGCTTTTGGCTGTTTTTGAAATAGTTAAAAACAATTACTTGAATTGAAAGATAAAATAGCCCTTAGGTGTTTCCACGAACAATTATACGGATTACTGGTTTAATTACGATCCTTACATTCTAACCTTTATGGAATTAGTTAGACATGATAAAGTAAAGATTCTTTTTATAGTTTTTCATAAAAGTAATTTAAAGCGAGTGCGAGAAATAAAGTAATTAAAAGCGAGTGCGGGTAATAAACGAAAGTAAAGCGAGTGCAGGAAATAAACGAAAGTAAAGCGAGTGCAGGAAATAAACGAAATAAAAGCGGTGCGAGAAATAAATAAAAGTAAAGCAATGCAGAAATAAATAAAAGTAAAATACGAACTTGAATTAAAATGGCGGCAGGATTAACTTCCTCCAGAGTGCTCCAAAACTTCGATCACACAGACAGATTACAGACTCGATCACTCGATTGCAGAGGCACCCCGATGTGGAATGGAAACTGCTTTGAAACTGATATATGCCTAAAGAAATCTAAGTTTGGATGAAGAAAAACGAAAATCTAAGGTCCTATTTATAGGAAAACTGAAAGCATGAAAAGACTGGGATGCCCCTCCACTAAAAAGTGGAGGTTACTGAAATTGGCCTTGTGGCGCCCGCCACAGGCCTATGGCGCCCGCCATGGTCCCTACAGGGGATTGGAGGGTGGGGATCGTGGGTCTAGGAGGTTGAGGAGTGGTCTTGAGTCGTGGCCACGTCATGGCTAACCCCATGGCGCCCGCCACGGTGGGTGCCGTAAGTGCAAAACGCTGAATTTCTAGGTTTTCGTCCGTTTTCACTCCTTTTTCGCTCCCTTTCTCGATTCAAGCCCCGATTATTATAAAAACCTGAAAACATAAGAAAACAAAGTAATAACATAACAAAACAACAATAAAAGCTAAGAATGCATGCGAAATCGGAGTCAGAAACACGGTGAAATTTAGTGTGATCAGCAAGGATTTTATGGAAGTAACGGAGAGCAGGGTTATGGATCTCATCATTATTCATGCTATTTGGTTCAGGGTGATAGTTTCCGGTTAAAGTTCCCCAAAATAAATCTAGCTCAATATCCATCAATTCTACCTGTGTGGTAGTAAAAGCAAATGGTCCACTAGGGAATCCTAATAAATCAGCTAGTTCTTTATGGTTAAAGTCATATTCTATTCCAAATAGGCGGAAACTAATAAATCCTTTCCTGAATCCAAAACCGCGCTCAGGTAGGTAAACTAAGGAGCTAAGGAACTCAAGGGTGAGCTCGCGGTAAGTCACAAACTTATGTTGGATCAATGCATTCTCCCATCCGAGTCGGTTAAACAAGTACATGATGCTATCATGTATACCTAGAGTTTCCATAGTCTGATCATCCGGGTACAGGGTCAAATCCATTTGCCTCTGTGATAACTCTTCAAACTTCATTCTTTGGTTCCTACCTCTAAATTTGGTTTCCATATGGTTTATGGGTTGGTTAGCCATGGTTAGTGCAAATATGGAGGAAACAAATCAGGGGGAGAAGGAAAGTGGAAAAGACTTTTAGAAAATCTGTAAAAAGTGATTTAAGATAAAAATAAGAAAATGAAATGCATAATTTAATGGCAATAATAGTAATATAAAATAAAACGACAAAACGACAAAAACAATTAAACAAATAGTAAAACGATAAATAACAATATGCTAAAAAGAATAGTTTAAATAATTAAATGAGTAAATGGGTTGCCTCCCACTAAGCGCTGTTTTTATCGTCAAAAGCCTGACGTAATGCTTAGGTTTAGATTAATCAGGGGAATCAGTGGACAACTCTAAAAGCCTTAGATTATTTGCATAATCTCTATTTTCAACTTTATGATAATGTTTTAAACGTTGTCAGTTTACTATGAATGGTTCACTATTCCTACCCTTAATTTCTATTGCTCCACTCGGGAATACTTTAGTTATTTCAAAGGGTCCTGACCATCTAGATTTTAATTTTCCAGGAAAGAGCCTAAGTCTTGAATTAAAAAGGAGTACAACGTCTCCCACACTAAATTCTTTCCTAGATAGGCGTTTATCATGCCATCGCTTAGTTCTTTCTTTATATATCTTAGCATTTTCATAAGCATCTAGTCTTAATTCTTCTAATTCGTTAATGTCTAGGATTCGCTTTTCTCCTGCAGCATTATAGTTTATATTGAGAGTTCTAATTGCCCAATAAGCTTTGTGTTCTAGTTCTACTGGGAGGTGACAAGATTTTCCATAAACTAGTTTGAAAGGTGTAGTACCTATGGGTGTCTTGTAAGCGGTCCTATAAGCCCATAAAGCTTCATTAAGTTTAGATGACCAATCTTTCCGAGATATGGCGACAGTCTTTTCTAAGATTTGTTTAATTTCTCTGTTTGAGACTTCGACTTGTCCACTTGTTTGTGGGTGATATGGTGTAGCCACACGGTGTCTTACTCCATACTTAGATAGTAATTTGTCAAAGATTTTTGAAATGAAGTGCGAGCCACCGTCACTTATGACGAGTCTAGGCACACCAAATATGGGAAAGATTATATTTTTGAAAAGCTTTATTACTACTCGTGTATCGTTTGTAGGAGAAGCTATAGCTTCAATCCATTTCGAAACATAATCAACAGCTACGAGTATGTAATTATTACCGAAAGATGATGGGAATGGTCCCATGAAATCTATTCCCCAGACGTCAAAGATTTCTACTTCTAAAATTCCTTTTTGAGGCATTTCATCTCTTCTTGAAATATTGCCAGTGCGTTGACACCGATCGCAATTTATAACAGCGATGTGGACATCCTTCCATAGGTTAGGCCAGAATAGGCCGGCTTGCAAGATTTTTGCACAAGTCTTGGAAGTGCTTGCATGTCCACCATAAGGAGATGAATGGCATTGAGCAATGACATCTTCTATTTCTTCTTCGGGAATACATCGACGAAAGATTCCATAGGGTCCTCTCTTGAACAATAATGGTTCATCCCAGTAATAATGTTTCAGATTGTGAAAGAATTTCTTTTTCTGCTGATAGGTTAAATCAGGTGGAAGAGCTCCTGCGGCTAGGTAGTTGACAATGTCAGCGTACCATGGCAGTCCTACAGTTGTCTGGATTGTTTCCACGGGTTCTGGTTCATTTATGTCTAACTGAACTAGGTCGCTTCCTATTTGTGCTATCAGCTGTTCATACGGAAAATCATCGTTAATCGGCACTTGTTCAGGTTTAATACCTTCTATTCTAGATAAATGGTCCGCTACGACGTTCTCAGTACCTTTCTTATCTTTTATTTCGAGATCAAACTCTTGTAAGAGTAAAATCCATCTCAAGAGTCTTGGTTTAGCATCTTTCTTAGTTAATAAATATCGGATAACAGCGTGGTCTGTGTAAATGATTATTTTCGCTCCTACTAGGTAAGAACGGAATTTGTCAAGCGCAAAGACAACTGCTAATAATTCTTTTTCAGTAGTGGCGTAGTTCATCTGGGCAGAATCTAAGGTTCTACTGGCATAGTAAATCGCATGAAGTTTCTTTTCCTTCCTCTGGCCTAGAACTGCGCCTACAGCATAGTCACTCGCATCGCACATGATTTCGAAAGGTAATCTCCAGTCAGGGGGTTGCATGATTGGTGCGGTGATGAGGGCTGTTTTTAGAGTTTCGAATGCTTTAAGACAATCTTCATTGAATATGAACTCAACGTCTTTCATTAATAAACCAGTAAGAGGTTTAGTGATTTTCGAGAAATCTTTGATGAATCGTCGGTAGAAACCGGCGTGTCCTAAAAAGCTTCGTATTTCTCGAATGGTTTTAGGGGGTTGAAGATCTTTTATGACTTCAATCTTAGCTTTATCAACTTCAATTCCCTTGTCGGATATTACGTGACCTAATACGATTCCTTCTTTGACCATAAAATGACATTTCTCCCAGTTAAGCACGAGGTTTACTTTTACACATCTTTCTAACACCATTTCTAAGTTTGATAAGCATCCTTCAAAACTTTGCCCGCATACAGAGAAGTCGTCCATGAACACTTCCATGATGTTGTCTATAAAATCTGCGAAGATTGACATCATACATCTTTGAAAGGTTGCAGGAGCGTTGAATAATCCAAAGGGAATTCGTCTGTAAGCGAACGTTCCATATGGGCATGTGAATGTAGTCTTCTCTTGATCATCTGGATGGATAGGGATTTGGAAAAATCCTGAGTAACCGTCAAGATAACAGAAGTATGAATGCTTGGCTAATTGTTCTAACATTTGATCTATAAAGGGTAGTGGGAAATGATCTTTTCGAGTGGCTTTGTTTAGTTTACGATAATCTATGCATACTCTATGTCCCGTTACTACTCTTTGCGATATCGATTCGCCTTGAGCGTTTTTCACAACAGTGATACCTCCTTTCTTTGGCACTACATGTATTGGACTAACCCATTCACTATCAGAGATTGGATATATTATTCCGGCATCTAGTAGTTTCTTAACTTCTTCTTTTACTACAGTGCTAAGGATTGGGTTAATTCTTCTTTGAGATTCTCTGGAGGTTCTGCAATCTTCTTCTAGCAGAATACGATGCATACATACTGAAGGGCATATTCCTTTGAGATCAGATATGTTATATCCTAATGCAGTTGGATATTTCTTCAAGACATCTAAAAGTTTCTTTGTTTCTATAGTTCCTAAACTGGAATTTATTATAACTGGTCTTTTACATTCAATGTCTAAGAATTCGTACCTTAGGTTATGAGGTAAAGTTTTTAATCCTAATGTAGGTTTATCTTTACTTGGCATGGGATCCGGTGTAAGTGCTAAACTTTCGCTTAGACTATCATCCTGATATGGTTTACGCCAATTATCATCTTCGAAAATCGGAGGGATTTGAATTTTCATTATTTCAGAATAGGTAGTCTCTTTCAGTTCCATCTCTCTTACACATTCGTCAATTACGTCCAATAGATAGCATGTATCCTCTATAGCTGGTGATTGTAAGAATTGTGTTAAAATAAATTCAACTTTCTCTTCACCTACTTCAAAGGTCAGCTTTCCTCTTTTTACGTCTATTATAGCTCCGGCGGTAGCTAAGAATGGTCTTCCTAGTATGATAGGTGTAGTGGAGTCTTCAGAGATGTCCATGATTATAAAATCAGTAGGGATGTAGAATTGTCCTATACGTACTGGGACGTTTTCTAGTATGCCTACAGGATATTTAACAGAGCGATCGGCTAGTTGAACAAACATTTTAGTTGGTCTTAGGTCTCCCATGTCTAGCCTTTTGCAAATCGTTAAGGGCATAACACTGATACTGGCTCCTAAATCGCATAGAGCTTTGTCAATGACGAATTTTCCTATTACACAGGGTATAGAGAAACTTCCTGGATCTTTTAGCTTAGGAGGCATATTATTCTGAATTATGGCGCTACACTCGGCAGTAAGTGTAACTGTTCCGTTATCCTCTATCTTTTTCTTATTGGATAAGATTTCTTTTAAAAACTTAGCATACGAGGGTATTTGGGTGATAGCTTCTGTAAACGGAATAGTAATATTCAACTGTTTCAGAAGTGCAACAAATTTCTTAAATTGACCCGTCGTCTTGGAATTTGTTAATCTTTGAGGGTACGGAATTGGTGGTTTATAGGGTGGTGGAGGCACATAAGGTTGTTCTTTCTCCACTACCTCTTGATTATCATCTTCCTTTTCTTCTGGATCATCCACCACTTCAGTCGGTTTATCCGGTTTTTGGTACATGGCTGGATTGTCAAGTCTTGGATCGGTAGGTCCGTCAAGTTCCTTGCCACTTCTTAATATTACGACATTAGCATGTCCTTTCGGATTAGGTTAAGGTTGTCCAGGGAATACTCCAGCTGGTGCAGCAGTAGGTGCTTGTTGTTGAGCTACTTGTGAAATCTGAGTTTCAAGCATTTTGTTATGTGTAGCTAATGCATCTACTTTGCTCACTAATTGTTTAATCTGCTCACTAGTGTGAATGTTTTGGTTTAAGAAGTCCTTGTTTGTTTGAGATTGGTTAGCTATAAAGTTCTCCATCATCAACTCAAGGTTCGATTTTCTAGGGACATTAGGAGCAGTCTTTTGATAGCCTGGTGATGTAGCTGGTGCTTGACCTGGTGCGTATAAAGCATTGTTATTCTTATAGGAGAAGTTCGGATGATGCTTCCAACCTGGGTTGTATGTGTTTGAGTAAGGGTTTCCTTGAGCATAATTCACTTGATCAGTGGGAGTTCCTGTCAATAGTTGACAATCAGAAACTTCGTGTCCTGGGACTCCACATAACTCACAGTTAGGTGTTACTGCAGCCACGGTGGCTGTTGGTGTTATGGCCAAGTTATCTATCTTTTGGCTTAGTTGGTCAAACTTCGCATTGACTTGGTCCATACTACTCACTTCGTACATACCTCCTTTTGTTGGTTTCTCAGTTGCGACTCTCTCGCTTCCCCAAAGGTAATGGTTTTGAGCCATACTTTCGATAAGTGCATAAGCATCATTATATTCTTTATCCATCAATGCACCGCCCGCGGCAGCGTCAATTGTCATTCTTGTATTGTACAAGAGTCCATTATAGAAGGTATGGATGACCATCCATTCTATTAATCCGTGATGTGGACAAAGTCTCAGCAGATCCTTATAGCGTTCCCAAGCTTCGAATAATGATTCGCTTTCCCTTTGCTTAAATCCGTTGATCTGAGCTCTCAGCATAGCTGTCTTGCTAGGTGGAAAATATCTGTTCAAGAAAGCTCTCTTAAGTTCCTCCCACGTAGTTACTGAGTTTGAAGGCAGAGATTGAAGCCAAGCTCTTGCTCTGTCTCGAAGTGAAAAAGGAAATAAACGTAGTCTAATAGCTTCTTGGGTAACTCCATTGGCTTTTACGGTATCTGCATATTGCACAAAGATCGAAAGATGAAGATTCGGATCCTCGGTAGGATTTCCGGCGAATTGATTTTGTTGCACGGCTGATATCAACGAAGGTTTTAGTTCGAAATCATTTCGGTTGATAGTTGTCGCTCCCGATAAAATGGGACTTAGCCCAGATAAAGGTACAGACGCGAACGGTCGGCGAAAGGGACAATGAGAACACACGGCAGTGAACTCACTGGAGATGAATAGAGTCGCCAGCTAGGCATTTTTATCCCGGAGGAAAGGTAATGCTGCATAGACCTAGAAAGAGATGGATAAGACGGTTGCGAACCCGAGAGACTGAGAAAGGGGGTTGGTTACAACCTGGGAAGGTATTAGCACCCAGATTGTCCGTCGTACTCGACGGGATCCACGCTTAAAAGATTTGTGTTTTAAAGGGGTAGTGTCAGTGCAATTTGTGTATAAAATAGCTGGAAGAAAATGTACAGGTGTCAGTGCAAGAGAAAGTGAGGTGTGATAAAATATACAGTGTCAGTGCAAGGAAAAGAGTGAGATGCTCAAGATCATGAGGCTTAAAGAATAAAGCTAGAAAGAGGGGGGAATACAGAGACTTTTGTTCGATAACTGTTAAGTTATGCCTATGTATCCTCTCGTGCAATGAGGAAGTCAGAACACCGTAGTTCGACCCAAAGAGACTGAAAGATGAATTGACTTGTGAACTGCTTACTTGCCTATGCTCAAGTGTATGACCTGTCTGGCTCAGGTGCTAACTGTCTTGCATTGGACGGAAGAAGCAAGTTCTCGGTTGTGAGTGAATGAGATGAGAAAAGAATCCCGGAGGAGACGATTATTGTTTGTTTTTGAGTTTTCAGTCTTTTATTGCTTTTTGAAGTTTGTCATAAGTTAATGAGCATAAGCCTAAACCAATGGATTTAGTAACTCTCATCACATCACCCCTCTGATTAGGGGTAATGAGAATACCTTAAGTGTGAAGTCAGCATCTCACACTTAATTACCATGGTGTAGGATTAAGATCATTAACCTACTTGTGATTATTTAGATGTTTTTGGTGTTTTTGTTTAGTGTTGAGTAATGAGATTAAGCCATAATCAAGGATTAAACAGACTCATTACACCATCCTAATAGAAGGATAATAGATGAGGGTGTTTAAGCTGAGGAAAGCTCCTCAACTTAATCCATGGTTAGGGATTAAACTCATGACAAAACAAACCTTTGGTTAAGTGGATTTTATTTAATGATATGATGATGAAGTGATTTTTGGGGTTTGTAAGACAACTTGAGGGGGACTTGTCCATTAACACTAGGGTTAGTCCTTCTTAACCAATTAAGGAAGAATTAGAACCCTAATGCAAGGCCCAAGTTACAAGCTTGATGTCTTGATGATTATTAGGTGGATTGATTAAAGGATTTAAACACATTAAGGGTTTAACACTTAGGATTAAAGTTATACACTCCATCCTAATAGAAGGATGCAGGTACAAGCTTAATCACAAAGCCTTAAAGCCTTTAGGGTTTAGTCCCTGATTATGAGGTGAGGAGAGAAGACTCAAAGAGACACAAAGGTAAAAGCTAAGAAGGGGGACTAATCAAAACCCTAATCATTGTCATGCTTGGTTGTTCCTAAGGTTTGTGAGGCTCACTATCCTAAAGAAGAAAGAAAGAAGAAGAGAAAGAATGAAAGGAGAAAGCTCCATGGTGGCCTAGGCACACCTCAAGCAAGGCGAGAGATAAAGAAGATGAGGAAGAAAAATTAAGATGAAGAAGACATAAGATAAGAAGATGAGAATGCAAAAATGGAGATAAGATAAAGAGATGAAAGTGCGATATGGAGTAATGCACAAACAGAGCCTACACCAGTAGGACTTCCAGATGCAACAACATGCAGTAATTAAAATCGGGCCATAGCGTTACCTAACGGAGAAGGTCCGTTGCCCCTTTGATTTGCACGAGAAACTCAAGAAGAAGTATCAAGAAGAAACTTCGCACAATCAATCCAGTATGGATCCAACACTCGATATCACCAATTAACATTTGGGACCCACAATTAAACACGTACAAGAACTCGAAAACATTCACAGACGCTTCAGACAATCAACTCAATTAGTCCTCAAGTGTTAAATATCAAGCTTTACTCAAGACTCAGCTATCCAACATGCCAACTTAAACAGAATCAAATATTAACAACTAAAATTCAAGAGCAACGCTTAATCTAAAACTAACTCAATAGTTTAAAGCCTATATCTAACAATTAAACCAATACAAAATAATTAACAAAATGGTTAGTAATTAACTATTAGTTCAAAACAACTAGTTCAAAACAATAAGTTCTAAATAAAATAATAAACAAAAATATGCAAGAGTTTAATAATTTAAAAGAAGAAAAGAAAAAAAAATGAAAAATAGTGAAACTAAGAGAAAGATGAGAGGGGTCCGCTGGAAATGGAGGAGAGATCAGCAAATGGGCTTTTCGGCCCATCAACAATAACAATGTTAATCCTTTTAATAAAAAAAAAAGAAATAAAAATTTACTAAATGAGAACAAAACAAAATAAAAGGGTTTGTTTTAGAAATAAATAAAGAAATCAATCAGCAAAAACAAAACAGAACAAAATCCCAAATTCGGTGTTCCCGAAAACGACCTTCTTCTTCTTTCCTAGCCGCACAACGCCGGTCTCTCTCTCTCAACCGTTCGAAATCGCGCCGGAAAACGAAGGGGACCTCACCGTCCTTCTCCTCAGCTTCGTGTGCTTCGGCTTCGCAAACTCGCACCCTGTTCACGAACAGAAACAATGGCGAGACACGTTGCCGGTTTCTCTCTTTTTGTTCTTGTTTTCGATCTCGAAATCAACGAAAAAAAACTGAAGAAGAATCATCCACCGTGGTTCATTATCTATCAGTTTTGGGTCGCGTCGACTATGTCACGTTCACGCCGCGACTCTCCCTGTTCTGAAAACTCACGATGGCAAGGTGAGTATGGCTCTTTCTCTCTCTCTCCTTTGCTTCAAAGACGCGACTCGATCTCTCTAACCCTCTCTGCGATTTCCTCTTCCCCTGTTTCTGTTTTGCTTTTCCTTCTGTGTTGTGATGTCGTGTGCTGTTGATGTTAGGTTGAAGAGATGAAGATGGAACGGTGGTGGTTGCTGATGATAGTTGGATGGTTCCGTGAGAGAAGCCAAAGGAAGCGATGGATTGAGAGAGATTAGAGGCAGAAACTGAAAGGAAATGAAGAGGAAGTTTTGTTGTTGTGTGTCGGAATGGAGGTTGAGGCGTCAAGGGGGGTGAAGGATGATTTGTGTTGGTGGTGCGGAGTGAAAGGGTTGCAGTTTGTAGTGTTAATGTCGAAACAGTGGCGGTGATCGGTTTATTGTTTGATGAAGAGGTTTTGCTGGATTTGATGGTACGAAAAAGAGGCTTGGCCACTGCTGATGTCTCTCTCTCAGCTTTGATTTGGAGGTTTAGGCCTCGCCGGCGTCGATATTTGTTCAATGGCTCCTCCTCGAATGTGTTCCGGCTCTCGCAGTGGTTTGCTTCTACTTGCCGCTTCAAATTTTTGATTCAGATCCTCTTCTTCTTCTTCTTTTTATGTTTTCTGTTTGCTGTTTGTTGCTGGATGTGTTGACGCAGTTTGTTGTGGTTCAATGGTGGAGGATGGCGTGCGGTTCAATTTACGCAGAGGTGATGGTGCAAGGCTCAAAGGTGGATTCGGTTTGTGTTGATGAAGGTTGGTGATGAGACGGGTTGTTACGGAGATGATGAAGGGCGGTTGTAGGCTTGTCGGTTCTGTTTGTGAAGAGGTGGGATGAGATGTTGGAGATGTTGGAGAAAGGGCTGTGCATTGTTGGTGAGGTCTGTGTGAAATTGTCGATTTGTGTCATTATGGTGTGAAGAGCGTTGAGGTTGAAGGAAAAGGATGGAAGTTATTGAAGAATAGTTTGTTTGAGAGTTTATGCGGTTTTTCTTGAAGAAGAAGGAAAAATGAAGGTTGTTATGTTATGTTCATGTTTCGTGAAAAGGAAAAAAAATGAAGGTTTGTGTGTATTAAGTGTGGCTGCCAGGTTTTTGTGGGTGATTTTATTGGTTTTGTTTGAAGAAAGTTGAAGTGTGATGGTGCTGCAAGGTGATGAAGAGTGATGTGTTTTCGTTGAATGAAAATTTCAGCGTGTTGCTGTGTGTGTGAAGGGTTTGAGAGGCTGTTTGTTGTGGAAACAAAGGGAGGAGTGGTTTAGGAAATTAAATGGAGGCGCCCCCTTTTTTCTTGGTTGCTAGGTCTTGGGATTAGTTCCTTTTATACCTAGGTCAAACAAGATTTTCTATCTTTTGTTTAACATGGGCTTAACATCATTTGGTAATGGGCTTGGAAAAAGAATGAATCACATTTGTAAGGCTATTATTGATAAAAATGATTTTTCTTGGAAATATGAACATTGGTTTAAAGAAAATAAAATGAGTATAGATTTATAGATAGAAATTGGAAATGATATTTGGATGAACAATGAATATAGTAGGAAAAAAAAATTAGAAAAATGAAATGGTTAATATTTGGATATTGGTATAAAAATGAGTAAAAAGAAAATGGTTTGTGGAATGACATGGGTTTACAGATAATCTAAATAAATTGAATAATGAAGAGGAAAAAAAAAGGTTTACAAAATGGATATGAGAAACAAATGTTGGTTAGGAAAAAAAAAATCTCATGAACAAATGGATGATGAAAACTCAATTCAAGGAATAAATGAATCCATACTCAAACTTTTCCATAAGAACCAATGATCAAATGAACACAACCATCACTAGACAACTCGCAACTGAAATGAATAACTCTCCGAATTAATCATCCTCTGTCAAAATAATTCTTGGATCACTTTGAATAATCTGAATTAACCTCTTGAAAAATAAATTCACGGAAGAAGCATAGAATAACTGACAGTCTAATTTCCTGAACCAAACTTCTCATGAATCACAACTTGATAATTTGATAAACTCAGCACACAACACAACTTGACTTGAACATGCACTGTTTGAGAAATCAACCACTGAATTGATGACGGCCCAGATGCATAGCAAATAGTCCTTTCAGACGTGAAATCCTTGAACACCGCTGAATCAGGAAAATAAACCCTGATTTAGCGACATGAACAAAAAGAGAATGATGCCAATGAGGCGGCATAGCCAAGACCTTGAATCCTCTGATAACCCGCAAATAAAGATGTGAAACCCAAATTCTTCAGAAAATGTGATCCCATGTCTTAGGAGACTATGCAAATGGTATGCATTCTAAATGTTAATGACCAAATGAAAAATGCAAATGAGATGCAAATGAAAGACAGGCGAAGAAAGAAAATCAGAGGGCAAATTTGGGGTGTTTACAATAGCCGGTGCTGCAATGCTTGAATGCGGTTCAGCTTGCGAAGGACTGGCGTAATACTTGAGTGGGTGATTTTGTTCTTCAGCCATCTCTGCGTCCTTTGATGTTACGACTGGTTTAGGCGGATCTAATTGAAGATCTGGAATATTGTAACTTTGTTCGTAATCGAATATACGTCTTCTTACGTGTAAAAAGCGTTCCGATTCAGGGATTAGAGGTTGCAAGTCTTCGCTTTTAGAGCGAGTACTTGGCATACACTCGGAGATTAAATTAAATTAAATAGTTGATACCTTAGTCTAGACAATGCTACCTAAATGCACTAGTAACTAAATTAAGGAATCCCCGGCAACGGCGCCAAAAACTTGATGGGCTAAAGACGTGTCTAATTATGTGTCTAGCGGTATCTTAACTGCAAGTGCACAGCCTATCGAAGTAATATTTAAGATTATCGATCCACAGGGATTCTATGGTTACTTAGTGCTAGATGAACTTCTAGTTTAGCTAAGGCGAATGGTTGTCACGATTTTTTGTTGATTTTAAAATATTAAAGGTGGAATTAAATTTAAGTTTTAATAAAATAATACTAAGGCGGTCGGTATGTAATTATACTAACTTAGGTGGGTCAATCTAACCTAGGCTTATAAAGGTATTTACTTAATCTATTCGGTAGAGGTTACCAGTTTAAATACCCTCAACTCACACTCTCGTGGTCTTATCTCAGATCTTACCCCTAAAGCCCTATGCCTGCTCTCGCTAGCCCATAAGTGTTTAGAGATAATTTTTGGAAACTTAGTAATTCTAATTTATTTTAAAGCGCTCTCGCTGTGTTTAATTTAAATGCCTAGCTTTAGCTATCTGGTTAAAAATCTCACACTCTCGTGGTCTTGACCTAACCTAATACTCTTTTCTTACTCTCGTAACGAAAAGGTCGATTTTAATTAAAAAGTATCAGCCAGAATGTTAAGTTATTAATTATTTTAAGCCTATGATTAAATTTTACCGATTAAGTTTGTTTTAATTACATACCGCCCTAAGGTAATTAGCTACTCATTGATGTTGAATCAGACAGAGACAGAAATACAAATAATAAAATACTCATGGCAGAAAAATAAATAAACATTATAAATATTAAAATTGCAATATAATAAAAAAACCTGGTTAACAAATATTATAGCAGACTCCTTCTTCCACAGACCGGAAAGCTTGGAGTTGGCGGAAATCGAAAATAAACGAATGTTGAAGGTTTAGAAACAAATAAATGTATAACAATTTCCTGATGTTGGAAATTGTTATATGTTGGGTTTGGATACAATAAGAAAGAAAACTGAAAAATAATGCAGAAATAGAAACAGGGTCGTAAAACAATTCGGCAGAGCTTCCGCAGAAAATCGAATAAAAAATGCTCTGTGCTTTCTTCATAAAACTTGTGCTATTTATAGAATCTTTAATGGGCTGAAAATTGGACTTTGTTGCATTGGGCCTTGATGAAGTGGTGGAGGGAATGTAGGAACGTGGCAAAAAAGTAGGAGAAAAGTTCTTCACGTAATGCCTTGACGTGGTCTCAGTCAATAACCTATTTTTACCCTTGTCACGGTCGTGACAAGGTCTTCACGCTCGTGTCCTGTGGCTTTTAAGTGTCACGGTCGTGACAATGCTCTCACGGTCGTGATGGCTTCTTTTGGGGTGTCACGGTCGTGACACCCTGGTGACGACCGTGACTGCAACAAATTATGCAGTTTTGCAGGCTTCTTCATTTCTTCATCTTTTTATGGTTGCTTTTGTTCCTTTTTCTCTTAATTCATGATTTAGCTCCATATAATGATGTACCTGCAAAATGGTAAGAAAAACTCGAGAAATCGAGTGTTAAAACGGTGATTATGCGATAAAACGTCAATGAAACCTAGCAATATAATCGATACGTTTTCTCGTTATCAAGGGTTTATAATGGGAATTGGGTAGGTGGAGGATTAGGGATTGAGGTTTTGGTGGATTGAGGAGAAATTAGGTTGGATTATGTGTTGTTGATTGTTATTAGTTGATAATTGTATGAATTAGATGGTGAAATTGACGAATACTATGATTTTGGGTTGTTGTTAGTGTTGGGTATGTTGATGTTTGTAGCAGGTTTGAGTGCTGAGCGCAGAAGTACGATTCGCGAAATTGCAGAGCTCGCTTAGCGAGAAGAGTCAGAGAGTTTGTCGCTTAGCGAGCCCTGGAACGTGAAAAAAATTAATTTTTAAATTCCAGAAAATTCCTTAAAATTACTTAATTAAGTTAGTAATGCTTAGGAATCGTTGTGGAATAGTTAAAGGTAGTGAAATAGGAGTTATACACTTAATTGTAGGGATAATTAGTGTAGTTTGAATTTAAACATAATTGATATGTTTGTTGGATTTGTTGTTGTTGTTGCTGTTGTGATAAGTTACATATGTTTGTTGGTGGAGCAGGTATATGTAATCGTTATGATATATGATTTTGTTTCGTTTGTGATGGTTGAAGTTGATTTAGGTGGTTGTATGCTAGAAATGCATGATGATAATGATAATTGCGATGTTAATGAATTGTTGTATCTGGAATGGTGTTGTGATGAGTAGTTGGATATAAGTTGTTGTTGTTGATGTTGTATGATGTAATTGTTGCATATATGCATGTATGTCATTGATGTTGCATGACATGTTACATAGTTGAATAACATACCAAGGTGGGGTACGGTCGTTGTTGTGATGTTGATGCGGTCATGAAATAGGGATCGTACGTGGCCATGAAATAGGGGTCGATGGGTGTGATCATGAAATAGGGATCATACTGGACCATGAAAGAGGGGTCGAGAGTTTCGACGGGAACTGGATCTTGAAATAGATATTGGATATGGTACTGTATGCATAGAGTCAAGTAGAGTCTCATTGCATGATTATTGTTATGGGAACGTATGATGGGACCACATATCCAGATAAGCACATTGAAAATATCGACGCCCTGTTGGATTATAGAGGTTTCCGAGGAGCTATCAAGTGTCTTCTCTTCCCCACGACCTTGAGAAAGGGGGAAATGGCTTGGTAATAAAGCCTACCCCACGAGTCTATCACCTCGTGGAGACAGTTGAGCAAAACATTCTCTTGACACTTCACTGCCTCTCGACGCCATCCAAAAACCGAAGCATCTCTAGAAGCAATCATTCAGGGGAAGGAGGAGCCCCTCCGGGCATATATCGAAAGATTTAACAAAGAAGTCGTCCAAGTGGCCACCACAGACGACATGAAAAGATACCTTTTGGAACGGGGACTCCGCCCCCAGAGTGATTTCATGAGGGTCGTGGGGATCGAAACCCCGGCCACACTCGACGTGTTCCTCCTCAAAGCGCAAGCGTATATCCAGTACGAGGAAAAGGAAGCGGCAAGCAACGCCCGTGACACTCGGCGTAATGAAGATGCCAAACTTTCCAAGCATGACGATCGCTAAATTTGTCGCTAATTAGAAAAAAATGACTAATATGACACATTTTAATACTTAAGGGACCAATCTGATACAAAAAAAGTTAAGGGACCAATCTGAACCCAGAAGTGTAGTTAAGGGACCGAAAAGGGTATTTTTCCATAATTTTAACTTGTATTCTAAAAAAAAAAAAAAATCACCTTAAATTAATAGTTATGATCATATATACTTATTAACAAGCGTATAATATACGTAACTATTAATTAAGTTAATTTAAATTAATGAGTGTATATACTTATTAACGAATATATGTTTAAATATATAATTAGCGATGTACAAAACCGAACTAATTTAATATAAAATTGTTAATGAAATTGAATCACAAAGAAATTGTATTTGATTTAGATGTGTTTTTTTAATAAAATTGTGCAGTTCGATTTAAATCGCAATCACATTATTTTATAATTCAAACTTCACTTAATTCACATCCAACCCAAACTCAAATTTATTAGGCCTTAATCTTACGATTACAAATGATTTTTTCTTCCATATATTTAGGGTTTCAAATTTAACCTTCTTAAATCTCTCATAATAGTATCGTGTTTTCTTCTCATCTTCTGTGTCAAATACATTTCACATCTTCTTCTCCGATCTCTCATTTTTTAGGTTCTTTCTTTTTAATCTCCTCAATTTTATGTTAATGTTGTTTTTTTCAAATACGTTTTTACCGTGCATCTTTTCCTTCAATATCTCATTCTTCTATTATTTTTTCCATCTTCTCTAATATCCTATTTCCTATTTTTTTCTTCTATTTTATTATAATATTTTTGATATTGTTTTATGCAACTACTTTATATTTTTTAATCTATTTTTGTCTAATGCAAGTTTTGTATAATTTGTTGTTATTTAGTAATGTATGAATTATTAAATACAAAGTCATGTTTTCGTCTATATATGTATGTATGTCTCATTAAAACTATTTTAAAAAATTGAACCAACCCAAACCACATTATTTTAATTCGATTTTTATTTTTAAATGTCAACTGGACCAAACTGAATTGTACACTTCTACACTTCTTTTTCTTACAACTAGTAAGATACATGTGCTTCCGCACGGATAAAATTATTTACATGGTATAACATATATTTAAAAGTACATGTAAATTTGGAACGTTATAAAATGTATTTAGATATGTATCTAAATTTGAAATTAGTTATTAATTTTAAAATGAACAATAATTATATAAATTCAATTGTATTAAAATACAAATAGAAAAAAGGGATTCATGAGATAAAAAAAGAAATATTTAATATTCGATAATAATGATTTTATCTTTCAAATTAAGATAATTATTGATTAAAATAAAATATGTATTGTATTTATAGTGACCCGTGAAATAGAAATAATATTTGATAAAATATAAAATGTATTTATATACAAATGTAATTTTGAAATGAGTTAAAGGTTTCACATCTCTACATGTAACACCTCATTTGTTCATGTTTAAGGTTTCACATTTATGTGACTAAACTTTTAGATAACAAGTAGCATGCTTTTATATTGGAGGGTGTGAATGAGATAAAGACAGAAGTAGTTAACAATTTCTCAAAGTTGTTTGAAGACCAGAAGCTCAACCGATCGATATTACAGAATGTGGATTTCAATTGCATAAATGAGGAGGATAGTGCAAGTCTTACTGCAGAATTTACAATGGAAGAATTAAAGGCAACAATATGGGATTGCGAGAGCTCGAAAAGTCCGGGACCAGACGACATGAACTTTCATTTCATAAAAGAATTCTGGGAAGTAATGAAGGAAGATTTCCATAATTTATTTCAGAGATCCATCAAAACAGCAGACTAGTTAGAGGATCAAACTGCGCTTTCTTAACACTTATTCCAAAAATAGAGAATCTGAAAAAGCTCAGTGAATTCAGACCTATTAACCTAATCGGAATCATGTATAAAGTTCTATCAAAGCTATTGGCAAATAAATTGAAACAGGTGATTGAAAAAATTATATAAGAATCTCAATGTGCTTTTGTTGAAGGTCGTCAAATGATAGACGGTATCCTGGTAGCAAACGAATTGGTTGAGGAAGCAAAGTGAAGGAAAAGAGAAACGTTGTTATTTAAAGTTTGATTCGGTGGATTGGAAGTATTTGGATTTCACGATGGAGAAAATGGGATTTAATTCCAAATGGAGAGGTTGGATTTCAGAGTGTTTGCGGAGTTCCAGGATTTTCGTGCTTGTGAATGGCAGCCCTACGGAAAAATTCAGAGTTGGCAGAGGTTTGAGACAAGGCGACCCTTTATCACCCTTTCTCTTTTTGATAGCAGCAGAGGGATTCAACAAAATGATGTCGAAAAGTGTTCAATAAAACAATTTCGAAAGTTATGAGTTTGGGACCAGAAAGGTAAAAGTATCACACCTTCAATACGCAGATGATACACTCATTGTGGGTAAGAAATCCTAGAAAGATGTGAGAAGCATAAAGGCAAATATGCAGCTATTTGAAATGATCTTAGGGTTGAAGGTGAACTTCCATAAAAGTGTTTTGGTCGGAGTTCATATTTCTAAACACTGGTTCGAGGAAGCGACACAAGTTTTAAATTGTAAAGTCGGAATGTTACCGTTTAAATACTCAGGGATCCCTGTTGGAGGCAATCATAGAAGAAAGGAATTTTTGAAACCGTTGATTGAAGCAGTTTCAAGGAGACTATCCAAGTGGAATAATAGACACTTATCGATTGGTGGTCGTATTGTGCTCCTCAAACCTGTCTTATTCACGTTACTTGTTTATTTTCTTTCGTTCTTCAAAGTCCCGTCAGGTATTATCTCTACTCTTGAATCGTTGTTTAAATTTTTTTTGTAGGGTGGGGGAGTTGAAAACAAGAAAATCAATTGGGTACATTGGAACATGGTCTGTAATTAAAGGAGGGAGGAAGGCCTAAGTTTAAAAAGTTTGAGATGTTTTAACATTGCCTTATTAGGAAAATGTATATGGAGGTTCTATAATAAAAAAAAGGCTTTGGGCTAAGGTTTTAATTTGTAAATATGGTGGAATAAATAATATGGGAGATTTTAGGTTAACTGTCAGATCAAGTTGGTGGCAGGACCTTAATAGAATAGAAAACGGGGTTGGGGTATGTAAATTGCATTAGTTTTCAGACCATCTTTGCATGAAAGTAGGTAATGGAGCAACAACGCGGTTATGGAGCGATCCTTGGTTGGAGGGTCAGATCATGAAGAATATTTTCCCGAAGATGTTTAGGTTTGTCGTTCACAAAGAGGCGACAATGCTCGAAGTGGTGCAGAATAATTCAGAAGGGGTGGTATTGAACATTCCATGGGAAATAAGTCTTAATGTAGAGGAAAGGAAATGTGAAGATGAAATCATCGATAAGCTTGTAAAATTGGACTCAAAGAAGATGTAGAAGATGATTGGACCTGGTGTAACAAAGGATATACAGTTAAAGAAGCCTACAAGCTAATCTCAAAAGAGAACGTAACAGAGGAAAATAGGAGGTTCACAGTTGCGTGGAATAAAATTATTCCTCTTAAGGTCTCCACTTTGATTTGGAAACTATGGCAAAACAAAATTCCGACCAAGGACAATCTTTTCAAAAGAGGAATTTTGAATGAATCGCAAAAGGTATGCTCATTCAGTTGCGGAAGTGATGAAACTGTATCTCATTTATTCTTCGAGTGCCCAAAAATGCACGAAATTTGGTGTGTGATTCTCAGATGGTTGAACGTCTCTACTACTATGCATAACTTTGGATTGAAAAACTTTGAACAATTTAGATTTTTTCTAGAGTGCGGAAAAGGGAAATCGAATGTGACCAAATCTGTCTGGTTCACATGTATTTGGTCGCTATGGAACTATCATAACAACATGATTTTTAGGAACAAGGAGGTGACCATAGAAGAACTGCTTGACAACATCAAATTCCTGCCATGGTTTTGGTTGAAGAATAATTTAAGAGGGTTCAGTTCATCCCTGGATCTTTAGGAGTCAAAGCCATTTTATTGCGCATTATGATTCAAAAGGAAGTCGCATATTATATTGGTGCAAAATTGTCTACATTGGATTGTAGCAGTGTTGAGGTAGCACTCTGGTTAAGGCTTAGGGGTGCTCTTTTTGCTGTCCATCTGAACTGGTTTTTGTTTTAGATTTAGTTTGCCTTTCTGCATCCTTTGTTCTCTGTTCGGGTCCGGGCAGGAGGTTGGTGGTTTTCGGATTTGGTTAGCTTTGGTGGTGGGTTGTTTGAGTGCTTTCAGCGGAGTTGGTTGTTGCTTGTTATCATTTTTGGGCTCGCTTCATTCTCAATATTGAAGCGTAGGCTTTTTGCTGGCTCTTTTTTCTTCTGTAGTATCTCTCTTTTTTAAGATCGAGACTTGCTGGTTGTTGTTCTCTGGCGTGCGATTGGGCTGGTCTTAGGGGGCGTCGTTTTTTGTTGGAGCTGAGGTCTAGGTTGTTTTTGACAGGGGTGCCTTACTGCCATTTTCTTGTATTCCTAGTATCAGGGCTGGCTCAATTTCTTTGTGGGCGTTGCTTTTCTTAATTTTTTTTTAAAAATAACATAATTTAATAAATTAAATTCCAAAATAACCTAGTTCTCAAAAAAATTATCAATCTAACATAGTTTTGGTATGCATTCGCCCAATGAATTGGAGAATGAGTACAAATTCAATTTTTATTTTCTATGCTTTCGCCATATAATATGGCGAATGTGTGTTAATAGTTTTTTTTACTTTGTATGTGTTCGCTAATTCGCATGGCGAATATGTTAAATTTATTTTCAGTCTTCACCAATTCATTTGGCGAAAGAGTATGATTTTTTTAAGCTATACAAAGCTTTTGCCAATTCAACATGTATGTGAAATAGAAATTATGACATACTGAAATAGTGTAGATTCATTAATCCCTTGAAATTTGATCTTCAATTACCTTTGTATACGTGACAAGAAGAGGTGGCAAGGATTGCATACACATGAAAAGAAAGAGAGAACAAGGATACAAATGTAGGTCCCAAAGACATGTGAGAGGGAGACACATGCATTTAATAAACAAAATCAACAAAAAATTGCCAGCAAAACATCCACCTAAACCAAAATCATACTCTTTCACCAAATGAATTGGTGAAGGTTTTAAAAATAAATTTAACATATTCGCCATACGAATTGGCGAACACGTGCTAAGTAAAAAAAGAAAAAAATTCATTGACACACAGTCGCCATATCATGTGGCGAAAGCATAGAAAATAAAACTGAATTTGTACCCATTCGCCAATTCATTAGGCGGATATATACCAAAACTACGTTAGATTGGTAATTTTTTTGAAAACTAGGTTATTTTGGAATTTAATTTATTAAACTATGTTGTAGGATGGCTTCATCGGTATTCCCTTGCTACAGGTTTGATCACCACCCTATTCTTGTGGATGTTGTTTATAAACAAATTACGATTAAACCTCAATTCAAATTCCAAAGTATGTGGACGCTCGATGATTCGTGTAAATCCTTCATTGTGGTTGTTGGTCCACTATTTTCACTAGTTGCCCTATGTATGTTCTCTCCAAAAAGCTGCAGTTTCTCAAGTCTCAGCTCAAAGTTTGGAATAAGTTTCACTTTGGTAATATTCATCAACTTGTTCAAATTAAGAAAGACCACTTGTTGGAAATTCAGAATCAAATTAATGTGGATGGCTCTCTGGACAGTCTTAGACTTCTTGAGAAAAATGCTCAGGATGATCTTGAGCTTGCCTTGGACAAGGAGAATTTATTTTGGTATGAGAAACCGGGTCTGAATTGGCACAAAGATGGAGACCGCAACACTTCCTTCTTTCATCGGATGGCCAAAATTAACCGCTCTAATAAATTCATCCCTATGCTGATGGATGGTGACAACAACGTTACTGATCCTGATAACATGGTTCAAATTGCGGTTAACTTTTACACTAATCTTTTCTCTTTTGCAGGGGACCCGACTGACATGTGCATTGTGGACGATGTAATTCCTTCATTGGTTTCTAGCTCCATGAATAATATTTTGGTCAGCATCCCTACCGTTGAAGAAATTCGCAGTGCAGTTTTCAGTCTCAATCGGTTTAGTGCTCCCGGTCCTGACGGTTTTGGCGGAATTTTCTACCACAATTATTAGGATATTATTAAATCTGATGTGTGTGCGGTGGTTTGGCAATTTTTCAAGCAGGGTTGGTTCATCCCCAGTTACAATGTTTGTGGTATAACTCTCATTCCGAAAGTTTAAAATGCTACTTCCATGGATTCTTTCAGACCCATTGCTCTTAGCAACTTCAAGTTTAAAATTATTACCAAAATTCTTGCTCAAAGGCTTTCTCCTATTATGCCTTTTCTTATGTCTTTAGAGAAACGCGGTTTCATTCGGGGTCGTAATATTAAATATTTCATTTGTTTGGCCTCCGAAGCTATTAATGTGATGAATAAGAAAAGCAAATTCGATAATGTTGCTCTTAAAGTGGATATCTCCAAAGCCTTCGACACCGTTAATTGGAATTTCATCCTTAAAGTTCTATAGAATTTCGAATTTTGTCCTACTTTTTGTGGCTGGATTCATATTATTCTCCATTCCACCTTCCTTTCTATTAATTTTAATGATCAAGCGTACAATTACTTTAGATGCGGCAGAGGTGTCCGTCAAGGGGACCCTTTATCTCCGCTTCTTTTTGTGATGGCTGAAGATGTCTTGAGCAGATTGTTCTCCAAAGCCGTCTCGGATGGCGCCCTCCATCTTCTCAACACTTTTAGGAACAATCCGATTTCGTCTCACTTAATGTATGCAAATGACATTTTATTGTTCCTTTCTGCCACGACCTCCAATATCAATATGGTGATGTCCATCTTCAAGGATTATTCTACAGCAGCTGGGCAAGTTATTAATTTGTCCAAATCCACCCTTGTTGCTGTCAATGTTTCTTCTCGCGGGAAGATTAATCTATTGCGTATCACAAGTTTCCAACTTGGATCGCTTCCCTTTCTTTATCTGGATGTTCCGCTTTTCAAGGGTAAAGTCCGTAAGTGTCATCTTACTCCCATTGTCGATAGGATCCTCTCCATGTTTGCTGGCTGGAAAGGCTCGTGTCTCTCCTTCGCTGGTTGTATTGTCTCGGTTAAATCTGTTATCCATAGTATGCTCCTATACTCAATTAATATTTATTCTTGGCTTATCTCTTTGCTTCGAAAATTGGAGGCTGCCTGTAGGAGTTTTATTTGGTCCGGCTGGATCAATAACCAGAAAATCTGTATGGTTGCTTGGAAGCAAGTTTGTCTTCCTCTCGATAATGGTTATTTAGGCATTAGATCTCTTTTGACTTTAAATGATGCTGCCAACCTTAAGCTTCTTTCGGATTTGATGAATTCTTTGGACGGTCGGGCTTCTATCCTTAAGAAGCGAGTGTGTCGTCCTAATGGTTTTATAAATCATCATATCTCTTCCACCATTTGGGCTGCATCAAAATGGAGGCTCCGGATCTGTACCGTAACACCTGCTGGTCCGTGGGTTCTGGGAGAAATGTGAGGTTTTGGCTCGACAGATGGGTTGGTGACCCCTTTGTCAACTTCATAAACTTGGATATGCTGCTTGACAAAGGTATTGATCCTTTCTCTTTTGTGGATGACTTTCTTCACAATGGTGATTTGATTATTCCAGATTCTTGGTTTATCTGGTTCCCTTGTCTCCGTAGTATTATTGGTGTTGCCTCACTTAACCAATCCAGCGATGATTTCCTGTTTTGGCGCAATTCGGATAACGAAATTCTTTCGTTGAATGAGGCTTATAAATTTAAAGTTATTCCTCCTTGTAAAGTTCCTTGGGTCAAGTTTTTGTGGAATGTTTATATTCCTCCTAGCTGTGCTTGCCTCATATGGAGGATGATTTTCCAAAGGCTTCCCTCAGATGACTTTCTCTCTCGTCGGGGTATCTATGTTGTCTCTCGTTGCTACTTATGCCATGCTGACTGCGATTCCTTCACACACATTATTTCAACTATATTTTTGCAAGAAGAATTTGGAATTAAAAAAGTTCTAAACTTCAATTCCACTTAGCTCCGCAATCTATTTCAGACTGCTTGAAGTTTGGTTCGACATCTTCCTCCCCTCTGGAGGTTTTGGTTATTCAAGCTGTTGTTTTTCATTCTCTTGCTTTGATTTGGCATATGCTCAGAACGATGCTAAGCATGGTAAAGGCTTTGCCCCGCTGAATTTATCTATGAGCTGGATTTCTTAACAGGTTCGTCACTCGGGTAATTCTTGCAACAAAGGTTATTATCTGACTATGTCAGACTTCTCCATCATTAAGGCCTTTGGTGTCCGTATCACCCCTCCTAATGCCCTCTCTATAACGGAAGTTCTTTGGGAACCCCCTACTTTGGATTGGATCAAGTGCAATTGTGACGACACTTTTATTCATGAGACTTCTTTGGCTGGTAGTGGCGGTATTTTTCGTAATCATTACAGTAATTTCATTTTAGCTTTTGCTGAAAAGCTTCATTGTGTTTCTCCTGCTCACGCCAAGTTTGAAGCTGCGATTCGGGCCATGGAAACCGCTTATTTGAGGGGTTGGTCTAAGTTTTGGATAGAAACAGATTCGTCCCTTGTTGCCAAAGCTTTTCTCAACCTCAACTTGGTTCCTTGTATTTATAGAAACCGGTGGAGCTCTTGTATTCGTCCCAGAAAGTTTTCTAGTCTTATGATTACTCACATATTTAGAGAAGTAAATTCTTGTGCCGATTTTTTGGCGAATTTTATGCTCGGCATCGACACTCTCACTTTTTTTATAAAGAATAGGTTAGGATTACCTTTCTTTGTATTTCATTGATCTTGGGACTAATTTGTTCCCCTCTTTTTGCATCGGCTTCCTTTTTTTTGTTAATATATGGCCTGATTTATATTTTAAAAAAATTGATTCATAAATAATAATAATAATAATAATAATAATAATGAATTTTTCTGAAATCTTGAAAAGATATATGATGGATTCAAATCTCACCGACAACATGAAAATACATTTCTATAAACCTTTAACCTTAGAACATTTTTATTTTATACTAGTATTTATTTAAGTAACTTAATTCAACTCACTTTAGCTTTTATTTATTAAAAATGACATAAGAATATGTTTCTCTCAAAAACAATAATAATATAATATAAAACTGAAAATGTAACATAATAATAATAATATAGTAATATAACAACAATGACATGACATAACATACCAACGTGGGTGGAAGTAACCGAGAGAGTTTCCATTGAAGTTTCATTTCCTTGAGGAGAGAGAAAGACAGAAAGAGAGAGAGAGAGAGAGAGTGTGCGTGAGTGTTATCTTATCATACCAATAACATAACTCATTCTCATGAACCCAAATTTCATCCTTTTTGTCAGAAATTCCATTCTCATATTCAATAACAATTTCTTGATATAGAGAGAGAGAGAAAGAAAATGTTTGTTAAGAATTGAAAGATGATGATTGATTGATTCATCACCTACTTTATTTGACTTTGGAATCAATTCAATTATCATTCAATAATTTCCCTTATCAATCTTTCAATTTCTCTAGTTTTTGGTCATTGAGTTTTTGTATATTTTCATTTGGCATTTTGTTGGTTGTTTTTTATTCCATAAACCAAATCCTCACTTTTCTTTTATTGTTTGATTCACTTTGTGAGTTACTCTATTCAATTTCATATTTGTGATAATGGGTTGTGTAAGTTCTAAACAAAAGAAATGTAATCATTGCAACACACCTTATTACTCTGTTTCTAGAAGCTACACAATGCATGTACATCATCCACCTCAAAGCAAAGGAGATAGTTATCATCTTGTGGCATTGACATCAACAACATTGGGTTCATTGGAGGTTGTATCTCATAGTCAAAGCAATGGTTTTGGTCCGACCTCAGGTCCACTGCACGCAGACAATATGCAGTGCAACGGAATTGAGGTCGGAACAAATTTTATGTTTTCCAATGGAAAGGTTAGTGAGCGTTTCAAAGAGGAGGAAGAGAATGAGGCTAAGACATGGTCTACTATGATTGTGGAGAAGTTGCCAAAATCTATTGTCAAGAATCAAATCACAAAACCAACAACTTTTGAGCTTGATGAGAAGGAGACTATCAACACATGGGAACTAATGGAAGGACTTGAAGAGACAAGTCCTTTACAAGCACCAAATCTCATAAAAACTTTCTCTTTTGATGTCAATGTTAATGGCAATGTTGAATCAAAAAAGACTAGTTTCATGGAGAATGATTATGATGATGGCATTGATTTACACAAACCCAAGTTGGATCCAATGATTGAGGAGGGTTCAAATGATTCAAGTCTCAAGGTTAAAGTTTTGGATTTTGATGATTTTAAAGTTGTTTCCTCATTCAAGGATTCATTTCAAGAGAAGCAAGAAGGGATGGATGAAAAGTTATCCTTTTTTGAGGAAAAGAAAATCAATGATGATGTTTTTGTAGATTTCAAGGTTTCCTCACATGGGAAGAAGGAAAAAGTTGTCCTGTATTTCACAAGCCTACGTATGGTGAGAAAAACTTATGAAGATTGTTGCAATGTTAAGATGATTTTGAAAGGATTAGGCATAAGGGTTGATGAGAGAGATGTTTCAATGCATTTAGAATTCAAAGAAGAGCTCAAGGAGTTACTTGGTGAAGAGTATGGTAAAGGAGGATTACCAAAGGTGTTTATTGGAAGGAAATACATTGGTGGGGTTGAAGAAATTCAAAAACTTCATGATGATAAGAAGCTTGAGAAATTGCTTGATTGTTGTGAAAAGATTGATGAGATTCAAGGAGGAGGTGATAATAGTGGATGTGAAGTTTGTGGTGATATAAAGTTTGTACCTTGTGAAACATGTAATGGAAGTTGTAAAATTTACTATGAAGATGATTGTGAAGTTGGTGAGTTTGGATTTCAAAGATGTTCTTATTGCAATGAAAATGGACTAATAAGATGTTCCATGTGTTGTTTCTAGTTCAATATTTTGTTTTGACATTTAACATAGATACTTAGGATTAATGTTTGAGTTGTGTGTTCTATGTGTGATTTGTTTATAATTAGTTCTTTTTTATTTTTTTGTTGTATAGTTAAGTTTGGGTTTGGTTGATCATATATGAGAAAAGAACAAGCATATAGAAGGGTGAAGAATTATTTATGATCAATTTATAGTGCATACTTTTTATTTTCTATTTTAAATACAACAAAGATAGGTAACAATTTCATTTTACAATCTTTCACTTCATAAATATGTTATTTTCCTTTAGACAATTTCAAGATGTTACGTTGTAATTAAACTTGAGAGTTTGAATGTGATATAAGTCTAATAATATTGAAGATTTGATTTTTTAGTATCTGTGTACTTTTAGATATCTCCTAAGATCTACGATGAAATTCATTCTATTAGTGTTTGTATGATCGCATCTTATTATTTTAAGAATTCACTGTTAAAAAGAAATTTTCTAGATTATTAATGTTAATGTTAGATAATTTCAAGATGTTATGTTGTAATTACACTCGAGAGCTTGAATTTGGTATAGGTCTAATAATAGAAGATTGTTAGTTTTTGTGTCTATTTTGGACATATCCTTACTATGATTAGATCCAGTGCATTAGTGTTGATATGATCTTATCTTACGTCTTACTATTTTAAAAATTCACTTTAATGTTAAAAAGAAGTTTTCTAGATTATTAATGTTATATTATGTCATGTCTGTTAATGTTATGTAATGATTGTTGCAGGGTGCCCAAGTTGAGGTGTACTTCTATAAATTGATGGAAGATATTAAAATCAAAAGTGTCATATGCTGCCATTTGCAAAAAGTTGTATCACTACAGATAAGTAATGATGCAAATGATTTGTGACAATGAAGCAATCCTTTTTTTGTGCACCTAGTTACTTAGAACTCCCCTAGTAACAATGTTCATGTAAAAGATGAAACCAAGAGAAAAGTCTTCAAGATTCTTTACTTCCAAATTTTCTCTATAAAGTGCATGTATACATTTTCTATTATTCATAAATTTTTTTGAGGACTACTCTTATCTTAGGGAAGATTAGTGATTTATTTATAGAATTACAATTGAGATTCATTTATTAATATATATTTAAATTATATATTATAAATACTTAACACACTTCTCTCAGGACTGAATATTTGAACCATTGAAATAAATAATAGATAATTCAATAAGATCGGTATATAAAGTAATAAATTTCATTATTTATAAACTTTGGATCAAATTGCATCACAAGCATGTAGATTCTTGTGAAAATAAAATAGTTATGTAATCAGCTTTATGTTGAGAAAAAGAAGTTAAGCCTTCTTTTTCATGTGACTCTAGAGAAAAAGTTTCTTGTAGCTATATAGCTGTTAAATGCTGTTTAATGTTTATAATAAAGAAGCCAACAAATACACGCCAATTTTACTAAAAAAAATGGATTCCAAATTTCTCGTAATAGAGAAGGAGAAAAAAAAGAAAAACAGAGGGATCCACACATCTTATCCATCAAACCTAGTCTTAGACTAAATTCATGGATATGCATGTCTAACTATGTCCCACAAATATATATATATATATATATATATATATATATATATATATATATATATATATATATATATATATATATATATATATATATATATATATATATATATATATATATAAAGAAAGTCTAGCAAAAGTATGAATCATTCATTAAATTGTAAGATTACACATATTGGGTTTGCAATGACAAGAATCTGAATTATAAGGTGACCACTTATGACAATGGGTCACTATCTAAAATATAATAAATTTTAATATTGGTTGATGTTAATTCATTTAATACAAGAATTATATTTGTCATTTTATTATTGAATTTATATTATTAAATCACTATTTCAGTTGTAAAAATAAAAATATATGGTTAGAACTAGACATGGCAAACAAACCCGCCCCCGCCCCGAAATTAACGGGAAAAATCCGATTTAAACGGGGCGGGGACGGGTGTGGAGATAACCCGGTTTTTATTTACGGGTGCGGGGCGGGTATTGCTAGTACCCGCCCCACACCCACCAAGCCAACTAAATTTAATTTATTTCATTTTTTTAAAATAATTTTATTACACATTTATACTTTTTAATATTACAATATCATGTTTATTAGAATTATTATTTATTTTTTTGAAAATATAATTTAAATAAAAATTATCAAGCATTATAATTATTCTTAAAATAATCATTTATTTAATTTAATTATTAATTTTTATTGTTATTGAAAAAAATACATTTTACAAAAAAATATAATTTATTCGGGTGGGGGCGGGGCGGGTGCGGGTGAACCCATTTTTTATTGGGGGTGGGGGCGGGGGAACAATTGTTAGCCCCGAACGAGTTTGGGGGCGGGTGCGGTTCTGGGACTAGAAAACGGGTGCGGGTCTGGGTGTGCTTAAACCCGCCCCCGACCCGCCCCGTTGACATCCCTAGTTAGAACATCATCTTCGAGGATGAAATTAATCACGTGATATGTCACTGCATTTTTAAGAAATTAATCACTAAACAATTATATAAATAAAAGAATATATTCTTGAAATATGTAAACAAAGCCACTAACTGAATTCACTTTTCATATTTTTATACAGTTACTTGTACTCTAAGGAATTATTATGCATAGTTTGATATATAGAATTATGGTGCACCATAATGTCTATATAATCACAGTGTAATACCTTATTTGAGTAATGAGAATCACTTCTACAATTCATAATGAGTTCATGTTGATGAGTTTTAATATGGTATCAGTTGCTCAAATCCATGAACTACTTCTCATTCACCTCTCTTCTTCTTTCTTCTTGAATTGAACTTTTCTGGTACAAAAGTTTGTTATTTCTATTACGATCTTCATTGTTGGAGATCTTCATCTTCCTTCTTCTACTTTCTGCATTTTTTCATCGATCTAATCATCACCATGCCGTCACAGCTTGCTTCTAACAATCAGCTTGATCTTGATTCCATCTATTACATCCACCCAAGTGAAGGTCCGGATTCTGTCACCATTAATCTGAAACTCGATGAATTAATCCAATTACCTTTCTTGGAGAAAATCCATGTTGCGAGCATTGGGAGCCAAAAACAAAGGTAGATTTGTTGATGGATCTATAGAAGTTCCTCTTGATGAGGATCTCAACTTTGCACAGTGGTAGTGTTGCAATCATATCATTTTGTCATGGATCATCAACTCGGTGAGTGATCAAATTGCTTCCACAATCCTTTATCATGATCATGCTTTAATTGATTGGAATGATTTACATGAGCGTTTTTCAAAAGCTGACCGTGTTCGAATTTTAACCCTACGTTCTACCATCAACAATCTGAAGCAAGATTCTAAAACTGTAATAGCGTATTTTCTTGAGATGAAAGGTCTATGGGAAGAACTCAATTCCCATCGTCCATTACCTATATGCACATGCTCTCTTAGATGCAAATGTCATGCAGTGAGAAAATCTCAAGAACACCAGCTTGAAGAACAAGTAATTCAATTTCTTACAGGCTTAAATATTTCTTTCTCTACTTTTAGAACTCAGGTTTTACTCATGGATCCTTTACCTTCCATTAATCGCATTTATTCTCATGTTGTTCAAGAAGAAAGTCACCATAAACAAGTCATTGTTATGGATGATAATTCAATCTTGATTAATGCTACTCATAAACAAGAGTCTAGATATAAAGATGGACACAACAATCACAAGCCTGCAAATAGAGTTTGCACATTTTGCAGTCGATCTGGTCACACAATTGATTTGTGTTACCAAAAGCATGGTCACCCGAATTTCAACAAAAATAAGGCATATGTTAATGCAAATCGGATTGATTCATCTTCTGCATCACAACCACCAACTGAGCCTTCAGCTGATGCAAATTCCACTCCTCAGTTGTCTATTTCTCAGGCTCAATATGACCATCTTATCAACCTCTTACAACAATCCACTTTAGCTTCCAATGCTACTACCTCAACTACTAATCAGGTTTCTTCTAGTTCAACACATGATATTGATGTTTCAAGTACCACTTGTAATGTTGCCATCAATGAATACTCACCTACCCGGATTCTAGGCTCAGGAGCTAATGATCATGTCTATGCATCTCTAGCTCTTTTTAATTCATATTACAAAATTCGACCTGTTAAAATTACTCTTTCCAATGGTAATTGTACCATGGTTCAGTATGCTGGAAACATCAATTTTTCACCCCTATTCTATCTTAATCATGTCTTGTATGCTCCTGATTTTAATCTAAATCTTATTTTTATTTCAAATATTTGCCATGATCTGAAATGTTCAACTGTTTTTTCTGTTGATCAATGCCTTTTGCAGGAATCGAATACCAATAGGATGATTGGTTTGGGTAGAAAAGAGAATAACTTATATAAATTGCTTGTAAATGTCCTTTATCTTGAAGACAAAACCATCCTCTCATCACCTCCACTTCAACCTTTTCCTTTAACCCAAGATAATAATTGTAACATTGATTCCCATACCTCTGTATCAAATTCTCAAAACATTGTTATTCCCAAATCTTCTCTTTGGCATTTTAGACTAGGGCATGTTTCTTTTAGTAGATTAGCTCAAATGTCTAAAATGTACCCTTCCTTTGTATATGATAATAATGCAACTTGTGACATTTGTCATCTTTCTAGACAAAGAAAATTACCTTACCACTCAAGTAAGTATATTGCTTCCCAAAGATTTGAATTATTACACTCTGATATTTGGGGACCAAATGCCACACCATCTATTCATAACCATAAATATATTTGAACAGTTCTTGATGGCCATACTCAATTTTTATGGATCATTCTAATGAAATCTAAGTCTGAGGTTTCATTACAGTTACAACACTTCATTATTATGATCCAAAACCAGTTCCATACCACTCCTAAAACCATAAGAACAAACAATGGACCTGAATTTATGCTCCACCACTTTTATGCCTCTAAAGGCATCCTTCACCAAAGGTAATGTGTTGAGAATCCTCAACAAAATGGTATGGTAGAAAGAAAACATCAACACCTTTTAAATGTTGGTCGATCCATCTTATACCAGTCAAAATTTCCTAAACCCTTTTGGTTTTATGCTCTCCTATATGCCACATTCATCATAAATAGAGTCCTTACACCAACCCTCAAAGGTCAATCTCCTTATCAAACACTTCAAAATAAACTACCTGATTTGTCATCATTCGAAGTATTTGGTTCACTATGTTATGCCTCAACCCTCCAAGCCCATAGAACCAAATTAGATCCCAAAGCCAAAAAGTCTATTTTTCTTGGTTACAAACTTGGCATGAAAGGCCATATTCTGCTTGATTTTCATACTAATGACATTTACATTTCTATAAATGTCATTTTCCATGAGCATATACTCCCATATATTCCTACTGATTCATTGTCCTATACTTCATGGTCTTATTTCCCACCCTTTACTGATAAATATGCTAAACCTTCAAAAACTCCCACTACCTCTACCAATCTTCCCATCACAGATTCTCCACCACATATCCATGACGATCCTCCACCAGATAACCAAACTTACCAACCACATAACATATTCACCACAGACCCTCCACCACTTACCTATACTGAACCTCCCACCAAGCCAAATAGAACATCTTCAATAGTGAGTCATTATCCCTCTTACATGCAAGACTATGTATGTCATTCTCTTGCTACTTCAAATCACTCTTCCAAAGGTATTCTCTATCCTATTTCTAATTTCATTTCCCACTCACAAATGTCCCCTTCTCAATCTCATTATGCATTATCCTTAATCACTAACATTGAACCAAAAACATATGTTGAGGCATCCAAGCATGAGTGTTGGAAACATGCCATGCAATTGGAACTTTTGGCTCTTGAGAAGACAGTTACATGGAAGATTGTAGATTTACCTCATGGTATTACACCTATTGGATGCAGATGGGTCTACAAGATTAAGTACTTGACCAATGGTTCCATTGACAGATTCAAAGTCAGATCAGTTGCCAAGGGATATAATCAGATTTAGGGTCTTGATTATTTTGATACCTACTCACCAGTTGCTAAGCTCACAACTATTAGAACTGTCATTGCTTTGGTATCTTGTAACAATTGGTATTTGCATCAACTAAATGTAAATAATTCATTTTTACATGGCAACATTCAGGAAGATGTATATATGGTGATTCCACCTAGTGTGACTACAACAAAGCCTAACCAAGTATGCAAGCTTGTTAAGTCCCTTTATGGACTTAAACAGGCTAGTAGGATATGGTATGAAAGGCTTACTACCTTTTGGTTGCACATCACTACAAGCAGGCATACTCTGATCATTCTTTGTTTGTCAAAACATCTTCATCTAACATTACTATTTTTATAGTGTATGTTGATGATGTCATTTTAGCAGGCAATGACTTGACTGAGTTTCATTCAATCAAGCTAGCATTTGATAACACTTTCAAGATCAAAGATTTAGGAACATTCAAGTACATTCTTGGGATTGAAGTAGCTCAATCCAAAGCTGGCATATTCCTAAATCAAAGAAACTATTGTCTTAACTTATTAGAAGATTCATGTTTCATCACATCTAAACCTGTTTCAACACCCTCAGATCCTGCTATTGAACTGCATCAAGACTCAAGTTTGCCATATCATGACATCCCTTCTTACAGAAGGCTCGTGGGTTGATTGTTGTATCTCAATGCAACAAGACTTGATCTCACTTTTTTCACATAACAACTCAGTCAATTTCTTGCTGCTCCTAATGTCACACACTTTAATGCATCGTGCAGAATTTTGAAGTATCTCAAGACATGTATAGCTTGTGGCATCTTCTTCCCAAGAGACTCTAGCTTGCACTTAAGTGGATATTCTGATGCTGACTGGACAGGTTGCTTAGATACCAGAAGATCTGTTTCTGGTCAATGCTTCTTCCTTGGTAGATCCCTCATATCTTGGAGAATAAAGAAGCAACTCATAGTGTCCAGATCTTCTTCAGAAGTTGAGTATATAGCACTTGCAACAACTACATGTGAGCTTCAATGGCTCCTCTACTTGATGAAAGATCTTCCCCTCACATGTTCCAAAACACCTGTGATATATTATGACAATAACAGTGTTATTCACATTAATTGTATCCAACCCAGTTTTTCATGAGAGAACAAAGCATCTTGAGATAGATTGCCACATAGTTCGAGAAAAACAAACTCAAGGTATCCTCAAGCTACTACCTATCAAATCTAAGGAGCAACTTGATGACTTGTTCACCAAGTCCTTGCATACTCAGTCATTCCATGCACTATTGTTCAAGTTGAAGATGCTAGACATTTACCAATCTTCAACTTGTAGGGGATCTTGAAATATGTAAACAAAGATAGAGATGAAGAAAACTCAGCCGCTAACTGAATTCACTTTTCATATTGTTATTCAGTTACTTGTACTCTAAGGAATTATCATGTGTAGCTTTATGTATAGACTTATGGTGCACCATCTTGTAATGTTTATATAATCAAATAGTAATACCTTATTTGAGTAATGAGAATCACTTCCACAATTCATAATGAGTTCATGTTGTTGAGTTTTAATATATATATATCATTAATGTATATTTTAAAGAAATGTCGTCACTTATTATTGAAAGTTTAAACAATTTTTAAGTAGAGATTAATTAGAACTCGTTATCAATATGCATAAACATGAAAGATGAGAAAGAAATGTGAGAGAAGTAGTTATTAGAATAATTTAATTATAATATATTATTTTATTTTTAATTCTGATACTTATGTATAAAAAATTAATTTTAGTTTTACACTATATATTCTAATTAATCTCTTTTAAGTATTTATCGACTATAAACCACTTAGGAAATTTATCTATATAATAATTTGTTTAAAAGTTAAATGATTGACTTTATATTAATAATTTTAATTAAAAATTAGTTACATGTAAAATATTTATCTTTGAATACATGTAAGTTAAAGCAGGTTAATAATATATTTGAGACTAAAATTTAATTGTAGAGACAAAATCTCATAATTTTAATTTCAAAACTATTTTAGCGAAACTTTAATTTTGTTTTATAATAAGAAAAAAATATTTGTAATGAAGAACATACAAATAATTGTAAAAATTAATTATACAATTTTAAAATTAATTTATGAAGTGAAAAAATAATTAGATGAATTAAATTGATAGTTACCTATATTTTCAATAGTTAATATGTTAGGTAATTTATAATTTTTTATTTATTGGCAATCATCAAAAGACCATATCTATGTGAAAGCGGCAGATACTCACATAATAGAGACTGATTATTTGACTTGAAGCTTGATAAAATGACCCAAAATATAGCAAGTGAAGTTCTTCTCTCCAAAATTTTCAATATATTTTTAAAGAGGTTAATTTATATGTTGAACTTTTAAGTTTTATACTATCAATATATCAAGATCATTTATAGGTTATCAAACACATATGTATCTAACAATTATGATTAACAGACATTATAAAAAATTTATATTGTGGATTCATGTTGGAACAATTAGAATTTTTAAGAAGAATAAAGAAGAAGAATAGAGATTGAGAAAGAGAGAAATTATATCATGTGAAAAGGATTTTATTATAGGGAAGTTGCTATGTGTTTTGATTTAAAACATACAATTTATAAACTGTAGTATTTGATTTTGTCTAATACTTGATTATACACTTCGACATACATGTTGTATTCGACTTTGTCGAATACATCTTGTCTACTGATAACTTCAAATTTTGACACTAGCATTAATGAGATCATTTGACTTAGAAAATGATTTTTTTTATTATAAGCTAAAAGTGAGGTTTTCGACCTTACTCATTAAAAGGATGAGAGTTAAAGGAATCCACTTACAGGTTCTGTACTTAGAGAAATTCTGAGTTTGAAATATTTTCTAAGTGTTGGGAGGATTCGACCAGGCATGCATTCGACGAGGATGGTAGTTATATGAGTTTTGCACGTTCAATTTTGGAAGGAAAATATGTCATTTTCAATACAAATGCAGAGACAAGTGGCGCAAGATCAAGTTTCTTCAGCACGTAGTGGGACAAATGTCATCATCTTAGGATAGTCTTAGGAAGAAATCGTAGAAAACAGTTACTTTGTAATGTATATAAATAGCTTAGTATAGTGTTAGAATAAGTGTGTGGAAATCATATGTACTAGTAACTCCGTAACACTCAAAGTATTCGCGTGTAGAGAAACGAGTGTAGTGAATGTACGTGATGTAAATACCACAAAATTAATCTTCAATATCAATTTATCTTCAATTTATTTATCTTTGAAGTCATTTAACTTTCAAGCTTTTTATGTTATAGCTTTTATCTTTCAAAGTCATTTACTTTTTTAGCAATTTACTGCATTTCATTTACATTTCCTGCCCTTTACTTATTCAACATTTTAACATTTTTCCTCGCACTTATCTTTCCTTTACATTTTCAGTCATTTAAACTTTTTTGTCTTGCCTTTAAATTTCATTTACCTTCAAGTCTTGTCTTTAATTTTCCTTTAAATCTTCAAGTCCTGTCCTTTCTTTTGTTTACTTTGAAAGTCTTTGCTTTTACTTCATTCATTTTATTTTAAACGCTTTCTGAATGTTGTCGAAGGGTTCAAGAACTTTTTCCCAAAAACATCACAAATCATAAACCTTTTAGTACATGTCATAGGATCAATCTGGTCGATTCTGCGAGTAACTGAGGGTATTTTTGGTATCTTCAGAGGACCAGCGATTGTTTACCAAATTTGAGTGTAAACAAATTGGCATGCCCAGTGGTACGGTGCTAAAAACGTTTTTGGATGTTTTATAACTTCTCTTTTTATAAACTCCTTTTTAACTTCCATTTTGTAACTTCCTTTTACGTGGGCATACTGGTCGGAAAAAACAGTTACTTTTGTTGCATGCATTTAAGAAGTGGCAAATAGCCAGTACAGATCATTATATACCAAGAAGAAGAAATACAAGGAAGATGACATCTAGCCAAGGAAATCCAAGTGATTCAATCCCCGTAACAAGTGGGTCGAATCCCCAACTAAGCAGTTCAAATGTTCATAGTGTGAATACACAAGATGTGCCTAGGAGTGAGGCCATTCCAGTCTCCAACCCTTCGACGAAGGCGTCAACAACACCAAATATGGTGTCAGAACCTATTCCCTCGACAAGGCCAAGAGCAATAGTTAATAGATACTATGATCAGTCAGTGTTGGAATAAATTGGGCCAAACCCTCAAACTCCACCACCAAATTCGTCTGCATTCAGATCCTTCATACCTTCAGGATTTTCTTAGCCTTCGACCATAAATCCACTATATGGTATGCCAACAACCATGATGATGGGCCTAAGGAATGCACCTCTGTTTTTTTCAGGCAATATGGTTCCTTCACCTTTGCAGGAATCTAGATCTGGAATAAACATGGGAAGGAATAGCCAAACCATTGGTTTAGGACATTCGACTCAAAGCCATGCTCTAACAAATGAATTTGTAGTATATTTAAGACAACAGATGCATGAGATAAATATGCAAATGGTTCACACTTTGTCCCAAACCATGGGAGATATTTCCCAGCCTTTGATTCAAAATACAACTCAGACGAATCAACAGATGGTGTCTCAAATGGCGTGTATAGAAGAATTCATGGGAGTCCTAACACCAGTTTGATAGCCCAATCACACGGAAAATGTAGGAGATGTTATGCAACCACCAAATCAGGGCAACAAGGAAGCAGTCGAACCATTGGAAGTCGAAGCCATCGGGAATCAAAGGCAAATACCAGTAGAGGAGTAACCAAGAGTAATGGTGGTAGATAGGCATCAAGATGCAGATCATGTGGTTCAACAAGTTCGACAGAATAATTTGGCAGCAGAAAATAACTTGGCAGCCCTAGTCGAACGAATAATGGCTAGAAGTGGGATAAACACATTGCTAGGCCAGATTTCACTTCACCAATAGTAGAATATATACTTCAGTCAGAATTGCCTCCTAGGACAAAGGTTCCCAAGTTCACTAAGTTCTCAAGAGATATGACTGAATCTACGGTCGAACATGTGGCATGGTACATGATAGAAGCTAGGGAAATTGCTAATGATGAAAGTCTAAGGATCAAATATTTCCCTAGCTCTCTCACCAAGAATGCTTTTACTTGGTTTATTACGTTGCCACCTAGTTCAATATGTAATTGGACTCAATTAGAACGTTTGTTTCATGAGCAATTCTACATGGGACAAACCAATATCAGTTTGAAAGAATTGGCTAGCGTTAAGAGAAAGTTCAATGAGTCCATTGATGATTACTTGAATAGATTTAGACTGCTTAAAGCCAGATGTTTTACACAAGTACCTGAGCGTGAACTAATCGAAATGGCTGCTGGTGGCCTTGACTATTCTAGCAGGAAGAAGCTGGACACCCAGTACTTGAGAGACATGACTCAATTAGCAGATAGAGTTTGACAGCTTGAACGTCTGAAAGACAAAAAAGTCAGGGCGAACAAACATAAGAAAATAGCTTACGTCGAGTATCAGGATGAGGTTGAAAACGTCTACGACGAGACTCTACCTCTAGATGATAATGAGATAGACCTAGATGAACTTAAACAAGGTCATCCATATTCCTATAAACTTCTAGTTCCCGCAAATGGAAAGAACCCTGTCGAAACTGAAAAGAGTAACAGTTTTCCAAAGAAAACATACACTTTCGACGTCACCAAATGTGACGAAATTTTTTATTTATTAGTTAAGGATGGAAAAATACTTGTTCATCCTGGTGCTAAAATGTCACCCTTAGATCAAAGAAAGAAAAAAGGATTTTGTAAATACCGTAATTATTTGGGTCATAAAAGTTCTCAATGTTTTCTTTTCAAGGATTTGGTGCAAAATGCAATTCAGGAGGGAAGACTCAAATTTGGAGACAGGCCCAAGGCACAGATGAAGATTGACACTGATCCTCTTCAAGTGGCTTAGGAAAACTACACTGAACCTTCTGCAGTGAACTGGATTGAAGTTGCTGAGCAATCTGCGAACGACAATAACAACCTTAATTCAGTCCAAACCATGGTAAATCCTGTGGTGGTTGAGGCTACTGAAAACTTCGACAATGAGGATATGCTGATCAAGGCTGATGAAGAGCTAACCAGTGAGCAATGGGAATATTTGGTATGCATGGCAACTGAAGGTTTCTTTAAGACATCACCCGATGTCGAAAAGTTCAATGTGGGAGTTACCATCGTCCCACATGAGGAGGTCGAAGGATTAAACCTACCACTAGTCACAAAAGAAACTGTTGAGAGTTTCGTTAAGATGGACGAGGTTGCTGATGGCCTTGAATTGAACTTATCCAAGATGGAGCTAAGGGATGAAGTTAATGTTAACATGGTTAAAGTGACAAATGACCTAGTGATAGAAGAGGATGATTCTGCACCTCAAAAGGATCATTACAAGAAGGCTTATCCTAAAGAGGATGAGACGATTTTTGACTTCTTGCAAAGATGCCAGAGTAAGAAGTCAGAAGTAATGCTTTGTACAAGATGCAGTTCCATCTTTGATAGAGAAGCTTCCAAAGGCCTTCAACAGGCGAATAAAGATAATGGAGGGTAGAAGCTAAATGCTGCCCAAAAGCAGGGTCGTTTCGACCCAAGGCATGCTAACCCTGTCAATAACACTAAGGATATCGTAACAAAATTCCGCTTTTACGGTTATCAACCTCCCTTCTATACAAACCAATATGAATTATATCATTATACCTGAGTCTAACTCACTCATCCTTCTTTCATCCCTTTTCATTCTGGCGCAATCACATTAAGCTTGTTATCCTTTCACACTCATGGTAGGACAGCCTGTTAGCGACTATGATCTCATTATCTTCATCTTTTCTCTTTTGCACATATTAATAAAGAAGTTTTCATCATTGGGCTAAGTGATCGGGTGAGGATCACCTAACTTAGAAGGAGCATTTCTTTTCGATCATTCATTTTTTTTCTTTTCTTAATTGACCTTTTAACCCTGAGATCATAAACTTATTTGCATCGGCTTCCTACTTAGTGTGTGCTTAGGATGGTGTTGATTGCTAAATAAACTAATTATGAAATACTAAATGGGTGATAACTTAAGGCTATGGTATAACAAGTACTCAAACTAATTTCCATAATTGGGAGGCTCACGGTGTTAAGACGATACCTATCTTGCGGAATTTTCCCATCTCACAGTCTAACCTCAAATTAGTCTGTAACCTAAGATTTTCAAAAGAAACACTATTTTTAACGCAAAAAAAAATCAAAATATTTGGTGTGCCTCAAGGAAGTTAGAAATCGATTAACACAAAATCGCATATAAAAACTTGACGGCACATACAAAGATGCAACGAAAGTAGAATTTATTTTTAAAAAATTTATGCTAGAAAGCAATGAATCTAACTAAAAACCGTTAAAATGAAAGCGTTAGAGTTCCTCCCCCACACTTAAACCAAACATATACTTAATGTTTTGATAAAAGGTGCTAAAGGAAAAATAGAACCTGCATGACTGCCATTAAGTGCCACCATGGGTAAATTTGCTCTGACTATTCCCTAGTTGTCCCAGTCTTCACTGACCACTTCTACTTCGGCGTCCTGTACTACAAGATATTTGGATTCGCTAGAACTTCACTTTTCATGAAGCTGTTCATCATACTTCCTATTTTCAAAGAAAGTACCTATAAAGAATGTTAAAAAATACAGTGTGGTGTGTGCAGGTGGAACTTGACCATACAAAAGGACAAGGAGGAGATGAGTTATGAATGGGAGAGACATGCCATCTCTTATCATACTTATCATCGGTGTCACCACCAGCAGCGACATTCGTAGGAATGTCTGTGGCGTGACAAGTGATACAATTCTTTATTTTTCTGCAAACACAAACAATAAAAGGAAATTATTAACTTAAAAGCTTGTGGGTTTCCACCCACGCGGAGTTTTGTTTAACATTGATAGCTCAACGGTTAGGAGAGTTACTATTTGATTTCCATGGCCATTTATCAAGCCATCTCACATATCCCTTACCTTTTCTTCTCTTTCTTCTATAGGGGCAGTTCATTCTTTTGAACTTGTGGCGGTGGTTCTAGATTTATGCTAAGTATTAGCTTTTCAAGTCTGAGCTAGTCGTTTCATCCACCATCTTAAAGGTTAGACTTACCCTCTCGGCACTAATGATTTCCCTAGCTTCATGGTCCTCTAATTTTCACTTTTTATGTTGGAGCTCGAAAACGGGTACATTGGTGCGAGTATGTTCCAATACCTCCACAAACATTTTGGATTGGGATTCTACCTCAGCTTCCACAAAACTTTACGGGAAAGAAAAAGGTGGGATATATGGAGGGGTAACAACAACAGTTGCTTCATTCTTTACCTCTATGGAAACCTCCCTTTTGGATGATGATGGATTTTCCTCACCAGAACTCTCGTCATTCTCATTATCACTCTCCTCAACCTCATAGTCATTCTCCTTAGGATTTTCGAGTTTTTTTTCACTACTAATTGTTATAACATACGCATTCTCCTCGGGGGAGGGTTCTATAGGTGTTAGTGCAAATAATAAGATTTAGGTCTCCAATGCCTCAATGTGAGTTGTTAGGAACTCGACCATTGTGTTTATCTGCCTAAGGGAGTCATGAGTATCGAGATGTTGTCTTCTAAGCTCTTCATTCTAGAGGGTTTGTGTCTGCACAAAGCGCTCCATCATATATTCTTGTCTAGAATTAGCTGTTGTTTCAATGAAATCCTCCAATAATGTTTCGAGGTTGGAATCTTGCGGTTCCTCAAAATATTGGGAATGGTGTTCATTGAGGAGATTTAAGTGTGGTTCCTCGAGATATTGGGAGTGATAATCATAGGAAAAATTTAGTCGTGGTTCCTCAAAATACTGGGAGTCTTATGGTTGGTAATTGTAGAAAAGATTTGGGTGTGACTCCTCATAATTTTGGGATAGGTAGTTGCATAGGAAATTTGGGTAAGAATGAGTTAATGATGCATTGAGATTCTGCATTTGTATTTTGAGGTTGGGATTAATGGATTCATGTGATTCCTAGAGATACTGGGAGTGGTGATTGTAGAAAAAGTTTGGGTGAAACATAGTTATAGGGATAGGAATGCCTTAGTCTATACAATGCAACAACAAAATAATAATATTGATTGTTAGTCCCCGACAACGACGCTAAAATCTTGATGCTCCGCAAGTGCATATCAAAGTAATATAAAAGATTGTCAAACCCACAGAGACCAATGTCAACCAATCCTATCGTTGCTTTGTAAAGTTAAGGCTAAGGAATATTTGATTAAGAGGAAACTAGAACTAAAACTAAAAATGAACTTAGAAAATATGATAACAAAGAGAGATTGGAATATGGATTTCGCGTTCCTAAGGGACTTTGTAGAATTCGGGTACTAATCACGACCAAAACTTAGTTATGTAGAATATACTGACTTAAAAACTCCGCATCACGCTCTCGCGGTATTAACTAAAGCAATACTTCCTAATCCCAAAATTTTTCTCTCGCTCGTCCGGTAACTAAGAAATATATTTTGAAAGACAATAATATCCTAAACGTATCTAAAGCGTTCTCGTTGTATTTAGATATATTGCTTAATTCCCACTATCCGGTTTTATCCTCACGCACTCGCAGTGTCGGTTCTAACCTTAATTAATTTCTCACTTTTGTGAAAAAATCGTGTTAAATAACTTCTCAGTCTCGTGACAAAGCTACTTAAATTAAACTTCAGAATTAAAACCAAAATAGAATACGATCATAATTTCACGCCTGTTGTTTTCTACCGAGTCCCATCGACAACGACGATTCTCATACGTCGGACTTACGACTATTTAGCTAGACATGGATATGAAAATAAATATGCAGATATGACAATAAACTAAAATCGGAAACATGATTTGGCAATTAAATAAGAAAATGATAAAATAAATAACAATAAATAAAACCTGAAATAAAGGGGTGCCTTGAATCATACACTAAAATCTTGAACACGAATCCGGTTTTCGAAAATAAAATGGTAAAAAATAGAATCCTAAAACTAATGGTGTGACAGTTCCTCGATGTGAGAAACTACCACTTTTACATGGTAAAATAAAACTACTAAAAACTAAGAATAATAATCAAAAGAAGGTCCCCTGTTCAAGTTCACTTGGTTCCTATTTATAACCCTTGTGTACGATTGTTGTTGGGGAAATTGTAGGAAATAATTTTGGGATTGAGAAATATTCGGTTGACTGTGACTGAGTTGAGTCTAAGCATGAGAGAAATAGATGGAAACAAATATGCGATTCTGGCTTGATGATAACTCGAATTCATATCGATTATTTAATGTGATTTTTGATTATTTAATATGTTTATTTATTTATTTTGGATGATATTACGCGTAAATATGTTTGTTTTGCAGACATTCGATCGGACACGTCATTTGGAGGCAAAAATAAAAAAGGAAGCTTTTAAGACAAGAAACAAGGCAAAACAGAAGGAAAACAACACAAAAATACAATTCTGCATTTTTGCTGTCAACTGACCGTTTCATTGTTCAGGCGATCGTCTCACTCTCCAGATGCCCAACTTGGATTTGAGTTGGTCGTCTTATCCTTAAGTTACTCGTTTCAAATATGAGACATTTGTTTCAACTTAATACTTCAACAACGTAAAATTCGTAACAGCAAGTAACATAAGTCAAAATTCAAAGAGATTTTTCCGGTCACGTAGAGAACTTTCCTCACCCTAGTTCACTCAGTCCATGTAACCCAGTCTCAAGCCCAATCGGAGTCCAAGCCTATTATTCCTCAATAAACCCTAACTCAAAGCCTATAAATAGAGCTCTCTGCCACTGCAACGAGAGAACTTGGTTTGACGTCCAATTTCTACCATTTTTATTCTACGAAGTTTTCCTTTATTTTTCAATATTACATTTGTTTTTATTTCCTTTACCGAACCTTAGTGATAGTTTCCGCCATCAGGAAACTATCACCAATTTTATTGTTTCTAGCCATTGCATTTTTCGTTTTCATTTCAAGTTTCGAAGTTTAGTTGATCAAGGATATTACAACCAGGTTTCTGTTTTTTAATGCTTATTTATTTATTTATTATCGCGTTTATTTATATTATTCATTTCGTCTTCTTTTACCTTTATTTATTTAGTATGTTTGCTTAAACTGTTAATTGGTATGTAATTGTATAAACCGGAACGAATTCGATAGAATTAGGCTAAAACCTTAAATTAAGTTATAATATGACTTCTATTTCTTGTTTTAATTAACTTTTGTTACGAGAGTAAGAGAGTGTAAAAGATTAGGATTAAGACCACGAGAGTGTGAGATCATAATCTGATAGCTGAAATCAGGTATTAGTTTTAAACACAACGGAAGCACTTTAAAACCAATTAGAACCTTTAGGTTTCCAAAAAGTATTTCTAACTTGAATTGACACAGCGAGAGTGCTCAATTGAACTTAGGAGTATGGTATTAGGCAAGACCACGAGAGTGTGAGTCGAGGACTCTTAGACTGAGAGTTTCTACGGAGAGATAACTTAATAAACCTTAATAAGTCGACCCTCTATTGAATTCGCGAAGGCGAAATCAATTACGTACCGATAATTTAGTTAATTATTAACCCTTTAAAACCAAAAAACATCGCTCGCCTTAGCTAAACATAGCAACACCCGACACACTAGGTTGATTATCGAGTCTTTGTGGGATCGATATCTTTTATTACTACAATAGACTGTGCACTTGTAGTTAGTAAATGTTAGACTCAGGAAGTCGCGACCAAGTTTTTGGCGCCGTTGCCGGGGACTTATATTTAGTCAATAATGTATTAAGTTGTTGTTCCATCTAGACTAGGGCAATAAGTTTACCTTTCCTTTGTCGATTGTATGCCCAGTACTCGCTCCCGAGGCGAAGACTTAGAACCCCTGAGAGATCAAATTAACGGATTTTAACAGAAAGATACCGAATCACTTTATGAAGTGTGGGAAAGATACAAGGACCTGTTAAGATTATGTCCACACCATGTGTTTGAAAATTGGGTAACCATCATAACCTTCTATAATGGATTTCTATACAACACCAGGATGACAAAAGACACTGCCACGGGTGGCGCTCTTATGGATAAACATTACGAAGAAGCCTATAACCTCATTGAAAACATGGCTCAGAACCATTTCCAACGGGGAGGAGAAAGAACGCCTGTAGAGAAGAACCATACTAAAGGAGGAATGTATGAAGTGAACAATTTCGATCACGTAAATGCAAAGATGGATGCCATAGTTTAGAAAATCGATAACTTGGCCATAACACCAGCAGCCACCGTGGTTGCCGTAACTTCAAATTGCGAGATTTGTGGAATCTCAGGACACACATCACCTGAATGTCATCTTCTTGCCGAATTAGCCACATATCAGGTGAACTATGCTCAAGGATACCTGTATTCTAATACTTATAACCCAGGATGGAAGAATCACCCAAATTTCTCTTACAAGAATAATAACGCCTTGTATGCACCAAATCAAGCACCAACTGCACCACCAGGATATCAGAAAGCTGCTGCACCCAATCCTAATGCTCCTAGAAAGTCAAATCTCGAACTGATGATGGAAAACTTCATCGCTACCCAAACTAAAATGAACAAGTATTTCCTAAATCAGAACATCCATACTAGTGAACAGATAAAGCAATTGGTAACCAATGTAGATGTAACGCTCCAGCAACATTTTCTTATCAACGTATGCCATTTGGTTTATGTAACGCTCCAGCAACATTTCAAAGATGCATGATGGTGATCTTTGCAGATTTCATAGATGACATCATGGAAGTGTTTATGGATGACTTCTCCATATGCGGACAAAGTTTTGAAGGATGTCTATCTAACCTAGAAATGGTACTCGAAATATGCGTAAAGGTAAACCTCGTACTAAATTGGGAAAAGTGCCACTTTATGGTCAGACAAGGAATTTTTTTAGGACATGTGATATCCGACAAAGGCATCGAGGTAGATAAATCAAAGATAGAAGTGATAAAAAACCTTCAACCGCCTAAAACTGTGAAAGATATAAGAAGTTTCCTAGGACATGCTGGTTTTTACCAACGATTCATTAAGGACTTCTCTAAAATCACTAAGTTGTTGACAAGTTTATTAATGAAATACGCTAAGTTTATCTTTGACGAAGACTGTCTAAAAGCTTTTGAAACACTTAAAACAACTCTTATTACTGCACCCATCATGCAACCACCAGATTGGATGCTGCCGTTCGAGATTATGTGCGATGCGAGTGATTACGCTGTAGGCACAGTCTTAGGTCAAATAAAATATAAGAAAATCCATGCAATATATTACGCATGTAGAACATTAGACCCTACTTAGATGAATTACGCCACAACATAAAAAGAACTCTTAGCCGTAGTATTCACGCTTTGATAAATTTCGTTCTTACCTAGTAGGAACCAAAATCATCATTTATACCGATCACGCAACCATCAAATACCTTCTAAGTAAAAAGGATGCAAAACCTAGATTACTAAGATGGATCCTATTACTACAAGAGTTTGATTTAGAAATCAATGATAAGAAAGGAACTGACAATGTAGTAGCAGACCACTTATCACGTATGGAAGGAATTAAACTTGACCCAATACCAATAAACGATGATTTCCCTGATGAACGTCTTATAGCCAAATTAGAACAAGAGACATCTTCTCTAAACGAACATAACAAAGAAGAAACAATGAAAGAAGTTTATGCGTAAACCGCTTTGCCATGGTATGCTGACATAGTCAACTATTTAGCTGCCGGATTACTTCCGCCAGATCTTACTTATCAGCAAAAGAAGAAGTTCTTCCATGATTTAAAACAGTATTACTGGGACGAAACATTGCTTTTCAAGCGAGGATCCGATAGTAGTTACCGTCGATGCATCCCTGATGAAGAAATAGAAAACATAATTTCTCATTGTCACTCTACTCCTTATGGTGGACATGCAAGTACTTCTAAGACTTGTGCGAAGATCCTTCAATAAGGCCTATTTTGGCCCACTCTTTAGAAAGATTTTCACCTCGCCATTTAGAATTGCGACCGATGTCAATGCACTCGTAACATCTCGAGGCGCGATGAGATGCCCCAAAAAGGAATTCTTGAAGTAGAAGTTTTTGATGTTTGGGGAATTGATTTTATGGGAACATTCCCACCTTCTTTTGGAAATAAATTCATACTTATAGCTGTCGATTACGTTTCAAAATGGATAGAAGCTATAACTTCCCCAACTAATGACACTCGAGTAGTCATAAAGCGTTTTAAGAACATTATCTTCCCTAGATTCGGTGTACCAAGAATCGTCATAAGTGACGGAGGTTCTCATTTCATATCTAGAATATTTGATAAACTCTTATTAAAATATAGATTAAGACACTGAATAGCTACACCTTACCATCCACAAACCAGTGGACAAGTAGAAGTTTCAAATAGAGAAATAAAACAAATTCTAGAAAAGACTGTAGCTACATCGAGGAAAGATTGATCTATTAAATTACCTGAAGCTTTATGGGCCTATAGAACAGCTTTTAAGACACCCATCAGAACCACACCATTCAAATTAGTCTACGGAAAATCTTGCCACTAGAAACATATTTTAGACTTACATGAATTGGAGGAACTAAGACTAGATGCTTACGAGAACGCCCACATTTATAAGGAGAGAACCAAGAAATAGCATGACAAGCAAATTTCTAGGAAAAAATTCAGTGAGGGAGATGTCGTTCTGTTATTCAATTCTAGACTTAGGTTGTTCCTATGAAAATTACGATCTAGATGGTCCGGACCTTTCGAAATAACTAAAGTTTTAAGTAGTGCTGCTATTGAAATTAAGGGTAGGTCTAGTGCACCATTTATAGTAAATGGGCAACGCCTTAAACATTACAATTGCGTAGAGGACAGAGAATATTCAATGGGTCTGAAACTGGCAGAATTGCCACCGGAAACCTTAGATTAGTTTCCCTTAAGCTGTGTCGAGCCCCGACATTAAATAAAGCGCTTAGTGGGAGGCAACCCACGTTTTAATTTTTAAAAATACTTACTTTAAAATTTACATTTTATTTAATTTTTCAAAATTTTGTTTTTTCGATGTTTTAAATTCATTGGTTTTTGTGTGATTTGTTTTACTATGTGATTCCAAGATTTTAAAGTTTTCTACCTTCTACTCATCTTTCTCTGTTTTTCACTAATTCTGACCATGACTTCCAAGCTGATTGTGGATTTAGAGATGGCGTCCAGAGGCGCCATTATGAAGCTTTAGCCCTACGACCTATGGCCTTGACCAAAATTTCCCATGGGCCTACCATGAAAGCTTTAAGCATAGGTGCTAGCATTGATTACCTATTTAGCCAGCTAGATTGGAACGGATTTGCGCTTAGGAAACATAGAACCTACTATGAGCTAACTTTAGAATTCTTGAGTTCATTGGTTTACCACTCTAATTGTGGAAAAGGCTTAACCAGAGGGAAGATAACATTTAGACTATTTGGATACCCCTGTGAGTTTAACATCCATGAGATGGCTAACCTTTTAGGTTTCCCAGATGGCCCTTCTGTTTTCTCAGAAGCACATGAAAATTTGTTTGCATATGGTGAGTTAGATAATTTTTTGAGTAGTATCTCAGGAAGACCTGATCATGACCAATACCTTAGACTGTCCACTGAAATACATAACCTAGCTATTAGGTATTTTCATATGATCCTAGCTTACACACTGTTCGAAAACGTTGAAAGTGATAACTCTGTTTCAAGAGATGAATTATTTATCATGTATTGTGCTTTCACCTCCAGAGAAGTTAATCCAGTAACCTTCATGTTTGACAACTTTGTGCAAAATTATTCAGAGTGATCACCGTCAAATTATGATAGGTGGATTAGTTACTAAGATTGTTGAAGCAATGGGGTTTAGACCCCGTCTTGCTAAGATTACCCCACTTGGAGAGTTTAGGCATATGAATATCACCTTCTGTTTTGAGAGAGCAATGTTACATGACCATGGACCTGACCATTTCACGCTCCTAATCAATGGCGAAGTTGTGCCACATTTATTATTACCTAATCATGAGTGCACTAGTGTGTGTCGCTCCCCCGAAAAGACACCGGGTCAGACAGGGTACAGACGCGAACGGTCTGCGAGGAGAGAAATGAAGTGAAGATGAATAGAGTCGCCAGCTAGGCATTTTCATCCCGAAGGAAAGGTAATGCTGCATAAACCTAAGAAAAGATGGATAAGACGGTTGCAAACCAGAGAAACTGAGAAAGGGGGTTGGTTACAACATGGGAAGGTATTAGCACCCATATGTCCATCGTACTCGACGGGATCCACGCTCAAAAGTTTCTGTTTAAAAAGGGTAAGTGTATGTGCTCTCTGTGTGCAAAAAGATGGAAAAGAATGTACAAGTGTCAGTGCAAAAGGGTGAATGCTTAGGAACTGAGGCTTAAAGAGAAATGCTGAAGGAGGGGGAAGACACATAGACTTTTGTTCGATAACTGTTAAGTTATGCCTACATATCCTCGCGTGCAATGAGGAAGTCAGAACACCGTAGTTCGACTCAAAGAGACTGAAGAATAAATTGACTATGAACTGCTTGTTTTTCTATGCTCAAGTGTGTGACTTGTCTGGCTCGAGTGCTAACTGTCTTGCATTAGACGGAAGAAGCAAGTTCTCGCTTGTGAACGAATGTGATGAGAAAAGAATCCCGAAGGAGACGATTATTATTTGTTTTGATGTTTTCAGTTTTGCTATTGTTTTTGGTGTTTTGCATAAGTTAATGAGCTTAAGGCTAAATCAAGGGCTTGTAAACTCATTATATCTTCCCTGATTAGGGATAATGAGCCTACATAAGTATGATATAAGCATCTCAACTTAATTACCATGATGATGTAGGATTAAGATCATTAACCTACTTGTGATTATTTAGATGTTTTTGGATTTTTGTTTAGTGTTAAGTAATGAGTTTAATCTCTAATCATATATTAGTGAACTTATTACACCATCCTAATAGAAGGATAATAGATGAGAACACTTAAGCTGAGGAAGATACCTAAACTTAATCCATGGTTAGGGACTAAATTCTTTATATAACAAACCTTTATTAAGTGGATTTTAATTAAAGGGTAATATTAAGAAATGGATTTTAAGTTTGTAAGATAACTTGAGGGGGGACTTGTCCATTAAACACTAGGGTTAGTCCTTCTTAACCATAAGGAATAATTAGAACCCTAATGTAAGGCCCAAGTTACAAGATAAAGTCTTGATGATTATTAAGTGATTTGATTAAGAGGTTTAAAAAAATTAAAGGTTTAACACTTAGGATTAAAGTTATACACTCCATCCTAAGAGAAGGATGCAGGCATAACCCTAATTCCAAAGTCCTAAAACTTTAAGAGTTTAGTCTCTGATTATGAGGTGAGAAGAGATACTCAAGGAGACTCAAAGGTAAAAAGCTAAGGGGGACTAATCACAACCCTAATTATTATCATGCTTGGATATCCTATGGTTTATAAGGCTTGAGAAAAACCTTCAAGGAAGCCACCAATGGAAAAAGCAGATGAAAGGAGGAGGAAGCAGAAGAATAAGTTACTTACTTCATTGAAGAAGATAAGTAACTTAAAGAAAGAAAGTGAGAGAGATGGAACACAAGTGAACAATTTCACTTAAATGACAAATAATAATGAAAATTAAAGAGATAAGAGAAGTGAGAAGTGAAGGAAAATCCACTTCTCAAAGTCACTTACCACCTGAAAGTGTTAGCATGAATGCATAAAATATAAAGCATAAAGAAATGAAATGAAATGAGGTGAAATGAGATTAAATGAACAAAGTAAGAAGTGTTTATTCAATGTTTATGTCATATGAGATGATTCAAAGGCATACCAAATGCATATGTATGATCATACAAGAATGGGATGTCATGTAAGCATGCTTTGAAGTTTGAAAGTTCATGAAAGCTAATGAAATGAAATGAATGCAAATCATGGAAAATGAATGAAGAAATGATCAAGCATGGTTCTAACATGTCCTAAGATGTCTAAGATGACATATGAATGCAAGAAATGTAATGGCAAGTTCATGTATGGATGCATATGCAAGATGAATGCAAATGAACATGAGAAATTAGGGTTTTATGGAAGCATGAGATGCACATGACCAAAACAGAAGCATATGACATGATAAAAATTTGAAATCACACTCAAATAAACCCTAAACCCATACTAGGTTACCATCCAAAGGGGGAAGTCAGAAACTAAACCTAGAAGAAGTTATGGATTTTCTAAGTTTGCTAGGGTTTTTGGGTGATCTTCAATGTAAAATTCCAAACAAATGGAAAATTCAAGATAAAAATGTAACAAAAATGCTTTTAGAAGCTAGAGTACATGTACAAAGCAAAGCAAAAAGAATCATTCACAAACTCAACTTGGTTCTCGGGTTATGAATTTTTGAAGCTAGGGTTAGAAAAATGAACTTTTTAAGAACCCTAATTCATTGCAAAATCTCAAAATAAGCTCAAAACCAAAAATAAATTTGTAAGGTGAGTTTGTAAATGTTTCTAAATGTTTAAGGATGCTCTTTGATTTTTTTGGTGATTTTTTAATACCTAAATGTATTTTTAATTAATAAAAAGACTTTAATTAATTAAAAATAATATTTAAATATTTTAAAAATATTTTTATATGCAAAAAATAAAATAAAAATCATTTTTTGGTTAATAAAAATATTTGAAACAAAAATGCAAAAGGAAATATTTTTTGAAAGCTTTTTGCTATTTTAAATAAAATGAGAAAGAAAAATACAAAGAAAATGAAATAAAAATAAAATAAAGGGAAAGTATGCAGATCCTGTGGCCAAGATTCAAATTGGGGAAAGAAAAGTTGACTAGCGCGTGATTCAAGGGCTGAGATTCCATCTGGCTAATTGATTTTAATTAATTTAATTAATCAGAATTAATGACTAATGACCTAATTTGGACCGCTCATACGCGCGCGCGAAACTTCATCCAATGGCCCATATTCAAACTTAGCCCTAATCAAGATTAAACCCTAAACACTTTCAGACGACCGGAACATTGGTTCCGGTCGTCTTCTCCGATCAACCAAAATCCTATTTCTCTCCCTAAGCCTCTAAAACTCAATCTCTCTGCCCAGAAATGATCCCCATACACCAAACATTAAGAATCACCAAACAAACAACATTTAAAACACATCAAAAGTGAGAATCGAATCAAAACAGTTCTAGGTCAAAAAATTTCAGAACATGAATACATACTCATTTCTCAACTATTTTCAAAACAAAACACATCAGCATGATCAGTGAAGCATAAAGAATCATTAGGAACTTAAAAATGCATTTCTGGAAAAAAAAGTTCTTGAGGTTACCTGAGTTGGAGCTTTTCAGTTAGCTGCTTTCTGCCCCTTCTTTGGCGCAAACCAGCTCCCTTGAGTCCCTTGAGAAGCTTAGAACAAGTTTTTGTTGGTTGTTTTGAAGGTTCCAGTTCAGAGCATGTCAGAATCGTGTTTTTGTTTCAAGGGGTTTCAGGATTGTGTAAGGGGTGGGAAATGATCTATGAGTTATATGGAGATGATTGGTGAAAGAATTTTGAAGTTTGGCTGGGTGGTTTGAGAGTTTCGAAGAGATGAAGTTCTTGAGGGATTTTTGGCAATCTGAGCTATGGGATGATTCAGGTTTGTGTGTTGTGTGTTTTATGATCCATAAGGTTTGTATAAGCCAATGAGAATGCTCAGATAGGGTTTACAAGGTTTTTGCATATTTTCCCTCTTTGATGTTTCTTGTGTTTCAAAGCATGAAATGACCTAATTCTTGGGCCAATTATGAGTCTTTGATGTTGTTTGATCATGTTATGGCATATTTGGGAACTTTAGAAGTCATTTGAGGCCTTGGCAAGTGGTTTTGCAAAAATCCATCTTTGGTGCACTTTTGAAAATTATAGGATTTTTGCCAACTTTGAAGAATCATAACTTGAGTTCTATAATGAATTAGAAGGAGTTCTTGTACTTTTTGAAAATGGGAAGATCCATCCTACAACTTTCATGTTTGAGTATTTTTCATTTGAAGCTTTTTTGGATCAAAAAGAGGTGGTTGAAAAACTTTCCCAAAATGGAAAGTTTCCATTACAAGTCATTTTCATTTTTGGCAACTTTGCAAATGGCTCAAAATTCTTCAATCTTGTGAACTTACAACCTCTTCTAAGATCAAATAAAGATCATATAACTTAAATTTGATGAAAATACCCCTTTGGTTCCATTGTTGGGGGCCTCAGATGCCCTGATTTTGACTTAACTTGCTCAGGAAGTTACCCAGTGAACAAATGACTTCCACAATGAATTTCTTCATCAAACTTGGTACACATGATCCTTATAACATCTTAAGAACATTAGAAACAAGAATGGCCCAAAAATTTGGAGGTAAAGCCTCTAAAACCAAAACCCTAATTTTGGTCATCTATGAAGTAAAAACCCTAGCTCTGCTTCCATGCCTTGCTAGTTCTTGTGATCTCTTGACTTCCTTGAACTTTGAGGGACATAATATGATGCTAAAACACACATGGAACCTCTTGGGAAGTTTTGAGGCCTTTGGGGTGACTCAAATGGAATCTTGGATTGCTCAGATCACAAACCTAGATGCAAATGAACTTGAACTTATGCAGTGAAACAAATATGCAATATGAGGTGTGATGCTTATGCTAATGCAAAAATGAAAGATCACAAGCCATGGTGTGATATGAGTGAGGGAAAATTTGGGGTGTTTACAGCTGCCCCTATTCAAGCATGAGTTAATTGTGCAGGATGTAAGTGCATGGCTTAACAGACAAACAAGATAACTTGTGGTTGAATACCAAAGACAGTCCAAAATTTGCACTTGCTGGAAGAAGAAAAGGGATATAAATTGTAAAAGATGCTATAGTATGATTATCAAATGAAAGCGAGGGAGGACGAACATCGAGCAGAGGACGACTGTTGGGGATAAAACGGTAAGCAAAGCAATGACGGGGACGACCGACAAGCTGGGGAAATTAAGGGATCACGATGGGGACGACCATCAGGTAAAGAAACAATGACGGGGACGACCATCAGGTTTGCAAAGTAAAGTAAACAACGATGGGGACGACCATCGGTTCAAAGAATAAATGAAATAAATGATGAGGGACGATCATCAAAGGTGAAGGACGATCACCTAGCAGGGGACGACTGCTCTTTATCACGACATAGGACGAATGTCGGATAGAAAAGGTCGACGATGGGGACGGCCATCGGATAAGCATGATGAAGGACGGTCATTAAGAGGTGAAGGACGATCACCTAGCAGGGTACGGCTGCTCTTCGGGGTTTATCACGACATAGGACGAATGTCGAATAACAAGATCAACGATAGGGACGACCATCAGATGAAATGATGAGGGACGATCATCAAAAGGTGAAGGACGATCACCTAGCAGGGGACTGCTGCTAAAAATATCACGACATAGGACGAATGTTGGATAGAAAAGGGTTCCAATATGGAGACTCCACTGTGAAAGGATGAGGGACGGTCATCCAAAGGTGAAGGACGATCACCTGGCAAGGGACGGCTGTCGAAAGTATCACGACATAGGACAAATGTTGGATAAAAGAAAAGTTGCTTTGTTGGTGACTTACTGGGGAACGGTAAACACGGACAGGTGTTCACGTTCAAGAATAAAAGGTATAAGTGTTTGACGCTGTGTATAGATTAAAAATGCAGACGAGCATCCTTAGGACCATGATACGGACGAGTATCGGTAGAAACAAACACTGGCGCGTGTTCAGAGATGATGATACAGACGATTACCAACTGGTTAACAAAGAACACGAACGAGTGTCGAATATGTGGGGAGTGATATATAAACAAGATACAAACGAGTATCAAAGACTCCTGTATAAGTTTGTTGGTGAAGTATGAGCAAGACACGGACGGGTGTTCAACTTGCTGGGGAAGGTATGACACGGACGAGTGTCAAAAGAAAATATGTTATAAGTTATGAACAAATATTTGTATGTGAAAGTGTAAAAAAGTGTTCTAGTGACCTGTGGGGATAGGATGACACGGACGGGTGTCGAAAAGGGTGTGTTATAAACAAGTATTCGTTTGTAGAAGGTATTTTGGAAACCATGTTGGGAGAATATGACACGGACGGGTGTCGCAAGATCATGTATAGGTATCTTTTATTTGAGAGTGCAAAGGGGACGCTTTAGCTTATATCTGCGAGGAATGATACGACACGGACGAGTGTCGAAAGGAGTGTATATGAACAGGAATTTGTGTCAGAGAGTGCAAAGGGGACGCTTTGGCTTTTGTTTGCAGGGGTAAGAGTTTTTATACTGAGGGAACACTGATGGTAATTGCAGGTGACCGGCTCGAACCTGGCTTGTGATCATGCAAATGTTTGATTTTTGCCGTAATGCTCCGTGCTACGCTTATTTTGTGAATATGATGCAAATGCTATGATTATGCAAAAGAGAAACCGATTCGGGACTCAGATCCTACTGTGATAAAGATCTCTGGCTGATCTGCTTGGAGGGACATCCCAGCTGGGAAAGAGATCAATGGTAGATCTGCTTGGAGATGTAGCTCTGCTTGGGAAAGCAGATCATTGATAGATCTATCCGTAAGGTGAACTCAGCTGGGGAGAAGGAAGCTTTCGTCACTTTGTTGTGTAAGAGTTTCAGACATTGCTCTTCCGGGGAGAGAAAGGAAACCTCTGTTGGGAGACAGTTCTTTTATCCTTGCTGAGGATGAGAGATCTGGCACTCTGTTTGGGGAAGAAAAGATCACTGAACAATCTTCCTTGGAGAAATCTGTGGGGATCTTGGCTGGGAAAGCTCATGTTGAATAGACTTACGCTGGTGATGAGGAGGCTTTGAAAACTTCGCTGGGGAAAAGTATTTTAGATACTGCTTGGGGAGGAAGTATGCTGGGGAAGCGATGTCTGGCATGCCCCATGTTGCGTATTGAGTACCTGCAACTTGTTAAGACAAAAGGAACGCACAAGTTATCCCGAGGTATCCCTTACCGAATTCCGTCATAGGAGTTAGGCTTTCCTGAAAGTAATATATTTCCTGCACGCATTTATTAAAGATGGCATATTTGTTCTATGCAAGTATTTATCATGAACATTGGACATTTTGCAAACAAAACAAAAAATGTAAAAAACGAGGTGTGACTGAAAAACTCAGATTTTATTAATCTGGGTGCCCTGAATTGGCAAATACAATCAAAGAAACAAATCCCCTGAGATGAGGAGATTGCTATAAATTGAGAAAAGTAAAAGCGTTGGCACTGTTGACGACACTCCGGTGAGCTTCCTTTGCTATGACCTGTATGACCTTGACGTTTTTCTCATCTTTCTTTCTGAAGAAAGTTGATTCTGACTGATGCTTTATCCTTTCGAAGCTTGCCATGTTGTGAGTGATACAGACGAATTTAAAATGCAGTTGTTCGCTTATTCCCTGATTTTGCGTGGATCGCCCTTTGGGTTTTCAATCCACTGGGATACCCATTTTTGCCTGAGCTGTCCAATTCGGCTTTTCAACTCAGTGGGTGTACATTTTTTTCAATTTTCCCTTATTTTTGCCCGAGTCTTTTATTCTGTTTTTGACTCGCCGGGATGCCCTATTTTTGCCTGGACATACATTCTGTTTTTATGTCCAGCAGGTGTTTTTATGCGAAGTATTTTTTAACTGCATCTGAATTCATAGGGGATAAGAAATCTTCTCCATCCATAGTAGTGAGCATCAGTGTTCCACCAGAGAAAACTTTCTTTACTATGAATGGACCATCGTAGTTTGGAGTCCACTTGCCCATGTGGTCTGTGTAAACACCCCAAATTTTCCCTCATTAAGTTCACACCATGGCTTGTGATCTTTCATATTTACATAAGTTTAATCATACCATTTCATATTGCATTTTTGCTTCACTGCATTAGTTCAAGTTCATCTGCATCTAGGGTTTGTGATCTGAGCAATCCAAGATCCATCTGAGCCACTCCAAAGGCCATTAATCATCTCAAAGGGGTCCGTGTATGTTCAATCATCATATTATGTCCTCCAAGGATCAAGGAAGTCAAAAATCACAAGAACTGACAGAGCATGGAAGCAGAGCTAGGGCTTAACTACACAGATGACCTGAAATTAGGGTTTTGGTTTCAGATGCCATAACTCCAAATTTTTTGGTCATTCTTGTTTCTAATGATCTCAATATGTTATAAGGATCATGCATATCAAGTTTGATGAAGAAATCCATTGTGGAAGTCATCTGATCACTGGGTAACTTCTTGAGCAAGTCAGAGCAAAATCAGGGCATCTGAGGCCCCCCAACATGGAACCAAAGTGGATTTTTCATCAAATTGAATCTATATGATCTTTATTTTATCATTGAAGTGCTTAGAAGTTCACAAAATTGAAGAAAAATGAGCTAAACCAAAAGTTGCCAAAAATTGAAATGACTTGTAATGTAAACTTTCCATTTTGGGAAAGTTTTTCAACCTCCTCTTTCTCAACCAAAAATGCTTCAAATGAAAAATTATTGGTCATGAAAGTTGTAGATTGGATCATTCCCTTTTCAAAAAGTACAAGAACAAGATCTAATTCAGTTTTGAACTCAAGTTATGGCTTGTCAAAATTGGCAAAAATCACATAAATTTCAAGAATGCACCAAAAGGGATTCTTTGCAAAACCACTTGCCAAGGCTTTTTATGACTTCAAACACACTTCAATACATCATAACATTATAGTGCATTTCTTTTAGATCAGAATTGCCCAATAATTTTCAAGATCACATGCCTTGAACACCAAGATTTCTCAAAGGGGCCAAAACTTCACATAATTGCAAAACACCCCATAACTTATTTCGCACATGCTGAATTGTCTCAAGAATGAATTTATGGACTTCCTTGAAGTCAGTTGCGCATGGACATGCCCAAAGGCCAGCTGCAACCTTGCCCATACCTCAAGTACACAAGTTGGTGACTTTTTGCAAGAAGGCCATACCAATCACAATAGGGCACAACCACTCCACAGACCTATCACAACTTGATATGTGGACCAAATGCTGATCATAGCACACAAGAACACAAGCTGAACCCTAATAATCACCAAGTTCACAAAAACTCTCCCTCTTGCAAAAGCTTTCGAATTTCATAACTCAGCCACTCAATCTTCAAACAAACACCACCATTCATTTCTAAATCACTCACTAATCATAAACCACCCACAAAAACAGCCAAGAACACACCACAAACAAAACACGATTTTCTGACCAGTGGAGTACAAACTCATAAACTAGCCACTCTCAAGGTCTTCCAAGCATCAAAGCTTCCTCAGGGAGGTCATTCGAGTCATCTTGCACAGAAGAAGCAGCTAGAAAGCTCCAAACTAAGCTCCACCTCAGGTAGCCATTCGAATTAATTTTTCCAGAACTTCTTGTTTATGTTACAAAATGATAAAGCATGCTCCACTGATCACACTGAACTTGGAATTTTCGAAAATGGTTGAGAAATGAGTGTGTATTGATTGTCTGAAATTTTTTCCATGTTTATGTTTCTCTTCGAATCATGAGTTTGAGTGAAAAGAAATGAGGTTTGAGGGTGGATTTAGGTTCAGGGAAGTGGGAGGAGTGAATCTGGAGCTTTAGAGCTCCAGAAGGTACCTAGGAAAGAAGTTTGAGTTTTTCAGGTGAGGGTGTCACCGGAGAAGACGACCGGAGCTCTTCTCCGGTGACCTGAATGTCATTAAGTGATAATTAGGGTTAGGGCTTCTGTTTGAACGTGGACCCTTGGATCTCTTTTCCCGCGCGTGTTTGTGTGGTTGAGATTAGCTCATTAGTTATTAATCTGAATTAATTAATTAGTTAATTAGGTTTAATGAAATTTGAATGTGGGCCTTTAGATCTGGTGCACAATCAACCCCCATAAACCAGATTCAATCTCAACCATCCCTTTTGCATACTTCAACTTTATTTAATTTTTATTTCATTTTTCTCATTTAATTTTGTGTCATTTATTTAAAATAGCAAGAAATTTCTAAAAATATTTTTTAAGCATTTAAATGTTTATTTTAATTAATTAATGAAAATTAATTAATTAAAATATCATTTAGGTTTCTGAAAAATCCCAAAAAATTCATATTGCATCTTCAAACATTTAGAGACATTGTCATCCCATCCACACAAATTTATTTTTGGTTTTGAATCATTTTGACATTTTTCTTTGAATTTAGGGTTCATAAAATCCTATTTTTGAACCCTAACTTCAAGAATTATTTTCTGCCTAACCAAGAATGGTATGACAATGGTTATTTTTGCATTGATCTTCATTTGACATGTAGTTTCTAGCATAATTTTGTCATAAATTTCTTCTGCCTTTTTGAATTTGATTTGCATTTTTTCCCTTTAGGTACCTTAAAACCCTAGATAACTTAGAAAATTCATAACTTCCTTAGGGTTAAGAGTTAGGTCTCCTCGTTTGGGGTGTGAAATCATATGGGGTTAGGGTTATCTTGATTGCATTTTCAATTTTTTATCTTGTCATTTGCTTCTGTTTTTGAGTTTTGCATCTCATGTTGCATGAAAACCCTAATTTTGCATGTTCATTTGCATACATCTTGCATATGCTTGCATTCATGAACTTGCCATGACATTTTATGCATTCACATGACACATAAGACATCCTAGGACACATTAGATTCATGCTTGATCATTTATTCATCCATTTGCCATGTTATGCATTCATTTCACTCCATGAACATTCATGAACTTCCATGCTTCTTTCATGCTCCATTTGCATCTTTATTACTTGTATGATCATTCACAAATCTTGGCATACATTTGCATCATCTCTTAGCATCATTTAAATCATGAATGTACTTCTGGTTTTAGTGTGCATCCTTGCATTCATTTCTTTTTCATTTCATTTCATTTCTTTTTGCTAACTTTTCAGGTGGTAAGCACTTTGAGAAGTGAATTTGCCTTCACTTCTCACTTCTTTTCTCATCTCCTCTTTTATGCATCTTTTCTGAATTTTGTATTTGTCTTAGAGTGAGCTTGCTCATTCATGTTCCTCCTTCACTTTCTTTCTTCAAGTAATTTATCTTCTTAAGTGAAGTAAGTTAGCTTGTTTCTTCCGCCTCTCCTCCTTTCATCTGCTTCTTCCTTGGTGGCTCTTCTTGAAGATATCTTGCAAGCCTAATAAACCTTAGGAATACCCAAGTATGATAACAATTAGGGTTTTATTAGTCCCCCCAATAGTTTTACCTTTGTGTCATCTCTTGTGTCTCTCTTCCCATCTCTTAATCCGGGACTAAACCTTCAAAGTTTTAAGGCTTTGTGATTAAGATTATGCCTGCATCTTTTTCTTAGGATGAAGTGTATAATTTTAATCCTAAGTGTTAAACCCTTCATGTGTTTAAGTCTCTTAATAAATCCATTTAATAATCACTAAGACCATAAGCTTGTAACTTGGGCCTTGCATTAGGGTTCTAATTCTTCCTTAATTGGTTAAGAAGGACTAACCCTAGTGTTAATGGACAAGTCCCCCTGAAGTGGTCTTACTAATCATAAAATCCACTTATTAATCTCACCATTAACTAAAATCCACTTCAATAAAGGTTTTGTTTTTTCATGAGGTTAATCCCTAATCATGGATTATGTTGAGGAGCCTTCCTTAGCTTAAATGTTCTCATCTATTATCCTTCTATTAGGATGGTGTAATGAGTCCATTAAATCCTTGATTATGGCTTAAACTCATTACTTAACACTAAACAAAAACACCAAAAACATCTAAATAATCACAAGTAGGTTAATGATCTTAATCCTACATCGTGGTAATTAAGTTTAAGGTGTTTACCTCATACTTAAGGTATTCTCATTATCCCTAATCAAAGGGAGGATATGATGAGTTTACTAACCCTTGGTTTAGGCTTAAGCTCATTAACTTATGACAAACAAAAAAGCAATAAAAGATTGAAAACACAAAATACAAACAATAATCGTCTCCTCCGGGATTCTTTCCTCATCTCATTCACTCATAAACGAGAACTTGCTTCTTCCGTCTAAATGCAAGACAGTTTGCACCTGAGCCAGATAGGGCACACACTTGAGCATGGACAAGTAGGCAGTTCACAAGTCAATTTATCTTTCAGTCTCTTTGAGTCGAACTACGGTGTTCTGACTTCCTCATTGCACGAGAGGATACGTAGGCATAACTTAACAGTTATCGAACAAAAGTCTATGTATATTCCCCCTTTCTTCCAACATTATTCTTTAAGCCTCATTCCTGAGCAATTTACTTCACATCTCTTTTACACTGACACTTGTACATTCTTTTCCAGATTTTGCACACAGATAGCACTGACACTTACCCTTTTTGAACACAAATCTTTTAAGCGTGGATCCCGTCGAGTACGACGGAAAATCTGGGTGCTAATACCTTCCCAGATTGTAACCAACCCCCTTTCTCAGTTTCTCTGGTTCGCGACCGTCTTATCCATCTTTTCTTAGGTTTATGCAGCATTACCTTTCCCTCGGGATAAATATGCCTAACTGGCGACTCTTTTCATTTCATTTTTGTTCTCTCTTTCGCCGACCGTTCGCGTCTGTACCCCGTCTGACCCGGTGTCATTTTGGTGGGAGCGACAGCTTGGCGACTCTGCTGGGGAATTTTATATTGTAACCAGGGCTTCTGGTTCTTTTTGTGGGTTCCTCCTAGAGCTTGTTTGGTTTTGTGTTTATGGGGGTGTTATGTGCTACTTGTGCTTGTTTGTTTGCTTTATTTACTGCTTTATGTACAGCTTTATTTACTGCTTTCTTACAGTTTTGTTATATACATCATACTGTCATTATGATTGCTGGATCTGGTTTCTGTTTTGGTGGGTGGGGTTCCACCGAGTGATTGAGGTCCTATACCTGGGACCTGAGTGACACCTAGGCTAGAGTGGTTAATATTCTTTCCTATTCCATTTCGGTCTGATGCGGGAATATGAAACACGGTTCAGATGTGGGTTTCTTCTTGAGAACTCTGTGCTACAGATTTCCTGTAGTGCTAGGGCTATCTGGGAAGCCTGCTAAGTCTGGATGACCTTTATCATGACCTTCAAAATCTGGGGTGAATTAGAGGAGGATCTTTTATTGTTATTGTAAACACTGTACCTCCGGGTTAGAAGTGATTACACTTCTCATAACTGATCCAAGTCTGAGGATCTTTGTTCTAGAACACTACATGTGAGGGGGTTGGGTTGTTTACAGGTTTGCAGGAGCCCTTGGCCACATCATACCCTGTTACTGTATTGTTTAAGAATATCCTATTTTGGAAAGTTCTTGTGATTAACCCTGGACATGTGGCTCTTTATTTGAGCCCCCCACCCTTGTTACTGGATTTCTGAGCCTCCATCCGGACCTTTGAACATACATGGACCTTATACCAAGACAGATAATCAGATCCGGCTCTTGATCACAATCCTTTGCATATCATTTGCATATATCATCATTGCATCATTTAACATTTGCTTATTTGTTTTTCAGGGTATCCATCATTTCATATTTGGTTTGGTTTTGACCCTTTCTACTACTTAGACATTTGCTTCAGCTATCTCCTTCAACACCTGCATCAGTCTGTCAGAGACTCACCTTCATCAGTCTGCCAGAGACTCACCTCCAGCTTCTCAGCCTGTGATCTTCATCAGCTTATTTTCAGCCTCTTCATCATCACTCATGGCTACTCCAAGGAAGAGCAACATATCTTATCATTTCTTTGAGCCCATACTGACTGGTATCAGGCAGGTCCAGTCCCTTATCACACCTGACCCCATCCCACTATTCAGAGAGCACCATGGGGGAATTTTGGACATGATTATGGATCTTGATTCATATCAGAGGAGCATGATCCACACATGCATGCAGTTCTATGACCCTCCTCTTAGATGCTTCACCTTTCCTGATTTTCAGATGGGACCACTGCTAGAAGAGTTTTCTTTATTGATTGGAGTTCCTATCAGAAAAGGAATTCCTCTCAACCCAGAGATGACTGCTCCCAAGAGTGAAGAGATAGCTAGGGCACTGCATTTGGATCCTGCCCTCATTGAGCAAAACATGACAACAAAAGCTGGGATTCCTGGTTTACATCTGGACTTCTTGATTTCTCAGGCCACCCTGAAGGCTGCAGTGAGAGAATGGAAGGCAGTCTGTGCACTCTTAGACCTCAGGATATATGGGGCTATATTGTTTGCAGATGAGCCCAAGTTTGTAAGTAAGAGTGCCATCCACTTGTTCCTGCTGAGGAACCCTGTGCCTACACTGTTAGGGGATTTTTACAACTCCATCCATCAGAGAAATGAAAAGCAGAGAGGGAAGCTGGTCAGGTGCTGTGCTCCTCTGTTCTACTTGTGGCTGCTCAGACACTTGCCTAAGTCAGATGCCTTCTTAAACCCCCATCAACAGAAGAATTGGGCTAAGAGGTTCATCTCCTTGACTTCAGATGACATCAGGTGGTGCACCCAGAGCACCAAAGGTTAGGACATTATCACCAGCTGTGGGCAGTATCCTAATATGCCTCTGATAGGAGTAAAAGGTTGCATCAACTACAACCCTTTACTGTTTAAAAGGCAATTGGGATATGCCTTGGTTCATCCTCCCAGAGGACAGGATTTAGCTGAGACCCTATATTGTGAAGTGCAACCTAACTCTGCTATTGTTAGACAAGCTGCCTGGGCTTGGGATAACTGTCGCTCCCGGGATGTTCATCCTAGTACAAACGCGAAAGTGGCACGGAAAAGTTAGAGTCGCCAGCCAGACATTTTTATCCCGAAGGAATGGGAAAGGTAATGTTGCACAAACCTAAGGAAGAATGAAAAGGACGAGGCCCTGCGAACCAAAGATCTGAATTCGGAAGTCGATTACGAATTAGGAAGGTATTAGCACCCCAATCCATCCGCCGTACCCGACGGGATCCACGCTTATAAGTCTGTTTTCAAAATGTTATAGGAAGTGGTAGAAATAAATTGTACAAATTTATGTGTGTATGAAGGAAATCAATATAAATCAATTAAATTAAAAAATCGAAATTAAATCGAAACATACAAAAATTCAGAAAGTAAAAATGTGGAAAGTTTCTAAATTGAATTGAAAAGCTATCATAATTTTTGGGGAATTTTATTGAGTGTTTTGATATTTTTTGTGCATTTAAATTGAAAATGTATTAAAATAGAAAATAAAAAGAAAGGAGATAGGAGGGGGGTGACATACGAATTGAGAAAAATGGAATTAGAAATTACATACGAATTGAGAAAAATGGAATTAGAAATTAAATGTGGATTGGAATTAAAATAAATTTTATAGAAAATGTAAATTAATGACAAAATATATGGTTGGGACTCAAATTGACAATTGGATTTAGTTTATGACTTTAATGACTAAGATAATCATTGGGCTTAACCAAAAAAGGATTTGAACTGAATTTATGATATGCATCCTTTTTTTTAGGCTCTTGGTGATAGATAACAATACTAAATATGAATTAGAGACCAAAAATGGACTTCAAAGTCTTGATGCTAAGAATGGCGAAGATTGGCTTGACAAATGGACATCCAAACTAAATTTGTATCCTTGATAAATTCTCGTTTTTCAACCCGATTTCCCCGTCAAACCTTATTAACTTGTATTACGGGCAATGAATTATTAAGAGGGTCCCAATACCTTGATTATCACATGAATGTACAAACAGATCCCTTGTACCATAATCTAATGCCTTGCCACTTGATACCCATATATCTTCATTTGACGACCAATAGTCTTAACAAAACCTTGAGGATACCTTGACGGTGTAGATGAGATCCGTAATATAGAAAGAAGCATCTTCACCAGGACATTTTGCCCACTGCGGGGGACTTTAGAGATTTGCCACACTGCGGGTGGACTTTTGCTCACTACGGGAGACTTTTGAGATTCGCCACACCGCGGGTGGACTTCTGCTCACTACGGGAGACTTTAGAGATTTGCCACACTGCGGGTGGACTTCTGCTCACTACGGGAGACTTTTGCTCGCTATGGGAGACTTCTCCTCACTACGGGAGACTTTAGAGATTTGCCACACTGCGGGTGGACTTTTGCTCACTACGGGAGACTTTTGCTCACTACGGGAGACTTCTGCTCACTACGGGAGACTTTAGAGATTTGCCACACTGCGGGTGGACTTTTGCTCACTACGGGAGACTTTTGCTCACTACGGGAGACTTCTGCTCACTACGGGAGACTTTAGAGATTTGCCACACTGCGGGTGGACTTTTGCTCACTACGGGAGACTTTTGCTCACTACGATAGGCTTTTGCCCACTGCGGGGAACTTTAGAGATTTGCCACACTGCGGGTGGACTTCTGCTCACTGCGGGAGACTTTTGAAACTTGCCACCCGAAGACGGACTTTGGCCAGTCTGTGGCTGGGCTTTGCATATGTTGAATTGCATGGCATGTTGCCCCATGACACTGGGGATGTTATGTCTTGATTATTGTTAATGAACTGGTATGAATGTAAAAGAAATTCCTGGCGCGGAAGTAATAAGACTTGGCTAACTTTGTGGGGAAACACAATGATTGCGTATTCGATCCAAAGAAGTCCTGTGGGGATAACATCTATGTTGGAGAAGAGCGTGAATAATTCATCTGTCCCGAATTATCACCTTTGCCAAAAATAAATTGGACTTTAGATTTGAGGACTGTGCCAGGGAATACTTCGATTATTGAGGAATATCCACTTTTATGGATCTGCTGGGGAGGAGAATGATTTATTTGAAATCTTCTAGGGGAATAGGAGTTGCCTTAGATCTGTTGAGGAACCGAGATCAAGGAAACCGTCTCAAGGAAAAAATGATGACTTTTGTGAGGATAACTTTTATTTGCCTGTTGGTGATGACAACACCGAGACACGTCCTGCTGAGGAGGAAAGATCTCAGGTTGCCTCGTGCTGGGGATCAGTTGTTTCCGTATGGATTTTACCTCAAGAGGATTTTACAAAAGACTTGACATCTTTAAACTCTTAGGTATCATAACGACTGCATGAACTTGCGTAACAACCTTGCTGGGGAAGTAACCATTGCCAATGCAGATGGGTTTGTATCTGTCAGAAGCACTGAACGAGATAGTTGGCTGGACAAGTGACCACAGTATTCTAAACTCCGGGTAAATGCTTTCGATCGTCTGTCTTTGGGAAAGAATGAACTCTCGTACTATTGGGGTGGCCTGCCCCAGTACGAGTATTTGAATAGCTTTGCACCTGACTGACTGATCTTCGCTTTTGGAGAGATTTGAATCTCGAAGTGATTGCCCCAGTTTGACTGAAGTTTGAAGATATTGCTCGACTTAACTTCCCCAGATTGGCTAGCTCTTACTGCGACTAATTAGAAAAGTCCTTGCTCAATGAAGCTTTCTCATAAAAGTGCACCTTGACGTGACAGTCTTTCAGAAGTTTTGGACTTCTCAACTTGGCAAGCTTAAGCTTCTGGATTGAATTTCCGCATGTGAACCATTTATGATGCTAAACAAATGTATGCAAGCAACAAAATGTTTATTCCTAGAATGAAAATTCTAATGCAACAAACAAGTTAATCTTGAAGTTTTTGAAAATGGGTCGCTTGCCTTCGTGAGCGAATCACCGGTTAGGATACGACCTTATTTTGAATGAGAGTATGTACATGCAATACCAACAAATGTCTTTTAGCATAACTCATAGGAGTCAGGAACGCGGTCTCGTGGTAGTACGCTCTCAAATTAACCCTGTTTCAGTTAGGACTTTTAAGGGTTGTATCGTGGCCTGGTTCACGGTTATAGAAACAAAGGATATATGCTCGAAGTTTATTTGTGCCCACCCACTCTTCGTGATGTTCTTCATTCCTACATTCAACTAGTTTTCACAAGCATTCATCTTCCATAAGGGTTTCGTGTTGATTGAGGAACCATTGCTGCTATCAGTTCAAGCACCAATCAGGTTATTGCTGAGAGTCAGTCACTCCCCTATCTTTCATGTCTGTGCCATACGACTTTGTTCCCATTTTGAGGATCTTTCTTGTGTAATCCTTTCCGTATTTTGCTTTCGCGTTATTTTGCTTATCCCTAACTTTTGCCTGGACTGATTCTTGTGAGTCTTTGACTGTGGAGTCCAGCGGGATGCCCTAACTTTTGCCTAAGTTGCTTGTTTTCAAGTTTCGACTTAGCGGGCTTTTCTTTTCTTTCTTTTTGTACTTTGAAACAAGTCGTGTGACGCTACTTGTCTTGATTGTTTTGCGAGGGTTGTGACTGCCTCATTCTTTGGTCGTCAAAGGATAACCATTTGTGGTTTTCAGTCTTTGGACCTTTTGACTTGGATAACCATTGTGGTTCTGGGTCTTTGGACCTCTTTTTTAGCATAGTAGAATGCAATGGATCTTCAGGTACACTCATTTATGAAAGTCTGAACGCTTGGTCTGACTAGCTGACATCTACCCTGCCCCTGGGTTACATGTGAGGGTTTTTTATGCGAAAAGAAAACTCCTACATCAAGGCTCAAAGGGGTTAGCAAGAGTCTATCTTCCTTATATTTCCAGTGTTTAGGGATTTGAAACAAAGCCTGTACATCGTCAACAGGGCCTTACTTGAGAGCACACAATTAGAGATTTTGCGTTTTTGTTTTGTCATTCTCCTTCATAGAATTTAAGCACGACAATTGGTATCGCGGTGTACACATGCAAAATTATAAGGGAATGCAAATGAATTACTTCAAGAAAAACATGTGAGTTTTATTATTGCTAACATTCAAAAGCAAACAAATTTCATACATGTAGACAAATGTTTAGCATATAAAAGAAACTACAAAGGGAAATGCAGTAAAGAAACTGAATATTGCCATAGTTGAGGAGACTTGGCTCTGTCTGGACCTGTCAGTCTTGGATACTTTCAGTGATCAATAGCTTTTTTACAGACTTGTAATCTTCAATCCGCAGTTGTATACCTAACCATGGCAGTCATACCTCTTCTTCTAGTTATTCTGACTCTGACACGAGACATCTGAAGGGAGAGGTGAAGCTGGGGAGTAAAGGTTCCCCATAAGGTGGCTCAGAAAGACCTGACGATCTTCTGCCTACGTATCTCCATTGACTGATGACCAATGAAGAATCAGAGCGACGTAGTTCCCCTCAATAGGGATGAAAACGAACAATGAAGAAAGACAAACACAAAAATGCCATCACTGAGAGTATTTGAATACTGCTGGCTATATTTGCTTCATGAAGACCCTGGCGTCCTGGGTGATTAACTTGAAGACTTCTGCTTAACGTGAACCATCTGGTAAAATAACCGTGACACCAGTTCCATTATGACTAGGCATCGGATTCTGGAGTACATTTAGGAGAGGAGCAAAATTGATCTCCTTGGAGTCAACTAGGTCATGTACCTTGTTCTGAAAAGCCCAACATTTCTCAATACTGTGCCCCTGGGCACCTGAATGGAACTCGCACCTGGCATTAGCATCAAAATTCGGAGGTAGATTGTCAGGAGCAGGAGGTCTCATGGTACGAAGCTCGACCAGGTTCAACTTTAACAGCTCCGGGAGCAATACAACATATGGGCATGGGACGGGATCAAGTCTACGGTTTCTCGCTCTTGTTCTTTCTTGATTTGGTCTCTATACCTGTTGTTGCTGACCCTGTGGTCGTTGTTGTTGAACCTGTGGAGTAATAGTCACTGCAGCTGCTTGGTAGTAACCTTGAGAATAACTTCTGTCTCGGCCTCTATACACAGCATTTGTCTCGCCTTCTCTTCTTCTTTGGCCGTTGCCAAAAGGCTTTCTCACACCAGAAGAACTAGCACTGCTTGCATCCTGAATCTTTCCCAATTTCAGAAAATTTTCTATTCTTTCTCCTGCAATGACGATATCAGAGAAACCAATGGACGGACAGGAGGCCAGACGATCCAAGTAAACACCTTGCAAGGTGCCCATAAACATGTCGGCCATTTCCCGATCCAGCAATGGAGGTTGAACCTGTGCGGCCAGCTCACGCCACCTCTGGGCATACTGCTTAAAACTCTCCTTAGGTCCTTGAGACAAGTTCTGCAACTGAGTGCGGCTCGGAGCCATATCAATGTTGTATTGATACTGCTTGAGGAATGCTTCAGCTAGATCTTTCCAACTTCGAATAGAGACCTGACTCAACTTCATGTACCAGCTCAACGAAGCTCCAAATAATCTGTCTTGGAAGAAATGCATCCAAAGTTTCTCGTCATCAGTGTGAGCCGAGATTTTTCCGAAGTATGCATGGATGTGAGTTCTGGGGCACGTGCTGCCGTTGTACTTGTCGAATGATGGCACCTTGAACTTAGGAGGGATTCTGACTCCTGGCACTAACCCAAGGTTGGTTACATCGATGCCCAGGGAATTCTGACATTCCATGGCCTTAATCTTCTCCGCCAGCTCTTCATACCTTCGATTGTTAACCTCATTCATATTACCCATATCAGCATCCAGTAGAGTAAACTGGTCCTCTTGAGTGTCTTCATTACGGGCCGCAGTCCCATTTAGATTTGGCCCTCCGTTACAGGCAGCATTAGGATCCACATTCTCAGTCGGTGTTCCAGCATTAGCATTCACATGGGGTTGCTCAACCATCAACCTGAGACGCTCTTGATTCTGAGCAAGGCCGGTCATCATGTCCATGAACTGATCCATCCTCTGTCGGAGCTCGTCGAGACCAGTCTGCATTCGTTCAACCATTCTCACTCGGTTTCTTTTTGTTGGATACCGATGAACGTGTTGACCAGCTATATTGCCTGAAGTTGAATAAGTTAGGAAGTCCGAATAACCTGTAAAATGCAAAATATGCAAATCATGTAGTAAATGCGTATGATATGTTCATGAGGATGCGACATGCGGCCCTGCAAATGCAAGCATGCAGAGGATGTTACGCAATGCACTGGTGTGTGATCAAAGGTCTGGCGATCATTGGTCTGACATTGGTGTTGAGAAGACAGTCATGTGCTGGTGTCGAGTCGTAATAACAGTACCACCGAAATTCCGGATTTCGAAACCAAAGGACCATGTGAAATCTGATCATAATACTGAACAAAGCTGGCAAATCGGGTATGTTGGAAGTTTCAGGGTTCCTGCAAACCTGTAAACCCCTCCCATCTCATGGGTATGCTATACCGAGTCAACATCACGGACTCTCAAAGCCGGATAGCAATAATACGTTCACCATTTCCGAGAAATGGCTCATGACCAAATCAGGGAATCGGTTTGGCATTATGTACTAACCAGGGAGGTCTCAGCTGAGTACGGGGAAAACAAACATCCCTCATAAGTCCCCAGCTTCAAGTACTGAATCGAGAAACAATAGTACATTCATCCCGAAGGGTACAATACTATCGTCATACGAACAGTTTGCCTTAACTGGATTCCTATGAGAGAACCAGGCCATCCTATGCAAGTTTCCAGTGGGCCCTCAGATGCTAGTGGGTTTGCCAACAAATGTGGTCTGCCACTGTCATCACTAAAGAGGGATGTTTCCACAAGGTTCTCAATGATCGGTCCCCAGCTGCACATAACTGTCAGGGTCATGTAATGAGAGAGGAAGATCCCCAAATCAAGACATTTCCAAGACAATCGCAACCTGGGTGTGGAACTCACTACTACCCCCATGACAAGATCTCATGAGGCCAAAGTGGAACCACTCTAAGTCCTATGGTGCACTCGAGCCGGGTACTTGGCTCATATCTCTCAATAACAAGTAACACCCATCCCACCAAAGAAAACCAGCACAGCCAGACAGTCCAGTATAATATGGTGCATGGAAAATAAAATACTGAAAGCGGTAAATAAATGCTGTAAAGTAAAGTTGTAAAGTAAAACTGTAAACGAAAATAGTAAAGCTAAACTAAAGCATAACAACAAACGAATAAACACCCAAAGAAAACAGAAACAGACAAGCGCTAGGATTGACTCTCAAAGGGGAAATTAGAATTTCTATAAGTCCCCAGCAGAGTCGCCAGCAGAGTCGCCAGCTGTCGCTCCCGGGATTTTCATCCTAGTACAAACGCGAAAGTGGCGCGGAAAAGTTAGAGTCGCCAGCCAGACATTTTTATCCCGAAGGAATGGGAAAGGTAATGTTGCACAAACCTAAGGAAGAAGGAAAAGGACGAGGCCCTGCGAACCAAAGATCTGAATCCGGAAGTCGGTTACGAATTAGGAAGGTATTAGCACCCCAATCCGTCCGCCGTACCCGACGGGATCCACGCTTATAAGTCTGTTTTCAAAGGGTGAGAAATAATATGCTGTTCAAAGGAAAGAATGACTACCTGGAATGAAATGGAAATGAGAAAATAAATGGAATTAACAAATGGGAATAAAAGGGGAAAAATGTAGGGAAAAAGAAAGATTGTGCTCCAATGGGCCCTACCCCACTGCCTACGTACCTCATCGGGATAAATGAGGGTCAGAGACGCCGTAGTTCGTCTAACTAAGGCTTACACTTGTTTGCGATTTTTAGGATGACATTGCCATAGCTCTAGCTCAGGTGTTACCGACTCTGACTCGAGGGTGTTTACCGTATCGCTGTTTGAATTGTCGAGACAAGTCACATTCGTCCGCAAAGAGTATGAGATGAGATGAGAAGACGTGACTTCTTGGTTTGTTGTCTTTTATAAGAAGTGTTTTGAATTTGTGTTTTTCATATGTACAACACTAAAGACTACGACACAGGAGCGAACACTTTCCAAGATCGCCCCCAATGGAACGTTTGTAAAGCATCCTAGAAGAGTGAAGGAGACCTCCACTAATCATTTCCCGTATAGCTTAAGGCTCGTGGCGCATTGTACACCTTTTCCTTTATTATGTGTTTTGATTTTATTTTAAGATGAGAAGTGAGACTCAAGTTATAAAAGGAAAAATTCTAAGGGAAACTAGACTTACCCTAAGTTAGTTGAATTTGAAGATAACCTATGGTTAGTGAGGTTTGAAAGAATTAAACTACCTAAGAGATAATAAAATAGAAATGAGAACATAAAAAGTAATAATGAACAATATGGTCCTCCTAAGTCATGGTGGGTAAAAACGTGAATGAAACATAAATGGGATGAAACGATGGATCAGGTGGGTCGATTGCGTGGTGCTAAGACGCACGACTTATGGTGTGCAACATACAAGGCTTGCTTTTTGGTTGAATGGAGTGAAACGATGGTAATCGAGGAATCCTAAAGTCACATGCAACTTTATTTATTTTTTTGAAAATTTACTCGACGTTGGATCGAGTCTTTTATTTGTTTCATTTTTGAGATTTTGTTTTCTATCGATTTGTTTTATCTTTTCTATCCTAATTATAGAAACTATACAAACATACAAGTTCTAAGCTATTACATCACAAATCACACAAACATAATTGAGGCATAAAAAATATCCAAGTCCATAAGCCAATCCTTGAAAAAATACCTTGCGCAAAAAGCAAATAGTTAGTGAATGACATGAATCATGAATATGCATAATGTGATGAAATGAATTAAAATGACAAAAATATCAAAAGTCATGGAAAAAATATGAAATTAATTCCCTAGGGTCTTAAACCTGATTATATAATTGTGTTAAAAAATCTCTTAAAAATTCCAATCCTAACTATGCCAAATGATCACCTAAGTCTACCTAAGGTTTAATCACAAATTTATACATATCACACTACCAAAACAGTAGAAACAATGTCCTAAAAAATACACCAAAAATATTCTAGGCACTTTAATTTGTCCTCTAACCAAAGCAAAAAGAATGGATCCAAAATGTTACAGGAAGTGGTAGAAATAAATTGTACAAATTTATGTGTGTATGAAGGAAATCAATATAAATCAATTAAATTAAAAAATCAAAATTAAATCGAAAAATACAAAAATTCAGAAAGTAAAAATGTGGAAAGTTTCTAAATTGAATTGAAAAGCTATCATAATATTTGGGGAATTTTATTGAGTGTTTTGATATTTTTTGTGCATTTAAATTGAAAATGTATTAAAATAGAAAATAAAAAGAAAGGAGATAGGAGGGGGGTGACATACGAATTGAGAAAAATGGAATTAGAAATTACATACGAATTGAGAAAAATGGAATTAGAAATTAAATGTGGATTGGAATTAAAATAAATTTTATAGAAAATGTAAATTAATGACAAAATATATGGTTGGGACTCAAATTGACAATTGGATTTAGTTTATGACTTTAATGACTAAGATAATCATTGGGCTTAACCAAAAAAGGATTTGAACTGAATTTATGATATGCATCCTTTTTTTTAGGCTCTTGGTGATAGATAACAATACTAAATATGAATTAGAGACCAAAAATGGACTTCAAAGTCTTGATGCTAAGAATGGCGAAGATTGGCTTGACAAATGGACATCCAAACTAAATTTGTATCCTTGATAAATTCTCGTTTTTCAACCCGATTTCCCCGTCAAACCTTATTAACTTGTATTACGGGCAATGAATTATTAAGAGGGTCCCAATACCTTGATTATCACATGAATGTACAATCAGATCCCTTGTACCATAACCTAATGCCTTGCCACTTGATACCCATATATCTTCATCTGACGACCAATAGTCTTAACAAAACCTTGAGGATACTTTGACGGTGTAGATGAGATCCGTAATATAGAAAGAAGCATCTTCACCAGGACATTTTAGATCCACAACCCTAATTCCTTACTCCCCGAGGGAACATATTAGAACAATCTCCAGTGGAGTGAAAACTATGACTCAGAAGTAAACCCTGAATCTCAAAGAGTCCCGATCCCATGTTTTAGTTGCTTCATATAAATAAGTGGTTTGTTAGGTATGACCTAATGAGAAAATGCGAAGAAAAATCCAGTCGAGGTGAAAAATATGAGGGCAAATTTTGGGGTGTTACAATAACATCCAGACCAAAGGGACATCTATCCTTGGAAGGTGCAACAATATTGCTTCAGCCCAGTACTCTGACTGGTCCCATGATAGAGCTCAGATCACCAGAATGCCTTTCACCTTGGAAGACACCCATGGGCCCTCTACATTGCAACCTACAGTAACTGTCAGCCTAGAGGAATTTGAAAAGCTGAAGGAAAGGAATGAACAACTATCTTAAGCTCTAAGGAAGACTCTCTGAGAAAGAAATGATAGTCGCCTGGACGTTGAGAGATTGGAAAGGCTCAAGATTGAGCATCTGACCAAGATTGAAAGGAAAAATGACTACATCAGGAAGACAAGAGTCGGGGAACAGATACTGAAGAATGCCTGCAAGGAGGCCAATATTCAGAAAGCAATGACTGAGCTTTATCTGGAGGAAAGCCTGGCTAGGTGGGTCAGGATCACTGAATCTCGTGCACTAGAAGACCAGAGGACTCAAGCCAAGATTGAACAACTGGAGGCCAATGAGAAAAAGCAGCAGAAAGCTTTGATGGCAGCACAAAAGGAGATATCAGAGTTAAAACTCTGGGCGGGGTTAAAGAGATCCAAAGACCAGGACAGGCATAAGAAGCTGACTAATGCCATTGCTACCAGGAATCTCCTCATTCGGACTATTACAGAGCACCCAGCTGGTCCAGTGACGGAGGCTCTCCTGAAGGAAGTCAAGGAGGATGACTTCGGATTGGATGTCTGATCCGTTTGCTTGTATTTCTTTTCTTTTGATGTACTTTTTGCTTTTGATTGTTGTATTTTTGACCCACCATGGGCGTGCATTGTAAACAGACTATATATTTCCATTGTTTGTAATATATCAGTTTGTTTTATTTTTGTGGGCTTTCTCTCGACATCATCAAGCACTTCCTCGAGGTCTGGAAAGGTCAAAACCAAGAACCAAACCGGATACCTTGGAAAACAAATAAGCATACTGCATTGCATACTAACATTTTTCTTTGTTTTGTAGGCTTTGTTTGTTTTTTTGTTTCTCACTTTTTTGTGGTTTCAGGAAACATTGCTCGTCGCAGAGTGTTCCCTGTCAACCGTGCACACCGGTACCCAACCCGTAACAACCTTCCAGGAATTCAGATGGATCAGGTGCAGCAGGACCTGAATGAAGTAAGAAATCAAATGGCAAACGAAAGGGTCGAAATGAGAAACCAAATGACTCAGTTTATGGCTGTAATGACTGGCTTGGCACAGAGCCAAGAAAGGCTGAGGGAATTAGTGGAAAGACAGACACCTGAAGAGCCTCACCCTGGTACAGGAGGAACCAGCAATAATGAGCGCGGGCAGCCCCGCATTGACCCACCAGAGTTCGGGCCCCATTTGAACCCAGGTGTTAATATCCCGAGGAACCAAATGACTCAGTTTAATATCCCGAGAAACCAAATGACTCAGTTTATGGCTGTAATGACTGGCTTGGCACAGAGCCAAGAAAGGCTGAGGGAATTAGTGGAAAGACAGACACCTGAAGAGCCTCACCCTGGTACAGGAGGAACCAGCAATAATGAGCGCGGGCAGCCCCGCATTGACCCACCAGAGTTCGGGCCCCATTTGAACCCAGGTGTTAATATCCCGAGGAATATTCAAGGAAACACTACTGCAGGCAGGATCTTGCAGGAGGATCCCCAAGAGGAATAATTCACAGTTGTTGGAGCTGAGGATGAGGTTTATGACAGAAGACTGGATGAGATTGCTGAAAAACTGAGGTCTTTGGAATCCCATAATTCTTTAGGCTTTGACGTGATGGATATGGGGCTGGTAGATGGGGTGAGGATTCCTCACAAATTCAAACCCCCATGCTTTAAAAAATATAACGGTACCTCCTGCCCGCGTACTCATCTGCAGTCCTTCTTAAGGAGACTCAAGGCTTATACCATGGATGAGAAGTTATGGATGTTCTATTTTGAGGACAGCCTAGCTGGAGCTTCAAGAGAATGGTATTCGCACCTGACAAGGGCCACTATAAGATGTTGGAAGGACTTGGCCAATGCCTTTATCCGTCAGTACCAGTACAACCTAGACATGGCCCCCAATAGAACTCTTCTAATGGGCATGTCTCAGTCTTCAAGGGAAAGCTTTCGGGATTATGCACAGAGGTGGAGACAACTTGTTGCTGCTGTCGTGTCACCCATGTCTGAACGGGAGATGGCTGACATGTTTATGAACACCTTGCAGGGAACTTATATTGATAGGCTTGCTGCTTTCTCTTCCACCAGTTTTGCCGATGTAGTTATAGCTGGTGAGAGAATTGAGAGTATTTTGAAGACGGGCAAAATCTCTGACAATGGTGCAAGCTCCTCCAAAAACCCCAGAAAACCTTTTTTAGGACCCCGAAGGGCGGGTGAAACAAATGTTATCCATGCAGGCAGGGGCAGACCCCAGTATTCCCACAGATCAATAGCAGCCGTTACCATCCCGGCTCCAGCTCCACAGCAACCACTTTTTCCTCAACAACAACAACAACATCACTATCAGCAACAACCTCATTTTCCGCAACAAAGATCGTATAACAACAACAGCAACCAACAGCAGCGCCCCTTTCAACAGAGGCCGTCTCAGGAAAATAGGGTGATTGATCCTATCCCTATGCCTTATGCCACTCTACTGCCACAACTCCTGAAGCTCAACCTGGTTGAGTTAAGGACGTTGGCTTCACCAGATCCTCTCAACCTCCTGAAGAATTATGATGCTAATGCCAGGTGTGCCCTCCACTCCAACGCACCTGGTCACAATACTGAGAAATGTAGAGCCTTGCAAATGAAGGTTCAAGATCTGGTCGATTCCAAAGCTCTCAATTTCGCACCTCCGCAGAATGTTAACATAAATCCTATGCCTAATCATGGTGGGCCCAAGATTAATGCCATAGAGGAAGATCAACCATCCGCATTAATTGACAATGTTGCACAGATTCACACACCGCTGGCAGAAGTCAAGTCTCAACTCTTAAAATGCCAGGTGTTCCCGGGCTGTGAGGCCTGCTGTGAATTGTGCAAGACTGCTATTAATGGTTGTGAGAAGCTAAGGTTCAGCATAGATGGCCTTATCAAGGATGGAATTTTACAGATCACCACAACAGCGTCTACAACATCAACAATTCTTTCTTCAGCAACGACAAATCCTTCTACAACAACAACAACTATCATTCCCACTGATTCATCTACAACTCCAGCGGTTACTCCATCCATCATTTCAACAGATCAGAATTCAACAACATTTACTTCTACAACATCAGCACCCATCTTATCAACGGAATCACCTACAACACCAGCAAACACTAACGAAGATGTCTCAACGGTCACGATCTATTATGACCCAGCAAATGTTCATCCCAACAACAATTTTCAACAACAAACTGCGACACCTCCTGTCAGATCTCCAGTCACAATCTACTACGACCCGCATACCATCACAGTTCCTTCCGTTGCAGCAATTAGTCTGGTCACCATTACGGTACCTGGGCCTGTTCCTTATGAAAACAGTAATGCCATACCTTGGCACTACGACTCTAATCTCTACTGCGACGGAAAGAAGGTCACTCTAGATTCGACAACCTCTTCACCACAAGTTGACAATGTTGGGGGAGGCGGAGGCTTCACCAGAAGCGGACGCCTTTTTGCCTCACAAACACCGAGACCCAATGCTGAAGCAGAAGCTGCTGCTAAGGCAAAAGGAAAGAGTGTGGTACCCAAAGAGCCAGCTGTTAAAGAAACTCAGAAGACGTCTTTTGAACAAGATGTGGACGAGTTCTTGAGAATAATCAAAAAGAGTGATTACAAAGTGGTGGACCAGCTTCATCAGACACCCTCCAAAATCTCAATATTGTCATTGCTAATGTGTTCCAAAGCCCATAGGAATGCACTTTTGAAGGTCCTGCACGCAGCTTATGTGCCGGAAGAGATTACGGTTAATCAGCTGGAAACAGTGGTTGCAAATGTTAACACCAGTCATGGACTGGGCTTCATAGACGCTGATTTAACAACGGAGGGACGCAGTCATAATAAGGCTTTACAAATCACCTTAGAATGAAAAGGTGCAGTTCTTTCTCATGTACTGGTAGACACTGGGTCTTCGCTCAATGTCCTCCCAAAGAAAGCATTGGTGAAGTTAGAGTATGATGGTTTGGCTTTGCGTCCGAGTGAATTGGTGGTGAGAGCATTTGACGGCTCTAAGAGATCAGTGCTTGGAGAGATTGATCTACCGGTGATGATTGGCCCACAAAGCTTTAAAACTACTTTCTTCGTGATGGACATACAGCCGGCCTACAGCTGTTTGTTGGGTAGACCCTGGATTCACGCCGCCGGCGCTGTTACATCTACCCTTCACCAGAAATTAAAATTTGAGTGGGAAGGCCAAATCATCACAATCTGCGGGGAGGAAGACATTTTCGTTAGCCAGCTGGCAACCTATAAGTACATAGAAATGGATGGGGAGATCCATGAGACTATGAGTCAGGGGTTTGAGGCCCTTAACATCAATGAAGTAACTGCTGTGTTTGGAACTTCCATCACTTCATATCAGCAAGCCCGGAAGGTTGTTGAAGAGGGTACCGCTCAAGGTTGGGGCAAGCTGCTGCCAGTAGAAAAGAAAGAAGACAGATTTGGGTTGGGTTACAGACCGACTCGACGAGATCAATCAGAGGCTGCAACAGAGCCCAAATTTGTCAGCGGGGGAATGCTTACCCCGGATGCTGTGAACAGTTTGGAAGACGATGAAGAAGACGAACGCAACCTGGAAAGCTGGATACGTCCAAGGATCCCGGGGAACCAAGTCTCTAACTGGTCTTCCCATGAAATTATAAGAGTTACTCCTGCAGAGTAATTATTATTTCCTGTCTTTTAAGCATGCATCAAGTCTTGCATCTTGCCCAAGATGTCAGGACTCATTTTGTAATCGGGCCATCTTGTATTTTGTGCAAACGATCAATTAATGAATATCAGGACATCTTTTGCAAACGAGTCTCTTTTTTGCTCACTGTTTTTCATTTTTCATTTTTTGTACAAAACAATAAAATGGAAATGTTTTCAAAATAATAATTTTTAACTTTTTTAAACAAGATAAAACTGATCACTAAAATGAACAAATCTAAACCCTTGTAGAGAGTGCCCTCCAGACCGCACCGACAACGACACTGCTATGACTGCGTATGACTTCGACAATCCGATTAATCAAGCTGATGAAGGGGTTGAAGAAGATTATGAGCTACCTGAAGAGCTAGCCAGACTGCTAAGGCGAGAGGAGAAGGTTATCACTCCTCATCAGGAGGAAGTTGAGACAGTTAATCTTGGTACCGAAGAAGACTTGAAAGAAGTGAAGATCGGGGCCCGTCTGCAAGATTCAGTAAAGGAGCAACTTATTGACATGCTTCGTGAATACGTGGATGTCTTTGCTTGGTCCTACCAAGACATGCCAGGTCTGGATACCGACATCGTTGTGCACAAGTTGCCTCTAAAAGAAGACTGTCCTCCAGTAAAACAGAAGTTGCGTCGTACTCGTCCAGATATACCCATGAAGATAAAAGAAGAAGTACAAAAACAGTGGGACGCCGGATTCCTTGCTGTAACTAGTTACCCACCGTGGGTTGCTAACATTGTACCAGTGCCTAAGAAGGACGGCAAAGTAAAGTTGTGTGTGGACTACCAAGATCTGAATAGAGCTAGCCCGAAAGATGACTTCCCATTACCTCACATTGATGTATTGGTCGACAACACGACTCAGTTCTCGGTATTCTCCTTCATGGATGGATTTTCAGGATATAATCAGATCAAGATATCACCTGAAGACATGGAGAAGACTACTTTCATCACACCCTGGGGCACATTCTGTTATAAGGTAATGCCATTTGGACTGAAGAATGTTGGTGCCACGTATCAACGGGCTACTGTAACATTATTCCACGACATGATCCACAAAGAAATTGAATGTTATGTGGATGACATGATTGCCAAGTCCCTCACAGAAGAAGACCTTCTGGTAAATCTGTTGAAGCTGTTCAAACGTCTGAGAAAATACCAGTTGAAGTTAAACCCCAACAAGTGCACATTTGGAGTGCGGTCCGGTAAGCTGCTGGGTTTTATTGTAAGTGAAAAGGGAATTGAAGTTGACCCTGACAAAGTCAAAGCCATTCAGGAGATGCCTGCACCTAGGACTGAAAAGGAAGTTCGAGGATTCCTAGGTAGATTGAACTACATTTCACGGTTCATATCTCACCTTACAGCAACCTGTGAACCCTTGTTCAAGTTGTTAAGAAAAGAAAAAGCAGTCAGGTGGAATGAAGACTGCCAGAAGGCTTTTGACAAAATCAAGGAGTACTTACAAGAACCTCCAATTCTTATGCCTCCAGTTGAAGGAAGACCTCTAATAATGTACTTGACAGTATTAGAAGGATCAATGGGGTGTGTGCTGGGCCAGCATGACGAGTCTGGTCGAAAAGAGTATGCAATATACTACCTAAGCAAAACGTTTACCGACTTTGAACAACGTTATTCACTGCTCAAGAAAACTTGCTGTGCTTTAGCGTGGGCTGCTCGCCGACTGAGGCAGTATATGTTGACCCACACTACCTTATTGATCTCAAAGATGGATCCAGTCAAGTACATATTTGAGAAGCCAGCACTTACCGGAAGGGTTGCAAGATGGCAAATGATTCTGACAGAATATGACATTCAGTACACATCTCAAAAGGCCATCAAGGGCAGTGTACTGTCTGACTATCTGGGTGAGCAACCCATTGATGATTACCAGCCAATGAGATTTGACTTCCCTGATGAAGACATCATGTTCCTGAAAGCAAAAGATCATGAAGAGCCTGTTCACACTGAAGGGCCTGACCCAGAAGAAGAATGGACAATGATGTTTGATGGGGCTGTTAACATGAATGGTCGTGGAGTTGGTGCAGTGATCATTACACCTAAGGGAGTTCACATGCCTTTCTCGGATAAACTCACCTTTGCATGCACTAACAAAGAAGCTGAATACGAAGCTTGCATTATGGGTCTTGAGGAAGCCATTGACCTCAGGATCAAGACTTTAACTGTGTTCAGAGATTCAGCTCTGGTAATCAATCAGACCAACGGCAAATGGTACACCCACCAAGAGCATTTGATTCCATACTGGGACTATACGAGGAGATTACTGACTTTCTTCACTACAGTCAAACTTGAGTATATCCCTCGAGAGGAAAATCAGTTTGCAGATGCTCTGGCTACCATTTCCTCCATGATCAAGTTTCAGACTGCCAATTATGTGCCTCGGATTTCGGTATCCAGACTTGACCGACCAGCATACGTATTCTCTGTGGACATTGTTAAAGATGACAAGCCTTGGTTCCATGACATCAAATGCTTCTTAGAGGATCAAATATACCCACCCGGGGCATCATCCAATGATAAGAAGACATTGAGAAGGCTATCTGGTAGTTTCTTCCTGAATACTGATGGTTCCTTGTACAAGAGAAACTTTGACATGGTACTTCTCAGATGTGTTGATAAGACAGAAGCGGACTTGCTGATGCACGAGGTGCATGAAGGATCTTTCGGTACCCATGCTAGAGGGCATGCAATGGCTAAGAAATTGTTGAGATCAGGTTACTACTGGATCACAATGGATGCAGACTGTTGTGCTTATGCCAAAAAATGCCACAAATGCCAGATTTATGCGGATAAAGTGCATGTACCTCCAAATCCTTTGAATGTGATGTCTTCACCTTGGCCCTTTGCCATGTGGGGCATTGATATGATTTGAAAATTGAGCCGACTGCTTCAAATGGCCACAGATTCATCCTGGTAGCCATTGATTACTTCACCAAATGGGTTGAAGCAGCTTCGTATGCAAATGTCACCAGGCAAGTGGTAGCCAGATTCTTGAAAAGAGATATCATCTGTCGGTATGGAGTGCCCGAGCGAATCATTACCGATAATGGTTCCAACTTAAACAATAAAATGATGGCAGAGCTGTGCCGGGACTTCAAGATCCAACATCACAACTCTTCTCCTTACAGGCCAAAGATGAATGGCGTTGTTGAGGCAACTAACAAGAATATCAAGAAGATTGTGCAAAAGATGGTGGTCACTTAAAAAGACTGGCATGAGATGTTATCATTTGCCTTGCATGGTTACCGTACTTCAATCAGAACATCCACTGGGGCAACACCGTATCAGCTTGTGTATGGTATGGAGGCAGTCCTACCTGTTGAAGTTGAACTACCCTCTTTACGGGTATTGATGGATGTCAAGTTGAATGAAGCAGAATGGGTCCGATCTCGATACAATCAACTGAATCTGATCGAAGAAAAGAGATTAGCTGCAATTTGTCATGGGCAGCTATATCATAAGAGAATGAAGAAAGCCTTCGATCAGAAAGTCAGGCTTCGAGAATACCAAGTAGGAGATCTTGTGCTGAAAAGACTCCTTCCTCCTCATATAGACCACATGGGCAAGTGGACTCCGAACTACGATGGTCCGTTCATAGTGAAGAAAGTTTTCTCTGGTGGAGCACTGATGCTCACTACTATGGATGGTGAAGATTTCCTGTCCCCTGTGAATTCAGATGCAGTTAAAAAATACTTCGCATAAAATGACCCGCTGGACATAAAAACAGAATGTAAGTCCAGGCAAAAATAGGGCATCCCGGCGAGTCAAAAACAAAATAAAAGACTCGGGCAAAAATAAGTGAAAATTGAAAAAAATGTACACCCGCTGAGTTAAAAAGCCGCATTGGACAGCTCGGGCAAAAAGGGGTATCCCGGTGGATTGAAAACCCGAAAGGGCGATCCACGCAAAATTAGGAAATAAGCGAACAACTGCATTCTGAATTCGTCTGTATCACTCTCAACATGGCAAGCTTCGAAAGGTTAAAGCATCGGTCAGAATCAGCCTTCTTCAGAAAACAAGATGAGAAGAACGTCAAGGTCATACGGGTCATAGCAAAGGGAAGCTCACTGAAGCGTCATCAACATTGCCAGCACCTTTATTTTTCTCAATTTATAACAATCTCCTCATTTCAGGGGATTTGTTTCTTTGACTGTACTTGCCAATTCAGGGCACGCAAATTAATAAAATAAGAATTTTCAGTCACACCTTGTCTAGTATATTTTGTTTCGTTTGCAAAAATGTCCAATATTCATGATATGATACTTGCATGAAACTGACGTGCCTTTCTAAAAATAAGGGCTTGCAGGAAATATATTTACTTCTGGGAATATCTAAACTCCTATGACGGAATCCGGTAAGGGATACCTCGGGATACTTGTACATTTCTTTGTTTTGACAGGATTGCACTGTCTGGAATACATTTCCTCAGCAAAGTTGCCAAATCATTGTTTCCTCAGCACATCCTCCAAACTGCAACGGAAATACTATTCCCCAGCAAGTTGAACACTCGTCTGTGTCTTGCTCATACTTCACAATACTTGTTTTTACTTATACAGATACTCGTCCGTATCATGTATACACTTATTTTACCTCAGATTTGACACTCGTCTGTGTTCTTTGTTAACCAGTTGATACTCATTCGTATCATCATCTCTGAACATGTGTCAGCGTTGTTTCTACCGATACTCGTCCATATCGTAGTCTTAAAGATGCTCGTCCGCATTTTTAATCTATACACAGTGTCAAACGCTCATACCTTTTATTTCTTGGATGTAAACACTCGTCTATGTTTACTATTCCCCAGCAAACCACCAGCAGCAACCTTTCTTCTATCCGACATTCGTCCTATGTCGTGATGCTTTTGGCAGCCGTACCCTGCCGGGTGATCGTCCTTCACCTATGGATGACCGTCCCTCATCCTTTCCCCAGCGGAGTCTCCATTACTGGACCCCTTTTCTATCCGACATTCGTCCTATGTCGTGATATCTTTCAGAGCAGGCGTCCCCTGCTAGGTGATCGTCCTTCACCTTTTGATGATCGTCCTTCATCATTTTACCCGATGGCCGTCCCCATCGTCGATCTTGTTATCCAACATTCGTCCTATGTCGTGATAAACCCCGAGAGCAGTCGTACCCTGCTAGGTGATCTTCCTTCACCTCTTGATGATCGTCCTTCATCATGTTTATCCGATGGCCGTCCCCATCGTCGACTTTTTCTATCCAACATTCGTCCTGCATTGTGGTAAAGAGCAGCCGTCCCCTGGTAGGTGATCGTCCTTCGCCTTTTGATGACCGTCCCTCATCAATATTTCATTTATTCTTTGAACTGATGGCCGTCCTCATCAATGTTTACCTTACTTTACAAGCCTAATGGTCATCCCCATCATTGACTTTGCCTTTAATCCCCAGAGAATCCTGTTACTTTGCTTGATGGCCGTCCCCATCATGACCTCTTTATTTCCCCAGCGTGTCGGCCGTCCCTGTCATTGCTTTATCCCCAACAGTCGTCCTCTGCTCGATGGTCGTCCTCCATCGCTTTCACTTGATAATCACTTTACCTTTCCTTTTACAATCTATATCCCTTTTCTTATTCTCCTCAGTGAGTGCAAATTTTGGACTGTCTTTGGTATTCAACCATAAGTTATCTTGTTTGTCTGTTAAGTCAGGCGCTTACACCCTGCACAACTAACTCATGTTTGAATAGAGGCAGTTGTAAACACCCCAAATTTTCCCTCATTAAGTTCACACCATGGCTTGTGATCTTTCATATTTACATAAGTTTAATCATACCATTTCATGTTGCATTTTTGCTTCACTGCATTAGTTCAAGTTCATCTGCATCTAGGGTTTGTGATCTGAGCAATCCAAGATCCATCTGAGCCACTCCAAAGGCCATTAATCATCTCAAAGGGGTCCATGTATGTTCAATCATCATATTATGTCCTCCAAGGACCAAGGAAGTCAAAAATCACAAGAACTGGCACAACATGGAAGCAGAGCTAGGGCTTAACTGCACAGATGACCTGAAATTAGGGTTTTGGTTTCAGAGGCCATAACTCCAAATTTTTTGGTCATTCTTGTTTCTAATGATCTCAATATGTTATAAGGATCATGCATATCAAGTTTGATGAAGAAATCCATTGTGGAAGTCATCTGATCACTGGGTAACTTCTTGAGCAAGTCAGAGCAAAATCAGGGCATCTGAGGCCCCCCAACATGGAACCAAAGTGGATTTTTCATCAAATTGAATCTATATGATCTTTATTTGATCATTTAAGTGCTTAAAAGTTCACAAAATTGAAGAAAAATGAGCTAAACCAAAAGTTGCCAAAAATGGAAATGACTTGTAATGTAAACTTTCCATTTTGGGAAAGTTTTTCAACCTCCTCTTTCTCAACAAAAAATGCTTCAAATGAAAAATTATTGGTCATGAAAGTTGTAGATTGGATCATTCCCTTTTCAAAAAGTACAAGAACAAGATCTAATTCATTTTTTTAACTCAAGTTATGGCTTGTCAAAATTGGCAAAAATCACATAAATTTCAAGAATGCACCAAAAGGGATTCTTTACAAAACCACTTGCCAAGGCTTTTTATGACTTCAAACACACTTCAATACATCATAACATCATAGTGCATTGCTTCTAAATCATAATTGCCCAAGAATTTGCAAGATCACATGCCTTGAACACCAAGATTTCTCAAAGGGGCCAAAACTTCACATAATTACAGAACACCCCATAACTTATTTCCCATATGCTGAATTGTCTCAAGAATGAATTTGTGGACTTCCTTGAAGTCAGTTGCGCATGGACATGCCCAAAGGCCAGCTGCAACCTTGCCCATACCTCAAGTACACAAGTTGGTGACTTTTTGCAAGAAGGCCATACCAATCACAATAGGGTACAACCACTCCACAGACCTATCACAACTGGATATGTGGACCAAATGCTGATCATAGCACACAAGAACACAAGCTGAACCCTAAGAATCACCAAGTTCACAAAAACTCTCCCTCTTGCAAAAGCTTTCGAATTTCATAACTCAGCCACTCAATCTTCAAACAAACACCACCATTCATTTCTAAATCACTCACTAATCATAAACCACCCACAAAAACAGCCAAGAACACACCACAAACAAAACACGATTTTCTGACCAGTGGAGTACAAACTCATAAACCAGCCACTCTCAAGGTCTTCCAAGCATCAAAGTTTCCTCAGGGAGGTCATTGGAGTCATCTTGCACAGAAGAAGCAGCCAGAAAGCTCCAAACTAAGAAGCTCCACCTTAGGTAGCCATTCGAATTAATTTTTCCAGAACTTCTTGTTTATGTTACAAAATGATAAAGCATGCTCCACTGATCACACTGAACTTGGAATTTTCGAAAATGGTTGAGAAATGAGTGTGTATTGATTGTCTGAAATTTTTGCCATGTTTATGTTTCTCTTCGAATCATGAGTTTGAGTGAAAAGAAATGAGGTTTGAGGGTGGATTTAGGTTCAGGGAAGTGGGAGAAGTGAATCTGGAGCTTTAGAGCTCCAGAAAGTACCTAGAAAAGAAGTTTGAGTTTTTCAGGTGAGGGTGTCACCGGAGAAGACGACCAGAGCTCATCTCTGGTGACCTGAATGTCATTAAGTGATAATTAGGGTTAGGGCTTCTGTTTGAACGTGGACCCTTGGATCTCCTTTCCCGCGCGTGTTTGTGTGGTTGAGATTAGCTTATTAGTTATTAATCTGAATTAATTAATTAATTAATCAGGTTTAATGAAATTTGAATGTGGGCCTTTAGATCTGGCGCGCAGTCAACCCCCATAAACCCAGATTCAATCTCAACCATCCCTTTTGCATACTTCAGCTTTATTTAATTTTTATTTCATTTTTCTCATTTAATTTTGTGTCATTTATTTAAAATAGCAAGAAATTTTTTCTAAAAATATTTTTATTCTGCATTTTTGTTTCAAATAATTTTCTTAACCCAAAAATATTTTTATTTTTATTTTTTGCATTTAAAAATCATTTTTTAAGCATTTAAATGTTTATTTTAATTAATTAATGAAAATTAATTAATTAAAATATCATTTAAGTTTCTATAAAATCCCAAAAAATTCATATTGCATCTTCAAACATTTGGAGACATTGTCATACCATCCACACAAATTTATTTTTGGTTTTGAATCATTTTGACATTTTTTCTTTGAATTTAGGGTTCATAAAATCCTATTTTTGAACCCAAACTTCAAGAATTATTTTCTACCTAACCAAGAATGGTATGACAATGGTTCTTTTTGCATTGATCTTCATTTGACATGTAGTTTCTAGCATAATTTTGTCATAAATTTCTTCTGCCTTTTTGAATTTGATTTGCATTTTTTCCCTTTAGGTACCTTAAAACCCTAAATAACTTAGAAAATTCATAACTTCCTTAGGGTTAAGAGTTAGGTCTCTTCCTTTGGGGTGTGAAATCATATGGGGTTAGGGTTCTCTTGATTGCATTTTCAATTTTTTATCTTGTCATTTGCTTCTGTTTTTGAGTTTTGCATCTCATGTTGCATGAAAACCCTAATTTTACATGTTCATTTGCATACATCTTGCATATGCTTGCATTCATGAACTTGCCATGACATTTTATGCATTCATATGACACATAAGACATCTTAGGACACATTAGATTCATGCTTGATCATTTCTTCATCCATTTTCCATGTTATGCATTCATTTCACTCCATGAACATTCATGAACTTTCATGCTTCTTTCATGCTCCATTTGCATCTTCATCACTTGTATGATCATTCACAACTCTTGGCATACATTTGCATCATCTCTTAGCATCACTTACATCATAAATGTGCTTCTGGTTTTGGTGTGCATCCTTGCATTCATTTCATTTCATTTCTTTTTGCTAACTTTTCAGGTGGTAAGCACTTTGAGATGTGAATTTGCCTTCACTTCTCACTTCTTTTCTCATCTCCTATTTTATGCATCTTTGCTGCATTTTGTATTTGTCTTAGAGTGAGCTTGCTCATTCATGTTCCTCCTTCACTTTCTTTCTTCAAGTAACTTATCTTCTTAAGTGAAGTAAGTTAGCTTGTTTCTTTTGCCTCTCCTCCTTTCATCTGCTTCTTCCTTGGTGGCTCTTCTTGAAGATCTCTTGCAAGACTCATAAACCTTAGAAATACCCATGTATGATAACAATTAGGGTTTGATTAGTCCCCCCATTAGTTTTACATTTGTGTCATCTCTTGTGTCTCTCTTCCCATCTCTTAATCCGGGACTAAACCTTCAAAGTTTTAAGGCTTTGTGATTAAGATTATGCCTGCATCTTTCTCTTAGGATGGAGTGTATAATTTTAATCCTAAGTGTTAAACCCTTCATGTGTTTAAATCTCTTAATCAATCCATTTAATAATCACTAAGACCATAAGCTTGTAACTTGGGCATTGCATTAGGGTTCTAATTCTTCCTTAATTGGTTAAGAAGGACTAACCCTAGTGTTAATGGACAAGTCCCCCTAAAGTGGTCTTACCAATCATAAATTCCACTTCTTAATCTCACCATTAACTAAAATCCACTTCAATAAAGGTTTTGTTTTGTCATGAGGTTAATCCCTAATCATGGATTAAGTTGAGGAGCCTTCCTCAGCTTAAATGTTCTCATCTATTATCCTTCTATTAGGATGGTGTAATGAGTCCATTAAATCCTTGATTATGGCTTATATTCATTACTTAACACTAAACAAAAACACCAAAAGCATCTAAATAATCACAAGTAGGTTAATGATATTAATCCTACATCATGGTAATTAAGTTTGAGGTGTTTACCTCATACTTAAGGTATTCTCATTATCCCTAATCAAAGGGAGGATATGATGAGTTTACTAACCCTTGGTTTAGGCTTAAGCTTATTAACTTATGACAAACAAAAAAGCAATAAATGATTGAAAACACAAAAAACAAACAATAATCGTCTCCTCCGGGATTCTTTCCTCATCTCATTCACTCATAAACGAGAACTTGCTTCTTCCGTCTAAATGCAAGACAGTTTGCACCTGAGCCAGACAGGTCACACACTTGAGCATGGACAAGTAGGCAGTTCACAAGTCAATTTATCTTTCATTCTCTTTGAGTCGAACTACGGTGTTCTGACTTCCTCATTGCACGAGAGGATACGTAGGCATAACTTAACAGTTATCGAACAAAAGTCTCTGTATATTCCCCCTTTCTTCCAGCATTATTCTTTAAGCCTCATTCCTGAGCAGTTCACTTCACATCTCTTTTACACTGACACTTGTACATTCTTTTCCAGCTTTTGCACACATATAGCACTGACACTTACTCCTTTTGAACACAAATCTTTTAAGCGTGGATCCCGTCGAGTACGACAAACAATCTGGGTGCTAATACCTTCCCAGATTGTAACCAACCCCCTTTTTCAGTTTCTCTGGTTCGCGACCGTCTTATCCATCTTTTCTTAGGTTTATGCAGCATTACCTTTCCCTCGGGATAAAAATGCCTAGCTGGCGACTCTTTTCATTTCATTTCTGTTCTCTCTTTCACCGACCGTTCGCGTCTGTACCCCGTCTGACCCGATGTCATTTTGGTGGGAGCGACAATCTGTATGAGGAGGAAGGAGTCTTTTTAGCACAAGATCTCCTACTCGGTATTCCCGAAGCCTGACTTTCTGATCGAAGGCTTTCTTCATCCTTTTCTGATATAACTGCCCATGACAAATTGCAGCTAATCTCTTTTCTTCAATCAGATTCAATTGATTATACCGGGACCAGACCCATTCCGCTTCGTCCAACTTTACATCTATCATTACCCGTAAGGGGGGTAGCTCAACTTCAACAGGTAAGACTGCCTCCATACCATACACAAGTTGATAAGGTGTTGCCCCAATAGACGTTCTAATTGAGGTTCGATACCCATGCAAGTAAAATGGTAGCATTTCATGCCAGTCTTTATAAGTAACCACTATCTTTTGCACAATTTTCTTGATGTTTTTGTTAGCTGCCTCAACAACGCCATTCATCTTTGGCCTATAAGGAGAAGAGTTGTGATGCTGGATTTTGAAGTCCCGACACAATTCTGCCATCATTTTGTTGTTAAAATTGGACCCATTATCAGTAATGATTCGCTTGGGTACTCCATATCGACAGATGATGTCTCTTTTCAGAAATCTGGCTACCACTTGTCTGGTGACGTTTGCATATGAAGCCACTTCAACCCATTTGGTTAAGTAATCAATGGCCACCAGGATGAATCTGTGCCCATTTGAAGCATTCGGTTAGATCTTTCAAATCATGTCAATGCCCCACATGGCTAAGGGCCAAGGTGAAGACATCACGTTCAAAGGATTTGGAGGCACATGTATTTTGTCTGCATAGATCTGGCATTTGTGGCATTTTCTGGCATAGGCATAACAATCTGCATCCATTGTGATCCAGTAATAACCTGACCTTAACAATTTCTTAGCCATTGAATGCCCTCCAGCATGGGTACCGAAAGATCCTTCATGCACCTCGTGCATCAATAAGTTTGCCTCTTTCTTATAACCACATCTGAGTAGTACCATGTCAAAGTTTCGCTGGTATAATGAACCATCAGCATTAAGGAAGAAACTACCAGCCAGCCTTTTTAATGTCTTCTTATCATTGGATGATGCCCCAGGTGGGTATGTTTGATCCTCTAAGAAGCATTTGATATCATGGAACGAAGGCTTGTCATCTTTAGCAATGTCCACGGAGAATACATATGCTGGCCGGTCTAGTCTGGATACCGAATCCGAGGCACATAATTGGCAGCTTGAACCTTGATCATGGAGGAAATGGTAGCTAGAGCATCTGCGAACTGATTTTTCGTCTCGAGGGATGAACTCAAGTTTAACTGTTGTGAAGAAAGTCAATAATCTCCTCGTATAGTCGCGGTACGGGATCAGATGCTCTTGGTGACTGTACCATTTGCCGTTGGTCTGATTGATTACCAAAGCTGAATCTCCGAATACATTCAAAGTCTTGATCCTGAGGTCAATGGCTTCCTCAAGACCTATGATGCATGCTTCGTATTCTGCTTCGTTGTTAGTGCAGGAAAAGGTGAGTTTCGCCGAGAAAGGCACCAACTCCACGACCATTCATATTGACAGCCCCATCAAACATCATAGTCCATTCTTCTTCTGGGTCAGGCCCTTCAGTGTGAACAGGATCTTCATGATCTTTTGCTTTTAATAACATGATATCTTCATCAGGGAAGTCAAATCTCATTGGCTGATAATCATCAATGGGTTGCTCAGCTAGATAGTCAGATAGTACACTGCCCTTGATGGCCTTTTGAGATGTGTACTGAATGTCATACTTTGTCAAAATCATTTTCCATCTTGCAACCCTTCCAGTAAGTACCGGCTTCTCAAATATGTACTTGACGGGGTCCATCTTTGAGATCAACAAGGTAGTGCGAGTCAACATATACTGCCTTAGTCGGCGAGCAGCCCACGCTAAAGCACAACAAGTTTTCTCGAGCAGTGAATAACGTTGTTCATAGTCGGTAAACTTTTTGCTTAGGTAGTATATTGCATACTCTTTTCGACCAGACTCGTCATGCTGGCCCAACACACACCCCATTGACCCTTCTAATACTGTCAGGTACATTATTAGAGGTCTTCCTTCAACTGGAGGCATAAGAATTGGAGGTTCTTGTAAGTACTCCTTGATCTTGTCAAAAGCCTTCTGACAATCTTCGTTCCACCTGACCGTTTGTTCCTTTCTTAACAGCTTGAACAGGGGCTCACAGGTTGCAGTAAGATGAGATATGAACCTTGATATGTAGTTCAATCTACCTAGAAACCCCCGAACTTCCTTTTTAGTCCTAGGTGCAGGCATCTCTTGAATGGCTTTGACTTTGTCAGGATCAAATTCAATCCCCTTTTCACTTACGATGAATCCCAGCAGTTTACCGGACCGTACCCGAATGTGCATTTGTTGGGGTTTAACTTCAACTGATACTTTCTCAGTCGCTTGAACAACTTCAGCAGATTTACCAGATGATCTTCTTCAGTGAGGGACTTGGCAATCATGTCATCCACCTAGCATTCAATTTCTTTGTAGATCATATCGTGGAATAACGTTACCATAGCCCGTTGATAAGTTTCACCGGCATTCTTCAGTCCAAATGGCATTACCTTGTAACAAAATGTTCCCCAAGGTGTGATGAAGGTAGTTTTCTCCATGTCTTTGGGTGACATCTTGATCTGATTATACCCAGAAAAACCATTCATGAAAGAAAATACCGAGAACTGAGTTGTGTTGTCGACCAATACATCAATGTGAGGTAATGGGAAATCATCCTTCGGGCTAGCTCTGTTCAGATCCCGGTAATACATACACATACGTACTTTGCCATCCTTCTTAGGCACTGGTACAATGTTAGCAACCCACGACGGGTAACTAGTTACAGCAAGGAAACCGGCGTCCCACTGCTTTTGTACCTCCTCTTTAATCTTCATGGCCATATCAGGACGAGTACGGCGTAGCTTTTGCTTCACTGGAGGGCAATCTTCCTTCAATGGCAGCTTGTGCATAACAATATCCGTATCTAGACCTGGCATGTCTTGATAGTACCAAGAAAAGACGTCAACGTATTCTCGAAGCATGTCAATAAGTTGTTCTTTTAGTGACGCTTGCAGACCGGCCCCAATCTTTACTTCCTTCAAATCCTCTCCAGTACCAAGATTAACTGTTTCAACCTCCTCCTGATAAGAAGTAATCACTTTCTCTTCCTGCCTCAACAACCTGGCTAACTCTTCAGGTAACTCATAGTCTTCTTCAACCCGTTCATCGGCTTGATTAATTGGATTGTCGAAGCCATACAAGGTCATAGCTGTGTTGTTGTCAGTGCAATCTGGAGGGTAAACTCTGCAAGGTTTGAGATTGGTTCGTTTTAGTGATCAATTTTAATCTTGTTTAGAAAAAGGAAGTTAATTATTTTGAAAACATTGCCATTTTATTGTTTTGTACAAAAGTGAAAAATGAAAAGACAATGAGCGAAAAAGAGACTTGTTTGCAAAATATGTCCGATATTCATTGATAATCCATTTGCACAAAATTACAATATGGCCCTATTACAAAATGAGTCCTGACACCTTGGGCAAGATGCAGGACTTGATGCATGCTAAAAAGAGGCAGGAAATAATAATTTCTCTGCAGGAGTAACCCTTATAATTTCCTGGGAAGACCAGTTAAGGACTTGGTGACCCGGGATCTGGGGTGAGCATCCCCCCACTGATGAACTTGGGCTCCTTAGCAGCCTCTGATTGATCTTGTCAGAATGGTTTGTAACCCAAACCGAACCTGTCCTCCTTCTTCTCCACCGGTTGCAGCTTGCCCCAGCCTTGGGAATTACCATCTTCAACAACCTTCCGGGCTTGCTGATAGGAGACAATTGAAGTACCCATCCTATCCTCCTGGGATGCAGCAAAGACTTCAGTTGTCGCCTCGTTTACATTCAGAGCCTCGAACCCCTGGCTCATGGTTTCATGGATTTCACCATCCATCTCAATGTATTTGTATGTAGCTAGATGGCTAACAAAGATATCCTCTTCACCAGATATGGTGATAATCTGTCCTTCCCACTCATATTTCAATTTCTGGTGAAGGGTCGATGTAACTGCGCCTGCGGCGTGAATCCATGGTCGACCCAACAAATAATTGTAGGCCGGCTGAATGTCCATCACATAGATAGTAGTCTGAAAGACCTGCAGACCGATTATCACAGGCAGCTCCACCTCTCCAAGAACAGACCTCTTGGAGCCATCAAAAGCTCTGACCACCAGGTTGCTTGGTCAGAGAGCTATTCCATCATATTCGAGCTTGACAAGAGCTTTGTTTGGCAAGACATTGAGTGAAGACCCAGTGTCCACAAGAACATGAGAGAGTACATCCCTTTTGCACTCCAGGGTGATGTGCAAAGCCTTGTTGTGGAGACGTCCTTCCGTCGTCAAGTCAGCATTGGTGAAACCTAGCCCATGGCTAGTATTAACATTAGACACCACTGTCTCAAGCTGATTCACTGTGATCTCCTCCGGCACGTAGGCAGCGTGTAAGACTTTAAGTAGTGCATCCCGATGAGCTTCGGAACACAACAACAAGGATAAGATGGAGATCTTAGAAGGAGTCTGGTGGAGCTGATCCACAACCTTGTAGTCACTTCTTTTAATCATCCTCATAAATTCATCCACATCCTGATCAAAGGATGGTTTATGAGTCTCTTTTTGTGCAGGTTCTTCAGGTGACACACTTTTCCCTTTGGCTTTGGCAACAACCTCTGCCTCGGTATTAGTTCTTGGAGCTTGTGACGCGAATAGGCGTCCGCTTTGGGTGAAGCCTCCGCCTCCCCCGACATTATCCACTTGGGGGGTGTGATCCGAAGAATCAAGAAGGACTCTTTCTCCGTTGCAGTAAAGATCCGCACCATAGTGCCATGGTACAACATTGTCTTTGTCATATGGAATAGGCCCTGGCACCGTGATGGTGACTGGGCTTACTGTAGCAGAGGTTGGAACCGTTATTGTATGTGGATCATAGAAAATGGTGACAGGATTTCTGGTGGATGAATTGAAGCTTGGTTGTTGCTGAAACTATTGCTGAGATTGTTGTTGAAAGTTGCTGGAGTTTGGGACCATTGTAGGATCATAATAAATAGTGACAGTGGAGATGTCGTTATTGGTGATTGTTGAAGTTGTAGAAGGAGATGAAATGGAATTGTTGTTTGTTGAAGTGATGGAAGAAATGATTGTTGACGTTGTAGACGAGTCTGTAGGAACAATTGTCATTGCAGTTGTAGAAGAGTCATTTGTTGTTGTAAAAGGAGTTGCTGGTGTTGTAGAAGTGGTTGTTGTTATTTGCAGAATGCCTTCTTTGATCAAGCCATTAATGCCATTTCTCAAGCTTGCACACCTGTTCACAGAAACCTTGCAAGATTCACAACAGGCCTCACAACCTGGAAACACTTGGCATTTCAAAAGCTCAGCTTTAACCTCTGCTAGAGGTGTCTGAATACTTGTAGTATCTTCAATTGGAATCATGGGTGAGCCTTCCTCTATAGCATTAAGCCTTGGCCCACTGTGGCTTGGCATAGGATTTTTCATGACATTGGGAGGTGGTGCAAAGTTCAGGGCCTTTGAATCTACAAGATCCTGGACCTTCATATGTAGAGCCCTACATTTTTCCGTGGAGTGACCAGGTGCATTAGAATGAAAAGCACACCTAGCGTTGACATCGTAATTTCTCGGAAGGTTCTGAGGATCAGGTGGAGCCAATGTCCTCAACTCAACAAGATTGAGCTTTAAGAGTTGTGACAGCAATGTGGCATATGGCATTGGTATAGGGTCAATCACCATGTTGATCTAAGACGGCCGCTGTTGGAAATGGCGTTGTTGTTGATTGTTGTTATTGTTGTTGTATGATCTCTGTTGAGGAAACTGTGGCTGTTGAGAAAAGTGTTGTGGTTGTTGAGTATATTGAGGAGGTGGAGTAGGAATAGTGACGGCAGCGACTAATATGGGCAGATATAAGGGTCTCCCTCTTCCCATATGCATAAAATTTGTTTCACCAGATCTACGGGGCCCAGCAAATGGCTTCCTCGCACTGCTTGAACTAGAACTGTTGTCGGAGATCTTTCCCATCTTCAGTAAGCTCTCAATTCTCTCCTCCGCTATCACCACGTCTGCAAAGCTGGTGGAAGAAAAGGCAGCCAATCTGTCAATATAAGTACCCTGAAGAGTATTCATGAACATATCTGCCATCTCCTTTTCTGACATCGGGGGTTGAACGGCAGCAGCCAGTTGCCTCCACCTTTGGGCGTACTCTCTAAAGCTTTCACGGGAAGATTGTGACATTCCTATCAGAAGGGTTTTGTTTGGAGCCATGTCCAGATTATATTGATATTGACGAATGAAGGCTTCGGCCAAGTCTTTCCAATTCCTTACTGTGGCCCTGGTCAAATGAGAGTACCATTCCCGGGATGCCCCTGTCAAGCTATCCTCAAAGTAAAACATCCACAGTTTCTCATCCATGGTGTAGGCTTTCAATCTCCCCAGGAAAGACTGAAGATGGGTACGTGGACAGGATGTGCCATTGTATCTTTAAAAACAAGGAGGTTTGAACTTGGGAGGAATTCTAACCCCCTCCACCAATCCCATGTCCATGACATCAAAACCCAGAGAGTTTTTGGATTCAAGAGACCTTAGCTTTTCTGCAATCTCATCCAACCGACAATCGTAAACTTCATCTCCAGCCCCAACCACAGTAAACTGCTCTTCTTGAGGGTCTTCCTGCAATGCCCTCCCTTCAGTGTTACCTTGGATATTTCTTATAGCATTGATTTCTTGGTTTAGATGAGGTCCAAACTCTGGTGGATCAGTACGAGGTTGTACGTGATCGTTGTTGCTGGTACCTCTTATACCTGGATGGTTTTCCTTGGGAGTTTGTCGCTCGACTAACTCTCTCAGTCTTTCCTGGCTCTGAGCTAAACCAGTCATTACTGTCATAAATTGATTCATTTGGGCCCTCATCTCTGTCCTCTCATTGGCCATCTAGGCTCTCACTTCAGTCAAGTCTTGTTGAACTTGATCCATTCGTAATCCCGGAAGGTTGTTTCTTGTCGGATACCGGTGCACTCTATTAACAGGGAACACTCTTCTGCGAGCAATGTTTCCTGAAACCACAACAAAGTGAGAAACAACAACAAAACAAAGACCTACAAAACAAAGAAAAGATGTTAGTATGCAATGCAGGATGCCTATTTGTCTTCCAAAGGGTATCCAGTTTGGTTCTTTGGTTTTGACCTTTCCAGACTTCGAGGAAATGCTGATGTTGAAGAGAGATTAAGCCCACAGAATAATACAAACCATATATTACAAAAATGCGAAAATACATAGTTTGATTACAATAAAGTCCCCGTGGTGGGTCAAAATACATCAACAAAATCAAAAGTACAAACAAAAGGAAATACAAGTACAAGGAAATCAAATATCCAGCCCAAAGTTATCCTCTCTGACTTCCTTCAGCAGAGCCTCAGTCACTGGGCGAACTGGGTGCTCTGTGATGGTCCTGATAAGAAGGTTCCTGGTGGCAGTCGCACTGGTCAACTTCTTATGCTTGTCCTGGTCCTTTGATCTCTTCAAACCCGCCCGGAGTTTCAACTCAGAGATCTCCTTTTGTGTTGCTAACAAAGCCTCCTGATTCTTCTTCTCACTATCTTCCAGCTGCTCTATCCTAGCCTGGGTCCTCTGATCTTCCTGTGAACGAGCTTCAGTGATTCTAATCCACCTAGCCTGACTCTCCTCCAAGTAGTGCTCAACTCTCGCCTTCTGAATCTTAGCTTCCTTACAAGCATTCTTCAACACTAACTCCCATTCTCTGGCTCTTCTGATGTAGTCATTTGTCTTCTCAATCTTGGTCAAATGCTCAATCCGGAGCTTCTCTAACCTTTCATTATCCAGACGGCTGTCATTCCTCTCCCAAAGGGTCTTCTTCAAGGCTTCAGAGAGTTGAGCATTCCTCTTTTTCAATTTCTCAAACTTCTCTAAGCTGATAGTAGCTGCAGGCTCCACAGCTGATGGTCCAGGTACATCCTCTAAGGTGAATGACATACGAGTGATCTGTCCCCTGGTACGAGACCAGTCAAGGTACTGAGCTGAAGCTATGTTGTTGCACTTGCCCAGAATAGTTGTCCCTTTAGTCTGAATGTTGTCCCAAGCCCAGGCAGCTTGTCTGACAATGGCAAGGTTGTGCTGGATGTCACAATAGAGGGTTTCTGTCAAATCTTGCCCTCTTTGGGGATGTACCAAAGCATACCCTAATTTCCTCTTGAAAAGCAAAGGGTTGTAGTTGATGCAACCTTTTACTCCAATCAAAGGTACATTGGGGTATTGCCCACAGCTAGTAATGATGTCTTTGCCCTTGGTGCTCTGAGTGCACCATCTGATGTCCTCTGATGTAAGGGAAATTAATCTCTTAGCCCAGTTCCTTGTCTGATGAGGATTCAGGAAAGTGTATGACTTCGGAAAGTGCCTTAACAACCAACAGTAGAAGAGGGGTGCACAGCATCTGACCAGTCTTCCCCTTTGTTTCTCATTCCTTTGATGCACTGAATAATAAAAGTCTCCAAGCAGGGTAGGGACTGGATTCCTCAATAAGAACAAGTGAATAACACTCTTGCTTACAAACTTTGGCTCATCTGCAAACAATATAACTCCATATATGATGAGGGCTAGGAGTGCACAAACAACATCCCACTTTCTTGCTGCAGCATGCAGGGTGGCCTGGGAGATCAGGAAATCCAAGTGAAGGCCCGGGATTCCAGCCTTAGTGGTCATGCTCTGATCAATGAGGGTGGGCTCCAAGTGAAAAGCTTTAGCTATATCTTCATTCTTGGGAGCAACCATCTCGGGGTTGAAAGGAATCCCTCTCCTGATAGGGATACCTAACAACATGGAGAATTCTTCTAGCAAAGGTCCCAACTGAAAAATCAGGGAATGTGAAACATCTGAGAGGAGGATCATAAAACTGCAAGCAAGTGTGAATCATGCTCCTCTGGGATGCATCCAGGTCCATGATCATGTCCATTATGCCTCCATAATGTTCCCTGAATAAAGGGACATGATCAGGAGTAATGAGAGACTGGATCTGTCTGATGCCTGTCAGAGTAGGCTCAAAGAAATGATAGGTGATGTTGCTCTTCCTGGAAGTGTCCATGCTGACAATGGATGCTGGTGAAGAAGACTGAGGGTAACTACTGATGAAGGGCACTGAAAAAGATGCTGAAGAAGAGTCTCTGATGAAGACAAGCTGGAAAGAATCTCTGGTGAAGATAGCTGGTGAAGGTGCTGAAGAAGAAACCCTGAAGATGCTGGTGCAGATAACTGAAGAAGTCTGAGCAGCAGAACAGGTCAAAACCAAACCAAAGATAAGATGTGGATACCCTGTAAAACAAATAGGCAAATGTTAAATGATGAAAAATGATGTATGCAGAATGATATGCAAAGGGTTTGTGATCAAGTGATGGATCTGTTATCTGCCTTGATAGGGTCCATGTGTGTTCATAAGTCCGGATGAAGGCTTAGAAAACCAGTAACCAGGCGGGGGACTCAAATAAAGAGTCACAAATCCAAGGTTTCACAAGAACTGTCCAAAATGATACAACCTTAAAACAAAATTGGTAACAGAGTATGGTGAGGCCAAGGGTTCCTGCAAACTTGTTAACATCCCAAACCTCTCACATGTATTGTTCTAGAACAAGGATCCTCAGACTTGGATCAGTTATGAGAAGTGTAAACACTTCTAACCCAGAGGTACAGTGTTTACAATAACCATAAAGGATCCTCCTCTAATTCACCTCAGATGTTGAAGGTCATAAAAAGGTCACCCAGACTTAGCAGGCTTCCCAGATAGCCCTAGTACTACAGGAAATCCGTAGCACAGAGTTCTCAAGGAGAAACCCATGTCTGAACCGTGTTTCATATTCCCGCACCAGACCAAAATGGAATGGGAACGAATATGAAGCCACTCTATCCTATGTGTCACTCAGGCTCCTGGTATGGAACCTTAACCACTCAAAAATCCCTCCCACCAAGGTGAACACAGATCCAGCACAAATGATGATAACAGTATGAAATGCATAAAACTATAAATGAAAGCAATGAATAAAGCTGTACAGAAAGCAATAAATAAAGCAATAAACAATAAGCACAAGTAGCACATAACACCTCCGTAAATACAAATCAAACAAGCGCTAGGAGGAACCCACAAAAAAAGAACCAGAAGCCCTGGTTGCCTAAAATACTTCCCCAGTAGAGTCGCCAAGCTGTCGCTCCCCCAAAAAGACACCGGGTCAGACAAGGTACAAATGCGAATGGTCGGCGAGGAGAGAAATGAAGTGAAGATAAATAGAGTCGCCAGCTAGGCATTTTTATCCTGAAGGAAAGATAATGCTGCATAAACCTAAGTAAAGATGGATAAGACGGTTACGAACCAGAGAAACTGAGAAAGGGGGTTGGTTACAACCTGGGAAGGTATTAGCACCCAGATTGTCCGTCGTACTCGACAGGATCCACGCTCAAAAGTATGTGTTTAAAAGGGGTAAGCGTATGTGCTATCTGTGTGCAAAAAGCTGGAAAAGAATGTACAAGTGTCAGTGCAAAAGGGTGAATGCTCAGGAACTGAGGCTTAAAAAGAAATGCTGAAAGAGGGGGAAGACACAGAGACTTTTGTTCGATAACTGTTAAGTTATGCATACGTATCCTCGCATGCAATGAGGAAGTCAGAACACCGTAGTTCGACTCAAAGATACTGAAGAATAAATTGACTGTGAACTGCTTGTTTGTCTATGCTCAAGTGTGTGACTCGTCTGGCTCGAGTGCTAACTGTCTTGCATTAGACGGAAGAAGCAAGTTCTCGCTTGTGAACGAATGTGATGAGAAAAGAATCCCGAAGGAGACGATTATTGTTTGTTTTGATGTTTTCAGTTTTTCTATTGTTTTTGGTGTTTTGCATAAGTTAATGAGCTTAAGCCTAAATCAAGGGCTTGTAAACTCATTATATCTTCCCTGATTAGGGATAATGAGCCTACATAAGTATGAGATAAGCATCTCAACTTAATTACCATGATGATGTAGGATTAAGATCATTAACCTACTTATGATTATTTAGATGTTTTTGGATTTTTGTTTAGTGTTAAGTAATGAGTTTAATCTCTAATCACAGATTAGTGAACTTATTACACCATCCTAATAGAAGAGAACACTTAAGCTGAGGAAGATACCTCAACTTAATCCATGGTTAGGGACTAAATTCATTATATAACAAACCTTTATTAAGTGGATTTTAATTAAAGGGTAAGATTAAGAAATGGATTTTAAGTTTGTAAGATAACTTGAGGGGGACTTGTCCATTAAACACTAGGGTTAGTCCTTCTTAACCATAAGGAAGAATTAGAACACTAATGTAAGGCCCAAGTTACAAGATAAAGTCTTGATGATTATTAAGTGATTTGATTAAGAGGTTTAAACAAATTAAAGGTTTAACACTTAGGATTAAAGTTATACACTCCATCCTAAGAGAAGGACGCAGGCATAACCCTAATTCCAAAGTCCTAAAACTTTAAGAGTTTAGTCTCTGATTATGAGGTGAGAAGAGAGACTCAAGGAGACTCAAAGGTAAAAAGCTAAGGGGGACTAATCACAACCCTAATTATTATCATGCTTGGATGTCCTATGGTTTGTAAGGCTTGAGAAAGATCTTCAAGGAAGCCACCAATGGAAGAAGCAGATGAAAGGAGGAGGAAGCAGAAGAATAAGTTACTTACTTCATTGAAGAAGATAAGTAACTTAAAGAAAGAAAGTGAGAGAGATGGAACACAAGTGAACAAGTTCACTTAAATGACAAATAATAATGCAAATGAAAGAGATAAGAGAAGTGAGAAGTGAAGGAAAATCCACTTCTCAAAGTCACTTACCACCTGAAAGTGTTAGCATGAATGCATAAAATGTAAAGCATAAAGAAATGAAATGAAATGAGGTGAAATGAGATGAAATGAGATGAAATGAACAAAGTCAGAAGTGTTTATGCAATGTTTATGTCATATGAGATGATGCAAAGGCATACCAAATGCATATGTATGATCATACAAGAATGGGATGTCATGTAAGCATGCTTTGAAGTTTGAAAGTTCATGAAAGCTAATGAAATGAAATGAATGCAAATCATGGAAAATGAATGAAGAAATGATCAAGCATGGTTCTAACATGTCCTAAGATGTCTAAGATGACATATGAATGCAAGAAATGTCATGGCAAGTTCATGTATGGATGCATATGCAAGATGAATGCAAATGAACATGAGAAATTAGGGTTTTATGGAAGCATGAGATGCATATGACCAAAACAGAAGCATATGACATGATAAAAATTTGAAATCACACTCAAACAAACCCTAATCAATACTAGGTTACCATCCAAAGGGGGAAGTCAGAAACTAAACCAAGAAGAAGTTATGTATTTTCTAAGTTTTCTAGGGTGTTTGGGTGATCTTCAATGTAAAATGCCAAACAAATGGAAAATGCAAGATAAAAATGTAATAAAAATTCTTTTAGAAGCTAGAGGACATGTACAAAGCAAGGCAAAAAGAATCATTCACAAACTCAACTTGGTTCTAGGGTTATGAATTTTTGAAGCTAAGGTTAGAAAAATGAACTTTTTAAGAACCCTAATTCATTGCAAAATCTCAAAATAAGATCAAAACCAAAAAGAAATTTTGTAAGGTGAGTTTGTAAATGTTTAAGGACGCTCTCTAATTTTTTTTGGTGATTTTTAAATACCTAAATGTATTTTTAATTAATTAAAAGACTTTAATTAATTAAAAATAACATTTAAATATTTTAAAAATAATTTTTATATGCAAAACATAAAATAAAAATCATTTTCTGGTTAAGAAAAATATTTGAAACAAAAATGCAAAAGGAAATAATTTTTGAAAGCTTTTTGCTATTTTAAGTAAAATGAGAAAGAAAAATACAAAGAAAATGAAATAAAAATAAAATAAAGGGAAAGTATGCAGATCCTGTGGCCAAGAATCAAACTGGGGAAAGAAACGTTGACTAGCGCGTGATTCAAGGGCTGAGATTCCATCTGGCTAATTGATTTTAATTAATTTAATTAATCAGAATTAATGACTAATGACCTAATTTGGACCGCTCATACGCAAGCGCGAAACTTCATCCAATGGCCTAGATTCAAACTTAGCCCTAATCAAGATTAAACCCTAAACACTTTCAGACGACCGGAACATTGGTTCCGGTCGTCTTCTCCGATCAACCAAAATCCTATTTCTCTCCCTAAGTCTCTAAAACTCAATCTCTCTGCCCAGAAATGATCCCCATACACCATACATTAAGAATCATCAAACAAACAACATTTAAAACACATCAAAAGTGAGAATCGAATCAAAATAGTTCTAGGTCAAAAAAATTCAGAACATGAATACATACTCATTTCTCAACTATTTTCAAAACAAAACACATCAGCATGATCAGTGAAGCATAAAGAATCATTTAGGAACTTAAAAATGCATTTCTGGAAAAAACGTTCTTGAGGTTACCTGAGTTGGAGCTTTTCAGTTAGCTTCTTTCTGACCCCTTCTTTGGCGCAAACCAGCTCCCTTGAGTCCCCTGAGGATGTTGAGAAGCTTAGAACAAGTTTTTGTTGGCTGTTTTGAAGGTTCCAGTTCAGAGCATGTCAGAATCGTGTTGTTGTTTCAAGGGGTTTCAGGCTTGTGTAAGGGGTGGGAAATGATCTATGAGTTATATGGAGATGATTGGTGAAAGAATTTTGAAGTTTGGCTGGGTGGTTTGAGAGTTTCGAAGAGATGAAGTTCTTGAGGGATTTTTGACAATCTGAGCTATGGGATGATTCAGGCTTGTGTGTTGTGTGTTTTGTGATCCATAAGGTTTGTATAAGTCAATGAGAATGCTCAGATAAGTGGTTGTGGCATAGGCTGATTGGTATGGGAGGTTTTGCAAAAACGTCAAGGTTGGTGTACCTCAAGCATGAGCACGAGTCAGAGCTGTATTTGGGCATGTCTGGCCTCAGCTGAGTTCATGGAGAGCCCTTGGATTGAAATTGATGAGCTGGAACACTTGATGCTAGGGTTTACAAGGTTTTTGCATATTTTTCCTCTTTGATGTTTCTTGTGTTTCAAAGCATGAAATGACCTAATTCTTGGGCCAATTCTGAGTCTTTGATTTTGTTTGATCATGTTATGGCATATTTGGGCACTTTAGAAGTCATTTGAGGCCTTGACAAGTGGTTTTGCAAAAATCCCTCTTTGGTGCACTTTTGAAAATTATAGGATTTTTGCCAACTTTGAAGGATCATAACTTGAGTTCTATAATGAATTAGAAGGAGTTCTTGTACTTTTTGAAAATGGGAAGATCCATCCTACAACTTTCATGTTTGAGTATTTTTCATTTGAAGCTTTTTTGGATCAAAAAGAGGTGGTTGAAAAACTTTCCCAAAATGGAAAGTTTCAATTACAAGTCATTTCCATTTTTGGCAACTTTGCAAATGGCTCAAAATTCTTCAATATTGTGAACTTCCAACCTCTTCTAAGATCAAATAAAGATCATATAACTTCAATTTGATGAAAATACCCCTTTGGTTCCATTGTTGGGGGCCTCAGATGCCCTGATTTTGACTTAACTTGCTCAGGAAGTTACCCAGTGAACAAATGACTTCCACAATGAATTTATTTATCAAACTTGGTACACATGATCCTTATAACATCTTAAGAACATTAGAAACAAGAATTGCCCAAAAATTTGGAGTTAAAGCCTCTGAAACCAAAACCCTAATTTTGCTCATCTGTGCAGTGAAAACCCTAGCTCTGCTTCCATGCCTTGCCAGTTCTTGTGATCTCTTGACTTCCTTGAACTTTGAGGGACATAATATGATGATAGAACACACATGGAACCTCTTGGGAAGTTTTGAGGCCTTTGGGATGGCTCAGATGGAATCTTGGATTGCTCAAATCACAAACCCTATATGCAGATGAACTTGAACTTATGCAGTGAAACAAATATGCAATATGAGGTGTGATGCTTATGCTAATGCAAAAATAAAAGCTCACAAGACATGGTGTGATATGAGTGAGGGCAAATTTGGGGTGTTTACAGTGTGCATTAGAGGGAAAACTGGCTATTTGATTTGGATGAACCAATTTATGAACCAGGTGATGCTTGGTCTGAAGCTGATATAAATCCTAAGACTCCATCAAATTATTATGATTCAGAGGATATGATTGAAGAAATCGTGAAGCCTAAATTGGAAGAAGAACTTAAACCTAAGACACCTACACCAATTCCAACAAAGCCCGAACTTACTTTAGAAAGTCTGCAAACTGAGATTCAAACCACGCAATACGACATTCGCGACTTGCGCGTCGATATTATTACTTTAAGAGATATGACAATGGATCAGTTTGAGTATTTGAGGGATGCAGCTGATTCAATCTGCAAAAATCGTGGTTGATTCTCATAAACACTTTAATCAGAATTTTCTCGCATTTTTATTTAATTTTAGCATTTTCAGTTTATTCAATTTTTAATTTTAAGTCAAATTTTTAATTTTCAGCTTATTTTGAATTATTACTCTTGTGTTTTGCTAAGTTTTAATAAAGTACTTTGGTTTACTCTTGATCTGTTAGTGCTTTAAATTTTGATTGCTAATGAAGTTGAGAAACATTCTAAACCTAGCCATAAAAAGGATCATGTGTTTTGTGTGCTAAAAATATATCAGTTGATAAGTTTATATTGCACTGCTAGTTGATATAATGCTGAACCATATTACTTATCTACTACTAAAAATTTATTTTCAGTACTGATATATAAAGCATGACTGTCATTTAATTTATTTTGTTACCTGCTAAATATGCTAGTTGCATGAAATAAGTTGCATATACAATACGTGTGATTCAGTACAAAACAGAGGAGTAGGAATCCTAATAAAAATTATTGGAGTTTTCAATCCAACCGACTGTCTGAGCTATGAGACGACCGTTTTAAGCTTTAGACGATCGTCATAAGGTCCAGACAACCGTCTAAAGTCCCAACCTGCACAACATTCTAATTGCAACGGTCATCAGGACCGTTGCAACCTCACTTCCAACGGCTATGATTTTTGGCCTATATATATAGTTTCTTCCTTCTCATTCTCACACAAATAATTTCCTGCAACATTTTTCTCATTCATTGCCACTTTGTTTCATTATTTTCTTCACAGTAGCAATTTTCTTTCAACATCAGCCACCCATTTCTCAAATTTCTATCAAACCAGCTTACCATTTTTGTCTTTATTTTTCTACACCCTTCTAAAAATGGTCGAGCCAAGAGAAACAACACTAGTTTCAAGAGAAGGAGATACTAGAGTTCTCCAACGGGCTCGCTTTCAGGAGTTTCATGAGAGGCGAGTCAATGTCATATACTACGCCGACGAGGAGTGCCTAACTCGTTTGGGTATCCCTGATAGCGTCAACTATATGATGGATAAGACTCATCTCACGACGCTCTGCCAAAGCAACCGACCTACTTACTCCCCGCTCTTGCTGGAGTTCCTAAGCTCATTCTAGTGCCACACGCCTAGAGGAGAAACAAAATTCTTGACGGGGAACATTACCTTTCGTATGTTCGCAAGGGAATTCTCCGTCACTCAAGAACAATTCAGCGAGTGGTTTAGGTTCCCACATGGTGAAGGCATTCACCTAACCATTTCGAAAGGAGGCGACTGGCAGATCAACGCTTTTGATATGTGGGAAGAGTTATCTGGAGAAAGAGGGAGAGGATGGTTGGGAGGAGTTGTATGCAACGCACATTCAGAACCCCACCATCCGATATTTTCAGAGGGCTGTGTCCAGTGTCATCTTCGGGAGAGCCAACAACCATAAACTAAATCAAAAGGAGCTATGTTTGATTTACTATGCATTCTTCGATATACGGGTAAATCTCGTCGCCTTCATCTTCGACAACATCAAATATATCTTTAACAGAGGGAAATCTCCCTTCTGCTTGGCAGTATGATTACCGATATTGCGCTTAAGCTGGGTTTAGAGGAAAACCTTAACCAACTGCACGAAGCACTTGCCATATACCTTGACATGGAGTTCTACAAGTCCAGTCATCTGATCAGAGCATGAAAGGATGGCACGCACAACCTGGTCGTAAACGGAAAGATAATTCGAAGCATCATCCTGCCTTGTCATACCAGGACGAATGTGAGAGTCCGAGCCAACTGACACTTCGACCTCTGACCTCCTTCACCAGGTGTAGCTGCACAGGAAGCTCAACAAGACGCCGGAGTAGATGAAGTCCAACAGGTTTTGGATGATGATGAGAGAGCTGAGAAGAGTGCAAGAACAAGTACATACACTAGACGCCGGAGAAGGAATCAACAACCTGCGTCTATGGATGACATTATGGCGGCCATAATGCAGAACCAGGAGGTGCAACAGAAGTAGTACGAGGGTTTATCACAAAGGATGACGAGGATGGAGTTGACGCAGATAGAGCATGGAAAGTTGATAGCTACACCGAGGCTTTGGGAGGGCTAACAAGCAAAGTCTAGGAGCTGCATGAGTACATCCACCAAGAGGTATACCGGATTATGTAGCGATCCACAGACAGAGAGCCATGAGAGGCAGAGGCCAAAGATCACCACCATCGCAGGAGTAGTTTCTTTTTAGTTATTAGCTTTATTAGTTTTTAGTTTTTGTTACATTTTTATTGTAATTTTTAGAAGTGTACCTATGTCTCACAACATCGAGGACAATGTCTGAGATAGTGTGGGAGAAGGTATTATATCTCCCATTTCAATTGTAAGAAACCAAATTAAATTAATCAAAGTATTCAGTTTTAAATTCTATCCAGTATTTTTAGCATTACCAAAAATTTATTTATTCCTTTACAATATTTTCATTTAACATACCCTTCAAGTATATAGGTTAATAGGCACTATTAGATAAATTAAGAAAGACTTAACAAAACTTATACAATCTTGACACCTTGAACCCTTAGAAGGGATATCGATTTGGATACCTATTATACCAAAGTCTAAGCTTTAAGTCTAAATTAGCCCCGGAGTAGTTTATATTAGCAGTCAGCACCGCCTGAAGTACAAGCTATGTGGAAAGCCGATGCAAATAAGTGATTGATCGCAAAAATGCCAAAAAAGGAAGAAAAAGAAAATTCTGAGATTAGGCAAGCCATTGGTAAAACAACCAAGCTTCACAAAAGGCAAAGCAAAAAAGACTGATGTCAGTCGGTTCAGAAGAATCTGGTTCTGAACTCGGTAGGGAGAATTATTGTTCGAATCACCACGACTTACACTCAGTTTTATAAAAGGTTACCACACTCGTGTACCAGACCCCATTTGAAAAAGAAAGATCAAATTCACTAACATGTTATTTCACTAGGCACGTGCAAAGGTAAAGGGCCTAATGTGATAGCGTCAGAATGAAACCGGGTGAAATAGATATAAGAGCATCAGGCTGAGTTATAACAGCATGTTTCTGATTGGTTTGTAAGGGGGTTTAAGAACGTTATTCGTTTTTAGTGTCATTAGTGTATTTTTAGTGTTCGAGTTAATATCGGTTATTTTGACATAAAGTCGCACGACCACGTACAAATAGGTTCTATGTTTCATGTATGCATGTAGAGGTATTCTATTTAAAACCATGTTTGATTGTTTGCTTGAGGACAAGCAAAGATTCAAGTCTGGGGGAATTTGATAACTCGAATTCATATCGATTATTTAATGCAATTTACAATTATTTAATGCAATTTCCGATTATTTAATGTTTATTTATTTGTTTTTGATGATATTACGCGTAAATTGTGTTTGTTTTGCATACATTCGATCAGACATGTTATTTGGAGGCCAAAATATAAAAGGAAGCTTTTAAGACAAGAAACAAGGCAAAACAAAAGGAAAAGAACACAAAAATGCAATTCTGCATTTTTGCTGTCAACCGACCGTTTCATTGTTCAGACGATCGTCTCACTCTTCATACGCCCAACTTGGATTTGAGTTGGTCATCTCATCCTTAAGTTACCCATTTCAAATATGAGACGTTCTTTTCAACTTAATACTTCAACAACGTAAAAGCTGTAACAGCAAGTAACAGAAGTCAAAATTCAAATAGATTTTTCCGGTCACATAGAGAACTTTCCTCACCCTAGTTCACTCAGTCCATACAACCCAGTCTCAAGCCCAATCAAAGTCCAAGCCTATTATTCCTCAATAAACCCTAACTTAATGCCTATAAATAGAGCTCTCTGCCACTGCAACGAGAGAGCTTGGTTCAATGTTCAATTTCTGCCATTTTTATTCTACGAAGTTTTCCTTTATTTTTCAGTATTACATTTGTTTTTATTTCCTTTACCAAACCTTAGTGATAGTTTCCGCCATCAGGAAACTATCACCATTTTTATTGTTTCTACCCGCTGCATTTTCGTTTTTGTTTCAAATTTCGAAGTTTGGTTGATCAAGGATATTGCAACCAGGTTTCTGATTTTTAATGCTTATTTATTTATTTATTACCGCATTTATTTATATTATGCATTTCGTCTTCTTCTACCTTTCTTTATTTAGTATGTCAGCTTAAACCGTTAATCGGTATGTAATTGTATAAACCGGAACCGATTCAATAGAATTAGGCTAAACCTTAAATTAAGTTATAATCTGGCTTCGATTTCTTGTTTTAATTAACTTTTGTTACGAGAGTAAGAGAGTGTAAAAGATTAGGATTAAGACCACGGGAGTGTGAGATCATAATCGAATAACTGAAATCGGGCATTAGTTTTAAACTCAACGGAAGCGCTTTAAAACTAATTAGAATCTTTAGATTTCCAAAACGTATTTCTAACTTGAATTGACACAGCAAGAGTGCTCAATTGAACTTAGGATTATGGTATTAGGCAAGACCACGAGAGTGTGAGTCGACGACTTTTAGACCGAGAGTCTCTACGGAGAGATAACTTAATAAACCTTAACAAGCCGACCAATTCGCGAAGGAGAAATCAATTATGTACCGATAATTTATATCATTAATTTAATTTAGTTAATTCTTAACCCTTTAAAACCCAAAACATCGCTTGCCTTAGCTAAACATAGAAACACCCGACACACTAGGCTGATTATCGAGTCTATATGGGATTGATATATTTTATTACTACGCGATAGACTGTGCACTTGCAGTTAATAACCGTTAGACTCAGGAAGCCGCGACCACTTGACTGAGTAATATGCAGAATTTAATTTATGAAAAATGACATGTGACGGACGTCACTCATCTCCGACGATCGTACCACTTACTTTAGTGTGTGACAATCGTCCTAGTTTTGTTACGGGCGTCATGCCTCCAAAGTACATATTTTTTATTTTCTGCTATTTGTCTTCATTTATTCTCCTTTTCTTCTTTTCTTTTTTAAATTCTTTTACGATTAAATCTAAGTCACCTGAAAACATAATAATCAAGACATAAATTGAAGCATAAATCAAATAAATTAAAGGAAATCATAACTAAAACTCATGTTATTCAAGCCAAATAATCGATATAATTCCGCGTTATCAATTATGCAATTTGGATTCGATCAAGTTAAAGCTTTAAAGAATGGGGGTTTCTTACAAAGGAGTGGTGTGAGACGATGAATCAAATTGGTAAATCACGGGTTATAACAATTCACAATTTGGATTCGATTGAGTGAAAGCTTTGAAGAATGAAGTTTTCTTGCAAAGGAGTAGTGTGAGACGGTGAATCAAATTGGTATTGTTGGGTGACTTGATCAAGCTTAGATCAAGGTAAGAGATAATGTTAGAATCAACATCAGACATAAGGTTTGTAGGGTTGCATTGCTACATTTCTATTATAAAAGAATTTGGCAAAGTAAGGTTAAATTTTATATCTCAATTCGAGTTCGAGTTGAGGGCAAATGTACCCATAGCGAGGCCGATTTGGGAACTGCCTAAACAAATCCTTGTGTACTCTCTCTATCTCTTTAATTTTTCATTTGAAAATTGTTGAATTCTTCGATTGTGCAAACAATACGTTTGGTTAAACCTTTTGATAAACTTTGAAAAAGGCTTTTTTATTTGATCACAATCTATTTGATTGTGATTGGATTTGCAATTCAACAAAATTATACAAAACTCTAAGCGAAATTGATTGCACACAAGGTGTTCGATAATTTGTCTCAATTAAATTTTTGTGTATTTTGTCATTGGCGATATATTTTAATTTTGAGTAGCATTCAAGTGATTGTGGTTTAAAACATATTGATTCATTTGTTTATAATTATTATCGATTGGTTTTTATATACGCATATCCGAGCTTTTTAATAGCGGTTCAGTTTAGATGAATCGATCCAGGTCATTTCCGCTAGTAGTTGATTTTTCAAAACAGTTTTGTAAAGCAATTTTTTTAAAACTTGGGGTCTATTCACCCCTCTTCTAGATAATTTGCCTTCATCTAACATATACTTCTATTTCTCCTTTCTGTAAGACCCTATTTCCCCGAATTAACATTTAATAAAATAATTCAATACAACTCAATAAATTGAGTACCACACATGCTTCACTGTAGCATAAAAGAACCATAATTTAAGACTTTCAGAATTAAACATCGAAAAACCTAAAGTTTCACATATGAATCTCAACAACAATGAATGAGAAAGTGGCTAAAAATCCACAAAAGAAATAACACATGAAACAAAAGAGAACATATAACATCCCATTCCCCAGTGTTTAATGTCAGAGGGACTCCACTAAGACCCGAATGATAAATAATTAAAGAGGTATAATTCCATCATCTAGCATCAAGAATCTACTCTTGTACTTGATCTTTTTTACCTTAGAGGAACACGAAACAAAAGGAGATGTGAATACATTCATATATAGAAAGTGTGTATAAACAACAAGGATAGATAAGCAACATGTTATAAGTCTCAAAACTCATATCAACTACTAGAACAACGTCAATAACATAAACTCATATAAAACACCCCCAATCAACTCACACAATAAATTATTCATTCGCATCAACTCATATAAGTAGTTAACTCAAACTCAAAGCAGCTATGTATGAAATGCTTGACTCCTCAACTATGTCAATGCTCATCATGGCCCCCTCTCTAAATCGAACTCGGAACTAAACTTTATATACATGTGGTACCAAGACTTTTGGATGATCAGAGGTTTGTCATTAGTTTACATCTCGCAGTGATCCCCTCTCTGAACTGAGCCGCTCCAAGGTCCCCTCTCTGAAACAGGAAACTCTAAAAATAATGAATTCATATAATGCAACTTAACTCTATCAATGTTTGTCATGACACCTCTCTGAACCATACTCATTACATCTCAATCATTACTCTTTCATGGCCACTCACCATGAAACTTGACAATTCTCATTAGCAATAAATTTATCACAACTCAACATAAACTCAACCATTTCATGCATAATCATTATTAATTCAATAAAATGCATTTACTCACATCAAACAATCACATAATCTCAAACAATACATAACAATATCGATTAATCATCGAAATAACAAAGTGTCACAAAATTAACTCGAAAACAACTCAATTTTGCGTTGTCACCCTCGTTGGGTGACCTATAGCTCGATGGTAGAGTATTCACTATGTGAACTCTTCCCTCTCTAGGCATACATGTCATGAACCTGAATTCCTCACTCTAAATATCTCATAGGGTGAGATATTGCTCGCTGGGCTACATTACTCATACTAAAACCTATAAAACATGTTTTTCACCATTGGAGCCCTATTAAAGCTCTGATTTCAACCTCAAATGATCCCAAATGCACAAAATTCAATCATACATGCTAATACAATATTGAAACAACAAAGTAGCCGTAAATTAGCATATATTACATCGATTTGATTTAAAGTCAACATCACTTTCAACAATTGCAACACAACTCATAAGAACACCAAATTTCAAAATTCAATCAGATAGATTCGCATGAAATTGAGATGAAATCAGTACATGAAAATGAATATCAAAACACAAAGATCATGAAAGAGTTCTTCGAAAACTCATCTCAAGCTCTAAACCATTCAACAACGGTGAAAAGGGAAAAACCCCAAAGGAGGAGGGTAAGGAACCCTCTCTATCCTTTTTGCCTAAACATCCACACATGAACAGTTCTCCCCCTCTACCTTAGAATTACATAATCTCTAAACTTTGTCAATGGTGTCTCCTCTTAGCTCTCCCTCTTCCAAACACTAGCTTGTGTCTTCTATCAAATTTCTTTTAGTTCACGTATTGTAAACTAAACCTATTTTCTCCCAATTTTCTATTTAAACAAAACAATATAAAACCTAATTATTTGTTTCTAATATTTCTCAAAATTCCCTCATATCTTGCTAATTACTCTCATACCCCAAATTATACTAAACTTCTAATTTCTACATCCAAACTCTATTTTGATTAATTTAAATAATTAAATAAATTAAAATTGAATAAAAATCTCATTTTATTTCTAAAAGGTGTGCTCTCTTGTCGTAGGCCCTCTACCCCCAAACACATTGAATAAGATAATTTAATTAAATACGAAAAATAGGATAATTTAATTAAATACGAAAAATGGGGTGTTACACTTTCAGCTATACCATTATGCTGAAGTGTATAGGGTGCAATATCTTCATGCTCTATACCTTCCTCATTTAAAAACCTTTCAAATTCTTTAGAGGTGTATTCACCTCACCACCAACTCTCAATTTCTGTAACTTTATCCACTTTGTTTCTCGATGTGTAACTTAAACTTCTTGAAATATATGAATACCTCACTCTTCCTTTCAATAAGGTAAATTCACATATATCTGGTGAATTCATCTATGGAGGTTACGGAATAACAATTACCCCCATTCGGCCTTACTTCAAAAGGTCCAAACACGTCAGAGTGAACAAGCTTCAACTTTTATCTCGACTTCATGGACAAGTCATGTTTGAATTCTTTTATAGCCTGCTTTTCTTTGCAACATTTCTCACACACTTGACTTGGTTCTTTCATTTGAGGTAAGCCATACACCATCTTCTTTCTGGTTGAGCATACCTAGACCTTTGAAGTTTAGGTGACCATACCTGTAATGCCATAGAAAATTCTTGTCTTCAACAATTTTCAAAGTAAGATATAGATGATCAACCAAGTTGATCTCTACTTTGAAGGTTTTTTTCTATGACAATGGTGCCTTCAGGATCATCATTCCTTCACCATTATACACCTTCTTCAAATTTTCTTCCAACTTCATGTTATACCCTTTGGCTAGTAATTGACATATTTTTATCAAATTACTTTTCATCAAAGGTACATACAATACGTCAGTATTAGTGGCCCTCTTACCATATTTTCTTACCATAACTATATTTCCTTTTCCACTTGATGTTACATGCTTGCCATCTGCAAACCTGGTCACTTTCTTAAATGATGAACAAGTTTTTATTATCAATCATGTGGCTATTGCATCTTGAATCTAGGTACCACATATTAGTTTGTTTATTATTCGGCTCGGTATTTGCCATGAGTAGCATATCATTGTCGTTATGAAAAAAATCACAGAGTCTCTATCAAACGTTATTTATCGGAACAGGGAAAGGAAAACATCGAGAAAAACTCAAGGGGAAGGATAAAATAGTCTCGCGACCAAGAGATGGATTCAGAAGCTAGTTTTGCAAAGAGAAGATATTAGCACACCTCACATCCATCATATTCGATGGGAACCATTCATTTGTCTTATGTGTAAGGATGTTTGCTAAGTGTTTATGCTTTATGAATGCTTTCTTAAGTATAAAAAAGGTTTTAAATTAAATTTCTTGCCATGGATTGGGGCCTTCATGCTTACATGTCTTCATTGAGGAATGAAGAAGTCAAAGCTTCGTAGATCGTGGAACCGAGGATGAAGAAAGAAGGTTATGAAAGAAGGTAGCTCGACAAGATCTCTCAATCTCTTGCCTATGTATCTTCATGTACGAATAAATAATCAGAGCATCCGTAGTTCGTGGGACTACTGGTGGTCTGTGTTCTCTTTTTTCCATGGACGATGTTAACGTTCGCGTTCTAGCAATTATGTATTTTTCCGCTCACTCGTGGTGACTTATGTGTTACCTGTTTGTGGTAGAAAAAAAATAACATGCCCTTATATGAAACAAGGTTTTGATTTGTGCCCTTGAGGAAAGATATGTGAGGTTGATTGTAGGGGTAAAATAAGTCATCGGATAGGAACCCCTTAAGGTAGTACCAAATTCTCTATCTCAAAAGATTTGGTTGGAAATAGGTTGGAGAGTATAGTCGTGTCTTTGTATTGAAGTCGAGTATCGAGGCCACACACTCTAAAGTGAGCATCACAATATTCAGAAAAGAATAATTCTTCACTCAATCTTCTCATTTTAGTTCAATACAAAGAAGATATTACTCGTTTATTTAAGGAAAGTTTTATTTTGGAAGGTAAATGTTTAGATAGTGAACCCTAAAGGTAATATCAAACACTTAGGATAGGATAAAACCTTCGCCTAACCACTACATAACCATTCCAATTTGGAAAAAGAAGTTTGAAAATGCACTTGGTACAAGGAACAATGTTTAGCTTGTGAATAGTGAAATGATGAAGAAGATATAATGATTTGAAAAGGTAAAAAATAAATAAGGTGAAGTGGTGATGAATAGAGCAAGGGTAGGTTGATGGCAATGCGCAAGGCAATCAATTTATGGTAAAAAAAACACAAGACTTGTTTTGGATTGATGGAATGAATTATATGAGATTGAGAAGAAATAGAGAATACCCTAAGGTGAGGTGTGGGAAACAAACCAATTTAATAAGCTTAAAAATGGCTTGACGTTGGATCAAGCTTTATTTGCCTTTATTTTGAAATTGTTTTCTAAATCTATCCATTTTTATCTTTCTTAATAAGCAATCAATCAATCAATAATGAAAAATAAAGAAGACTAAACATATCAGTTATCAAGCAAGATTAATCCTCAAAACAAAACTCAAGCACGAGCATAAAGAGAGCATATGAACATTTATAAGCAAGCAACAATCAATGGGCATAAACATTCATTAAAGACATGTATCAAAGCATGGCAAAAGAAGTGATAAATAATAATCAATAACTACAGAATGCATCAAAACAAGATTAACTAGGTTAAATACTAATATTAAATAAAAGTATTTAAAATGATTAACCAGCATAAACATATTTTTTGGTTTTTTATTTATATTTAACATTATAAAACAATTAAAATAAAAAAATAAAAATAAAAGAAATGGTATAAGAAAAGAACAAAATAAGATAAACTAAAATCCAAATGGGTTTGGAAAGGTAGCAAAACTAGGGGTGTAATAGTGATAACAGACTGTGTATTAGTAAACTGGCCTAGGGCCTTGCTCTTAGGCCCAACAGTCCTCACTCAATGGACAGAGGGGGTGCAAGAAGTATTTTGGATGTGTGAAACAACAATGTAGGGGCCAAGAGCCCATTAATAATAAAAAAGTTAACAAAAAAGACGTTCAAAAACAAGGAGAAACATTTTATGGATATTTATGTGAGTCATGGAAGTAGAGAAGTGTGATCTTATGTAAGCCTCATGGTTAGTATATGTAGCAATGAAGAGTTGCAGTGAAGAGAAAATGATGATGTATGTTTGTTGAGGTTTTAGTGAAAATGAAAAGGGAATGAAGGCTAAGTTGTGAAAGATGAAGATAACCCTTCCTATTCTTTTCAGAAAAGTTGAGAGAGTATATGGATAAATGTGGAGGTCACTTTTTGTGTCTTGTCTGAGCATGTAATTCATGGTAGCAATATATATATAATCTAGATTTTCCATTGAAGTAAAATAAAAATACACTTTTCAAAACAAGGTTACTAAAAAGAAATAGAAAATATATTTTTTTTTAAATAAATGGAACAATTAAATTAAACATAAATCAATTAATTAAACTTAAACCAATTCTAACCCAAATTAAATCTAAAATAAATTAAAAACAAAAATAATTAAAAACGAATAAACAACCGGGTACTAAAGCGCTCGAAATTTAAAAATGAATGTACCAAAATGATTAGCGCGAAATAAATTGATTGGAAAAACACAATATTAGATCAATATTTGAAATAAGTTCTCTCCGATTAAAAGACTCAGACTAATCAAAATGCGATCGAAAAATAGTCAAAATAAATTAAAACAAGCACGCCAGGTTAAACTACGTGAAAGGTAGATTAATATAACTGAAGTCTACAAGCTCAATTTTGAAAATATTCATCCACTAATTTTACGCATAGTTGACCTCTAGTTGACCGATTTGTTTGTAAATATGTAATGTTTATTTTGGCTGATAATTTGGGTATTATGCATGATGAAAGACGTGACATGCTACGAAGATAATGTAAAGTGAAAATACAAGCAAATAAATGAAAATATTTAAAATGTCTGGTCAAAATTTGGGGTATGACAATCAACATAGTCGCTTCCTCCAACATGTGCATATTACAATTCATCATTACCTTTCACTCTTGACTCCTTTCTTCGACAATCTCGAGCAATATGATCAAATCCTTGACAATTGTAACACTGCACCTTCTTCATGTCAACTTTCTTCCCGAATACTTGTTACCAATGAATTTCTTGGTTGAATCAAAGTGATTCTTTGAAATCTTGCCTGACTTTTCATCATTAGTAAGTTTCTTTCCTTGCTTTGCATTTTCTTTTCCAAACTTCTTGATGAATCTTACTTGCAATTTCTATTCAACCACCTTCTCCCTTTTTGAGTTCCTCTACTTCAACCTCATCTCATGGGCCTTTAATGAAGCTTGGAATTCTTCTAACTTCATCTCAGCCATGTTCTTGGACTCTTCAATAGACACTATAATGTAATCAAAATTTGCAGTAAGAGATTTCAACACTTTCTCAATCTTCTACAAATCATTGATTGATTCATATGTGTTATCTCAAACTGCTTTCTCAGGGTTTGCAACGTCATTAGTTTCAGTTTTTCTTCTTTGTCGTATAAGTTCTTCAACTTGTCTCATGCTCCTTTGAATGTTTATTCTTCAATAATATTCTCGAACAAGTTATGATCCACACATTGATGAATAAAGATAGGTGTTTTCCATCTTTCTTCCTTTGTTCTGTGCATGCAACCTTCTAAACTTCATTTGCATTTTCTTCTAATGCAGATACTTCATCGCTCACGATTGCAGCTACATCTTGAAATCTGAAAATAACCTTCATTTGAGCAATTCACCTCTCATAATTCCCCACCTTTAAAAATCGGTAGATTTGCTGGAAATTGCGTTGATATTATGTTATCATTTTCCATTGCATATTCTCCCTGAATCACAACCTTCCTCACTGATACCAGTAATTGATTGATTATTTGTTATATCCCAACCCTTGTTACTCCTAACATATTAAAATGATTCTCAAGTTAGGGAGTATGTTAAAGAAGTTGAAAATTTAATGGAATTTAAATTTATTTAGTCCAAATTATCCTAGACAGTGCAAATTTCAGTGATGAACTTCATGAGCAAAACATTCATGCCTAAATTAACTTGAGCTTAACCCTAAATATTGAAACCCAACTTTGGTCTGAGAACTTTTGACTCCAGAAGTTTACATAGGGGTATAGAAACACGACTTATATCCATAGGGTATCCAGAATTAAGAGCATAAAAAATAAAATTGATATGACTAGAGAGAATGACATAACTTATATGTACCAACACTCTATTGAGAAACACATCCTCAATTTTTTCCCGACGATTTTTGAAACTTCAAATGACTGTAATTAGAAAGACATCACTCAATAGTCAATTCCAAATTCCCTAACACAAAAATATAGTGAATTTGTATGTTCAAACCCAACCATAAGGGGAATGAGAGATACAATGTTTTTTATGAATGGGGATGAAGCCCCAGGGCCAGATGGATTCAATGGAAATTTCTATCAAGCCAATTGGGATATTATTGAACCATATGTTATAAGGGTGATTCAATATTTCTTCCTTCAAGATAAAATATAACAACCTCTTAATGCAAACCTAATTATTTTAATTCCGAAGGTGAAGGGATCATATAAAATAATGAACTTCCAACCAATAGTAGCTCGCAAATTTCTTATTCAAACTATAACCGAGATTTTGGCTGATAGGTTGTGACTTATAGCTACAAAAATCATAACTTCCAACTAAAAGGGGTTTATACAAGGGAGGCATATTGAAGATCCCATTCCCTGCTCTCGATAGAAAACGTTCCTTCCACCCTTTTATTTTATTCTACACCCTTTCAATAAAAATTGCAAAAACCTCTCTCTTGGATCTCCCAAAGATAACCAGCAGCACCAGGTATTTGGAATTTTCATAATAGTTCTCTCCGTAATCCTAGCACAAATAACATCCTTGCCCTTGCCATTGAAATTTCTGTTGAAGGACACCTCCGAGTTATCCAAGTTTACCACCTGACCAGACACATTTTCTTACTCCTTAAGAATGGAAGTGATACGTTTAGCTTCACTCAAATTGGTTCTAGCAAAAAAGAGACAATCGTTAGCAAAGAAAAGGTGAGAAATCACAAGGGGCCTTTTCGCAACTTGAATTCCATGGATATTACTTTGGTTGAGATCGTGCTTCAATAGATCTGATAGAACATCAACATACAAGATAAATAAATATGGTGACAGAGGGCCAACTTGATGGATACCCCTCTCTGGAAGAAAAGTCGAGTTGGGTTGGCCATTAACGAAAACCTTGTAAGAGACTATATAGATATAATTCCTAATGAGATTATCCATAGATTCTTGAAATCCCATCGAGGAAAGGACTTTAATGACAAACAACCACTCCTACATGTCATACACTTTAGAGATATCCAACTTGATTGCCATAACTCCCTTTTTGCCCTTGGTTTTCTTCTTCATCCAATGGAAACACTCCATGGCGACCATAACGTTATCAGTAATAAGACGACCATGGACAAAGTCACTTTGCTCCTCATCCATAATATCAGGAAGGATGTGTTATATCCTATTTGCAATAGACTTAGTAACCATCTTCATCACCATATTACATAAGATAATGGGATTGAAATCCTTGGGGCTAGTTGGTTTTTTTGCAATTTGGAATTAACATTATGTGAGTACCATTAATCAGACCAGGGCTTTTGTTGTTGTTCAGAACCTCCAACACCATGTTACTCACTTCAGGGACTATAATGTGCCAATACTTCTGGAAAAACGAAGCTTGTAGACCATCCGGTCCCGAGGCCATTAGTGGATTCATCTGGAACAAAGCCTCTTTTACTTCCTCATGGGTGAACCTCGCTGCACACCAATTTAAATGACCAGGATTTAATTTACCCTATACCACAGAACAAACATCATTCATATTCATAGGATTAATAAAAGAGAAAAGGTCAGGAAAATAATTAATAAGCAATCTTTCACAATGTTCATCTATGCGCCATAAGAAACCATTTTCAGCCTTAAGCTTATTGAGGCATTTTTTGTCTCCTTTGACTTGCCTTGACGTGGAAGAATTTAGTGTTTTTATCCCCATGTTTGAGCCAAAGGGCCCCGCTTCTTTGTCTCCACACTACCTCTTCCACCTGCAGCAACTTGTCTCTTTGACTCTCAAGAGCATTTAAAGAATTTTACTTGTCTCTTTGACTCTCAAGGTAATGTTTTCAAGATATTATTTTAGTTGATGCTTTAAAAATTATCATAAGAATATGATTAATGATCAATGTATTAGATGCTATCTTCCCTATTCATTTTCAATATAGATTTTGAATATAGATGATCATCCTTGGATAAAAGCACAATTTAACTCCATATGAAGGGGATAGATTATTTAAAATGTGTTCAATAGCTTTCTGAAGATGTAACACATGTTAGAACAATTTTTATACATTTACCTTTATTACTCACTATTAATGGGGTCTTTCAAAAGGTTAAAACATGCATTTGATTATGGTGTATGGTATTATTATAACAAAATCATATGCTTCTGTTTTCATGTGAAATCTAATATATTGATTCTATTTCCTATTTTCACATGGAATTATGCATGGTTGGGGCGGGTTTAAGCACACCCAGACCCGCACCCGTTTTCCAGACTCAGACCCTCCCCCAAACCCGTTCGGGGCTAAAAATTGTTCCCTCACCCCCACCCCCAACAAGAAACGGGTTCACACGCATCCGACCAGCCCCCACCCGCATAAAATATATTTTTTTTGTAAAATGTATATTTTTTTCAATAACAATAAAAATTAATAATTGTCGCTCCCACCAAATGAGGCTAAGTCAAATGGGGTACAAACACGAACGGTCGGCGAAGAGGAGAGAACACACAAGGGTGAACTGAAAAGAAAAGAGTCGCCAGCTAGGCATTTTTATCCCGAAGGAAAGGTAATGCTGCATAAACCTAAGAAAAGATGGATAAGACGGTCGCGAACCAGAGAAACTGAGAAAGGGGGTTGGTTACAACCTGGGAAGGTATTAGCACCCAGATTATCCGCCGTACTCGACGGGATCCACGCTTGAAAGATTTGTGTTTAAACGGGTAGTGTTAGTGCTATTTTGTGTGTAAAAGTTGGGAAAGAATGCAAGTGTCAGTGTAAAAGGAAATGAAGTGAAATATGAGAGTGTCAGTGTAAGAACAAAGTGAGAAGTTCAAGACTACGAGGCTCAAAGAATAATGCTGGAAGGAGGGGGAATATACAGAGACTTTTGTTCGATAACTGTTAAGTTATGCCTACGTATCCTCTCGTGCAATGAGGAAGTCAGAACAACGTAGTTCGACTCAAAGAGACTGAAAGATAAATTGACTTGTGAACTGCTTGCTTGTCTATGCTCAAGTGTATGACCTGTCTGGCTCAGGTGCAAACTGTCTTGCATTAGACGGAAGAAGCGAGTTCTCGTTTATGAGTGAATGAGATGAGAAAAGAATCCTGAAGGAGACGATTATTGTTTGTTTTTTTGTGTTTTCGGTCTTTTATTGCTTTTTATGTTTGTCATAAGTCAATGAGCTTAAGCCTAAACCAAGGGTTAGTAGACTCATCACATCCTCCCTCTGATTAGGGGTAATGAGAATACCTTAAGTATGAAGTAAGCACCTCACACTTAATCACCATGATGTAGGATTAAGATCATTAACCTACTTACAATTATTTAGATGTTTTTTTGGAGTTTTTGTTTAGTGTTAAGTAATGAGTTTAAGCCATAATCAAGGATTTAATGGACTCATTACACCATCCTAATAGAAGGATAATAGATGAGAACATTTAAGCTGAGGAAGGCTCCTCAACTTAATCCATGATTAGGGATTAACCTCATGACAAAACAAAGCCTTTATTAAAATGGATTTTAATTAATGGTAAGGTTAAGAAATGGATTTTAGGGTTTGTAAGACAACTTGAGGGGGACTTGTCCATTAACACTAGGGTTAGTCCTTCTTGACCATTTAAGGAAGAATTAGAACCCTAATGCAAGGCCCAAGTTACAAGCTTGATGTCTTAGTGATTATTAGGTGGATTGATTCAAGGTTTTAAACACATTAAGGGTTTAACACTTAGGACTAAAGTTATACACTCCATCCTAATAGAAGGATACAAGCATAACCTTAATCACAAAGCCTTAAAACCTTTAAGGTTTAGTCCTTGATTATGAGGTGAGAAGAGAAGACTCAAAGATGACATAAAGGTAAAACTAATGGGGGACTAATCAAACCCTAATTGTTATCATGCTTGGGTATTCCTAGGGTTTATGTGGCTTGCAAAAGATCTTCAAGAGGAAAACCACCAAGAAAGAAGCAGATGAAAGGAGGAAGAAGCAGAAGAAGCAAGTCAACTTACTTCACTTAAGAAAATAAGTTGCTTGAAGAAAGAAAGTGAGAAGGAGACATGAATGGGCAAGCTCACTCTAATACACAAGTAAAATTCAGAAATTATGCATAAGAGAGATGAGAAGAGATTATGAGAAGTGAAGGAAAATTCACTTCTCAATGACTTACCACCTGAAAAGTTAGTAACAAGAAATGAAATGAAAATGAGGTGAAATGAAATGATGCACACCAAAGTCAGAAGCATAAACATGATGTTAATGATTCTAAGAGATAAAGCAAACACATATCAAGAGTTATGGATAATCATACAAGGATAAGGATGCAAATGGAGCATGCTTTGAACCCTAAAAGTTCATGAAATGCAATGGAGGTATAACATGACAAATGGGTGAAGAAATGACTTATCATGATTCTAATGTGTCCTAACGTGTCTTAGGAGTCATGTGAATGCACAAAATGTCATGGCAATCTCATGTATGCAAGCAAATGAGAGATGAATGCAAATGAAGGCAAAAATTAGGGTTTATGCACAAGACACAAAGCAAAATCCAAAATCAGAAGCAAATGACAAGATAAAAAATTGAAAATGGACCAAAGGAACCCTAACCCTACATAAGTTCACTGCCCAAAGGAGGGGACCTAACTCTTAACCTAATGGGGGTTATGATTTTCTCAAGTTGGCTAGGGTTTTAAGGCACTTCAAAAGGAAACATGCACATCAAATTGAAAATTAAAGATAAATTCAAACCAATTTTACCCTAGAAACTACATGATATGAAGAATGTAATACAAAAAGAACCAACATCAAACTCTTCATGGTTAGGAAGAATGAATTTTTCTAAGTTAGGACAAAAATATTGCCTTTTAAGAACCTTAATTCCCAAGAAAAATATCAAAGTATGTCAAGAACCAAAAAGAAATTTGTTTGAAGAGTTTGATAATGTTTCTAAATGTATTAAAATGCAATGTGATTTTTTTTGGAATTTTAAAATACCTAAACGTATTTTTAATTAATTAATTTTCATTAACTAATTAAAAATAATCATTTAAATGGTTTAAAAATAATTTTTGATGCAAAAAATAAAAATAAAAATATTTTTGGGTTCTGAAAATTATTAAAAGATTTGAAAAAAATTTTCAGAATTTTTTGATGTATTTTACTATTTTTAATAAAATGATAAAGAAAATGCAATTAAAATGAATTTAAAATATGAATTAATGAAAGTAATCAGATCCAGTGGCTGAGGTTCAAAAGGAAAAGGGAGGGAATTGACTTCGCGCGCTAATGGACGGCCCACATTCAAACTCACTAATTACGCAATTAAGCCCTAATCTGAACCCTAATGACCTTCAGGTGACCGGAACAGTGTTCCGGTCATCTTCTCCGGCCAGCTCTTCCCTCAATCTCTCTCAAAACGCCACAAAAACTCATCAAACTCTCCAGAATCAACCCTTGGACATCATTGAACATAAACCACACAACAAAAATCATTTATTTTTCATAAATCATGAGAATCGAATCAAAACTCATTTCACGGGCAAAGTTTCAGAACAACATAAAATCCTCAAAACTCAACTATTTTCAAAAAGAAAAGCATCAGCATGATCAGTGCAACATGAGGAACAAATCTATAACCTAAAATCAAGCTTCTGGAAAATTTGTTCTTGAGTTTACCTGAAAATGGCACTGTCTGGCTGCTTCTTTGCTTCAAAATCTCTCCAATGATCTCCCTCAAGAGTTTGCAATGCTTGGTTGGAGTTTAAATGGCCCCAAAATGAAAATGGCAGAAGCTCAGTTCATGAAGTGTGAAAATCGTATTTTTGATTCTAGGCTTTTTAGGGCGAAGTGATGGTTGGAAAATGATCAGAGGGTTAGGGTGAGTTGTTATGTGGAATTTGTTTTGAGGTTTGAGGCTTGTGTGTTGAATTTCGAAGAAAAATGCATAAGGGGGGATTTTGGTGATTGTAGAGTTGTGTGAGGATTCAGCCTGTGTTGTGTGGTGTGTTGAGTTGCTTTTGGTCCATGTATCAATTTCTGATAGGTCAGAGAGTTGTTGGTGGCCTATGGTGATTGATATGGGCAAGTTGCAAAAATGTCAAAAGTTTTGTACTTGAGGTATGGGCTGGTTTTGCAGCTGGCTTTTGGCTTATCCTGGCTCAGCATAGATCAAGGAGAGCCATAGATTTGAAATTGAGGTGATTCAGCAAGCTAGTGAAAGGTTATGTCCCCTTTTGCAATTTTCATGAAGTTTGGCCCCTTTTGAATTTCTTGATGTTCAAGGCATGGGATGAAGTGATCCTTGGGCCAATTCTGATCTTTAGGTAATGCATTATAATGTTAAGACATGTAGAAGTGTGTTTGAAGTCACAAAAAATGCTTGGCATGAGAAATTGCAAGTTTCCCTCTTTGGCATAAAAGTGAAAATTAAGTGATTTTTCCCAACTTTGCAAGGCCATAACTTTAGTTCTAAAATGAATTAGATCAAGTTCTTGTACTTTTTGAAAATGGGAGGATCCAATCTACAACTTTCATGACCAAAGATTTTTCATTTGAAGCATTTTTGAATAAAAAAGAAGAGGTTGAAAAACTTTCCCATAATGGCATATTTCCATTACAAGTCACTTTCCCAAAATGACAACTTCGCAAATGGCTAGAAATTCTTCAATTTTGTGAACTTCTAACTTCTTCTAAGATCAAATAAAGATCATACACATCCAAAATGATGGAGAAAACCCTTTGGTTGGATAATTGGGGGCCTCAGATGCCCTGATTTTGCACTGACTTGCTCAAGAAGTCATCTTTTGATCAGGTGCCTTCCCCATTGAATTTCTTCATGAAAATTGGTATGTATGATTCTTATAACATATAGAGACCAATAGAAACAAGAATGACCAAAAAATTTGGAGTTATGGCCTCTGAAACCAAAACCCTAATTTTAGGTCCTCTGTGCAGTTAAGCTTGGCTCTGCTTCTATGCCTTTCCTCAGTTCTTGTGATTTTTGACTTTCTTGATCTTGGGAGGATGTAATATGATGATTGAACATACATGGACCCTCTTGAGAAGACTGAAGACCTTTGGAGTGGCTCAAATGGCTCAGGGATGGCTCAGATCACAAACCCTAGGTGCAGATGACTTTGAATCAATGCAGTGAAGCAAAAATGCAATATGAGATGGTATGATTGAACTTATGCTAATGAAAAGAACCACAAACCATGGTGAAACAAGTGAGGGCAAATTTGGGGTGTTTAAGCTGCCCCTATTCAAACATGAGTTAGCTGTGTAGGATGTAAGAAACGGCTTAACAGGCAAGCAAGATAACTCGTGGTTGAATACCAAAGACAGTCCAAAATTTGCACTCACTGAACGAAGAAGAAAAGGGATATAGATTGGTAAAAGGAAATATAGTATGATTATAAAGTGCGGGCGGCAGAGGACGATCGTCGGGAATGAAGCAATGACGGGGACGGCCAACATGCTGGGGAACTGAAAAGATTATGATGGGGACGACCATCAGGTAATGCAACAAGACTCTCTGGGGATTAAAGGTAAATGATGGGGACGACCATCGGGTTGAGAAAATGAAACGAAACAAATGATGAGGGATGGTCATCAGGGGTGAAGGACGATCACCTAGCAGGGGACGGATGCTCTGTTGGGGATAAGATGAGGGACAGTCATTTAATGGTGAAGGATGATCACCTGGAAAGGTATGGTTGCTGAAAGTATCACGACATAGCATGAATGTAGGATAACAAGATCGACGATGGGGACGGCCATCAGATAAGCATTGATGAAGGATGATCATCAAGAGGTGACAGACGATCACCTAGCAGGGTACGGCTGCTATCGGGGTTTATCACGATATAGGACGAATGTCGGATAACAAGATCGACGATGGGGACGGCCATCAGATAAGCATTGATGAAGGACGATCATCGAGAGGTGACGGACGATCACCTAGCAGGGTACGACTGCTATCGGGGTTTATCACGACATAAGACGAATGTTGGATAACAAGATCGACGATGGGGACGGCCATCGGATAAGCATTGATGAAGGACGATCATCAAAAGGTGAAGGACGATCACCTAGCAGGGGACGGCTGCTCAAATATCACGACATAGGACGAATGTCGGATAAAAAGGTTCCAATAATGGAGACTCCGCTGGAGGAATGATGAAGGAAGATCATCAAAAAGGTGAAGGGCGATCACCTGGCAGGATACGGCTGCCGAAAGTATCATGACACAGGACGAATGTCAGATGGAAAAGAAATTTGCTTTTTACTGGCGATTTGTTGAGAACTCTTCCGGGGAATGGTAGACACAGACGGGTGTCTAAATGTAAGAAAGGGTATAAGTGTTTGACGCCGTGTGTAGGTTAAAGATGCGAACGAGCATCCTTAAGACTCTGATACGGACGAGTATCGGTAGAAAAAAATGCTGACGCATGTTCAGAGATGATGATACGGACGAGTACCAACTGGTTAACAAAGAACACAGACGAGTGTCGAATCTGTGGGGAACAAGTGTATATACAAAATACGGACGAGTATCTGTATAAGTAAAAACAAGTATCATAAAGTGTGAGCAATACACGGATGGGTGTTCAACTTGCTGGGGAGAAATGACACGGATGAGAAAAAGTGTATAAGTTACGAACTTAGGAGTGTAAAAGGTAATCGGGTGACCTGTGGGGATAGGATGACACAGACGGGTGTCAAACGTGTGTATAGGTATCTGTTTGTGGCTTATATATGCATGGGATGATATGACACGGACGGGTGTCGAAAGAGGGTATATATACATGTATTTGTGAGTGCAAAGGGGATGCTTTGGCTTTCTGTTGGGGAGTCTGGGAAGCATTTTGTATATTGTTGATGGAATGTCAGTATTTACAAGTGTTTGGTTCGACACATGGCTTATGATTATGCAGTATGTTTGATTTTTGCCGTAATGCTCCGTATTAGACGAAATGCTACGCTCTGAGGGAAAATATGATGTGAATGCTATGATTATGCAAAAGATACTGATCCGGGATTTGGATCCCGTTGCTGCGAAGATCTCCGACTGATCTGCTTTGAAAGAATATCCCAGCTGGGGATGAGATCGTTGGTAGATCTGATATATATGACTCTGCTTGGGGAAACAAATCACTGATAGACCTATTCTTGGTGATGAGGAGCCCAGCTAGGGTCTGTGGGAGCTTTCGTCACTTTGTTGTGAGATCTTCAGGCGTTGCTCTTCTGGATAGAGGCTGGAGCTCTGCGGGGAGATAATTCCCTGTCTTTGCACTTGGCTGGGGAAGAACGATCACTGAACGACCTTACTAGTGACTTCTGTGGGGATCCTGCTGAGGATAATGAATTTAGCTGGGGAATTGAGCCCCTTATGATGCTGTTTGGAAGACATGTTGAGGAAGTAATGATTTGACAGCCTGCTGGGGAGAAACTTTCATGCCCCATGTTGCACTTTGAATACCTGCAATCCTGTTATGACGAAGAAACGTACAAGTATCCCGAGGTATCCTTTACTGGATTCCATCATAGGAGTTTAGACACTCCCGGAAGTAAGTATATTTCCTGTAAGCATGTAATTTAGAAAAGACGCATTTGTATTTATGCAATCAATATATTAAGGACATCGGACATTTTTGCAAATGAAAACAGGATGTACGAAACGTGCCTGAAAATCTGATTTTATTAATTTGCGTGCCTTGAATTTGGCAAATACAGTCAAAGAAACAGATCCCCTGAAATGAGGAGATTGCTACAAAATTGAGAAAATAAAAAGATGTTGGCAATGTTGATGACGCTTCAGTGCTTCCCTTTTGCTATGACTTGTATGACATTGACGTTCTTCTCATCTTTCTTTTTGAAGAAAGCAGATTTTAACCGATGCCTTATACTTTCGAAGTTTGCCGTGTTATAGGTGATACAGACGAATTCAGAATGCAGTTGTTTGCGTATTCCCTTATTTTGCGTGGATCGCCCTTTCGGGTTTTCAATCCACCGGGATACCCATTTTTGCCTGAGTTGTCCAACGTGGCTTTTCAACTCAGCGGGTGTACATCTTTTATTTATTTTCCCTTATTTTTGCCCGAGTCTTTTATTCTGTTTTTGACTCGCCGGGATGCCCTATTTTTGCATGGACTTACATTCTGTTTTTATGTCCAGCGGGTCATTTTTATGCGAAGTATTTTTTAACTGCATCTGGATTCACAGGGGACAGGAAGTCTTCACCATCCATAGTACTGAGCATCAGTGCTCCACCGGAGAAAACTTTCTTTACTATGAATGGACCATCATAATTCGGAGTCCACTTGCCCCTGTGGTCTGTATGAGGAGGGAAGAGTCTTTTCAGCACAAGATCTCCTACTTGGTATTCCCGAAGCCTAACTTTCTGATCGAAGGCTTTCTTCATTCTTTTCTGATACAGCTGCCCATGGCAAATTGCAGCTAATCTCTTCTCTTCAATCAAATTCAGTTGTTCGTATCGGGATCGGACCCATTCTTCTTCGTTTAGTTTGACATCCATTAGTACCCGCAAGGAGGGTAATTCAACTTCAACAGGTAGGACTGCCTCCATACCATACATAAGCTGATACGGTGTTGCCCCAGTGGATGTTCTGATTGACGTTCGGTACCCATGCAAGGCAAACGGTAGCATTTCATGCCAGTCTTTGTAGGTGACCACCATCTTCTGTACAATCCTTTTGATATTCTTGTTAGCTGCCTCTACAGCGCCATTCATCTTTGGCCTGTAAGGAGAAGAATTGTGGTGTTGGATCTTGAAGTCCCGACACAGTTCTGCCATCATTTTGTTGTTCAAGTTGGAACCATTATCAGTAATGATTCGCTCGGGAACTCCATACCGACAAATGATATCTCTCTTCAGAAATCGGGCTACCACTTGCCTTGTAACATTTGCATAAGAAGCTGCTTCGACCCACTTGGTAAAATAGTCAATGGCTACCAGGATGAATCTGTGGCCATTTGAAGCAGTCGGTTCAATCTTGCCAATCATATCAATGCCCCACATGGAAAAGGGCCAGGGTGAAGACATCACATTCAAAGGATTGGGAGGCACATGCACTTTATCCGCATAAATCTAGCATTTATGGCATTTTCTGGCATAGGCACAACAGTCTGCATCCATTGTGATCCAGTAATAGCCTGATCTCAACAACTTTTTAGCCATGACATGTCCTCCAGCATGGGTACCGAAAGATCCTTCGTGCACCTCGTGCATCAACAAGTCTGCTTCTGCCCTATCAACACATCTGAGAATCACCATATCAAAGTTTCTCTTATACAGGGAACCATCAGCATTCAGGAAGAAACTTCCAGCTAGACTTCTTAATGTTTTCTTGTCATTGGATGATGCCCCAGGTGGGTATGTTTGATCCTCCAAGAAGCACTTAATGTCGTGGAACCAAGGTTTATCATCTTTAACAACATCTGCTGAGAATACATATGCTGGTCTGTCAAGTCTGGATACTGAAATCCGTGGTACAAAGTTGGCAGCTTGAACTTTGATCATGGATTAAATGGTAGCCAGAGCATCTGCAAACTGATTTTCATCTCGAGGGATATACCCAAGCTTGACTGTAGTGAAGAAAGTCAATAACCTCCTTGTATAATCCCGGTAGGGTATCAGATGATCCTGGTGCGTGTACCATTTTCCGTTGGTTTGATTAATTACCAGAGCTGAATCTCCGAACACAGTCAAAGTCTTGATCCTGAGGTCAATGGCTTCCTCAAGACCCATAATGCAAGCTTCGTATTCAGCTTCGTTGTTAGTGCAGTTAAAAGTGAGTTTTGCCGAGAAAGGCATGTGAACTCCTTTAGGTGTAATGAGTACTGCACCAACACCACGACCATTCATATTAACAACCCCATCAAACATCATAGTCCATTCTTCTTCCGGGTCAGGCCCTTCAGTGTGAATAGGCTCTTCATGATCTTTTGCTTTCAAGTACATGATGTCTTCATCGGGGAAGTCAAATCTCATGGGCTGGTAATCATCAATGGGTTGCTCAGCGAGATAATCAGACAATACACTGCCTTTGATGGCCTTCTGAGATGTGTATTGAATGTCATATTCTGTGAGGATCATTTGCCATCTTGCAACCCGTCCGGTAAATGCTGGCTTCTCAAAAATGTACTTGACTGGGTCCATCTTCGAGATAAATAAAGTGGTGTGGGTCAACATATACTGCCTTAGTCGGCGAGCAGCCCACGCTAAAGCACAGCAAGTTTTCTCGAGCAGTGAATAACGTTGTTCACAGTCGGTAAACTTTTTGCTTAGGTAGTATATTGCATACTCTTTTCGACCAGACTCGTCATGCTGGCCCATCACACACCCCATTGACTCTTCTAATACTGTCAAGTACATGATTAGAGGTCTTCCTTCAACTGGAGGCATAAGGATTGGAGGCTCTTGTAAGTATTCCTTGATTTTGTCAAAAGCCCTTTGGCAGTCTTCATTCCACCTGACCGTTTGTTCTTTCCTTAACAACTTGAACAAGGGTTCACAGGTTGCTGTAAGGTGAGATATGAACCGTGAGATGTAGTTCAATCTACCTAGAAACCCCCGAACTTCTTTTTCAGTCTTTGGCGCAGGCATTTCTTGAATGGCTTTGACTTTTTCAGGGTCAACTTCAATCCCTTTCTCACTTACAATAAATCCTAGCAGCTTTCCGGATCGCACCCCGAATGTGCATTTGTTGGGGTTTAACTTCAATTGGTACTTCCTCAGACGCTTGAATAGCTTCAACAGATTCACCAGGTGGTCTTCTTCTGTGAGGGACTTGGCAATCATGTCATCCACATAACATTCAATTTCTTTGTGGATCATGTCATGGAATAATGTTACCATAGCCCGTTGATAAGTGGCACCCGCATTCTTCAGTCCGAATGGCATCACCTTATAACAGAATGTGCCCCAGGGTGTGATGAAAGTTGTCTTCTCCATGTCTTCAGGCGACATTTTGATCTGATTGTATCCTGAAAATCCATCCATGAAGGAAAACACCGAGAACTGAGCCGTATTGTCGACCAATACATCAATGTGAGGTAAAGGGAAGTCATCTTTCGGGCTGGCTCTGTTCAGATCCTGGTAATCCACACATATTCTCACCTTGCCGTCTTTCTTAGGCACAAGTACAATGTTAGCAACCCACGGCGGATAGCTAGTCACATCAAGGAAACCGGCGTCCCACTGCTTTTGTACCTCTTCTTTTATCTTCATTGCCATATCTGGGCGAGTACGGCGCAACTTCTGTTTTACTGGTGGGCAGTCTTCTTTCAGAGGTAGCTTGTGCATGACAATGTCGGTGTCCAACCCTGGCATATCCTGATAAGACCAAGCAAAAACATCCACATATTCCCGAAGCATGTCAATCAGTTGCTCTTTCATTGAATCTTGTAAGCAGGCCCCGATCTTAACTTCTTTCACGTCTTCTTGTGTACCAAGATTAACCGTCTCAACCTCCTCCTGATGAGGAGTGATAACCTTCTCCTCTTGTCTTAACAACCTAGCTATCTCTTCAGGTAGCTCATAATCTTCTTCAACCCCTTCATCAGCTTGATTGATTGGATTGTCAAAGTCATACGAAGTCATAGCAGTGTTGTTGTCGGTGCAGTCTGGAGGGCACTTTCTGCAAGGGTTTAGATTTGTTCATTTTAGTGATCAGTTTTATCTTATTTAGAAAAAAATGAAAATGAAGTTATTTATTTTGAAAAGCATAGCCATTTTATTTTTGTACAAAAAGTGAAAAATGAAAAACAGTGAGCGGAAAAGAAAAGTCTCATTTGCAAAAGATGTCCTGATATTCATTAATTGATCTTTGCACAAAATACAAGATGGCCCGATTACAAAATGAGTCCTAACATCTTGGGCAAGATGCAGGACTTGATGCATGCTTTAAAAACAGGAAATAATAATTACTCTACAGGAGTAACTCTTATAATTTCCTAGGAAGACCAGTTTGAGACATGGTTCCCCGGGATCCTTGGACGTATCTAGCTTTCCAGGTTGCGTTCGTCTTCTGACTCATCTTCAAAGCTATTCACAGCATCCGGGGTGAGCATCCCCCCGCTAATAAACTTGGGCTCCTTTGCAGCCTCTGGTTGATCTTGTCGAGTTGGTCTGTAACCCAACCAGAATCGGTCTTCTTTCTTCTCTACGGGCAGCAACTTGCCCCAGCCTTGGGCGGTACCTTCCTCAACAACCTTCCGGGCTTGCTGATATGATGTGATGGAGGTCCTAGACACAACAGATGTTTCATTGATGTTCAGGGCTTCAAACCCTTGACTCATGGTTTCATGGATTTCCCCATCCACTTCGATGTATTTAAAAGTAGCCAGCTGGCTAACAAAGATATCCTCCTCCCCACAAATGGTAATGACTTGGCCCTCCCACTCGAATTTTAACTTCTGGTGAAAGGTTGAAGTCACGGCGCCAGCGGCGTGTATCCATGGTCTACCCAATAGACAACTGTAGGCAGGCTGTATATCCATCACAAAGAAGGTCGTTTTGAAAACCTGTAGGCCAATCATTATAGGCAACTCTATCTCCCCTAGAACTGATCTTTTAGAACCGTCAAAGGCTCTCACTACAAAGTTACTTAGGCGTAGTACCAATCCATCATATTCCAGCTTCACAAGGGCTTTCTTGGGCAGGACATTGAGGAATGACCCTGTATCCACCAGTACGTGAGAAAGAACTGCACCCTTACACTCCAAGGTAATATGCAAAGCCTTGTTGTGATTGCGACCTTCCGTTGTCAGATCAGTGTTGGTAAATCCTAGTCCATGACTAGTGTTAACATTTCCAACCACATTCTCTAACTGATTGACGGTAATCTCCTCCGGCACATAAGCTGCGTGCAGGACTTTTAATAGTGCGTTCCGATGAGCCTCGAAGCACATTAGCAACGATAGTATGGAGATTTTGGAAGGTGTTTGGTGAAGCTGGTCTACCACCTTGTAATCACTTTTCTTTATGATTCTCATGAATTCATCAACCTCTTGATCAAAAGGAGTCTTCAAAGCTTCTTTGACAACTTGTTCTTCTTGCACCATACTCTTCCCTTTTGCCTTAGCAGCAGCTTCTGCTTCAGCAACGGGTCTTGGAATTTGTGAGGCAAAGAGACGTCCGCTTCTAGTGAAGCCTCCGCCTCCCCCCACATTGTATATCTGAGGTGAAGAAGTTGATGATTCTAAAGTGATTTTCTGCCCCTCGCAGTATAGATCTGAGCCATAATGCCAAGGGATGACACTATTGCTTTCGTAAGGAACTGGCCCAGGCACTGTGATAGTGACCGGACTGATAGCAGCTGCAGAGGGGACCACAATGGTGTGTGGATCATAGTATATGGTAACTGGTGCTCTGACAGGAGTGGCATTTTGTGAGTTGTTGGCAGGAACATTTGCAGGATCATAGTATATTGTAACCGTTGAGACACTTTCATCAATTGTTGCTGATGTTGTAGGAGGTACCATTGACTGGATGGATGTTGAAGTTGTAGCAGGAATGGTGACTGTACTTGCATCCGTTGAAGTAATTGATTGAGCGGTTGTTGGAGTTGTAGTAGAATCCGTTGGAACAATGGTTGCTGACGTTATAGGAGTATCTGTGATTGTCGGTGAAGGAATTGTCGGATTTGTAGGTGCCGTTGTCGTAAGCTGAAGGATACCATCCTTAATAAGACCATCTATACCGTTTCTCAGCCTTTCACACCCATTGACTGCAATATTGCAATACCCACAGCCGAGCTCACACCCGGGGAACACTTGGCATTCTAAAAGCTGAGCTTTGATTTCAACCAAAGGTGTTCGAATTTGTGTAACACTGGTGATTAAGGTGGATGGTTTGCCTTCCTCAATATCATTAATCCTAGGCCCGTTGTGACTAGTCATTGGATTCCTTGTGACATTCGGAGGAGGTGCAAAGTTGAGAGCTTTTGAGTCCACCAGGTCTTGGACTTTCATCTGTAAGGCCTTGCATTTTTCAGTATTATGCCCTGGTGCGTTTGAATGGAATGCACACCTAGCATTGGCATCATAGTTCTTTGGGAGATTGAGGGGATCTGGAGGTGCCAATGTCCTTAACTCAACCAGGTTGAGCTTCAGGAGTTGTGGCAAGAGTGCAGCATACGGCATTGGGATTGGGTCAATTACTCTGTTTGCCTGTGATGGTCTTTGCTGGAAAGGACGCTGTTGTTGGTTGTTGTTGCTGTTATTGTAGGTTCTCTGTTGCGGATACTGAACTTGTTGTTGATACTGTGGTTGTTGTTGTTGAGGATATGCTGATTGTTGAGGAATCGGAGCTGGAATGGTAACAGCTGCTACTGACCGGTGAACATACTGAGGTCTGCCCCTGCTTGCATGAATGGAATTGGTCTCACCGGCTCTTCGGAGTCCCACAAAAGGCTTTCTGGGATTACTGGATGAACTTGCACCACTGTCGGAGATTTTGCCCATCTTTAAGAGGCTTTCAATCCTCTCACCAGCTATGACCACATCAGCAAAACTGGTAGAGGAGAAGGCAGCCAATCTATCAATATAGGTCCATTGCAATGTATTCATGAACATGTCAGCCATTTCTCTCTCTGACATGGGTGGTTGGACAGCAGCAGCAAGCTGTCTCCACCTTTGGGCATATTCCCTGAAGCTCTCTCTAGAAGATTGGGACATTCCCATTAGAAGGGTCCTGTTGGGAGCCATATCCAGGTTGTATTGATATTGACGGATGAAAGCCTCAGCCAAATCCTTCCAGCATCTTATGGTGGCCCTAGACAAGTGTGAATACCACTCTCTCGAAGCCCCAGTCAGACTGTCTTCAAAGTAGAACATCCACAACTTTTCATCCATAGTATAAGCTTTGAGCCTTCCCAAGAAAGACTGCAGATGAGTGCGAGGACAGGAGGTACCATTGTACTTTTCAAAACATGGGGGCTTGAATTTGTGGGGAATTCTCACCCCGTCTACAAATCCCATGTCCATCACATCGAAGCCCAAAGAATTCTGAGATTCCAAAGATCTTAACTTCTCGGCAATCTCGTCCAATCTTCTGTCATATATTTCATCTCCAGCTCCCATAACAGTAAACTGCTCTTCTTGGGGATCCTCTTGCAAGATTCTCCCTCCAGCAGTATTACCCTGTACATTCCTCGGGATGTTAGCTTCTGGATCCAGATGAGGTCCAAACACTGGTGGATCAATACGAGGCTGGCCCCGTTCATTGTTACTAGTTCCTCCTGTTCCAAGATGAGGCTCCTCAGGAGTTTGTCTTTCCACCAACTCTCTTAACCTTTCTTGACTCTGGGCCAAGCCAGTCATCACAGCCATGAATTGAGACATCTGATTTCTCATCTCCACTCTCTCATTAGCCATCTGATTTCTGACCTCAGTCAGATCCTGCTGTACTTGTTCCATTTGAATACCGGGGAGGTTGTTACGTGTCGGATACTAGTGCGCGCGGTTGACAGGGAACACTCGGCGACGAGCAATGTTTCCGGAGATCACAACAAAGTTAGAAACAATAATAATAAAACCTACAAAACAAAACAAAAGTTAGTATGCAATGCAGTATGCTTATATGTTTTCCAAGGTATCTGGTTTGGTTCTTGGTTTTGACCTTTCCAGACCTCGAGGAAGATGCTTGATGTTGTTGAGAGAAAACCCAAATGAAAGCAAACTGAAATATATTACAAATGGTGAACAATACATAGTCTGTTTTACAACACATGCCCATGGAGGGTCAAAATACAATAAAAGGAAAAGTACATCAAATGGAAATAACAACAATCAAAGAATCAAACATCCAGTCCGAACTCATCCTCTTTGACCTCCTTCAGGAGTGCCTCAGTTACTGGACCAGCTGGGTGTTCTGTAATGGTCCTAATGAGGAGGTTCCTGGTGGCAATGGCAGTGGTCAGCTTCTTGTGCCTGTCTTGGTCCTTTGATCTTTTCAATCCTGCTCTGAGCTTCAACTCTGAAATCTCCTTCTGGGCTGCCAGCAAAGCTTCCTGCTGCTTTTTCTCATTGGCCTCTAGTTGTTCAATCTTGGCTTGAGTTTTCTGGTCTTCTTGTGTACGGGCTTCAGTGATTCTGACCCACCTAGCCTGACTCTCTTGCAGATAGAGCTCAGTCATAGCCTTCTGAATCTTGGCTTCTTTACAGGCATTCTTCAATATTTGTTCCCCAGCTCTTGCTTTCCTTATGTAATCCTCTGTCTTCTCAATTTTGGTAAGATGCTCCACCCTAAGCTTCTCCAATCTCTCAATATCCAGAAGACCATCACTTCTTTCCCAGAGAGTTTTCTTCAAGGCTTGAGATAAGTTCTCATTCCTTTCTTTCAATTTCTCAAATTTTTCTAGGCTGACAGTTGCTGCAGGTTGTACTGTAGATGGTCCAGGTATGTCCTCCAAGGTGAAAGGCATTCCAGTAATCTGAGCTCTAGTACGGGACCAGTCATAGTACTGAGCTGAGGCAACATTATTACACCTTCCAAGAGTGGCCATCCCTTTTGTCTGGATGTTGTCCCAAGCCCAGGATGCTTGTCTGACAGCAGCTGAATTAGGTTTTACTTCACAATACAGGGTCTCAACTAAATCTTGCACTCTGGGAGGGTGAACCAAAGCATAACCCAGTTGTCTCTTAAACAGCAAAGGATTGTAATCGATGCAACCCTTTACTCCTATCAGAGGCACATTTGGGTATTGTCCACAACTGGTGATAATGTCCTTGCCCTTGGTGCTCTGGGTGCACCATCTAATATCATCTGAAGTCAAAGCAATGAGCCTCTTGGCCCAATTCTTCTGTTGGTGAGGGTTCAGGAAGGCATCTGACTTAGGTAGGTGTCTGAGCAGCCAGGTGTAAAACAAAGGAGCACAACATCTCACCAACTTCCCCCTTTTTTTCTCATTCCTCTGATGAATGGAGTAGTAAAAGTCTCCCAGCAGTGTAGGCACTGGGTTCCTCAAAAGAAACAGATGGATGGCATTTTTGCTGACAAATTTGGGCTCATCTGCAAACAGTATAGCCCCATATATGCTGAGGGCTAACAGTGCACAGACTGCCCTCCATTCTCCCAATGAGGCCTTCAGGATGGCCTGAGAATAAAGAAGTCCAAGTGCAAACCAGGGATCCCAGCTTTTGTTTTCATACTTTGCTCAATCAAAGCAGGCTCCAGGTACAGTGCTTTTGCTACTTCTCCATTTCTGGGAGCTGGCATTTCTGGGTTGAAAGGGATTCCACCCCTGATAGGTACTCCAATCAATGAAGAAAACTCCTCCAGCAGAGGCCCTAGCTGGATGTCTGGAAAGGTGAAACATCTCAATGGAGGATCATAAAACTGCAAGCATGTGTGGATCATGCTCCTCTGAGAAGGGTCAAGGTCCATAACCATATCCAAGATACCTCCATAGTGCTCTCTAAACAATGGGATGTGGTCAGGTGTGATAAGTGACTGGACCTGCCTGATACCAGTCAACACAGGCTCAAAGAAATGGTAGGATATGTTGCTCTTCCTGGGAGTAGTCATAAGTGCTGAGGAAGATCACAGACTGATGCTGGAAATGAGCCACTGACAGGCTGATGCTGGTGATGATGAAGATAGCTAAAGCAGATAACTGATGAAACAGAGGTCTATGCAGAAGAAGGGGTCAAAACCAAACCAGACATAATGTGGATACCCTGAAAAACAAATAAACAAATGTTACATGATGCAATGATGATATATGCAAATGATATGCAAGGGTTTGTGATCAAGCTGGATCGGATTATCTGTCTTGGTATAGGCCCATGTATGTTCAACAAAAAGGTCCAGATGGAGGCTTAGAAATCCAGTAACCAAGGTGGGGGACTCAAATAAAGAGTCACATATCCAGGGTTTAATCACAAGAACTGTCCAAAATGAGGTACTCTTAAACAATATAGTAACAGGGTATGATGTGGCTAAGGGTTCCTGCAAACCTGTAAACAGCCCAACCCCCTCACAGGTAGTGTTCTAGAACAAGGATCCTCGGACTCGGATCAGTTATGAGAAGTGTAAACACTTCTAACCCGGAGGTACAGTGTTTACAATAACCATAAAATATCCTCCTCTAATTCACCTCAGTTTCTGAAGGTCATAATAAAGGTCACCCAGACTTAGCAGGCTTCCCAGATAGCCCTAGCACTACAGGAAATCTGTAGCACAGAGTTCTCAAGAAGAAACCCACATCTGAACCGTGTTTCATATTCCCGCACCAGACAGAAATGGAATGGGAAAGAACATGAACCACTCTAGCCTAGGTGTCACTCAGGTCCCAGGTATAGGACCTTAAACTCTCAATGGAACCCCACCCACCAAAACAGAAGCCAGATCCAGCAATGATAATGACAGTATGAAATATGAAAAACTGTAAAGGAAGGCAATAAATAAAGCTGTACATAAAGCAGTAAATAAAGCAAATAAATAAACACAATTAGCACATAATACCCCGATAAACACAAATCAAACAAGCGCTAGGAGGAACCCACAAAAAGAACCAGAAGCCCTGGTTACAGTATAAGGTTCCCCAGCAGAGTCGCCAAGCTGCCGCTCCCACCAAATGAGGCTAAGTCAAATGGGGTACAGACGCGAACGGTCGGCGAAGACGAGAGAACACACAAGGGTGAACTGAATAGAAAAGAGTCGCCAGCTAGGCATTTTTATCCCGAAGGAAAGGTAATGTTGCATAAACCTAAGAAAAGATGGATAAGACGGTCGCAAACCAGAGAAACTGAGAAAGGGGTTGGTTACAACCTGGGAAGGTATTAGCACCCAGATTGTCCGCCGTACTCGACGGGATCCACGTTTGAAAGATTTGTGTTTAAAGGGGTAGTGTTAGTGCTATTTTGTGTGTAAAAGTTGGGAAAGAATGCAAGTGTCAGTGTAAAAGGAAATGAAGTGAAATATGAGAGTGTCAGTGTAAGAACAAAGTGAGAATTTTAAGACTACGAGGCTCAAAGAATAATGCTAGAAGGAGGGGGAATATACAGAGACTTTTGTTCGATAACTGTTAAGTTATGCCTACGTATCCTCTCGTGAAATGAGGAAGTCAGAACACCGTAGTTCGACTCAAAGAGACTGAAAGATAAATTGACTTGTGAACTGCTTGCTTGTCTATGCTCAAGTGTATTACCTGTCTGGCTCAGGTGCAAACTGTCTTGCATTAGACGGAAGAAGCGAGTTCTCGTTTATGAGTGAATGAGATGAGAAAAGAATCCCGATGGAGACGATTATTGTTTTTTTTTTGTGTTCTCAGTCTTTTATTGCTTTTTATGTTTGTCATAAGTCAATGAGCTTAAGCCTAAACCAAGGGTTAGTAGACTCATCACATCCTCCCTCTGATTAGGGGTAATGAGAATACCTTAAGTATGAAGTAAGCACCTCACACTTAATCACCATGATGTAGGATTAAGATCATTAACCTACTTGCAATTATTTAGATGTTTTTTTGGAGTTTTTGTTTAGTGTTAAGTAATAAGTTTAAGCCATAATCAAGGATTTAATGGACTCATTACACCATCCTAATAGAAGGATAATAGATGAGAACATTTAAGCTGAGGAAGGCTCCTCAACTTAATCCATGATTAGGGATTAACCTCATGACAAAATAAAGCCTTTATTAAAATGGATTTTAATTAATGGTAAGGTTAAGAAATGGATTTTAGGGTTTGTAAGACAACTTGAGGGGGACTTGTCCATTAACACTAGGGTTAATCCTTCTTGACCATTTAAGGAAGAATTAGAACCCTAATGCAAGGCCCAAGTTACAAGCTTGATGTCTTAGTGATTATTAGGTGGATTGATTAAATAGTTTAAACACATTAAGGGTTTAACACTTAGGACTAAAGTTATACACTCCATCCTAATAGAAGGATACAAACATAACCTTAATCACAAAGCCTTAAAACCTTTAAGGTTTAGTCCTTGATTATGAGGTGAGAGGAGAAGACTCAAAGATGACACAAAGGTAAAACTAATGGGGGACTAATCAGACCCTAATTGTTATCATTCTTGGGTATTCCTAGGGTTTATGAGGCTTGCAAAAGATCTTCAAGAGGAAAGCCACAAAGAAAGAAGCAGATGAAAGGAGGAAGAAGCAGAAAAAGCAAGTCAACTTACTTCACTTAAGAAGATAAGTTGCTTGAAGAAAGAAAGTGAGAAGGAGACATGAATGGGCAAGCTCACTCTAATACACAAGTAAAATGCAGAAATTATGCATAAGAGAGATGAGAAGAGATTATGAGAAGTGAAGGCAAATTCACTTCTCAATGACTTACCACCTGAAAAGTTAGTAACAAGAAATGAAATGAAATGAAAATGAGGTGAAATGCAATGATGCACACCAAAGTCAGAAGCATAAACATGATGTTAATGATGCTAAGAGATAAAGCAAACACATATCAAGAGTTGTGGATAATCATACAAGGATAAGGATGCAAATGGAGCATGCTTTGAACCCTAAAAGTTCATGAAAGTTTATGAAATGCAATGGAGGTATAACATGACAAATGGGCGAAGAAATGACTTATCATGATTCTAATGTGTCCTAACATGTCTTAGGAGTCATGTGAATGCACAAAATGTCATGGCAATCTCATGTATGCAAGCAAATGAGAGATGAATGCAAATGAAGGCAAAAATTAGGGTTTATGCACAAGACACAAAGCAAAATCCAAAATCAGAAGCAAATGACAAGATAAAAAATTGAAAATGGAATCAAAGGAACCCTAACCCTACATAAGTTCACTGCCCAAAGGAGGGGACCTAACTCTTAACCTAATGGGGGTTATGATTTTCTCAAGTTGGCTAGGGTTTTAAGGCACTTCAAAAGGAAACATGCACATCAAATTGAAAATTAAAGATAAATTCAAACCAATTTTACCCTAGAAACTACATGATATGAAGAATGTAATGCAAAAAGAACCAACATCAAACTCTTCATGGTTAGGCAGAATGAATTTTTCTAAGTTAGGACAAAAATATTGCCTTTTGAGAACCTTAATTCCAAAGAAAAATATCAAAGTAGGTCAAGAACCAAAAAGAAATTTGTTTGAAGAGTTTGATAATGTTTCTAAATGTATTAAAATGCAATGTGAATTTTTTTGGTATTTTAAAATACCTAAATGTATTTTTAATTAATTAATTTTCATTAACTAATTAAAAATAATCATTTAAATGGTTTAAAAATAATTTTTGATGCAAAAAATAAAAATATTTTTGGGTTCTGAAAATTATTAAAAGATTTGATAAAAATTTTCAGAATTTTTTGATGTATTTTACTATTTTTAATAAAATGATAAAGAAAATGCAATTAAAATGAATTTAAAATATGAATTAATGAAAGTAATCAGATCCAGTGGCTGAGGTTCAAAAGGAAAAGGGAGGGAATTGACTTCGCGCGCTAATGGACGGCCCACATTCAAACTCACTAATTACGCAATTAAGCCCTAATCTGAACCCTAATGACCTTCAGGTGACCGAAACAGTGTTCCGGTCATCTTCTCCGGCCAGCTCTTCCCTCAATCTCTCTCAAAACGCCACAAAAACTCATCAAACTCTCCAGAATCAACCCTTGGACATCATTGAACATAAAACACACAACAAAAATCATTTATTTTTCATAAATCATGAGAATCGAATCAAAACTCATTTCACGGGCAAAGTTTCAGAACAACATAAAATCCTCAAAACTCAACTATTTTCAAAAAGAAAAGCATCAGCATGATCAGTGCAACATGAGGAACAAATCTATAACCTAAAATCAAGCTTCTGGAAAATTTGTTCTTGAGGTTACCTGAAAATAGCACTGTCTGGCTACTTCTTTGCTTCAAAATCTCTCCAATGATCTCCCTCAAGAGTTTGCAATGCTTGGTTGGAGTTTAAATGGCCCCAAAATGAAAATGGCAGAAGCTCAGTTCATGAAGTGTGAAAATCGTATTTTTGATTCTGGGCTTTTTAGGGCAAAGTGATGGTTGGGAAATGATCAGAGGGTTAGCGTGAGTTGTTCTGTGGAATTTGTTTTGAGGTTTGAGGCTTGTGTGTTGAGTTTCAAAGAAAAATGCATAAGGGGGGATTTTGGTGAATGCTGAGTTGTGTGAGGATTCAGCCTGTGTTGTGTGGTGTGTTGAGTTGCTTTTGGTCCATGTATCAATTTCTGATAGGTCAGAGAGTTGTTGGTGGCCTATGGTGATTGGTATGGGCAAGTTGCAAAAATGTCAAAAGTTTTGTACTTGAGGTATGGGCTGGTTTTGCAGCTGGCTTTTGGCTTGTCCTGGCTCAGCATAGATCAAGGAGAGCCATAGATTTGAAATTGAGGTGATTCAGCAAGCTAGTGAAAGGCTATGTCCCCTTTTGCAATTTTCATGAAGTTTGGCCCCTTTTGAATTTCTTGATGTTCAAGGCATGGGATGAAGTGATCCTTGGGCCAATTCTGATCTTTAGGTAATGCATTATGATGTTAAGACATGTAGAAGTGTGTTTGAAGTCACAAAAAATGCTTGGCATGAGAAATTGCAAGTTTCCCTCTTTGGCATAAAAGTGAAAATTAAGTGATTTTTCCCAACTTTGCAAGGCCATAACTTTAGTTCTAAAATGAATTAGATCAAGTTCTTGTACTTTTTGAAAATGGGAGGATCCAATCTACAACTTTCATGACCAAAGATTTTTCATTTGAAGCATTTTTGAATCAAAAATAAGAGGTTGAAAAACTTTCCCAAAATGGCATATTTCCATTACAAGTCACTTTCCCAAAATGGCAACTTTGCAAATGGCTTGAAATTCTTCAATTTTGTGAACTTCTAACTTCTTCTAAGATCAAATAAAGATCATACACATCCAAAATGATGGAGAAAACCCTTTGGTTGGATGATTGGGGGCCTCAGATGCCCTGATTTTGCACTGACTTGCTCAAGAAGTCATCTTTTGATCAGGTGCCTTCCCCATTGAATTTCTTCATGAAAATTGGTATGTATGATTCTTATAACATATAGAGACCAATAGAAACAAGAATGACCAAAAAATTTGGAGTTATGGCCTCTGAAACCAAAACCCTAATTTTAGGTCCTCTGTGCAGTTAAGCTTGTCTCTGCTTCTATGCCTTTCCTCAGTTCTTGTGATTTTTGACTTTCTTGATCTTGAGAGGATGTAATATGATGATTGAACATACATGGACCCTCTTGAGAAGACTGAAGACCTTTGGAGTGTCTCAAATGGCTCAGGGTAGCTCAGATCACAAACCCTAGGTGCAGATGACTTTGAATCAATGCAGTGAAGCAAAAATGCAATATGAGATGGTATGATTGAACTTATGATAATGAAAAGAACCACAAGCCATGGTGAAACAAGTGAGGGCAAATTTGGGGTGTTTACAATAATTAAACTACATAATTGATTATTTTAAGAATAATTATAATGCTTGATAGTTTATATTTCAATTATATTTTTAAAAAATAAATAATAATTCTAATAAACATGATATTGTAATATAAAAAAGTGTAAATGTGTAATAAAATTATTAAAAATAAATTAAATAAATTAAATTTAGTTGATGGGTATGGGTGCGGGTACAAGCATTCCTCGCCCCCGTAAATAAAAACCGGATTTTCCCCGATCCCGCACCCGTTTAAGTCAGATTTTCTCTGTTAATTTCGGGGCAGGGGCGAGAGGGGCATTACGAGGCCGGGTTTATTTGCCATGCCTATGTGGAATCTAATATATTGATTCTATTTTTATATTAGTAGTATGTGTCAAATGACTTATGTGATTTTTCTTCTTATTTTCTCTCTTATTCAAAATTGCTTGGCCACTTCTTATTTATGCTCTTTAACTTTAGTTGTTTGTTTGCTTGATCTCAAGTATGCATCATTGTGGATAAGAGGTATTGATGAGTATGAGGGTTGTATTTAGATTACCCCTAGCCTTGATTCGTAAGTAATATGAGACTATTTTGGTCATGTCATAATAGTTGCCCCTTAGTTGAAGCTAAGAAGTCGGGTTCGAACCTTGATCATGTGGGTTTACCTTCCCACAAACGGAGTCACTCTTCCGGTGTGGAATAAAAGATCAATGATATGGAGATAAGAAGTTAGTTTGGGTATTTGTATGAGCCTATGTAGTGGGATATAGACGTTCATGCAAGATTATCACTCCAACACATAAATCATTGAGGCCAGAGATATGTTATTTTGGAAGAGTGAATACCTGTTATGTCATGTGATAGAGCTTATATATGATAGTCGATTAAAATCATCCCTATATAATTCAACGTGAGGTGCGAGAGACCATCTGATTAGATCTGAGTGTTTGGTGATGAGCTAGTAGCTCATATCTGGCTTGCATGCTTCTAACGAGGCTTGATTTATTCACCACTCTCCTATGAAGGTAATTATAGATTTGGCTCTTTATGTTGGACTGATCTTGTTTGTATTTTGTCTGACCCGAAAGATTTGTGAATCACAACTCATAGTTCCCTTTAAATGCTCAATTTTTAATACAGAGCGTGTCATGGATTTCTATCTTTAATTTTGATTAATTATCTGTTATATCCCAATAAATGTTAGACCTACTAGATTAAAATGATTCTCAAGTTGAAGAACATTAAATAGTTATTTTAATAAAGTTGAATAGAATTTTAGTAGGGGCTATGTTAAAGAAGTTGTAAATTCAATGGAATTTAAAATCATTAGCCCATACTCTCCTAAACAGTGCCACATTTAGCAAAGAGCTTCATGGGCAAAACATTCAAGGTCACATATTGAGATTCAATATATCTTCCTTCAAGGTAAAAGTTAACAACCTTTTAATGCAAACCTAATTATTTTAATTTTGAAGGTGAAGGGAACAAATATAATGAGAACTTTCGACTAATAATAGCTCGCAAATTTCTTATTCAAACTATAACCAAGATTTTGGCTGATATGTTGCGACTTATAACTAAAAAAATCATAACATCCAACCAAAATTGGTTTATATAAGGAAGGCATATTGAAGACTGTATGATTCTAGCATCGGAAGTGGTCAATGTACTAGACAAAAAGAACTTGGTTTGTAATATCATTATGAAGATTGATATTAAAAAAAGATTTTAATATGCTAGACTGGAAATTTATCTTCAGCATTCTGAAGCAGTTGGGGTTTAATCATACTTTTCAAGGTTGGATCGAATAAATATTACACTCAAATCGGTTATCAGTTGTTAAGAAATGTGGGTCATATACTGTCCGATGTAGGACTCTTAACACACCCCCTCACAATAAGGACTAGACAATTGGAGCATGAAAATAAATGGTGGGTGACCCAATAGCAGAAACCGTAGTAGGTGACCCACCAGATCAATGTGGTTGAGCCTAACTCAACCTTACAAAACCGGTTGGTAGGGTGAGGATTACCCCCACTTATAAAGATATACCCATGCCATATATTATCCGATATGAGACTTTTAACATCATCAATCATATAATAAATTGAACATGGTAGATTTTTTCAATTTCCAAATAAGGATGAAACATATATTCTAATCCAAAGTATATATTATATAATGAAACATATATTTAAAAAAAAGTGAAGTAGTTAACCATACTTCTACCAATTATATTATGAGGACTTGAGGAGATACTTTTTTTAATATTGAATATCTATTGCAATTTTAACTTATCAATTACAAACATCTTTAATGCTTGTTTTTTACTTGGCATCACCTTCTTTGTAAAAATAAAAAACTAATTAGTATAAATTTGAAAATATAAGACCGTTTATTTTGAATTAAAACAAGCGTGCAGTTTCCACAAAAAGATACTTCAGAAGCATCTCTTCACTTGAATGACTCAAAAAGTATTGAGGCCTTGATATGATCTAATCCCAGTGACATACACGAACCTTGTTGTCACAAATACTATGAACCATAAGATTGTAAGTTACAAATTATTGACGTTAGATCATTGAAGTCATTTATGTATAGGTTGTATCCATAAAGAAAGTTTTAGTTCTATGGAGCCTAAAGTGGGTTTACTTTAGGGTGTGTTTGGTTCAAACGAGGGAATGAGAGAGATTTTAATGGAGGGAAGGGAAGGGGAGGGGAGGTGAGGGATTTTTTATATATATATATATATGTTTGGTGCAAAAGATGGGGGGAGGAGAAGAGAGAGATTTTAATTAAAAATATGTTGGGCTCATGAGGGGGAGGTGATACATTTTCTTAATAATTTATATTTTTATCCTCATGATATAACTAATATACTATTTAGATATGAAAAATTCATAAATAATTTTTTGACAATAAAATTTATAATATTGAGTGATTAAAAAAGTCATAACTTATCACATAACGTTAAAAAATTGAATACGTTTGATTCATATTATAACTTTCCGACACAAATTAAACTTCTAAATACATAAAATTATAAGTAAACATAAAAGTAAACATTATAAAAGAAAAAAAAATTCAATGATTATAATTTATATTAAATAAAAAAAATGAAAATAAAATAATTTGCAGGTGAACAATAATTATAATAAGTTGATGGAAGCAATGAAGAAAAATCAAACACATTTCATTAAAAATATCTCCTCCCCTCCCCTCCATCTACCTCAAACCAAACATATCCTTAGAATGACACTTGATCAGAGCTTTCAAAAGGTCCAAAAATGTAACATTATATTTGTAAGGATCCTCTATCATCATTTGTCCACTCATACAATTGTAAGAGGCGGAAAGTTTTAGTTCTCTAAAAATTCTAAGACCCTATTATAAAGGCCAATGTTTACTCCAATTCAAATACACAAATTTTTAACTATCTTTAACTATGTATACCTCTAACTTTTTTTCGTGAATGAATTGAGCATCAAAGTTTGTAGGTAACTTTGTCGTCGTTGGGCCCTGTGGATATGTGTGCTTGCACGACTGCAACTTATATGTTAATTATGGTAGCTGATGTGTTGATCATGAAAGTTTTAATGATGACTCTGATGTTCATTATAATCCTATTGCTTTATGTTTCACTTCATCATGTTGGTCTTCAATGATATCTTTCTTATTGTCTCTGATAATTATTCTCATTTTAAAGGTATATCAAGCCTCATCAATGAGAAAATTCAGGATTTCAATGAAGTGTTAAAGTCTCTCTCTATCTCTCTCAAATTTTTCTTAGTGCTTGTGTGAGAGAAAAAGACTTGTGATGTTTTAGTTCTACTGGTGTTCTTCTATTTTATTAAGATTGTAATTCTCTTAAAGTGTTTCTTGTACTAGTCAAAAATTATAGGTGTGTGTGATCCCCCCACAAGGGCAGGGAGACTCAGTGGCCTTAGTAGGTGTTATAACACAATTTAGTAGTGATGGTTTTATCACAATGTAACACTTTAAACCCATAACTATAATTTATAACACATGTGGGAAATATAACAATGCTAAAAGGGTGTCATATCTCTATGACATTCACAAATCATATTATCAGCAGAAACAAACTTCATTCATGACATAAAGTATTCAATGAAACAACTCAGGAAAAAACAAAATAAAATATTCCCTACCTAGTGTTAGACTTTCAGAGAAACACAACGGAAAACTAAACAACCGATAAGGTACGACAAACAATAAGAAAATAAAGTAACGAGTAGGTCAACTAAGCTATCCTCCAAAATAAGCAACGTCTAACGCTTCTCAGTCTCTACTTAAGTATCTCCATAATATACATATGAAAAAACATGGAAACATAAAGGGGTGAGAATAAATTTCATATATAAACGGTGCATAAAACATCAAGGATAGTATGATCATCATAATTAATAAATCAAAATTACGAAATCAAATGACATCAAACAATCAAAAGAAATGGTGTAATGTACTCTAACAAAAAACTCATCAAATTTAGAAGACAATCAAACTCCTCAATGGAAGATGATAACAAGAAAGGAATATCAAGATATTCATGTTTCAATTGTGCCAAAACTGATCATTACAAGTTGGAGTGTCCATTGCTTGAGAAAGAGAAAGAAAAGGCTATCATAAGAAATCTAGCAAGTTAAGAAGAGCTTATATTGCTTTGGAAAGTGATAGCGGTTCCTCAAGTGATGAAGGCTCAAGTGATGGGGGAGAATCGATAAATATTTATCTCTTGACTCATTATCATGAAAGGAAGAAAATGAATGTAAGTCATTCTAAATATGACGAGTAACATATTTATCGACAAATATTTGTCTCTCATCTCATTATCGGCTCACTATAGAAAAGGCCATTCTTCCCATAATTTAACTTGTCACTTTTGTTGCAAGAAAGGTCATACCATTGCAAAATTAAAATTTAGGATATTTCTTGTGCCTAAAGGTGTTTTTCAATGGTTTCCTAAATGCAACCAAGGTTTCACTCACCCCCAAGGACCTAATGAAGATTGGGTACCTGGTAGTTTTTGTTGATCTTGTAGGGTAAATGTCTTGGCTTTATGAAGAAAGTATGTGATCTCGTTTGTGGATACTCAAGACATATAACTAGTGACATCTCCCTATTTCACTGACTTTATGACAAGGAAAAAGGGTTTTGTGACCAAGGAAGTCAATAACTAGTGTTCATTAATTGGTAAAAGTGTGTATATTACGTTTAACGTTTCTTGTCTGAGAAACGTTGGATAAAGGTATTTTGTTTCATGATGTAGGTGTATATAAAAAATACATACTCAAGGACATAGAATAATGGATTGATCAACCTAATACAATGAAATCTGGGGAGGAGTAAGATAACTATCATGAAAAGGATAAGAATGAAAGTCCAACCAAAAAGGATAGTCATCAAATTCATAACTTTCTTGGATACATTACAAATCACACTATTGGGTAATTTGTCAAGGTGAAAGGTGCTAAGAACATTGATGTCAAAAGGTTTTGTACAATGTTTTCCATTTATTCCAACTTTCGTTCGAGAGTTCCTTGTGGAATGCATGTGCATCCTTTGTCATTCATACAATGAGGTAATACCGTTTCAATTTTCACTTTATAAGTAAGTTCTTTCTTTTACTTGTTTATTGTTCAAAGGTATATGATATACTTTGTGTATGATATATGTTATGAGCGCTCATTTTAAAAATTTTCAATTGATAACCATTATGTGTTTCAATTTACATGTTTATAGTGACCTCATCTAAATATCCTCACATGTTTTCTATATTGTTATTGTTGTATGCTTACATTTGTGTGTTTGCAATTTAATGTCTAGCAAATCATGAAAAATAATCATTTGCATGTGTCTCTGAAAAATCCTGCATGCATGTTTCAATTCTAGTCTTTCAAAGTTGACCTAAATCTTCATGTTTCAATTTTTCACTTGTTGACTCATATTTCGTATAGGTCGTCTCATGAAAACAATTTTCAGAAATTTTCAAATTTAGTTCAGTATGTGTTGACACATGTGTTTAATGTGTCAACTCATGGCCTTTGCAGGTCGGCACATGCTTCGAACAGGTCGACTCATAACGCGTTTTGTGATGTTTCACTTCATTTCTCATTATCTTCTCATACATGAATTAAACTTCTCAACTCTTCATTTCCTCTAAAGTCTTGAAACATTTCAAAGTGTTATTAAATCTTCCATTATTCCTCTTAGATTCATCCACCATAACTCATTCAACTCTCCATTTTCCAAAATATTATTAAGTCTCCTCATTCAATCATCATATTTTTTCTTCTATAAAGCCTTCATCCTCAAACTTTTAAAATCACACCTAATAACTCAAACTCCAAATTTACACTCATTCTTTGTTTTCATTGCAATCTTTGTGTGTTTTTGCATATCTATCTCTGATTTGGGTTTATGGATACTCATATATCCCTCAAACATCTTCATTTTTAGTTCACCCATTCTGTCAACACATGGTGTGCGAACTCATTTTAAAAACTTCTCCGTTGCACCAAAAACTTCAAGAACGCAAGAGTGATTCAAAGGGTAAGGGAAAGGATACCACATCCTCTACTGTTACAAAAAATGCATTTTTGTTGGTATCTTTTACTTGTGTTTAGGAATTTAAAGAGAAACGCCAACATTGCCTTGCTATGAAGCAGCATGTTTGGAACCTGTTGTTGGATTCTTGGACATTCCTAAGTTTGTTTGTCTTGTCGAGCATCAGCAAATCAATTACTTCTTGAAGCTTTCATACGATTACAATGAAGACCTCATTTGTGTGTTCTACTTTGGGCTGCATGATAGACGTGGCTCCTCTTTCAAGTTCATAGTAGGTAACAAGGTTTATGATTTTACAAATGATCTTTTGAAGTCGCTGGTTGGAATTATTATTGCTAGTGTTGATGTTGAGTCGTTGGTGACATATTTTCATCTTCATCTAGATTTTAAATGGAACATTCATGTGAATGAGTTGCTTAAGGCACCCGGTCCTATGATAGCTACAAAACCTTATCAGTCAAACAATTAAAAATGGTTCCTCGTATTTTTCTTTGGCTTATTTATCACATGTTACACCCAAAGAATGGAGGTTACTCAAGGATTGACAATGCTGAAGTTCATCTTGTCTACATTCTTCTGAGATTTGGATTAATTGGGAAAATTACTTTGTGTTCCAGATGTTTTCCATCAAAGAATGTAACAAAGTAACTTCATTTTTTATGTTTCCATGATTTCCTAGATCTTAAACTCCTTCAACATCGGGATGCCAAATCTTCTGTATAAATCTCCTAGCCCTATTCAAGAGTTCTCCCAGTGCACTTTAACCAACATGGGATACTTTTAGGATGAAAATCGTCAGGTGTATTATTTTCATGTTAGCAAGAATGGTAAGAAAATCTACAAATTTGATGACCCTAGTGAGTTTGTTGATGCAACTATTGAGCCACATATGGTTGATAATCAAACTATTGGTGCTTCTCATGGTGTTCCTTAAGGTGATGCTTTTATGCAATATGCTAGTCATGAGGATGGTCAAGGATACATATTTAGTGCTGAATATGGAGATCATTATTACATTATGTTTATGCTTCAAAACAGACAAATTAGGCAAGATGAGAGTTATAAGGAGGATTGTCGGAGGCGATATGTTTTTGAGGCCTCTCAATTGGAAAGATTTTTTCTCATTCAATAACACATGACAACACAAGACACCAATTTTGAAGCTTTTGCTTCTTATGTAACTAAAAACCGTGTCTCTAATCATAATAAGATTGATGTTAATTATGTTGCCACAATTTTCAGGATAAATCACATGATTTTTGCTCAAAATGAGAATCACCACCATTATTCACAATTATACCGAGAGGTCGTGGATGACTTTTAAGTGTTGAGCTTTTGTGTCATTAGGTCAAACATCTTGTGGAGCATTTCTATTATGCATTTCATATTTTGAGTCATCATGCATTTTATGTTTTTCTTTTGGTTTATTATGTCCTTAAGTTTATGTATTTAAAATTTTATCACATGTTTCAAGTGTGACATTGGTTATGTTATTATATTGGCTTTCAGATGACAATTTTACAATGTTGTTTATATTTCGTTTCTATCTATGTTGTGTTAACTTTAATTTATGTAACTTCATATATTTAATGTATGTGATTGCATGCTCTTTCTTTGCAAACGCCTTTGTGTGGTATATGGTATATGTGATACACATACGAGTTACAGATCGATACATGTAGCTCATTTATAAAGCATGTAGCCCCTGTTTGATGTTAGACTACAGAGGTTGACATATGAGTCATACAAGTCGACTCATGACTTACATAGGCCGACACATGCAACATATTTTTCCAAAATTTCAATCTTTTTTCAAACCTCTTGCATTCCTTTGCTTCTTACTTACACACACATATATACTTTATAAATTCATGATTTCTTTTTGTGATTTTGAGAAAATCACAAACAAAACCAGTATTCCAAAGAGTGTTCTTCATCTTAAACCTTCATTTTATGCATACACACACAAACAAACTACACATTATCATTTTTTATTTTGGTGCCATCTAGAATTAGAGTTTATAACATCCAATTTAAGTTGTTGAACTGTAAACTGGGTTAAAATCTTGGAGGGTTTCAAATAGGAAAACCATGTTGGGGTTTTCCTTCAAGGTCAATTGGGAATTTACAGGTTTTGGACATGATTACACAATTTGGATCCGATTGAGTGACAACTTTGAAGAACTAGGGTTTCTTGCAAAGGAGTAGCGTGAGATGGTGGATCATTTTTGTAAATATTGGGATACAAAAATTCACAATTTGGTTTTGATCGAGTGAAGGGTTTGAAGAACGGAGGGTTCTTGCAAAGGAGTAGCGTAAGACAATGAATCAAATTGGTATTGTTAGGTAATTTGACCAAGCTCAGATTAAGGGAAGAGAAAGTGTTAGAATCAACATCAAACATAGGTTTTGTAGGGTTGTATTTCTACATTTCTCTTGTAACCTACTTTTTAAAAGTAAGGTTAAATGTCACTATCACAATTCAAGTTCGAATTGAGGGCAGACGTAACCATAACGAGGCCGATTGAGGAACTTCTTAAATAAATCCTTGTATACTCTCTCTCTCCCTCCCTCCCTCTCTCTCTCTCTCTCTCTATATATATATATATATATATATATATTATGTTTCATTTGCAAATTGTTTTATTGTGCGATCAATATGTTTGATTAAACTTTTTGATAACTTTTGAAAAAGGTTTTTGTTGAATTGATCACAATCAATTTGATTGTGGTTGGATTTGCATATCAACAAAACCAAACAAAATTTAAACGAAATTGATTGCACGCAAGGTGTTCAATAATTTGCCTCAATTACGTTTTTGTGTATTTTCTCATTGAAAATAACTTTAATTGTTAGGTAGCATTCAAGTGAGTGTGATTAAAATCATATTGATTGATTTGTTTATCATTATCATCAATTGGTTTTCATATACTCATATCCGAGGATTTTGATAGTGGTTCGATTTAGACGATTCGATTCGGGTGACTTCTGCTAGCCGTTAACTTTTTTTAAAACAATTTTTGTAAAGTGTTTTTTTTAAACTTAGGATCTATTCACCCCCTTCTAGATATGTCGCATCCGTCTAACAAATCCTACTCGTCATTGGAACGAATTCCAACATAGCTCCAATATAAATGGTGCATGAATGCTACAAGAAATATGTATATTTTTTCCAGACCTCCAACTTCTATACTCAGCAATGGTTCATTTCGAACCTAAAATACATCATTAACAATTATTTATGTTTTATGGCCACGTCATTGGTTCCATCAGACCTAAACATCTCAACATCAATAATTCCTCTTCATGAGGCATCCTTCATTTAACTTAATAACTCAAACATATTTTTCTCACCTATCCCCATAAAACAACAATACACATTCCAAATTGAGTCAAACATTCCAAATTAGTCAATCAACAGATCAGATGGTTGAGCCATCTCGGTCATGATGGTTGTCATCCTCTAGGTGTGCTATCTGTCATCGCTGATGATTTGGGGAGATTTTGTTCATCATGAGGCACTGACGGTTAGACTGTCACACTCTGAAACCCTTCATCGCATATGATTTGGCATATTTTTCCCCGATGTAGTGACAGTTAGTCTATCACCTAGGTGACGCCCATCACCATTGTAGAATACGATTTCCTTCATTTTATCCATTGAATTTGCTCCATATTTCAATTTCATCAATCGATTTCATACCAATAAAACATCCCGAACTTGATTTACACTTATAATAACAAATTGTACAATGACATCATCAATTTAACAATGATCACATCAATTCATCATGATTTCTTCATCAAAACATATCATATCATATGAACAACAACAATCAATTTTTCTTAGCATATACTCATACGAATTTCACATTAACAGTAGTAAAATCAACATTATTAACATAACATAACTAAGGATTAATTAATAACAATCTAGGTTTGGCTATGGAGACTATTCTCTTTCACTTTCTATGCTAGTGTTTGCTTTCTCTTCTACTTAGTATATATTCCACCAAAATTCTACGTAATCTCATTTTCCCATTATATTTAAATAAAACCTAATTTATTTTATTTTAATAATTACTACTAATTCCCTCAACTCTTACTAATTCTACTCACTTCCCTATATTTAATTAAAGTATAGTTTTCTTGCCCAAAACCATAATTTCTCACATTCTCTAATAATTTGAATATTAAACTATAGTTAAATTCTCTCAATCCTCATTAATTTAAATAATAATAATTAATTAAATAAAAGACATGCCACAAGCTCAAATAAAATTACAAAATACTAGAATAAAAACTCAGGGCATTACAAGACTATCCTCCACTTAAAGAATTTTCTCCCTTATAAATTTACTTGAGAGGAACAACTCTGGGTAAAACTCTCTCATCTGGATCTCTAGCTCCTACATCAAGATCCTTGAAACAAATCTTCCCCACACAAACTTCACAGAGGAATTTCTATACCCCTTAAGTGTATTACCTCACGATATTTTTCACAGGGGTGATACTTCATATGCCAGGTTATCTTTCACTTGCACATTATCCAGTTGAATCACATGGGACAAATCAGAAATGTAACACCCCATTTTTTTTAATTTTTTAATCATCATGCGTATTTTGTTTGTTTAGGCTTATTTAGGGTGTGTATAGTTGGGCGCGTAGGTGTGGTATCCGTAACATAGCAGGAAATTAGAGATATCAGGTTAATAATGTAATATCAGATAGTGAGTGGGCATGTTTAATAATAGTAGTATAAAGTATATTATTATTATTAGTTAAAATCTGATTTAATTAGTAAATGGGTAGTGTGAGGAAAATAAGTCTTAATCAAGGTTTAGGGACACAATTAGTCATAAACCATAATTTTCACAAAGGGAGAATTAAATCAAGAGGAAGAGCTAGGATATCCTCCATCATTAATTTTTGCAGGATTTTGATCAAGAATTCGAGGTAAGGGGGATAATAGGTTCATAATAGGTGTTGATATCATGAGAGATTAGTGAGAGTTCCTTTACCTCTTAGAATTTTGTATTATGTTTATATCTAAATATTTGTTTTATTGTATGTGTGTGATTGTTATAAATTTGTTGATGTTGGTGTTGATACAGATCTGAGATTTGTACGATTATGATGATTGAACTATGTAGTGTTGTTGTTGCATAACTGTGTCTGTAGATCTGTTTTGGTTGTAGGTCGGGAGTGATGATATTAGATCTAGGAAACCTTAATTTGATTAGTAATATGAAGAGAGTGAGGTAATATCAGATTATGAGTCATAAAATTAATGTAGAAACGATTTTAGGACAGGTTTGAGTGTTAGAAGTGAGTTCATAGTGAACAAATTCGAACTGGTGTGAAAAACTGAATTTCCGGGATTCCACTGTCCATACATGTATGGGGAAAGGTAGTACATGTATGGATAGGGCGTTATATGGGCAATCTGCGGAACAAGTTGAGTCTGGAACAACTATCTGCCAATACGCATAACGTTACGCGTATGAGGGCCAGACCTTACTCATAAAGTAAGGCATTACACGTAAGGGGTTGGGAGCATGGAAAGGGCATTACGTGTCTGGTACACAAGGTTGGTGGGTGAGCGAGCTGGAAAATACGCGTATGGCTTGGGCAATACGCGTATGACCAGCAGAGGTACATACATTTACCATTTTTCATGATTTCTTTCCCGATTTCACGTCCGATGCGCTTTCTTTTGGTCTGAGAGGTTGGAATAGGTGTCAGAACTTAGTGAACATAGAAATGGTAGTGAAAATCATTAAAATTGGAATTTAGGTGGATTAATTAGATAATTAGCTAATTAATGCCATGTGATGTATTTTCCCTTAATTGTGCGTGTGTTGTTGAATTGATTGGCCAGGTGTGATAATAATATGTTGTATTACGGTGAGTGCAACTCACGTGTGATCAGTAGGATCGTGATTATATATAATTGTTATTATACGTGTGTTATATGCATAATTATTATCATGCATTCATGATGTGTCTGGTGAAGATGAATCATTGCTCAGTGGGAGCGTATGTGGTTCATCCAAACTCCAATGTGGAATGTAGGGGAGATAAATCATTATCAAGTGGGGTGTATATGATTTATCCGAAATCTATTATGAATCAGGTTCAATTGAATGAACCATGGTGGTTTGGTACCACATGCATTGTTTTCGTCATTGAGTCACATTGCATTATTACATGTTTGATGAAGTATGATTGAAAAGGACAAGTGGGACATGAAGATATGTTGGCTTTACATGATTGTATTATTAATATTCCTTAACATATATTATACGCCTTTAATTATTGAATGCAGTTTTCATCCCTTTGTTGTATGTGTCGTACCTCGGAAAATACGATCCTCGCGAATACGGTCGCGGCTGGGCTGACTTGAGAGTCGCCACCTAATTTTGATTTATTCCCAAAGAGGGAAAGGGAAAATATAGATAAAACCCGGGAATAAAGGATAAAGACAAGGTCGTCGGAACCATTGCCTGGGTTCGGAAGTCGGTTATGCAGGGGGAAGGTATTAGCACCCCCTACATCCATCGTACTCGATAGGAACCATCTAAGTTGTCACGCGAGAAAGGATTTCTATGCCTAATGAAATACTTGCTAAAAGGGGAAAAGGGTTTGAATTTTTATTATCTTTCTTTAACGAAAGGATTTAGGAGTCGAATTGCACTAAAGACTATGGGTAGTTTATTCCGCACCAACAAGCCAAGCGTCTTGCGACGGAGTAATCGGAGCGAATAACGAGAGCTCGTAATCCTCCTTTCTACCACTTAAGGCTCGTGACGTACAATTTTTCTCATATTATTAAAATATTTTATTACCTATGAACACTTGACGTTGGATCAAGGGTTTGGATTTAAAAGAATCATCTTAGTCAAAGGGTAGGTCGATTGCGAGGCATAAAGCGATCGTGAAGGGTGAGTGCAAAATGGAGGTTAAGGGTTAATTGGTTACGCGGGATCTAGTCCTAGTCCTAAGCTAACACGGAGCCGTTGGAGCTCGAGATTAAACCAAAGGCGTCAAAATGTAGCTCTTTAACTATCTTAGAATCGATTCAAAGTTAGAATCATTCTATGAAGTCGAGCGTCACTTTATAGTCAAACGATTATTTAAATAGAAGAAATGTGATAAAAAAATAGAATTGGTCTCATATTGATCTAAATGACGCCGATTTATCGAAATCGGACATTTAGATCATTTGTTATATCATCGACCGTAAAAATAAAATAAAGTATAAAAATAATAGTAAATGAATGAATTGACCTCATATTTAATTTAAATAACGTCGATTTATTCGAAATCGAATATTTAAATATTTATTCATCGGCCAAAATAATAATAAATCGGGACAATGTGAAATAATAAGAAAAATAAAGGTGGGGCCTCAAATTAGGGGATAAAGTCGATTTATTAGAAATCGAATATCACCATTTATCATAGGCCGATTAAATAATAAAGTCGATAAATAATGGATCTAAATTAATTAGAAACCATAAAAAAAGAATAGAAAATGGTCTCATATCGATTCGGACAACGTCAATAAATTAAATGTCACAAATCGGATAATAATATCATAGACCCAATAAAAAATAAGGAATAAATCGGGAAATCCATAAATAATGAAAAATGGAAAAATTGGCCTCATAACGGTTTAGATAACGTCGATTAGAAAAGTCGAATATCGATAAACCGCGATTATATCATTGGCCCTAAAAGTGAAAGAGGACGAAAAATCATGTAAGTTTAAAAAAAGAAAATCGAAAATCGAATTAAAAATAATAAAATTATGAAATAAAATAAAATAGAAGTGTATGTGAAATAAACAGGTCCAGATAGCATAAACCAGAAGCCCGAGAAACTGAACCCAGTTAAAGTGGTCCGCCCCCACTCTTAACCAAAACCGCTGTCACATACATACATATAGGGTGTTCTAAAAATAAGCTAATAATACATGCCACTATAATATATACACGATGATGATATTATTAAAGAAAACATGATATTGGAATAATAGGTACATGCTGATATAACCTTTTAAATGAATTAAAAGAAGAAGAAAAAAGAAGTAAAAGTAACAATTGTCATGATATAATATATTTGTAGAAAGGATGATGATAATGTTTAAACATATGGTACACTAAAATTAAATTCTAGTTTCTACATGTATTAGCGTCAGCTTCATCCTGATTTAAATACATTATCAACAAATTCTAACATCAAGACAAAGGCTGCTGCAATTAATACACAGCCAAACAAAATGTAAATGTCGCAGACTTCCTTAAATGATGGATAAACTGATGCCACCAATATGATACTTGTTAAAATAATGCACTACTATGAAAAAATGTAACACATGAAATAACTAAATGTCAGCATATTTTATGAAATTGAAACCATTTAAAAATGAAAGCATACAATGCCAGTATTAAAAAAAAGGTGACGCAGGAAAAAGAAGAATGCTAGCAAGCAGTACCTCATGTCATGAAATTCATGGATATTATTAAATAAAACTATTAAAATATGAAATTGACCATGCAAACACAGTAAGCTATCAACACTAATACCATTAAAATGCAAAAATTGAAGCTCAAAGCAACATCATAAAAATGTAAAATGATACCATTTTCTGAACCGAAATTTCGTGTAGATTCCAAATATGAAGTCAGTTTTTTAAGATCTTGAACCGATTTTAAAAAATCAGCGAAAACTTAAAATACACCAAAACTAAATCACACAAATGTATCACTCAGAAGCATGGATAATGAAAAATAAATATAGATCTAGAATCAAGAGAGCATGGCAAACATCATAGCATCAAGAAAAATAGAAAATCTCACAAAAGTTACCGAAACCGCAGTGATAAATTGCTCCAAAGATGTGCTTCGTTCTCCCTCCACAGAGCTTTGTTTGATCTGGTTCTTTTTTCTATATCTTCCTTGTTCTCTCTTCTTAAAATTTGGGCAAAGAACTCTTGGTATGGTTGCTTGTACAACTTACACGAGATCAAAAACCAGAGGTGTTTGGCAATATTTTGACAGAATTTCTTTTGCTCTCCAAGCTTGTAAAATGAAGTGAGATGAGTCTCTATTTATGGAGAAATGATTCTCAAGGTATGAATGAGGATTAGAAATGAATCAAGAGGTTTGTGGCTTGGTAATTAAATTTGGGAGAGAGAAATATGGAAATTAACACATAAGTGGTGGTGGTTTGGATGGAGGTTTGGAAATCATGCCATCTGCACATGTTTAGGGATGGATAAGGTGTGAAATTCGTTCACTATGAGCTGACACAAATACTACTTGCTGATCAAGTTTCAAACTTATGAAATTTGCATTTTTTGACACGAAAAAATGGTGCATGAAGGCTTCTTTGGATGAGCATAACTTGCGGTAGGAGCATTGAAATGAGGTATTCTTGGTGTCAAAAGAAAGCTTAGAAAAAAATCTACAACTTTTATCTCTAAGGAAAAAGTGAGAAAAGCCTTGGATCATGGAGAAATTTGCCTTTAAAGTGAGAAAAAAACTTAAGAAACTTTCCAAAAATGGAAAGTTCTAAAATTCTAAATTTCCAAAAATAGTAATTTTCCATAATTCTTGATTTTTGAATATTCTCTTGACTTTTGTTGATCATATCTCATCCATTTATCATGTTTGACTCGCGTGGCACCATTTTGACCGAAAAATCAAGAGTTGACTTTTTCTTTGCACAGTTGACTTTTTCTCAATTTAACCGATTCACGACCATCTGAACACCTGAACCTTGTACGATTAAAATTAATGATCGAACTTCCACATATGGATGCATAATGACATTTATACGACCATTGAACCAAATTTTGCTCAAATAATCAGAAATAAACTGATTATATCAAAAACCTAGTTTTAGTTCAAAACGGCAAAAGATGTCGATCAACCTTCAAAATCCTAATTCCTCTGAGGAAAATTCGGAAACTCCTGAACAAAATTGCCTTGTATGGTATGACGATGTCGATGCTTCAAAGATCTTGCTTGAGAGAGAAACATCACACTCAAATAATCGAAACCCTAGTCATTGATACTGCACTTTTGGAAATGAAGACCGAAACAACATTTTTTTGGATATTTTGAATAATGGTTAGTAAACATAAACAAAATGGTAATAATTAAACAAGTAGGACAAATTTAGGGTATGACAGTTTGTTGTGTCTGTGCTTCTCAGAAAGTACAGATAATCCAGGTACTTGAGTGTGCATGGAGTGTGTGTTGCCTGATCGAGTCTTAGGAGTCGCTCTGATACGTAACACAAAATTTTGGGAGTTTTCATTAATTCTTATTCTTTATTAATTTTTTTATGTATCATTCTTTATTTGAAGATATTGTGGACCATGAGTTTGTGTGAATTTTTGATGTTGTTGGCAAATTATCGTGATTTAAATAAAACATTTATTTCTGTTGTTTTAATTCTGTTATGAGAAAAGTGGTTTCGTTATTGGTTTTTATGATGTGACATTCCTCTGTTGGTTTTAAAACTTTGATTATTTGTATTATTAATTATTTTTCTTAAATAGGAAAGTGAGGTGTTACAATTGGTATCAGAGCAGGTCGGTCCAACCGGCCAGATGTCGTAGTAGAGTTTGTCTTTAGAATAGGAGTAATTTTGTGTGTTTTGACTGTATGTTGATTTTTGAATAGTATGGCAGGAAGGAATGATGTAGCTCTTGTTGCTGCTATGCAAGCTATGGCACATGCAATGAAGAACACTAATCAGATTGTTGGGGATGTGCAGTTCCATAACTTAGAGAAGTTCTCGAGCAATAAGCCACCTACATATGAATGAGGTATTGTTGATCCTGATACAACACATAAATGGATGAAGGCTATTGAGAAAATCTTCAAGACCATGGGATGCAGTGAGGCTCAAAAGGTATAGTTTGTCACTTATATGCTGGAAGGAGAAGCTAGAGTCTGGTGGGATAATAGTCATCATAGGTTTGAAGTTGCGGGTACTGATATTACTTGGGAAGTGTTTCGGGCTGAATTTCTGGAAATATATTTTTCGAAAGATGTTCGCAGTGCAATGGAGATTGAATTCCTAGAACTGAAACAAGGTAGCATGATTCTTGCTGAATATGTGTTTGGTTTGAAGAGTTGGTGTAGTATTATGCTCTCTACAATATTGAAGAGGCTATGACTTTGAAATGCTTAAAGTTTGAGAATGAGCCGCATCCCGAGATCAAACAGGGCATTACTTGTCAAAAGATAAAGAATTATCCAGAACTGGTAAGCAGAAGCCGAATTTATGATAATGATAACACGACCCAGATAGTTCATTACAAAGTTGTGAGTAAACGGAAGGGTAATCAAAGGTATGTGAGTACGCCTTATAATTCTCCAACTTATAAAGGAAAATAGAAAGTTGTTGTGGGAAAGAAGCCAAGTAGGGGATGGATAACTCCCAATCCTACCAAATGCTTCAGATGTGGTGCCACAGGTCACTGTGCTAATGATTTTCCGAATGAGGTGAAGAAGTGCTTCAAGTGTGGGCGACCAGGTTATGTTGTGGTAGAGTGTAAGTCCACAATGCCTACTTGTTACAACTATGGAGAACAGGGTCATATCAGCATACACTGTCAGAAGCCAAGGAAGTCTCAGACTAGTGGAAAAGTGTTTGCATTGGTGGGAACCCAATCTACCAATGAAGTGTGTTCCATCAAAGGTACTTGTTTTATTAATGGTATTCCTTTGATTGCTATCATTGACACGGGTGCAGCCCACCCGTTCATTTCTGTTGATTGTGTGAAGAAATTAGGAATTGTATCGTCTACTATAGATCGGAGGATGAAAATTGAAACTCCATCTATTGGTTTTGTGGTTACTTCTTTAGCATGCTTGAAGTTTCCATTGACTATTTTTGGTCGAGATTTTGGAGTGGACTTGATTTGTTTACCACTGAGTAATCTGGATATTATTTTGGGAAGAACTGGTTGGAATTCGACTGGGTTTACTTTGATTGATTTAGGAAGGCGTTGTTGTTTCTTACTCCTAAAGAGGCAGCCTTGGAGGATTCTTTATCTACTAAGGAGTTGAGGACGTTGTTGAAGGATGAAGCTAAGATGTTTGTTGTATTTTCCTCGTTGTCTGTTGAAAACAAGACATCAGTTAATGAGTTACCAGTGGTGAATGAATTTCTTGAAGTGTTTCCTGATGATATTATAGAATTACCTCCGACAAGAGAAGTGGAATTTACTACTGATCTTGTTCCAGGTACTAGACTAATATCGATGTCATCGTACATGATGTCTGCATCAGAGTTAGCAAAATTGAAATCTCAGATTGGAGAATTGTTTGATAAGAAGTTTATTAGGCCAAGTGTGTCACCGTAGGGAGTTCCAATGTTATTAGTGAAAAAGAAGGATGACAATATGCGTTTGTGCATTGACTATAGTAACCTGAATAAAGTGACCATCAAGAATACGTATCCACTTTCGAGAATTGATGAATTAATGAATCAACTTGCTGGGGCTCGTGTTTTTAGTAAAATTGATTTGAGTTCGAGTCACCATCAGATACGAGTGAAGGAAGAATATATTCATAAAATTGCGTTTAGGACTCGTTATGGATATTACGAATATGTAGTGATGCCTTTCGGAGTGTCTAATACGCCAAGTGTGTTTATGGAATACATGAACCATATCTTTTATTTTATCTGGACCAGTTTATTGGGGTATTTATATATGACATTTTGATTTATTCCATGTCTGAAGAGGATCATACAAAACACTTGAGAATTGTGTTGCAGGTATTGAAAGATAATAAATTGTTTTCAAAGTTCTCGAAGTGTGAATTTTGGTTGAAGACTGTGAGTTTCTTGGGACATGTTATTTCTGGTGATGGTATAACGGTGGATCCATCTAAAGTAAATGCAGTACTTCAGTGGGAGCCTTCGAAGACATTAACATAAATTATAAGCTTTTGGGTTTGGCAAGTTATTAAAAAAGGTTTATTGAGGGATTGTCTAATTTGAGTTGCCATTGAATTAGTTGACTAGAAAGATTCAAGCATTTGTTTGGGATTCGGCGCGTGAAGAAAGTTTCGAAGAGATGAAGAAGAAATTAACTACAGCACCAGTGCTAATTTTACCAAGTCCAAGTGAACCTTTTGTTGTGTATTCTGATGCGTCTAAGATGGGATTAGGTGGAATGTTAATGCAAGATGGTAAGGTGGTGGCATATGTGTCAATGCAATTGAGGGTGCATGAAAGGAATTATCCTACTCATGACCTTGAATTATCTGCAATGGTCTTTTTATTGAAAATTTGGAGGCATTATTTATATGGGTCAAGGTTCAAAGTTTTCATTGACCACAAGAGTCTGGAGTATTTATTTGATTAGAAGGAATTGGATATGAGGCAGAGAAGATGGTTAGAGTTCTTGAAGGAATATGATTTTAATTTGAGTTATCATCCAGGAAAAGCTAATGTTGTAGCAGATGCTCTGAGTCGGAAGACAATTCATATGTCGGCATTAATGGTGAAAGAAATGGAATTAATTGAACAGTTTAGAGATTTAAGCTTTGTTTGCGAGATGACGCATGAGAGTATTATATTGGATATTTTGAAGGTGAATAATGATTTCCTTGATGTAATTAAGGAAAATCAAAAGCTTGATGTGAAGCTAGTGGACTTGATGCCTATAGGAGGAAATGATCCTGATAGTGATTTTAAAGTGGATAATATATGTGTGTTGAGATTCCAGGACAAAATTTATGTGTCGGATAATGTTGAAGTGAAGAAAGCAATTTTGGAGAAGAGTCGTCGGAGTAGCTTGATTATTCATCCCGGAGCTATGAAAATGTATCAAGACTTGAAGAAGTTATTTTGGTGGTCCGGTATGAAAAGAGATATAGCTCAGTTTGTTTATGTTTGTTTGACGTATCAGAAGTCAAAAGTGGAGCATCAAAAATCTTCGGGGTTAATGCAACCGTTGAAGATTCTAGAATGGAAATGGTATAATATTACTATGGACTTTGTTAATAGTTTACCAAATACGGTGAGGGGCTTTGATGCTATTTGGGTAGTTGTGGATCGGCTTACAAAATCCGCACATTTTATACTAATTAATATGAGTTTCCCATTGACGAAGCTCACAAAGATTTATATCAGAATAGTTGTGAAGTTGCACGGTGTTCCATCAAGTATAGTGTCAAATAGGGATTCGAGGTTTACTTAAGAATTTTGGAAGAGCTTGCAGGAGGCTTTGGGGTCAAAACTAAAATTGAGTTTAGCTTATCACCTGCAGACGGAAGGTCAGTCGGAGAGGACTATTCAGTCGTTGGAAGACTTGTTGAGAACTTGTGTGTTGGAACAATGTGGTTCCTATGATACTCATTTGCAATTGATTGAGACAACAATAGTTACCATTCTAGCATTGGAATGGCACCTTTCGGAGCTTTATATGGTAGGAGGTGTATGGCACTTCTCTGATGGTATGAGACAGGTGAGATTGTCGTGCTTGGGCTTGAAATTGTGCAACAAACTACTGAGATAATTCAGATGATCCGTGAAAATATGAAAGTGTCTCAGAGTAGACAAAAGAGTTATCATGATAATCGAAGGAAAGAATTGGAATTCCGTGAAGGTGACCATGTGTTTCTGAGAGTCAACCCGATGATAGGTGTAGGACGTGCATTGAAATCTAAGAAGATGGATCCTAAGTTCATTGGACAGTAACAGATCTTGCAGAAGGTGGGTACCGTTACATACAGGGTGGCGTTACCACTGGAGCTTTAGAACTTCCATGACATATTTCATGTGTCGCAACTTCAGATGTATGTGTCTGATCTATCTCATGTTTTTTAGAGGGATGAGGTGCATATTAAAGATAACCTTAATGTACAAGCGATGTCGATAAGGATCGGGGATCGAAAGATGAAACATCTTAAAGGAAAAGATATTCCTTTAGTGATAGTGGCTTGGGGAGGAGTTGCTGGAGGGAGTGTGACCTGGGAGTTGGAAAGCAGGATGCGAGAGTCGTATCCAGAATTGTTTCCATCGGGTACATGTTCGAGGATGAAAAAATATTTTTAAGTAGGGGAAAGTTGTAACTCCCCATTTTTTAATTTATGTAACTGTCATGCGTATTTTGTTTGTTTAGCCTTATTTAGGGTGTGTATGGTTGGACGCGTAGGCGTGGTATTTGTAACAGAGAGGGAAATTAGAGATATCGGGTTAATAATGTAATATGGGATAGTGAGTTGGCATGTTTAATAATAGTAGTATAAAGTATATTATTAATATTAATTAAAATCTGATTTATTTAGTAAATGGGTAGTGTGAGGAAAATAAGGAAAATAAGTCTTAATCAAGGTTTAGGGACATAATTAGTCATAAAACATAATTTTCACAAAGGGAGAATTAGAACAAGAGGAAGAGCTAGAGCATCCTCCATCATCAATTTTCGTAGGATTTTGATCAAGAATTTGAGGTAAGAAGGAGAATGGGTTCATAATCGGTGTTGATATCATGAGAGGGTAGTGAGGGTTCCTTTCCTTCTTAGAATTTCGTATTATGTTTGAATATGAATATCTGTCTGATTGTATGTGTGTGATTGCTATGAATTTGTTGATGTTGATATAGATATGAGATTTCTATAATTATGATGATTGAACTATGTGGTGTTGTTGTTGCATAACTGTTTTGTAGATCTGGTTTTTGGTTACATGTCGGGAGTGATGAACTTAGATCTAGGAAACCTTAATTTGATTTTTAATAATAAGAGAATGAGGTAATATTAGTCATAAAATCAACGTAGAAATGATTTTAGGATAGGTTTGAGTGTTAGAAGTGAGATCATAATGAACAAATGCGAACTGGTGTGAAAAATTGAATTTCCGGGATTCCACTGTCCATACGCGTATGTGGCAAGGAAATGCGCATATGGCTAGGGCGTTATATGGGCAATCTGCGTAACAAGCTGAGTTTGGAACGCCCATCTTCCAATACGCGTAATGTTATACGTATGGGGGCAAGGCCTTACGCGTAAAGGAAGGAATTACGTGTAAGGAGTTGGGAGCATGGAAAGGGTATTACACATCTGGTACGCAAGGTTGATGGGAGAGCGAGCTGGGCAATACGCGTATGGCCTTGGAAAGTACGTGTATGACCAACAGAGGTGCATAATTTTATCGGTTTTCGTGATTTCTTTCCTAATTTCACGTCCGATGCGGTTTCTTTTGGTTTGAGAGGTTGAAATAGGTGTCAGAACTTAGTGAACCTAGAAATGGTAGTGAAAATCCTTAAAATTGAAATTTAGGTGGATTAATCATATAATTAGCTAATTAAAGCCATGTGAGGTATTTTCCCTTGATTTTCTGTGTGTTGTTGAATTGATTGGACAAGTGTGGTAATACTACGGTGTATTACAGTTAGTGTAATTCACCTGTGATTAGTACGATCGTGATTATGTATAATTTTTATTATACATGTGTTGTGTGCATAATTATTGCATGCATTCATTATGTGTCTGGTAGAGCTGAATCATGTTACAGTGGGAGCGCATGTGATTCATCCGAACTCCAACGTGGAGTGTAGGGGAGATAAATTATTCCCAAGTGGGGTGTATGTGATTTATCCGGATTCTATTATGAATCGGGTTCGATTGAATGAACCATGGTGATTTTGTACCACATGCATTGTGTACGTCATTGAGTCACATTGCGTTATTATATGTTTGATGAAGTATGATTGAAAATGACAAGTGGGTCGTGAAGATGTGTTGGCTTTACATGATTGTGTGATTACTATTCCTTAACATATATTATACATAGTTAATTATTGAATGTAGTTCTCACCCCTTTGTTGTTTGTTGTGTCTGTGCTTCTCGGAAAGTACAAATAATTCAGGTACTTGAGTATGCATGGAATGCATGTTGTTTGATCGAGTCTTATGAGTCGCTCTGATACGTAACACAAGATTTTGGGAGTTTTCATTAATTGTTATTTTTATTTAGTTTGTTATGTATCATTCTTTATTTGAAGTTATTGTGGACCACGAGTTTGTGTGGATTTTTGATGTTGTTGGCAAATTGTCGCGATTTAAATAAAACGTTTATTTTCGCTGTTTTAATTATGTTATGAGAAAAGAGGTTTCGTTGTTGATTTTTATGATGTGACATTCTACTGTTTGTTTTAAAACTCACATTATTTGTATTATTAAGTATTTTTCTTAAATGGGAAAGTGGGGTGTTACAAGAAACATACTTACGGACTTGAGAAACATGAAAGACACTATGAAGGTTTGAGAGAGATGGTGTTACAGTGTCAATACCTGAAGCAATCCCAGTACTCTAATAGAAAATAATGTAACCTTAACTACACTTGAGCAAGTGTAATCTTCTAATCTTCAAGTCTAAAATCTAGCATCATGCAGACAAATGTTGAAGTGACGGCTTAAAATTCAATGTCCATACGCTTCAAAATTTGTTGAGATTCTCCCTTTATTTGAATGAAAAATCAAAATAGCCATGTCCCGAAGGAGTTAAATCCGTATTAGTAATTGAACTCCATAATTTCATGAGTTCATCTCATAGTTTCAATGGGCATGTTACCTTTACTAGTGATCAATCTCACATGCAAATTATTCATGCAACATTTGAGTCCAACTTTATAAGCCTCTTAAAGTATTATTCATGCAACAATTGAGAAACAATTACTTTTGATGCAAGGCTTAACATTAAAAATATGTATGTCACACTCGTTTTGAAGAGATTGTGCAAAAGATTTATTTTATGCTTAGGGTTGGGATGGAGACATAGAAGTCATTTGAGGAATAAAAGTCGATCATGGAAGTCTCCAAGTCGATGGCCTACTCTAAAGAAGCCCATGTTAATTAAAATTTTCTCAAACCCTAACAGAACATCCCAAAAAGTCATAGTATCGTGCGAACACAATATCTCCTTTTTTAGAGACCTTATTTCAATGATCAAATGTTAAAATTATATCATTGCGTCTAACAAAATCTGTGACTAAAAATCAACTTAATCCAACCATTAAAAAATTCAAAATTGCTAATTTTCTAAATCCAGTTAGAAAAAAAACAAGAATTCTTAAAGCTAACCTTAAAGTTGCACCTTTTTATTTCTCTCTCCTTGTATTTCTCCTCAATTCTAGTATTTTTTTTTCAACCCCTAAATTCTATTATGAATGTTTCATGTTTTATAAATCAATTTAAATGAGCTTTTGTTTCAAACAAATTGTGAATGATAAATTGTAATTATTTTATTTGTAAATTAGAATATTGTAATTATTTTATAATTATTTTTTGGTCCTAAAATTAGTTCAACAATATAGTTTTAGTGAATAAATTATTAAACTAATCTCAAAAATATTAATCTCATTTGAATTTAATTTAAATATATAAAATTTATAAATAATCTCTAAAGTAGTTTTTTCTTTGTGTGGCAATAGTCCATAAAGTAGATCAAACTAGTCCCATAAAAATTTAAGAGTGTTAGAAATACTCTTTTCTTTCAATAAATTTTATTAAATTCATGAGTCCTACTCTTTATGAGGCCCGTTTTCACTATGTTAGACACAAATGAATTTTAATATAAATATAAATATTAAAGTAAATATTAAAAAAAAAAAATCTAAATACTCCAAATAATTTTTTTATCAAGCCTAAACACAACTAAAACTAAGAAATCTCCTACCAATTCAAGCCTAAACTAAGATCCTAAATGATCCATATAAAAAGTCAAAAAAAATTAGAGTAGAGAATTAGGTCCTAATTATATTGTTGAACTAATTTTAGGACCAAAAACTAATTAAGATTATTTCACTAAGAAATTTGTTTCAAAAACATTCTCATCATATCAACATAAACTAAGCCCATTCATCAAAAAGGGCTTTAACATGGCGTACCACCAAGATTTGTAACATGCACCTAACACTTAAACGTGACACTCTACAATTGCAAAACTTTTTCGTTTTTAGAAAATATTGTTTTTTTTTTTTTAGAGAATTTCATAACTTTTTATTAAATTCTTTGGGAATCAATTGTTTTTATCAGATTTTCGAGAAATCTATAAGTTTTTATCGGATTTTTCAAACAATCTATAAGTTTTTATTGGATTTTTAAAAAATGGTGTAAAATAATCTATTTTACTGAATTTAAGTTATTGGATTTTTCAAAAATCTGAATTTTTATTAAATTTGTAAATATGCTATCGGATTTTTCAAAAATATAAGTTTTATCCGATTTTAATAAAAATATATTAGTTTTTACCATATTTTTAAATAAGTCTATGAAATTTTATCAAACTTTTCAAATAATTTATAAATTTTTACTGAATTTATCGAAAGAAAGTATGCTAAGAACATAGTCAAGAAATTTGGGATGGACAGTGCTACTCATAAGAGAACTCCTGCCCCACACATTTAAAGCTGACTAAAGATGACAAGGGTGAGAATGTAGATCAAAGCCTATACAAAAGTATGATTGGAAGCTTGTTATATCTGACTGCTAGCAGACCAGACATAGCATTTGCAGTAGGTGTATGTGCAAGATATCAAGCTGATCCAAAGGTTAGTCATCTTAATCAAGTCAAGAGAATTCTGAAATATGTTAATGGTACTTGTGACTTTGGCATAATGTACTTTCATGGATGCAAACCAATTCTCACTGGCTTCTGTGATGCTGATTGGGCTGGAAGTGCTGATGACAGAAAAAGCACTTCAGGAGGATGCTTCTTTCTAGGAAACAATTTGATTTCTTGGTTCAGTAAGAAACAAAATTGTGTATCCTTATCTACTGCTGAAGCTGAATATATTGCAGCTGGAAGTAGTTGTTCACAGTTGGTTTGGATGAAGCAAATGCTCACTGAGTACAATGTCCCACAAGATGTCATGACATTGTATGGTGACAACTTAAGTGCAATTAACATATCAAAGAATCCTATCCAACATAGCAGGACCAAGCATATTGATATCAGGCACCATTTCATCAGAGATCTTGTAGAAGAAAAAGTGATCTCATTGGAACATGTAGCTACAAATCTGCAGTTGGCTGATATATTTACCAAAGCCTTGGATGCTACTCAATTTGAAAACCTAAGGGGTAAATTGGGAATCTGCTTATGTGAAATTTAGCAGTTATGGAGATGTGCCAACATGTCATATGACATTGTGTGGCATGAGCACCAGATGGCAACATCAGTCTGGTCAAGCACCTTGGGTATTCCACTCCTAAATTTTCTCCAAGTAACGGCTACTTATAAAATATCAACTTGCTTTCAGCTATCCATATTCTCATCATACTCTCAAAAAAGAATTGCATTCTCTAACTGTCTTTCAGAACTCATCAAACCTAAAAACTCTTCATCCATCTTTTTCGAAAATGTCTCAACATCAAAACCCTAACACTTCTGAAGAAATCCTCAACAAGGAAGATGTGGTGCATGCAACCCCCATTTCTGTGGTACCCATGGATTCAACTCCAATGGACGAAATCAGAGGAAGTGTTCCTCTTACTCAAAAGCCAAGAACTCCAAAAAAAACAAAAGATCAAGTTTTCAGCAAGACCAAAGGCATACCTTCACCATCAAACATTACTCCAAAAGCTTCTGAATACGTGGATGATTCCATAAAGGAGTTGGTAACCAGGATCCTATCTGAGCAAAGAGTGGTAAGTGGCATATCTATCCCTCTGAACACTATGCCAGCTCCACAAGAAGATCAACAAACTCAGGCTGAAAAGGACACTCCTGCTCAACAGGATGTCCCAATAGATGTTGAAACATCTGAGGACCAGCAAAAGGCCTCATCTGATGCTGCTGTTGAAACATCTGAGGATCAGAAAAAGGCCTCCACGGATAGTGATGAAGAAATATCTGAGGACCATCACAAGGCCTCCACTGAAGATCAAATCTCTGTTGAACCACCAGCTGAAGAGGAGACTGCTCAACCTCCTCCTGTTGTGAACCTAGAGCATGATTCTGATACAGAAATCATTGCTTCTGTAAACCCTAGCATAGCCAAAAGGCTTAGGACTAGGAAAGAAAAGATGCATGCAGGACATGCAATTCCTGAGAAGAAGCAAGCTACACCAAAGAAGGACAAAGCTAAAGTTATCTTTGGTCCTACAAAACAATGGAGCAAAGTCCAAACACAAAAGAGGAAAGCTGTCACTCCTCCAGATTCAGATGTTGAAGAAGATGTCCCAACATCTCCTCCAAAGAAGAAACCAGCACCCTCAAGGTCATCAACTGTTGTTCCAGAAGCTCCTTTGGACAACATCTCCTTTCATCATGTTTCAAGTGTGAATAGATGGAAGTTTGTCTATCAAAGAAGGGTAGCACTTGAAAGAGAGCTGAGCAGTAATGCTCTTGAGTGCACAGAGCTAATTGATCTCATTTCTTCTGCTGGCCTTTTCAAAACTGTCTCCAACTTCTCTCCTTGCTATAAGCTGCTTGTCAAGGAATTCATAGTCAACCTCCAAGAAGATTGTGCTAATGGTAAGTCTGCTGACTTTAGAAAAGTATATGTAAGAGGAAGGTGTGTAGAATTCTCTCTTAGGGTTATCAACCACTACCTTGGAAGAGAATCTGATGGTCCAAATGAGTTAGGGAAGACTGATAACCAGGTTTGCAAGGTTATCACTGCTAATCAGGTCAAGGCTTGGCCAGTTAAAGGGAAACTCTCAGTTAGCATGCTGACAAGGAAATATGCCATGCTGAATAGGATTGGCACAGCAAACTGGGTCCCTACCAACCATACATCCTCAATATCAACTGGATTGGGCAGGTTCATATATGTTGTGGGCACCCAAACAAAGCTGGATTATGGAGCTTATATATTTGATCAGACATTGAAGCATGCTGGATCATCTGCAACAAAGCTGCCAATTGCCTTCCCTTCCTTGCTGTGTGGAATAGTGCTGAGTCAGTACCCTGGTATCCTCACTGAGAAGGACACAATTTGCAAAAGAGAAAGCCCTCTGGCCTTCCACTACAAGTTGTTCCTGAGTCATCATGCAGCTGATGTTGAAGCACCCTCTGGGACATCTGCTGGTCCTTCAAAGGCAAAGTCTCCAATCTCCAAAGCTGCATTGATTGCTGAACTGAAGAGCACTTGCAAAGAACTGGATGCAAGGAAGCAGAAGCTTGAGGAGATTATCCAAAGGCTGGAGATTGAAGAAAGTGCTCAGAAAGCTGCTACTTCTGATGAGGAGACTGAGGAAGAGGAAGAAACTGACTATGAGGAGTCTGAGTGAAAAACTGTATGTGAGGAAAAATGTAATGACTGCTGCATTGTAATTTTGACTTAGTAACTTTGGCCCCAAATTTATGTCTAACAAGGGGGAGAACAACAACAACAATGTATGATGCTGTTTAGTTATTAATGAAGAACTTCTGTTTGCTTATGAACTGAATCAGTGATGTTAATGAAAATTTCTGTTGCAACAAGTCTGAATACATGTATGTTTGAGGGGGAGTAAACTCACACATGACTCAACAGAAAAGAACTGCTATACTCTGATAAAAGAACTTTTGCTGCACTCTGAAAATCAGAAAAGAATGTTAGCCAAAAATTAGCCAAAGGGGGAGTTTGTAGATGTTTAGAATTGGCAGAATTTTTGACCAACAAGAAATGTTGAATTCAGTTCAGGATGTCCTATCAGATGTTGGGACATTATCAAACAGAGTATAAGAACTTAATTCAAGATGTCACACCAGATGTTGGGACATTGTGTTAATGATTTAAGTTCAGTTTTTCAGGATGTCCCAACAGATGTTGTGACATCTCAAACCTGCTACCAGAATTAATTAATGACTAACTGATCTGAGTAATTTAAGGAAAGTTATCTGGAATTAATTATGGATGGACAAAAACAGAATAAGGCGCATCTGTAGGGAGTGTTGTTATGAGACTTCAGCATAATCAGAAGAACTAAATCACCTAGAATCTAGGAAGTAACAAACCCTAATTCAAGGTGGAAGCTGCATGCGTTTTAGGACTGGATTAACCTACAGAAAGCCCAAAATACAAACACCTATTTAAGCAACAGAATATCTCAGAATTGAGTACGAATTTGAGAAGACCAAATAGGGTGTTTTGTGTTTTAATAGCAGGTTGTTTTTATTGTACCACTTTATGAGCTTTTAAGCAAAAGTGTATTTGTGTCTTGATTGAAACTGTGAAGTAAGATCAAGCTGTTTTGTTTGAAGTATGACTTCAATTTTATTAAACTTGTAAACAAGATCACTGTGTGATTGAGGGGGAGTGAGTTGGTACTCATATCTAAGGTGTGTCTTAGGTAGAAATTGCATTGGGTAGATATTAAGTGAAAGATTAAACTGGGTGGTTTAAGTCTAGAATTAATATTACTTATAGTGGATTTCCTCCTGGCTTGGTAGCCTCCAGATGTAAGTGTGGTTATACACTGAACTGGGTTAACAAACTACTGTGTTGTTTAATTTTCTTGCACTTTAAGTTTTGGTTAAATTTGTCAAGTGTTGGAACATCTCATTCGACATCTCATACCTGATCACAGAATTTCAATTGGCATCAGAGCAGGCACCCTGCCTGTTTATACTGGGTGAGATCTAGGGAATACAAATTCTGGAAACATGGACAGAGATATAGGATCAGTAAATAGACCACCTATACTGGATGGATCTAATTATGACTACTGGAAGCCAAGAATGATTGCATTCTTAAGATCACTTGACAACAGGGCCTGGAGAGCAGTCAACATTGGATGGGAACATCCTGTCCAAGACACCAAAGATGGAGCAAAAGTGTTGAAACCTGAAGAAGAATGGAGTAAGGAGGAAGAAGATTCAGCACTAGGCAACTCCAAGGCCTTAAATGCTTTATTCAATGGCATTGATAGGAACATATTTAGACTTGTGCATCACTGTGAGCTGGCCAAAGATGTTTGGGACACTCTCAAAACAACTCATGAAGGAACATCAAAGGTAAAGATGTCAAGACTTCAACTTCTCACCACCAAGTTTGAAAACTTGAGAATGAAGGAAGATGAGACAATTCATGAATTCTACATGAACATCTTAGAAATAGCCAATACTTCTGGAGCCTTGGGAGAAAAGATGACTGATGAAAAGCTTGTAAGAAAGATTCTCAGATCTTTGCCAAAAAGATTTGACATGAAAGTCACAGCAATAGAAGAAGCTCAAGACATATGCACAATGAAAGTTGAAGAGCTCATTGGTTCCCTTCAAACATTTGAGATGGGAATGAATGACACAAATGTAAAGAAGAACAAAAGCATAGCCTTGGTGACAAATACTGATGAACAAGAAGATGATGAATCAGAAACTGGTGAAAGCTTATCAGACAACATTGCTATGCTTGGAAGACAATTCAAAAAGATTCTCAGAAGGATGGAAGACAAATCCAAACCCAGTGGAAGATACACAAACTCTTCTGAGAACAAAAGACCTTATGATGCTAATAGACGGTCAAATTATGATGAAAAGACCAGTCAAGAAAAAGGAATTAAATGCCATGGATGTGAAGGATATGGACACATCAGGAATGAATGTCCTACCTACTTAAAAAGGCAAAAGAAAGGACTCTCTGTAACCTGGTCTGATGAAGACTCAGGAGGTGATTCAGAAGAAGAATCAGCTAAGCATATCACTGCTCTAGCTGGATTATGTGAATCTGAAAGTGAATCTAGTGATGGGGAGCTTACTTTTGAAGAACTTGAGCAATCATACAGAGAACTATTCAAAAGAAGCACTGAAATATGCAGTGAGAGTATAAAGTTAAAGAAGCAGATTGAGGCACTAAAGGATGAAAAAGCAAGTGATCTAGAGATCATTGACACCTTGAAAAGTGAAGTAAGTCTTCTCAACTCCAAGTTGGAACATATGTCCAAATCTGTTAGAATGTTGAACAGTAGCTCAAGCACACTGGATGTTATTCTCAACAATAATAAGCATTCAGGGGATAAAAGTGGACTGGGATTTAACAAAGTTCATAAGATTGAAGCTAGCTCTAGCAAAACTACTTCAAAGTCCATACAGTCAAACAAGATGTCCCAACAGATGCTTCAACATCATGAAAAGAACACAAAGCCAAACATAATGTTCAAACAGATGTCTCAACATCCTGAAAAGAACATAATGAAGAAGAAGTATCAAAGATGGAGATGTCATCATTGTGGAAGATTTGGACATATCAAACCTCATTGTTATAAGTTGCATGGATATCCAAATCAGATGTATCAGCAACCTCCTAAGCAGAAGATAGAAGTCACCAAGAAAGTGCTGCATAGACATCAAAGAGATCAGCAACCCCCTAAGCAGAAGACAGAGGTCATCAAGAAGGTATGGAGACCAAAAGCTAGTCTTCATGCTGATCAAAGCTACATGCCCAAGAACAAGATCAACAAACAACCTTGGAGCTCTACTGATGAACAATACACAGGGCAGAGGTATCAAAAGAAATCTCAACTCAAATGGTCAAAGAAAGGTGTTGCATATATAGCTCATACATCACTAAGAGTATCAGCTAAAGAAGACCGGTACTTTGACAGTGGATGTTCAAGACACATGACTGGATTGAAGAATCTGCTAGTAGACTTAAAGTCATATTCATCCAGATATGTAACCTTTGGAGATGGATCTAAAGGAGAAATCAAGGGAGTTGGGACCTTGGACTGTCCAGATGTACCAAGACTAGATGATGTGCTGCTGGTTAAAGGTTTAACTGATAACCTAATCAGCATAAGTCAATTATGTGATCAAGGGTACAGTGTAAACTTTACCAAAACTGAATGCATAGTGTCTAACAAAGAACAAAAGGTTTTCATGAAAGGAGCCAGATCTAAAGACAACTGTTACATGTGGGAACCTCAAGACTTCAGTCTCACTTCAACTTGCTCTTTAGCTAAAGAAGAAGAAGTGAAACTATGGCACCAAAGACTAGGTCATCTTCATTTCAGAGGCATAAAGAAAATCATATCTATGGATGCTGTGAGAGGTATTCCTAAACTGAAGATTGATGATGGAAAAATATGTGGTGAATGTCAAATAGGCAAGCAAACCAAGATGTCCCATCCAAAGCTCCAACATCTGACAACTTCCAAAGTTTTGGAACTATTGCATATGGATCTTATGGGACCTATGCAGGTTGAGAGCCTTGGTGGTAAGAGGTATGCCTATGTGGTGGTTGATGACTTTTCTAGGTATACATGGATAAATTTCATCAAAGAAAAGTCTGATGTATTTGATGTATTCAAAGACTTATGCCAAAGAATACAAAGGGAAAAAGCCAGCTGTGTGATCAGAATAAGAAGTGATCATGGAAAAGAATTTGAGAATAAAAAATTCTTAGATTTCTGTTCTTCAGAAGGAATCAATCATGAATACTCTTCACCAATCACTCCTCAACATAATGGGATTGTTGAGAGGAAGAATAGAACTATTCAAGAATCAACAAGAGCTATGATCCATGCTAAAAAGTTACCTTTATATTTCTGGGCTGAAACTATGAACACAGCTTGTTACATCCATAACAGAGTTACTCTAAGGAAAGGAATTTTGTCCACAATCTATGAAGTCTGGAAGGGCAGAAAACCCACAGTTAAGTACTTCCATGTGTTTGGAAGTAACTGTTATATTCTGGCAGATAGGGAGCAAAGAAGAAAAATGGATCCTAAAAGTGATGAAGGGATTTTTCTTGGATACTCTATAAATAGCAGAGCATATAGAGTATTTAATTCTAGAACCAAGGTTATCATGGAGTCCATAAATGTGATAATTGATGATGCTCCTACAAATGTTCCAGAAGATGTTGGAACATCTGCTGATATCAAAACTGAAGCTGAAGAAAAGAGTGATCATTCTGACTTCACTCAAACTGATGCAAGGACAGAACAATCCAGCAAACCTCCCTCCATCAGAATCCAGAAGGATCATCCCAAAGATTTGATAATTGGTGATCCCAACAGAGGTGTAAGCACTAGATCAAGAGAAGTGATTTCAGGTTCTTGTTTTGTTTCAAAAATAGAACCTAAAAACATCAAGGAAGCTCTTACTGATGAATACTGGATTTGTGCTATGCAAGAGGAATTAGGTCAATTCACAAGGAATGAAGTGTGGAACCTTGTTCCTAGACCTGATGACATAAATGTGATTGGAACTAAATGGGTGTATAAGAACAAGTCAAATGAGCAAGGAGTTGTTACTAAGAACAAAGCTAGACTTGTAGCTCAAGGATACACACAGATTGAAGGAGTAGACTTTGATGAAACCTTTGCACCAGTAGCAAGGCTTGAATCAATCAGACTACTTTTGGGAATTGCTTGTATCTTAAAGTTCAAGCTATTTCAAATGGATGTGAAAAGTGCCTTTTTAAATGGATATCTTAATGAAGAGGTATATGTAGAACAGCCTAAAGGATTTGTTGATCCAAGCTGTCCAAATCATGTATACAAACTAAAGAAGGCTCTTTATGGTCTGAAGCAAGCTCCAAGAGCATGGTATGAAAGGCTGACTACTTTTCTTATCAAGCAAGGGTACAGGAAATGTGGAATTGACAAAACCTTGTTTGTTAAAGATGAAGAAGGAAATGTCATGATTGCTCAAATATATGTAGATGACATTGTATTTGGTGGGATGTCAGACAGGATGGTCAAACATTTTGTCAATCAGATGGAATCTGAATTTGAAATGAGCCTAGTAGGAGAATTAACCTACTTTCTTGGACTGCAAATAAAGCAAATGGAGGACTCCATGTTCATTTCCCAAAGCAAGTATGCTAAGAACATAGTCAAGAAATTTGGGATGGACAGTGCTACTCATAAGAGAACTCCTGCCCACACATTTAAAGCTGACTAAAGATGACAAGGGTGAGAATGTAGATCAAAGCCTATACAAAAGTATGATTGGAAGCTTGTTATATCTGACTGCTAGCAGACCAGACATAGCATTTGCAGTAGGTGTATGTGCAAGATATCAAGCTGATCCAAAGGTTAGTCATCTTAATCAAGTCAAGAGAATTCTGAAATATGTTAATGGTACTTGTGACTATGGCATAATGTACTTTCATGGATGCAAACCAATTCTCACTGGCTTCTGTGATGCTGATTGGGCTGGAAGTGCTGATGACAGAAAAAGCACTTCAGGAGGATGCTTCTTTCTAGGAAACAATTTGATTTCTTGGTTCAGTAAGAAACAAAATTGTGTATCCTTATCTACTGCTGAAGCTGAATATATTGCAGCTGGAAGTAGTTGTTCACAGTTGGTTTGGATGAAGCAAATGCTCACTGAGTACAATGTCCCACAAGATGTCATGACATTGTACTGTGACAACTTAAGTGCAATTAACATATCAAAGAATCCTATCCAACATAGCAGGACCAAGCATATTGATATCAGGCACCATTTCATCAGAGATCTTGTAGAAGAAAAAGTGATCTCATTGGAACATGTAGCTACAAATCTGCAGTTGGCTGATATATTTACCAAAGCCTTGGATGCTACTCAATTTGAAAACCTAAGGGGTAAATTGGGAATCTGCTTATGTGAAATTTAGCAGTTATGGAGATGTGCCAACATGTCATATGACATTGTGTGGCATGAGCACCAGATGGCAACATCAGTCTGGTCAAGCACCTTGGGTATTCCACTCCTAAATTTTCTCCAAGTAACGGCTACTTATAAAATATCAACTTGCTTTCAGCTATCCATATTCTCATCATACTCTCAAAAACGAATTGCATTCTCTAACTGTCTTTCAGAACTCATCAAACCTAAAAACTCTTCATCCATCTTTTTCGAAAATGTCTCAACATCAAAACCCTAACACTTCTGAAGAAATCCTCAACAAGGAAGATGTGGTGCATGCAACCCCCATTTCTGTGGTACCCATGGATTCAACTCCAATGGACGAAATCAGAGGAAGTGTTCCTCTTACTCAAAAGCCAAGAACTCCAAAAAAAACAAAAGATCAAGTTTTCAGCAAGACCAAAGGCATACCTTCACCATCAAACATTACTCCAAAAGCTTCTGAATACGTGGATGATTCCATAAAGGAGTTGGTAACCAGGATCCTATCTGAGCAAAGAGTGGTAAGTGGCATATCTATCCCTCTGAACACTATGCCAACTCCACAAGAAGATCAACAAACTCAGGCTGAAAAGGACACTCCTGCTCAACAGGATGTCCCAATAGATGTTGAAACATCTGAGGACCAGCAAAAGGCCTCATCTGATGCTGCTGTTGAAACATCTGAGGATCAGAAAAAGGCCTCCACTGATAGTGATGAAGAAATATCTGAGGACCATCACAAGGCCTCCACTGAAGATCAAATCTCTGTTGAACCACCAGCTGAAGAGGAGACTGCTCAACCTCCTCCTGTTGTGAACCTAGAGCATGATTCTGATACAGAAATCATTGCTTCTGTAAACCCTAGCATAGCCAAAAGGCTTAGGACTAGGAAAGAAAAGATGCATGCAGGACATGCAATTCCTGAGAAGAAGCAAGCTACACCAAAGAAGGACAAAGCTAAAGTTATCTTTGATCCTACAAAACAATGGAGCAAAGTCCAAACACAAAAGAGGAAAGCTGTCACTCCTCCAGATTCAGATGTTGAAGAAGATGTCCCAACATCTCCTCCAAAGAAGAAACCAACACCCTCAAGGTCATCAACTGTTGTTCCAGAAGCTCCTTTGGACAACATCTCCTTTCATCATGTTTCAAGTGTGAATAGATGGAAGTTTGTCTATCAAAGAAGGGTAGCACTTGAAAGAGATCTGAGCAGTAATGCTCTTGAGTGCACAGAGCTAATTGATCTCATTTCTTCTGCTGGCCTTTTCAAAACTGTCTCCAACTTCTCTCCTTGCTATAAGCTGCTTGTCAAGGAATTCATAGTCAACCTCCAAGAAGATTGTGCTAATGGTAAGTCTGCTGACTTTAGAAAAGTATATGTAAGAGGAAGGTGTGTAGAATTCTCTCCTAGGGTTATCAACCACTACCTTGGAAGAGAATCTGATGGTCCAAATGAGTTAGGGAAGACTGATAACCAGGTTTGCAAGGTTATCACTGCTAATCAGGTCAAGGCTTGGCCAGTTAAAGGGAAGCTCTCAGTTAGCATGCTGACAAGGAAATATGCCATGCTGAATAGGATTGGCACAGCAAACTGGGTCCCTACCAACCATACATCCTCAATATCAACTGGATTGGGCAGGTTCATATATGCTGTGGGCACCCAAACAAAGCTGGATTATGGAGCTTATATATTTGATCAGACATTGAAGCATGCTGGATCATCTGCAACAAAGTTGTCAATTGCCTTCCCTTCCTTGCTGTGTGGAATAGTGCTGAGTCAGTACCCTGGTATCCTCACTGAGAAGGACACAATTTGCAAAAGAGAAAGCCCTCTGGCCTTCCACTACAAGTTGTTCCTGAGTCATCATGCAGCTGATGTTGAAGCACCCTCTGGGACATCTGCTGGTCCTTCAAAGGCAAAGTCTCCAATCTCCAAAGCTGCATTGATTGCTGAACTGAAGAGCACTTGCAAAGAACTGGATGCAAGGAAGCAGAAGCTTGAGGAGATTATCCAAAGGCTGGAGATTGAAGAAAGTGCTCAGAAAGCTGCTACTTCTGATGAGGAGACTGAGGAAGAGGAAGAAACTGACTATGAGGAGTCTGAGTGAAAAACTGTATGTGAGGAAAAATGTAATGACTGCTGCATTGTAATTTTGACTTAGTAACTTTGGCCCCAAATTTATGTCTAACAAGGGGGAGAACAACAACAACAATGTATGATGCTGTTTAGTTATTAATGAAGAACTTCTGTTTGCTTATGAACTGAATCAGTGATGTTAATGAAAATTTCTGTTGCAACAAGTCTAAATACATGTATGTTTGAGGGGGAGTAAACTCACACATGACTCAACAGAAAAGAACTGCTATACTCTGATAAAAGAACTTCTGTTGCACTCTGAAAATCAGAAAAGAATGTTAGCCAAAAATCAGCCAAAGGGGGAGTTTGTAGATGTTTAGAATTGGCAGAATTTTTGACCAACAAGAAATGTTGAATTCAGTTCAGGATGTCCTATCAGATGTTGGGACATTATCAAACAGAGTATAAGAACTTAATTCAAGATGTCACACCAGATGTTGGGACATTGTGTTAATGATTTAAGTTCAGTTTTTCAGGATGTCCCAACAGATGTTGTGACATCTCAAACCTGCTACCAGAATTAATTAATGACTAACTGATCTGAGTAATTTAAGGAAAGTTATCTGGAATTAATTATGGATGGACAAAAACAGAATAAGGCGCATCTGTAGGGAGTGTTGTTATGAGACTTCAGCATAATCAGAAGAACTAAATCACCTAGAATCTAGGAAGTAACAAACCCTAATTCAAGGTGGAAGCTGCATGCGTTTTAGGACTGGATTAACCTACAGAAAGCCCAAAATACAAACACCTATTTAAGCAACAGAATATCTCAGAATTGAGTACGAATTTGAGAAGACCAAATAGGGTGTTTTGTGTTTTAATAGCAGGTTGTTTTTATTGTACCACTTTATGAGCTTTTAAGCAAAAGTGTATTTGTGTCTTGATTGAAACTGTGAAGTAAGATCAAGCTGTTTTGTTTGAAGTATGACTTCAATTTTATTAAACTTGTAAACAAGATCACTGTGTGATTGAGGGGGAGTGAGTTGGTACTCATATCTAAGGTGTGTCTTAGGTAGAAATTGCATTGGGTAGATATTAAGTGAAAGATTAAACTGGGTGGTTTAAGTCTAGAATTAATATTACTTATAGTGGATTTCCTCCTGGCTTGGTAGCCTCCAGATGTAAGTGTGGTTATACACTGAACTGGGTTAACAAACTACTGTGTTGTTTAATTTTCTTGCACTTTAAGTTTTGGTTAAATTTGTCAAGTGTTGGAACATCTCATTCGACATCTCATACCTGATCACAGAATTTCATATACATTTACATTTTTAGAATATACAAATACTTTTCAAATACTGAATTTTTAGAATATTTTCTACCACATATATATTGTATAATTTTTAATAATTGTTTTGCATTTTATTCATATTTTCTCTTATTTTTCATTTAATTTTAATTTTAATATTTTTTATCATTTTAAAATATTTTTACATCCAACTTTGGAGATCCTTTTATTTGCAATATTCTTGACTTCTCATAACTTTCTCCATCATTTATTTTGATTTTGATGCTTCTTTTTTATTTTTCTTAAATTTCCATTTTAAATCCCTTTTTAATCATTTTATTTGATCTTTATTTTCATTTTGTCCATATTTTTGGATATTTTTTATTTGGCTCTTGATGATTGATTGGTTGATCTTGTGTTCAACATTTCAAGTTCTTGATTGATGTTTCATTGGTTTTGATCGTACCTGGAGATCAGGATCCGATATGGCTGGCGTCGAGCGTTGTTGAAGGACGGTTGATAAGGAGAGGAGGGGGGAGTACCTGCAAGGCGCTCCGATGCTAAAGTAAGAGACTGAGCAAAAAGAGGATTTATATACTGTCCTTGGTGGATGGTTATTGGTTCAAACCGTTGGGCGTGGATCGTGGAACCCGTATGAATAGGTAACGGTCAGAACTAGCCGTTTAGGAGACTTTATCCTGGTCGGTCAAACCTTGGTCGACACGGACCATCCTCCCGAGCGTGATGCTCGACGAAGAGCGTGTTGGGTCGCTAATTTGTCTGGCCCAACTCTGGAAGTTGGGCCTGGCCGGAACAGGAGCCCCCCAAGTCGTTGCTCCTGGGGAGGGGCGGCGACTTAATGACAGTCTTCTGTCCAAGGTGCACGCATTATATCTGGTGACTTTCGCGCGTTGACCATAAAATGATCGTTTGATGACGCACGACAGGCGGGCGATTATTCGGTCGTTCGACGAATGAGGGAGATGAAACAAACAGTTGGCGTGTTTGGGAATTCGCACATATTCAATGTTCTGACAGCTAGCCTAGGGGCTAGAGTGTAGGTAATCATTGCCTAGGGATAGGGGTCACGCATCTCCGCACGTGCTCCTTCCCCTATAAATAGAAACCCAGAGTATTTTGTATGCTTTTTTTCTTCGTCTCCCTCTCTGCCACATCGCTCGAATCTCAGACGACAGTTCTCAGCCGTCGACCACCGTATCTACATAACGACCAACATATTTTCAAGTCAAATTCTTCTTTAATGGCCTCTCAAGCTCAAGGTATGGCCCTTTTCGCTTCTTTCTTAGCCATAGGTTTGATATCTTAGCAATGCATGCGGTTTATGATAGATTTTTCGGTAGTTTATACTAGAATTAGTAGATTATAAGCCTTCTGTTGTCGTTGCTCGTCGACTGCAAACCCTAATTTGTGGTCGACGATGGTCCCGATCGACCTTGATCTGGGACCTGATAAGCAGCTAGGACTTGAACATACCATTGTCGTCGTCGGGCGTTGGCCATCGCCTTAAGCGATGGTTAACCTCTGAGATATGGCATGAATTTTAATGTGTCAAAAACTTGGCATGTTTGAAAGCATAAATGTGTCTCTAAGAAAAAGCAAGAAATGGCATTTTTGGAAAAATGAACTGAATGAGCCGACTCAAATTCCACAATGAGCCGACTCATTCAGTGTGTTTTGGTGTCCAAACACACGGGTCCCAACAGGCTGCCTGAAGCATCATTTTGGTCGACTCATGGGTATGGATGAGCCGACTCAAAATCCTTCATGAGTCGACTCATCAAAAAGATTTTTCTTCTCATTTCCTGCGGGTCTCAACAGGCTGCCTCTCTGTTATTTTTGGTCGGCTCACCTGGTAATTTGAGCCGGCTCATTTAATGATTTGAGTCGGCTCATTACTGTGCTGACTCATTTTTTTCATTTAATTTTTCCCTCTCTTATGTTACTTTCTCTTACCAATATAAATAGTTGTTTATTTCATTTGAGAAGAAAAACAAGGAAAGTGAAAGATATACACATAGCTCTCTTCATCTTCTTCATTCTTGCATCAATCAAACAATTACACACAACAATCTTTGTTCGATCTTGGTGTATGTTTTGAAGATAACGTTCAATCGTGAATTAGAATTTCAGATTGGGTTTAGAGTGTGTGGGTTTTCCTTGGAAAAATCCATAGGGTTTTATCCTCAAAGATCATTGAAGATTTGGGGGTTTTGCACACATCGATCGGTCATAGATTCAGCTGAGTGAGGTAGATTGAAGATCAAGTGGATCGTTCTCTCATATCACGGTAGACGGAGGATTGCGAAGGTCTTTGTGGGTTCGCAAGTGTGGGAGAAACTCAGCCGTGCTCAAAGTTTGAAGAATCATGTATTCTTGCAATAAGGGAGAAATTAATCGGAGGCTTTCTCGACACGCGTGGAAGACTTGATTCTACTTTGGATCAAAGGACAAGAAGAAGATTTGACAGCACATTCAACGTGGTTTGGTTTGTTGGTTAATTCATTTTTCTTCTTGTAAAACAATTGCGATTTAATAAAATTGCCCAATTCAATTTCGAATTGGGGGCAGAGTACTTCGAGCGAGGACGACGAAGGAACTGCCTCAACAAATTCCTTGTGTTCTTATTATTTCTCGCATTTTACTTTTGTTCATATTGATATTGTGTGCTTGAAAATTCTGGTGTATCAAATTAGTGCAAATAAGGTGTTTGATAAATTTCTTCACTCAAAAGTGTTAACTAGAGTGGGTAAAATTCTGCACTAGTTGATACAACAAAATTGCCTTTGGAGTGTGCACTCCAAGTGTTTGATAAAAAGCTCAATCACACAAAATCAATATCTTTGTGCTTGATGTCTTCTACAATCATTGTTAAGAATAGTTTTATCAAGTGCTGAAAATTCAAGTGAATCATTTGTGAAATATTAATTCATCTAGTCATCATTTCATTCCAATTGGGTTCTACGCATATCCGATCTCCGGTGACTTCTAATTTGAACTAGACGATTTTCCGGGAAACTTCCGCTATTATCTTTCAACTTAATTTTGAAAAGATAATTTTTAAAAAGGGATCTATTCAATTCCCCTTCTAGATCCACGCTATCGTCTAACAAGTGGTATCAGAGCCCGGTTCATCTAGTGCTTCACATACAACTTATTGGAAAATGGACAACGATCCAACGGGGGCGTACAATAGTGCTCCAGTTTTTACCGGAGAAAAATATAGTCACTGGAAAGATTGTATGCGCATCCATATCAACTCTGTTGATAGAAAAATTTGGAAAGTTATCCAAGAAGGCCCTTTTCAAATAACCATGGCCGGACCGGATAATTTTCAAATTGAAAAACCGGAAGCACAATGGGATGATAATGATGAAAATAAATATAGCTACAATTGGAAAGCTCGAAACATACTCATAGGTTCCTTGGGAGCCGATGAATATTTTTGAGTTTCTCATCACACATCGGCTAAAGCTATGTGGGAAGCCTTACAAGTTGCCCATGAAGGAATCGATGATGTTAAGCTTGCTCGAATTAATACTCTACAACAAGAGTTTGATCGTTTTCACATGAGCCAAGGGGAAATCGTTGGTGAAATGGGAAAAAGATTTTCTCACTTGACAAATCGATTAAATGCTCTTGGTAAAACTACTCCTAATGATGTTGCAACTAACAAGATTTTGAGATGTCTTACTAGGGAATGATTGCCAAAAGTTACGGCAATCAAAGAAGCTAATGACGTAAGAACTTTGGATCTAACCACTCTCATTGGAAAACTACAAGAGCACGAACAAGGGCTCTTAAACTTAAATGAGCATGAAGACAAAGAAAAGAAAGAAAAGATCAAGAAAAATAAAGATCATGAGAAGAAGAAGAAGTCTTTTGCATTAAAAGCTTTTTCCTCAAAATCCTCCATAAATAAAGATAGTGGGAGTGATACGAGTGATGATGAAGACAAATCAAATGAAGATATGGGCTTATTCGTAAGAAGATACAATCGGTATCTCAAAAAGAATGAGATCTCTCATTCGGACAAGCGTCTCATCAACTATCGAAGAAAATCTAATCCTTCCAAGCAAGAGTATGTTAAAAGTACTAAAGGCAAGGGATCTTGTTACAACTATGGAAAACCGGGACATTACAAACCGGATTGCCCTATGTTAAGGAAAGACAAGGAAAAAGACAAATATCAAAGAAAAGACAACAAGGCTAGAAGAGCATATATTGCTTGGGAAAGCGATAGTGAGTCGTCTAACAAAGATACCTCAAGCGATGAGGAAGAGAGAGTAAATCCTTGCATCATGGCTCATAAGAAAGGCAAGAAAGAGGTAAGACATGCTAAATATGATTATGCTGAAAAATTGTCTTATAATGATTTGCTTAGTACTTTTAATATTCTCCATCAAGAAGCTAAAGAAGCTTTCAAGCGCATTGCATCCGATAAAAGAATTTTTACACATTTAGAGAAAAAGGTTTCGGATAGTGAAAATGCTATGAAAGCTCTTAAGGCATCGATGGTAGAATCTGTAGTAGAAGACAAACGAGAATGGCACAACTTTCATAGTTGTGAAACATGTTGGATTTGGCAAAAGGAAGTCAAAACTCTTCAAGCCAAACTAAACAAGTTGTCACAACCAAAAATGACATTCACTATTGATCGTTCAAACTTCAGGGAATCAATGAACAATCCATATCAAAAATATACCTATGTTGTGAAGGATCAAAATAGTCAATGCAAATCTAAACCATTCTTGAAATGTCACTATTGTTGCAAGAAAGGTCATACAATTGCCAAATGTCGTTTTAGGAGATACTTGGTCCCTAAAGGCATTTGTCAATGGTTGCCTAAAAGCAACAAAATTTTCACTCACACTCTAGGACCCAATGAAAATTGGGTACCTTTCTCTCTTGTCTAATAATATAGGTGGAGTGTCTTGAGACTATGGAGAAACGGTGGTTTCTTGATAGTGGATGCTCAAGACATATGACAGGTGATATTTCCCTATTCTATGACTTTGTGGCTAAGAAGAATGGCTTTGTTACCTATGGTGATAACAACAAGGGAGCTATACTCGGCAAAGGTAGTGTAGGTAATCCCTCTTCTACATCTATCTCTAATGTTCTTTTAGTTGAGGGTCTTAAACATAACCTTGTTAGCATTAGTCAATTATGTGATAAGGGATATAATGTCTCATTCTCTAAAGAAGGATGCATAATTGAACATAATGAAAACAAAGACGATGTGTTTAAAGGCTTGATGGTTAACAATGTTTATATGCTTGATTTGAATTCGATGACCTTGAGTGATCCTAAATGTCTTATTTCCAAAAATGAAGAGTCTTGGCTTTGGCATAGATGTTTAACTCATATCAACTTTGACTTGCTAAATAAGGTTGTGTCCAAAAACCTAGTAGTCGGTTTGCCTAACATAAAGTTCACTAGAGATCATCTTTGTGATGCTTGCCAAATGGGAAAGCAAACTAAGATATCTTTTAAATCAATAAATCTAGTCTCTACTTCTAGACCTCTTGAACTTCTAAACATGGATCGTTTTGGTCCTTCTAGAATCAAAAGTATAGGAGGGAACTATTATGGTTTTGTTATTGTTGACGACTACTCTCGATTTTGTTGGACAATCTTCTTAGCTAGTAAAAGTGATACCTTTTCGGCTTTTGAAACTTTTGCCAAATTATCTCAAAATAAACTTGGCACAAACATTGTAACTATTAGAAGTGACCATGGAGGTGAGTTTGAAAATCATCTCTTTGAAATTTTTTGTGAAAACCATGGCATTGATCATAACTTCTCTGCTCCTAGAACACCACAACAAAATGGTGTTGTGGAACGTAAAAATCGTGTGTTAGAGTAATTGGGAAGAACTATGATTAATGATAGCGGCCTTCCTAAATATTTTTGGGCCGATGCTATTAGCACCGCTTGCTATGTTTTGAATAGGATCACTATTCGACCCATTCTAAACAAAACGCCCTATGAACTATTAAAAGGAAGAAAGCCTAATGTGTCACATCTTCATGTTTTTGGTTGCAAATGTTTTGTGCTAAATAATGGAAAAGAAAGTCTTGGTAAATTTGATTCAAAGGCGGATGAGGGCATCTTCCTTGGATTCTCTAATTCAAGCAAAGCATATAGAATATACAATAAAAGGTTGCTTATAGTTAAAGAATCTGTACATGTATCTTTTGATGAAACTTATCTGAATGTTGTCGGAAAAGGTAGTGTTGTTATTGGTGCATGTGCCTCCTCTATACATTGATATTTCTCGTGTGAAACCCATTCTGGATGTTGTTTATAAGGATACGGTTGATGTGTCTAGTCTCAAAGATGAAGGTCAAGCATCTTCTCAAAATGATCTACCATTGGAATGGAAGACATCTAAAGATCATCCTATCGATAACATCATTGGAGATATTTCAAAGGGTGTCATTACTAGATCAATGATAAGTAACTTTTGTTTTTATCATGCCTTCATATCTCAAATTGCGCCTAAAAATGCCAAAGAATCCTTACTTGATGAAAATTGGTTCCTAGCCATGCAAGAGGAACTAAATCAATTTAAAAGAAATGAGGTTTGGGACCTTGTTCCACCTCCACAAGATCATCGAGTAATTGGCACCAAATGGGTTTTTAGGAACAAATTGGATGAAAACGGCATTATTGTTCACAACAAGGCACGTCTTGTTGCTCAAGGGTATAACCAAGAGGAAGGCATATACTATGAGGAAACTTATGCTCCTGTTGCCCGCCTTGAGGCTATAAGCCTTTTACTTGCATTTGCTTGTTCACAAAACTTCAAATTATATCAAATAGATGTTAAGAGTGCCTTCCTTAACGGATATATAAATGAAGAGGTTTATGTGTTTCAACCCCCTAGATTTGAAAACTTTGAAAAACCAAATCATGTTTACAAACTAAAACGTTCTTTATATGGTCTCAAACAAGCTCCTAGAGCTTGGTAAGAGCGCCTAAGCAATTTTTTAATCAATCAAGGTTTTTCAAGAGGAAAGGTTGACACTACTCTCTTTATTAAACGTGAAGGAAAACATTCTATATTAGTTCAAGTATATGTAGATGATATTATTTTTGGATCTACTAACATGAAGTTGGTCAAAGAATTTTCAAGTTCTACGCAAGGTGAATTTGAGATGAGTATGATGGGGGAGCTAAATTTCTTCCTCGGACTTCAAATTAGACAACTTGAAGATGGAACCTTCATAAGTCAGACTAAATATTGCAATGAGTTTCTCAAAAGGTTTGATATGACAAACTCCAAGTCTATTGATACACCAATGCCTACTGCGGCAAGTCTTGATCGTGATGAAAAGGGTAAGGATGTAGATATAAAAAGGTATCGAGGTATGATCGGATCTCTTCTTTATCTTACCGCATCGCGTCCAGATATTATGTTTAGTGTATGTATGTGTGCTAGGTTTCAATCTTGCCCTAAGGAATCACATTTAAAATCAGTTAAACGCATACTTAGGTATCTTTGTGGTACATCTAAGTTTGGCTTATGGTATCCTAAGGGTAGTGATTATTCTTTGGTAGGTTTTTCCGACTCCGGCTTTGCCGGTTGCAAAGTGGATAGGAAAAGCACTAGTGGAACTTGTAATTTCTTTTCAAACTCTCTTGTTAGTTGGCATAGCAAAAAGCAAGTTTCTGTTGCTTTATCAACTGCGGAGGCGGAGTATATTGCAGCCGGAAATTGTTATGCCCAAATCTTATGGCTAAAACAACAATTTATTGACTTCAATATCTCTCTTAAACAAATTCCAATTTTGTGTGACAACACTAGTGCAATTAATCTTACCAAAAATCCTATTCTTCATTCACGCACTAAGCATATTGAAATAAGGCATCATTTCCTTAGGGATCATGTAGAGAAAGGTGATGTGGTGTTTGAGCACGTTGATAGTTCAAATCAACTAGCCGACATTTTTACAAAACCACTTGCTACCGATCCTTTCTTCTATATCCGTAGGGAACTTGGTGTTCTTGACATCTCGGATAGATCTTGATAATCATTGTCTTGTTTATATATTATTCTTTGGTTCAACTCCTCTTGTCTCTAACTTCTTGTTGTATAGTGTTATCGTACATCTATTTCATATATACTCGAGGTAATATCCTTCTAAACTTAGTTATATCTTTTCATTCATGATATGTATAGTAAAATTGTGTTGCATTGCTTATGTTCGTATCTTTATCTATTTCTTCTCTTCTTTTGGATTATGATATGTAGTTTATGGTTTGCTTTTGTATGAATTCCTATTTCCTTTGGTTGAATTTGTTTTTTTTATTGTCATATTTTTTACTCGCTTCTCCAAATTGTGTGTTTGTGAATGCGTGTTCCTATTGCAATTGGTTTCTCATTTGAAATTATGTTTAGCATGCTATTTCATCAATTGGTGGTTAACTCATATGTATCATCTTCTTTTTGATGTTATCAAAGGGGAGATGATATTGATAGCATATAAGATCGGGTCATATAGTCAGGGGGAGCATAACAACAACATATGGCGATTGATTCATCAAGTTTTTGCCATCATAAAAAAGGGGGAGTTTGTGAGACATGGCATGAATTTTAATGTGTCAAAAACTTGGCATGTTTGAAAGCATAAGTGTTTCTCTAAGAAAAAGCAAGAAATGGCATTTTTGAAAAAATGAACTGAATGAGCCGACTCAAATTCCACAATGAGCCGACTCATTCAGTGTGTTTTGGTGTCCAAACACACGGGTCCCAACAGGCTGCTTGAAGCATCATTTTTGTCGACTCATGGGTATGGATGAGGCGACTCAAAATCCTTCATGAGTCGAATCATCAAAAAAGATTTTTCTTCTCATTTCCTGCGGGTCTCAATAGGCTGCCTCTCTGTTATTTTTGGTCGGCTCACCTGGCAATTTGAGTCGGCTCATTTAATGATTTGAGTCGGCTCATTACTATGCTGACTCATTTTTTTCATTTAATTTTTGCCTCTCTTATGTTACTTTCTCTAACCAATATAAATAACTGTTTATTTCATTTGAGAAGAAAAACAAGGAAAGTGAAAGATATGCACATAGCTCTCTTCATCTTCTTCATTCTTGCATCAATCAAACAATTACACACAACAATCTTTGTTCGATCTTGGTGTACGTTTTGAAGATAATGTTCAATCGTGAATCATAATTTCAGATTGGGTTTAGAGTGTGTGGGTTTTCCTTGGAAAAATCCGTAGGGTTTTATCCTCCAAGATCATTGAAGATTTGGGGGTTTTGCACACATCGATCGATCATAGATTCAGCCGAGTGAGGTATATTGAAGATCAAGTGGATCATTATCTCATATCACGGTAGACGGAGGATTGCGAAGGTCTTTATGGGTTCACAAGTGTGGGAGAAACTCAGCCGTGCTTAAAGTTTGAAGAATCGTGTATTCTTGCAATAAGGGAGCAATTAATCGGAGGCTTTCTCGACACGCGTGGAAGACTTGATTCTACTTTGGATCAAGGGACAAGAAGAAGATTTGACGGCACATTCAACGTGGTTTGGTTTGTTGGTTAATTCATTTCTCTTCTTGTAAAACAATTGCGATTTAATAAAATTGCCCAATTCAATTTCGAATTGGGGGCAGAGTACTTCAAGCGAGGACGACGAAGGAATTTCCTCAACAAATTCCTTGTGTTCTTATTATTTCTCGCATTTTACTTTTGTTCATATTGATATTGTGTGCTTGAAAATTCTAGTGTATCAAATTAGTGCAAATAAAGTGTTTGATAAATTGCTTCACTCAAAAGTGTTAACTAGAGTGGGTAAAATTTTGCACTAGTCGATAGAACAAAATTGCCTTTGGAGTGTGCTTCACTCAAAAGTGTTAACTAGAGTGGGTAAAATCTTTGTGCTTGATTTCTTCTACAATCATTGTTAAGAATAGTTTTATCAAGTGTTGAATATTCAAGTGAATCATTTGTGAAATATTAATTCATCTAGTCATCATTTCATTCCAATTGGGTTTTACGCATATCCAATCTCCGGTGACTTCTAATTTGAACTAGACGATTTTCCGGGAAACTTCCGCTATTCTCTTTCAACTTAATTTTGAAAAGATAATTTTTAAAAAGGGATCTATTCAACCCCCCTTCTAGATCCGCGCTCGTCTAACATAACCGAGGGCTTTGGCCTGGGATCTTGTTCCTGGGTTGGCACGTGCCCTTTCACTTGTTGAGCGGTGGAAGGGTGGATTCGATATTCTAATCGAATTCACTGACGCATTTCCTCTGATTTTCAGGTGAAACTGCGCTTATCGATCCGTACGAGATTTCCTCGGAGGAGGTGTCCTCGGAAGATTCTGGCTCTTCGGCATCAGTTCCTTCTGACTCTGGAAGCTCGTCGGATGAATCTGATGCGACCATGGCGGAGGATGCGGCCCCTGACTCTAGAGGAGCAGCTGGTACTCCTCAGGGTGAGGATAAAGTAATCGCGCCCGAGGAATGGGTAGTGGAGGACCTGCTTGACAAGGTGTCGTCCTTTTCAAGACCTCGTGCGGAGCCTTTGCCCATTGTCGGTGATCCTAAGGATTAGGTCGTCATTTGCCCGGGGGATGATGATCAGATATTCTCAGATTATGGCAGTCGAAAGTTCTCAATGTATGAGTACGCAACCTCAACTCTAGGGATGACATTTCCTTTCAGTGACCTGGTTTGTGTCGTGCTCGGTCATCTGGGTGTAGCACCGTCTCAGCTGCACCCCAACTCTTATGTGTTCCTGAAAGCGTTCGAGGTGACGTGCACTCACCTGGGCGTAGGGGCCACGCTCCCTCTATTCTTTCGACTGTTCTCGGTGTAGTGCCAGGTAGGACGGGGAACCAACCGAAAGGGTTTCATCTCCTTCAAGCAGCGGCCCAAGATATTCAAGGCTCACTCGGAATCTATCTGGGCTTTCAAGACCGACTATTTTCTGGTAAAGCCGGCGAGCGAGGAAGCCGTGAGAGCGCTGAGTTTTATGGGGGTAGATACTGATGAAAATGACGAGCCCAGACTGGACGACCAAGGGCGGACGATTCCCAGGAGGCTCTGGATGTTTCCCTTCTCATGGAGTTACTCACATTATGGGCGCCCAGTTAGTGAGTTCGTCCAAGTAGGGGATTTCCTGAATGAGGATGATGCAACTAGCTTCGAGGAGTTTCGGAAGCTGGTGGCTTCTTTTACTCTGACCCTTCTGCTGGACGGGGAGGGTAAGATAATGTTGGATCAGGACGGGGGAGAGGTTTTGGAGCGTCCTTTGATAGACGTCATAGACCTCCTTGCATGTAACACCGGGCAAGAAGTGTCTGAGTTCTTTGGTATTTGCTTTTATTCCTGTTTGTTATTCTGTTTTGATAATCTTGACGCTCGTGACTAATTTGGTCTCTTTTCTTTGCAGGCTCTATGGAGAATCCTCTAGATAAGATCCAGGAACGACTGCGCCAAAACCAAAAAAAGAGGTCGAGGGTTGTTCAAACCAAGCTAACTGAAACGAGCGGCTCGGGGTCGGGCCCCCTGGTCCAAGGGTCTCCTAGTGCGTCCACTAGCTCGCACATGAAGAGGCACAAATCTGCAGCGACCATGGATTTGACGGTCAACGCCCCTTCCAAACCGAAGTATGTGTTGTCGCCCTGCTTTGTGAAGCGGAATTTCTTTGAAGGGGAAAGCATGGAGGTCGATCGGGCGGATTCCTTGTTTGTCGAGGGGATGGACCGCCCAGCTCGACGCTTGTCTTTAGCACAAGACGCGAGTGCGGTCATGCGGGTGTTGTCCATGGCCTGGCTGACGGCCGAAGGAAATCCCGGGCTGGAGAGGGAGGTGGAAAAGTTGAAAGAGCACCTGACCGCTGCTGAGGAACTGGTGGCCAAGGCTTCTGAGGAAGCTGCTGCTTCTTCCAAGGAGTTGACTGAGCGGGAGAACATTATTGCCAAGCTGGAGGTCAACAAAAGGAGGGCCCTGGACCAGAACAAAAAGATGAATGACGCTTTTTTCCCGAAGGATGATGAAGAGGCTGATACCAAGGATTTGGTGACCAGGTCCCAGTTTCTTGCTCGGATTGACCAGGATATGGAAGATCTGAACTCGTCAACTGAGCTCAGTTTCATAAATGTTGTAGATCAGATACAAGCCCTTCATCCTGAATTGGCTCTAGATACCGGCCGCATCAGCTATCTTTACAAAGTTGAAAACGGTCAGATAGTGGTCCCTACGGACTTGGTCGTGGAAGACTCTCAGCCCGGGGGTATTGCTCAGCCTGAACAACCTGAGACGCAGCTTCCCCAGAATGAAGGCAAACTTAATGCCCCAGAGGGGGGGGGGGGGGAACTAGTCTGGCCTGCGTGCCGTAACTTGTAATTTTAATATGTTTTTGTTTGCTCGGGGACGTGGTCCCCTTTGAATGTAACCTTGAACAAGTCAGTCCTTCTGGGTCGCAACTTTTTTGATAAATAGTCCGACCTTGGTGGTCGTTCGTTACCTTATAATGTTTTTATTACATGTATTCGTGACTGTGTGTCCGTCGGAGGACTCCATTTTATTTTATGTTTTCATAAATGTTAAGTGTTTGATGCTTGTGTGATTGTCACGAGGGTCGGATGTAACTGGGCAAATACGGGGTATGTGTTTGTAATCCGTTGGTTTGGGGACCGGCCAGATGCTGGAGGCAGGCTCCTGTTCGGTGCCCGGGTCAAGATAATGGCCAGGGCTCTGAGGCTTTAACGTCCCATCGCGAGCTGGGGTTCTTCCTGGTCGTGGTACATAGGCGACGTCAGACTTGGTTGAGTATCCACCCGTGCAACAATCATCCTCTTCTTCCCGAAGAAGATCCTGATAATCATATTATTTGGGCTGCTGTGCTTGTACCTGGGCACGCAGGTTTAGTCAGACCTGTTGCTCCTTGTTTAGTAGCCGAGTAGGGTGACTTTGTTATTAACTATAATACTGTTTGAGCTTCTCGGCGTTCCATGGCCGAGCGAGTTCTTCCCCGTGAAGATTTTCTAAGTAGTAGGCCCCGTTTTCGGTGTTTGCCCGGACACGATATGGGCCATCCCAATTTGGCATCAGTTTTCCTTCACGGGAATCTCTGTGATTCCTTCTTAGAACAAGACTGCCCACCTCAAATGCTCGTCTTATGGCTTTAGAGTTGTGTCGAGCTGCAATTTTCTGTTTAAGAGTGGCCTCTCGGAGAGCAGCTTCTGATCGGATTTCTTCGACCAGATCAAGCTCTTCTCTTAGAGCTTCAGAGTTGGTGTCCTGGTCTATTGGGGACTCTGTTCGTCTGGACCAAGCGTGCATTTCTATAGGAATTACTGCTTTGGTCCCATATGCCAATCGAAATGGAGATTCACCGGTCGTTGAGTGGGGAGTGGTTTTGTATGCCCAAAGCACGCTGTGTAGCTCCTCGACCCAGTGTTTCTTGCGTTCGTCCAGTCTTTGCTTTAGACCTCTCAAGATTACCCTATTTGTGGCTTCCGCTTGTCCGTTGGTTTGGGGATGCTCAACCGAAGTGAAATGCTGTTTTGTTCCTACCGAAGCAACAAATTCCTGGAAATGTCTATCGGTGAATTGGGTTCCGTTATCTGTTACAATGGCGAGCGGCACTCCGAACCGAGCGAGGAAGCTTCTCTTAAAGAAGTGTAGTATGTTGAGTGCAGTAATCTTGGCTAAGGCTTCTGCCTCTATCCATTTGGTGAAATAATCGACGCCCACAATGAGGTACTTATTTTGGCCGGATCCGACGACGAATGTCCCTAATATGTTCATCCCCCACCATGCGAATGGCCATGAGGAAGATAGCGATTTTAGCTCGGTAGAGGGTGCTACGTGCACGTCCCCATGTCATTGGCATTTGTCGCATCTCTTTACGTGCTCCTTCGCGTCGTTCTGGAGTGTCAGCCAATAGTATTCTGCCCGGAGGATCTTTCGGGCTAACGATCGTCCTCTCGGGTGCTGTGCATCGATTCCTTCATGGACTTCCCTTAGTACGTGTGGAATGTTTTCTTCCTCTACGCACCTGAGGAGTGGTGCGTGGAGAAGCATCGGCGATACATACGTCCACCGACTAAAGTATACGAGTACGACCTTCGACGTACGGTACTGGCCGCTTTTGGGTCCGCTGGTAATTCATCCTTGGTCAAGTAGTTAAAAACTGGGGTCATCCAGCAGTTGGCGTCTCCCACAAGATTAACGTCAAGGTGGGTTGAATACTGTCTGATGCTTGGTCGGGGGAGCACTTCTGGTATGACGGACTTGTTGTTTCCCTTTCTTTTAGTGCTTGCCAACTTGGAAAGGATATCAGCTCGGGTATTATTTTCTCGTGGGACGTGTCTGACCTCTATGTTCGTGAATCATTTTAGCTTGTCCCTGACAAGGGCCAAATATTCGGCCATATTGTCGTTTTTGGCCAGGAAATCTCCTCGAACTTGGTTGGCGACCAATTGGGAATCCGTGCATATTACGATTTCTTTTGCCTCCAGGTCGGTCGCAGGTCGCAGATCGGCCATAAAGGCCTCATACTCCACCTGGTTATTGGATGTGGGGAAGGACAAAGTTAAAGATACTTCAATGATGTTTCCTTCCTCGTTTTCTAGAATAATCCCAGCTCCACTACCCGCCGGGCCGGATGCTCCGTCCACGAAGATGGTCCATTTGGACGGAGATTTCAGCTCTTGCTCGGTAAAAGTTAGTTTTGCCATAAAGTCGGCCAGTGCTTGAGCCTTAAGAGCTTGTCTCCCTTCAAATCTGATATCGAACTCGGACAATTCCAACGACCATTTTAACATTCGCCCGGCGATGTCTGGCCTTCCGAGTAATTGCCTTATGGGTTGGTCTGTTCTTACGATAATAGTGTGGGCTAAGAAATAATGTCGTAGTCTTCTGGCTGCAAAAAGGAGGGCCAATGCCACCTTATCTACCTGGAGGTACCAAAGCTCATGGCCGTGCAGCGCCTTGCTTGTAAAGTAAACAGGTTTCTGCCCCTCAGGTAGGTCACGGACGAGGGCTGCACTTACGGCCTCATTTGCTACAACGAGATAGAGGTACAAGGCCTGCTCGCACTCCTCCGTCCATTCAAAGGCAGCCTCTTTACGGAGGAGTTTGTAAAACGGGAGGGCGTGCTGAGCGGATTTTGCCACAAACCGGGCGAGGGAAGCGAGAACCCCGTTTAACGATTGTATGGACTTCTTAGAATCTGGGGTAGGAAGTTCCATGAATGCCCGACATTTGTCAAGGTTTGCTTCAATACCTCGTTCGGTTAAATAGAATCCGAGGAACGTCCCTGCTCGGACCCCAAACGTGCACTTCTCGGGATTGAAACGCATTTTGCATTTCCGGGATTGATCGAACACTTTTCGTAAGTGGGAAGCGTGACCCGTCTCTTGCTGAGATTTGACGATCATGTCGTCCATTTATACTTCAAGCATGTCCCCGATATCTGTTCGAAATACCTTGTTCATCATGCGCTGATAGGTCGCGCCTGGGTTTTTTAAACCAAAGGGCATAACGTTATAATAATAGTTGCCCGATTCGGTCATGAAGGCTGTGTATTTTTTGTCGGACACGGCCATAGGGATATGATTATACCCTGAGTAGGCGCCCATAAAGGATAATAGTTTGAAACCGGCCGAATTGTCGACCAATTTGTCAATGTTGGGCAAAGGATATGCGTCTTTCGAGCAAGCCTAGTTAAGATCGGTATAGTCAACACACATTCTCCATTTTCCATTAGATTTTTTAACAAGTACAACATTTAAGAACCAGGTTGTATACCTGTCCTCAGTTGCAAAATTTGCCTCTAGGAGGTCTTTAACAGCTGACTCGGCCACTTTGGTTTTCTCGGTCGACTGCTTCCTCCTATGCTGGGCGACCGCTTTGTGTGTTAGATCGATGGAGAGGTGATGACAGGCCGTCTCGGGGTCGAGCCCTGGAATTTTTGCGGCGCTCCAAGCAAACAGATCGACGTTTCCCTTGAGGCATACCTCCAATTGTGGTTTCGCCAAGTCGGGCAGATGGGCTCCGATCTTAACGCACCGAGCTGGATCATCCCCCAAAGGAATTAGCTCGAACTCTCCGTCAGGAATTGGCCAGCACAGTGGATCGGTCAGCCTTCGAACGCCCTCGTCTTCATTTGAGAACCTGCAATCCAGATCGATTGAGTCGACTTGGGGAAAAGCCTTGGATGTTTGCGGAGTATCTGAAGGTGTCGGGGAAGAAGGGTTTGGCTGGTAAGATATCGAGCTGAGACCTCTGGATGCTGCTTCAAAGTATTGGCGAGCAGCTTCGACGTCACCGTGTAGTGTAGCGACCTTGCCCGAAGTAGTATAATACTTCATCTTTATGTGAATGGTGGATGGGACAGCGATCAGCTCGGCCAATGTTGGTCGTCCCAAAATGCATTGGTACAACAAAGGACAATCCACGACCAGGAATTGGACGCGAACAGATCTGGCGGTCTCGGATGCCCCGAAGGTGACGATGAGGTCGACGTAACCCCACGGTCGAGAAACTACTCCATTGAAGCCCTGTAAGTCTGATCCGACATATAGAGTCAGGTGTGTTTCATTCAACTGGAGTGTTGAAAATAATTAGGAGTACATGATGTCGCATGAGCTACCCTGGTCCACCAGGATTCTTCTGACATCGAAATTTTCCATCCGCGCACGGATGAGTAATGGGATGTTGTCATTCGGTGCTCCTCCTAAGAGTTCCTCTCGGTAAAAGGCAAGGGGTACCAAGCCCTCTCTTGGGGGGTCCAGGGTTGCGTTCTGAGCAGGTCCTTTTGCGATCAATTGGTCAAATTTTCTCTTCACGGATCCGACCGTGATTTTGTTAAATCCTCCCCCCGAGATGACCATTGCAGAGGGAAAGGTCTCCCACGGGCCGTGGGAGGAAAAATACCCTGGGCTCTCTGTGTGGTTGGGCAGGAAGAAGTCCTCCGGGCGGTAGATGCTCAGAGCAACTTGCATGTTCGCATCTGATGGTATGGGTACAACCTCTTCGATCTTCTAAGCCTCCTGCGCCTCTTGGCGAGGGGCGTCTCTTGATTTAATAAATTGCTTGAGGTGTCCGTCTTTAATAAGTATCTCGATTGCATCTTTGAGATGGATGCAGTCTTCGGTATTATGACCGTGACTCTTGTGGAATCTACAGTACTTCGTCTTGTCCGTGCCCGGTTTACTAGGCAGCTGCTTCAGGAAGCGTACTCCTGCTTGCCTGAACTCCGAGTTGGCACATTCGGACAGGATCTTCTCTCTAGAGACCATAAGAGGGGTATATTCATGAAACCGACCGATGGGTCCTCTGTGCTCCCGCGGTTCACGGGAGCGATCTTCCTTTCTTTCGTCTCCTCCCCGACGAGATGTTGAGGGTTCATCGACCTTGGAGGGTTTTGCGTCCTCACGACGTCGGGAATCTCGGACGAAGCTAGCAGCCTGCTTTTCCTCGTATTGGATGTAAGCTTGGGATTTTAACAAGAAAGCGTCAAGGGTGGCCGGGGTCTCGATGCCAACCGCACGGTGGAAATCGGTTGACGGGCGCAGACCCCGCTCCAGCAAGTATTTCTTCATGTCGTCCGTTGTGCATACCTGGACCACTTCTTCGTTGAACCTCTCGATATAGGTTTGCAGAGGTTCGTCTTTCCCCTGGATGATTGCTTCGAGCAATGCTTCTGTCTTTGGGTGGCGTCTAGAAGCGGTGAAGTGCCTGGAAAACGTGCGTCTGAGCTGTTTCCAGGAAGTGATGGACTCTGCTTCGAGGCTTTTGTACCACGTCATCGCACCTTTCCTCAGAGTTGTAGGAAAGAGGCGGCATTTGATTACCCCTCGCACCCCTCAGTAGTCGAGCAAAACATCAATATTCTCGATATGCTCGTCAGGATCGGTGGTCCCATCATACGAGCCTAAGGGTGAAGGTTTCTCTAAACCCCATGGAAGTTTAGTAGCCATGATTTTCTACGAGAGGGGGCCCCTGGTGTCCTCATCATCACTGGAATTGAATGAAGGAGACCTGGGCGCGTGCTTCTTGGTTCGCCGAGGTGACGCGGATCTTGATCTACTCTTTCTTGACTTTCTTGGTGACCGAGATCGCCTTCTTGGAGGGGACAACCGAGGAGGAGATGAGCGGGGCCGTTTGTTACTAGTGGATTCATCATTGCGTCCTTTCCTCTTCCTTTTAGGAGGGGAAGGACTACGTCTTCCTCGATGTCTCACGGGGGATTGGGACGGTCGACGGTTATTGTCCTCGAGACGGGAAATCTTCTCACCATGGGCGAGGAGCAACAAATTTGTCTAATTGAGAATCTCAGCCAGTGCAACAAAGTCAGATCCTGAAGGTGTTGGAGGAAGGAGGACCTCCGGGCGACTTTCTAGAGGCTGGTCACGATAGGGGGAAGGTGAAGTTGTCTTCGCATCTGGGCGGTCCTGCACGGTTTCTTCGTGCGGAGGATTATTAGCGTTTCTCTCACGTTGCGTGAGGAGCACACCGTTGTTCGACCAATTATCTGGATTGTTGTCTTGAGAAGCCATGGATCTTGGTAAAAGACTTTGGTTCTTGAAGATCTTGAGGGAGAAGAACAGGGAAATCAGTGATTCCCACATACGGCACCACCTGATCGTACCTGGAGATCAGGATCCGATATGGCCGACGTCGAGCGTTGTTGAAGGACGGTTGATAAGGAGAGGAGGGGGGAGTACCTGCAAGGCGCTCCGATGCTAAAGTAAGAGACTGAGCAAAGAGCGTGCAAGTACGAGAATTAAGGTGAGAAAATTGAATACCTGACCCTCTCGTATGAGAGGGTTTATATACTGTATTTGGTGGATGGTTATTGGTTCAAACCGTTGGGCGGGGATCATGGAACCCATATGAATAGGTAACAGTCAGAACTAGTCGTTTAGGGACTTTATTCCGGCCGGTCAAACCTTGGTCGACACAGACCATCCTCCCGAGCGTAATGCTCGACAAAGAGCGTGTTGGTTCGCTAATTTGTTTGGCCCAACTCTGGAAGTTGGGCCTTGTCGGAACAGGTATATTCAACCTTCTCTGGTTCAAACTTGCTTATAAATGATCATCTGATCATATATGGTAATTTGCATCAGAGATAAGTTATCCCTACTTGGATCATACCTTGAGTTTTTGACTTGTTGATGAATGATCTCATACATGAGTGTCTCAACCTTCTCTCTTCTTCTCCATCTCCCTTATTTTATTTTTAACTATTGTGTCACATTGTTTTAGGAGGAGGATTTGGTATCATTTCTGTAACATACTTGACAGTGTGAAGAAAATGTTCATCATCTATCTTAGTCTAGTTTTAATGAAGACAAAAGCCTATCAAAGAAGAAAATTTATGGAATAAAGAATCAAGAATGCTAAAGCTTATGGATATTGATGCTAAGGTAATTAATTGCAATTCATTATGTATAAACTTTAGATGCTCAAAATATAATATTTTTATTCATCTCTAAAGTTCTCTAATTATTATGCATAAAAAGCTTAGTTTCTTAAAAGATTATCATCATTTTTTAAGTCATGTATGGTTAACCGACTTAACAAAACCTGTTGATGTTTGAAATTTGAAAAATTATTTGAAATTCAAATTTCATTCTGCACTTGTTAAGTCAGGTGTCTGTTAAACCGACTTAACAAGTACTTGACAGAATTTAAAATTATGTCTTTTCATGAGCCATTGTCATTCTAAACTATTGAAAACTTTCATGAAAATGTTTCAAACTTTTACATCAATTCATAGAGATTTTTTAGGATGTATTTAAGATAAAATACATTAATTTTCAAATCACCACTTTCATTATTAATTTTTTTTTACATCAATTCAAAGAATTTTCTAAGTGTTCATTCTTTTTTAAAAATGTTGAAACTTTGTGTATAACTTTAAAATCATTCATTAAAGTTTCATAATATTTTTTGAGCACTTAAGTTTCATATATTATTGAATTGTACATTGAAAAAGAATATCGTTTTTCTATTGAAATTGATTCAAGAACAACTTCATATTTTCATTTTTCACTTACCGCGTTCATACAAATCTTAAAAATCTCTTTACATATCTTTCATCACAACTTTCATACTAAGATACTTTTTGAAATATATTTTCACATTATTATCATAAAAGTATCTTGAGCACTTAGATACAATTTGTCTTGAAACTTCATACTTGAAAGAGAAGAAGACTTTGTTATAAATCTTAAATAATTCTACAAACTTTATTTATTTATATCTATTGTAATTGTTACAAGTTTTTTATTATATAGGATTTTTTGGTACTATGAGGGATCTATAGGAAGGTGGATTGTATCTTCTCATGTAGACCTTTACTTATTGTTCAGGATTGCTGGAAATAAGTGTGTTGTAAATCCCAAGAGGATTGTTCTTTGTGATTATGTTAGAGTCTTATATAGGAAAACTAGGATTGTCTTGTCCATAAGATCTAACAATAATAAAATCTCTTACATATGGTAAGGAGAATGAAACACTATCAAATTGTGAGGGGAACCAGGATATCTCTCAGTGTTCTTTACTTTTCTGCAATTTATCGTTTTTCATAGCCTAACATAACTAGAAAAGAAAGAACATAGCTTCATAAGAATCAAATAACTTTTCTAAGTCCTAATTAACCCCCTCTTAGGAACACTCATAACTTAGAGACACATAAATTTTTATTGACAAGCCTCAGATAGGCGTGCCTTCTACATAAGTCCACTTAAGATTGCTTAACATATGGCTAAATTGTCTCGAATTAGTTGAATTCTCATTAAGACTAATATTGACATATTAATTGTGATAACATCTAACATTTATTTTTATCCACTTTACATTTATATCATTTACTTTTATGGAATTTTACAGTCATGTCATTTACATTCTTACCTTTTATTTTGTGTTTTTTTTAAACCTTATTTCCTTTTTATTTCAAAAGAACAAAATCACTATAAAATGCCTAAAACCCTTAAAAACTTTAAGCTCATATAGACTTTGTGTTAGTATCCCTTGCTTAAGGAGTATTTTGGACTGTGGACTTAGGGCTTAGTGTTTTCCCTTTGTTTAGAATGGTATCTGAGACTTTGAGATTCATCTGAAACTTTGTGATTCATCTGAGACCTTTTGCTCTTCAATTCAAGACTTGCATCTTTCTCTATGGCTCTGTAACTTCATTGTTCATCTGGATCTTTTGGTATTAATCTACTTATGTGTTTTCTAATTTGATGGCTTAATCCAAAGGAAAAGGAATGCTTGTTTTGACTAATGTCAACTGCTTGATTCATCTTGGATAGTACACTTGCACACACAATGACTTTCTCTTGGACTACCTTACAATAATACATTTTATTTCATGTCATTTACTTTATGCTCTAGGATAGTCTCTTCACCTCCTCCCGTTTCTTCAATTTTTAAAACTTCTCCCTATTTCAAAAACTTATTATTTTCAAACTTCACACATCTTTCTTAATAAACCTTGACTTTGTCAAGTGATCCAGAATTTTTTTCTTAATAAATGCTAAAACACGTAAGCATATTCAAACTCTTTTCAAACTTCTGAAAAAGACAAACCTCATCAAACTTCTTTTTGTACCTTTGTGAACTTTTCTTTAAGAGTCTTTTTTCTGAAAGATTAGATATTGGTCTATTCTTGCAGTGATGCAAACCACTAAACTTCTACAAGATATGAGAAATAATTGACATTTTCCACTTGAATGTCAAGACGTGCTTGTTAGAAAGTCCAAGTAAAATTTCTCCATATCAAGATTATGCAAATGCTCATTTCCTCATACTTGTGGGTAGTAAGTTGGGTTTTCCACTCGAATACGAGAAAATGTATTTTCAATTAAAATCAATCAACAAATAACCTAGCCTTTTATAAACACGGATTTACAAGTGGTTCCTATAGAGTACCATAAACGTGAGGGGTTATAATACATTCCCCTTGCATAACCAACCCCAGTATCCAAATTCTCTCTTTTGATTTTACCTTTTTGTGGGTTTTGTTCGATATTTTCCCATTCCCTTTGGAAATAATAAAGTTCGGTGACGACTCTTGCTTTTATGAGTTAAATTAATCAATATCTTAATCTCATTTTTTTCCCGCTGCGACAATGTGTACATAACAATGTTGAATTTACAACTCAATTAGACAAACCTTATATGCCAAGTTATTGAAACATATAGATGTACATAAAAATAACAAGGTCTCTTGTAAACCCTAGTACTCTAAAATCTTCAATGTGAATGTTTGATTTTTTAAATGTAGGTTTGAGCTCCTTATTTAGAAAAATAACTCTGGGCTTTTTCCTTATGGATCTACAATTAATTCAGTCCAGAATCTTTGCACAATATGTAGGATATTTGATTTTCTCCTTGAATAGCAAAAACATATGATTTGGTCTAAATATCTTTTAAATCTGATTTTATCTTCACAACTTTCCAACAAATCATATAATCATATGGTTAAACTAATAACAATAAAACACAACTGAATATTCTCAAAAGATTATGTTAAAACGCAACAATCTAACACTTGTTGCATATGGCCCATATGTCGTACCCGTAACACCCTGAAATTATTAGATTATTTATTTAATTGATTATGATGAATATTTGTGAATTAGCTGTGAAAATGTAATGTTTTGTTGAATTTGATGTGTGAGGTGATACTGTAGTGTAGAATCGTAGGAATTAAGATGAATATGAGGATTATTTATATTTTAGATAATTAGTTTTAATTATTTAGAATTGTTTTAATATTAAAAACAGAGATAATATATGGTGTAAGGAAGATAAGGGTGAAGTGGTAATATTCACGAGGATTAGTGAGGGTTAGTTGGGAAAGACATATTATAGGTCCAAGGGGTAAGTTTGACAAAATTAACATTTGGGGTTTTAGTACGCTCATTATATCGATTGTATTTTGGAGAAGAATGCTCTGAGGAAGAAGAGGAAGAGGTTAGGGCTCAGAGAATTCTTGAAGAACTCAAAGAGGAGAATCAAGATTCTTACATCTAAGGTATATGGATTATATCCTTCATTATAATTGTTATAGAGTTAGGATGTATATAGAATAGTTTGGGGTTTAAGGGGTTGATGATGTGATATGTGAAATTAGGATTAAATTGATGAATTTGAATGTGTGAATTGATGATGAATGATATATATGTTGTCTAATCTAATGTGTTGATGTTGTACTATGATAATATGATGGTCTATGTGTGTTTTGGGGTTGTTGGAGGTCAAAACTAGGGGTTTGGGGGTCTGTTGAAAGGTTGCAAAACGAGAAAAATCGCACAAAATCGCATGAAAAATATGATTTTTTGGGCTCTATTATGGCCCGTAATCTGTGTTATCTGTGGTCGTAATGGCCCTCTGGATTTTTTTGCCAAAAACGTGAAAAAAATGAGATTTTGGGTTTAGCGTATTACGGGTCGTAATGTGTGTTACGGGCGGCCGTAATAGCTCCCTGGTTTTTGTACTGTGAAATTGTTTTGGTCGTAACATTTGATCCATAAGCCAGTTTTGATCGCTGCTCAAACCTGTGGAAGGCTAATACAGTGTAATTTCCTATAAAAATGGTTTCAAGTCCTAGAAATAAAATTAACTAGGGCATGATGAGGCTTTATGGTGTTAGTTTAAGATGTCAGTGTCGGTGTTTGTTGAAAAACTTTGATAATTCATAACTTTTGATCCGTAACTCCGATTGAGGTCCCGTTCGAAGAGTAAGGAAGCTTACAAAATAATATTTATTTTGATAAAATAAAATGAGTGACAAGAGGTATTTTTCCAGTACCAATTTATAGAAATGTCAGTTTAGAAATTCAGTGATAGATACTATGCCAAAAATGACATTTAACAGCGCACCTTAGACATCACTTTATAAAGAAAGTGCTGCTATAAGTTAAAATTAAAAGAAAACACGGAAACTGGTCCAAAAAAATAATAAAAGCGCTGCTAAAAGTCATACCTTAGACATCGCTTTTAAAAAAATGTTGTCTAAGATATACCGATAGCGCTTTTAGAAAGCGTTGTCTAAGGTATATCTTAGACAACACTTTTTCAAAAGCGCAGTCTAAAGGCTTTCAATTTTAAAAAAAATTAAAATCAAAAGCGCTGTCTAAGGTTGATCTTAGACAACGCATTTCAAAAGCGCTGTTTAAGGCCTCCCTTAGACAGCGCTTTCCACCAAAGCGTTGTCTAAGGTCTAATTATATGAAAAATACGCAGTTTCTTTTTTCATTTCTTTCTTTCCCTCTCTCTGCGAACGAACCGTGCGAACGCCATCTTCGCCCTAACAGAAGCTTCAAAAGTCACCGTCGTCCACCACCGTGCTCCTCTATAAAGTGTACTGTTTTCGTCGTGCTCCTTTCTCCACCGTACACCGTCTCATTTTTTGGTAAGTTTCTTCTCTTTTTAGGGCTTATCTCGAAATCCATATATCTCTGTTTAGTTTAAGCTCCTTCTGTATATAGTTGACATTGTTGTAGTTGACATTGTTGTAGAAATGTTTATTAGTTTAAGTTCTTTTTGTATATAGTTGACATTGTTGTAGAAGTGCTTATTAGTTTAAACTCTTTTTGTATATAGTTGACATTGTTGTAGAAGTGCTTATTAGTTTAAGTTATTTTTGTATATAGTTGACATTGTTGTAGAAGTGTTTATTACTTTTGTTAATATGGATCCCTTTTTTGTTATAACTTATATTGGTTGAAATTATATTGGTTTGAAATTATATAGTTGATATTGTTAACTTATAACTTACTTTTGTTAACTTATATTGTTATAACTTATATAGTTGATCCCTTTTTTGTTATAACTTACTTTTGTTAACTTATATTGTTATAACTTATATAGTTGATATTCTCAATATATAAAAATACAAAAAATTATATTGGTTTGAAAATAATATGGATCCCTTTTTTGTTATAACTTATATTGGTTTGAAAATAATGTGGTTTGAAATTATATTTGATATCTTTGGTTTCTTTATTACAGGTTAGATATGGCCACTAATGATGATCACCCACATGATGATCATTCTACGCATGAAGGAGGTAGTAAAAAAGTATCTACGGAAGAAGAGATTAGAAGAGACATAACGATGATGAGGAGAGTGATCCATGGTAGAGACTGAGACATCATTCTAGATGTGCATTGGAGCAATCAAGGGAAGCTTATAGAACCTAACGGTCATACATTGACTAGTTTCATTGGTGCACTAGTAAGGAATGAGATTCTCATTACTTGTGATGATTGGAGAAACAAAGAGTTGAATGAATCCAAACAAAAAATTTGGACTGAGAATAAAGGTACAATAACACACATTATGTTCTTTAAATTACTTGCATTGCTTCCAATTTATGTTCTTTAAATTACTTGTACTAACGCACAATCTGTATGTTTTTCTTAGAGGTGTTTCAACATCGAAGACGATAGAAGAGATTTTTGTCTGAAATTGGCCGGAAAGCTACTAAGAGGGTTTAGAACATTTTTACCATCCAAGTATCTTAGGGATGCAGATGGTAATCATGTTGATGTGGAGCTTCCAAAGAAATATGAAAGTTTGATTTCACAAGAAGAATGGGAAGTGTTCAAATCCAAACGAAAGGACCCATCATTTAAAATAATAAGTGACACAAATCGGGAAAGAGCATCAAGTCCCGCGTATCCATACCGAAAAGGACGTGTCGGATATGGACGCTTAGAACAATCTATGGTAAGTATCTATAAATTGCAATAATATATTTGTTCATCATATATGAGTTTTATTTATCATATTGTATGACTTAATGTGTAGTTGCAGAAGGAGAAAAGTTCTGAAACATCTCTTCCTGCACATGTTTTGTGGAAGGAAGCCCGTGTGGGCAAATCTGGAGTTGCTAAAGAAGATGTTCTACAGGTGTATGAGAAATGTGTAAGTATAAAATTATTTAGTTAATTAAATAAAAACTTTATTAACAAATATTTGACAAGTATTCGATATTCATCTGATTTTCAGGAGGCGTTATCTCAGTCAACTTTATCTCCAAATGATACCAGAAGCATACTTAGTCGGGCATTAGATGTCCGTGAGTATTCGGGTTGGGTGAGGGGTAAGGGATTTGGGGTCACTCCGACCTCCTTGAGTATTAAAAAAGGAAAGGCTCCTAGTAATCGAGAGCTTAATGCAAAATTGGAAGCAATGCAAGCTGAGCTTGATGCATTAAGGAAAGAAAAAGAGGCTAGCGCTTCAGCATGTTTTAAAGATGCTTCGGACAAAGATAGTATCAACTGTAACTTTCAACCGAACATTCCATAGGTAATTATATATATTTGTATTAAATTGAACTATTAGCTTAAATTATATAATTGACATATATACACGTTACTAACAATTTCATTTTATTATAGGTTTTAGGGCATTTCCCATTGTCAACTATATTTATTGTCCCCGTATTATCGGATGGTTGGCCAGGGAAAAATGCATAACAATAGCGGAGAATTACTTCATACTAGAGAGCTCCCTAATGGATGTTTGAAAGTCTCGGTTGAAATTGAAATTGAACCGAATGCATTATTACCATATCCTGACGATGTTTCGGATGCAACAATGGTGGAACAAGCATTAGGTTCGTTTGTTATATCACCGACAAGCCTCATTAGCGTAGGATATGAGGTATGCCTAAAACCATTATGAACCTTTGTTAACCTTAATGTGTAGATTCAAAGTTTTTACGCGCATTTTACGTACATTGTTTACTTGGTTATGTTAATTAGACTCCAACAAGATCCAAATCAAAAGATAAGGCTATTCCGTGGCATACCGAGTCCGTTGTTTCAAAAAAATAGGTAGATTACAAATATATGACATTTATGCATGGAATATGTTAAATTATTAATTTTATACGTCATCTAATTATTTATATGATATGTAGCTTCATGATAAGGAGGTTAGCAACGTCTCCACACAACAAAAAAAGGTTGGTGCTAAGAAGACGACGGCTAGGAAAAAACCTATCTCCAAGTATAGGTCGTGCCTTCGAACGTTTCTAGAGTTGACAGATATTCCGGCCGGAGGTGTTCGTTTTGTACATATGGAGGAAGGTATTTTTGGCTTTTAATATGAACAATCACTTGGTAATGAAGAATTTATGCAAGTTTTTGGTCGTGAAGAAATAGACGTCAGTGTTGTCAATACATACGTGAGGTATATCCAGTCTACTTTGTTATATTAATTGAACAACTTATTTACTTTATGTTTCAAATGAATAGTCTAATGTTAATAATTTTTTTATTTAAGGTTTTTGTATGACCAAGTGATGCGCCCAAATGGATTGGACTAAAGATTTGGATTCTTAAGCCCCGCGTCCGTCAACTTAGCTTTAATCTTAAGTAGACCAGATGACATGATGGTGTATGTTCTTAACATCTTCATGGCCAATAAAGATACAGAAAAGTTATTCTTATGCCGTTTAATACCGGGTTAGATTTTTCATTCTAAATTCATCTATTGTAGTTATTTTGTATTTTGACGTCGTGTAGAAAATTTACATCTAACATTTGTTTAATCATACATTGGACATTGGTTGTTGCTCGCAATCAATCCTATCAGAGAAATTGTATATTATCTTGACTCGTTAGGAAATGATTGGACAACATACCCGGATATGAAGAACACGATTGACACGTAAGTGAGATTGTTCTAGGTATTCTTGTGTGTATTTATTAATTTATGTGAATTGTTTTATTATATTAGTGATGATTCTTGATAAAACTTAGGATTTATCCATATTTTCTTTTCATCTGTAGTGTCCTCAGCAACGTAATCAAATAGATTGTGGATATTTCATGTTAAGGTTTATGAGAGATACTCTTTCTTTGGGCTGATTAGAGATTCCATCCGATGTATGTATTTCTAACTTATGAGTTATTTTAATATTTAAGACATATCTCTCATATAATGAAATTTTTGAAACTAAATCAAACTATATTATATTATTATGTAGTACTTTGATGAATTCAAGTGTGCATATTATTCAAAAGATCAAATGAAAGAAATGAAAGAGGAATGGTGTCAATACATTATAGAGCTCGATGTTTTATCAAGTATAATATTGTACTCTTACTTTAATTGATGAGAATTTAAATGTGTAACTTTGTAACTATAATATTGTATTCTTTTAATTGAATTACAATCTTTGTGTTGTTTCAGGACCTATGTAGATTTGATGCAATGCTTTGGTTGAATGCAAAAGTAGTATAAGTAATGATTTGTAATATGTTTGAATTGGTACATTTGTAGCAAAAGTAGTATAAGTAATATGTACATTTGTAAGTATATATGTTTGAATTGCCAATCCATTTGGATATATATTTGTTTGATGCATGAATTGGTACATTTAAATAGGCCAAATTGGATTGTTTTGAATATCCAAATTGTGATGTTTTTCTGGAAAAAAATTGGTTCAAAAACAGGTCAAAATTATGAATGAAAAACCTGGTATAAATTGGGGTTTAAAAAAAATTATATAAAAATTTTCGTATACCTTAGATAGCGCTTTAAAGAAAAAGTGTTGTCTAAGGTGGGGCTTAGAAAGCGCTTTGACTACAAGCGTTGTCTAAGGTGGGGCTTAGACAGCGCTTTGCCAAAAACACTGTCTAAGGTATACCTAAAAAGGTTAAAAAAGGTGGGGCTTAGACAACGCTTTTCTTAAAGCGTTGTCTAAGGTATACCTAAAAATGTCAAAAAGCGCTGTCTAATGGTACCATAGACATCATTTTTCATTAAATATACCACGCTTTAGACAACGCTTTTAAGATTTAAAAGAGCGTTGTCTAAACCTTTAGCAGCGCAAGTTTAGACAACGCTAGCCAAAAAAAGCGTTGTCTAAGGTCTTGTTTGGTGTAGTGAGAGTAGTAAGAGGGTTGTGTCTGGATGAGTTGATGTTGTGATGAATTGTGTTGTATTATTATAATGGATATACTGTTGTAACAGGTGTGTGGTGTTATTGTGATGTGCATGTTTTGATGTTTATACATGCTAAGTGACGAAGATGGCGATTAAATGCATTATGATGAATTAGTGTTGAAGTGAAGTTGTGATGTTATACAATGATGTTTATGATTGCTATGTGATGGAGATTATATGCTGATGGCTATATGATGATGATTAAGTGTTGATAATTATATGTTTGTGACCATGTATTAATGTCTATGTGAAGAATGTTATCATGAACAATTACATGAATAATGATGCAAACTTGATGGCTTATGTTGATAATGATGAAGATGTTTTTGCATCATGCATTCATGGCATACTATGTTGGGACTTCGGTCTGATGTTAGATTCAATCCTACTGTGTGGATTTGAGTTATTATGTTGATTATGTTGTGCTCCCTTGTGGAGGGTTAATGTCCCCAATGTCCATTTTATGTTGATTGGTACCACATGCATGTTTTGATGTTATTGCATTTCATATTAAATGGAATTGCATGTGAATTGTGTAAAAGGTGATTCATTGTATGTGCTTTATGAATGAAAATTAATCATTTTATGCAAAAGTTAGCTGAGATGTACATTGAGAAAAATGTGAAATTGCATGGGATGCCTTCAAGTATCGTGTCGGATAGAGACCCGAGGTTTATGTCGAGATTCTGAAAGAGTTTGCAAGATGCTTTGGGTAATATTTGGCATAAATACATTTCGGGTCCTTCGTATGTGATCCAAATGGATGATGTCCAGGTTAGGGATAACCTGGTTATTGAAGTATACTCGTGCGAATAGATGGTAGTGAAATGACTTAGTCGCAGGGTAAAGAGATTGATTTTGAAATTCTGGAAACTGATATACGATATTGAATACAATGTCACGACACCAATATCTGACAAGTTTAAAAACAGTGTAAATAAGCGAATATAGAAATAAAGAACACAAGGAATTGTTAACCCAGTTCGGTGCAAACACACCTACTCTTGGGGCTACCAAGCCAGGAAGGAACTCCACTATTAGTAGTATTAATTCAAAGACCCACAACAAACAACCCAGTTTGCAATCTTCTCACTTAATCACTACCCAATGCAAGTTCTACCAAGGATCTCATAGATATGAGACCCCTCAGACTCCCCTCAATCACAACAGTGATATCAAACAAACAATTTAGAAAAACGAAGATACATTTCAGGAAATAATCCTTGACTTTGCTTCATAGCTTTAGTCAAGTACAAACACTCTTGCTTAAAAGCTTTAAGTGCATTAACTCAAAAAACCTAGTCCAAGACAATCATGAACTTGATAATTGTTTGGCTCACAAGAAAACTACACACAAACGAAAATGCTGAATGATACAATCCTTATTTTCCACACACTCAAACAAGGGTACTTCAGCCTCTAAATAGAATCTTAAATGGGCATGGGCCTGGTGAACTTGCACAAAACAAATAATATATTTCCTTAAATAAAGGAACAAAAATAGAAACATAAAATGTTCTGCAAAAATAACTCAGAGCTGAATCCCTTTCCTTCTAATAAACCGCGCTAATTAAACACAACCAATCACAAGTTTAATGACAACAAAAGGCGCACCTCAAATAAGGATTCATCTAGGTCTTCATGCCAAGTCATAGATGTCATGACATCAGTCTTGACATCCAGATAAAACAACTGCAAACAGAAAACTTCACACCTTCATAATGCTTAAACCACATGTCATAACATTACCTATGACATCCAAAAAAAATATGTTTTACCATAAAATATAACCAATCTAAAACATCTAAAAACTCCCCCATTGGCAAATTTTTGGCTAAAACAATTTAAGAATTATCAGAACAACATTATTCAGTAAAAACCATCACATCAACAGAAACACACATGCACATACAGAGCAGAGAGATAGACAGACTCCCCCTCAAACAAAAAATGTATTATAGTACAACATAGCAGCATAAATAGAAGAGAGATTTCATCCCCCCTTAACTTGTTAAGCCATGTAGAAAATAATCTGGCTATACTAAAATAAATAGTATAATTACTCCCCCTTTTAGCCAGAAATTGAGCCAACCAAAAACAGAATTATAGAGCAAAAGAAATTGTTAAAACCACAAGCTCATGAAGAGTAGAAATCCTGGGTATAGCAGAACCCCAACAAATACAGTACCAAAAGAAACAAACTTCATCTTGTTCTTCAATCTCTTAACCACCATCAAAGTCACCTGCAACTTCCTCTCTAGTCTTCTTCCTTTGACTAGACTTCCAAAAGGTAATAATTGCTATAAGCCCTCATAAAGACAAATTCCTAATTTTTCTCTTAGATTTTCAAACTGATTAGCATCCAAGGCCTTAGTGAATATGTCATCCAGCTGTAGTTCAGTGGCAACGTGCTTCAACTTGATCACTTTATCTTCCACAAGATCTCTGATGAAATGGTGCCTAATATCAATATGTTATGTTCTACTGTGATGAATAGGATTCTTGGAAATATTGATTGCACTGAGATTGTCACAATATAATTTCATGACATCCTGAGTGACATTATATTCAAACAACATTTGTTTCATCCAAACAAGCTGAGAACAACTGCTACCAGCTGCTACGTACTCAGCCTCTGCAGTAGATATGGAGACATAATTCTACTTCTTGCTAAACCAAGAAATGAGATTGTTACCTACAAAGAAACACCCTTCAGGAGTACTTTTCTATCATCTTCACTACCAGCCCAATCAACATCACAATATCAAGATAAGACAGAATCACTTCCATGAGAATACAACATGCCATAGTCATAAGTCCCATTCAAATATTTTAGTATTCGTTTGACTTGATTAATGTGAGAGACCTTAGGTTCTTCTTGATATCTGGCACATACTCCAACAACAAAAGCAATATCAGGTCTCCTAGCTGTCAGATACAGCAGACAGCCTATCATGCTTCTATACAAGCTTTGATCAACACTTACACCTTTTTCATCTTTAGTCATCTTAAGATGGGTAGGAGTAGGTGTTCTTTTGTGTCTAGCACTTTCCATTCCAAACTTCTTTACAATGTTTCTGGCATATTTTCATTGAGAGAGAGATATGGAATCTTCCATCTTTTTAACTTGCAGGCCAAGAAAGAAGATTAACTCTCCAACAAGACTCAATACAAATTCAGATTGCATTTGTCTGACAAAATGTTTAACCATCTCATCTGACATCCCATCAAACACTATATCATCCACATAAATCTGAGCAATCATGATTTTTCCTTCTTCGTCTTTGACGAATAGAGGTTTGTCAATTCCACCTTTTTTGTAGCCATTCTTGAGAAGAAACTTTATTAATCTTTCATACCAAGCTCTAGGAGTTTGTTTTAATCCATACAAAGCCTTTCTTAACTTGTAGACATGGTTTGAAAGGGTTGGATCAACAAATCCTTTAGGTTGCTCCACATAAACTTCCTCATTCAAGTATCCATTCAAAAAGGAACTTTTTACATCCATTTGGAATAGTTTAAACTTTAGAATGCATGCAAATCCCAAAAGCAATCGTATCGATTCAAGTCTAGCCAAAGGAGAAAATGTTTCATCAAAGTCAATGCCTTCAATTTGAGTATATCCTTGAGCAACAAGTTAGACTTTATTACTGGTTACAACCCTTTGTTCATCATACTTATTCATGTACACCCATTTAGTACCAATGGCATTGGGTCCTTCAGGTCTTGGTACAAGCTCCCACACTTCATTTCTCTTGAACTGCTCTAGCTCATCTTACATAACATTAATCCAAAATTCATCATTCAATGCTTCTTTGACATTTCTAGGTTCAATTTTGGATAAAAACAAGAGTTAGAGGTAACTTCCCTTGATCTAGTTACAACTCCACTGTTGCGATCACCCATAATAAGATCTCTAGGATGATCCTTCTAGATTTTGATGGAAGGTACTTTGTTTGTCATTTCTGGTTCAGATTCTGAGATAGTTGGATTAGGATCGTCTTCTTTATCAGTAACTTCAACTGGAGTATCATAGAATGTTCCAACATCATATGTGACATCAACTTCTTTGTATAGATCATCAATAACCACATTTATGGATTCCATCATGACTCTTGTTCTAGAGTTGAAAATTCTATAGGCTCTGTTATTATTAGAGTAACCCAAAAATATGCCTTCATCACTTTTGGGACCCATTTTTCTTCTTTGTTCTCTATCTGCCAGAATATAACACTTACTTCCAAATACATGAAAGTATTGGACATTAGGCTTCCTTCCCTTCTAGAGCTCATAGAGAGTAGTAGGAGTCCCCTTTCTTAGAGTGACTCTATTATGAACATAACAAGTAGTGTTCATAGCTTTAGCCCAAAAGTACAGAGGAAGTTTCTTGGCATGAATCATGGCTCTAGATGATTATTGAATGGTCTTGTTCTTCCTTTCCACAAATCCATTTTGCTGAGGAGTAATAGGAGAAGTAAATTTGTGGTTGATTCCTTCAGATGAGCAGAATTCAGAGAACTTTTGATTCTCAAATTCCTTCACATGGTCACTTCTGATCCTGATAACACAAATATCATTTTCCCTCTGAATTTTTTGACATAGATCCTTGAACACATCAAAGACATCAAATTTATCTCTGACAAAATTTATCCAAGTAAACCTTGAGTAGTCATCCACCACCATATAAACATACCTTTTTCCACCATACTTTTAACCTGCATAAGACCCATCAAGTCCATGTGCAATAAATCCAAAACCTTGGATATAGTAAGATGTCAAATCTTCGGATGTGACATATTGGTTTGCTTTCCTACCTGACATTTCCCACATACTTTACCTTCATCAATCTGAAGCTTAGGGATTCCTCTTATAGCTTCCAAAGCTATCACTCTTTTCATTCCTCTTAGATGAAGATGACCCATCTTTTAACGCCACAATTTTACTTCATCTTCTTTGGATAGAGAGCACACAGATGAATAGCTGGTATTTGATTGACCTAGAGATAATAGTTATCTCTAGACCCGACTCCCTTCATGATCACCACATTCTCTTCATTTTTTTACAATACATTCTAACTTTGTGAAGTTGACACTGAATCCTTGATCACACAGCTGACTGATGCTAATGAGATTAACAATAAATCCTTTCATCAGTACAACACCATCAAGATTTGGAACACCTAGACATTCAAGTTTTCCTACTCCTTTGATTTCTCCTTTAGCTCCATCCCCAAAATTTACATAACTGGTGGGATGTGGTTTGATGTCAACCACTAAATTATTTATTCCAGTCATGTTCTTAGAATAACCACTATCAAAATACCAATCCTCTTTAGCTGATACTCTAAGTGAAGTATGAGCTATCAAGGCAGCCTGCTTAGGAATCCACTGTTGTTTCTTGATGACCATGTTTTGCTCAGGTTTGGGCCGTGGATTATGATCAGGAAATCCATGAAGTCTAAAACAAAAATGTTTTATGTGACCAACCCTCCCACAATAGTGGCACCTCTATCTTTGATATCTTCTCCTTTGATGAGTTGATCTTCTTGTTTCATGATGTTGAGAAATTGGTTTCGACATATGGTTTGAAACATCATTCTTAATCTCATGTTTGCTACTACTTGACGAGTTAGTTTTAGAACCATTATATCCTATCCCAGATAAGTCTCTTGCACTTCTTTCAGTTTGAAGAATATCATCAAGTTTTTCAGATCCACTGTTCAGCATTCTGATGGATTTGGTCATATGTGTTAGAACAAGATTTTGATTCTACTTCTCTTGTATAGTTTTGATGATAACAATATTTTATAAGAACAAATTATAGCACTAAATCTTTCTCTATGTGAAGGATATTAGTTCTCAAGAAAAGGATGTTTCTCAAATTAATTATCATCTTCTAAATGGTACTCAAGCCAAGCGCATCTTCTCTAGAAGATCTGATGATAGAAAGAAGTTCTCATCATATAAGCTTTCATTGCTACCAATTTAAAACACACTCTGATGGGCATTTATTATATTCTGATTCTCATAATTAAGCATAATCAAGAGGGAATCAAGAAAAACGGTTGGGAACATAATCTATATTTTTGGAAGGACTTTATGGCTATTTACAATCATCCAAATATGGCATCAGATGTTCCCAATGGATCTCCTATTCAAACGCTTATATAAAGGAGATATCTTGAATAAATTGTTGTTGTAACACACACGCGCATAAACTCTAATCAATTTCTTACTTTGTGCTTAAGTTCTGTAAAAACTATCACCTAGTGATAATAGCTTTCTGAAGCAAGTATAGTTACAACATTTTGTAAACTCTTTGTGATTTCCTTGAGTGACTAGTGTAGTCAGTAGACTCAAGAAGACTTTGACTATAGGTCTTAGTGATTGTATTCATAGTTTTTGAATAGTGGATTAAGACCTCGTTGAGAGAGGCAAAATCACCTTGGCTGGTGGACTGGATGTAGTTTGAGTTCAAACGAACCAGGATAAATCAAAGTGTCTTTTACAGTCATTGTTTTTGTAAAACCCAATTCCAACCCCCTTCCTTGTGTTTTTAGCTCCTTCAATCGGCATCCGATTACTAGGTTCTGAGAAATACACTTAACTGTGTCAGTAAAAGATCCAAAAGACAAACACAATGGCATATTCAGTCAACAACAACAATGATTATCAAAATGACTAGATCAACGGAAAACCTCCAGTGTTCAATGGCGAAAACTTTGACTACTGAAAGGATGTTTTGGAGAGTTTCTTTCTGACTCTGGATGGAGATCTCTAGGATATGGTGACAGATGGATACATTCATCCTGTTGGAGCAGATGGCCAGAAGATTGAAAGAAAGAATATGTCAGCTCAATAGAAGAAGGAATTCAGAAATCTTCACAAGGCCAGAACCATACTTCTGAGTGCTATTTCCTACACAGAATATGAAAAGATCACTAACAGAGAATCACCCAAACACATGTTTGACTCTCTGAGGATGTCACACGAAGGAAACACTCAAGTCAATGAGACAAAAGCTCTGGCCCTTATCCAAAATTATGAAGCTTTCAAGATGGAAGAAGATGAAACAATTGAGAAAATGTTTTCAAGGTTTCAAATTCTGGTTGTTGGACTAAAAGTTCTGGACAAAGGCTACTCAATAGTAGATCATGTGAAGAAGATCATTAGAAGCTTGCTAAAGGCTTGGAGACCCATGGTCACTGCTTTGTAGCTATCAAAGAATCTAAATGAGATATCTCTTGAAGAATTGATTAGCTCACTAAGAAGTCATGATCTGGAACTAGAAGAAGATGAACCTCAGAAGAAAGGTAAATATGTTGCTCTTAAATCTAACAAATCTGATTCTAAAGCTTTGTAGGCAGAAGAAGAAATTTATGGAGGTTCATCAGAAGAAGACAAACTATCTCTTTTATCCAGAAAAGTTCAACAACTCTAGAAGCATCTCCAGAAGAAGTTCAGAAATCCCAGAAGATCAAGCAATCATTCAGAATCATCCTCTGGTCACAGGAAACCCAGAAGCAAAGAAGTAGTGTGCTATGAATGCAAGGAACCTGGACACTACAAGAGTGAATTCCCAAAACTTCAGAAAGAGAAGCCTAGAAAGAAATTCAACAGAGATAAGAAGAAAAGTCTCATGGCAACATGGGATGATTCAGAATCTTCTCAAGTAGATTCAGACTCAGAAGATGAACATGCCAACATTGCATTAATGGAAAAGATACTAGAAGAAGTCAACTCATCAGAATCAGAATCAGACTCTGACACAAAAGAGGTGTTCTCTAAACTTACTAGATCTCAATTAAAAGATATCCTCTCTTAAATTCTTGAAAAATATCAGAAACTTCAATTCAAATACAAAGACATAAAACAAAGTCTAGTATCTGAATCAGAGGAAGTTAGAAATTTGAGGTCAGAAAACTCTGAGTTAAAAGAAAGTATTTTAAAATGCAAAATTTCCCTTGAAAAATTTAGAACTCAGAAGGAATCTGAATCAGAAATTCTACCCAGTTTTGATAATATAGTAAAGCAATATGATTACAGCTTTCAAAAATTTCTAGCTAAAAACATAGATAGAAGCAAAATTGGCTCAATGATCTATGGAGTTAGAAGAAATGGTAGAAGAGGTATATGTTATGTGAAAACTAAAGAAGAATAACCTCTGAAGTTTAAACAAGTTGATGAAATGATTATAAAAGTTAATACTCCTTTAAGTTCTCATTTCACCTATGTTCATAATCATGATCTGAAATATACTAGTGAGTCATCCTGTTCTACAAGTTCTGATGAGAAATTCAAACTCAATCAAAAATTTGTAAAATCTAACAAACAAGGACCCAAAAAGATATGGGTATCTAAAGATAAAATTGTGTATGTTGCAGATGTCTTTGACAGCCAGACTGAAACACCAATCTTGGTACCTAGACTCTGGATGCTCACGACACATGATAGGAAGAAAGCATATGTTCCAAAGTCTTGAGCTGAAAGCTGGAGGATACGTAGGCTTCGGAGGTAATCAAAAAGGAAAGATTATTGGCTCTAGAACTATTGGTAATGGTACACTTCCCTCTATCTCTAATGTTTTGTTAGTAGAAGGATTAATGCATAATCTGTTATCCATAAGTCAATTAAGTGATAATGGTTATGACATAATCTTCAATCAAAAGTTCTGTAATGTTGTTATTCAGAAAGATGGAACAATTATTTAGTGGAAAGAGAAAGAACAACATATATAAAATATAACTTTCTGAACTGAAAAGTCAGAATGTAAAATGCCTAATGTCTGTGGACACTGAGAAATGGGTCTGGTACAAAAGATTGGGACATGTTAATATGAGAAGATTGTCTCAAATTAACAAAATCAATCTGGTTAGAGGACTTCCCAACTTGAAGCTCAACTCAGAAGCTTTGTGTGAAGCATGTCAGAAAGGAAACTTTTCTAAACCTGCTTTTAAACCTAAAAATGTTGTCTCTTCCTCTAGACCACTAGAACTTCTACACATTGATTTATTTGGTCCAGTAAAAATTGCCTCTATCAGTGGTAAGAAGTATGGATTAGTGATCATAGATGATTATAGCAGATGGACATGGGTAAAGTTTCTTAGACACAAGGATGAGTCAATTGCTGTATTTTCAAACTTCTGCAAACAAGTTCAAAATGAAAAAGAGTTTAGAATTGTTAAAGTCAGAAGTGATCATGGTGGAGATTTTGAAAACAAAAAATTGGAATTATTTTTTAATGAAAACGGCATCTCTCATTATTTCTCTTGCCCTAGAACTCCACAACAAAATGGAGTTGTAGAATGTAAGAATAGAACAATACAAGAGATGGCCAGAACCATAATCAATGAGACAAATATGGATAAACATTTTTGGGCAGAAGCAGTAAATACAACATGCTACATTCAGAATAAAATCTCTATAAGACCTATTATGGAGAAGATTCCTTATGAATTATGGAAGAACAGAAAGCCCAACATTTCTTACTTTCATCCATTTGGATGCACTTGTTTTATTCTGAATATTAACAATCCTCTGAACAAGTTTGATTCTAAGGAACAAAAATGTTATATGTTAGGATACTCTGAATGTTCAAAAGGATATAGAGTATACAACACAGAAACACGAATTGTGGTAGAATCCATCTATGTCAGATTTGATGATAAGCTTGGTTATGAAAAACCAAAGCAGAATGAATCTCTTGTAGATATAGAAGTTCAAATCATTGAAGACAGAACATCTGAAGATCAACCAACCACAGAACAAGATAAGACAATCACCTCTACTAATACTGAAGAACCCATTCAGAAGAAACAATCTAGAAGCATGTTGAATCATCCAGAAGATAAGATTCTGGGAAAGAAGGATGATCCAATCAGAACAAGGTTATCATTCAGAAAATATGAAGAATCTCTAATGGGATTAGTCTCTCTGATTGAACCAACCTTTGTAGAAGAAGCTCTTTCAGAAAATGATTGGATACTTGTAATGCAAGAAGAACTAAATCAATTCACCAGAAATGACGTATGGGATTTAGTTCCCAGACCAAAAGGATTCAACATTATTGGCACAAAATGGGTATTCAGAAACAAGCTCAATGAACAAGGTGAAGTCTTCAGAAACAAAGCACGAATGGTTGCATAAGGTTATATTCAACAAGAAGGAATAGACTTCACATAAACCTTTGCACCTATCGCAAGGTTAGAATCAATTAGACTCTTAATCTCATTTGCTGTTAATCATGACATCGCTCTTTATCAGATGGATGTCAAGAGTGCATTTTTGAATGGTTATATTAATGAAGAAGTTTATGTACACCAACCCCCTGGCTTTGAAAATACCAAATTTCCAGAACATGTTTACAAACTTAAAAAGTCTTTATACAGTCTGAAACAAGCTCCCAGAGCTTGGTATGAAAGACTAAGTAATTTTATTCTGGAAAATAATATTATCAGAGGGAAAGTGGATACAACTCTCTTCTGCAAAACCTTTAAAAATGATATTCTAATATGTCAAATATATGTAGATGATATTATTTTTGGTTCCACTAAAAGTGCCTTGGGAAAGGAATTTGCTAAGTCTATGCAGGCAGAATTTGAAATGAGTCTAATGGGATAATTAAAGTTCTATCTGGGAATACAAATCAATCAAACACTAGAAGGAACACATATACATCAAAGCAAATATGTCAAGGAACTTCTAAAAAAAATTATATGTCAGATAGTAAGATTTCCAAAACTCCTATGCACCCCACGTGTATTCTGGAAAAGGAAGAGGTAAGTAAGAAAGTAGTTCAGAAGATCTACAGAGGTATGATTGGCTCTCTTCTCTATTTAACTGCCTCAAGACCAGATATTCTATATAGTGTATGTTTATGTGCAAGATTCCAATCAGATCCTAGAGAAACTCAATTAACAGCAGTTAAGAGAATCTTTAGATATATGAAAGGTACTACTAATCTTGGTCTATGCTACAAAAAGTCCAAAAATTACAAACTCTTAGGATACTGTGACGCTGATTTTGCTGGAGATAGAACAGAAAGAAAGAGTACTTCTGGATGTTGTCAATTTCTGGGAGACAATTTAATATCCTGGTCCAGCAAAATACAATCAACCATAACACTATCAACTGCTGAGGCTGAATACATAGCAGCAGCTGGATGCAGTACTCAGATGCTCTGGATGAAAAACCAGCATGAGGACTATAATATCTATGAGAGTAACATTCCCATCCTCTGTGATAATACTTCTGCTATCTGTCTTTCTAAAAACCCTATCTTACACTCTAGAGCTAAACACATAGAAGTTAAACATCATTTCATTAGGGACTATACTCAGAAGGGGATTCTTTTTTTAAAATTTATAGATACAAATCACCAATGGGCTGATATTTTTACAAAACCCCTGGCTGAAGATAGATTTAATTTCATTCTGACTAATCTCAGTATGGAATTATGCCCAGAATGAAAAAGTTTAAATTTATGCATTTAACTCAGAAGTTCTGTATATTTTCTTAAGTAATTTTTTTTGATCTGACTATTTACTTCTCAGACTTCTATGTTAAAAGAATAACATGCAGATCATAACATCAATACGTGTCAATGAAACTCTGAGGAACCTAAAGAATCAGAATATGTATTCATGCTCTGAAGATGGACAAAACATGCATTTGGACAGTTGTCTTCTACAGAAGAATACGTGTTCAAGTTCTGGGAAACTGAAAGGGTTGAAAAGACACAATTGAGGCGCAAGTCATTGGTAACTGTTCCAAAATCTTTACGCCACTCCCTTGTTAGAACTCATTAAATGGAAATTAATCATGATGTTTTATGCACTAAAGATTTCCACTAATTATGTGTTTCTTTTACTGCTTATTAATTCTATATAAATGTATGTTTTCACCTCACAAACACTTTTCACTTTTCACTTTTCACTTTTCACTCTTCACCTCTTGTTACTATTTTTTTCTCTGCACCTGTTCTTAAACCCTAATCTTGGTAACAAATGGCCTCTTCATCTCACAACATTCATCAAGCCGCTTCTGCTCATCAAACTCAACAATATCAAACTCCAGAAGAACTTCATATCTCTCTAGTCAGAACCCTTCTTATTCCTGTAGAAAAGCTAGAAGTTCTCTGTGAACTTTTTGTTGACTTTGACAGTTTGAATGAAAATGGGTTTGATCTTACACCTGCAGTAAAGGCCAAGGCTGGGAGAAATATTTTGATCGTCTGATGGGTCCAGTTATTCCTAAGCTAGTCAAAGAATTTTGGATCTTTGCAAGTGCTTCTAACTCTCATGTAACTTCTTACGTTCCGGGTAAGAGGATCATCATTACTGAAGAACACATTGCAAAGTTGATACAATCTGATGGCAATGGGATCAAGTGCAGTGAGATGGATAAGCTTTCTGATACTACACTCGTTTCTAAAGAAATATTATCAAATGGGCAACACTCCAACAAGATTAAAGATCTGAAGGATCATCTGAGAATTTGGGTAAAAATTATTTTAGGTTGCATCAGTCACAGAAAAGCAACAAATTCCCCAAATTGCATCAATGTGGATCAACAGTTTTTGTTGTACTTCATCTCCAAGAACAAGAAGTTCAATCTTGCTCATTCACTTTTCAATCATCTGAAGAACAGCATCAGAGAAACCAAAGAATATGAGAAAACCAAAAGAGATTGGATCCCTCTAGGAAGACTCATCTCTTGGAAGACTCAACAATTTGATATCTTGGAAGCAGAAGCTGGGAAGCCTCTGAATGCTAAGAATATGAAGAAGATGAAATTCATAGAAAACAACAAGAAGGATCCAATTCTGCATTCTAGAGAAGTCATCACCACCAGGAAAATTCCTCTGAAGGACTTTCCTATGTTCTCTGCTGACACACCACCATAAGTTGTGGTCAGATACTTGGAATCTTGAAATCTATATGGTGTTGATCCTCTGTTCAATCCTGAAGAACTCAGAATATATGCACCAGAAGTTTCTCAGAAGAAAAACAAGAAGAGGAAAGCCTCTGAAGGAACTTCTCAGAAGGCTCCAAAGCAAATCAGAAAGAAAGGTACATCCTCTTCTCAATCTGAGTTTATTTCTATTGAAGAATTTGTAACAGTGGTCACATATGAAAATCCTTCCTCTGATACCACTCCCTCTGTTATTCCTGCACCCTCAAACCCCATCTCTTCTGAAATACCTCCTCCATCTTCACCCCCACCTTATATTCAACTTGAAAACACTACCTCACCACCAAACATATCTGAACATCACTTTCCTCAAACTCTAGAAGATTTTGACATGCCAATAGATCCAACACCTCCATTTGATCTGAACACCTCAACCTTTGTTGAAACTCATTCAGAACTTCAACAAGTTCTGTCTGATATTGATGTTTTTCCAAATTTTGTTGCTGCTTCTGAAACTCAGTCCTCTAATCCTCCTTCTCATCAAACACATGGATTTAACCCTCCTCTGCACTCTGACTTTCATAGAGTTGTTTTTACCTATCCCCCATTCGTGAAGCCTCCCTATCATCTTATGAATCCACTCCACCAAAAAATCCATCTTACATTACCATTCCAAATAGTCCCTCCCCTACAAATGAACCCGAAGATCCCCTTAGAACATCTATTGATATAGAAGCCCTACAAAAAACATCTTCTGTCATAAAAAAAACTGCCATACCAATACCTAAACCAAAACCAACCAAATCAGATGTTGGTCCACTATTGCTAGCATTCGAAGCATAAATGAAACTTAGGCTGGAAGATCTGAAGGTTTCCTGTGCAGAAATTCCTGATCCTACAGCTTCTGATTCTCTTTGGACTTCCTTCAGAAAGTGGTTTTCTACTGAGAACAAGAAGCTGAAAGATATCTGCTATGATATTGCTCAACAAAACTTCTGTAAAATTCTGAAAGAAGTGGTCACTAGTCTTAAGAAGAAGAAAACTCACCTTCTGGATGACAAGCCTTGGAGAGAATCTGAACCAAAGGAATCTTCTTTTGCATTTCAGTTGATGATAGTTCCTTTTAATGAAGACAAGGGCAAAGAAACTAATGAAGTACCTTCTGCTGAAGAATCTTTTGAGGAACCCTCCACTCAAGCTGCTGCAACTGTTGAAGACTCACTTCCAACATCCTTGGTGCTGAAAACTCTGAATGAGCTTAAGAAAGAAAATGAAATTATCAAGCAAAGGTTGGACAAGCAAGATGAGACTAATGCTGAACTCAAATCTATGATTGAACAACAAGTTGAATCAACTTCTCATATCAAGTCTCTTCTGGAAGCGTTAGTTACCAGGATTAACCCCCAACCCTGATTTTGTTTCTTGTTTTTCGTTTGTTTCTCATGTTTTTTGTTGTTTTTTTTTCTTTCTGGTATTTTCAATGTTTTGTTCAATGTCCTATCTGATTATCTGATTAATGAAGTTCCTTTCTTTTGACTCTGCTTATTTATCTGTTTGCATTTTTTTGAATAATGACAAAAAAGGGGAGAAACGTAAATGATTTTGATCCATAACAGTTTATCAAAACTAAGCCTTAAACATATTAATACTCTGATCAAACTGTTTAAATTGTTTTTAAAAGAACAGAATAAGTAATCAACTCATGGGGAGCACAAAATAAAGAAATTCTTATAGAGCACAAAATGAAGAAATTCTCATAAAGCATAAGTTAAAGAACTTCTTATGGAAAACTCTGAAAGAATTTATCACCATCTAAAGGGAGTTTTCTCATCCTTTAAATTCTGTCCTTAATCAAAATAAATGTTTTGTCATTATCAAAAAGGAGGAGATTGTTAGAACAAAATTTTAATTCTACTTCTCTTGTATAGTTTTGATGATAACAATATTTTATAAGAACAAATTATAGCACTAAATCTTTCTCTATGTGAAGGATAGAAGTTCTCAAGAAAAGGATGATTCTCAAATTGATTAACATCTTTTAAATGGTACTCAAGCGAAACACATCTTCTCTAGAAGATCTGATGATAGAAAGAAGTTCTCATCATATAAGCTTTCATTGCTGCCAATTTAAAACACACTCTAATGGGCATTTATTATATTCTGATTCTCATAATAAAGGATAATCAAGAGGGAATTAAGAATAATGGCTGAGAACATAATCTTTATTTTTGGAAGGACTTTATGGCTATTTACAATCATCCAAATATGGCATCAGATGTTCCCAACAGATCTCCTATTCAAACGCTTATATAAAGGAGATATCTTGAAGAAATTGTTGATGTAACACACACACATAAACTCTAATCAATTTCTTACTTTGTGCTTAAGTTCTGTAAAAGCTATCACCTAGTGATAATAGCTTTCTGAAGCAATTATAGTTACAACATTTTGTAAACTCTTTATGATTTCCTTGATTGACTTGTGTAGTCAGTAGACTCAAGAAGACTTTAACTATAGGTCTTAGTGATTGTATTCATATTTTTTGAATAGTTGACTAATACCTCATTGAGAGAGGCAAAATCACCTTGGCGGATGGAATGGATGTAGTTTGAGTTCAAACGAACCAGAATAAATCAAAGTGTCTTTTACAATCATTATTTTTGTAAAACCTAATTCCAACCCCCCTTCCTTGTGTTTTTCGCTCCTTCAATCTGATCCAGCTTAGAATTCAGCATGGTGACTTCATCATTTAGATTAAGTATTGTTGATAAATTCTCATCCTTTTCATTCTCTAGTGTTGCTATGATCTTATTCTTCGTTTCTCCTTCTTGAATCACTTGAGCACATTTGATACATAGATTTTGATAAGTATCAGCTAGTTCCTCAAAGGTTAGCTCATCTTCATTAGAATCATCATCAGACACACATGTCCCTCTCAGAACAGTGATATGTTTAGCTGATTCCTCTTCAAAGTCACTTTCAGAATCTCCATCAGACCATGTTACAAATAAGCATTTCTTTTATCCCTTTAGATAAGTGGGACATTCAGCTCTAATATGGAAAAAAACATCACACCCATGACATTGAACTCTTCTGCTTTGGCTTGGCTTCTCTTCAGGCTTTGTCCATGACTCATTTGATTTGATGATGTCAGATGAAGTGTCCCTTAAATTTGGCCTTGAGTTCATATTCATCCTTTTCATGACCTTGTTGAATTGTCTTCCCAAAATGGCAATAACTTCTTTCAGGCTTTTTTCATTTTCCACCTCACCTTTTTCTGCTTCTTCATCAGTATTTAACACAAGAGTTATGCTTTTGTTCTTCTTTTCAGGAACATCAATAATCCCATTTCAAATGTATGAAGGGATCCAATAAGGTTTTCAACCTTCATATTGCATATGTCATGTGCCTATTCTATAGCAGTCACCTTCATAGAAAATCTTTTGGGAAGTAATCTGAGAATTTTCCTCACAAGCTTTTCATCAGACATTTTTTCTCATAAATCTCCTAAGGAATTAGCAATATCAAGAATATTCATGTGAAAGTCATGAACAGTCTCATATTCTTTCATTCTCAGATTCTCAAACTTAGTAGTAAGCATTTGAAGTCTTGACATTTTGACTTTGGAAGCTCCTTCATGAGTGGTTCTGATAATATCCCAAACTTCCTTGCCCAATTCACAATGATGCACTAATATGGATATGTTCTTATCAATGTCATTGAACAAAGCATTCAAGGCTTTAGAGTTCCATAGTGCCAAATCATCCTCATCTTTGCTCCAATCCTCTTCAGGATTTAAAGTTGTATTTCCATCATTATCAGTAATGACAGAATGTTTCCATCCTGAAATTCTGGGATCAGATACGTGATGTCGAACCAGATGTTTAAACACTTGAAATCTTAAACAAAAATTAATGAGCAGGTAAATTAAATGACACAGGAAATTGTTAACCCAGTTCAGTGTATCTCCTTACTTACATCTGGGGGCTACCAAGCCAGGAAGGAAATCCAATATAAGTAATATTAATTATGGAGTTAAACCAACCAGTTTAATCTTTCACTTAATATCTACCCAAGGTAATTTCTACCTAAGACTCAACTTAGATATGAGTACCTACTCACTCCCCCTCAATCACACAATGATCTTTTACAATGATTAATAAAATTGAAGTCACACTTCAAACATAACAGCTTGATCTTACTTAAAAGTTTCAATCAAGACACAATTCACTTTTTGCTTAAAAGCTCATAAAGTGACAAACAATTAAAACCTGCTATACTTCACAAACACCCTTTACAGTCTTCTAAAATTCGTACTCTTTTCTGAGAGTTTCAGTTCCTTAAATAGATGCTTGGTTTGTGGGCTTTTTGCAAATTATCCAGACCTTGATAAATCCAACAGTCATCACCTTGAATTAGGGTTAGTTAGTTTGTTATTTCCTTGAATCAAGGTGAGTTAGTTATTCTGTTATACTGAAACCAGATAACTAAGCTTCCTAAATATGCGCCTTGGAGTGCTTATCTTTTTACAATTAATTCCAGATAAATTCCCCTGAATTTACTCACTTCTGTTATGCATCATTTAAGTCAGATAGCAGGTTTGCGATGTCACAACATCTGGTGTGACATCCTGATGTCTTGAACTAAGTTCATTAACTTTTACTTTATTTGTCAATGTCACAACATCTGGTGTGACATCCTGAACTAAGTTCACTTATTCTTGTTTGTCAAAAATTCTGCCAATTCTTAACATCTACAAACTCCCCCTTTGGCTAATTTTTGGCTAACACAATCTTCTGGTTTTATCAGAGAGCAGCAGAGTTCTTTTATCAGAGAGCAGCAGAGTTCTTTTCTGTTGAATCATGTGAGAGCTAATAATTTGCTCCCCTTCAAACCTGTATGTATACTGCTATGACTTGTTCAACAGACTTTGATATACCAATGAGCATTCAAAAACAACTTAGTTCAGAAGACAGAAAAATAACATCAGCATTGTTCAGGCATTAACAGCAGCAGGCATTGTTCAATACAATTCTCCCCCTTGTTAGATAGAAATTTGGGGCCAAACATTACATAAGCAGAGAGAAAAAAACATTCAAAATTACAAAGCAAAATTACAATGCAGAACATGCAGTACACTTTCCACCACACACAGCTTCACTAAGACTCAGTATATTCAGTATCTTCTGCATCCTCAGACTCAGCATCAGATTCATCAACATTCTTAGCAACCTCTTCCAGCTCCAGCCTTTGAATTATGTCCTCAAGCTTCTTCTTCCTTTCATCCAGCTCTTTGCAGGTAGTCTTGAGCTCTGTAATCAAGGCTGCCTTTGATATGGGAGTCTTAACAGCAGATGGCCCACTTGGAGCTTCAACATCTGCAGCATGATGGCTCAGAAACAGTTTGTAGTGAAAGGACAGTGGACTCTCCCTCTTACAGATAGAATCCTTATCAGTAAGGATGCCTGGATATTGGTTGAGAATGATTCCACAAAGCAGTGAGGGGAAGGCTATTGGAAGCTTGATTGTTGAGGTTCCTGCATGCTTTAGTGTTTGATCAAAGATATAAGCCCCATAGTCCAACTTGGTTTGGGTGCCTACAGCACAGATAAACCTTCCCAGCCCAGTAGCTATAGATGAAGTGTGGTTTGTGGGGACCTAGTTGACTGTTCCAATCATGTGCAGCATAGCATACTTCCTTGTTAGCAAGCTGACAGATAGTTTGCCTTTGATTGGCCATGACTTGACCTGGTTGGCAGTGATGATTTTGCAGACTTGGTTGTCAGTTTTGCCCAGCTCATTTGGCCCATTTGATTCTCTCCCCAGGTAGTGATTTATCACCCTAGGAGAAAAATCAACACATCTCCCCCTGACATATACCTTCCTGAAATCCTCAGAATTCCCATCAGCACACCCCTCTTGCAGATTGACTATGAATTCTTTGACCAGCAGTTCATAGCAAGGGGAAAAGTTGGAGAAAGTTTTGAATAAACCAGCATTGGAGATTAAATCTATTACCTCAGTGCACTCCAAAGCATTGCTGCCCAGCTCTCTTTCCAGAGCCACCCTTCTTTGGTAGACATACTTCCACTTGCTCACACTAGAGACATGGTGGAAGGACACATTGTCCAGAGGTGCTTCAGGAACAGCAGTGGCAGTCCTGGGAAGTGCTGGCTTCTTCCTGGGTTGGGATGTTGGGACATCCTCCTCAACATCAGAGTCAGGTGGAGTTGTAGCCTTCCTCTTCTGGGTGCTTACCTTACTCCATTGCTTGGTAGGTCCAAAGGCAACTTTGACCTTGTCCTTTTTGGGAGTTGACTGTTTCTTCTCAGGAGTTGCATGTGTAGCTGGCTTCTTCTCCTTCCTAGCCCTAAGCCTCTTGGCTATGCTAGGATTAACAGAGGCTATGATCTCTGTGTCAGAGTCATCATCCAGATTTTCAACTGGTGGAGGTTGAGAAGCCTCTTTCTCAGCAGCTTGATCATGAGGAACTTGATCATCAGTAGCTTTATCATCATCACTTAGGGCTTTGTCCTGGCTCTCAGATGCTTCAACATTTCTTGGGACATCTTGTTGGGCAGGTATGTCCTCTTCAGCCTGGTTGCTTGGGTCATATTGAGGAGAAGGCATATTGTTCAGGGGAACAGACACCCCAGGCACAACTCTTTGTTCAGAAAGGATCCTGTTTATAAGTTGTTTGATGGATACGTCCACATAAGCAGAAGCTTTGGGGGTGCTGGAAGATGAAAGAGTTCCCTTGCTTTTGCTGAAAACTGGCTCCTTAGCTCTTCTTGCATGGGGAGTCCTGGGTTTTTGAGAAATAAGAATGTTTCCTCTGATCTCATCTATAGGAGTAGCATCCATTGGTACTACATAGATTGGAGTTGCGTGCACTACATCTTCTTGATTGAGACCCTCATCATTGGAGTTAGGGTTTTGATGTTGAGACATTTTTTTTCCGATTGTAGTGGAAAAGGAGTTAGGTTTGATAGATTCGGATGAGTTTAGAAATTCAGCTTTAGCATGCAAAACGTTTAGTGGAGCTAGTGGGAATGTGAGAAGCTGAGAGCACGTTTGCACATTTATAGAATCTGTTGCTATTGGAATTTTTAAGAGTGGAATACAAACAGTTATTCGCCAGACTGGTGCTGCCATCTGGTGATCATGCCACACGATGTCATGAGACATGCTGGCACTTCTCCATAACTGTTATATTTCACATATGCAAATTCCCAATTTACCCCTTAGGTTTTCAAATTGGGTAGCATCCAAAGCCTTAGTAAATATGTCAGCAAATTGCAGCTCTGTGGCTACATGCTCTAATGTGATCACCTTCTCTTCCACAAGGTCTCTGATGAAGTGATGTCTGATATCTATGTGCTTAGTTCTGTGAGCATTTGTTTCATCCATACCAGTTGTGAACAACTGCTACCAGCTGTGAACAACTGCTACCAGCTGCAATATATTCAGCTTCAGCAGTGGATAAGGACACACAATTTTGTTTCTTACTGAACCAAGAAATTAAATTGTTTCCTAGAAAGAAGCATCCTCCTGATGTACTCTTTCTATCATCAACACTTCCAGCCCAGTCAGCATCACAAAATCCAGTGAGAATTGGTTCACAACCATGAGAGTACATTATGCCATAGTCACATGTACCATTTACATATTTCAAGATCCTCTTCACCTGGTTTAGATGGCTCACTTTTGGTTCAGCTTGATATCTTGCACACACACCTACTGCAAAAGCTATATCTGGTCTGCTAGCTGTAAGATATAGTAGGCTTCCAATCATGCTTCTGTACAAGCTTTGGTCCACACTCTCACCTTTGTCATCCTTTGTCAGTTTTAAATGAGTGGGGGCAGGTGTTCTCTTGTGACTTGCATTGTCCATCCCAAACTTCTTGATAGTGTTCTTTGCATACTTGCTTTGGGATATGAACATGGAGTCCTCCATCTGTTTGATTTGCAGTCCAAGGAAGTAGGTTAGTTCTCCCACTAGAATCATTTCAAAATCAGACTCCATTTGAGTAACAAAATGTTTAACCATCCTGTCTGACATCCCACCAAACACTATGTCATCCACATATATCTGAGCAATCATAACCTTTCCCTCTTCATCTTTTACAAACAGGGTTTTGTCTATTCCTCCTTTTCTGTATCCATGTTTAATGAGAAAGGTGGTCAGTCTTTCATACCATGCTCTGGGAGCTTGTTTTAGACCATACAAAGCCTTCCTTAGCTTATATACATGATCTGGACAGCTTGGATCAACAAATCCCTTAGGTTGCTCCACATATACTTCCTCATTAAGGTACCCATTTAGAAAGGCACTTTTAACATCCATCTGAAATAGTTTGAACTTTAGGATGCAAGCAATTCCTAGGAGTATTCTGATTGATTCAAGCCTTGCTACTGGTGCAAAGGTTTCATCAAAATGTACTCCCTCAATTTGTGTATATCCTTGAGCTACAAGTCTAGCCTTGTTTTTTTGTAACTACTCCCTGCTCATTAGACTTGTTTTTGTACACCCACTTAGTGCCAATCACATTAATGTCATCAGGCCTAGGAACAAGATCCCATACTTCATTCCTTGTAAACTGGCCTAATTCTTCCTGCATAGTAGAGATCCAGTACTCATCATTAAGAGCTTCCTTGATGTTCTTAGGTTCTATCTTTGAAACAAAGCAGGAGCCTGAGATCACCTCTCTTGATCTAGTGATGACACCTTTGTTGGGATCCCCAATTATCAGTTCTTTAGGATGATCTTTCTGGATTCTGATGGAGGGAGGTTTGTTGGATTGTTCTAACCTTGCCTCAGTTAGAGTGAAGTCAAGATTATCACTTTTTATTTCAACTTCAGTTTGATTGTCAGCAGATGTTCCAACATCATCAGCAACATCTGCATAGGCATCATCAATAATCACATTTATTGACTCCATTATAACCTTGGTTCTGGAGTTAAATACTTTGTAAGCTCTGCTATTTATGGAGTATCCAAGAAATATCCCTTCATCACTCTTAGGGTCCATCTTCCTTCTTTGATCCCTATCAGCCAGAATGTAACACTTACTTCCAAACACATGAAAGTACTTGACTGTAGGTTTTCTTCCCTTCCAGACTTCATAGATGGTGGATAAAGTTCCCTTTCTTAGTGTGACTCTATTGTGGATATAGCATGCTGTGTTCATAGCTTCAGCCCAAAAGTACAGGGGTAACTTCTTGGCATGAATCATGGCTCTAGCTGACTCCTGAATAGTTCTGTTTTTCCTTTCAACAATCCCATTCTGTTGAGGGGTGATAGGAGAAGAATACTCATGATTGATCCCTTCTGAAGAGCAGAAGTCTGAGAATTTTTTATTCTCAAACTCCTTTCCATGATCACTTCTTATTCTGACCACACAGCTTGCTTTTTCTCTTTGGATTCTATAGCACAGATCTTTAAATACATCAAACACATCAGACTTTTCTTTGATGAAGCTTATCCAAGTATATCTTGAGAAGTCATCAACAACCACATAGGCATATCTTTTTCCACCAAGACTCTCTACCTGCATTGGTCCCATAAGGTCCATATGCAATAATTCCAAAACTTTGGAAGTTGTCAGATGTTGGAGCTTTGGGTGTGACATCTTGGTTTGCTTGCCTATTTGACATTCACCACACATTTTACTTTCATTAATCTTAAGTCTTGGGATCCCTCTTACAGCCTCCATAGATATGATCTTCTTTATTCCTCTGAGATGAAGATGACCCAGTCTTTGATGCCACAGCTTCACTTCTTCTTCTTTGGCTAAGGAACAAGTAGATGTGAGGCTGAAATCTTGGGGTTCCCACATATAGAAGTTGTCTTTTGATCTGGCTCCTCTCATGACAACTTTCTGTTCTTTATCAGAAACTATGCACTCAGTTTTGGTGAAATTGAAACTATAACCTTGGTCACATAACTGACTTATGCTGATCAAGTTAGCAGTTAATCCTTTTACTAACAGCACACCATCTAGACTTGGTACACCTGAGCAGTCCAGGGTTCCAACTCCCTTGATTTCTCCCTTTGCTCCATCTCCAAAGGTTACATAGCTTGATGAGTGTGACTTTAAATCTACTAACAGATTCTTCAGACCAGTCATGTGCCTTGAACAACCACTGTCAAAATACTAGTCTTCTTTAGCAGATACTCTGAGAGATGTGTGTGCTATAGAGGCAACAACCTGCTTGGACCATTTGTGCATGTTGTGAGGTTTCCTTTGATGCATCTGCCCTGGGTAGTGTCCATCTCTAGAGTTCCAATGTTGCCTGTTGACCTTGTTCTTAGGCATGTATTGGTAGCTTTGATCAGCATGAAGACTAGCTTTAGGTATCCAAATTTTCTCGGTGACCTCTGTCTTCTGCTTAAGAGGGTGCTGAGACTTCTGATTGGGGTATCCATGCAGCTTATAGCAAAAAGGTTTGATGTGACCAAACCTTCCACAATGATGGCATCTCCATCTTTGATATTTCTTTTTCATCATGTGTTTGTCATGATGTTGAGACATCTACTTGAACATCTTGTTTGACTTCATGGGATTTGGAGTTGTTTGGCTGGTGCTAGCCTCAAATTTTTGAGCTTTATTAAATCCCAGCCCAGTCCTATCCCCTGAGTGCTTGTTGTTGTTGAGAATGGCATCCAGTGTGTTTGAGCTACTGTTCAGCATTCTGACAGATTTGGACATATGCTCTATTTTGGAGTTGAGTAGGCTGACTTCACTTTTCAAGGTGTCAATGATCTCTAGATGACTTGCCTTTTCAGCCTTTAATTCCTCAATCTGCTTCTTCTGTTGTTTATTTTCCATGCATACTTCAGTGCTTCTTTTACATAGCATCCTGTAAGATGCTTCAAGCTCTTCAAATGTCAGTTCCTCATCACTGGATCCCCCTTCAGTTTCACATACTCCAGCTAGAGCAGTGATGTGTTTTGCAGATTCTTCTTCTGACTCACTACATGAGTCTTCATCTGACTAGGACACAGAGAGACCTTTCTTTTGCTTCTTTAGATAGGTTGGACATTCACTTCTAATGTGTCCATACCCTTCACATCCATGACATTGGATCCCTTTTCCTTGGTTAGTCTTCACATCATAGTTTGACCTTCTATTGGAGTCATAAGGTCTTTTATTCTCAGAGGTTGAGTTTCTTCCACTTGGTCTGGGCCTGTTTTCCATTCTTTTGAGGATTTTGTTAAATTGTCTTCCAAGCATAGCAATTGATTCTGATAAGTTGTCCTCAGAGCCTGCTTCATGACTTTCTTCTTCTTTATCAGTGTTTGAGACCATGGCTATGCTTTTGTTTTTCTTCACAATTGTATCATTCATTCCCATCTCAAAGGTTTGAAGGGAACCAATGAGCTCCTCAACCTTCATTGTGCAGATGTCCTGAGCTTCTTCTATGGCAGTAACCTTCATGTCAAACCTCTTTGGCAGTGATCTGAGAATCTTCCTTACCATCTTTTCATCACTCATCTTCTCTCCCAAGGCACCATAAGTATTAGCAATTTCCAGGATGTTCATGTAAAACTCATGAATGGTCTCATCTTCCTTCATCCTCAAGTTCTCAAACTTGGTGGTGAGAAGTTGAAGTCTTGACATCTTCACCTTTGATGTTCCTTCATGAGTAGTTTTGAGAGTGTCCCAAACATCCTTGGCCAGCTCACAGTGATGCACAAGCCTAAATATGTTCCTGTCAATGCCATTGAATAAGGCATTTAAGGCTTTGGAATTTCCAAGTGCTGAATCTTCTTCCTCCTTGTTCCACTCTTCTTCAGGCTTCATCACTTTTGCCCCATCCTTATTATCTTGGACAGGGTGCTCCCATCCTTTGTTAACTGCTTTCCAAGCCCTGCTATCAAGAGATTTCAAGAATGCTACCATTCTTGGCTTCCAGTAATCATAGTTGGATCCATCCAAGATAGGTGGTCGATTCACAGATCCTACATCTCTGTCCATGTTCCCAAAATTTGCAGTCCCTAGATCTCACCTAGATATACAGGCAGGGTGCCTGCTCTGATGCCAATTGAAATTCTGGGATCAGATACGTGATGTCGAACCAGATGTTTAAACACTTGAAATCTTAAACAAAAATTAATGAGCAGGTAAATTAAATGACACAGGAAATTGTTAACCCAGTTCAGTGTATCTCTACACTTACATCTGGGGGCTACCAAGCCAGGAAGGAAATCCAATATAAGTAATATTAATTATGGAGTTAAACCAACCAGTTTAATCCTTCACTTAATATCTACCCAAGGCAATTTTTACCTAAGACTCAACTTAGATATGAGTACCTACTCACTCCCCCTCAATCACACAGTGATCTTTTACAATGATTAATAAAATTGAAGTCACACTTCAAACACAACAGCTTGATCTTACTTAAAAGTTTCAATCAAGACACAATTCACTTTTTGCTTAAAAGCTCATAAAGTGACAAACAATTAAAACCTGCTATACTTCACAAACACCCTTTACAGTCTTCTAAAATTTGTACTCTTTTTTGAGAGTTTCAGTTCCTTAAATAGATGCTTGGTTTGTGGGCTTTTTGCAAATTATCCAGACCTTGATAAATCCCACAGTCACCACCTTGAATTAGGGTTAGTTAGTTTGTTATCTCCTTGAATCAAGGTGAGTTAGTTATTCTGTTATACTGAAACCAGATAACTAAGCTTCCTAAAGATGCGCCTTGGAGTGCTTATCTTTTTACAATTAATTCCAGATAAATTCCCCTGAATTTACTCACTTCTGTTATGCATCATTTAAGTCAGATAGCAGTTTGCGATGTCACAACATCTGGTGTGACATCCTGATGTCTTGAACTAAGTTCATTAACTTTTACTTTATTTGTTAATGTCACAACATCTGGTGTGACATCCTGAACTAAGTTCACTTATTCTTGTTTGTCAAAAATTCTGCAACTTCTTAACATCTACACATCCTTTATCTGCAACTTTCTACGCCTTCTTGTCCAGAGATCTTAAGAAAGCAACCATGCAAGGTTTCCAATAATCATAGTTAGATCCATCCAGAATAGGTGGTCTATTCCCAAATCCTTCATCCTTGTCCATAGTACCAGAATAATGCCCTTAGATCTTACCCAGAAAAATAGGCAGGGTGTCTGCTCTGATGCCAATTTCAATTCTGGGAACTGATATACGATGTCGAATACGATGTCAGGACACCAATATCTGACAAGTTTAAAAAAATGTAAATAAGAGAATACAAAAATAAAGAACACATGGAATTGTTAACCCAGTTCGGTGCATACACACCTACTCTAGGGGCTACCAAGCCAGGAAGGAACTCCACTATCAGTGGTATTAATTCAAAGACCCACAACAAAAAATCCAATTTTCAATCTTCTCACTTAATCACTCCCCAATGGAAGTTCTACCAAGGAACTCCTAGATATGAGACCCCTTTCACTCCCCCTTAATCACAACAGTGATATCAAACAAACAATTCAGAAAAATGAAGACACACTTCAGGAAACAATCCTTGACTTTGCTTCACAACTTTAGTCAAGTACAAACACTTTTGATTAAACGCTTTGAATGGACAATGATATAACTCGAAAAACCTAGTTCAAGACAATCATCAACTTGACAATTGTTTGGCTCACAAGAAAACTACACACACACGAAAATGCTGAATGATACAATCCTTATTTTCCACACACTCAAACTAGGGTACTGCAGCCTCTAAATAGAATCTCGAATTTGCACAAAACAAATAATATATTTCCTTAAATAAAGGAACAAAAATAGTAACATAAAATGTTATGCAAAAATAACTCCAAGCTGAATCTTTTTCCTTCTAATAAACTGCACTAATTAAACACAACCAATCACAAGTTTAATGACAACAAAATATGTGCCTCAAATAAGGATTCATCTAGGTCTTCAGGCCCAGTCAGAGATGTCATGACATCAGTCTTGAAATCCTGATAAAACAACTACAAACAGAAAACTTCACACCTGCATAATGCTTAAACCACATGTCATAACATTACCTATGACATCCAGAAATAGAAATATATTTTACCATAAAATATAGCCAATCTAAAACATCTATAACTTTGGTGAAGGTATTATGGGGCGGACCAGCTGGTGAAAGTTGGACTTGAGAACGTGAGGATCATATGAAGGAGTCGTATCCGACTTTGTTTCCTCAAGTAATTTAAAGGGATGAAAATTCTTTAAGTGGGGGAGAGTTGTAACACCCCAAAATTATTAGATTATTTATTTAATTGATTATGATGAATATTTGTGAATTAATTGTGAAACGTGATGTTTTGTTGAATTTGATATGTGAGGTAATACCATAATGTAGAATTGTGGGAATTAAGATGAATATGAGGATTATTTTTATTTTAGATAATTAGTTTTAGTTATTTAGAATTATTTTAATATTAAAAAAAGAGATAATATATGGTGTAAGGAAGATAAGGGTGAAGTGGTAATATTCATGAGGATTAGTGAGGGTGAGTTGGGAAAGACATATTAGAGGTCCAAGGGATAAGTTTTGGTTGTAACTTTTGATCGGTAAGTCCGTTTTGATCGTCGCTCGAACATGTGGATAGCTAATATAATGTAATTTCTTGTAAAAATGGTTTCAAGTCCTGGAAATAAATTTACCTAGGGAATGACGAGGCTTTATGGTTTTAGTATAAGATGTCGGTGTCGGTGTTTGTTGAAAAACTTTGATAATTCGTAACTTTTGATCCGTAACTCCGATTGAGGTCCCGTTCGAAGAGTAAGGAAGCTGACGAAATGATATTTAGTTTGATAAAATAAAATGAGTGAAGTGAGGTAATTTTCTAGTACCAATTTCTAGAAATGTTGGTTTGGAAATTCAATGATAGAGTAGTAAGAGGGTTGTGGCTCGATGAGTTGATGTTATGATGAATTTTGTGGTACTGTTAAAATGGATATATCGTTGTAACAATTGTTTGGTGTTAATATGTTATGCTCCCTTATGGAGGGTTAATGGCGCCAATGTACATTTTATGTTGATTGGAACCACATGCATGTTCCAATGTTTTTGCATTTCATACTAAATGGCATTGCATGTGAATGGTGTAAATGGTGATTGATTGTATGTGCTTTCTGAATGATGTTATGTTGATGTTGATGTTGTCCTATTTATATCTTTTTCTTAATACCTTTTATAATGAATTGTGAATACTCACCCTGCTTGTTTGAGTTTTTCCTCTACGCGGGTAATGTGCAAATAACCAAGATTATTTTGTGGTGCTTGAAGAGTTAGCCTTGGAGTTGGTTTTTATTTTGGTTGAACTAGAAGGGTCTTGCAATGATAATGTAACATCGGTTCGGGGCGTTTGTAGTGAAATGTTTTTTGTTTATCTTGTTATACATGGTGTTGCTATGATTTTTATATGAATTAAACAAGTGACCAAAGTTTTCTTTTGACCGTTTGATTTAATAAAGTAATATTTCCGCTGTGATGTTTTGAATTAAATTGTTGTAAACCCGTGCTACAGAGCAAGATTGTTATTTTGATGTTTTAAAGAAGTAAATGTAATGCCTTTCTATGTTGCACTCTGATTTAAATTATTATTTAATCGAGTATTCTATGTGGGGTTAGAAGGGTATTACAATACCAATATGTTGGAGCATCGTGTGCATCATGTGTTCCTTTTGTAGATCCACACAACTTAAGCAAGCTAGATAAATCTTGAGAACTTGGACATTTCTCCAAGGTGTTTTTCTTAAATGCAACCAATCTAAAGTACCAATCCAAATGACCAACCCACTAGGAACAACAAAAATCACTATTACAGAAAACACATATAATGACGGTTGCGAAAGACATATAATGATGGTTGTACGTCCATTTTTAGGTAACATGCGGTTGTATGTATGATGGTTTCCACAATGGTCAATAAACCATGGTTATAAGTTAGGTAGTGCGCTACTTATAACAATGGTTTATTCAAACAACCGTTGTGAAATAATTTATAGGTCCTTGGTTCGAATTCTAGCCTCATCATTCTTGCCTTTTATTATTACGGATAGCGCGCTATACTTATAATAACAATTAAGTTAAAAACCGTTGTAATATAATTTTTTTTTTATATATATTTTTCAATTTTACAGTATTCCTAAATTTTAAACCTCAATATTTTTTAATCATATCAAACTAGAAACTATAATACAACCATTTTTGAATTGAATTAGCCAAAAAATTATATTACATCAATGACACAATTCCATTAGGAATAAAAAATTGTATATTACATAAAAATCAAAATGGTATAAAATAACTCCCTTTTGTTTTCTTGGTGTCTTGTCTCTTTGTGTCTTGACTTTAAACACCTATAATTTCAAATAATAATAATAATAATAGTTGTTAGAAAATAACATCATTAGTAATCATAACATACAATAAATTATGAATGAGGAATATAAAATACTTACTTTTTAATTTTTCCTATATCAACTACTTTATATGAATTAGGCAATAGTGTTTCATAAGAAGTGGAAGGAATATCAAAACTTTCATCATCACTAGGAGAAATTTGTTTTTCTTTGAAAACAATTGACTATCTCCTCGAAGGGTCAAACTTGAACAACAAATTGAATCTCCTCATACCTTGATCAATTGAATCTCTTTTTTCACTCTTGATCAAACTCCTTTACAAGAGAGCAATTTCTTGTCTAGAGGAATTTTTTCAACATGGTTCTTCTCAGAGGTGTAGAGGAACGCGAAGCAGAAATAATCATGAGAGAAATTCATGAAGGATCTTCTGGTACTCATACCAACGGACATACAATGGCAAGAAAAATACTCCCAGCAGGATATTATTGGCTCATAATGGATCCAGATTGCCGCAAGCATGCGAGGAGATGTCATAAATTTCAAATTTATGCTTATAAGATTCATACACCTTCGACACTTCTCAAGGCTCTCTCTTCGCCATGGCCATTTTTAATATGGGGAATCGACATAATTGGAATGATCAAACCCAAAGCTTCAAACAGACATCGGTTCATTCGGGTAGCTATTGATTACTTCACCAAATGCGTCAAATCAGCATCATACGCCAATGTAACCCGACAAGTGGTCGTCCGATTTACCCAAAAAAATAGCATCTGTCTTTACGATATTCCAAGTCAACTCATTACTGACAACGGGTCAAACTTGAACAACAAATTGATGAAGGAATTATGCGTAGAGTTCAAGATTAAAAACCATAACTCTTCTCCTTATCGACCAAAGATGAATGCCGCAGTGGAATCCGCCAACAAAAATATCAAGAAAATTGTCCAGAAGATGGTCGTGACATACAAGGACTGGTATGAGATGCTCCCTTACGTGCTTTATGGATATCGAACTTCCATTCGCACTTTAACATAAGCAACCCCTTTCTCACTCGTATTTGGAATGGAAGCAATTCTTCCCATAGAAGTTGAAATCCCATCATTAAGGATATTGATAGAGGCCAAACTTACAGATACTGAGTGGTGCCAAAGCAGATTCGAAGAACTCAATCTGATAGAAGAAAAAAGAATGACTACCCTCTATCACGATCAATTATATCAGCAACGGATGAAGAAAACATTCAGAAAGAAAGTTTGACCTTGTGTCTTCAAAGAAGGAGATATTGTACTCAAGAAAATTCAATCATTTCTCACCGACTCTCGGGACAAATAGACTCCGAATTATAACGGCCCTATGTAGCCAAGAAATCCTTCTCAGGCGGTGCCTTGATACTCGCAACGAGGGACGATGAGGAATTCACTTATCCTACAAATGTTGATGCAATCATGAAATACTTCGCCTAAAAGTAAAAAAAAACATTCTCGGTGGATTGAAAATCCAAAAGGTCAATCCAGGAAAAAATTAGAAAAAAAAATCCCGCTAGAGAAATCTAGGCAAAATGTTAGGGATTCATGGCAAGTAACTGTAACCAACCAGATTGGATCATCAAAAGAAAGTCATTCATAAATTCATCATCAGCAGAGGCTTTGAAGACTCTAAACTCAGAATTGGTAGAAGGATAAGGATCATTATGTTTCAATGTAGCATTTTCCCTATAAATTATCATTTTCTACTTTGTAAATACTCTGTGGAATCTAGCCTTCAGATGAGTACCACCCATATATGAAAATTTGAGCCTTTGCCCATTTGTTTGCAACTCTTATTTGTTTATCTGCATTACAAAATGACGTTTTCAAAAATGATTTATCTTTTTCTTGAAATTAAAATGACTTTACTTCACTTTTATTTTTCAAAGTAAAATTTGCAATTTTCCTCTGTGAATGTAAAAGGAAATCATTTAGTTTCTCCAAAAGCAACCAACTTCTGGAATATCCCACGAGGATGAACTTGTGTCTCCCTATAAAGCCATATCTCCATAAATCCACATCAGCACGAGCTTTCCTCTACAATGAGAAATCAAGCCAAAAAACAGTGACATTCCATCTTCGAATCGGCCCAGTATTCTCTGTTTTGTCTTGTCAACTTGTGTGTCGTGTCTATTTTGTCAGCATACTCATTCATTCATACATTCATAATTATGTTTGCAATTATATTTGCATAATCATACTCGTATTTATCCCATGTGATAAAGATTCTTCTCTCCAGTTCTTTCCTGGATAACACATAAGTTTTCAAGTTTGGATAACTTGAACCTCTATAGCAACACTTTAACCAAACCGTTGTAACCTCAAGATCTCCGATAGGATGAATGACGTGGCATCTTAGGATCAAAATTTTGGGTATTCTAAGGTATATAATCCTCTTGTACCTCGAATCTACCAAATGCTTTCACCATTCGTGTCTTCGGGTCCAAGAAGATTAAATAGGAGCATATGTCAAACCCTAAACTTTGACCCTAAGATATATACCTTAGCAGAGAAAATCCATTGATCAAAGGATTGTGCCAGACTGGTTTGAATAGTATCCATGTAATGGATCAGGATTCCTGAGTCCCTCAGAGGATTTAGGAAAAGGACCAATCATTAATACATAAGATTTTCAACCTTTCAATCACCATCAAAGGGTTAAGGAATCTAAAATGATGGAGAATTATTCAAATATTGTACATAAAAAATTCTCCATCATTTGAAGATTAGGGTTTTAGTCAAATGATCGAGCCATCACAATCACCAATTAGGGTTTTAGTCAACTGAGTCCTCCAAATGAAAATTTTCATGGAAAAAGGAGAAAAGGCCTCCATAAATCATCAAGAAAGGTTGATATGACTTGGACAATCCATTTACAAGTACAAAAGATGCAGAGGTCAAGGATTCCAAGATTAGGGTTTCATAGTGCCCAGATTAGGGTTTCTGACTAATCAAGGATCCCAATGTCAAGATTTTCATCCGGACAAGAGCCAATACCATGGGAAATGGTTTAAATAGATCATATGGATCATGGAAGTCCATTCATAAGGTAAAAATACCTTAGAGGATGTCCAATAAAAAATCAGAAAACCAGGGGTATCTAGTGTAATTTCCATCTGGACCAAAAACTCAAAGTTTGTCTTTTTCTCCCAAAATGACCCTCATGACCTATATTACAAGAATATATGATCCATGAATTCATTTGATCACAAAAAATCAGAAATTTGTACCATATATTACAAGAATATATGGTCCATGAATGCATTTGATCCCAATGTCAAGATTTTCATCTGGATCAGAAGTAACGACTCCAGACAAAGATCTCTATTTTTGGAAGCTTTTAATGGCAATTATCAAACAACCAACAATAACATAGATAGTCTCCAACAGATTAAAGTTCATAAGTCTATTTAAAGGAAACACTTGAAGAATTTTGAGCTCTCTCTCTCTCTTGCACGCGTAACATTCAATAGCACAAATCAAAATTCATATTTCTTGTATTCTAAATTGTAAAAACAATCACAATAGTGATAATCGCTTTCTAGAAGAATTTTGTGTTACAAATTTCTTTTAATCCTTGAGATATTCCTTAAGTGACTAAGTGTAGCTAATAGACTCAATAAGACTTTGACAGTAGGTCTTAGTGTTTGTAAACACTTTTGATTAGAGGATTAAGACCTCGTTGAGAGAGGCGAAATCACCTTGGCAGGTGGAATGGATGTAGTTTTAGTTCAAACGAACCAGGATAAATCAACGTGTTGTTCGGAATTAATTTTGAAAAACTCAATTTAAAACCCTCTTTCTTGTGTTTTTCCACCTTCAATTGGTATCAGAACCTGGTTTTGAGTGTAAGCACCTAATAGTGTCAGAAAAAGATCTAGAAGAAAAACATAATGGTATAACCAATTCAGAACAACAACGACTATCAGAATGACAAAATCAATGGGAAACCTCCTATATTCAATGGTGACAATTTTGATTACTAGAAGGATGCTTTGGAAAGTTTCTTTCTGGCTATGGATGGAGATCTCTGGGACAAGGTGACTGATGTCTACATTCATCCTGTTGGAGAAGATGGTCAAAAGATCGAAAGAAAAAAATATGACAGCTTAACAGAAGAAAGAATTCATAAATCATCACAAAGCCAAAACTATACTTCTAAGTGCTATCTCATACAGAGTATGAAAAGATCACAAACAGAGAATCAACCAAACACATATTTGATTCTTTAAGGATGACGCATGAAGGCAACACTATAGTCAAGGAGACCAAATCTCTGGCACTTATCCAGAAGTATGAGGCATTCAAAATGGAAGAAGATGAAATGATTGAGAAAATGTTCTAAAGGTTTCAAATTCTGGTTGTTGGACTGAAAGTTTTGGACAAAGGCTACTCAATTACAGATCATGTGAAGAAGATCATCAGAAGCTTGCCAAAGGCTTGGAGACCCATGGTCACTGCTCTCAAGCTGTCAAAGAATCTGAATGAGATATCTCTTGAAGAGTTGATCAACTCCATGAGAAGTCACGAGATAAAACTTGAAGAAGATGAACCTCAGAAGAAAGGTAAGTTCGTTTCTCTTAAATCTAATAAATCTGAATCTAAAGCTTTTCAGGCAGAAGAAGAAAGCTCTGGAGTCTCATCAGAAGAAGACAAACTATCACTTCTCTCCAGAAGAGTTCAACAACTCTGGAAGCACCGTCAGAAGAAATTCAGGAATCCCATAAGATCAAGCAATCACTTTGGATCATCCTCTGATTACAAGAAGTCCAGAAGCAAAGAATTAATATGTTATGAATGCAAGGAACCTGGACACTACAAGAGTGACTGTCCAAAACTTCAGAAAGAGAAGCCTAGAAAGAAATTCAACAGAGAGAAAAAGAAAAGTCTTATGGCCACATGGAATGATTCAGAATCTTCTGAAGTCGACACTGAATCATAAGATGAACACACTAACATTGCGTCAATGGCAAAAATACCAAATGACATCAACTCATCAGAATCAGAATCAGATTCAGAAATAGAAGAGGTGTTTTCTAAACTCTCTAGAACACAATTAGAATATAGTCTCTTATAAATTCTTGAAAAATATCAGAAACTTCAATTCAAATACAAAAACCTGAAACAAGGTCTAGTATCTGAATCAGAGGAAACTGAAAGCAGAAAACTCTGAGCTGAAAGAAAACATTCTAAAACTTGAAAATTCTTTTGAAAAATTTAAAGCTCATAAAGAATCTGAATTAGAAGTTTCATCTAGTTTTGATAGTATCATAAAGCAATATGATCATAGCATTCAAAAATTTCTAGCTAAAAACATAGATAGGAGCAAAATTGCCTCAATGATCTACAGAGTTAGAAGAAACGGTAGAAGAGGCATAAGATATGTCAAACCTATAGGAGAAGTACCACAACAATTTAAACAAGTTAATGACATGATTATAAAAGTCAACACACCTTTAAGTTCTCACTTCACATATGGTCATCATCATGATTTAAAATATACTAGTGAGTCATCTTGTTCTACAAGTTCTGATGAGGAATTCAAACTCAATAAGAAGTTTGTAAGTTCTAACAAACAAGGACCCATAAAGATATGGGTACCCAAAGATAAAATTGTGTATGTTGCAGATGTCTTTAACAACAAGATTGAAACACCAATCTTGGTACCTGGACTCTGGATGCTCGCGGCACATGACGGGAATAAAGCATATGTTCCAAAGTCTTGAGCTTAAAGCTGGAGGCTACGTAGATTTTGGAGGCATTCAAAAAGGAAAAATCATTGGCTCTGGAACTATTGGTAACATTACTCTTCCCTTTATCTCTAATGTCCCGTTAGTAGAAGGATTGATGCATAAATTGTTATCAATAAAATTAAGTGATAACGGTTATGATATAATCTTTAATCAAAAGTTCTGTAAAGCTGTTAGTCAGAAAGATGGAAAAATCCTCTTTAATGGAAAGAGAAAGAACAACATCTATAAAATAAAACTTTCTGAACTAAAAAATCAAAATGTAAAATGTCTTATGTCTGTGGACAATGAAGAATGGGTCTGGCACAGAAGATTGTGACATGTTAATATGAGAAGATTATCTTAGATTAACAAACTCAATCTGGTAAGAGGACTATTAATTTGATGTTCAACTCAGAAGCTCTGTGTGAAGCATGTCAGAAAGGCAAATTTTCTAAACCTTATTTTAAATCTAAGAATGTTGTTTCTTCCTCTAGATCATTAGAACTTCTGCACATTGATTTGTTTGGACCAGTGAAAATTGCCTCAATCAGTGGTAAGAAGTATGGATTAGTGACCATAGATGATTATAGCAGATGTACATGGGTAAAATTTCTTAGAAACAAGGATGAGTCAATCTCTGTATTTTCTAACTTCTGTAAACAAGTTCAAAATGAAAAAGAGTTTAGAATTGTCAAAGTCAGAAGTGATCATGGTGGAGAATTTGAAAACAAAAAGTTAGAACTATTTTTTAACGAAAATGGAATTTCTCATAATTTCTCTTGCCCTAGAACTCCACAACAAAATGGAGTTGTAGAACGTAAGAACATAACATTACAAGAGATGGCCATAACCATGATCAATGAGACTAACATGGTTAAACACTTTTGGGCAAAAGCAGTAAATACAACGTGTTATATTCAGAATAGAATCTCTATAAGACCTATTCTAGAGAAGACTCCTTATGAATTGTGGAAGAACAGAAATCCAAACATTTATTACTTTCATCCTTTTGGATGCACTTGCTTCATTCTGAATACTAATGATCCTCTGAACAAGTTTGATTCTAAGGCACAAAAATGTTTCATGTTAGGATACTCTGAACATTCTAAAGGATATAGAGTATACAATACAGAAACATGAATCGTGATAGAATCTATCTATGTCAGATTTGATGATAAGCTTGATCCTGAAAAGCCAAAGCAGGATGAATCTCTTGCAGATATAGAAGTTCAAATCACTGAAGACAGAACATCTGATGAACAACCATCTACTAAAAAAGAAAGCACAACTACCACAACAAGATTTGAAGAACCCAGACAGAAGAAACAATCCAGAAGCACATTGAATCATCTAGAAGATAAAATTCTTGGAAAGAAAGATGATTCAATCCGAACAAGATCCTCATTCAGAAATTCTGAAGAATCTCTAATGGGATTATTCTCGCTCATTGAACCCACTTTTGTTGATGAGGCTCTCTCAGAAAATGATTGGATACTTGCGATGTAAGAAGAATTAAATCAATTCTCCAGAAATGACATATAGGATCTAGTTCCTAGACCCAGAGGATTCAACATCATTGGAACTAAATGGGTTTTCAGAAACAAACTCAATGAATAAGGTGAATTTGTCAGAAACAAAGCATGACTGGTTGCACAAGGTTATAGTCAGCAAGAAGGAATGGACTATACATAAACCTTTGCACCAGTCGCAAGATTATAATCTATCAGACTTTTATTTTATTTTAGCAGTAAATCATGACATTACTCTCTATCAGATGGATGTCAAGAGTGCATTTTTAAATGGTTATATTGATGAAGAAGTCTATGTGCACCAACACCCTGGTTTTGAAAATAATAAATATCCAGAACATGTTTATAAACTTAAAAAAATCCTTATATGGTCTGAAACAAGCTCCCAGAGCTTGGTATGAAAGATTAAGTAATTTTCTCTTAGAAAATAATTTTACCAGAAGGAAAGTGGACACAACTCTTTTCTGTAAAACATTTAAAAATGATATTCTAATTTGTCAAATTTACTTAGAAGATATAATTTTTGGATCTACTAAAAGCTCTTTGGGCAAGGAATTTGCTAAGTCTATGAAGATAGAGTTTGAAATGAGCCTGATGAGAGAATTGAAGTTATTTCTGGGAATCTAAATAAATCAAACATTATAAGGAACTTATATTCATCAAAGCAAATACGTCAAAAAAATTCTGAAGAAGTTTGACATGTCAGAAAGTAAAATCTCTAAAACTCCAATGCATCCCACTTGTATTCTGGAGAAGGAAGAGGTAAGTCAGAAAGTAGATCAGAAGATCTATAGAGGTATGATTGGCTCTCTTTTTTATTTAACTTCCTCAAGACCTGATATTTTGTATAGCATTTGTCTCTGTGATAGATTCCAATCAGATCCTAGAGAATCTCACTTAACAGCTGTTAAGAGAATCTTCAGGTATATGAAAGGTACTACTAACCTTGGCCTTTGCTATAGAAAGTCTAGAGAATATAAACTTGTAGGATATTGTGATGCTGATTTTGCTGGAGATAGAACAGAAAGAAAAAGTACTTCTGGAAGTTGCCAATTTTTGGAAGACAACCTAATATCTTGGTCCAACAAAAGAAAATCAACAATTGAACTCTCAACTTCCGAAGCTGAATACATATCAGTAGCTGAATTCAGTACTCAGATGCTCTGGATGAAAAATTAGCTTGAGGACTTCAACATATACGAGAGTAACACTCCTATCCTCTATGATAATACTTATGCCATCTATCTTTCTAAGAATCCTATTTTATATTCTAGAACTAAACATATAGAAGTTAAACATCATTTCATTAGGGATTATACTCATAAGGGAATTTAATTTTTAAAATTTATAGATACAAACCATCAATGGGCTGACATCTTTACAAACCCTCTTGCTGAGGATAGGTTCAATTTCATTCTGACTAATCTTTGTATAGAATTATGTCCAGAATGATTGTGTTTAATCTATATATTTAACTTTCAGAATATTCTTATTTTTATCTTCTGATCAATAATTCCTATGAATAGAAGAAGAATTGTATCAGAAGTTTTACATAAGTCTGACTGTTTTCTTCTTAGAACATTTGTGTCAAGGAAAAAACATGTAGATCATTACATCAACACCTGTCAATGAAGCTTCAGGTGTCCTATGAATCTGATTACGTGTTCAAACTCTGATAGAGGACAAAATATGCATTTCAGCACTTGAACAACTGTCCTCTGAGGCAGAATACATGTTCAAATTCTAGGAAACTAAAATGGATAAAATGACAAAGATGAGGTGCTAGTCACGTTGGTAACTGTTCCAAAATATTTAACATCACTCCCCTGTCAGAATTCATTAAATGTTGATAATCATCATGTTTTATGATTTAATTTTCCCACTAATTGTGTCTTTTACTTACCGTTGTAACTACTATATATATATATATATATATATATATATATATATATATATATATATATGTGTGTGTGTGTGTGTGTGTGTGTGTGTGTGTGTGTGTGTTTATTTTCACCTCACAAACACCTTTCACTTTCACTTTCACTCTCCTCTTGCTTTCTATTTTTTACTTGCTCTCTGCATTTGCATTCAAACCCCTTCTTGTGAACAATGGCCTTCACTTCAAAGGATGTTCAATCATCTTTTTCTTCTCAACAAGCTACAACAACTCAAGCTTCAGAAGACATTCATCACCATTCCAGAGACTCCCACTCCCACCAACGAACCAGAAGATCCTCTCAAAATAGTCATTGACATTGATGCCCTTAAGAAATTAGCATATTTCACTAAGAAAATAGCAATTTCAAAACCCAAACCAAAACCAACCAAATCAGATGTTGGTGACTTGTTACTGGCCTTTGAAGCAGAGATTAAAAGCAGGATATACAGCTTGAAGATTGCTTGTGCAGAAAATCTGGATCATGTAGCTTCAAATTACCTTTGGAGATCATTCAGAAAATGGTTTACCTCTGAGTCCAAGAAGCTTAAGGATATCTGCTATAATATTACTCAACGAAACTTCTGCGAAAATCTGCGAGAAGTTCTCAGCTGCTTGGAGAAGAAGACTCTGCATCTTCTTGACTCTAAACCTTGGACATAACCAGAACCAAAGGATTCATCGTCTGAAATTTGGATTATTGTTGCTCCTTCTAAAGACAAAGGAAAATTTGTTGAGGCGTCACCTTCTGAAACCCCTGCACCAACTTCTGAACAAGTGGATACTTCTGTTGGATAGACTCCTCCATCTTCACTGGTTTTGAAGACTCTGGAGGAACTTAGGAAGGAAAATGAAGCTGTGAAAATCAGATTGGATAAGCGAGATGAGACTAACTAAGAACTCAAGAACATGATTGGTCAACAAGTGGAGTCAACCTCTTAGATCAAGAGTCTTCTGGAAGCGTTGTTCACAAGACTACCACCCCAACCTTAGATCATATTTTCTTGTTTTTATGTCTTGTTGTTTTTTGCTTATGTGCTTATATGTTTAATCTGATCAATGAAGTCTCCCTTGTTTTGTATTTTTGTCTAATCTCTTTTTCTGATTAATTACTTTTTGAATAATGACAAAAGGGGGAGAACACGTAAAATATTTTGATTCCTAACAGCTCACCAAGACTAAGCCTCAAACATCCTAAAACTCTGATAAATCTTTTTATGTTTAAGAACAGGATAAGTATTTAACTCAGGGGGAGCTGTTGCTATAAGAACTTCTCATAGAAAATTCTGAAGGATTAATTCAAAGAATCTCAAAGGGAGTTTTCTATTACCTTTTGTTCTTAATTAAATTTTATCAAAATATAATGTTTTGTCATCATCAAAAAGGGGGAGATTGTTAGAACAAGATTTTGATTCTACCTCTAATAAGTTTTGATGATAACAATTATTTTAAGAACAAATATGATACCTAAAAATTATTATTTTCTATATGTGCAAGATTAGAAGTTCTTGCAAAGAGAAAGATATTCTGAGTCAAACATCTTCTACTCTAAAGCGAAGCTTCTACTACAAGAAGATCTGATTAAAAGACTATAGAAGATTTCAGCTATTAAAACATCAAGATCAGTTGCGAAGTAAACTCTATGATACATGGACTACGCAAGTTCTGATTCTCTAAATCAGACGCATTTATTGAAGAATAAAAAATAACGGCTCCAGACAAAGATCTTTATTTTTGGAAGCTTTTAACGGGAAATTATCAAACAACCAAAAATAACATAGACTGTCTCCAACAGATTAAAGTTCATAAGTCTATTTAAAGGAAACACTTGAAGAATTTTGAGCTCTCTCTCTTGCGCGCGTAACATGCAATAGCACAAATCAAAATTCATATTTCTTGTATTCTAAATTGTAAAAGCTATCACAGTAGTGATAATCGCTTTCTATATGAATTTCGTGTTACAAATTTCTTTTAATCCTTGAGATATTCTTTGAGTGACTAAGTGTAGTCAGTAGACTCCAGAAGACTTTGACAGTAGGTCTTAGTGTTTGTAATCACTTTTGATTAGTGGATTCATACCTCGTTGAGAGAGGCGAAATCACCTTGGCGGGTGGACTGGACGTAGTTTGAGTTCAAACGAACCAGGATAAATCAATGTGTTGTTCGCAATTAATTTTGAAAACCTCAATTCAAACCCCCATTTCTTGTGTTTTTCCACCTTCAATGATCCCTCAATTCTCTTTTTGGGGGTACGTAGGCAAAATGGCGTAAGATCTTTGCGAGCAAACCAAACAAAAAACAACAATAGGTTCTCAGACCTATTCAAAATAGCAAAATATTATGATAATACAGAAACACAAAAACTCAACATCATCCTATCTTATCAACACTCATTTTATACTCAGACCCAAATCAAAGAAACCCTATCAATATCAAAGAGAATAAATTTTGCACTAAACTTAAGGTGAAATAATATAAGAAATAACCCAAAACCATGTGGGCATCTGTCAATCAACAATATGCAAAGCAGAGTGAGTTTAAGATATTTTTTCCCTTCCATAACCAGATTCATCATGAAAAAAAAAAGAAATCAGAAAGTAGAAAAAATGCGATAGTGATCAAAAATCACGAAAACTGAGCTACACATTATACTTGGGAAGTTTTTCTCTCTTTTGGGAAGATCAAAGGTTGTACATACAAATAATTTTACAACAGTTGCATATTAAAACTGTGAATAAAAAATATTGAAAAATGGATAAAATGTTGTTGCTAGGATTCGAACCTTATACTAGTAACTTTATAATCATAGTTGAAAGCCTCAATCGTGATTAAATCATTTAAAAGAAATAAAAATCAAAACGCGCATCTGGTAACATATATTACAATGGTGGATGGCTTAACCATAGTAATATTATGTTACTGAATGCCAATTTTGTAGTAGTGTCTGCTCTCTATTAAAAGCCTTCCACAATCTACAATAAGGATGATTGGGTTTTAGAAATTTTTGATGCCCAAGGTAAATAGGTTTTTTATTTCGAAACTCAAGTAGTTTGAAATTCTGTGATCAGGTATGAGATGTCCTAAGAGATGTCCCAACACTTGACAGATTTAACCAAAACTTAAATAGCAAGAAAAGTAAACAACACAGAAGTTTGTTAACCCAGTTCAGTGTATAACCACACTTACATCTGGAGGCTACCAAGCCAGGAGGAAATCCACTATAAGTAATATTAATTCTAGACTTAAACCACCCTGTTTAATCTATCACTTAATAACTACCCAATGCAATTTCTACCTAAGACACAACTTAGATAAGAGTATCCTAGTCACTCCCCCTCAATCACACAGTGATCAAGTTTACAAGTTTAATAAAATTGAAGACATTCTTCAAACAATACAGCTTGATCTTACTTCACAGTTTCAATCAAGTCACAAATGCACTTTTGCTTAAAAGCTCATAAAGTGGTACAATTAAACAACCTGCTATTAAAACACTAGACACCCTATTTGGTCTTCTGTAATTCGTACTCAATTCTGTGAGTTTCTGTTGATTAAATAGGTATCTGTAATTTGGGCTTTCTGTAGAATGATCCAGCCCTAATGCGCATGCAGCTTCCACCTTGAATTTAGAGTTTGTTACTTCCTAGATTCTAAGTGATTTAGGTCTTCTGTTTTAATCTGAATCTTCAATATAAAACTCCCTACAGATGCGCCTTGTTCTGTTTTTATCCATCATTAATTAATTCCAGATAACTCTCCTTAAATATCTCTGATCAGTTAGTCAATAATTAATTCTGGTAGCAGGTTTGAGATGTCTCAACATCTGTTGGGACATCCTGAAAAACTGAACTTAAGTCATTTACACAATGTCCCAACATCTGGTGAGACATCCTGAAATAAGTTCATATACTCTGTTTGATAATGTCCCAACATTTGATAGGACATTCTGAACTGAATTCAATATTTCTTGTTGGTCAAAAATTCTGCCAATTCTTAAACATCTACAAACTCCCCCTTTGGCTAATTTTTGGCTAACATCTTTTATGGTTATCAGAGTGCAGCAGAAGTTCTTTTTATCAGAGTATAGCATTACTTTTCTGTTGATTCATATTTGAGATTACTCCCCCTCAAACATATATGTATCCAGTCTTGTTGCAACAGAAATATTTATTAAAACACACTGATTCAGTTCAGACTCAAACAAACAGATTTTTCATTCATAATTAAACAGCAATACAATTTGTTGTTGTTGTTGTTCTCCCCCTTGTTAGACACAAATTTTGGGGCCAAAGACACTAAACCAGAAATACAATGCAGTGCTGTCATTACAATTGCCTCACATACAATGATCACTCAGACTCTTCACTTTCAGTTTCTTCATCAGCTTCAGTTTCTTCATCAGAGGCAGTTTCTTCATCAGATGCAGCTTTCTGATCTCCTTCACTCTCCAGCCTTTGAATGATTTCCTCAAGCTTCTGCTTTCTAGCTTCAAGCTCTTTGCAAGTGCTCTTGAGTTCAGCAATTAATGCCTTCTTGGAGATTGGAGTCTTAGCATTTGAAGGACCTGCAGATGTCCCAGAAGGTGCTTCAACATCTGCTGCATGATGACTGAGGAACAGTTTGTAGTGAAACGCCAGGGGGCTTTCTCTCTTGCAGACTGTATCCTTCTCAGTGAGAATCCCAGGGTATTGACTTAGAACTATACCACACAGCAAGGAGGGAAAAGCTATTGGCAGCTTTGTTGCAGAAGAGCTGGCATGCTTCAAGGTCTGATCAAAAATGTAAGCACCATAATCCAGCTTAGTCTGAGTTCCCACAGCATAGATAAACCTGGCCAGACCAGTGGAGATTGAAGATGTGTGGTTGGTAGGCACCCAGTTTGCTGTACCAATCCTGTTCAGCATGGCATATTTTCTTGTTAGCATGCTCACTGAGAGCTTTCCTTTAACAGGCCATGCCTTGACCTGGTTTGCAGTGATAACCTTGCAGACTTGGTTATCTGTCTTACCTAGTTCATTTGGTCCATCTGTTTCTCTTCCTAGGTATTGGTTGATGATCTGAGAAGAGAACTCTACACACCTACCTCTAACAAAGACTTTTCTAAATTCAGAGGACTTACCATTGGCACAATCCTCCTGAAGATTAACAATGAATTCTTTGACAAGAAGTTCATAGCAGGGAGAGAGATCTGAGACTGTTTTGAAGAGGCCTGCAGCAGAGATGAGGTCAATCAGTTCAGTGCACTCAAGTGCATTACTGCTTAGCTCTCTTTCAAGGGCTACCCTTCTTTGGTACACAAACTTCCATCTGTTTACACTAGAGACATGATGGAATGAGATGTTGTCCAAGGGAGCTTCTGGAACAGCAGTTGAAGCCCTAGATGGTGCTAGTTTCTTCTTGGGAGGAGATGTTGGGACATCTGATTCAACATCTGAGTCTGATGGGGTGACAGCTTTCCTCTTATGGGTTTGGACTTTACTCCATTGTTTTGTTGGACCAAAGGCAGCTTTAGCTTTGCCTTTCTTTGGGGTAGCTTTCTTCTTCTCAGGAATTTCAGGTTCAGCTTGCATCTTTCCTTTCCTGGACCTGAGCCTTTTGGCTATGCTAGGTCTAACAGAGGCTATGATCTCTGTATCAGAGTCCTGCTCCAGGTTCACCACTGGAGGAGATTGAGCAGTCTCCTCTTCAGCTGGTTGATTAGTAGAGATTTGATCTTCATTTGAGGCTTTGGTCTGATCCTCAGAGACTTCTTCATCACTTTCATTTGAGGCCTTTTTCTGGTCCTCAATTTGTTCAATATCAGCATCAGATGAGTTCTTTTTCTCATCCTCAGATGTTCCAACATCTATTGGGACATCCTGTTGAGCAGGAGTGTCCTCTGCAGCTTGAGCTTGTTCTTCTTGAGGGGCAGGCATGGTGTTCAGAGGAATAGAAATCCCACTAACCACTCTCTGTTCAAATAGAATCTTGTTGACTATCTCCTTGATGGAAGCATCCACATAGTCAGAAGATTTTGGAGGCATGTTTGCTGGAGAAGGAATGCCTCCTTTGGATTTGCAACAGACTTGATCTTTAGCTCTCTTTGGAGTTCTTGGCTTTTTAGCATGAGAAGCACTTCCTCTGAGTTCGTCCAATGGGGTTGATTTCATTGGTACCACAGAGATGGGAGTTGCATGGACTACGTCTTCTTTGTTGAGAACTTCTTCAGGAGTGTTAGGGTTTTGAGACATTGTCAAGGAAGATGGATGAAGAGCTTTAGGGTTGATGATTTCTGAAGAACAGCTAGTTAATGTGATTCGCTTTTGATAGTATGATGAGAATCTTGATAGCTGATTATAAGTAGTTACTAAATAAGTAGCCGTTACATTGCAAATTATTAGGAATGGAATTCCCAAGGTTCTTGTCCAGACTGGTGTTGCCATCTGGAACTTATGCCATAAAATGTCATATGACATGTTGGCACATCTCATTAACTGCTAAATATCACATAAACAGATTCCCAGTTTGCCCCTTAAGTTCTCAAATTGTGTAGCATCCAATGCTTTGGTAAAGATATCAGCTAACTGCAGATTTGTAGCTACATGTTCCAATGAAATCACCTTTTCTTCTACAAGATCTCTGATGAAATGATGTCTGATATCAATATGCTTGGTTCTGCTATGTTGGATAGGATTCTTTGATATGTTGATTGCACTTAAGTTGTCACAGTACAATGTCATGACATCCTGTGGGACATTGTACTCAGTGAGCATCTGCTTCATCCAAACCAACTGAGAACAACTGCTTCCAGCTGCTATATATTCAGCTTCAGCTGTAGATAAGGATACACAATTTTGTTTCTTACTGAACCAAGAAATCAAATTGTTTCCTAGAAAGAAGCATCCTCCTGAAGTGCTTTTTCTGTCATCAGCACTTCCAGCCCAATCAGCATCACAGAAGCCAGTGAGAATTGGTTTACATCCATGAAAGTACATTATGCCATAGTCACAAGTACCATTAACATATTTAAGAATTCTCTTGACTTGATTGAGATGACTGACTTTTGGATCAGCTTGATATCTTGCACATACACCTACTGCAAATGCTATGTCAGGTCTGCTAGGAGTCAAGTATAACAAGCTTCCAATCATGCTTCTGTATAAGCTTTGATCTACATTCTCACCCTTTTCATCTTTAGTCAGCTTTAAATGTGTGGGGGCAGGAGTTCTCTTATGAGTTGCATTTTCCATTCCAAATTTCTTGACTATGTTCTTGGTATACTTGCTTTGGGAAATGAACATTGATTCTTCCATTTGCTTTATTTGCAGACCAAGAAAGTTGGTTAACTCTCCTACTAGGCTCATTTCAAATTCAGATTCCATCTGCTTGACAAAATGTTTGACCATCCTGTCAGACATCCCACCAAAGACAATGTCATCAACATATATTTGAGCAATCATGACATTTCCTTCTTCATCTTTAACAAACAGGGTTTTGTCAATTCCACCTTTTCTGTACCCTTGCTTGATGAGAAATGTGGTCAGTCTTTCATACCATGCCCTTGGAGCTTGCTTCAGACCATAAAGTGCCTTCTTTAGTTTGTATACATGATTTGGACAGCTTGGATCAACAAATCCTTTAGGCTGTTCTACATATACCTCTTCATTAAGATAACCATTTAAAAAGGCACTTTTCACATCCATTTGAAATAGCTTGAACTTTAAGATACAAGCAATTCCCAAAAGTAGTCTGATTGATTCAAGCCTTGCTACTGGTGCAAAGGTTTCATCAAAGTCTACTCCTTCAATTTGAGTGTATCCTCGAGCTACAAGTCTAGCTTTGTTCTTTGTAACAACTCCTTGTTCATTTGACTTGTTCTTATACACCCATTTTGTTCCAATCACATTTATGTCATCAGGTCTAGGAACAAGATTCCACACTTCATTCCTTGTGAATTGACCTAATTCTTCTTGCATAGCACAAATCCAGTATTCATCAGTAAGAGCTTCCTTGATGTTTTTAGGTTCTATTTTAGAAACAAAACATGAACCTGAAATCACTTCTCTTGATCTAGTGCTCACACCTCTGTTGGGATCACCAATTATCAAGTCTTTGGGATGATCCTTCTGTATTCTGATGGAGGGAGGTTTGCTGGATTCTTCTGTCCTTGTATCAGTTTGAGTGAAGTTATAATGATCATTCTTTTCTTCAGCTTCAATCTTGATATCAGCAGATGTTCCAACATCTTCTGGGACATCTGTAGGAGCATCATCAATTATCACATTTATGGACTCCATGATAACCTTGGTTCTAGAATTAAACACTCTATATGCTCTGCTGTTTATAGAGTATCCAAGGAAAATCCCTTCATCACTTTTAGGATCCATTTTTCTCCTTTGCTCCCTATCTGCCAGAATATAACAGTTACTTCCAAATACATGAAAGTACTTAACTGTGGGTTTTCTGCCCTTCCAGACTTCATATATTGTGGACAAAGTTCCTTTCCTTAAAGTAACTCTGTTATGGATATAACAAGCAGTGTTCATAGCTTCAGCCCAGAAGTACAGAGGTAACTTTTTAGCATGGATCATAGCTCTTGCTGATTCTTGAATAGTTCTATTCTTCCTCTCAACAATCCCATTCTGTTGAGGAGTGATAGGTGAAGAATATTCATGATTGATTCCTTCTGAAGAGCAGAAATCTAAGAACTTTTGGTTCTCAAATTCTTTTCCATGATCACTTCTTATTCTGATCACACAGCTGGATTTTTCCCTTTGTAATCTTTGACATAATTCTTTGAATACATCAAATACATCAGACTTTTCTTTGATGAAATTTATCCATGTATATCTTGAAAAGTCATCAACCACCACATAGGCATACCTCTTACCACCAAGGCTTTCAACCTGCATAGGTCCCATAAGATCCATATGCAAAAGTTCCAAAACTTTGGAAGTTGTCAGATGTTGGAGCTTTGGATGGGACATCTTGGTTTGCTTGCCTATTTGACATTCACCACATATTTTTCCATCATCAATCTTCAGTTTAGGAATACCTCTTACAGCATCCATATATATTATCTTCTTGATGCCTCTGAAGTGAAGATGACCTAGTCTTTGGTGCCATAGTTTCACTTCTTCTTCTTTAGCTAAAGAGCAAGTTGAAGTGAGACTGAGGTCTTGAGATTCCCACATGTAACAGTTGTCTTTAGATCTGGCTCCTCTCATGACAACCTCTTGTTCTTTGTTAGTCACTATGCATTCAGTTTTGGTAAAGTTTACACTGTACCCTTGATCACATAATTGACTTATGCTGATCAGGTTAGCAGTTAAACCTTTAACTAGCAGTACATCATCTAGTCTTGGAACATCTTGACAGTCCAAGGTTCCAACTCCCTTGATTTCTCCTTTAGCTCCATCTCCAAAAGTTACATACCTGGATGAATGTGACTTTAAGTTTACTAGCAGGTTCTTCAATCCAGTCATGTGTCTTGAACATCCACTGTCAAAATACCAGTCTTCCTTAGCTGATACTCTTAGTGATGTATGTGCTATATATGCAACACTTTTCTTTGACCATTTGAGTTGAGATTTATTTTGATGTCTTTGCCCTGTGTGTTGTTCACCAGCAGATCTCCAAGATTGATTGTTGATCTTGTTCTTGGGTATGTAGCTTTGATCAGCCTGAATGCTAGTTTTTGGTCTCCATACATTCTTGATGACTTCTGTCTTCTGCTTAGGAGGTTGCTGATTTCTTTGATGTCTATGCAACACTTTCTTGTTAGCTTCTATTTTCTGCTTAGAAGGTTGCTGACACATCTGATTTGGATATCCATGTAGCTTATAGCAATGAGGTTTGATATGTCCAAATCTTCCACAGTGATGGCATCTCCATCTTTGATACTTCTTCTTCATTTTGTTCTTTTCAGAATGTTGAGACATCTGTTGGAACATTATGTTTGACTTTGTATTCTTTTCCTGATGTTGAAGCATCTGTTGGGACATCTTGTTTGACTGTATGGATTTTGAAGTTGTTTTGCTAGAGCTAGCTTCATCTTTATGTACTCTGTTAAATCCCAGTCCACTTTTATCCCCTGAGTGCTTATTGTTGTTGAGAATAACATCCAGTGTATTTGAGCTGCTGTTCAACATTCTAACAGATTTGGACATATGTTCCAACTTAGAGTTGAGAAGACTTACTTCACTTTTCAAGGTGTCAATGATCTCTTGATCACTTGCTTTTTCATCTTCTAATGCCTCATTCTGCTTCTTTAGCTTTATAACCTCACTGCATATTTCAGAGCTTCTTTTGTATAGATCTTTGAATGCTTGCTCAAGTTCTTCATAAGTAAGCTCTCCATCACTGGATTCACTTTCAGACTCACATAATCCAGCTAAGGCAGTGATATGCTTAGCTGATTCTTCTTCTGAATCGCCTCCTGAGTCTTCATCAGACCAGGTTACAGATAATCCTTTCTTCTGCCTTTTTAAGTAGGTAGGACATTCATTCTTGATGTGTCCATATCCTTCATATCCATGGCATTTGATTCCTTTTTCTTGACTGGTCTTTTCAGCAAAATTTGACCTTCTGTTAGCATCATAAGATCTCTTGTTCTCAGAGGAGTTTGTGTATCTTCCACTGGGATTGGATTTGCCTTCCATTCCTCTGAGAATCTTTTTGAATTGTCTTCCAAGCATAGCAAGGTTGTCTGATAAGCTTTTATTATTTTCTGATTCATCATCTTCTTCTTCATCAGTATTTGTTACTAGGGCTATGCTTTTGTTCTTCTTAACATTTGTGTCATTCATTCCCATCTCAAAAGTTTGAAGGGAACCAATGAGTTCTTCAACTTTCATAGAGCATATGTCTTGAGCTTCTTCTATTGCTGTGACTTTCATGTCAAATCTTTTTGGCAAAGATCTGAGGATTTTTCTTACAAGCTTTTCATCAGTCATCTTTTCTCCCAAAGCTCCAGAAGTATTAGCTACTTCTAAGATGTTCATGTAGAATTCATGAACTGTCTCATCTTCCTTCATTCTCAAGTTTTCAAACTTGGTGGTGAGAAGTTGAAGTCTTGACATTTTTACCTTTGATGTTCCTTCATGAGTTGTTTTGAGAGTATCCCACACATCTTTGGCTAGCTCACAATGATGCACAAGTCTAAAGATGTTCCTATCAATGCCATTGAATAAAGCATTTAAGGCCTTTGAGTTGCCTAGTGCTGAATCTTCTTCCTCTTTACTCCATTCTTCTTCAGGTTTCAGCACTTTTGATCCATCTTTGGTATCTTGGACAGGATGATCCCATCCAACATTGACTGCTCTCCATGCCCTGTTGTCAAGTGATCTTAAGAATGCAATCATTCTTGGCTTCCAGTAGTCATAATTAGATCCATCCAGTATAGGTGGTCTATTTACTGACCCTATATCTCTGTCCATGTTACAGAATTTGTATTCCTTAGATCTCACCCAGTATAAACAGGCAGGGTGCCTGCTCTGATGCCAATTGAAATTCTGTGATCAGGTATGAGATGTCCTAAGAGATGTCCCAACACTTGACAGATTTAACCAAAACTTAAATAGCAAAAAAAGTAAACAACACAGAAGTTTGTTAACCCAGTTCAGTGTATAACCACACTTACATCTGGAGGCTACCAAGCCAGGAGGAAATCCACTATAAGTAATATTAATTCTAGACTTAAACCACCCTGTTTAATCTATCACTTAATAACTACCCAATGCAATTTCTACCTAAGACACAACTTAGATAAGAGTATCCTAGTCACTCCCCCTCAATCACACAGTGATCAAGTTTACAAGTTTAATAAAATTGAAGACATTCTTCAAACAATACAGCTTGATCTTACTTCACAGTTTCAATCAAGTCACAAATGCACTTTTGCTTAAAAGCTCATAAAGTGGTACAATTAAACAACCTGCTATTAAAACACTAGACACCCTATTTGGTCTTCTGTAATTCGTACTCAATTCTGTGAGTTTCTGTTGATTAAATAGGTATCTGTAATTTGGGCTTTCTGTAGAATGATCCAGCCCTAATGCGCATGCAGCTTCCACCTTGAATTTAGGGTTTGTTACTTCCTAGATTCTAAGTGATTTAGGTCTTCTGTTTTAATCTGAATCTTCAATATAAAACTCCCTACAGATGCGCCTTGTTCTGTTTTTATCCATCATTAATTAATTCCAGATAACTCTCCTTAAATATCTCTGATCAGTTAGTCAATAATTAATTCTGGTAGCAGGTTTGAGATGTCTCAACATCTGTTGGGACATCCTGAAAAACTGAACTTAAGTCATTTACACAATGTCCCAACATCTGGTGAGACATCCTGAAATAAGTTCATATACTCTGTTTGATAATGTCCCAACATTTGATAGGACATTCTGAACTGAATTCAATATTTCTTGTTGGTCAAAAATTCTGCCAATTCTTAAACATCTACATAGTTGAAAACAAGTATCAGATTCACATATAGGACACACTTTATATATGTCACTTGACACTAAATCTAGTCAAATTAACATATGCATGAAAAGTCGTTGATAATGCAAAATAACATTGCACGCATCTTAAACTTTTCACAAGAATATGCATCATCAACATCAACACCTTTATCCAACAAAAGTTTTAAATCCTCAATTAATGGGCTTATATAAACATCTATGTTGTTTCCAAGTTAACTTGGTCCATAAATCATCATGCTTAACATCATATAATTGAGCTTCATGAACAACCAAAGAGATTGTAAATCTTAAGAAGAACAAACCATGAAGAATGGTTGGTGCTCAGATTAACAAAGGAGTTCATTCCATTGGTGGCAAGCCCAAGCCTAAGGTTTCTCAGCTTAAGGCTAAAATCCGAAAACAATGAATCAATTTTCTTCCACTGTGAATGTTTCCATCATATTTTTTGTCATCTGCATGTCATCTAATATAATAAAGAACAAACCATGGTGAATGTTTCCATCATATTTTCTATCATCTGCATGTCATTTAATATTCTTTCTGTCATTCACATTAGTAAAAGTTATCTTTAATATCGAAATTAATAGCAAGTACCATAACAATTTTGCAGGAGTACGATTTTTCCTAACATTTTCATTGTCATCACCATTGTTGTTCTTTAACTTGTAGCGCGTTCACCATATTGTGGACATTGATCCAAATTTTCATACTCTTTCTTGTATAATATGCAATCATTACATGCATGTATTTTGACATACTCCAAATTCATTGGACACAATATCTTTTTGGCCTCATAACATCGATACGACAAATTGTTATCTTCTAGTAACATTTTTTTCAACAAATCAAGTAAATCTGTGAAACTTTTATCCGACCACCCACCTTTTGCCTTCAGATTAAACAAATTTAACAATGCAGACAATCGTGTAAAATTGGTGCTCCCTTTATATAAAGGCACATCTTTGTCGATACATATCTTCTAAATGACGATTCTCTAATATCACGAATCATATCTTCTAGTCGATCATCCATATCATCATTATCTACATCCATTTGTGATAACGTATTTTGATTATTATTATTCACTTATCCATGCAACGTCCATGTTGTATAATTTTGACACATTCCATCACAACATAATTAGTGATGTAATATTTATTTCTTTGACCATTTTCTGATATTCCTGCAAACATCACAAGGACAATAAAAGATACCATTATTGTCGGGAATATTTTTTTTTGGAAAATTCAAGGAATTCAAGAACTCCATTCTCATACACCGGACCTAATCTATCGGCTTTCATCCAACTATAATCCATAACAAATTCTGAAATTTATATCAAAAGAAATGTGAATGACAACCTAATGCTACACACAAAACATCAAAAACCAAAACACTAGACCTAATATGATTATATGTATATGACAATATTTGAATAAAACATGAACATGCCAACACCAAAACATAAACATATTCAGAAGCGTCATAATGTCTGAATAAAACATAAACACATCCAACACAAAAATCTAAAGTATATTCATAAAATCTGAATAAAACATGAACATGTCAACATTAACAATACCCATGACAATATCAATACTAGCGAAGAACATTAACATTCATAAGCGTCAGAGAGAGATAATGGTAAATAATCCTTACAAAGATCATAAACATGCAAAAGCGTCAGAGAGAAAGATTAGTAACGTACCGTAATTCGAAGAGAGTGATGATTTTCTTTATAGAATTGACATTTGTTTCCAAAAATGAACAAAGATGGTGATGGTTTCGCTATCGTTGTCATCTTGTTCGCCAGGGAATCCTTGTGTGTTACCAACAAAATGAAGGACCTGATATGTTTTAATTTTGTGGAAAAACATTTCACAACGGTTGCAAGCATCAAGCATAGTGGAATATGAATTATATAACCACGGTTGAACTAAACAATCGTAATTGCTATACTTTCAATTTTTAAATAATAATAAATGAGAAGGGACACACACTAATTTTTATTGAAAAAATGAAAAATGTCTATGCCGAGACTCGAAACTTATCATCTAAATTCTATGACCACAGTGTTTTAGAAGAACATGGATGAAAAGTTTCTTCATAAAAAAACATACACATACAAATGTAATACGACAACGTTAAAAAAATAATCGTTGTAATATTATGTCACCAAAATATTTTTCTCTAATTGTGAAATTATCTCTAATGCTTCTATGGTCCTCAGTGCATAAAGACTAAATGGTTGAATTGCATGTTCATCTCTTAATCATAATAACTCACATTTATATAGAGAAGACAACAATTGTGATGATACTCTTTCTAGTCTTAGTTATGCATCTAAAAATTTTACTTGATTATATATCAAAAGATTTATTGTGTAACAAGTTAGGGTTACTTGATTATATATATATTATTTGTATTCTGCTACTAACTGAAGTGATTAATGAAGAACACATAGCTAATCATATAACTTTAATTAATAGATTTAACAACAGATACATTTTGGCCATCTATAAACATGGCACATGGATATATAGCATTATAGCTATAATTCAAAGTCCTTAATTAAAATTACAAAAACTTGATATTCAAAATGCACACCTCAAACTACACTCTAGCTAGCCCACCAAATTAAAACAAACTACACTCTTATAAATATAATAATAATATATATTTCTCCATTATAATTAAAATTAGATAACTATATCTTAATCATTGATTAATTAAGCTTCTGATAATATTAGCCTCAGGACTATCAGCATCAATTGTGACCAATAACTGAGACAATCTTTCACTTAAATCATCAACTTCTCTGTGTAAGTTTCTTATGTAGTTACATGTTTCTTGTAGGACCTTAGATGCTGATACCTGCAAAATAAAATTAGTTACTATCAGAGTCACTTTCTTTCTTCTATTTCTATATATGCTGTCCTTTGATCACATGTTTTTATAAGATTTTTATATTCTTTTACAATATTTTAAATATAGATATGGCGTACAAATAAAGTTTCTCTTTGTTATTTTTCATTATTCATCATTGAAAGTAAAGATACATGTACAAGTCGGTGTGATTGGGAACAGTTTGGTCCTATATCTTCCTAAGTTTGACCATGACTGGTCTGGTTGACCAAATTCTTACATTTTTTTAATGTGTAATATAGTTTTAATTTTTTACACATGACTTTTATTTTTATTTTTATAATCCACACATATATTTGAGGCAATTTTATATAAAACTATGAGATTGGAGAGTCAGACACATTGAGGTCTAAAGCATATTTTAATATATGCATTTTAAAATTTATAATATTTTAATAAAACTACTAGACTTAACTATAAATAAATATAATAATTTATTTATATTTATTGACATAATATAAATAAATAAATAATATAATATAAATAAGTTTTCTATATTAATAAATTAATAATTTAAAAAATATATATATAAATATGTTTCTTGCATTTTCTAGTGTTTAATTAAATAATTTAATAGTTATAAAAATTATTAGTTGTGTTGGGCTTATATCCAAACCTAAAATTCTGTATATCTCTATATTTAAAATGTGTTTTTTCTTATATCTAAATTATTTGATAAATTAAAATTTTATTATATATGAACAACAAATAGTAAGAGTAGGTAAAATAATATAATGTGTTAAAAATAAATAAATGTAGCTTTGAGAATACCTTGTCTGAACGCCTATGACGAATTTCAGGAACAAGTTGACGCAACTTAGAAACAAGTTCGATGATTTGGTCATCAGAAATTCTTGAAGAAGAAGATTGTTGTCTTGACCTTCTGCTAGACATAATAGTATATATAATATAACAAAGAAGATACTCGAAATGAAGGAGAATATGTATAAACAAGAGTTAATTGGTTGGAAATTAAGAAACAGAAGACAAGTTATATAGTGGAGAAAAGGAGTTGATTTTAAAAGGTATAGGTATGAATATGAAGAAATGGAGAAATGATAAGAGAGATATAAAGGGATAGAAAGGGACCATAAATGAAGGAAGAGAGAGAGAAAGCGAGAGTGATGTTGGATTTGAACAAAACAATTACATTGGAAAAGCAGTGGCGTAGGTTTGTTGCTAATTAAAATGGAGTGATATAAGCCTAAAATATTGGTCATGTTTCTAAAATATTGTTGCTTATTATCTATGGCTTCTTAATACTACTATAAGTATTATTATAAATAAGTTTTTTTTTTATAAAAACAATTGTTTTTTTTTAAAGCAAGTTATAGATTAATTGGAGTATAAAGAGTATTCAACCTGATTACAAAATGGAGCGAGACAAATCTCGAAGGAAAGAAATTACCGACCAATTACAACTTAAGATAAATAACATATAGGATCTTTGTCAAAATCATATAAATTATAATTGGCATGAACTGATAACAGGCGAGCCACCCGCTACTGAACCGGCCTGCAAGCCCACTCCAGCGTCTACTGTCTACTGAATGGACGCTGAAGATAACGCAAAAACAACAACAAGAACAACACTTCCAGACGCTGCTTGTACAACAGTCTCTGTGCCAACCAAGTTTGTCTCCTGCAAAGCGAGACGGGGGATTCCAAAATCCCCCCACTCCCAATTCCCATGTCTTCAACCTACCATGCCCGCAATAGAAATATCCTTAAGTTTAGTTAAGGAAAATAAGTTCGAGAAAAGCAACCTCAAACAATCATATCTTGTCCAATTAACATACCAAAAAGGAATATTATAACAGTTGCCTATAAGAAAATAGCTATTGTTGATGAAGATGTCTTCGGGGTAAGATTTCACAATCGAAATTAAATCGAGCCACCAAGAAGAATTTGAGCTCCACTTAGGATGAGATGCACCTCTAAACGACCTATGCACCTCCACTTATGAGAAGAGCTATATTGAAATCTTCAATTTTTTTTTTACATTTAGTCCCCCCTTCTCAAATGGAAGACAAATTGTATCCCACTTAATCCAATGAGTCTTTCTAGATCCATCCAAATCTCCCCAAAGAAAACCGCTTTGAATACTTGTTATTACATTTCGAATTTTAGCCGGGACTTTGTAGAACTACAATTGAAAAATCGAAAGGCTATTAAGCACCGATTTAAGCAATGTTATTCTACCACCAAAACTCAAAAATCAATTTTTCCTACTAGATAACCTTTTCACCAACTTCGCAACCAAAGGAGTCCAAAAAGAAATTTTACAAGGATAGGAATGGGAATACTAAGAACGTGAACTTTCTCATTTCCGTAGAGCAAGAAAGAAAAAACGCAATCGCTTCAAGAAAAGTCGATGAGACATTAAACCCTATAAGCTTACTTTTGTTAAAATTAATTCTTAGACCCGAAATTAATTCAAAAGCTTTTAACACCGATTTAATTGCCCACAAATGCCTCCAACTCATGTCACCAACCAAGAGAGTGTCGTCCGCAAATTGAAGCAAAACGATAAAGCAACCCCCATTGACATTTAAACCGGAAAAATCCCCCACAAAAACAGATCTTCTCACCAATCCCGTCAACCCTTCCGCAACCAAGACAAAAAGAAAAGGAGATAAAGAATTTCCATGTCTTAATCCTCTTTTCACAAAGAATTCCTTAGTTGGACTACCATTGACTAATACCGACATCTTACTCGAAAAAATAGTTTCCTCCATCCAATTCATCCACAAATTTCCGAAACCCATTTTCCTCATCATGAATCTAAAAAAGTTCTAACTCACTTTGTCATAAGCTTTCTCAAAGTCGACCTTAAAAAGGGAGCAAGACTTCTTCTCCTTAGAAGCATATTCCACCACTTCATTACCCATAAAAACTCTATCTAGCATTTGTCTACCAGGAACAAAAGCACTTTGACACGAGGAAATGATCGAGTGGATAATCACCTTTAGTCTACCCGCTAAAAGCTTCATTAAAGCTTTATACAAGCACCAGACTAGACAAATGGGTCTATAGTCATCTAAATCCAAAGGATTGTCACGCTTCGGAATAAACGATAACCTTGGACAAAGTGGCTCCACCATGGAAATCCTTAAAGAACCTACAAAAATAATCTTTAAGTAAGAACCAACACTTCTTGATGAAAAGAAACGAATACCCATCGGGACCCAGACTTTTGGAACCATCACAACTCCACACAGCCTCCCTAATTTTCACTTCCGAAAATTCTCTCTCAAGAGAGTGTTTGTCTCCTTCACTGAGCACTTTGAACAAAATCCCATCCAAAATAGGCCTATTTAACTTGGGCTCAACAAACTTGGAAGCAAAATGATTTTTCACTTCCTCATTTACCTATAAGACAGACGATAATACCCCATTATCCTAATTAATAAAGCCAATATGATTACGCCCCTCCTCTCTTTCATCACACTATGAAAAAATCTAGAATTATTATCACCATCGTTGATCCACTTCACTTTAGATTTTTGAATTAACATATTCTCCTTAATTCTTAAATCAACCAAAAACGATTCGAAGCCTCCTTCCGAGTGTCACTAAAATTCTCTGATAAGACGACGTTAGCATTAACCTCCAATTTATCACTATCATTAATCTCCTTCACACACTTCTCCACCTCCAAGTCAATAATTCTGAAAACCTCTATATTCCATCTTATAAGACTACTTTTAAGGAGTCTAAGTTTTTCCTTAATAACATAGTCACCTCTTCCCTCTACATGTAATTCCTTCCACTCCTTCTCGAAAAAAGGAATACAATTATTGATGTTGAACCAATCTTTATTCACCTTGAAGGGCTTCGGTCCCCAATTTAACAAATCTGAAACCAACCAAATCGGGGAATTGATTTGTAAAAACAATTGTTGATTTATAAATATCAATAATTTATTTATATTTATAGACGAATAAATATTATTGAAGGGGATTGAATCCTAAATAAATAGTTTACATCTGTTTAACTCAGCTAACTCATATTGAATGAACTACCGCATCCACCTTATTTACCCACGATTTAAATTTATGAAATAATCTAATCATAGGATGTTCCCTGGAAGTGTGAGGAAGATACTCATCAAGGTGTGAGCTTGTATAGAGTAACTGCAATTCAATAAAATGGAGGTTGTCTACTCAAACTTGGTTGGTGAATCAAGTCTATGAGAGCATAGAAATCTTGTTTTGTTAAAGCGAGGAGGTTCTTCTAAGTGGCAGAAGGAAGAGCTAAATTCAGCAGCTAAATGTCGTATCAAAATGTTCTGACATCTAGTTCTACATCAGAATCCCATTTGGTGAAATGGCACATCAACTCATGATAACATGATCCATAGAAGAATTAAAATCATGGATGCTTCAAAAAAGTCTATCTCATAGCAGGAGCTGCAAGAAGGAGAAGATGCTACATGGTGACTCACTTGGAGAAAGTAGAGTATGTAGCTTGAAGATCAAGATTCATAGGTGGATCAGTATTGTAATACCCTGTATTTAATTAAGTGCTCTGGATAACGAATGGTTCATAGGTGGATCAATATTGTAATACTCATTTACAACATTCATCTTCATTAATTTATGGGGTTTCCGATAAACTTGATGTTGTCATACCTGCTATGATCTTAAGGATTAACAAACAATTTGATTGTACTTTTAATTTGAAAGAAGAAGTTGTAATTAATAGTTTGGTGGGGTTAGAAGTTAGATATATGAAATTGAAGTCCATGAAGGCTTTTAGGAGGCGAGGTTAATGCTAGTGGGCTCTTTTAACATCTGTGGGTTGGATCAAGAAGGCTAAGGTTATGGATTTTATATCTTTCAACTCTTTGTAGTTTATGCTAATTCAATAAACCGAATTGTCTATTGTTTATGCATCTTTAGTCCATTATCTTTGGAGTAATGAGTTTCAAGAATGGAGTTTCATTCTTGATGTTAGAATGAAGTTTCTCCTTTGATTTTGAGAGTGGAATCTCCCTCCCTTTTAGGGGATTTCTGACTTATATCTATTGTGGGTTTGCCTTAAAAGCTTATTGCCAAAGTTCTAGTTTCCATATTGGCGAAGGTGTTAGCGACCCTTATCTCTTAAAACCATTAAGTTTTCATCAAAAGGCGTATGCTGGTTGATTGGGTTATGGATGTGGACCTTACTAAGAGATCTAGGAAAGATTGTCTCATCTTTAAGGTTGAATTTGAAAAGGATTATGACTCTATGAGCCGGAGTTTCTTGGATTATATGTTTTCCAAATTTGAGTTTCATCGGAAAAGGCACACTTGGATGCGTGCTTGTGTTTTCTCTGGAAATTTGGAAGTTTTAGTTAATTGGAGTCCAACCTCTAAGATCAGTATTAATAAAGGGTTGAAGCAAAGCGATCCCCTTGGTCATTTACTTTTTTCTTGTAGCGGAAGGTCTTATTGGGTTATTTTCTAGGACTTTAGAGTTGAATCTCTTTTTCGAATTTAAAATTGGGTCCTCTAATTTAGTTCTCTCTCAACTGAAATATGTTGATGATACCCTTATTCTATTTGAAGAGTAAATAGGGAATCTTTGGATGATCAAATATATCCCTTAGGAATTTTTGACTTAGCTTTTAAGCTTCGAGTTTAATTTTCCAAGAGTGGCTTTATATGCATTAACGTGGACACTATTTTTTCGGAGACAACAAGTTATTTTCTCCATTTTAGGTAAGATATTCTCCCATTCAAATATTTTGAACTTATGTAGGTGCAAATCCTTGGTCAGAGTTGTCTTGGGAACCTATGGTTAGTCTTATTACTAGGAGGTTTGTATCCTAGAAGTATAAGTATGTTAGCATAATGGATTCCCTTCTAAACTTGATGCTTAATTATATTTGAATTTTTACCTTTATTTTTTGAAAATATCTATTTAGGTGTGGAAGAGAATGATTTCTATTAACTATAGGTTCCTTTAGGGGTGTTAAAAGTGAAACCAAAACTCCTCAGGTTAGTTGTTTGGGTGTTTGCAAACCTCTGAGGTTTGGTGGATTAGGGTACGTGACTTTGTCCAGTTAACTTAGCTTTGCTAGGTAAATGAGGTTCAAAATTTCTCTCCTAGTCTACTAGAATTGTGGAGGGATATTTGGTCTTCCAGATATGGTGTTCTTGTGAGTTCTTCTTTAAAGGTGGTAGGGCTGTGAATATTTGTTTGGCATCAAACTGGTGGAAGAAGGCTCCTAATTAAGGCCTAAGTTTGGTGATTCTTCCGACTGATTTTCATATGGGATTGCTATGAGACTAGGTAATTTTCTAGATACTTTATTATGGGAGGATACTTGGTTGGGTCATAATCCTCTAAGAGAGAGGTTCAAAAGTCTTTATCACATTGATCTTAATAAATGTAGGACTGTCAGAGAGGTGGAGGTGGTTCAAGGGGTAAGTTGAGATGAATATTTCATTGGTTGAGATCTTTCTTTGATATGGAGTTAGAGTTAGTAAACCAATTCTTTGGGTGTTTGCAAGGGGTTAACCTTTCATGAATGGTAGCGGTTATTGGTGGTGACAGGTAGGTAAATATGGTGTCTATTCGACTCCTTCGGCCTATAAATACCTTATTAAGGATACACTTCGACACTTTTTCCCATTATTAGGAGGAACTCAACATTGTCTTCTCTCTAGACAAGTTAGGCTCATTCCCAAGTGGTTGTCTTCTCATGACAATAACTTTTGAATAAATTTCCATTTAGAGATAATCTTGTTAAGTGTGAGGTCTGTTTAGCGAGTTGACTTATCTTGTAGTTTTTGTGGGGGAGGTATAAAGTTGGGTTCTCAACTATTTGTCAATTGTGATATTATTTTGACGATATGATATATAAGTTTTAGGTGGCTAGGTTGGTCTTATATTATCAACAAGGATATGTTGTATCTATTTGAATCCTTTGGTACTTTAAGTAGGTCAAGGAAGATTAGACGAGGTCTTTTGATGGTTTGACATGTTGTGATATGAGTTATTTAGAAATCTCATAGTGACTTGGTTATCTAAGACAAAGCTGTTAACGTGGAGGATATAAGCATCACTTTTTCATAAAAATGGCATTTATGTTAAGAAATGTGATTTTGCATAATTTACCCTACAAAACTGTCTTATAAGGTGAGGTTTACCCCCACTTATAATTGCATGTTCAGACTATACATTGTCTGATGTGCGACTCATAACAATTTAGGAATGTCTTCTAAATACTCTCTTTCTCTCTCTCTCTCTCACACACACACGCACGCTCGCGCACACAAACTTGCACACACAAGATTAGTTATAAAACAAACTAAAATAATAATAATAATAATAATAATAATAATAATAATAATAATAATAATAATAAATTTTTCATTTTTTATGTTCAATAGAGAAGTAAATATAAATTTGTTAGTAATATTTTTTACTATATTTTTTGTAAATAATAATAATTAAAATAAATGAAATAACAAATAATTAAATATATTATATTAAATGTGAGAATAATGATATTAAGAATAATAAAATTTATCGATTATTTGGCATGTATAAAAATTGAATAAAATTAAAAAGAAAATAATAAAGAAAAGAAAGAAGAGAGTAATATTTATTATCATGTTAACAAAATGTCCTTAATGTAGTTTATAAATATTTCAAATAAAAAATATTTTTAAGAAATTAATTATTTCAAATTCTATTTCATTTATTACAGATTTTTTATAATTAAAAAAACTATTTTAGATCTCAAAATGTGTCCTAAAAATATTAACTAACACTTTAATTTACCAAACTTGCCGGTAATCTAAATCCACATTATCAACAAAATAATGAATAGGAGGGAGAGAGAGGGAGGGAGGGAGGGAGGGAGGGAGGGAGGGAGAGAGAGATTTTCTTCTTTTATGCAAATGTTCCCAATTTGGGGTTGATTTGAAGTGTGATAAGAAGACTCTGTCATGTTTTTAAGATAACAAAGTGGTCCTTCATGTACATGTCTCTATTAACAACACCATGTGATCATTATAGGAAACTGACCCTATACAATTAAGGATGTTAATTCTATAATTCCCTCTACTAATCACACAATTCCACGTAATTAATTGCAACCTAAAACACCATCAACTTTCATGATTCATGGCTCCAATGTTTCTCCCTAGTGACTCAAAACTACACATATTGATCAAGCTTAGTGCCGACAGTGCATGCAATAATTAGTCAACATATTAGTGTCCTTAATTAGAATAATTTGTTTATATTAGAAGGAGTGACTTAGATCTCAATGAAATTGATGCTTTGTTATGACTTTAATGTCCTTAATTAGTATAATATTTTGTGTTAAATCATCTTCTTAATTTAGATAAGCTAGAGTGATGGTTAGTTAATTAGTCTAAGATGAAGAGTTTGATTTAATAGCAAGCAAGTGAATGTGAAAAGGGGAACATTCATGACAATTTTCCGTGCTACTTATTTAATTATTGCACTTCTTTTTTTGTTAGGAACACAACTACGTAAACAATCAAGGCCCCAAATGGATTTGACTAATAAATTTGAGTTTATATTATGTTAAAATAATTTTAAAGTATATATATATATATATATATATATATATATATATATATATATATATATATATATATATATATATATATATATATATATATATATATATATATAATTTCAATTTAAACTTAATTATAAAGTAAATTTGTGAGTATTCAATCTATTAAATCGGTTTATTGAAATCTATAATACGTTTTATTTAAGTTTGATAAGGTTTAGATTATGAAAAAAATGAGATTTTATAGGTGGATTTATATATGTATATTTATTTAAAAAAATAGATCAAATAATATATAAAAGATTGTGTGTTCTATTTAAAAATAGGAAAAATAGATTATTTGAAAGCCTTAATTTATACATATTTTTAAATAAACTTTAAAGTAAAGTCAAACTTTTAAAAATGAAAGGAGAAAAAAATCCTATAAAGATGTATAGATCACACTTAAGTGTTAAAAATTTATCATAGGATAAATTTTAATCTTCTAAAATATGATATAGTCTGACTAATTTGTACTCATACTTTTGTAGGAAAATCAAATTGGTTCAAATTAATGAATCAATTTAGTATTTCTATCCTAAATTTATGAGTCGGGAATGATCAAATCAATAGGCCTTAAGTATACAGGGTTATTTTCAAATAATCCAAAGTAACTTTCTTTGGGGAAGTAAGAAGGAGAAGAGGTGCATCTATTGGGTTAATTGAAGTTCAGTTTGTTGTCCAATTGAGGTGGGGGGGTCTTGGTCTCTGTCGTGTGGAGGACTTTAACGTGCTTCTATTACATAAATGGAGATGGAGGATTTTATCGGAGAAGAATGCTCTTTGGTTAGCTGTTCTCAAGGTCCGATAAGGCGATATATCTTTGAAAACGGTTTAATTTCTTCGATTGGAATTAAGTCAAAGGGTGAGAGTTCTTCTTTTTGGTGGAAGGAGATTCTTTAGTTGGGAAGTTATTTCCGGAAGATACTTTCACTTCTAACTGCGTGTTTCTCTTAGGGAACGGACATTGTACTTTCTTTTGGAACTCTCATGGGATTCATGATTATTGCTTGAGGGAGAAATTTGACAAACTTTTTAGTGAATATCAATTGAAGGAAGTATATGTTGCTTGTATGGGGGGATGGATTGATGAGATGTGTAATTGGGGGAGACTTGGTATTAATTTGGGCGATGTGGATGATTTATTTCTCAATAGTTGTAATTTTCATTTCCAAAATGATGGGCATGTGGCGGGTTTACCGCCTAGTAACAATAACAATTTGTTGTGTGTTACTAGCAGTAGCAGTCCCGCACGGAGCAATCAATCTACATTCAATGACTATTTTGGTAGTCAAAATTATGGAGTTGATATAAATGGTACCAGTGTTGCTAATAGCTGGAGGGAGCAAGCTTCACAGGGTGTTTTTTTTAATCAAGAATAACAACCAATTTTCTTTTTATGACAAGACCGAAACAGGTGGAACGGCTGAGCAGAACACCATTGTTTCTGGCAGCAGGAGGGAGAATGTTATACATGACATTTTGAAAGTCGAGAACAACATCCAGGCGTCAAGCTCTAGCAGACCCGAAAAAACTGATATGGTGAAGCAGAATTCAGTTTATTATGCAGAAAATCATTCTCTTTCATGATGACGTATTCTTGCAGGAAGTAGTGGCGTTATCGGTTGTTCTGAGGTGCATTGGCCCGACAACGGGTGGGGAAGACCAGGTTAGATGGAATGCGGAGGATTCAGGTGTGTTTTCGATCTCTAGTTTTAAAAACATAACAGATTCGTTCCGGATTCCTTTTGGACCTAGAAATGCTTTCAATGAGGCTTATACCGTTATATGGAGAATGATGGTTCATTTTAAGGTGCGATGTTTCAGATGGAGTTTTTTTTTTGGATATACTCCCTTCTAAGGTCAACCTCTCCAAAAGAGGATGTGGTTTTGGTAACAATGACATTAGTTGTGTTCTTTGTCTTGGGTGTCCGAAATCAGTGGATCATTTATTCTTGGGATGTGGCGTTTCAAAATTGGTTTGGAGGGAGATTGCTGAGTGGATTGGTTGTAGCGTCCGTGAAACTTATAACTTGAAAGATAGTTTTTTTGTCTTTGTGTCGTATTGTCAAGCAATTGGGAATGAAGGGAGGAAAGGAGGGTTGTTTTTTGTCGGCAACATGTTGGCATATTTGGATTTTAAGAAACAAGATTATTTTTAAGGATGAAAATTGGAACGTTTTGGATGCGGTGTGGAATATCAAAACTTTACTATGAAGATGATCTTTCATCGGAAAAATTACACATTTCAATTGTAGCTTTTACGAATTTGTAAAAGATCCTATTTTTTATTTTTCGTAATGGGCAATTGGATTGTAATTTTCTTAGGGCTTTTTGTCTTTCTTTTATAAGCAAACATGAGAACCCTTAGTTCTCCTTATCAATACATTTCTTGCTTATAAAAAAAAGTATACAAATAGTGCATTTACGATTGATTAAACAACATTATGATCAATGATCTCACATGAAGACCTAATTCTAATTGTCATTAAGTGATCATCCCGATTACTAATGACTAATGACTAATCTCGTGAGTCAGATAGTACTACAATCGAACTTGTTTTCTTAAAAAAAAAGACTTAGATATGTTTAGATCGATGAAATACAATAGTAAGAAATGGAATAGAATAAAATAAGGTTATGTTGTTTTGTTTACATTGGTAAAAAGATTATGAAATAAGGTTATGTTCCATTGTTTGCATTAGTAAAAAGATAATGAAAAGAGATAATTATCCTCTCATTCAAGTTGTATTGGATGAGTGATAGACATTGTTGATGAAGCATGCAGCGGTGGAGCCTCAAATTCTTTTAACCTAAGGATGGCCTATAGATTGACTACTTAAACTAAATTGAGGATATCTAAAGCAAGAAATCTTGAATCAAATATTTTCACGTACGATGTTTGTCACATGTAATTATTTCCTTAATGTCATCACATGCCATCTCCATAACTCACACGACATGCCACGTGTCATGTTTAAGGACCCATGCTATACCTATATAATGAAGGAAAAAGGGGTTTCCCATATCAAATAGAGATTGAGAACTTCACGTTATTATGAAACAATTCAACGTGCATATAAGTTTTAATAGACCCCTCATGAAACATTATGGGGACCTCTAATGTCTCTACTCTTTTGTATGTATTTTACACAAAACATTACATTTTTGCTAACAACCGGCAATTAGGATTTAGTCTTGTATTAAGCTTACTAACTCTTGATCTTCAAAATGTATACCTAGCCAAATACAATTAACTTCCAATATCTCTCACACTTAATTTTATATATATATGTCTAATCAAATTGGGCCATGGAGATTACAAATGTCCATCATTTAGTATCTAAAATGTAGGCAGCTCGACACATTGGTAAGTTAAAGGACAGGGATGGATGGGTGGAAGTTAGAATTAAGAGATAAGAACTATCCATATATCATATTGATTATTAATTGTTTCCAAATTTAAACCACGATTTGATCTCATATTGATTATTAAATTACTCAGAAAACGATCATTGATTTTACTTTTAATTTTTCTCATCTTTTTCTATAAATCTCTCGTTTTTTTCCACATATATTTTGTCCTTGGTATTTTAAGAATGTTCTTGTGTCTAAGTGATGATCATTATTTTGGGTGAATGCTTAATTGTAATTTACCAATAATATCATTTATAAGAAATTGTTTGATTGTGAGGTTAACCAGTAAAAACTCTTGTTTAGTTTGGGGATTGTTTTAGGAATTTTTCCGTTTGGTTCGTGGGTTTTACCTAGAAGAAAAACTCTCTTTTGGTTCGTGAAGATAACCCATCAAAATCTCCACAATGATTTATGACCTCATTCTGGTGTAAAAGCTATGTTGGTTCGAGATTAGTCTATGTAAAATCTTATCTTGGTTCATGAGTTCAACCTAGTGTAAAAATTATATTGATTTAAGATCATCGTGTGTAAATCTCATCTTGATTTGAGGCCAGCCTGTGTAAAACCCTAGTTTAGTTCATAGGTAGCCAACTTAAAACGTCATTTCGGTTCAGAGGATAGTCAGTATAAAACTCCATCTTGGTTCAAGATCATCCAGTGAAAAATCTCTATTTGGTTTGAAGGATAGCCTTTAAACTATATATCCTTGTAAAAAGAGGTTCATGGACATATCCTATTGAATGCTCTAAATATTCGTGGTTACTCTCAAGAAAAATTGTTAAGGACAAAAGTAGGTCAATTTAGGTTGAACTTGTATAAATCTCTAGTGTTTCTCTTTTTCCCTTTTCTTCTTTACTTCATTTTCTTTGCACTGGTTTTCCTTTTTTCATTACTTATTTACTCGGTTTTTACAAATGTTTTCAAACTCTAACTTTTCACATGGTTTTGTTTTCAAACTCTAACCAACAAGTGACATCATAGCCTAACTCATTTTTAAATACTAATTGTCTCAAGAAGAAGATGACTTCAAACATTTCTTCTAACAATAAGACTTTTCTAAACACACCTCAACCATTTAATGGTGATATGTTTGTCATATGGAAAGCTAGAAACTAAAATGTTCATTGATAATTTTAATCTTGAATTATGAGAAGCGGTAATCAATGGATTGTTTATCCCTACTCACTATGTTAATGGTGAAGTAGTTGATAAACCTGATTTTCTTTGGACTGGAGAAGACAAGATAAAGTTCGGACTTGTTTTCAAAGCTAAAAACGTTTTGGTTATGTCTTTAAGCGAAAACAATTTCTTTATGTCTGAAATTGAAATTCCGCCAAGGAAATGTGGGATAGTCTGAAAATGATCTATGGAGTCTCTCAATGTATCAAACAAGAGAGAGTGAACACACAGGGAAAAAAAGTTGAAACAACATATGATTGTGAATGTTATCTTCACATATGGTGTTCAGCCATTGTAGATATTGGAAGACATGTTAGATTTTTCAGAACTAACAAATATCTAAGAATTAAGAATTGAAATCATAAACCTGATCCAGTCCTTGAACTAAAAGATGGAAACGTTAGTAATTTTTTAGGAAAAATTTAAGAAGGAAGAAATCATCGAGAAACCCAATGAATTGATTCAACTTTTAAAAGATGAAGGAATGAGCTCAAGAATACTAGAAGAATATTTAGCAACTTCATCAAAATAATTATTTTGAAGAAGAAAAAGAAGAAGAAAAGTTAACTCTGATAGTTTCATTTGAAAGAAAAATCTTGATGAATGGATGATCCTTAGAAGATTCACTGTTTGATGATGGAGAAATTTCATCAGTAAATGAAGATGAAGATGCTTCATGCAACATAATCTTTTAAAGAATAAACGAGGAAGAAGTCTTAACACGCAACGACTTTATAGAATCAACATCAATAAAAAAAAACTGTGAAGAATCAACCTCTAGTAGAATCTTTGAAGATCCTTCATCCAGATAAGAAAATGAACATGTTTTCTTGAAAATAGTTGTGAGGTAACAACTTTATCATACAAGGAATTATTTAAATTAAATCCTTGTTAATCGAGGAACATGATAAGATAGAAAATAGTGACTTAGATCTTAAAGATTATATTTAGTTTCTAGAGAATAACAATTAAACATTAAGATATGCAATTGATAATATTAGAAACCAAGCTAATAAATGTGTGACTTGTGTCTCGATGAAAAAGGAAGTACAAGATTTGCATGAAACACTAAGTAAAATTACTAAGGGGAAAGAAAACCTATATTTGATTCTATCAAATCAAAGGTCTTCCTTGAATAAAACTAGGTTAGGATTTTAATCAAGTAGATCATATAGTAAAGGCTTTAATCGGGAGAAATTAAATTGCCATATCTATGAATACTCTTTTTATAATTATCTTGTCCACTTATAGCCATTTTTCTATTACAAACTACGAAGGTCTAAGGGGAATAAATCTAGACCTCTTAGATCTAATAATACACCAGAATCCAAAAAAGAAAATTGAATACCAAAGGTGAAAACCTGATTTGTTTTGCTATAATGCTTTATAACTTTAATGAAACCTTAGTGCATATTAAATGAAGTTGTGCAAAGCAAGATGTATACCTTGAGTATACAGGAGAAAGTATTTTCATATGGAGTTTGATAATTTCAATGCTTGTTATCAAAGTGTGCTTGTTGATGGTGTGTTTCAGGAGTTGTGATCAAAGTGTTCTTGTTCAAGGTGTTTATAAAAATTTGTAGTGATATTATTGATGTTAGCATTGATGGTGATGCTTAGCAATGTGATATGTTAGCATTAATAGTAGTTCTTAACAGATGGCCATTGATGATGGTTTTCAACAAGGTGTTTGTTAATGAATCAAAGGTGGTACTCAACTATTATTGGCATTGTTATTTATGCTTAAAAAATGATCAATGGCATTCATGGTGGTGTTCAAAAAGTTTCTTGTAAAATAATTGATGTTGTTGCTTGATTGGTGTCAACGTTGATGTTCTTGATGTTTTTGGAGTCTAAGGATCAATGGTGATTATATCACACCAAATGATGTTTAGACAATTCTTGTATCAAGAAAATCATGGAAAATTATTTTTTACTCATTGTTCCCTCTTGAGGAGGAGTATTCTCAAGTTATCTTGAAATTTGAGGTAGTACACTTAATAGAGGTTGAACAATCTTAAAATTCTGACTATCCCTATAGAAGATGGTTAGTTAAAATGCCTAGTCATTTAATTATTTTACTAAGCTTTCGATTAAGTTTCGATTATTTTACAAGCAAAGGGGTGATAATGGAAAGAAAGGGACCAAAAGAAGTATGTCTAGAACCCAATATCAATCCAAGACCCAAACGGCCAATGAGGCTAAAAGAAGGTTGTTGAAATATTTTCTAAGGATAAATGATTATCTTCTGAAAGGAATCTCAATAAGAAAGAAGTAGATGCCAGAAATGCCTCTTAATTTAAGAAAGATGCAAAGATTGAGCTTTATTTGAGAAACAATCAAGGGAAATAAGACCTTTAAAGCTTACTCATCATTTGATCTTAAAGTTGGATACTACCATGCGTGTGGAGAATTGTTATCTTATATCATGCTCGTTTATGCCTCACTTTGGAATATATTCTTATTCATCTCTTATTAGTTAAGTCGTTCCTTTTACTTGTGCAATCATGCAGTCTATATTCTTGCATGTTTATCATTCTTTTCTCTCATCGTTTTCCCGCCTTTTTATGTTTCTAAAGGGGGAGATGTATACTCTTAGAGGGATTAAATTATACTTTCTACTAATATGAGGGGGAGTTTAACCACTCTAAACTTTACCCTTTTATTTTCTTATTTACCACTTCCCAGAGCAATGTGTTGTCATCATAAAAAAAAGGGGGATTTATGTGCTTGGAAGTACCGTAAAGGTTACAAAGGTGATGGAGTTCATTGATACCAAAACTGCATTCAACTGATCAGCTGTTTGGTTTTTATGATGACAATACACCTAATGTCAAACAATATCTGGCAAAGTCCTTATCTCTTGAAGATAGATTAACCAATCAAAGATTCTCAGATGTTTATGAAAATATTCTTAGGTAGGTTATCTTGAAGAACAAGACATTTCTTTGAATTCAACACCTTGGTTAAATAAAGTAGAATTCCCTCTCAAGGTTCGTTGTGGGTTTGGTCTCTCAAATTTCAGATGATGGTAATCAACTTAAAGATATCCCAAGCCTCATCATTCTAGAATATTCAATATTCTAATGTGTTGCTAAAGTCAATGATAATCATTCCAAGACTTAAAGATTCAGAGTTGTGAAAGATACAAAGTGTGAATGCTTGTTTGGTCGTGTTTATGTAAGTGATCAATGTATTGTAAAGGCACAAATACGCTTTTCTAAATACTATAGAAAAATCACACGCACACACACTAACAATCTTTGAGAAACCTCTTTAATTTTAGGAAAACCACATGAAAATGTTTTTAAGGCCTAACTAACTAATTAGGAGTTTGTATGATCAATTAGATGGTTTTTTTACAATTGGATAATCGATTAACCCTATCAATCTAATTGATTATTTTCACTTGTTTGACTCTAAAATCAATTGGGATGGTATCTTAATGAACAATAATATCTAAATATCAAAACCTTCCATTTGTGGCTTAAATAGTCAATTATTGAGGTTCAATGTTATTACATGTGATTTCCAACATTTTGCAGGCAATTTGTGAAGATATATGTTCTTTTAAGATAAATGTATTAATGTTGTTAGTTTCTAACGTTACTTGTGAAAATATTTTAGTCATTAATCATCATAATTGGTATGATAATTTCATTTTCCTTTATCTTAGTGTGGTTTCATTTTATTTATCTTATTTACTTTTAATTGTTTTCATTTCATCGTAATCATTCAACTATTTTTCATTAGCATCAAAACTATTTTTCATTAGCATTAAAATTATATGCATTAAAGTTAATTTTCATCTCCATCAAAGAAATGTTTTAGTTTCATTAAAATATTTTTCATTAAATTTACCTAGCATTAAGCATTAGAATATTTATTTTAGTAGAATAATCTATTCATGTTGCATTTTATGAGTCCTCGCCCTAAAAGATAGGGAAATGCATTTCTTTCCTGATATTTTAGGTGTGATAATGGAGAAGTTGATGAATGAAGAAATTTCCAAAGAGGATTCTCCACCTTTAATAAAGAACAAGGATATTACGAAAGATAAAGAGGAAAGCTTACATGAGGATGATAAGCAAGAGATCTCGAACCAACTACTTAGAGATTAGAAAATCGTAAAAGATCATTTATTGGATAAAATTTTGAGAGATATCAAATGAAGTATCTTGAAAATTTGAGGCTATGGGTATAAAAGTATGGTGTGTACCTCAAATGTGCTTATTAACAAAGATGAAAGAGGAACAAATTTTGACGTAACTAGATATAGAGGTATAATCGGATCCTTACTCTATTTAACTGCAGGTAAGCCATATATCAAGTTTAGTGTATGCATGTGTGCTAGATATCAAGTATAGCATAAGGATTCCCACTTTAAGATCGTAAAACATATTTCGAGGTATCTTAGCAGAACCTCCCATCATGGTCTTTGGTATACTAAAGGTAGTGCTTGTGTTTTAGTAGGTTTTTCTGATTATGATTTTGAGGAGTGCAATTTGGATAAGAAAAGTACTTATGACACCTATTATTTATTTGGAAGTTATTTAGTTTCTTGGCACAATAAGAAGCAACATAGTTTTTCTATTTCTGCCGTCGAGTCCGATTATGTAGCCACTGGTAGTTGTTGTGCACAAGTCTTATGGATAAAGTAATAATTACTAGACTATGATTTAAAACGTAGCTATGTTTCGATTAAGTGCAATAGTACTAGTGCAATAAGCCTTATTAATAATCTGGTACTTCATTCATGGACCAAACAATTGAGATCCAACACTAATTTCTTAATAATCACGTGGAAAAAGGGATGTTATTTTTGAATACATTGACACTAAAAGTCATCAGATCTCATTCACAAGATTTGTAGAGATTTGGAAGTCTTAGATTGTTCACGCCTTAAATAAAACAAGGATTTTCTTTAGTTTCATTTGCTATATATTTTGTTTTCCCTAACACTATTTTGTAACAAATCATAGCTTTTGCCCGACTACATTGGTATGTCTCTATAACTCTTGTAACCGATTTATATCATTGTATATGTTTGTTCTAGAGTTTTTTGTTGGTTTTCTTATTTCCTTTTTACCTTACTCATTCATTTCTTTCTTATGTCTGTGATTGTTCGTATTTGTATTTTAGTGTTTTTAAATGTGTGTTGCTAATCATGTGCATTCGAGCATTTATATATTTTTTCATGTATTATTTATGATTGTTAATACATTCCTTTACTTACAATTTTTGATCACTTAATTGTTTCCTGGTGAAAGTTGGTGTTGCATGTCTATTTGCATTATGTTTCTTATGACATGTCTATCTTCGTGTTCAATATGAGATCTTTATTGTTGTATATTATTTTTATCTTTTGAGCTCATTTGTTCATTTGCAATTATTTTTGTGTGGTTGTTTATTTGGTTTTTAAACGCATTTTGATTTATATCTTTTTGATTTTGTCAAAGGGGAGAAGTTATAATGAGTATATAATTCTTTTATGCATTTTATATTATGGTTTGTGTGCAATGTTTCAGGGGAGCATAAGTTTTTTTTTTTGTGTTTTACTCAAAGTCAATTCAATTCCAAATGAAAGTTTGCCAATCATTAAAAAGGGGGAGAATGTAGTTGCATGTCCCTAATACATTTAGGTGGGCACCCAAATACGATTATTTTGATGTTTGTCTTATCGCTTTCATTTTGATTTACTTTCGATTATTTGAGTCTCATTCATGATTGCACCTCTTTGAATCAAGTTTTGAAATGATTCATTTTTAGCATGCGTAAACCATTGGTTAGGTTTGAAATTTATCATGATGCTTTTAATCAATTGCATGAGTCAGTGGAATAAGAGCCATATATGTTATTGATTCAAGTTCGATGGAAAGAAAAATCTCAAAGTCTTTTGAAAATTTTGAAATTTTGGATTTTGGGTGTTTGATTCAAATCAAGCATAAATCATGATTCAAATAATATTTTACAAAGGAAAATAAGACATTTTCAAAACAATTTGATTTGAATCAAAGTTTATACATGTTTTGAATCATCAAACTCTGGGTCACCTCTACCACAATTGATTTGAATCAAATTTTACGCCTGATTCAAATCATACAATTATTCCACATTTTCAACCATAAGGCTTGTTTGATTTAAATAAAAATTAACACATGTTTTGAATCATGAGGTATTTTATTCTAATCACACTTTCCTCTTGATTCAAATTAACTGAAATATGATTCAAAACTTTGTTTTTATTTTATTCCACTTCACTTGTTCATTTGATTCAGATCATGAAATGCTCTTGATTTGAATCTAACTAGTTTTTCAACCATATTTTATGCTTAATCTCAAGCACAAATAAAACATTTTTGTCAACATCTCTCAATTAATGACTCAACACATTGATATTCATTCGAATGTTCAAGTTCTTGCAATGAAATTCTTTTATCTTCAACTTCAATTTGATTCAGATCTTGATAACGAGATATTTGTAATTGATTGAAGGACGCACACTTTTGAAACTAATATTTCTTGAATATTTGGTTGATATTTTTAGGTTTTGCAAGATTGAGGTGGTTTTCAATAGTGCTAACAAATTCCATTGAAAAGAAGTAGGTTCTTCTCTCCAGATTTCCTTGGTAGTGATTGTATGGAAGGCTATGAACAAGACACAATTCTTCTCAAATCTTCATACAATTCACCATTCAAGGAATCGGTTGGGATAAAAGGTTAATTTCCAGACATGTAGGCTTGTATCATATTGGTGATATTGGAATATTCAAGAAACGTTAATCGAGTAAAGATCACGTAAAAGAGTTTGGAATTACGCTATATACAAGTCAAGATCCAAATAGGAGATTTTATTATTCTCAACATTATTGTTGATTGGTTATTGTGTTAAATCTTGCATATATTTGTCAAATAAAAAGGAAGAATGCAAGTTCTAATATGATACCATTAAAGAGTGCATGTAGGCAAAATGAAAACGAACACCGAAGCACTATAAATCTCAGTGTCATCTCCATATCTCTAATTTATTTTTTGTAGTATTTGCATGCTTAGGTATTTCAATTCTTTCGTAGTTTATCATTTATTTGATTGGTAGCGATTTATTATATAGTGTGGGTTTTATTAGAATTGGATAACTTATCGAGTTGAATTGATGATTAAGTTCTAATAAATATTTGAGGTTAGAATTGAATCAATTGAATCAATTGTATAAGCACACCTCGTGGATGATACAATTGAATCAATTGAATACCTTATGTATCATCATATTCCTCTTTGGTGTTTGTGAATTGACTTAGTATTAACATGATCAAATTTCAAAAAATATAATTTTCATATTTTTGCATCAAACCTTCTACGCGCATCTTTTGCAAACTATGCTAAATTTTTTAGAAGCGGCTATTATTTACCAAGGGTCTATTCACCCCACTCTAGAGAATTTTTCTATTTTCATGTTCACACCCAACACACTCTTATAAAAATCTATAAATTCCAACTTAGATGCCAAGGGAAAACAAATTTGTTCATTGAATTGAGACACCAAGTGACAATGAAAACAATATTCAAAGATGGTTCTCAAATGCTACAACTCTTGGAAATAATTTTCAAATGTTGAATCTCACAAATATATAAGATTTAAGAACTAGTATGAGAAATTTGAATCAGTACTTGACTCCTAAGATACAAAGTATGTTGATGATTTATAATATAAATCAAATAAAAAGGAAATCATCATGAAATTTAAAGAATTAATCCTATTACTCAAAGAAAAAATTCAAATTTTTCTAAAGAATCATCATCATAGGAATTGTAGAAAGTATCTTCATCATCTTCATCATCTAGAGAATATCTTGAAGAATAATTATCAGAAGAATGGTATGAAGAACTTGTACTATAATATGAAAAAGTTTCAGAATCATATGAAAAATCTGTGGTATCATATGAATAATCTTCATTATCTAAATCATTCGAAGAACCATCATCTGAAGGATCATTCAAAATATAACATGAATAATCACAAGACGTATTTTCTAAAGAATCAATTAAAGAATAAGATGGGTAATTTTTTTCTTTTAATATACTTTTGAAGATGACGATAAGGTAATTGCTTTATCTTACAAGAAATTGGATGATTTAAGTGTTAAGCTTAGTAAGAAAACAGACGAGCATGAAAGAAATATCATAGAATTTCAAAATCATGTTAAAGCAGTTGAAAGTGAGAATGATAGGATCAATGATGACATGAATGCACTTAGAATACAAACCTTAAAATCAAATAGATGTGAAATATGTAATGTGTTGAAAATGAAACTGAAATCTTGCATGAAACTTAGTAAATATACTAAAGAGAAATAAAATCTAGATATGATTTTATCAAAACTAAGAGTTTGTATAACAAAGCCAACTTAGGTTATCAAGTTAATAATAATTTTAAATCTTTTATAAGTATATGTCATGCAAATAAGAAAATAAATCACCCTGTTTATAAATATAATTATTGTCATATGATTAGTTATCTTGAACCTTATTATTTTGTCAATATAAATAATTTAGCATGGTCTTTATGATACATCTCTAATGATCCAATACATCTTAAATCCACTTATGCTAAATAATCCAAGTAGATTAGATACTTAAGGTAAAAAAAACTATTTTGTTATTGCAAGAATGATCCACATAATAAATATGATTTAATGTTCAATGAATTTTTTGGAAGTAGCTTCTTGGGTGAATTATTTCTTTGAAGGAACCTCGCCATGAAAGAAAATAAAATTTAAAATAGCCTCTCATATTAAGCGATCTAAAGAGATGCAAGACAACTAAGTCTACCTTTAAATGAAACAAATGTAGAGATTTTTTCTCATATAATTAATTTTGGGTTAAGGTAAATCTTGGTAGAAAATAAACCCGAAATTTTGTAATTATTCTTTTAACAAGTGTTAAATTAGTGCATAGTCATTTCATTTATTTTCTAGTAATCATGTGCATGAAAAATGAAGTCTTTAACAAAATGGATAAGAAACCTAAAAGATAAGATGTCAAAATAAAATCTAAAGCCCAAAAGCATTTTAGTCCGAAACAAACTAAGGAAGCGGAAAACTCACCTTTTAATCGATTAAACCAACGATTTTAATCGATTAAAGCATGAAAATATGAAGACCTCCTAAATTAACCAATCAGAAATTGATTGCATCAATTCGCTCAATAAATTATAATCCTTTTAATTGATTAATCAGCACCAATCAATAGATACCTTATTTCTCTTACTTCTCTTTGATTTCTTGTACTATTTTTGGGTTACCATCATCTTATAAAATGCTACCAAAAGAGTTTGTACAATTGAGAGTCCATATGATCTAGCATATGTATCCTATGATTTTATCAACACTTTATCGATAAAAATATAATTCTAACACACAATATGGATGAGACTGTTTATGAAAAGTTTGATTTTTTTATGCCTTTGTCCAATCAGATCTCAAGAATCTCATCTACAACAAACCGTAAGAGATGTTCCCAAAATTAATAAAGATGTTATATGATCATATCACATATGAAGAAGGTGTTATCAACACTGGGGTATGTAAGCTTGAAATTTCTCTTTGTATGGAAGAATTTTCTTCCATATGTGATCTATCATACATTGTTTCTCTCTACAATGCTATAGTTCCTGAATCAATTGATGATTTTGATTATCTCTCTACTTTTCAATCACGTATGGTTGATCCAATCGTGGGTGACATATTTCCTCTCACTCCATGATACACGAATACCTATATTAATCTTATCCATTATGAAATAACTCATATTCTCATTCCAAGGAAGTTCAATCTACGTCAAGTGTCAAAAACTGATTTGGTAATGACATGTTTACCAGCCAACAAAGTTAAAACAAAATTGTATAGTGGGGTAATTATCAGATGATTGAACTTGGAAGGAAGGGAAATATATGGTTACTATATGGTGACATAACTACGAAAATTCTAATGTGTGTTGGATTTAAATACGACAACGAGATCTTGGTACATATACGATCCAAAGTAGCTATGAAAGGTTCTCAACATCAACAAGCATAAAATCACAAATAAGCAACATAATAAGGAAAGCCATCAACTAGGGGTGGAAAACAAGCATGTCCACCCCATTTAGACCCACCATGCAAAAAGACGGGGCAGGCATATGTGAGGATATGATCCTAAAACTTAGGCCCGCCCCACATAAAAGTGATGGTGGGTGGAGAAAGCCTATGGATATTACATCTTTAAGCCTAAAACACAAAATTTTATGTAAATGCTCGTGCTAGTAAATGCCCGCGAAGAAAAAAGGGCAGGATGAGGTGGACACATTAGAGGGTGGGACCTAAACCCTTGGTCCTCCCAACACAAAAGTGCCGGAAAAATGGGCATGCCTTACGGACCGAGTCCGTTTTTCCACCCCTACCATCAACCTTATAAGACTTCGACTATGAAATTCCTCAAACTTTGCCAACTGAAGCTCTCCTTAACACCATTATCAATAATCATCATGATCACACTATAGCGGTAAAAATTGTTAGTATAAGCTACTGATTAACTTAACTCAAGGTAAACAGAGTCACCACAGTGAAATTCATTCGAGCTTTGTGACTGCTATTTTTGGTATTTTTGACATGTTCTTCCCCTGAAAATGTTAATAAAAAAAACAAAATATTTTTGGATTTTGATTAGATGCTAGTAAGCATAAACAAATAAAAGGCACAAAAATTATGATGATCCCCTATGAGGCATAAAATTGCAATAAAAAAGGATAGAAGAACCAGCGGGTGATCTTGTTTGTATGTAAATGATGCAGATGCCAAACACAATCTTATGGGCAAAAATTATGGTGTTACACACATCAGGACAATGAGCATTGTAACTGCTCAAGTTGATTATGCGGCTTGCAACCTTGCTGATTCTAGAGTGCCACTAACTCTTGGGATTTTTTATGTTGATGATGATGATCACACTCGGTAGATTTTGTTTGCTTGTTTGTTGATTGTTTCGTTTGCCATGGTTTTCCTACTTTGTTTCTGTTTCCCCTTATAACTCAACTTATATAATATATGAATGATGTTTGATTATTATCTTTTGATTATTTTCTTTTTTAATTTTGATTTCTTCTTAAGTTTTATAATATTTGTAATCAATGTGTTTTTCTTCATCCGCATTTTTGATAATTTCAAAGGGGAAGAATTATACTCTAAGGTGAATAGAGAATAACCTCTTTATCTATGAAAGGAAGTTTAACCACTCTAAATCTATCTTTTTATCAGTCAAATAATTCAAGATTAAACTGAAATTGAAAAAATGTGAAAACTCGTTTAATCAGTGCATTAATTTATCATCTTAATGTAAAAAAGAGAAGAGTAATCCTTGAGGTACCATAGACACGCAATACTTTTTAATACGTCTTCTCTTTTTTATTAAAATTCTAAGAACCAAATAAGGAAAATATGGTTGATTATGAAGTTTTTTGAATGAATTAAAAAAGTTAGTTGATTTAGACTTTGGCCAAATCGATTAAAGCAAATAGAAACACCTTCTGATCAATTAAAATATCTAGTTTTAAGCATATAGTCATTTTTAGATTTTCCTTTCTAAATTAGGGTTATCGTTTTAAAGATTTTTTTAATCGATTAAAAAATATATTTAATTGATTAACTCATTTATTTAATCCAAAAATTATTTACCTTTTAAATCCAAATCCACCATGACTTTTCTTTGCAAAAGCAATTAACTACCAGTTTTCTTGTTGGAAGTTTCCATACCAAACTACATGCAAAAAAGCACACAACTTTTAAATAATTTCCAAGTAAAATGTTTCAAACACTCTTTTTCATCTTTGATGGTCAAAAAGGGACTAACTACCAAACATGGCACTGTAGTCTTATCTATGAACCCGGCAAGAAGTTGGAAGTTAGAATTCTGTTGGAAGTCATTATGATAAAGGATCAAAGACCAAAAGTAAATAAGGAAATTATTTATAATCACTTTTTCAACTTTTCCCTCGTCTCCTCCTAGTAATGCATGCGTAGTTCCGTAATTCAGTTTCTTTAGTTTGAAGGCAATATAACTATTTTTTGAGTTCAAACATGAAAAGTGTGTTTAATTAATTCATTAGTGCCACGCTTAAGGGCTTTTGATCATTTCTAAAACCTAATTATAAGATGATTTTCTTCTTTATTAAAACCTTTAACCAACTTATTCAAATCACAATCAAATTTTTTCTTCTATAGATCAAGTGACAATGATCTTAAAAAAAAATGCTTACTTTAATATCTTACAATATATTTTGATACTCTAACGTAGAAAATTTTAAAATAAAAGACAATAACTTTATTTGAATGAACTCAAATATCTTTTTTTAGGACACTATTGTGATTATAGGATCATTAGCTTCTTAATAAGTTAACATGTATTCTTACAAATTTAAATATTTTTAATTCAACCACTACGTCGTTTAATAATTTAATTTCGTATAATTAAGAATAATTATCTGTTATCCATAAAAAAATTGGGTACAGAAAAAAATCATAAATTAAACTTATTTAAAATTAATTAAATAATATAATATAAACTTGAGATATTCACTACTAGAGTGAAAGATTCAAGTTCGATGATGTATTTTGATATGTGGTTGATGCATCAATGCCCTTCGCAGTATTTAAGAATTGTGGTTAGTCCTAACTCATTTTTAAAAAATGGGTTTAAATCAGTTTGTAAGGTGATTGTTTTCACTTATAAGTATATGTTCATGTCATATATTGTTGATGTGAGACTCTTAACATAACTCCTCATACCCAGGACTGAACATCTAGAGCATGAAAATAAATAGTAGATGCCCGATAATGGAAATCTTATAGAAGATCGTCGAACGGATCTTAAATGAGACTCTTATATCATGTTAAGAGTTGTAGTTAGACCTAACTCACCCCTACAAAATCGATAAAATTGATTATAAGGTGATGGTTGCCCTCACTTATAAGCACATGTTCAGATCATACATTGTCTGATGTGGAATTCTTAATAAGTAATTAGAGACATTTTAGGTTAGAAAAAATGTATATCTTAATTTGACATATTAATTTTCCTTTTATAGTTAGGTTCTAAGTTTTTAGAACCTTCTTATGTTAAATAATTGTCCAACAAGACAAGTGTTAGAATATTATTTGATATGTGATATGACGACTCATCTTCAATCATTTTGCCTTAATAAATTGTTTTTCCCGGGAAATTCTATTCATTTTTCTGACGTCTTAGAATTTTCTCTTCTTAGTCATTTGTCTTTAAGTTGTCAAGGACTATTAAATATGATCCAACAGTTTTATCAGACCATCATTCTAAGTGAAAACATTGCTCGTTAAAATTATAAAAGAAAAAATTATTTTAAAATATCCGTTCCGTTTCAGAAGAAGAAATGTGAAGAATTGCGGAGCGGAGTTGTACCTGCAAGGTTAGCACTATGACACTCAAGTCAGTATGTGAATAATGAGAAAGTATTCAAATTATGTTTGAAACTTATCACCTGAAATTGCGCCATTTCCTATATATAGAGGAGAGGAATAACTATCTCGCTATATTTCAGGAGTGAAAATCGGAAGACCGTTGGATCATCCTTAGGCATGGATCTGATGTAGCTAGGTATATGATATATCGGTGGTTAAGAGAACATTATATAAATATATTAGTGATAGAACGATTCATTTGGAACCCATGCGTTCCTCCCCAGGGTGGTCGGACCAACAAAGGTGTAGTTGGATCATTGGAGATATGCCCGACCAAAAATAGTCGCCCCTAAGTCTTATCAATGCTCTTGGGGGATCGGGAAGTCTTAAGTAGCTTTGACCATTCATATTGAAGATTTTCCCTCAATTACTTTTGAAAATCGAAATGTTTGAAGTGTTTTGTAGAAACAATGAGTTCTTTAAATGTTTTCCTTGTCGTTGATTCGTTGTCTCCCTTACTTGCAAGCACATCAACTTAGGCACATGGGTTACGAATCGATTACCTTACATTCGTCACTCAAGTGTTTTTCTATTCTTGTGTGGGTTTATGGGATAAAAGCGTGTTACTCTTGAGTTTCTTAATCTGGGCGTGTGATCAGTGCATTTTGGAGCACATTCCTATATGTTTACACTTATGTATTTTCATACTTTACTTTGGTTATTTTTCTATTTTAATGTGTTTTAATAAATTAGTTTATTTTTGCACTTATTTGATTTTCGCACTTTATTTTCAACATTAGCAGTCTGCACTAAAATGATCATAACTGGAGCTACAGGAATCATCTTGAGACGTTCTACCAGTCGATGGAAAGCTAAGATAGAGACTTACAACTTTCATGTTTTATGAAAAATATGATTCGGAGTGCATGATTCTCAAATTAGTCGTGAAAGTCAGAATCTAAATTCTGAGTTTTTAAAAATAATTAGTTTTGGGTCGGGTTTGTTATGTTTTGACCCAGTTGGGTTAGAAAGGGAATTTGTGGTACTTTCCTATACCTAGCAGTTGGGCCTTCTGTACCAGAACCTTTTTTTTTTCACCTTTCTTTTTCACAATTTTAATTTTGCCTTTTTACGATTCATGGAGAACTAATCCCAAGGCAAAATTCTATTGATTACAGGTTCCATCATACTTTGAGGTTATAATAATTTTCAATCCAAATTCTATTCCTTTCAATATTGTTATGTGATCATTGTTTGCTTAATTCGATTATCATATATTAGTGTTGATTTAATTTGATTGTTGTATGATCCTTGACCGTAGTCACGTTAGCGTTTTCTTAATTTGTTATCGTGTTTGTTTAAACCGTGTTTGCTTAATTCACGAGAGCTTAAATCTGTTTGCTTAATTCAGATAATAGGAACATATATCATATAAAAAAAAGTTGTGCTTGTCAATGAGTTTTATAATCGAATAGGAATAGATAATTGTCGCTCCCGATAAATGGGACCAGGCCCAGATAAAGGTACAGACGCGAATGGTCGGCGAGAGGGACAGTGAGAACACACAGCAGTGAACTCACTGGGAATGAAAAGAGTCGCCAGCTAGGCATTTTTATCCCGGAGGAAAGGCAATGCTGCATAGACCTAGAAAAGATATGGATAAGACGGTTGCGAACCAGAGAGACTGAGAAAGGGGGTTGGTTACAACCTGGGAAGGTATTAGCACCCAGATTGTCCGTCGTACTCGACGGGATCCACGCTTAAAAGATTTGTGTTTTAAAGGGGTAGTGTCAGTGCAATTTGTGTATAAAGAGCTGGAAAACAAAATGTACAGGTGTCAGTGTAAAGGAAGTGTGAAGTGTATAATGATGTGTCAGTGTAAGAACAGGAGTGAAATGCTCAAGATCATGAGGCTAAAAGAATGAGGCTGGAAAGAGGGGGAATATACAGAGACTTTTGTTCGATAACTGTTAAGTTATGCCTACGTATCCTCTCGTGCAATGAGGAAGTCAGAACACCGTAGTTCGACCCAAAGAGACTGAAAGGTGAATTGACTTGTGAACTGCTTACTTATCTATGCTCAAGTGTATGACCTGTCTGGCTCAGGTGCAAACTGTCTTGCATTAGACAGAAGAAGCAAGTTCTCGCTTATGAGTGAAGGTGATGAGAAAAGAATTCCGAAGGAGACGATTATTGTTTGTTTTTGTGTTTTCAGTCTTTTATTGCTTTTGAAAGTTTGTCATAAGTTAATGAGCTTAAGACTAAACCAATGGATTTAGTAAACTCATCACATCTTCCCTCTGATTAGGGATAATGAGAGTACCTTAAGTGTGAAGTCAGATTCTCACACTTAATCACCTTTGGTGTAGGATTAAGATCATTAACCTACTTGTGAATATTTAGATGTTTTTGTTGTTTTTGTTTAGTGTTAAATAATGAGGTTAAGCCATAATCAGGGATTTAACAGACTCATTACACCATCCTAATAGAAGGATAATAGATGAGAATGTTTAAGCTGAGGAAAGCTCCTCAACTTAATCCATGATTAGGGATTAAACTCATGACAAAACAAGCCTTTGATTAAGTGGATTTTATTTAATGATATGATGATGAAGTGTTTTTTATGATTTGTAAGACAACTTGAGGGGGACTTGTCCATTAACACTAGGGTTAGTCCTTCTTAACCAATTAAGGAAGAATTAGAACCCTAATGCAAGGCCCAAGTTACAAGTATGATGTCTTGATACTTATTAAGTGAATTGATTAAGAGATTTAAACACATTAAGGGTTTAACACTTAGGATTAAAGTTATACACTCCATCCTAAGAGAAGGATGCAGGCATAAGCTTAACCACAAAGCCTTAAAGCCTTTAGGGTTTAGTCCCTGATTAGGAGGTGAGAAGAGAAGACTCAAAGAGACACAAAGGTAAAACTAAGAGGGGAAACTAATCAAAACCCTAATCATTGTCATGCTTGGTTGTTCCTAAGGTTTGTGAGGTTTTCAAGAGAAGTCTTCAATGGAACCACCAGGAAGCAGATGAAGGGATCAGGAGAAGCAAAGTAACTTGCTTCATTCAAGAAGTCAAGTCACTTGAAGAAAGGAAGTGGGGAGAGGAAGAATGAGCAAGCTCAAACTCAAACACATACAAAAATGCAGCAATGGATGCAAGAGAGAGATGAGAAGAAAGTTGTGAGAAGTGAAGGCAAATTCACTTCTCAGAGTTGCTTACCACCTGAAAAGTTAATGGAAGAAATGCAATGCAATGCAAAATGAGATGGAATGGTCATGATGAGAAACAAAACCAGAAGCATATACATGATGCTAATGATGCTATGAGATTCTACAAACATGAGGCAGCACATGGAGATGATCATACAAGTTCATGAATGCAAATGAAACAAGTTAGGACACATGATCATGCATGAAAAGTTATGAGATGCATATGGCATACAACATGGCAAATGAGAGATGCAATGATCAAACATGCTTCCAATATGTCTTATGATGTTAAATGAATCACATGGATGCATAAAATATCATGTCAAGTCAAGGTATGAATGCAAATGAAAGATGGATGCATATGAAAGCCCAAATTAGGGGTTATGAACAATGCAACAAACAAAAACCAAAATCAGAAACAAAGAACATTACAAAAAATTGAAAATGCACTCAAAGGATCCCTAAACCTATACTAACTCACTGCCCAAAGGAGAGGTCTCAACTCTTAACCTAATTCAAGATATGATTTTCCTAAGTTTTCTAGGGTTTTAGGGTTCCTTAACAAGAAAATTACCAAACAAATTGAAAATGAAAGATCAAATCATGGCCATTTAATCTCACAAACTACATTCTAAACACAATGCAATGCAAAAAGAATCAAGGTCCAACTCTTTAGGGTTAGGCAGAAATGATTTTTGGAAGTTTGGATCAAAATAATGCATAAAAATGATTTTAATTCCATGGAAAATTCTCAAAATGCATCAAGATCAAAAAATAAATTTGTTTTGAGGGTTAGACAATGTTTCTAAATGTTTTTAAAGGTTTCATGAATTTTTTGGTGATTTTTAAATACCTAAAAGTATTTTTAATTAATTAATTCTCATTAATTAATTAAAAAGAAACTTTTAAATATTTAAAAATACCTTTTTTAATGCTAAAAATGAAAATAAAAATATTTTTGGGTTTTAAAAATTAATGAAACCCTTGGTAAAAAATTTCATAATTTTTAAATGGTTTTTACTATTTTAAATAAATTGTGCAAATTAAATGTGGAATAAATGAAATAAACAAAGAAAATGGGAAAGTCAACTGAATGGAGGGCTGGGATGGCTTCTGGGTTTGAATGGGTTGACTACGCGCGTTAGTGGAGGGCCAGGATCGCTTCTGAGTTAATTGATTTAATTAAGATTAATTAAACTAATTAAAGGGATTAGGGCTAAACAAATGGATCTGGGCCATTCATGCGCGCGGGAGGTCAATGGGGTCAACTAATCCAACGATCCACATTCAAATGGAATTAATGACTGGGATTAGGGCATAACAACATTCAGGTGACCGGAGGGAAGCTCCGGTCATCTTCTCCGGCGGCAACACAACCCTAATTCATGATTCAGGCATCTAAACAACAAATTAAACACAACCAAATGATCCTCTAACAACCTAGGTCACGAATCCAGCTTCAAACATCATTTAAACACCAAGAATCAAGCTAATCGAAAGAAACAAATTTCACGGGTGAAATTTCAGAGTGACCATACAAACTCATTTCTCATCTATTTTCGATTCTAAAAGTATCCCCATGACCAGCAAAGCATAAGCAATTGATTTATAACTTAAAATGCAAGCTTTGGGAGAAAATGTTCATGTTCATACCTGAGCTGGAAAGCTTCAATATTGAGCTTCCAGAGCCTCCTTTGCGTGCAAATGAACTTCTTTGACTCCCTTGAACTCAAAGAGAAGCTCCAAAGTCCTTGTGGATGGCTGATTTGAGAGGAAGAGTTCTGATATAGCAGATTGCACAGTCAGGATTTGTGAGGTTTTAAGCTATTCCAATGGTGGATTCTTGCTCCTTTGAATGTTTCTGACTTGTTGGTGAAGAGAAATGGGGTGTTTGATGGCTGGAAAGTGAGATTCGAAGGTTCTGGCTTTGAGGATGGAAAATGGTGAAACTCTATCCTTGCTTAGTTCAGGCCTGAGTCTTGTTGGTTTTGGCTCAGTGAGGCAAGGTGAGATGAGCAGTGGAATTTGTTTGAATGTTTGTGAGCTATGGAGACAGATTCGAAGAGAAATGCAAAATGGGGTGAGTTTGTGTATGCTGTGCTAGGGCTTGCTTCAGGCTGGCTTGATGTTATGTTTTGCTTGCAAATGGATAGTATAAACAATTCCAATTGGTCAGATGATGTGACCTGGCCTGCTGTGATTGGGATGTTCACTTTTGCAAAAAGTCCACTTTGTTGTAAGAGAGGCATGGGCTTAGTTCTAGGCTAGTACAAGCATGGGGCTGGCGCAGCATGGTATGTGAGTGAGGCTAGGGTGGTTCAATGGCCAATGCAGCAAGTGGTAGGAGGTATCATGATGGTTTTGCAACTTGGTTATCTTTTGGTTCATATGGAAAGATCTTGCTATACAAGTCATGAACATGAGAAATTCTTGGTCCAAATCTGATTTTTAGGTCACATAGAATGTTTGTGTAATGGTTTGATGTCAATTAGAAGTTACAAATGGCTTTGATACATGATTTTGCAAATTTTCCAATTGATGCATATCTTGAAAATTAGTGATTTTTGCCAACTTTGACACACCATAACTTTTGATCCAAAATGAATTAGGTCATGTTCTTGTACTTTTTGAAAAGGGAAAAATGTATTCTACAACTTTCATGACCAAAGTTTTTTCATTTGAAGCATTTTTGGATCAAAAAGTAAGGTTTGAAAAGTGGCATAAAATGACATATTCTTCAAAAGTCAACCATGCCCTAAAAAGTCAACTTTGCAAAAACTTCAAAATCTTGAATTTTGTGAACTTCAACCTTCTTCCATGATCAAATAAAGATCATATACACTCAAAATGATGAAGATCACCCCTTGGTTGGGTCATTGGGGGCCTCAGATGCCCTGATTTTGCACTGACTTGTCTGAAAAGTCAACCCTTGATCAGATGACTTCCCCATGGAATTTCTTCATGAAAATTGATATGCATACTCCCTATACCATATAGAGGCCAATGGAAACAAGAATGACCAAAAAAATTGGAGTTATGGCCTCTGAAACCAAAACCCTAATTTTAGGTCAACTGTGCAGTCAAACTTGGCTCTGCTTCCATACCAATCCCAGTTCTTGTGATTCTTTGGCATTTTTGACTTTGAGAGGATGTGATATGATATAATAACACTCATGGATCCCTTTGGAGTTATTGATGGCCTTTGGAGTGGCTCAAGAAGCTCTTGGATTGTTCAGATCACAAACCCTAGATGCAGATGACTTTGAATCTATGCAGTGAATTAAAAATGAGATATGAGGTGATATGATTGTGTTTATGCATATGAGATGATCACCAGCCATGGTGTGAATGGGTGAGGGCAAATTTGGGGTGTTTACAGCTGCCCCTATTCAAACATGAGTTAGCTGTGCAGGATGTAAGCGACGGCTTAACAGGCAAACAAGATAACTTGTGGTTGAATACCAAAGACAGTCCAAAATTTGCACTCACAGAATGAAGAAGAAGAGGGATATAGATTGTAAAATAAAATAAAGTATATTGTAAAGTGTGGGCGACGGAGGACGACCGTCGAGCAGAGGACGACTGCTGGGTAAATAGCAATGACGGGGACGGCCGACATGCTGGGGATAAAAGGTAAAGCCAAGACGGGGACGACCGACTAGCTGGGAAAAATAAGATTATGATGGGGACGGCCATCAAGATAAAGTTGTAAAATTCTCTGGGGAAAACATGAAGGGGACGGCCATCAAGTTTAAAAGCAAAGTAACCAACGATGGGGACGGCCATCGGGCTAGAAAAGAAAAGGGACCACGACGGGGACGGCCATCGGGTTAAAGAATAAATGAAATAAACAGATGATGGGGTACGGCCATCAAAGGTGAAGGACGATCACCTAGCAGGGGACGGCTGCTCTGTTGGGGGTAAGATGAGGGACGGTCATCTAAGGTGGAGGATGATCACCTGGCAGGGTACGGCTGCCGAAAATATCAACGATGGGGACGGCCATCGGATGAGCATGATGGAGGACGACCATCAAGAGGTGGAGGATGACCACCTAGCAGGGGACGGCTGCTCTCAGGGTTTATCATGACATAGGACGAATGCCAGATAACCAAAATCAACAATGGGGACGGCCATTGGATAAAATTGATGAAGGACGATCATCAAGAGGTGGAGGATGACCACCTAGCAGGGGACGGCTGCTAAATATCAACGATGGGGACGGCCATCAGATGAGCATGAGGGAGGACGACCATCAAGAGGTGGAGGAAGACCACCTAGCAGGGTACGGCTGCTCTCAGGTTTTATCATAACACAGGACGAGTGTTAGATAAAAAGAAATTTGTTAGTTGGTGATGTACTGGGGAATAGTAAACACGGACGAGTATTTACATCCAAGAAACAGAAGGTATAAGTGTTTAGATGTTGTGTATAGATTAAAGATGCGGACGAGCATCCCTAAGACTACGATACAGACGAGTATCGGGTAGAAACAAATACTGGCGCGTGTTCAAAGATGATGATACGGACGAGTATCAACTGGTTAACAGAGAACACAGACGAGTGTTGAATCTGAGAGGATTCCTATGGGGAATAGTAGACACAGGCGAGTATCTATATCCAAGAAGACAAAAGTGTTTGACACGGTATATGGATTAAAGATGCGGACGAGCATCTTTAAGACTATGACACAGACGAGTATCAAGTAGAAACAAACGCTTGACGCATGTCCTGAGATGATGATACGGACGAGTACCAACTGGTTAACAAAGAACATGGACCAATGTCGAATCTGTGGGGATATGAATGGTATATACAAGATACGAACGAGTATCTGTATGAGTGTAACATGAGTAGTGAGTATGAGCATCGTATAGATGAGTGTTTATCTGCTGGGGAGAGTGACACGGACGAGTGTCAAGAGAGAAAAGTATAATAATATCAACAAGTATGTGGGTTGTAAAAGTGTAGGCAACTGCGCTGGGGATACGACACTGACGGGTGTCAAGAAAGTGTATAGGTATAGGTGAGTGCAAAGAGGATGTCTTTTGGCTTTCTGCTGGGGTATGACACGGACGGGTGTCAGGACGTATCTGTAATACGAGTGATTTTGTTCGTAAAGAGTGTTCGGGCGACTTTATTGGGGAATGATGGCACAGACGGGTGTCAAAATGAGCATGTACTGGTGTTTGTGGATTGTGAGGCAGCTGCTTTTGCTAGGGACTCTGGTGGGGATTTTTCTGTACGTTGATGAACTGTCATTATTCACAAGTGTTGATTTAAAACATGTCTTATGATTATGCTATGTGTTGGATTTTTGCCGTAATGCTCCGTGTTAGACGGAATGCTACGCTTTGTGGGTGAATATGATGCAAATGCTATGATTATGCAAAGATACCCAACCGGGATTCGGGTCCCGTTGTTGCGAAGATCTTCGGCCGATCTGCTTGAAATGGACATCCCAGCTGGGGGGTGAGATCATTGGTAGATCTGATGAGATGATATCTGCTTGGGGATTCGGGTCACTGAGAGACCTATTCCAATAAATGAGAGACCCAGCTGGGGTTTGTAGAAGCTTTCTTCACTCTATTGTGATTCTTCATGCGTTGCTCTTCTGGATAGAGGCTGGAACTCTGTGGGGAGATAGCTTCCTGACTTTTATACCCGGCTGAGGGCGAGATGGCAACTCGGCTGGGGAGAAAGAGAGGAATCACTGAAAGACCTCCCTAGAAATTCTGTTACGGTAGCTTCTTGACTCAGCCGGGGATATGGGCATCTTCTGTGATACCTGCCCATTCTGATGGGGATAAGTAATAAGTGGCCAACTCAGCTGGGAGGAGTCATGAAAGGCAACTTAGCTGGGGAGAGAGCACTTTGGGTGCTAAAATTGAGTGTTGGTTTGCCAGCCTGCTGGGATGAAGCTTACATGCCCCAAGTTGCGCTCTGGATTCCTGCAATCCTGAAAAGACAGAGAAACGCACAAGATAATCCCGAGGTATCCCTTACTGGATTCCGTCATAGGAGTTAGGCACCCTTGAGAGTAAGTACATTTCCTGCAAGCACGTGTTCTTATTTTTGAAGATAAACATCTGTATTCTATGCAATCAGTTTTTTCTTTTAAGACATCAGACATTTTTTGCAAATAAAATGTTACAAGGCGAGACGTGACTAAAAATCTGATTTTATTAATTCATATGCCCTGAATTGGCGAGATACAGTCAAAGAAACAAATCCCCTGAAATGAGGAGATTGTTACAAATTGAGAAACAAAATGCTGGCAGTGTTGACGACGCTTTAAGGAGCTTCCTCTCTCGCTATGACTCGTATGACTTTTGACGTTCTTCTCATCTTGCTTTCTGAAGAATGTTGATTCCGGCTGAGGCTTGATCCTTTTGAAGCTTACCAAGTTGTAGGTGATACAGACGAATTCAGAATGCAGTTGTTCGCTTATTCCCTTATTTTGCATGGATCGCCCTTTCGGGTTTTCAATCCATCGGGATACCCATTTTTTCCTGAGCTGTCCAATGCGGCTTTTCAACTCAGCGGGTGTGCATTTTTTGTCTATTTTCCCTTATTTTTGCCCGAGTCTTTATTCTGTTTTTGACTCGCCGGGATGCCCTATTTTTGCCTGGACTTACATTCTGTTTTTTATGCCCAGCGGGTCATCTTATGCGAAGTATTTTTTAACTGCATCTGAATTCACAGGGGACGGGGAATCTTCACCATCCATGGTGCCGAGCATCAGTGCTCCACCAGAGAAAACTTTCTTTACCACGAACGGTCCTTCATAATTTGGAGTCCATTTGCCCCTGTGGTCTGTATGAGGAGGGAGGATTCTCTTCAGCACAAGATCTCCTACTTGGTACTCTCGGTGCCTGACTTTCTGATCGAAGGCTCTCTTCATTCTTTTCTGATATAACTGCCCATGACAGATTGCAGCCAATCTCTTCTCTTCGATCAGACTCAGTTGTTCGAATCGGGATCGGACCCACTCTGCTTCGTTCAGCTTAACATCCATCAGTACCCGGAGAGAGGGTAATTCAACTTCGACAGGTAGGACTGCTTCCATACCATACACAAGCTGATACGGTGTTGCCCCAGTGGATGTTCTGATTGAGGTGCGGTACCCATGCAAGGCAAACGGTAGCATTTCATGCCAGTCTTTGTAGGTGACTACCATCTTCTGCACAATCTTCTTGATATTTTTGTTAGCTGCCTCAACTACGCCATTCATTTTTGGCCTGTAAGGAGAAGAATTGTGGTGTTGGATCTTGAAGTCCCGGCACAGCTCTGCCATCATTTTGTTGTTTAAGTTGGAACCATTATCAGTAATGATTCGCTCAGGAACTCCGTATCGACAGATGATATCTCTCTTCAGAAATCGGGCTACCACCTGCCTTGTAACATTTGCATAGGAGCTTGCTTCGACCCACTTGGTGAAATAGTCAATAGCAACCAGGATGAATCTGTGGCCATTCTAAGCAGTCGGTTCAATCTTGCCAATCATGTCAATGCCCCACATAGCAAAGGGCCAGGGTGAAGACATTACATTCAAAGGATTGGGAGGCACATGCACCTTATCTGCATAGATCTGGCACTTATGGCATTTTCTGGCGTAAGCACAACAGTCGGCATCCATTGTGATCCAGTAATAACCCGATCTTAGCAACTTTTTAGCCATGGCATGCCCTCCCGCATGGGTACCAAAGGATCCTTCGTGCACTTCATGCATCAACAAGTCTGCTTCTGTCTTATCAACACATCTGAGGAGTACCATATCAAAGTTCCTTTTGTATAGGGAACCATCAGTGTTCTAGAAGAAACTACCAGCAAGCCTTCTCAAAGTCTTCTTATCATTGGAAGATGCCCCAGGTGGGTATGTTTGGTCCTCCAAGAAGCGCTTAATGTCATGGAACCAAGGCTTATTATCTTTAACAACATCTGCTGCGAACACATATGCTGGTCTGTCAAGTCTGGACACTGAGATCTGAGGTACGAAGTCGGCAGCTTGAACTTTGATCATGGATGAAATGGTGGCAAGAGCATCTGCAAACTGATTCTCGTCCCGAGGGATATACTCAAGCTTGACCGTCGTAAAGAAAGTCAATAACCTCCTTGTATAATCCCTGTAAGGTATCAGATGATTCTGGTGGGTGTACCATTTGCCATTAGTTTGATTGATTACCAAAGCTGAATCTCCGAATACGGTCAATGTCTTGATCCTGAGGTCGATGGCTTCCTCAAGACCCATAATGCAAGCTTCGTATTCAGCTTCGTTGTTAATGCAGTTGAAAGTGAGCTTTGCCGAGAACGGCATGTGAACTCCTTTAGGTGTAATGAGCACTGCACCAACACCACGACCATTCATATTAACAGCCCCATCAAACATCATAGTCCATTCTTCTTCCGGGTCAGGCCCTTCAGTGTGAACAGGCTCTTCATGATCTTTGGCTTTTATGAACATGATGTCTTCATCAGGGAAGTCAAATCTCATAGGCTGGTAATCATCGATAGGTTACTCAGCAAGATATTCAGACAATACACTGCCCTTGATGGCTTTCTGCGATGTGTATTGGATGTCATACTCTGTAAGGATCATTTGCCATCTTGCAACCCGTCCGGTAAGCGCTGGCTTCTCAAATATGTACTTAACTGGGTCCATCTTTGAGATCAATAAGGTAGTGTGAGTCAACATATACTGTCTCAGTCGGCGAGCAGCCCACGCTAAAGCACAGCAAGTTTTCTCGAGCAGTGAATAACGTTGTTCACAGTCGGTAAACTTTTTGCTTAGGTAGTATATTGCATACTCTTTTCGACCAGACTCGTCATGCTGGCCCAACACACACCCCATCGACTCCTCTAATACTGTCAAGTACATGATCAGAGGTCTTCCTTCCACTGGAGGCATAAGGATTGGAGGTTCTTGTAAGTACTCCTTGATCTTGTCAAAAGCCTTCTGGCAGTCTTCGTTCCACCTGACCGTCTGTTCTTTTCTCAACAATTTGAACAAGGGTTCACAGGTTGCCGTAAGGTGGGATATGAACCTTGAGATGTAGTTCAATCGACCTAAAAAACCTCGAACTTCCTTCTCTGTCCTTGGTGCAGGCATCTCTTGGATGGCTTTGACTTTATCAGGGTCAACTTCAATCCCCTTCTCGCTCACAATAAAACCCAGCAGTTTACCAGATCTCACCCCGAATGTGCACTTGTTGGGGTTCAACTTCAGTTGGTACTTCCTCAGACGCTTGAATAGCTTTAACAGATTTACCAGGTGATCTTCTTCAGTAAGGGACTTGGCAATCATGTCATCCACATAACATTCTATCTCTTGATGGATCATATCGTGGAATAATGTCACCATAGCCCGTTGATATGTCGCACCAACATTCTTCAATCCGAATGGCATCACCTTGTAACAGAACGTGCCCCAGGGTGTGATGAAGGTTGTCTTCTCCATGTCTTCAGGTGACATTTTGATCTGATTATATCCTGAAAATCCGTCCATGAAGGAGAATACCGAGAACTGAGCCGTGTTATCCACTAATACATCAATGTGAGGTAAAGGGAAATCGTCTTTCGGGCTGGCTCTGTTCAGATCCCGGTAGTCAACACACATCCTTACTTTGCCGTCTTTCTTAGGCACAGGTACTATGTTAGCCACCCACGGCGGATAGCTAGTTACAGCAAGGAACCCGGCGTCCCACTGCTCCTGTACCTCTTCTTTGATTTTCATTGCCATATCTGGGCGAGTACGGCGCAGTTTCTGTTTAACCGGCGGGCATTCTTCTCTTAAAGGCAGCTTGTGCACAACAATGTCGGTGTCCAAACATGGCATGTCTTGATAAGACCAAGCAAACACATCTACATACTCTCGAAGCAGGTCAATCAGTTGTCTCTTCACTGAGTCTTGCAGGCAGGCCCCGATTTTAACTTCTTTCACGTCTTCGTCTGTACCAAGATTGATCGTTTCAACCTCCTCCTGGTGAGGAGTAATAACCTTTTCCTCTTGCCTTAACAACCTGGCTAGCTCTTCAGGAAGCTCATATTCTTCTTCAACCCCTTCATCAGCTTGATTGATTGGATTGTCAAAGTCATACGAATTCATATTCGTGCTGTTGTCGGTGTTGTCTGGAAGGCACACTCTTCAAGGGTTCAGTTTGTTCATTTTAGTGATTTGATTTTAATCTTGTTTAGAAAAGTGAAATAAAGTTGTCATTTTGAAAACACTGCCATTTATTTTTTGTACAAAAAGAAAAATGGAAAAACAGTGAACGGAAAAGAAAAAGACTCATTTGCAAAAAGATGTCTGATATTTCATTGATTAATCTTGTTGCACAAAAAGTACAGATGGCCCGATTACAAAATGAGTCTTGTCATCTTGGGCAAGATGCAAGACTTTGATGCATGCTATAAAAATACAGGAAATAATAATTACTCTGCATGAGTAACTCTTATAATTTCCTGGGAAGACCAGTTTGAGATACTGCTCCCCGGGATCTTTGGACGAATCCAGCTTTCCAGGTTGCGTTCTTCTTCCAGCTCGTCTTCCAGACAGTTGATAGCATCAGGGGTAAGCATCCCCCCACTCACAAAGTTGGGCTCTTTTGCAGCCTCTGCTTGATCTTGTTGAGTTGGTTTGTAACCCAACCCAAATCTATCCTCTTTCTTCTCCACCGATAACAGTTTGCCCCAACCTTGGGAGTTTCCTCCCTCAACAACCTTCCGGGCTTGTTGGTATGATGATATTGAAGTACCAGGCACAGCAGATGTTTCATTGACATTCAAGGCTTCGAAACCTTGGCTCATTGTTTCATGGATCTCCCCATCCATCTCAATGTATTTATAGGTAGCCAGGTGGCTGACGAAAATATCCTCCTCTCCACCGATTGTAACGATTTGAACCTCCCACTCATATTTTAACTTCTGGTGAAGGGTAGAGGTCACGGCGCCAGCGGCGTGAATCCATGGCCTACCCAATAGACAGCTGTAGGCAGGCTGTATATCCATCACGTAGAAGGTCGTTTTGAAAGTTTGCGGGCCAATCGTTATGGGCAACTCAATCTCTCCCAGAACCGATCTCTTTGAACCATCAAAGGCTCTCACCACCAGGTTGCTGGGTCTTAACGCCAATCCGTCATATTCTAGCTTCACCAGGGCCTTTTTAGGTAAGACATTGAGGGATGACCCCGTGTCTACCAGCACATGGGAAAGGACTGCACCTTTACATTCCATGGTTATGTGCAATGCCTTGTTATGATTGCGGCCTTCCGTTGTCAAATCAGTGTTGGTGAACCCTAGTCCGTGACTAGCATTAACATTTCCAACTACGACTTCCAGCTGATTGACAGTGATCTCTTCGGGCACGTAAGCTGCGTGCAAGACTTTGAGTAGTGCATTCCGGTGAGCTTTGGAGCACATAAGCAATGATAGGATTGAGATCTTGGAAGGCGTCTGGTGAAGCTGATCCACTATTTTGTAATCACTCTTCTTGATGATTCGCATGAACTCATCAACTTCTTGATCAAATGGTGTTTTCAAAGCTTCTTTAATAGCTTGGTCTTCCTGCACCGAGCTTTTCCCTTTTGCCTTGGCAGCAGCTTCTGCTTCGGCAGTGGGTTTCTGAATTTGTGGAGCAAAAAGACGTCCGCTTCGAGTGAAGCCTCCGCCTCCTCCCACATTATCTACTTGAGGTGCAGGGATTGATGATTCAAAAGTGATTCTTTGTCCTTCACAGTACAGGTCAGAGCCGTAATGCCAGGGGATGGCGTTACTACTTTCATAAGGTACTGGTCCAGGCACCGTGATAGTGACTGGACTGATTGCAGCTGCGGGAGGAGTTGTGATAGTTTGCGGATCATAATAAATTGTGATTGGTGCTCTGATGGGAGCAACACCTTCTGAGTTGTAGGCAAAGTTGTTCTCAGGATCATAGAATATTGTGACAGTTGAGACGTCTTCATGATTTGTTGCTGATGTTGTAGGAGATATTGTTGGAAGGATGGGCGTTGTTGTTGTAGGAGACTCAAACTGGAGTGGTGCTGAAGTTGTAGAAGGAAAATTTGTTGATGGCTGATCAGTTGAGATGATAGATGAAGCACTTGTTGATGAAACCGAAGAACTGTCAGGTACAATGGTTGCTGCAGTTGTAGGAGATGCCGGAATTGTTGCTGTTGAGATTGCTGGATTTGTTGGGAATGATGTGGTGATTTGAAGTTGGCCACTCTGAATGAGACCATCTATGCCATTCCTCAGGTTATCGCACCCATTTACCGAGATATTGCAGTAAGCACACCCCAACTCACACCCCGGGAACATTTGACATTCGAGGAGTTGAGCCTTAATTTCTACCAACGGTGTCCGGATCTGACCCACACTGGTTATTAAATAAGACGGTTTGTCTTCTTCAATAGCATTAATTCTGGGACCCCCGTGGTTCGGCATAGGATTTTTATTGACATTGGGTGGTGGTGCGAAGTTCAGAGCTTTTGAGTTTACCAGGTCTTGTACCTTCATGTGCAGGGCTCTGCACTTTTCTGTACTGTGGCCAGGTGCATTTGAATGAAAAGCACATCTGGAGTTGGAGTCATAATTCCTAGGTAGACTATTGGGATCTGGAGGTGCCAATGTCCTTAGCTCAACTAGGTTGAGTTTCAGGAGTTGTGGCAGCAATGTGGCATATGGCATAGGGATCGGATCGATCACCCTATTAGCTTGAGATGGCCTCTGTTGAAAGGGCCTTTGCTGGTTGTTGTTGTTGGTGTTTGTTGCACCCCAAAATTTGCCCTCACAATACAAGACTTTGTGTGCTAAGAAGGTTCACAAGGTTCACAAGTTTCTCAATGCTTATATAACCTTTCATGAGGTTCATGAAGTCTACAAGTCACTTCTTGAAGGTTCACAAGGTTCACAAGCTCCTCAACATTTACAAAACCTTTCATGAGGTTCATGAAGTCCATAAGTTGCTTCTTGAAGGTTCACAAGGTTCACAAGTTCCATAATGCTTTCAACACCTTTCATGAGGTTCATGAAGTCTACAAGTCACTTCTTGAAGGTTCACAAGGTTCACAAATCCCACAATGCTTTCAATACCCTTCATGAGGTTTATGAGGTCTACAAAGCCACTTCATGAGGTTCACAAGGTTCACAAGCTTCACAATACTTCCCATGAGGTTCACAAGACATTTTATGATGGTTCACAAGGTTCACAAAGTTCACAATTGGTCAAAGAAGTTGACAATTCCCTCAGACAATGCACCTCCTAAGCAGTGCATCCAAAACTAGGGTTTCGACTTTAATCAGGCTAAATGGACTTCCAATACCTCAAGTGAGCTTCATAACATCTTATATGTGTGTAAGAACCCCTATGTCAAGTTTCAAGACTTTTCTCAAAAGTTTGCTCAGTCAGATGATCAGATAAGTCAAAATCAGTCAGTGCAGTTAAAAAGTCAAACTGAGGTCAACTGTGGTCAAACCAAAGTCAAACTTCATGATTTTTTGCCAACATCAAGTATATGAAGTAAAATTCATCATTTGATCAAGGGTTGATCATGATTCATCAAGGAGATTCCAGATCATCAAGAATCAGGAGTTTCTAAATTAGGGTTTCCTTAGTAAAAGTCAACTGAACTTTGACCAGCCATAACTTTCACATACTTCATCACCAAGTCTCCATCCAAAGCTCATTTTGAAGGAAATTGAATTCCCTACAACTTTGATGTTGAAAGTTAAGCCCAAAAATGCTTCATTTGAAAGATATGATCTAAGACATTATAGGTCATTTCAAAAGTCAACAAAAAGTCAACAACTTCAAAAGGGCATAACTTGATATTGGTAAATAATATGGACCTGAAACCAATGGGGTTGTTTAGAGGACTCTTCAAGCTTTCCAAAAAGTCCAAGAACACCCTCATACCTTTAAAATTGAGGGAGATGTGTCCTTGCAAAGTTGGGCAATTTTGTGATGGTTTATATTGAAAAGGGGGGCCTAAAAACAATTTTCTCCAAATGGGCTGGCCAAATTATGACCCAACCCATACAATAACATCTTGCACGAAATTTCCATAATATTTTCATAATTTTTATTTTATTTAATTAATTTATTATGATTTTTTATTCTTAAAATCATTTTAAATTTAAATAAAATATTAAATGTGAAGATTAATTTGATTTATTTATTTTAGAAAGTCATAAAATCAGTATGGAATAAGTTGATACAAGAGTTATGTGGAATGGCTTGAAATAGAAGGCATTGGTACAAAATATTGAACTTTCATGGCATGATCTTTCTCAATCTTAAAAAATCAAAACTTCCACATAATCAATCAAGTTTTTGACCTAGATTGATTCTCTTATAAGTACTAAACCTAATGCTATCATTCATTCAGGAGTTGGCTGCCTCTAGAGTAAGTTCCAAATTTTCAAAACTCACCAAAAAACTTCAATTCGGATTATTGCATACAGGCCTTACCAACACGTTTTGAAGGTTGATTCATGATCCCTAAGGACTCTTGATGCTATCCCATTGCAGTGCCTCACCTAAAAGCCATCCATATGCATAAACCGATCTTCAACATTCATATTTTTTCTTGTTTTCGATTCTGAATATTGGTTTGTTTTTAATGAATTTTGACTTGAAATTATTGTTTGTGATGAGCCATAGACTGATTCTGGACAGGTTTCTTGAAGCTTCATCACCCAATACGAATTCGGCCATGATTAGGGTTTCGGTCAAAATTTAGGGACTCTTGATTTAGTGAATTTAAATTGATTCTAAAGACATAGAATGAATCGTGTGGATGCCAGGAGCATGCTTCTGTGCTTAATTTTTAAAAATTGTATGGTTTTGTTGCTTGTTGATATTCGTAGGTTTTTCTGGGAATGATTTTTCGCAGGAAAATTTGCAAGTATTTTCATAGGAAAATTCGCAGCTCAGGAGGTTGAAGATGAAGTTTGCCGCGCGTTCAGAAATTCAAATTATGGTTAACCTATTTTATTTTGTTTTATTATTTGTTTATCACAAGCAGTGGCTTGTCCCAGTGGAAAGTTATGCGCATAGTTGACAATAGGGCCAGGGTTCGAATCCTGCCTTGTATCATTGTTTTGTTATTTTTTCAGGATAATCAAAAGGCTTAATATATTATGATTCGTAGCTGGTTCCTGAATAGATTCGCTCATCTAGCTTGGTTGGTTGCGTGCATATGCGTGTGATGGAAAGGTCCTGGGATCAAATCCCACCCCAGGCCTTTTTGTTTCATTATTTTCCTGGATTTATCAAGCGAGGCATAAAAGAAATTCTTCCTCCTTCATTGCTACCTGCGTCTGGCTGGCCTAGTGGTTGGTGTTTGTTGCTGGCAATCAGAAGGACATGGGATCAAATCCTGATCAGGTAAGTTCCTCTCTTTTTTTTTTGTTTTTTGCAATATTTTCTATTTTTTGCTATTTTGTTTAATTATTAAAGTTATATGTATATAAATATAATTAAAATAATATTATCTATGTTCAATATAACTCAAATTCTATATTTCTTTTTTTTTCATAATCATGTAAATAAATTAATTAAAATAATCTTATATAAAAAAAAAAATCCTAAAAAAAATATGTTCTAAGATAAACCCTAATTTTTTCAAAACCCTAAAATATTTTCTAAAAGAAATCAAACCCTAATTTATTTATTTTTTTTAAATCTAATTTATATCTATTTTCTTTTAACTAAATTTATGTTCTTAATGTAATTATTATATATATTCATTATAATTCTTAAAAATTTTGTAAATATGATTATTGTTTATTTAAAAGTTATTGTCTCCATAATGTATAAATATCTTTTATTTAGAATTTTATAATGATTAAAACTTATAATTATATTATATTCAAAACTTTTATTCTTATTATATATTAAAATTAAAATTTGTGTTTATAATATTTTTCTATTTATTTTTATTTTATTTTAATTATTGTTACTAACTACACTATTATTTATTATTTACTATTATCTTATATTTTTTGTTTCTCTAACCTTATTTACTTTTTTCTAATTATTATTATTATTATATTATTATCACTAACCCATTTATATTCTAATTATGCTTATTATTATTTACTAACCTCCTTATTTTTTTTATTATTTATTGTTTATTTATTTATTATTTACTTTGCTATTTATTTTGCTTATTATTATAATTTTGTAATTGCTTCTTGGATGTAAATTTGTAATTATTATTTTTATTATGGTTAGTAATTAGGGAGTGTAAAACATGTATGATATATTAAAATAAATTTAGATCACTTTTTAATCAAAGATAATTAAATTAACACTCACACACGTAAGTCGATTTTAATCGCCGTCTCACTTCCTAAGGTTACCCCTCAAGTTGCCTACGAATAATGGTCAAGTGGGGTGTATAAAGCAAGTCCCTCAAACAAAAAATCATCAAAGTCCCTTATGGTTGCCTTTACGAATCGAGTCCCTTTCGAAAAATGATGATAGTCCCTCCAGTTTGCTTATTACACCCCACAATGGCCTTCAAAATCAAATTGTCCCTCACATGTCCCTTAACATCCAAGGTAAAGACTACCTACTCCTTAATAGTAGGGATAGTCTTACCAAGGAAAGGAAAAAGAACAAGAAAGACTTTAAACATTAGGGTAGGTTCCTCTTATGTACTTGCTCACTTCAAAAAAAATTTTCAAACTTAAACAAATTTCAAACAAATTTTCAAACAAGTTTCTTACACATCCGTACATGGATTATTATTAAACTATTCTGAAAATTTTTCTATTCACACACTACATTTTCAAAAACAACTTAAAGTGAGCTTAAGTACCTAAGAGCCCATGGATAACCATGGATGAAAAGGGTGCTAACACCTTCCCTTTTCATAACCTACCCCCCCGGACCCAAAACATTCTCTTAAGGTCTTTCCTGTTCTTTTATAACCTTTCCTTATGGATAAAATAAAAGTCGGTGGCGACTCTTGCTATCCGCAACATAACTCAAAGTCAGTTCTCCCACCGTGTTACAGAACTGGCGACTCTGCTGGGGACTTAAATTTAAGAGGGGTACCCTTAGGAACTAAGATCACTTTAAATTGTTTGCCTTGTTTGTTTTATATTACTTGTTGAGGTGCTCTTATGTGTGAAAGGTCCTAACCCGGATCTAGTGTACCTTAGGTAAATGGCAATAGACCAAGGAAACTGTACGACGTATATCGATACGGTTGATCTGGTGGCCATAGTTAGTGCGACTTCTTGGTTGGTGCTTATATTCCTTAAGTCAAGTTGAGGATAATATGAGGCTGCCATATGTTGTCAATGCGCTAACTAACTTTTAGAACCCTAGTTATCCCATCTTGGCCTTTAGAAGGTAGTGAGGTAACTGGCTTTGGTGTAGACTGAAGTTGGTTGACACTCGATACTACGCTCATTGAGATCTTGAACTTGGAGGGTTTTGGTTGGCAAGTAAGTTGCCTTCTGAACAACCACCCTTGTGAAGGATCAATGATATTGAGATCCCTTAGAACCCGGTTACTTTTGTAGGACAGGATGAACCATCTAACTTCAGGGGAGGGTACTTACCTTTAAACCTCATACAAGCCTTTAAACCTAGGGCTACGGCGTGACTTGTTTGTGTGTGCCACATGTTGGTGATTGAGCATAACATCATGACATCATCATGCATCATGAGCATATCATTTTCCCTAACCATTTCAAGGACCAAGGGATTTATCTTTGTTCTTTGTTGCAGGTCATGGCTTCAGCTCGTAGAAACACCATCAGGATCAACTTTGTGGGGATACCTTCCAAGCTTAAAGAGTTGGTTTCTCAAGTGTCTGATCATTCCCGGTTCAACAAGAGACATGGTCACCTATTGGATCTAGTTACTTCAGGGTTCAGTGAAGACATGATGAGTGTCCTGTTTCAGTTCTTTGACCCTAAGCACCACTGCTTTACATTCCCTGACTATCAGCTGGTTCCAACCATGGAGGAGTTCTCTAAACTTCTGGGCATACCTGTTCTTGATCAAAGACCCTTCACAGGTCTGGAGAAGGAGCTTAAACCAGAGGTTATTGCTGCAGCTCTACATCTGAAGAAGTCTGACATTGTTCTAGAAACCAGAAGTGGAGTCAAGGGTATTCTTGCCAAGGTATTAATGGATAAAGCTCAAATGTTCTTGAAGGCCATGAGCTATGATGCTTTTGAGGAGATCTTAGCCTTGCTGATATATGGTTTAGTATTGTTCCCCAATCCAGATCAGTTCATAGATGTTCATGCCATCAACATTTTCCTGAGTCACAATCCAGTGCCTACATTGCTTGGAGACATCCTACATTCTCTTCATACCCGTACTACAAGGGCAAGAGGAACTTTGATGTGCTGCATACCCTTGCTATTTAGGTGGTTTATTTCTCACCTTCCTCGCTCAGTAATGAAGAATGAGCAAGGGTTCAGATGGTCCAAGAGGATCATGTCACTTTCTCACTCAGACATCCATTGGTGCTCCAGATCTATGGAGAATGTCACCATCATTGACCGTTGTGGGGAGTTTCCTAATGTGCCACTTCTAGGCATAAGAGGAGGCATCACCTACAACCCCTCTCTAGCTTTACGACAGTTTGGTTACGCCCGAAGTGATGGTCCACATGACATGTTGATTCAGGGCATTGTGTTTGACTACGACAACGATCTTCAGGGTTACCGTCAGAGATTCATACGAGCCTGGGGAAAGGTAAACAGGATTGACAGCAATACACTGGAGCCTAAGTACACTATTCCTATGGAGGCTTATCTCAGATGGGTACGATCTCGTGCTCAGACACTCATGATGCCATATCCTGCCGTCCTACCAGTTACCATGGAACCTGTTGCTGAAGGAGACACAGCTTATACCATCCTTCACCCAGACATGCCTACTGATATGGAAGACTTGCAGAGATCATGGATCCAACTGAAGGAGCAAAGGGATACTTTCGAGGCTCATTACAAATCAAGCCAAGCAAGAATCTTAGAGCTAACAAAGCAACTTCACGAGGAACGAAACCTCAACTCATACCTCAACACAAAGAGGAAACGTCCATGGGAGACTTAAAACCCCATCTTTTGTACTTATTCCATTTTCATTTTTGTAAGCCTAAAAGGCAAAACAAAGTTATTACTAATAAAAAGTTACTTTCTTGTTTGTTTAAGCAAATTTAAATCCTGCGGTCCTTGAAAACATTGCATATGCATTCCCATATCATTTCATTGCATCACAGGTTTATAATTGTGCACAGGTTTCTCATCTTCTCGCTGTTTATTTCAGCAATGGCTCTTGAACAATCAGTTAAGGATCTTCAGGCACAGAATGCACGGTTCCAAGAGCTGATCCTGAACCTATCCAATGGGCAGGATGAATTGAAGACACTGCTGACTAAGAAGAAGAATCCTGAGGACAACAAGGATGATCAGCTGACACAACTACAAGCTGAGATGACAGGAATGAGGGCCCAGATGAATGACCAGGCGGCTTTTATTCAAAGATTAGCCCAGGGGCAAGAAGAGCTAAGAACCTTTGTCCATAAACTTCAAAGTGATGGAGTCAGGGATCTAAAACAAGCTGGTTTGGTTGAAAGGAGGATGAGGATAAAAGAGGGTAAGAGACAGGTTGCCATTGATCGTTCTTCAGTTGAAGAAGAAAGACCTGATAAGGTTAATCCACCTCAACACAAGGGATGTAGAAGACAGTTTATCAAGTTCAACACTCCAATGTCACAAGTTCTGCAATGCTTGTTGGAGATGAAACTAATTTCCTTGAAAAATTCTCCTCAAAATCCTAAAACTTTCTCTCCTCGCTATAATCCCAAGGCAAGGTGTGGGTATCACTCCAACAGTCCTGGACATGATACTAATAACTGCTGGATGTTGAAGAATAAGATTCAAGACCTAATTGACGAAGGAATACTCGAGGTTACGCCAGAAGGCCAGGTTGAGTTCTTCTATCGTCCATCAAGCATCAAAGTTTCCAGAATATTGAAGTAACAAGTTTAGAGGAAGAGACTTTAAGAACACTTGAATTTTCATTCGTAATTTCTTTTATTTGTTTGAACACTTACTATTATGTTAAACTTTTGTTTCCATTAATGCATTGCATATGTTTGTCTTGAATTAATCCATTCGTTCCACTATATTTTGAATTATGCTTCTTATTTCTATCTTGTGATATTTAACTCCTGATAAAGCTATAAGCCTGTAGAGGGAGGATGACGAAAACAATACCATAATCTTATGCAGTATGCTTTTGAACAGACTATGCTGACGATGTACAGGCATTGTTTCAATTCCTAAACAGTGGAGATATAAGGAAGTTAATCCCTAGACAACCCTTTTGAGCCTATGAAGTAGGAGTTTTTTGTTCTCACAAATTAAAACCCTGATTCATAACCTGGGGCAGGGTAATTACTCAGTTAACTCAAAATATGCCAATTATATGTACACAGCTAATGATGGTTCTCTGTAATCAATAAACCTGACAGTCAATATCCAGCAAAAGAACGATTCACTAAGTCAAAACCTATGAAGGAGACTTAGTAAAACATTAAGACATCCCGCTGACTGTAACCTTGAAATAAGCAGTTCAGGCAAAAAGAAGGGATAATAAAATCAAAAGAAAAAAAAAGAGGTCACTATGAACCCTCAACAAAGAAAGATGGCTGAATGTTCAAATAAATTTTGGGATTCTGAACCATCACAAATATTGGTGTTACAACTCCAAACTGCTATGGAACTTCAATGTATGAGTTAACTGAGCATAGGACTGAAGAACATCATGGAGATTGGGTTGGGTACAAATAAAATTTGAGCCTTTATCCTTTGTTTCTTAAACCATGAACCAGGCCACGTTACAACCCTTTAAAAGTCCTAACTGAAGCATGGTTAGTTCGAAAGCGTGCTGCTGCAAAAAGGTATCCTGACTCCCTTAGAGCTTGTCATAAAATTTGAGTTAATATCACAGTATTCCCAAAAAAAAAAAACAGTTTTTCTAAAATAACTTGTTTCAAAACTTCAAGACAGACATAAGCATTGCATTTTTGAATATATTTGTTTGCATATACCTGAGTGTTTGACAAATGGAGAAGTTTACAGGATGAATGTTCAGTGAATCAAAGTCCTCCCGATAAACAAAGTCCTTCCGATGAACAAAGTCCATGTATACAAAGGGGCATAATCATTATCTCCCAATCAAGGGGATAGGCCATGATACTGCCTAACTCATTTGGGGCAATCAGGACAAGAATCAACTATGTTTAAGCAGCCAAAGGCGATCTCCTCATTTATCTGAAGTGCCAATGGTAACATTACAGAATTCATAAGGCCAGGGGCATGGTCATTGTTTCCTAATCAAGGGGGCATATCAAGTTACTGTTCAATTCATCCGGGGCAATCAGATCCAGATTCAACAATGCTTAATAGCCAGGGGCAGTTTTCCTCATACAGTTGAATTACCAAAGGTGACATTACGGAGTTCACAATGCCAGGGGCATATGCTTATGGGGCATTCTGTTTGTTTCTCTTGAGCAGAAGCTATGATGAAAATTAATTGTCTATGCCAGTAGTATCAGATGGTGTCAGTATCATGTCTTCAGATCCAACTATGAGGATTTCTGGGAGGGTATTCAGGAAAGTTAAAAATTTCAGGAGCTCCAAATCCAATTGGTTATACACTCTCGAAGTTGAAACGATTCTGTTTCCAAGTTCAGCTTTATTTTTCCCTCTGAATCCAGATTTACTTTTACCCTAAGCAAAACGTCCATTGGTTATGTTTGAATGTATCATGCTTTTGAATATGATTGATGTTTACCAGAAATGCATGTATGCTTTTAATATGATTGATGTTTACCAGAAATGCATGAAAATGCAGTAATGGTATTTACTAAAGACGAACGAAGGAAAGATCTCAACGAAGCTTCGCCGGTTCATCTTTACAATACAGTTACAAAGCCATCAGTAAGGCAAGTTCATCTTCATAAAGTCTCATCTCCCCTGGAATTTATATCCATCTCTTTTATCCTCATACGGATATTCGGGAAATTACTTTCCAATAAGAGTACGACGAACGAAGACGGGATGTTACACTTATCCTACTATCAAACGAAGACGAAGGTTATATATACCTTGCCATCCCCAACAACGGGAGGTCATGTCTATACCTTACTATCCCCAGCAGACAGAGGGTTATATATTCTTCAACGACAAATCGGGATTTATTTTCCCTGGCCAGCAGTTGTTATACAAGATATCCAGATGCTTCCGGCCGTATCATTTCATACATACATCATTTACATCATACCATAACATACATATCCATAGACATGTAGTACATTACCTAAGTGCATCATATCATACATGCATACATCAAGCATAAACTAATGTTATTATACAAAAGCTACCTTGTTTCAGGTTAATTATACAACAAACAAATGATCCTTGGGACTGCTTTATTGTAACCTCAGGGTTACTTTATCCTCCTGATAAGCTTCTTATTACTTTGGGACTGCTTTATTGTTACCTCAGGGTTACTTTATCCTCCTGATAAGCTTCTTATTACTTTGGGACTGCTTTATTGTTACCTCAGGGTTACTTTATCCTCCTGATGAGCTTCTTATTACTTTGGGACTGCTTTATTGTAACCTCAGGGTTACTTTATCCTCCTGATAAGCTCCTTATTGCTTTGGGACTGCTTTATCGTAACCTCAGGGTTACTTTATCCTCCTGAAATCATCATATTACTTCAAGACTGCTTTAGAGCTATTGATTGCTCTATCCTCCTGAAGCCATCTTATTATTTCAAGACTGCTTTAGAGTTATCATTATTGATGGCTCTATCCTCCTGAAATCATTACTTCAAGACTGCTTTAGAGCTATTGATTGCTCTATCCTCCTGAAGCCATCTTATTACTTCAAGACTGCTTTAGAGCTATTGATTGCTCTATCCTCCTGAAGCCATCTTATTACTTCAAGACTGCTTTAGAGCTATTGATTGCTCTATCCTCCTGAAGCCATCTTATTACTTCAAGACTGCTTTAGAGCTATTGATTTCTCTATCCTCCTGAAGCCATCTTATTACTTCAAGACTGCTTTAGAGTTATCATTATTGATTGCTCTATCCTCCTGAAAGCACATTATTATTTCAAGACTGCTTTAGAGCTATTGGTTGCTCTATCCTCCTGAAATCATTATTTCAAGACTGCTTTAGAGCTATTGATTGCTCTATCCTCCTGAAATCGTATTACTACTTCAAGGCTGCTTTAGAGCTATTCATCGCTCTATCCTCCTGAAATCATATTACTACTTCAAGACTGCTTTAGAGCTATTGACTGCTCTATCCTCCTGAAGCCATCTTATTATTTCAAGACTGCTTTAGAGCTATTCATTGCTCTATCCTCCTGAAGCCATCTTATTACTTCAAGACTGCTTTAGAGCTATTGATTGCTCTATCCTCCTGAAGACATATCACATTATTATTTCAAGACTGCTTTAGAGTTATCATTGCTCTATCCTCCTGAAATCATATTATTTCTTCAAGACTGCTTTAGGGTTATCATTATTGATTGCTCTATCCTCATGAAGACATGCTGTTACATCAGTATTACTCCAGACTCCTGACAGCTCTCATTATACTGCTAGAAAAAAAAACTTTTCCCTAGTGGCATCTTTAAGCCCACTCAATCATATTCAACCAACCATCAATATAGGCACTGGTGAGTGCAAATTTTTGGGCTTTTGTGTTCAATCCCCTTCAACCTTCCAGGTTACGACTGGCAAATATACCAATCTAACCCCTCAGGTTTCAGAAAATTGAACAGGGGCAGCTGTTGCACCCCAAAATTTGCCCTCACAATACAAGACTTTGTGTGCTAAGAAGGTTCACAAGGTTCACAAGTTTCTCAATGCTTATATAACCTTTCATGAGGTTCATGAAGTCTACAAGTCACTTCTTGAAGGTTCACAAGGTTCACAAGCTCCTCAACATTTACAAAACCTTTCATGAGGTTCATGAAGTCCATAAGTTGCTTCTTGAAGGTTCACAAGGTTCACAAGTTCCATAATGCTTTCAACACCTTTCATGAGGTTCATGAAGTCTACAAGTCACTTCTTGAAGGTTCACAAGGTTCACAAATCCCACAATGCTTTCAATACCCTTCATGAGGTTTATGAGGTCTACAAAGCCACTTCATGAGGTTCACAAGGTTCACAAGCTTCACAATACTTCCCATGAGGTTCACAAGACATTTTATGATGGTTCACAAGGTTCACAAAGTTCACAATTGGTCAAAGAAGTTGACAATTCCCTCAGACAATGCACCTCCTAAGCAGTGCATCCAAAACTAGGGTTTCGACTTTAATCAGGCTAAATGGACTTCCAATACCTCAAGTGAGCTTCATAACATCTTATATGTGTGTAAGAACCCCTATGTCAAGTTTCAAGACTTTTCTCAAAAGTTTGCTCAGTCAGATGATCAGATAAGTCAAAATCAGTCAGTGCAGTTAAAAAGTCAAACTGAGGTCAACTGTGGTCAAACCAAAGTCAAACTTCATGATTTTTTGCCAACATCAAGTATATGAAGTAAAATTCATCATTTGATCAAGGGTTGATCATGATTCATCAAGGAGATTCCAGATCATCAAGAATCAGGAGTTTCTAAATTAGGGTTTCCTTAGTAAAAGTCAACTGAACTTTGACCAGCCATAACTTTCACATACTTCATCACCAAGTCTCCATCCAAAGCTCATTTTGAAGGAAATTGAATTCCCTACAACTTTGATGTTGAAAGTTAAGCCCAAAAATGCTTCATTTGAAAGATATGATCTAAGACATTATAGGTCATTTCAAAAGTCAACAAAAAGTCAACAACTTCAAAAGGGCATAACTTGATATTGGTAAATAATATGGACCTGAAACCAATGGGGTTGTTTAGAGGACTCTTCAAGCTTTCCAAAAAGTCCAAGAACACCCTCATACCTTTAAAATTGAGGGAGATGTGTCCTTGCAAAGTTGGGCAATTTTGTGATGGTTTATATTGAAAAGGGGGGCCTAAAAACAATTTTCTCCAAATGGGCTGGCCAAATTATGACCCAACCCATACAATAACATCTTGCACGAAATTTCCATAATATTTTCATAATTTTTATTTTATTTAATTAATTTATTATGATTTTTTATTCTTAAAATCATTTTAAATTTAAATAAAATATTAAATGTGAAGATTAATTTGATTTATTTATTTTAGAAAGTCATAAAATCAGTATGGAATAAGTTGATACAAGAGTTATGTGGAATGGCTTGAAATAGAAGGCATTGGTACAAAATATTGAACTTTCATGGCATGATCTTTCTCAATCTTAAAAAATCAAAACTTCCACATAATCAATCAAGTTTTTGACCTAGATTGATTCTCTTATAAGTACTAAACCTAATGCTATCATTCATTCAGGAGTTGGCTGCCTCTAGAGTAAGTTCCAAATTTTCAAAACTCACCAAAAAACTTCAATTCGGATTATTGCATACAGGCCTTACCAACACGTTTTGAAGGTTGATTCATGATCCCTAAGGACTCTTGATGCTATCCCATTGCAGTGCCTCACCTAAAAGCCATCCATATGCATAAACCGATCTTCAACATTCATATTTTTTCTTGTTTTCGATTCTGAATATTGGTTTGTTTTTAATGAATTTTGACTTGAAATTATTGTTTGTGATGAGCCATAGACTGATTCTGGACAGGTTTCTTGAAGCTTCATCACCCAATACGAATTCGGCCATGATTAGGGTTTCGGTCAAAATTTAGGGACTCTTGATTTAGTGAATTTAAATTGATTCTAAAGACATAGAATGAATCGTGTGGATGCCAGGAGCATGCTTCTGTGCTTAATTTTTAAAAATTGTATGGTTTTGTTGCTTGTTGATATTCGTAGGTTTTTCTGGGAATGATTTTTCGCAGGAAAATTTGCAAGTATTTTCATAGGAAAATTCGCAGCTCAGGAGGTTGAAGATGAAGTTTGCCGCGCGTTCAGAAATTCAAATTATGGTTAACCTATTTTATTTTGTTTTATTATTTGTTTATCACAAGCAGTGGCTTGTCCCAGTGGAAAGTTATGCGCATAGTTGACAATAGGGCCAGGGTTCGAATCCTGCCTTGTATCATTGTTTTGTTATTTTTTCAGGATAATCAAAAGGCTTAATATATTATGATTCGTAGCTGGTTCCTGAATAGATTCGCTCATCTAGCTTGGTTGGTTGCGTGCATATGCGTGTGATGGAAAGGTCCTGGGATCAAATCCCACCCCAGGCCTTTTTGTTTCATTATTTTCCTGGATTTATCAAGCGAGGCATAAAAGAAATTCTTCCTCCTTCATTGCTACCTGCGTCTGGCTGGCCTAGTGGTTGGTGTTTGTTGCTGGCAATCAGAAGGACATGGGATCAAATCCTGATCAGGTAAGTTCCTCTCTTTTTTTTTTGTTTTTTGCAATATTTTCTATTTTTTGCTATTTTGTTTAATTATTAAAGTTATATGTATATAAATATAATTAAAATAATATTATCTATGTTCAATATAACTCAAATTCTATATTTCTTTTTTTTTCATAATCATGTAAATAAATTAATTAAAATAATCTTATATAAAAAAAAAATCCTAAAAAAAATATGTTCTAAGATAAACCCTAATTTTTTCAAAACCCTAAAATATTTTCTAAAAGAAATCAAACCCTAATTTATTTATTTTTTTTAAATCTAATTTATATCTATTTTCTTTTAACTAAATTTATGTTCTTAATGTAATTATTATATATATTCATTATAATTCTTAAAAATTTTGTAAATATGATTATTGTTTATTTAAAAGTTATTGTCTCCATAATGTATAAATATCTTTTATTTAGAATTTTATAATGATTAAAACTTATAATTATATTATATTCAAAACTTTTATTCTTATTATATATTAAAATTAAAATTTGTGTTTATAATATTTTTCTATTTATTTTTATTTTATTTTAATTATTGTTACTAACTACACTATTATTTATTATTTACTATTATCTTATATTTTTTGTTTCTCTAACCTTATTTACTTTTTTCTAATTATTATTATTATTATATTATTATCACTAACCCATTTATATTCTAATTATGCTTATTATTATTTACTAACCTCCTTATTTTTTTTATTATTTATTGTTTATTTATTTATTATTTACTTTGCTATTTATTTTGCTTATTATTATAATTTTGTAATTGCTTCTTGGATGTAAATTTGTAATTATTATTTTTATTATGGTTAGTAATTAGGGAGTGTAAAACATGTATGATATATTAAAATAAATTTAGATCACTTTTTAATCAAAGATAATTAAATTAACACTCACACACGTAAGTCGATTTTAATCGCCGTCTCACTTCCTAAGGTTACCCCTCAAGTTGCCTACGAATAATGGTCAAGTGGGGTGTATAAAGCAAGTCCCTCAAACAAAAAATCATCAAAGTCCCTTATGGTTGCCTTTACGAATCGAGTCCCTTTCGAAAAATGATGATAGTCCCTCCAGTTTGCTTATTACACCCCACAATGGCCTTCAAAATCAAATTGTCCCTCACATGTCCCTTAACATCCAAGGTAAAGACTACCTACTCCTTAATAGTAGGGATAGTCTTACCAAGGAAAGGAAAAAGAACAAGAAAGACTTTAAACATTAGGGTAGGTTCCACTTATGTACTTGCTCACTTCAAAATTTTTTTTCAAACTTAAACAAATTTCAAACAAATTTTCAAACAAGTTTCTTACACATCCGTACATGGATTATTATTAAACTATTCTGAAAATTTTTCTATTCACACACTACATTTTCAAAAACAACTTAAAGTGAGCTTAAGTACCTAAGAGCCCATGGATAACCATGGATGAAAAGGGTGCTAACACCTTCCCTTTTCATAACCTACCCCCCGGACCCAAAACATTCTCTTAAGGTCTTTCCTGTTCTTTTATAACCTTTCCTTATGGATAAAATAAAAGTCGGTGGCGACTCTTGCTATCCGCAACATAACTCAAAGTCAGTTCTCCCACCGTGTTACAGTGTTGTTATAATTTCTCGGAGGATACTGAGCTTGTTGATGGTACTGAGGTTGTTGCTGATAGTTTTGCTGCGGAGGTTGATAAACTGGTTGAGGATGAGCTGGAGCGGGAATGGTGACCGCTGCCACTGACCTGTGAACATATTGGGGCCTACCCCTGTTGGTGTGGATGGCATTGGTCTCGCCAGTTCTTCTTGGGCCCGCAAAAGGCTTTCTTGTACTACTGGACGAGCTTGCACCGTTGTCAGAAATCTTACCCATCTTTAATAGGCTTTCAATTCTCTCCCCGGCTATGACAACATCTGCAAAGCTAGTGGAAGAGAAAGCAGCCAGCCTGTCAATATATGTCCCCTGAAGGGTGTTCATAAACATATCTGCCATTTCCCTTTCAGACATAGGTGGCTGAACAGCAGCAGCCAGTTGCCTCCATCTCTGGGCATATTCTCGGAAACTTTCCCTTGACGACTGTGACATTCCCATTAGGAGGGTCCTGTTGGGTGCCATATCTAAATTGTATTGATACTGTCTGATAAAGGCCTCTGCCAGGTCTTTCCAACACCTGATAGTTGCTCCTGTCAGATAAGAGTACCATTCTCTTGAAGCTCCCGTCAAGCTATCTTCAAAATAGAACATCCAGAGCTTCTCATCCATAGTATAGGCCTTCAGCCTTCCCAGAAAGGATTGTAAATGGGTTCGAGGACAGGAAGTCCCGTTGTATTTTTCAAAACAAGGAGGCTTGAACTTATGGGGAATCCTGACCCCGTCTACCAAGCCCATGTCCATGACATCGAAGCCCAAGGAGTTTTGAGATTCCAAGGATCTTAACTTCTCAGCTATCTCATCCAGCCTTCTATTATAAGCTTCCTCCCCAGCACCCATTACCGTGAATTGATCCTCCTGGGGGTCTTCTTGCAGTACCCTGCCTGCAGTGGCAGTCCCTTGAACATTTGCAGGGATGTTGACCTCAGGATGGAGGTGTGGTCCAAAGACTGGGGGATTGACATGAGGTTGGACCCTCTCGTTATTGCTTGTGCCAGCAGTTCATATATGTGGATCTTCTTGATTCTGCCTTTCCACCATGGCCCTCAATCTTTCCTGGCTCTGAGCCATGTTGTTCATCACTTCCATAAACTGAGTCATCTGGTTCCTCATTTCCAACCTCTCGTTGGTCATTTGGTTCCTGACCTCTGTAAGGTCCTGCTGCATCTGATCCATCTGTATGCCCGGGAGGTTGTTACGGGTTGGATAACGGTGCGGACGGTTGAGGGGAAATACCCGACGTCGAGCAATAGTTCCTGAACATCACAACAGAGTTAGTGGCAATAAAACAAAAACCTACAAAACAAACAAAAGGGTTAGCATGCAATGCAGTATGCTTATTTGTTTTCAAGGCATCCGGCTTGGCATTCAGTTTTGACCCTTCCAGACCCTTGAAGATGCTGTTGATGCTGCTTTTTGAAGTGAAACTCGGATGAAACAAACTAATACATATATTACAAAAGGCAAATGGTACATAGTTTGTTTTACAAATACAAGCCCTCGGAGGGGTCAAAAAAATGAAAAATACACGGAATGAAAGCAACAACAAGAAAATGGTCAAACACCAAGACCAAACTCATCCTCACGAACTTCCTTGAGAAGTGCTTCGGTCACAGGATCAGCTGGACGCTCCGTGAGATTCCTGATGAGGAGGTTCCGGGTCGTAACAGCTGCTGTTAGCTTCTTGTGCTGACTTTGGTCCTTTGACCTCTTCACTCCAGCTTTGATCCTCAGCTCTGATATCTCCCTCTGGGCTGCTGCCAGGGCTTCTTGCTGCTCTTTTGCACTAGCTTCCATCTGCTCTATCTTGTCTTGGACCCTCTTATCTTCCAGAGTACGAGCCTCGGTGATCCTGACCCACCTAGCCTGACTCTCCTTCAGATACAAGTCTGTCCTTGCTCTCTGGAACTGGGCTTCTTTGCAAGCATTCTTCAGAATTTGTTCCCCAGCTTTAGACTTCTTGATATAATCCCCAGACTTCTCAATTTTAGCCAGATGCTCTACTCTCAACTTCTCCAGCCTCTCAATATCCAACCTACCATCACTCATCTCCCAGAGGGTCTTCTGCAAAGCCTGAGTCAACTTCTCATTTCTTTCTTTCAAGCTCTCAAACTCCTCCAAACTGATAGTGGCGGGGGGTGGTGCTGAGGATGGTCCAGGCATATCCTCCATGGTAAATGGCAATCCAGAGAACTGAGCCCTGGCATAGGACCACTCATAATATTGTGCTGATGCCACATTGTTGCACTTCCCCAGAATGGTTACTCCCTTGGTTTGAACATTGTCCCAGGCCCAGGCTGCCTTCCTAACAGTAGCCAGATTAGGCTTGTTCTCACAATAAAGAGTCTCAACCAAGTCCTGTGCCTTAGGAGTGTGGACCAGTGCATAGCCCAGTTGTCTTTTGAACAGCAGAGGGTTGTAATTGATACTACCCTTAACTCCTATTAGGGGCACATTGGGAAAATGCCCACAGCTGGTGATGATATCCTTGCCCTTGGTGATTTGGGTGCACCACCTGATATCAGCTGAAGTTAGAGCAGTGAGTCTTTTAGCCCAGTTTCTCTGCTGATGAGGATTCAAAACTGCATCTGTCCTGGGAAAATGCTTGAGAAGCCAAGTATGGAATAATGGAGCACATCACCTCACTAATCTTCCCCTATGCTTTTCATTCCTCTGATGCACTGAGTAGTAGAGATCCCCCAATAAAGTGGGCACTGGGTTCTTCAGGATGAAAAGATGGATTGCATTCTTGCTAATGAATCGAGGCTCGTCTGCAAACAATACAATTCCATATATGCTCAGGGCCAATAAAGCACAGACAACTTTCCACTCTCCTAAAGAAGCTTTCAGGGTAGCTTGAGAGATCAAGAAATCCAGATGGAAGCCAGGGATTCCAGCTTTAGAAGTCATATGCTGCTCAATCAGAACAGGCTCCAGATGCAAAGCCTTGGCTACTTCTCCATTACCAGGAAAGACCATCTCAGGGTTGAAAGGGACTCCACCTCTGATAGGTATACCAATTAATGATGAGTATTCTTCCAATAAGGGGCCCAGCTGAAAGTCTTGAAAAGTGAAACATCTCAGTGGGGGATCATAAAATTGATGGCAAGTGTGGATCAGGCTTCTCTGTGAAGGGTCCAGATCCATAACCATATCAAGTATATCTCCATAGTGTTCCCTGAACAATGGTATGTGATCTGGAGTGATCAGGGTCTGAATCCTCCTGATGTCAGCTAACTCTGGCTGGAAGAAATGGTAGGTGATGTTACTCTTTTTAGGAGCCATGAGATAACACTGAAGAATGGGCCACTGATTGGCTGGTGCAGGTGACTGAAGTAGATGATTGATAGCTGAAGCAGATGCTGATGAAGATGGGTCAATACTGAAGATAGGGTCAAAACCAAACCAAAAATGAAGGTGGACACCCTGAAACACAAATAAGAAAATGTCAATATGATGCAATGATTATGTATGCAAATGATATGCAAGGGTTTGTGACTGAGCTGGATCTGATCAAAGGCTCTGATATAAGTCCAGGTATATCCAAGAAATCCAGATGGAGGTCTATAAATCCAGTAACCAAGGTGGGGGGCTCAAATAAAGAGCCACATGTCCAGGGTTTAGAATCACAAGAACTGTTCCAACACGGAGTATTCTTAATCAAACAAAGCAACAGGGTATTCTGAGGTCAATGTACCTGCAATCCTGTAAACAGCCCAACCCCCTCACAGGTGGTGTTCTAAAACAAGGATCCTCAGACTTGGATCAGTTATGAGAAGTGTAAACACTTCTAACCCGGAGGTACAGTGTTTACAATAACCATAAAAGTTCCTCCTCTAATTCACCTCAGTTTCTGAAGGTCAGTACTAAAAGGTCATCCAGACTTAGCAGGCTTCCCAGATAGCCCTAGAATTGCAGGAAATCTGCAACACAGAGTTCTCAAGAAGAAACCCATATCTGAACCGTGTTTCATATTCCCGCACCAGACCGAGATGGAATGGGAAAGAATATGATTCACTCTAGCCTAGGTGTCACTCAGGTCCCAGGTATAGGACCTTAACTCTCAATAGAACACCCACCCACCAAAGCAAAACCAGATCCAGCCAGACAGCATGACAGTATGATATATGTAAAGCAGTAAAGAAAGTAATAAAACAAACTGTACATAAAGCAAAAATAAAACATATACAAACACAAATAAACACATAACACCCCAGTAAACACAAAACAATCAAGCGCTAGGAGGAACCCACAAAAAGAACCAGAAGCCCTGGTTGCAATATAAGAATCCCCAGCAGAGTCGCCAAGCTGTCGCTCCCGATAAATGGGACCAGGCCCAGATAAAGGTACAGACGCGAACGGTCGGCGAGAGGGACAGTGAGAACACACAGCAGTGAACTCACTGGAGATGAATAGAGTCGCCAGCTAGGCATTTTTATCCCGGAGGAAAGGTAATGCTGCATAAACCTAGAAAAGAGATGGATAAGACGGTTGCGAACCAGAGAGACTGAGAAAGGGGGTTGGTTACAACCTGGGAAGGTATTAGCACCCAGATTGTCCGTCGTACTCGACGGGATCGACGCTTAAAAGATTTGTGTTTTAAAGGGGTAGTGTCAGTGCAATTTGTGTATAAAGAGCTGGAAAACAAAATGTACAGGTGTCAGTGTAAAGGAAGTGTGAAGTGTATAATGATGTGTCAGTGTAAGAACAGGAGTGAAATGCTCAAGATCATGAGGCTAAAAGAATGAGGCTGGAAAGAGGGGGAATATACAGAGACTTTTGTTCGATAACTGTTAAGTTATGCCTACGTATCCTCTCGTGCAATGAGGAAGTCAGAACACCGTAGTTCGACCCAAAGAGACTGAAAGGTGAATTGACTTGTGAACTGCTTACTTATCTATGCTCAAGTGTATGACCTGTCTGGCTCAGGTGCAAACTGTCTTGCATTAGACGGAAGAAGCAAGTTCTCGCTTATGAGTGAAGGTGATGAGAAAAGAATCCCGAAGGAGACGATTATTGTTTGTTTTTGTGTTTTCAGTCTTTTATTGCTTTTGAAAGTTTGTCATAAGTTAATGAGCTTAAGACTAAACCAATGGATTTAGTAAACTCATCACATCTTCCCTCTGATTAGGGATAATGAGAGTACCTTAAGTGTGAAGTCAGATTCTCACACTTAATCACCTTTGGTGTAGGATTAAGATCATTAACCTACTTGTGATTATTTAGATGTTTTTGTTGTTTTTGTTTAGTGTTAAATAATGAGGTTAAGCCATAATCAGGGATTTAACAGACTCATTACACCATCCTAATAGAAGGATAATAGATGAGAATGTTTAAGCTGAGGAAAACTCCTCAACTTAATCCATGATTAGGGATTAAACTCATGACAAAACAAGCCTTTGATTAAGTGGATTTTATTTAATGATATGATGATGAAGTGTTTTTTATGATTTGTAAGACAACTTGAGGGGGACTTGTCCATTAACACTAGGGTTAGTCCTTCTTAACCAATTAAGGAAGAATTAGAACCCTAATGCAAGGCCCAAGTTACAAGTATGATGTCTTGATACTTATTAAGTGAATTGATTAAGAGATTTAAACACATTAAGGGTTTAACACTTAGGATTAAAGTTATACACTCCATCCTAAGAGAAGGATGCAGGCATAAGCTTAACCACAAAGCCTTAAAGCCTTTAGGGTTTAGTCCCTGATTAGGAGGTGAGAAGAGAAGACTCAAAGAGACACAAAGGTAAAACTAAGAGGGGAAACTAATCAAAACCCTAATCATTGTCATGCTTGGTTTTTCCTAAGGTTTGTGAGGTTTTCAAGAGAAGTATTCAATGGAACCACCGGGAAGCAGATGAAGGGATCAGGAGAAGCAAAGTAACTTGCTTCATTCAAGAAGTCAAGTCACTTGAAGAAAGGAAGTGGGGAGAGGAAGAATGAGCAAGCTCAAACTCAAACACATACAAAAATGCAGCAATGGATGCAAGAGAGATATGAGAAGAAAGTTGTGAGAAGTGAAGGCAAATTCACTTCTCAGAGTTGCTTACCACCTGAAAAGTTAATGGAAGAAATGCAATGCAATGCAAAATGAGATGGAATGGTCATGATGAGAAACAAAACCAGAAGCATATACATGATGCTAATGATGCTATGAGATGCTACAAACATGAGGCAGCACATGGAGATGATCATACAAGTTCATGAATGCAAATGAAACAAGTTAGGACACATGATCATGCATGAAAAGTTATGAGATGCATATGGCATACAACATGGCAAATGAGAGATGCAATGATCAAACACGCTTCCAATATGTCTTATGATGTTAAATGAATCACATGGATGCATAAAATATCATGTCAAGTCAAGGTATGAATGCAAATGAAAGATGGATGCATATGAAAGCCCAAATTAGGGGTTATGAACAATGCAACAAACAAAAACCAAAATCAGAAACAAAAAACATTACAAAAAATTGAAAATGCACTCAAAGGATCCCTAAACCTATACTAACTCACTGCCCAAAGGAGAGGTCTCAACTCTTAACCTAATTCAAGATATGATTTTCCTAAGTTTTCTAGGGTTTTAGGGTTCCTTAACAAGAAAATTACCAAACAAATTGAAAATGAAAGATCAAATCATGGCCATTTAATCTCACAAACTACATGCTAAACACAATGCAATGCAAAAAGAATCAAGGTCCAACTCTTTAGGGTTAGGCAGAAATGATTTTTGGAAGTTTGGATCAAAATAATGCATAAAAATGATTTTAATTCCATGGAAAATTCTCAAAATGCATCAAGATCAAAAAATAAATTTGTTTTGAGGGTTGGACAATGTTTCTAAATGTTTTTAAAGGTTTCATGAATTTTTTGGTGATTTTTAAATACCTAAAAGTATTTTTAATTAATTAATTCTCATTAATTAATTAAAAAGAAACTTTTAAATATTTAAAAATACCTTTTTTAATGCTAAAAATGAAAATAAAAATATTTTTGGGTTTTAAAAATTAATGAAACCCTTGGTAAAAAATTTCATAATTTTTAAATGGTTTTTACTATTTTAAATAAATTGTGCAAATTAAATGTGGAATAAATGAAATAAACAAAGAAAATGGGAAAGTCAACTGAATGGAGGGCTGGGATGGCTTCTGGGTTTGAATGGGTTGACTACGCGCGTTAGTGGAGGGCCAGGATCGCTTCTGAGTTAATTGATTTAATTAAGATTAATTAAACTAATTAAAGGGATTAGGGCTAAACAAATGGATCTGGGCCATTCATGCGCGCGGGAGGTCAATGGGGTCAACTAATCCAACGATCCACATTCAAATGGAATTAATGACTGGGATTAGGGCATAACAACATTCAGGTGACCGGAGGGAAGCTCCGGTCATCTTCTCCGGCGGCAACACAACCCTAATTCATGATTCAGGCATCTAAACAACAAATTAAACACAACCAAATGATCCTCTAACAACCTAGGTCACGAATCCAACTTCAAACATCATTTAAACACCAAGAATCAAGCTAATCGAAAGAAACAAATTTCACGGGTGAAATTTCAGAGTGACCATACAAAATCATTTCTCATCTATTTTCGATTCTAAAAGTATCCCCATGACCAGCAAAGCATAAGCAATTGATTTATAACTGAAAATGCAAGCTTTGGGAGAAAATGTTCATGTTCATACCTGAGCTGGAAAGCTTTAATATTGAGCTTCCAGAGCCTCCTTTGCGTGCAAATGAACTTCTTTGACTCCCTTGAACTCAAAGAGAAGCTCCAAAGTCCTTGTGGATGGCTGATTTGAGAGGAAGAGTTCTGATATAGCAGATTGCACAGTCAGGATTTATGAGGTTTTAAGCTATTCCAATGGTGGATTCTTGCTCCTTTGAATGTTTCTGACTTGTTGGTGAAGAGAAATGGGGTGTTTGATGGCTGGAAAGTGAGATTCGAAGGTTCTGGCTTTGAGGATGGAAAATGGTGAAACTCTATCCTTGCTTAGTTCAGGCCTGAGTCTTGTTGGTTTTGGCTCAGTGAGGCAAGGTGAGATGAGCAGTGGAATTTGTTTGAATGTTTGTGAGCTATGGAGACAGATTCGAAGAGAAATGCAAAATGGGGTGAGTTTGTGTATGCTGTGCTAGGGCTTGCTTCAGGCTGGCTTGATGTTATGTTTTTCTTGCAAATGGATAGTATAAACAATTCCAATTGGTCAGATGATGTGACCTGGCCTGCTGTGATTGGGATGTTCACTTTTGCAAAAAGTCCACTTTGTTGTAAGAGAGGCATGGGCTTAGTTCTAGGCTAGTACAAGCATGGGGCTGGCGCAGCATGGTATGTGAGTGAGGCTAGGGTGGTTCAATGGCCAATGCAGCAAGTGGTAGGAGGTATCATGATGGTTTTGCAACTTGGTTATCTTTTGGTTCATATGGAAAGATCTTGCTATACAAGTCATGAACATGAGAAATTCTTGGTCCAAATCTGATTTTTAGGTCACATAGAATGTTTGTGTAATGGTTTGATGTCAATTAGAAGTTACAAATGGCTTTGATACATGATTTTGCAAATTTTCCAATTGATGCATATCTTGAAAATTAGTGATTTTTGCCAACTTTGACACACCATAACTTTTGATCCAAAATGAATTAGGTCATGTTCTTGTACTTTTTGAAAAGGGAAAAATGTATTCTACAACTTTCATGACCAAAGTTTTTTCATTTGAAGCATTTTTGGATCAAAAAGTAAGGTTTGAAAAGTGGCATAAAATGACATATTCTTCAAAAGTCAACCATGCCCTAAAAAGTCAACTTTGCAAAAACTTCAAAATCTTGAATTTTGTGAACTTCAACCTTCTTCCATGATCAAATAAAGATCATATACACTCAAAATGATGAAGATCACCCCTTGGTTGGGTCATTGGGGGCCTCAGATGCCCTGATTTTGCACTGACTTGTCTGAAAAGTCAACCCTTGATCAGATGACTTCCCCATGGAATTTCTTCATGAAAATTGATATGCATACTCCCTATACCATATAGAGGCCAATGGAAACAAGAATGACCAAAAAAATTGGAGTTATGGCCTCTGAAACCAAAACCCTAATTTTAGGTCAACTGTGCAGTCAAACTTGGCTCTGCTTCCATACCAATCCCAGTTCTTGTGATTCTTTGGCATTTTTGACTTTGAGAGGATGTGATATGATATAAGAACACTCATGGATCCCTTTGGAGTTATTGATGGCCTTTGGAGTGGCTCAAGAAGCTCTTGGATTGTTCAGATCACAAACCCTAGATGCAGATGACTTTGAATCTATGCAGTGAATTAAAAATGAGATATGAGGTGATATGATTGTGTTTATGCATATGAGATGATCACCAGCCATGGTGTGAATGGGTGAGGGCAAATTTGGGGTGTTTACAGCTGCCCCTATTCAAACATGAGTTAGCTGTGCAGGATGTAAGCGACGGCTTAACAGGCAAACAAGATAACTTGTGGTTGAATACCAAAGACAGTCTAAAATTTGCACTCACAGAATGAAGAAGAAGAGGGATATAGATTGTAAAATAAAATAAAGTATATTGTAAAGTGTGGGCGACGGAGGACGACCGTCGAGCAGAGGACGACTGCTGGGTAAATAGCAATGACGGGGACGGCCGACATGCTGGGGATAAAAGGTAAAGCCAAGACGGGGACGGCCGACTAGCTGGGAAAAATAAGATTATGATGGGGACGGCCATCAAGATAAAGTTATAAAATTCTCAGGGGAAAACATGACGGGGACGGCCATCAAGTTTAAAAGCAAAGTAACCAACGATGGGGACGGCCATCGGGCTAGAAAAGAAAAGGGACCACGACGGGGACGGCCATCGGGTTAAAGAATAAATGAAATAAACAGATGATGGGGTACGGCCATCAAAGGTGAAGGACGATCACCTAGCAGGGGACGGCTGCTCTGTTGGGGGTAAGATGAGGGACGGTCATCTAAGGTGGAGGATGATCACCTGGCAGGGTACGACTGCCGAAAATATCAACGATGGGGACGGCCATCGGATGAGCATGATGGAGGACGACCATCAAGAGGTGGAGGACGACCACCTAGCAGGGGACGGCTGCTCTCAGGGTTTATCATGACATAGGACGAATGCCAGATAACCAAAATCAACAATGGGGACGGCCATTGGATAAAATTGATGAAGGACGATCATCAAGAGGTGGAGGACGACCACCTAGCAGGGGACGGCTGCTAAATATCAACGATGGGGACGGCCATCGGATGAGCATGAGGGAGGACTACCATCAAGAGGTGGAGGACGACCACCTAGCAGGGTACGACTGCTCTCAGGTTTTATCATAACACAGGACGAGTGTTAGATAAAAAGAAATTTGTTAGTTGGTGATGTACTGGGGAATAGTAAACACGGACGAGTATTTACATCCAAGAAACAGAAGGTATAAGTGTTTAGATGTTGTGTATAGATTAAAGATGCGGACGAGCATCCCTAAGACTATGATACGGACGAGTATCGGGTAGAAACAAATACTGGCGCGTGTTCAAAGATGATGATACGGACGAGTATCAACTGGTTAACAGAGAACACGGACGAGTGTTGAATCTGAGAGGATTCCTCTGGGGAATAGTAGACACAGGCGAGTATCTATATCCAAGAAGACAAAAGTGTTTGACACGGTGTATGGATTAAAGATGCGGACGAGCATCTTTAAGACTATGACACGGACGAGTATCAAGTAGAAACAAACGCTTGACGCATGTCCTGAGATGATGATACGGACGAGTACCAACTGGTTAACAAAGAACATGGACCAATGTCGAATCTGTGGGGATATGAATGGTATATACAAGATACGGACGAGTATCTGTATGAGTGTAACATGAGTAGTAAGTATGAGCATCGTATAGATGAGTGTTTATCTGCTGGGGAGAGTGACACGGACGAGTGTCAAGAGAGAAAAGTATAATAATATCAACAAGTATGTGGGTTGTAAAAGTGTAGGCAACTGCGCTGGGGATACGACACTGACGGGTGTCAAGAAAGTGTATAGGTATAGGTGAGTGCAAAGAGGATGTCTTTTGGCTTTCTGCTGGGGTATGACACGGACGGGTGTCAGGACGTATCTGTAATACGGGTGATTTTGTTCGTAAAGAGTGTTCGGGCGACTTTATTGGGGAATGATGGCACAGACGGGTGTCAAAATGAGCATGTACTGGTGTTTGTGGATTGTGAGGCAGCTGCTTTTGCTAGGGACTCTGGTGGGGATTTTTCTGTACGTTGATGAACTGTCATTATTCACAAGTGCTGATTTAAAACATGGCTTATGATTATGCTATGTGTTGGATTTTTACCGTAATGCTCCGTGTTAGACGGAATGCTACGCTTTGTGGGTGAATATGATGCAAATGCTATGATTATGCAAAGATACCCAACCGGGATTCGGGTCCCGTTGTTGCGAAGATCTTCGGCCGATCTGCTTGAAATGGACATCCCAGCTGGGGGGTGAGATCATTGGTAGATCTGATGAGATGATATCTGCTTGGGGATTCGGGTCACTGAGAGACCTATTCCAATAAATGAGAGACCCAGCTGGGGTTTGTAGAAGCTTTCTACACTCTGTTGTGATTCTTCATGCGTTGCTCTTCTGGATAGAGGCTGGAACTCTGTGGGGAGATAGCTTCCTGACTTTTATACCCGGCTGAGGGCGAGATGGCAACTCGGCTGGGGAGAAAGAGAGGAATCACTGAAAGACCTCCCTAGAAATTCTGTTACGGTAGCTTCTTGACTCAGCCGGGGATATGGGCATCTTCTGTGATACCTGCCCATTCTGATGGGGATAAGTAATAAGTGGCCAACTCAGCTGGGAGGAGTCATGAAAGGCAACTTAGCTGGGGAGAGAGCACTTTGGGTGCTAAAATTGAGTGTTGGTTTGCCAGCCTGCTGGGATGAAGCTTACATGCCCCAAGTTGCGCTCTGGATTCCTGCAATCCTGAAAAGACAGAGAAACGCACAAGATAATCCCGAGGTATCCCTTACTGGATTCCGTCATAGGAGTTAGGCACCCTTGAGAGTAAGTACATTTCCTGCAAGCACGTGTTCTTATTTTTGAAGATAAACATCTGTATTCTATGCAATCAGTTTTTTCTTTTAAGACATCAGACATTTTTTGCAAATAAAATGTTACAAGGCGAGACGTGACTAAAAATCTGATTTTATTAATTCATATGCCCTGAATTGGCGAGATACAGTCAAAGAAACAAATCCCCTGAAATGAGGAGATTGTTACAAATTGAGAAACAAAATGCTGGCAGTGTTGACGACGCTTTAAGGAGCTTCCTCTCTCGCTATGACTCGTATGACTTTTGACGTTCTTCTCATCTTGCTTTCTGAAGAATGTTGATTCCGGCTGAGGCTTGATCCTTTTGAAGCTTACCAAGTTGTAGGTGATACAGACGAATTCAGAATGCAGTTGTTCGCTTATTCCCTTATTTTGCATGGATCGCCCTTTCGGGTTTTCAATCCATCGGGATACCCATTTTTTCCTAAGCTGTCCAATGCGGCTTTTCAACTCAGCGGGTGTGCATTTTTTGTCTATTTTCCCTTATTTTTGCCCGAGTCTTTATTCTGTTTTTGACTCGCCGGGATGCCCTATTTTTGCCTGGACTTACATTCTGTTTTTTATGCCCAGCGGGTCATCTTAAGCGAAGTATTTTTTAACTGCATCTGAATTCACAGGGGACGGGGAATCTTCACCATCCATGGTGCCGAGCATCAGTGCTCCACCAGAGAAAACTTTCTTTACCACGAACGGTCCTTCATAATTTGGAGTCCATTTGCCCCTGTGGTCTGTATGAGGAGGGAGGATTCTCTTCAGCACAAGATCTCCTACTTGGTACTCTTGGTGCCTGACTTTCTGATCGAAGGCTCTCTTCATTCTTTTCTGATATAACTGCCCATGACAGATTGCAGCCAATCTCTTCTCTTCGATCAGACTCAGTTGTTCGAATCGGGATCGGACCCACTCTGCTTCGTTCAGCTTAACATCCATCAGTACCCGGAGAGAGGGTAATTCAACTTCGACAGGTAGGACTGCTTCCATACCATACACAAGCTGATACGGTGTTGCCCCAGTGGATGTTCTGATTGAGGTGCGGTACCCATGCAAGGCAAACGGTAGCATTTCATGCCAGTCTTTGTAGGTGACTACCATCTTCTGCACAATCTTCTTGATATTTTTGTTAGCTGCCTCAACTGCGCCATTCATTTTTGGCCTGTAAGGAGAAGAATTGTGGTGTTGGATCTTGAAGTCCCGGCACAGCTCTGCCATCATTTTGTTGTTTAAGTTGGAACCATTATCAGTAATGATTCGCTCAGGAACTCCGTATCGACAGATGATATCTCTCTTCAGAAATCGGGCTACCACCTGCCTTGTAACATTTGCATAGGAGCTTGCTTCGACCCACTTGGTGAAATAGTCAATAGCAACCAGGATGAATCTGTGGCCATTCTAAGCAGTCGGTTCAATCTTGCCAATCATGTCAATGCCCCACATAGCAAAGGGCCAGGGTGAAGACATTACATTCAAAGGATTGGGAGGCACATGCACCTTATCTGCATAGATCTGGCACTTATGGCATTTTCTGGCGTAAGCACAACAGTCGGCATCCATTGTGATCCAGTAATAACCCGATCTTAGCAACTTTTTAGCCATGGCATGCCCTCCCGCATGGGTACCAAAGGATCCTTCGTGCACTTCATGCATCAACAAGTCTGCTTCTGTCTTATCAACACATCTGAGGAGTACCATATCAAAGTTCCTTTTGTATAGGGAACCATCAGTGTTCTAGAAGAAACTACCAGCAAGCCTTCTCAAAGTCTTCTTATCATTGGAAGATGCCCCAGGTGGGTATGTTTGGTCCTCCAAGAAGCGCTTAATGTCATGGAACCAAGGCTTATTATCTTTAACAACATCTGCTGCGAACACATATGCTGGTCTGTCAAGTCTGGACACTGAGATCTGAGGTACGAAGTCGGCAGCTTGAACTTTGATCATGGATGAAATGGTGGCAAGAGCATCTGCAAACTGATTCTCGTCCCGAGGGATATACTCAAGCTTGACCGTCGTAAAGAAAGTCAATAACCTCCTTGTATAATCCTTGTAAGGTATCAGATGATCCTGGTGGGTGTACCATTTGCCATTAGTTTGATTGATTGCCAAAGCTGAATCTCCGAATACGGTCAATGTCTTGATCCTGAGGTCGATGGCTTCCTCAAGACCCATAATGCAAACTTCGTATTCAGCTTCGTTGTTAGTGCAGTTGAAAGTGAGCTTTGCCGAGAACGGCATGTGAACTCCTTTAGGTGTAATGAGCACTGCACCAACACCACGACCATTCATATTAACAGCCCCATCAAACATCATAGTCCATTCTTCTTCCGGGTCAGGCCCTTCAGTGTGAACAGGCTCTTCATGATCTTTGGCTTTTATGAACATGATGTCTTCATCAGGGAAGTCAAATCTCATAGGCTGGTAATCATCGATAGGTTGCTCAGTAAGATATTCAGACAATACACTGCCCTTGATGGCTTTCTGCGATGTGTATTGGATGTCATACTCTGTAAGGATCATTTGCCATCTTGCAACTCGTCCGGTAAGCACTGGCTTCTCAAATATGTACTTAACTGGGTCCATCTTTGAGATCAATAAGGTAGTGTGAGTCAACATATACTGTCTCAGTCGGCGAGCAGCCCACGCTAAAGCACAACAAGTTTTCTCGAGCAGTGAATAACGTTGTTCACAGTCGGTAAACTTTTTGCTTAGGTAGTATATTGCATACTCTTTTCGACCAGACTCGTCATGCTGGCCCAACACACACCCCATCGACTCCTCTAATACTGTCAAGTACATGATCAGAGGTCTTCCTTCCACTGGAGGCATAAGGATTGGAGGTTCTTGTAAGTACTCCTTGATCTTGTCAAAAGCCTTCTGGCAGTCTTCGTTCCACCTGACCGTCTGTTCTTTTCTCAACAATTTGAACAAGGGTTCACAGGTTGCCGTAAGGTGGGATATGAACCTTGAGATGTAGTTCAATCGACCTAAAAAACCTCGAACTTCCTTCTCTGTCCTTGGTGCAGGCATCTCTTGGATGGCTTTGACTTTATCAGGGTCAACTTCAATCCCCTTCTCGCTCACAATAAAACCCAACAGTTTACCAGATCTCACCCCGAATGTGCACTTGTTGGGGTTCAACTTCAGTTGGTACTTCCTCAGACGCTTGAATAGCTTTAGCAGATTTACCAGGTGATCTTCTTCAGTAAGGGACTTGGCAATCATGTCATCCACATAACATTCTATCTCTTGATGGATCATATCGTGGAATAATGTCACCATAGCCCGTTGATATGTCGCACCAGCATTCTTCAATCCGAATGGCATCACCTTGTAACAGAACGTGCCCCAGGGTGTGATGAAGGTTGTCTTCTCCATGTCTTCAGGTGACATTTTGATCTGATTATATCCTGAAAATCCGTCCATGAAGGAGAATACCGAGAACTGAGCCGTGTTATCCACTAATACATCAATGTGAGGTAAAGGGAAATCGTCTTTCGGGCTGGCTCTGTTCAGATCCCGGTAGTCAACACACATCCTTACTTTGCCGTCTTTCTTAGGCACAGGTACTATGTTAGCCACCCACGGCGGATAGCTAGTTACAGCAAGGAACCCGGCGTCCCACTGCTTCTGTACCTCTTCTTTGATTTTCATTGCCATATCTGGGCGAGTACGGCGCAGTTTCTGTTTAACCGGCGGGCATTCTTCTCTTAAAGGCAGCTTGTGCACAACAATGTCGGTGTCCAAACCTGGCATGTCTTGATAAGACCAAGCAAACACATCTACATACTCTCGAAGCAGGTCAATCAGTTGTCTCTTCACTGAGTCTTGCAGGCAGGCCCCGATTTTAACTTCTTTCACGTCTTCGTCTGTACCAAGATTGATCGTTTCAACCTCCTCCTGGTGAGGAGTAATAACCTTTTCCTCTTGCCTTAACAACCTGGCTAGCTCTTCAGGAAGCTCATATTCTTCTTCAACCCCTTCATCAGCTTGATTGATTGGATTGTCAAAGTCATACGAATTCATAGCCGTGCTGTTGTCGGTGTTGTCTGGAAGGCACACTCTGCAAGGGTTCAGTTTGTTCATTTTAGTGATTTGATTTTAATCTTGTTTAGAAAAGTGAAATAAAGTTGTCATTTTGAAAACACTGCCATTTATTTTTTGTACAAAAAGAAAAATGGAAAAACAGTGAACGGAAAAGAAAAAGACTCATTTGCAAAAAGATGTCTGATATTTCATTGATTAATCTTGTTGCACAAAAAGTACAGATGGCCCGATTACAAAATGAGTCTTGTCATCTTGGGCAAGATGCAAGACTTTGATGCATGCTATAAAAATACAGGAAATAATAATTACTCTGCATGAGTAACTCTTATAATTTCCTGGGAAGACCAGTTTGAGATACTGCTCCCCGGGATCTTTGGACGAATCCAGCTTTCCAGGTTGCTTTCTTCTTCCAGCTCGTCTTCCAGACAGTTGATAGCATCAGGGGTGAGCATCCCCCCACTCACAAAGTTGGGCTCTTTTGCAGCCTCTGCTTGATCTTGTTGAGTTGGTTTGTAACCCAACCCAAATCTATCCTCTTTCTTCTCCACCGATAACAGTTTGCCCCAGCCTTGGGCGTTTCCTCCCTCAACAACCTTCCGGGCTTGTTGGTATGATGATATTGAAGTACCAGGCACAGCAGATGTTTCATTGACATTCAAGGCTTCGAAACCTTGGCTCATTGTTTCATTGATCTCCCCATCCATCTCAATGTATTTATAGGTAGCCAGGTGGCTGACGAAAATATCCTCCTCTCCACCGATTGTAACGATTTGACCCTCCCACTCATATTTTAACTTCTGGTGAAGGGTAGAGGTCACGGAGCCAGCGGCGTGAATCCATGGCCTACCCAATAGACAGCTGTAGGCAGGCTGTATATCCATCACGTAGAAGGTCGTTTTGAAAGTTTGCGGGTCAATCGTTATGGGCAACTCAATCTCTCCCAGAACCGATCTCTTTGAACCATCAAAGGCTCTCACCACCAGGTTGCTGGGTCTTAACGCCAATCCGTCATATTCTAGCTTCACCAGGGCCTTTTTAGGTAAGACATTGAGGGATGACCCCGTGTCTACCAGCACATGGGAAAGGACTGCACCTTTACATTCCATGGTTATGTGCAATGCCTTGTTATGATTGCGGCCTTCCGTTGTCAAATCAGTGTTGGTGAACCCTAGTCCGTGACTAGCATTAACATTTCCAACTACGGCTTCCAGCTGATTGACAGTGATCTCTTCGGGCACGTAAGCTGCGTGCAAGACTTTGAGTAGTGCATTCCGGTGAGCTTCGGAGCACATAAGCAATGATAGGATTGAGATCTTGGAAGGCGTCTGGTGAAGCTGATCCACTATTTTGTAATCACTCTTCTTGATGATTCGCATGAACTCATCAACTTCTTGATCAAATGGTGTTTTCAAAGCTTCTTTAATAGCTTGGTCTTCCTGCACCGAGCTTTTCCCTTTTGCCTTGGCAGCAGCTTCTGCTTCGGCAGTGGGTTTCTGAATTTGTGGAGCAAAAAGACGTCCGCTTCGAGTGAAGCCTCCGCCTCCTCCCACATTATCTACTTGAGGTGCAGGGATTGATGATTCAAAAGTGATTCTTTGTCCTTCACAGTACAGGTCAGAGCCGTAATGCCAGGGGATGGCGTTACTACTTTCATAAGGTACTGGTCCAGGCACCGTGATAGTGACTGGACTGATTGCAGCTGCGGGAGGAGTTGTGATAGTTTGCGGATCATAATAAATTGTGACTGGTGCTCTGATGGGAGCAACACCTTCTGAGTTGTAGGCAAAGTTGTTCTCAGGATCATAGAATATTTTGACAGTTGAGACGTCTTCATGATTTGTTGCTGATGTTGTAGGAGATATTGTTGGAAGGATGGGCGTTGTTGTTGTAGGAGACTCAAACTGGAGTGGTGCTGAAGTTGTAGAAGGAAAATTTGTTGATGGCTGATCAGTTAAGATGATAGATTAAGCACTTGTTGATGAAACCGAAGAACTGTCAGGTACAATGGTTGCTGCAGTTGTAGGAGATGCCGGAATTGTTGCTGTTGAGATTGCTGGATTTGTTGGGAATGATGTGGTGATTTGAAGTTGGCCACTCTGAATGAGACCATCTATGCCATTCCTCAGGTTATCGCACCCATTTACCGAGATATTGCAGTAAGCACACCCCAACTCACACCCCGGGAACATTTGACATTCGAGGAGTTGAGCCTTAATTTCTACCAACGGTGTCCGGATCTGACCCACACTGGTTATTAAATAAGACGGTTTGTCTTCTTCAATAGCATTAATTCTGGGACCCCCGTGGTTCGGCATAGGATTTTTATTGACATTGGGTGGTGGTGCGAAGTTCAGAGCTTTTGAGTTTACCAGGTCTTGTACCTTCATGTGCAGGGCTCTGCACTTTTCTGTACTGTGGCCAGGTGCATTTGAATGAAAAGCACATCTGGCGTTGGAGTCATAATTCCTAGGTAGACTATTGGGATCTGGAGGTGCCAATGTCCTTAGCTCAACTAGGTTGAGTTTCAGGAGTTGTGGCAGCAACGTGGCATATGGCATAGGGATCGGATCGATCACCCTATTAGCTTGAGATGGCCTCTGCTGAAAGGGCCTTTGCTGGTTGTTGTTGTTGGTGTTGTTATAATTTCTCGGAGGATACTGAGCTTGTTGATGGTACTGAGGTTGTTGCTGATAGTTTTGCTGCGGAGGTTGATAAACTGGTTGAGGATGAGCTGGAGCGGGAATGGTGACCGCTGCCACTGACCTGTGAACATATTGGGGCCTGTCCCTGTTGGTGTGGATGGCATTGGTCTCGCCAGTTCTTCTTGGGCCCGCAAAAGGCTTTCTTGTACTACTGGACGAGCTTGCACCGTTGTCAGAAATCTTACCCATCTTTAATAGGCTTTCAATTCTCTCCCCGGATATGACAACATCTGCAAAGCTAGTGGAAGAGAAAGCAGCCAGCCTGTCAATATATGTCCCCTGAAGGGTGTTCATAAACATATCTGCCATTTCCCTTTCAGACATAGGTGGCTGAACAGCAGCAGCCAGTTGCCTCCATCTCTGGGCATATTCTCGGAAACTTTCCCTTGACGACTGTGACATTCCCATTAGGAGGGTCCTGTTGGGTGCCATATCTAAATTGTACTGATACTGTCTGATAAAGGCCTCTGCCAGGTCTTTCCAACACCTGATAGTTGCTCCTGTCAGATAAGAGTACCATTCTCTTGAAGCTCCCGTCAAGCTATCTTCAAAATAGAACATCCAGAGCTTCTCATCCATAGTATAGGCCTTCAGCCTTCCCAAAAAGGATTGTAGATGGGTTCGAGGACAGGAAGTCCCGTTGTATTTTTCAAAACAAGGAGGCTTGAACTTATGGGGAATCCTGACCCCGTCTACCAAGCCCATGTCCATGACATCGAAGCCCAAGGAGTTTTGAGATTCCAAGGATCTTAACTTCTCAGCTATCTCATCCAGCCTTCTATCATAAGCTTCCTCCCCAGCACCCATTACCGTGAATTGATCCTCCTGGGGGTCTTCTTGCAGTACCCTGCCTGCAGTGGCAGTCCCTTGAACATTTGCAGGGATGTTGACCTCAGGATGGAGGTGTGGTCCAAAGACTGGGGGATTGACATGAGGTTGGACCCTCTCGTTATTGCTTGTGCCAGCAGTTCCTATATGTGGATCTTCTTGATTCTGCCTTTCCACCATGGCCCTCAATCTTTCCTGGCTCTGAGCCATGTTGTTCATCACTTCCATAAACTGAGTCATCTGGTTCCTCATTTCCAACCTCTCGTTGGTCATTTGGTTCCTGACCTCTGTAAGGTCCTGCTGCATCTGATCCATCTGTATGCCCGGGAGGTTGTTACGGGTTGGATAACGGTGCGGACGGTTGAGGGGAAATACCCGGCGTCGAGCAATAGTTCCTGAACATCACAACAGAGTTAGTGGCAATAAAACAAAAACCTACAAAACAAACAAAAGGGTTAGCATGCAATGCAGTATGCTTATTTGTTTTCAAGGCATCCGGCTTGGCATTCAGTTTTGACCCTTCCAGACCCTTGAAGATGCTGTTGATGCTGCTTTTTGAAGTGAAACTCGGATGAAACAAACTAATACATATATTACAAAAGGCAAATGGTACATAGTTTGTTTTACAAATACAAGCCCTCGGAGGGGTCAAAAAAATGAAAAATACACGGAATGAAAGCAACAACAAGCAAATGGTCAAACACCAAGACCAAACTCATCCTCACGAACTTCCTTGAGAAGTGCTTCGGTCACAGGATCAGCTGGACGCTCCGTGAGATTCCTGATGAGGAGGTTCCGGGTCGTAACAGCTGCTGTTAGCTTCTTGTGCTGACTTTGGTCCTTTGACCTCTTCACTCCAGCTTTGATCCTCAACTCTGATATCTCCCTCTGGGCTGCTGCCAGGGCTTCTTGCTGCTCTTTTGCACTAGCTTCCATCTGCTCTATCTTGTCTTGGACCCTCTTATCTTCCAGAGTACGAGCCTCGGTGATCCTGACCCACCTAGCCTGACTCTCCTTCAGATACAAGTCTGTCCTTGCTCTCTGGAACTAGGCTTCTTTGCAAGCATTCTTCAGAATTTGTTCCCCAGCTTTAGACTTCTTGATATAATCCCCAGACTTCTCAATTTTAGCCAGATGCTCTACTCTCAACTTCTCCAGCCTCTCAATATCCAACCTACCATCACTCCTCTCCCAGAGGGTCTTCTGCAAAGCCTGAGTCAACTTCTCATTTCTTTCTTTCAAGCTCTCAAACTCCTCCAAACTGATAGTGGCGGGGGGTGGTGCTGAGGATGGTCCAGGCATATCCTCCATGGTAAATGGCAATCCAGAGAACTGAGCCCTGGCATAGGACCACTCATAATATTGTGCTGATGCCACATTGTTGCACTTCCCCAGAATGGTTACTCCCTTGGTTTGAACATTGTCCCAGGCCCAGGCTGCCTGCCTAACAGTAGCCAGATTAGGCTTGTTCTCACAATAAAGAGTCTCAACCAAGTCCTGTGCCTTAGGAGTGTGGACCAGTGCATAGCCCAGTTGTCTTTTGAACAGCAGAGGGTTGTAATTGATACTACCCTTAACTCCTATTAGGGGCACATTGGGAAAATGCCCACAGCTGGTGATGATATCCTTGCCCTTGGTGCTTTGGGTGCACCACCTGATATCAGCTGAAGTTAGAGCAGTGAGTCTTTTAGCCCAGTTTCTCTGCTGATGAGGATTCAAAAATGCATCTGTCCTGGGCAAATGCTTGAGAAGCCAAGTATGGAATAATGGAGCACAACACCTCACTAATCTTCCCCTATGCTTTTCATTCCTCTGATGCACTGAGTAGTAGAGATCCCCCAATAAAGTGGGCACTGGGTTCTTCAGGATGAAAAGATGGATTGCATTCTTGCTAATGAATCGAGGCTCGTCTGCAAACAATACAATTCCATATATGCTCAGGGCCAATAAAGCACAGACAGCTTTCCACTCTCCTAAAGAAGCTTTCAGGGTAGCTTGAGAGATCAAGAAATCCAGATGGAAGCCAGGGATTCCAGCTTTAGAAGTCATATGCTGCTCAATCAGAACAGGCTCCAGATGCAAAGCCTTGGCTACTTCTCCATTACCAGGAAAGACCATCTCAGTGTTGAAAGGGACTCCACCTCTGATAGGTATACCAATTAATGATGAGTATTCTTCCAATAAGGGGCCCAGCTGAAAGTCTTGAAAAGTGAAACATCTCAGTGGGGGATCATAAAATTGAAGGCAAGTGTGGATCAGGCTTCTCTGTGAAGGGTCCAGATCCATAACCATATCAAGTATATCTCCATAGTGTTCCCTGAACAATGGTATGTGATCTGGAGTGATCAGGGTCTGAATCCTCCTGATGTCAGCTAACTCTGGCTGGAAGAAATGGTAGGTGATGTTACTCTTTTTAGGAGCCATGAGATAACACTGAAGAATGGGCCACTGATTGGCTGGTGCAGGTGACTGAAGTAGATGATTGATAGCTGAAGCAGATGCTGATGAAGATGGGTCAATACTGAAGATAGGGTCAAAACCAAACCAAAAATGAAGGTGGACACCCTGAAACACAAATAAGCAAATGTCAATATGATGCAATGATTATGTATGCAAATGATATGCAAGGGTTTGTGACTGAGCTGGATCTGATCAAAGGCTCTGATATAAGTCCAGGTATATCCAAGAAATCCAGATGGAGGTCTATAAATCTAGTAACCAAGGTGGGGGGCTCAAATAAAGAGCCACATGTCCAGGGTTTAGAATCACAAGAACTGTTCCAACACGGAGTATTCTTAATCAAACAAAGCAACAGGGTATTCTGAGGTCAATGTACCTGCAATCCTGTAAATAGCCCAACCCCCTCACAGGTGGTGTTCTAAAACAAGGATCCTCAGACTTGGATCAGTTATGAGAAGTGTAAACACTTCTAACCCGGAGGTACAGTGTTTACAATAACCATAAAAGTTCCTCCTCTAATTCACCTCAGTTTCTGAAGGTCAGTACTAAAAGGTCATCCAGACTTAGCAGGCTTCCCAGATAGCCCTAGAATTGCAGGAAATCTGCAACACAGAGTTCTCAAGAAGAAACCCATATCTGAACCGTGTTTCATATTCCCGCACCAGACCGAGATGGAATGGGAAAGAATATGATTCACTCTAGCCTAGGTGTCACTCAGGTCCCAGGTATAGGACCTTAACTCTCAATAGAACACCCACCCACCAAAGCAAAACCAGATCCAGCCAGACAGCATGACAATATGATATATGTAAAGCAGTAAAGAAAGTAATAAAACAAACTGTACATAAAGAAAAAATAAAACATATACAAACACAAATAAACACATAACACCCCAGTAAACACAAATCAATCAAGCGCTAGGAGGAACCCACAAAAAGAACCAGAAGCCCTGGTTGCAATATAAGAATCCCCAGCAGAGTCGCCAAGCTGTCGCTCCCGATAAATGGCACCAGGCCCAGATAAAGGTACAGACGCGAACGGTCGGCGAGAGGGACAGTGAGAACACACAGCAGTGAACTCACTGGAGATGAATAGAGTCGCCATCTAGGCATTTTTATCCCGGAGGAAAGGTAATGCTGCATAAACCTAGAAAAGAGATGGATAAGACGGTTGCGAACCAGAGAGACTGAGAAAGGGGGTTGGTTACAACCTGGGAAGGTATTAGCACCCAGATTGTCCGTCGTACTCGACGGGATCCACGCTTAAAAGATTTGTGTTTTAAAGGGGTAGTGTTAGTGCAATTTGTGTATAAAGAGCTGGAAAACAAAATGTACAGGTGTCAGTGTAAAGGAAGTGTGAAGTGTATAATGATGTGTCAGTGTAAGAACAGGAGTGAAATGCTCAAGATCATGAGGCTAAAAGAATGAGGCTGGAAAGAGGGGGAATATACAGAGACTTTTGTTCGATAACTGTTAAGTTATGCCTATGTATCCTCTCGTGCAATGAGGAAGTCAGAACACCGTAGTTCGACCCAAAGAGACTGAAAGGTGAATTGACTTGTGAACTGCTTACTTATCTATGCTCAAGTGTATGACCTGTCTGGCTCAGGTGCAAACTGTCTTGCATTAGACGGAAGAAGCAAGTTCTCGCTTATGAGTGAAGGTGATGAGAAAAGAATCCCGAAGGAGACGATTATTGTTTGTTTTTGTGTTTTCAGTCTTTTATTGCTTTTGAAAGTTTGTCATAAGTTAATGAGCTTAAGACTAAACCAATGGATTTAGTAAACTCATCACATCTTCCCTCTGATTAGGGATAATGAGAGTACCTTAAGTGTGAAGTCAGATTCTCACACTTAATCACCTTTGGTGTAGGATTAAGATCATTAACCTACTTGTGATTATTTAGATGTTTTTGTTGTTTTTGTTTAGTGTTAAATAATGAGGTTAAGCCATAATCAGGGATTTAACAGACTCATTACACCATCCTAATAGAAGGATAATAGATGAGAATGTTTAAGCTGAGGAAAGCTCCTCAACTTAATCCATGATTAGGGATTAAACTCATGACAAAACAAGCCTTTGATTAAGTGGATTTTATTTAATGATATGATGATGAAGTGTTTTTTATGATTTGTAAGACAACTTGAGGGGGACTTGTCCATTAACACTAGGGTTAGTCCTTCTTAACCAATTAAGGAAGAATTAGAACCCTAATGCAAGGCCCAAGTTACAAGTATGATGTCTTGATACTTATTAAGTGAATTGATTAAGATATTTAAACACATTAAGGGTTTAACACTTAGGATTAAAGTTATACACTCCATCCTAAGAGAAGGATGCAGGCATAAGCTTAACCACAAAGCCTTAAAGCCTTTAGGGTTTAGTCCCTGATTAGGAGGTGAGAAGAGAAGACTCAAAGAGACACAAAGGTAAAACTAAGAGGGGAAACTAATCAAAACCCTAATCATTGTCATGCTTGGTTTTTCCTAAGGTTTGTGAGGTTTTCAAGAGAAGTCTTCAATGGAACCACCAGGAAGCAGATGAAGGGATCAGGAGAAGCAAAGTAACTTGCTTCATTCAAGAAGTCAAGTCACTTGAAGAAAGGAAGTGGGGAGAGGAAGAATGAGCAAGCTCAAACTCAAACACATACAAAAATGCAGCAATGGATGCAAGAGAGAGATGAGAAGAAAGTTGTGAGAAGTGAAGGCAAATTCACTTCTCAGAGTTGCTTACCACCTGAAAAGTTAATGGAAGAAATGCAATGCAATGCAAAATGAGATGGAATGGTCATGATGAGAAACAAAACCAGAAGCATATACATGATGCTAATGATGCTATGAGATGCTACAAACATGAGGCAGCACATGGAGATGATCATACAAGTTCATGAATGCAAATGAAACAAGTTAGGACACATGATCATGCATGAAAAGTTATGAGATGCATATGGCATACAACATGGCAAATGAGAGATGCAATGATCAAACATGCTTCCAATATGTCTTATGATGTTAAATGAATCACATGGATGCATAAAATATCATGTCAAGTCAAGGTATGAATGCAAATGAAAGATGGATGCATATGAAAGCCCAAATTAGGGGTTATGAACAATGCAACAAACAAAAACCAAAATCAAAAACAAAAGACATTACAAAAAATTGAAAATGCACTCAAAGGATCCCTAAACCTATACTAACTCACTGCCCAAAGGAGAGGTCTCAACTCTTAACCTAATTCAAGATATGATTTTCCTAAGTTTTCTAGGGTTTTAGGGTTCCTTAACAAGAAAATTACCAAACAAATTGAAAATGAAAGATCAAATCATGACCATTTAATCTCACAAACTACATGCTAAACACAATGCAATGCAAAAAGAATCAAGGTCCAACTCTTTAGGGTTAGGCAGAAATGATTTTTGGAAGTTTGGATCAAAATAATGCATAAAAATGATTTTAATTCCATGGAAAATTCTCAAAATGCATCAAGATCAAAAAATAAATTTGTTTTGAGGGTTGGACAATGTTTCTAAATGTTTTTAAAGGTTTCATGAATTTTTTGGTGATTTTTAAATACCTAAAAGTATTTTTAATTAATTAATTCTCATTAATTAATTAAAAAGAAACTTTTAAATATTTAAAAATACCTTTTTTAATGCTAAAAATGAAAATAAAAATATTTTTGGGTTTTAAAAATTAATGAAACCCTTGGTAAAAAATTTCATAATTTTTAAATGGTTTTTACTATTTTAAATAAATTGTGCAAATTAAATGTGGAATAAATGAAATAAACAAAGAAAATGGGAAAGTCAACTGAATGGAGGGCTGGGATGGCTTCTGGGTTTGAATGGGTTGACTACGCGTGTTAGTGGAGGGCCAGGATCGCTTCTGAGTTAATTGATTTAATTAAGATTAATTAAACTAATTAAAGGGATTAGGGCTAAACAAATGGATCTGGGCCATTCATGCGCGCGGGAGGTCAATGGGGTCAACTAATCCAACGATCCACATTCAAATGGAATTAATGACTGGGATTAGGGCATAACAACATTCAGGTGACCGGAGGGAAGCTCCGGTCATCTTCTCCGGCGGCAACACAACCCTAATTCATGATTCAGGCATCTAAACAACAAATTAAACACAACCAAATGATCCTCTAACAACCTAGGTCACGAATCCAGCTTCAAACATCATTTAAACACCAAGAATCAAGCTAATCGAAAGAAACAAATTTCACGGGTGAAATTTCAGAGTGACCATACAAACTCATTTCTCATCTATTTTCGATTCTAAAAGTATCCCCATGACCAGCAAAGCATAAGCAATTGATTTATAACTTAAAATGCAAGCTTTGGGAGAAAATGTTCATGTTCATACCTGAGCTGGAAAGCTTCAATATTGAGCTTCCAGAGCCTCCTTTGCGTGCAAATGAACTTCTTTGACTCCCTTGAACTCAAAGAGAAGCTCCAAAGTCCTTGTGGATGGCTGATTTGAGAGGAAGAGTTCTGATATAGCAGATTGCACAGTCAGGATTTGTGAGGTTTTAAGCTATTCCAATGGTGGATTCTTGCTCCTTTGAATGTTTCTGACTTGTTGGTGAAGAGAAATGGGGTGTTTGATGGCTGGAAAGTGAGATTCGAAGGTTCTGGCTTTGAGGATGGAAAATGGTGAAACTCTATCCTTGCTTAGTTCAGGCCTGAGTCTTGTTGGTTTTGGCTCAGTGAGGCAAGGTGAGATGAGCAGTGGAATTTGTTTGAATGTTTGTGAGCTATGGAGACAGATTCGAAGAGAAATGCAAAATGGGGTGAGTTTGTGTATGCTGTGCTAGGGCTTGCTTCAGGCTGGCTTGATGTTATGTTTTTCTTGCAAATGGATAGTATAAACAATTCCAATTGGTCAGATGATGTGACCTGGCCTGCTGTGATTGGGATGTTCACTTTTGCAAAAAGTCCACTTTGTTGTAAGAGAGGCATGGGCTTAGTTCTAGGCTAGTACAAGCATGGGGCTGGCGCAGCATGGTATGTGAGTGAGGCTAGGGTGGTTCAATGGCCAATGCAGCAAGTGGTAGGAGGTATCATGATGGTTTTGCAACTTGGTTATCTTTTGGTTCATATGGAAAGATCTTGCTATACAAGTCATGAACATGAGAAATTCTTGGTCCAAATCTGATTTTTAGGTCACATAGAATGTTTGTGTAATGGTTTGATGTCAATTAGAAGTTACAAATGGCTTTGATACATGATTTTGCAAATTTTCCAATTGATGCATATCTTGAAAATTAGTGATTTTTGCCAACTTTGACACACCATAACTTTTGATCCAAAATGAATTAGGTCATGTTCTTGTACTTTTTGAAAAGGGAAAAATGTATTCTACAACTTTCATGACCAAAGTTTTTTCATTTGAAGCATTTTTGGATCAAAAAGTAAGGTTTGAAAAGTGGCATAAAATGACATATTCTTCAAAAGTCAACCATGCCCTAAAAAGTCAACTTTGCAAAAACTTCAAAATCTTGAATTTTGTGAACTTCAACCTTCTTCCATGATCAAATAAAGATCATATACACTCAAAATGATGAAGATCACCCCTTGGTTGGGTCATTGGGGGCCTCAGATGCCCTGATTTTGCACTGACTTGTCTGAAAAGTCAACCCTTGATCAGATGACTTCCCCATGGAATTTCTTCATGAAAATTGATATGCATACTCCCTATACCATATAGAGGCCAATGGAAACAAGAATGACCAAAAAAATTGGAGTTATGGCCTCTGAAACCAAAACCCTAATTTTAGGTCAACTGTGCAGTCAAACTTGGCTCTGCTTCCATACCAATCCCAGTTCTTGTGATTCTTTGGCATTTTTGACTTTGAGAGGATGTGATATGATATAAGAACACTCATGGATCCCTTTGGAGTTATTGATGGCCTTTGGAGTGGCTCAAGAAGCTCTTGGATTGTTCAGATCACAAACCCTAGATGCAGATGACTTTGAATCTATGCAGTGAATTAAAAATGAGATATGAGGTGATATGATTGTGTTTATGCATATGAGATGATCACCAGCCATGGTGTGAATGGGTGAGGGCAAATTTGGGGTGTTTACAATAATCAGCTCAGGGGATTGAAATTATAATAACCGGTGATAAGTCGGAACCCAAATAAGTAGGATTATCCGTTTTAGCTTATTTGATAATCACTTTTTATTTTAATTGCTTTTTCTTTAAATTAAAATCAACCCCCATTAATCGTTATTATCGTTAGTTAATAAGATCAAGAATCCTTGTGAGACGATTCGAGTCATTGTCGCTATACTATGTTTTCAAAAATACTCGTTTTTGATCCGTGTGCGACACGCGGATCAACGTGCTTTCTAATTTCTTTTTGTGTTGTTACAACATACTCGTCTATTTTTTTTCTATATCACCATGCACTTCTTAGTGAATCCTCGGTCCTTGCCTGACCCACTAGTTTGATGGCGAATATTGTAGTGGAAGACTATTTTTGGGTTGGGCCGAAGTATTTAACACACCAATCTATTTTCATTCAAGGAAAAGAAAAGCCATTTGGTCCTTCAGATAATAGGGTTTCTTCCTATTGAGAAATCCTACCGGTTCTGGGCGAAAAAAGGATATTTCACCCCTTTGAAAGGTGTTATATTCCCGCCTTTTTTATGATTTTGGTGTTCGTCTTCTACTAATTTCTTTTGAGAAAGAGGTTTTATATCACCTCCACGTTTCTAATGCCCTAGAGAGGGAAAAAAAGAAATAAATGCAAAATAATAGAGAAGGATTTTATTTAAGCATCTGCCAATCTCATATCTTCGAGGTTATACAAACAAAGGCATGGGACTTTATTTTTTTAACTATAATAACGTTTGAGGTTGGCTATGTTCCATGTCCTTAGTATGTACTCTCCTTCTAGGGATTCTAACTTATATGATATTTACTGATGCTTTTTTTACCCGAAAAGGTCCTTCCCAGTTTGGTACTAGTTTTCCATTATGAGCATTTTTACCTCCGATGTCAGCCCTTTGTAATACTAGATTTTCCAACTGATATTCTCTATTTCGTACGTGGAGGTTTTATTTTGAATTCGTGGTTTGTTGGACGATGGCGCTTGTGAGGGCAACTGACAATTTTTTTCTTCTAATAAATCTACCTTTTCTCTGAGGTCTGTAATACCCCGTATTTAATTAATGTTCAGGATAATATTAATTGAGATCAATAGGGTTCTGGTGTGCTCTGAGAGTTTTATGAAAAAATAATTAGAGCAGTTGATGAGCTAAAATCGATTTAGTTAATACTATCTGACTCAGAGGTTTTATTAATTAGGTGCATCAGAGACTTTTTGGATACTCTGAATTTTGGACCAGTTAGTGTTACTAACTGATAGATATTTGTTATATATTTTATTTCCTCTCATTTTATAAGAATAAAAAGAGAGATAGAAAGAAGTTAGAAAGAAGGAAGAGAAAAGGGAAGAAAAGAGAAGAAGAAAAAAAACCTTGAAGTTGGAATTCTTCTTCATCGGTCTTCAAGCTTCTTCATCGGTCTTCAAGCTTCTTCATCAAACTCTTCTTCATGGTTAGAGGCGAGTTCTAATTAGTACTTTTGTTTTAGAGTTTTAGAGTTATAAGGTTTTAGGTTAGAATGTGATAAATTCATCTATTCAAAATTTAACGGTTTAAATGTGGAAATAGTCGGGTAGTATAGTCAGGTTATGAGGTTAATGAACTTATAATGCTCACTAGTACTCCCTATGATGTTTTGTGGAAGTTCTATGGGGTTTTAGGTTGAAAATATTGGTTTTTGAGCTTGTGTTACATACTAATCAATTACCCTATTAAAAATTGGCATTCTGCATGAAAAATACACTGAGTAATCGGTTACTCTATATGAGTAATCGATTACTCTGGCACAACTTTGAGAAAAATGTTTGAAAATGCATAACTTTTGAACTGTAACTCCATTTTGACCCCCGTTCAAAGTTTGGGAAGCTATTTCAATTATCTACATGATGAAGAGTGGAAATATTGATTTAGATGTGTGATTAATTAATTTGTGAGAATTTAATGGAAATAATAATTATGTGATTGTGAGAATGCATGATTAAAAGGAAAAGAATTGAGAAAGAGTGAGGATACCTTACCATAAACCAATAATATGGCCTAGTAATATAACTAGGAACTGTTAGATGGTAATGCTTATGCAATTGATGTCTAAGTATGTTTTCTTAGCATATAATTATATTGTACTGTTATGATATATGCTTGAAATGGGTATTTCATTAAGTCCCATAGGAAGTAATGGTAATGGCTTGATATGGGTATAACATTGAGTCCCATGGGAAGTCTAGGAATGATAATTCTTGAGGTGGGTATTTAACTAAGTCCCACGGGAAGCAAATGATAAGTCTTGAGGTGGATATTACACTGAATCCCACGGGAAGCAAATGATAAGTCTTGAGGTGGGTATTACATTCAGTCCCATGTGAAACAATTGGAACACTTGAAATGGGTAGTACATTAAGTCCCATAGGAAGCGATAACATTAGACTCGAGATGGCTTTTTCACTAAGTCTCAAGAGAAGCAAAGGCAAGTTTCTAGCTAGTGATAGTAGAATTATAGAACTCTTGGACATTTTTCCATAGGAATGTGAGATTGTGAGTTATTGAACTCGTGAGAATGTTTCATAGCATAATGTGTGTGAAATCAAGGTCTTATCCCTTCCTTTTGACTTGAGTTAGGTTTTATAGAACCTAGTAAATCCGAGAGAACCCATAAGATAGGGAACTCACTGAGATTTGTCATCTCACCCCACTATTGTTGTTGCTTTACAGGTTTTATCTGCATGTTTGATTTACAAGTGGAACTATACTTGTATGTTTCAAGAGAAGCCTAATATTAGTTTTTCCGTTGTGTATTATCTTTGTACAATGAAGGATATTGTATTTGATATTAGTTTTATTTTGTTTTGGCTAATTTTCATTCCTTGTACCATAATTTGTATTCTTGTAGAAATGGTCCAGTATGTGAATTATGCCATTAGGAACTTATGATTGTGTAAGTACCAAATAATAAAACTTGTATAGTATTATTCTAGCTATATATTATACAGGGCGTTACAGTTGGTATGAGAGTAGGTAGTATCCTCGACCAAGTCTTGAAACATCATAAGTAAATCTTTCATGCCTCTTAAGCGTGTCTTTCCAGCATGACTCTTAATATCATATTAGGTAGTATTGGGTCTGATCAACCTAATGATATGTATGTGATAGGTAGAATCATGGTTGAGCAACCATGAGGACTCCGAAGTGTTGTCATAACTTGTGTTGTAAGAGTAGGCTCAAGCCAAGAGTTAGCAGAAAGGAGTTTTGGTTAGCTCTGTTGAGGTCTTCGTAGAAGTTATACTTCCTGTAACATGGAGTTGCATAGTAGTATATTGTGCAAGAAATCCTTTGGAATGGAAGGAGTTTGTAACACCCAAATTACCCCACGGAAATATTCATAAAAATCATATTATAATTTTCAATAAAAGTATTTGAGTGCCACAATTCAACTCAAAACCACACTTGGCTCGATGATATGTTTTCAAAATAAACTGTTCAACATGCAGCGGAAAAATATTATAAAAGAAATTCTAAGTCCTTAACTAATTACAAAATGTTTTCTTAAATAAAATAAACGAAACAAGATCGTCCTGACACCAAAAGCGACATATCAGAGTCGACATCCTAAAGACGTGAAGTACACCGACTTCACTGACCACCACTCGACTTATTCTGCTCACCTGCACGTTACCAACACAATGGTAACATTCAAACAGAAGGGGTGAGATACTTACATCATAAAGAGCAATATAATAAGGATTAGAAAGTATCAGAAATAAAGCATCATTTCTCAAAAACAACTATACCACCATATCATATACACAACAACATATACACATCATCAACATCAAACACAACAACAACAATCATTATGCAACGAGACTCTACTTGACTTAATGCATGCGGTACCAAGTCCGATCTCTATTTCAAGATCGAGTTCTCATCGGAACTCTCGACCCCTCTTTCATGTTCCAGTATGTCGCTCCCGGGATTTTCATCCTAGTACAAACGCGATAGTGGCACGGAAAAGGTAGTGTCGCCAGCCAGGAATTTTTATCCCGAAGGAACAGGAAAGGTAATGCTGCACAAACCTAGGAAGAAGGAAAGAACAAGGTCCTGCGAACCAAAGATCTAAGTTCGGGAGTCGGTTACGACCTGAGAAAGTATTAGCACCCCAGACCGTCCGCCGTACCCGACGGGATCCACGCTTGCTTGTTTGCTTCAAAGGGTGAGAAAGAATAAAGCTGCTGAACAAATGAACTACTAACTGGTATGAGAATGGAAATGAGAAAGGGGAATTGGAAAGGAAAATGGAAAGAAAGGGGGAAATGTAGGGAAAATAAAGAATGTGCTCGAACGGGCCCTACCTCGCTGCCTACGTACCTCATCGGGAAAATTAGGATCAGAGTCGACGTAGTTCGCCTAACTAAGGCGGGAACTATTTGTGTTTTTTATAGCTGGAACTGCGTATGTCTATGTTCAGGTGTTGCAGGCTCGTCTGGTACGAGTGCGTTTACCGTCTTGCATGCGAGACAAGTCGTCGCAAGTTCGCGTTGTGAGTGAATGACGTGAGAAAAGAAGTTTCCGCAGGAAAGTCGCTTATTGTTTGTTGTTTGCTTTTTATGAGAAGTGTTTTGAATTTGTTTGTAAACATTCTCATACTAAGACCTATCCATCGTGGTAAATACTTACACCTCGCCCCGAAACAGGAAGCGTATAAGTACTCCGCAACAAAGTCTCATGGCGTATAAGAACATTCAACCATTATTAGGTATTTTATTATTTTCTTCATGAGGTGAGAAAGAAAGACTCAAGTGGAAAAAGGAGAAAAACTAAGGGGACTAAGACTCAACCCTAATTTAGTTATTATATTCAAAAGGGAGATCCTAATGGTTTGTGAAGTTTTCTAATCCTAAGGAGCAAAAGGAAAAGAGAGAAAAAAAAGGATGTAACTTACTTCCTAAGGAAGATAAGTTGGTCCTAACAAAGGGGAAAATCCTACCAATCACAAATATGGAAGGAAAAACTGAATTAAATGCATAAAGAAAATACATAAAACATTAAAAAGGATAAGGTGTAAGGAAACATACCTTTCCCTCCCTATAAAACAAAGATTAGTGTGCATTTTATTTAAAATAATAAAGCAAACATACACCAATTAAATCCTAATAACTCTAGGACACTATCTAAACTCTATCTTAATTCTAGAGGAACTAAAAAATGCTAAAACAAAAATTCAGCACCTACTGTAGCCTCTACACTAAAAAAACAGCTATGAAATGCAGCACACAAAGCAAACAACATACTACAGCTATCAAACAACATAAAAGTAGGTTTAAAAGTCATATACATCATGCCAACATAACAAACAACATGTATTTTACAGCACCTATATTAACAAACAGCTATGAAAACATGGGACATATTTGATCCTTTTTATGTATGTGCACAAAGTGAATGATAAACAACACATCAACATCAATTAACATGGATCTATATACATCCCAAAATGAACTCAAACATGTGAATTTATTTACATCATTTATTTGGTTAAAAGGAACAATGATCAACAAGAACAACCACACTTTTCCATATTGCACAAAACAAGCATTTATCATGACTTTGAACACATATCACTACAAGCATCAATTATTTCACATGTATGACATAAAAATCCAGAATTGAACTCATGTTAAGATATGATCTATTAAGCACAAGCAACGTGCATGAACATGTGAAGTATTTAATCACTTTTAAGCAAAAATCAACATGGCATTTAATCACTTATCAATCAAACAAGTAAAGATCATGATCATGAAGCACACATCGACTTTAAGTAAGCACTTAACATGTGAAACAAATGATTAAAGAGTAGCAATACACATCAAGAATCAATTATAGCACATTTACACATTTAACACAAAACATGGAAAAGTGAACGGAATCGTGTCGAAACGACTCGAAACCATGGAATCGGCTACTGGAAATAGACCCAAAAATTCCCTAAAATCAATACCTAAACATACATGAACCTTAGAAGCACTAGGAAGCAAGAACAAGAAATCACATAAGCTAAAAAACCAAAAACTAACAGCATTAACCGGCAGAAAAAATGCAGCATTTTGGCAAAAAACGCACGCGTTAACCGGTTAACCAAATGCGTTAACCGGTTAACGCTGGACAGAAAGTGAAAAATTATTTTGAAATAAGTGCTTTTGGCCACAATCTTACTTCTAAACAACCTTAACCCCCACCTAATCATGATAACATGAATTTCTACTCAATTAGGGCTTATTGACACATGCTAGAACCTATAACAAGCTACAACCTAACTTCTAATCCATCAAAAACCACAAATCGCTAGCAAAACGTAACGAAAACATAATCAACCATAAGTAATACGAAAAACACTTAAATAATGCCAAAATGGCAAGATTAAGAGAATAACTTAATGGAAAAGTGATTTAGATCACCAACCTACGAAGCGGAGAAGTGCTTCGGTGGATGTTGCAAGAATCAGAGCTTTATCGAAGAGAAAACCAAGAAAACCGCGAATCTGCAAAATAAATGCGTTCTTGATGCTTGAGCCTTCTTACACTTCCGATAAGTCGAAATCTTCACAAAAATCGGTAGCTTCTTCTTCTACAATCCACAATCAATGGAGGTTGGAGGCTAAGCTTTAAGATCTTCAAGTTTCAATGTGAAACTTGAAGAGCTTCTTCAAAAAGCTTTGGTGAAATGGGAAATGGAGGAAAAAGTGAGAGAGAAAAAGTGATTCTAGAAATTGTGAGAGAGTGAAAAATTGGGAACCTTTTGCATTGAAGTGATTAATGATTATATAGGGGCTAGGTTTGGAGCTAGGTTTGGGAATGGAGTTAGGTTTAGGAATGGATTTAGGTTTGTAGTTAGTTAGGGTTAGGGTTGGAGAAGGAATATTCCTTGGAATATTCCTTGGAATATTCCTTGGAATACTCTAGAAGGTAGTATAACATAGTAGAAGCATCCAAAGGAAATGGAGTGGAATTGAAGTGGAAAAACAAGAGGGAAAGAATGAAAGGAAATGTGGAAGGAAAGTGGAAGGGAAAGTGGAGGGAAAGGTGAAATCAACCATTTTTCAAATGATTTTTTCCCTTGATTTTTTATGATTCCTCCATCATTTCTTGACCAAATTTGAACCATAGGATCATTGTAACCCTAGTTTCATGATTTTGATCTCTAAAAGTCAGGAGTCGATCTTTTTTTACCTAGCTCGGTTTCCTTTTCCCCAATTCTTCGATTTTCAGTCATCTGGCCAATTGAACCTCTTCCAAAATGATTTTGTGGATGATATTTGAACCATATGCACTTGACATCATATACAAGACAAAGGAATCTACTTTGAATCAAAACTTCATGGAGAAGCCAAATAGAGGTGAAACCCTAATTTGGCCTTTTTCATCAGGAGATGTTGCACTGCTTGCCTCCTTTGATCAAACCGAATCTTCCCATGGCTTGTGGATTCAAATGAAGACTTGTGGGATATTGTGAACCCTTTGCACAAGGTTGGAAAGCTTTTTGGCCCTTTGATTGCCTTTATAATGCCTTTAGTTGCTCCAATCATTGATCACATACCTATGCCTCAGCTATGCTACACATGATGCAATGTTTTTGATTATTTTATGAACTTGTGTATGCTAAATGCTGTGCAAAATGTTGAGGGAATGAGAGGGAAAATTTTGAGGTATTACAGCTGCCCCTATTCAATCATATGCAGGCCTGAACGAATAATTGCAAGAGCTTTTAGACGTTCAAGGTATGGAGGTATTGAATACTCGAATAAAACCAGGAAATTTGAACTCGGTGGATAAGAGAAATGCCATCTGCCTTTTATTTTTTTTTATTTTTTTTTATTTTTTTTTTATTTTTATTTTTTGACCTCTGAATAGGTAGCGGGAAAAGAACAAGGTGGAACGAGATCGTTATACATAAACGAGAGCCCAGGCAAACAGGACCGTTGTACAAAACGATAACATGCGACGTGACTGCTGAGCGAATCAAGCCACGGAAAAGGAAGGGCTTGTTGTACAAAACAGGGCTTTAGAACGAGACCATTGTACAAAACGGAACTCGGAAATGTGACTGCTGGGCAAATCAAGCCACAAAGGGGGCCTGTTGTACAAAATAGGGCTTTGAACGAGACCATTGTACAAAACGGAACTCGAAGATGTGACTGCTGAGTGAATCAAGCCACAAAGAAAAACGAATGCGACTGTTGAGCGAATCAAGACACAAAAAGGGAGTCTGTTGTACAAAACAGGGCTTTGAACGCATCATCAACCGATTTGCGACTCAAATAAGATCAACCAATCTATCATGGAGATGGTATCAACCGATCCATAACCAGGAAAGCGAGAACGTAATATCATCCGATTTACGGCTTGAAGAGAGGTAATATCAACCAATTTATAACTCAAGCAAGATCAACTGATCTATTATGGGAATGGTAACAACCGATCCATGCCCAGGAAAACGAGAATGTAATATCATCCGATTTACAGCTCGAAGAGAAGTGATATCAACCGATTCACAACTCAAATAAGATCAACCGATCTATCATGGAGATGGTATCAACCGATCCATACCCAAGAAAGCGAGAATGTAATATCATCTGATTTACAGCTCGAAGAGAAGTGATATCAACCGATTCACAACTCAAATAAGATCAACCGATCTATCATGGAGATGGTATCAATCGATCCATAACCAGGAAAATGAAACCGTCGTACTGAGACGAGACCAAAAAGAACGAGATCATTGTACTTAAATGATAACCCGACATGAAACCGATGTACTGAAACGGGGACGCGAAAAAATGAGACTGTTATACTGAAACAAGAACCAAAGATGAGACTATTGTACTTAAATGGAAACTTGAAAGGAACGGAATCGTTGTACTTAAACGAGAGCCTGAGACGCGATTGTTGTACTTAAACAGAGACGCAAAAAATGAGATTGTTGTACTGAAACAAGACTCAACTGGGGATAACAAACCAGACTGGGTAGAAATAACCACACTGAGAAATGAAGTTGCATTCTGTTTGGAATACTTCAGTCTGATTGGAGATGTAACGTTTCAGGCATTTGTGCAAGGTACCACAACTGGCTTATGCTTCGTATGCATATGTTTGAATTTTTCTATGGCGTAATGCTCCATAATAATGGAAATGCTACACTTTGGAGGATGCAAATGTAATGATGATTATGCATATGCAAATGCAAAGAGATCTCTTGACAAGGAGACATGCAAGTATCCCAGGTGGCTTGACTGGGGAGAAATGATGATCACTGCATTGATCTGGTTAGTCCTTGTGAGGAGAAGACAACTCTGCGAGGAATGCTGTTAATGATACGCCGACTATGTACTTCCGCCACTACCAAAAATAAATTGGACTTTGAGATTGGAGAGCCAAGACCCTGCTGGAGATGGACTCTTCTTGAACTCTAATGGGGAAGTGAATATCTCCTGACTTGGCTGGGAACCAGAGGTATGACCTAGCTGAGGAAGAAACCTGTTGGGGAGAAAAACACTCCTTGTATTGCTGGGGATTGCCCCTGTATTGAAGGGAAGTCTCTGCTTGGGGAGGACACCAACTTTCTGTTGCCTTGCTGAGAGAGATTTCAACTTCCACCTCTACTGGGGATGATGGAGGATGTCAATGATAAAGCTTCCTGCTGAAGATAAGAGTTTAAGTTGCCCCTCGCTGGGGATGAGAGGTGTAAATCCTCTCATGTTGGAAATGAGAGATGTAAGGCGTCCCATGCTGGGTATGAGAGACGATGATACCCTTCTACTCGAGAAGTATCTTTCCCTTTGCTACACTGCTGGAGAAGGGATTGCCTAATGAGACTTGCTAAGGAATTCTGATCAATGAAGCCTGCTGACGAAACAACTCTCGAAGTACGATGCTGACAATGGCTTTGCTTCCAGCCTCTGGGTTGATAGATTGCCAACTAATCATGAGTGAACAATGATTCTTTGCAATTTTCAACTCGCCTCAGATTAAGGTCCATCGGAAGAAAATGTCTCAAGAGGACTTTACAGAAAACGTGACATACGAAATGCCTCAGTGTCTTCAAACTCTTGGAGAGATTCATCGGATATCGAAATAACTGCCCCAGACTGCATGGTATGTGCAAGAATTTTCCTCGCGAGGATTCATGAATAACCTCATATCACTGTGAGATATTCTGCCCCAGTATTTTGAACTCTGGATAGGTGCCTCTGATTGACCGTCTTTGGGTGAAAGTACTTCTCATGCTCTTGGGGTGACCTGCCCCAGTACAAGCCTTTGAGTAGTTTCGTCCCTGAATGGATGATCTTCAAGTGAATACCCAGACTAAATGCTCTTGGAGAGATTTGAATCTCGAAGTGATTGCCCCAATTTGGCTATACTTTGGAGAGATTGCTCAACGTGATTGCCCCAGATTAATTGGCTCTTACCATGATTATTGGGAAAGTCCCTACTCAATGGAGTTTTCTTGAAAAGTGCATCTTCATATGCTAGTCCTTCGGAAGTTTCAGACTTCTCGATTTTGGCAAGATTAAGCTTCTGGACTGAGGTTCCATACGTGAACTTTTATGATGCCAAACAAATGTATGCAAGCAGAAAATGTTTATTTTGAGAATGAAAATTCTAATGCAACACACATGTTAATCTTGAAGTTTTACTGTAAAAAGATGTCGCAAACCTTTGTGAACAAATCACTGGTTAAGATACAACATTATTTTTGAATAAAAACATGCACATTGATAACGAGAAAAAGTATCGATTATATTGCTATGTTTCAATACCGTTTTATCGCATAATTGTCGTTTTAACACCCGATTCCTCGAGCTTTCTTTGCCATTTGGTAGGTACATCATATACAGAGCTAAATCAAGAGCCACAAGTGAAATGAGCAAAAACAACCATTAAAAGATGAAGAAATGAGGAATTCTGCATAACCTGCATATTTTGTTACACTCACGGTCGTCACCTAGGTGTCACGACCGTGACACGCCAAAAGGAGCACTCACGACCGTGACAAATCCCTCATGACCGTGACACATATAATACAAGGAACACAAACGTGACACCCTTGTCACGACCGTGACAAGGGAAAACTAGAGTATTTGACTGAAGACTTGGTCATGAACGTTACGCTGCATGAAGTGCCTATTTTCCAGCTGACCCAGTATCCACACGTTCCCTGGATTCTCTCATTCTCCTACGAAGCCCAAGCAACAATTCAACTGCCAAGCCCATTTAGTTTGCTATAAATAGCTTAATTTGAATGAACAATTTACAGAGTTTTAGTTTTTAATTTCTTGCGGAAGCTCTGCCGATTTTATTTTTTTGCACCCTTTATTTTCCAGCATTAATTTCTTTGCTTTATTTTTCTTGTATCCAAACCAACCTTATAACAATTTCTAACATCAGGAAATTGTTATAAATTAATTTGTTTCAAAGCCTTCAGATTTTTTAGAATTATTTATTTCCGATTCCGGTCAATACTCCGAGCTTTCCAGCCTGTGGAAGAAGGAGTCAACTGCTTTTATTGTTATCCAGGTTTATATTAAATTGCATTTATATTTATGTTGAATATTTATTTTTCTGCCATGCATATTTCGTTTTATGTTTCTCTGCCTCTGTCTGGTTCAACAATAATGAGTAGCTAAATACCTTAGGGCGGTATGTAATTAAAACAAACTGAATCGGTAAAATTTACTCTAGGCTTAAAATAATTAAGAACTTAATAATCTGGCTGAGACTTTTTATTATAAAATCAACCTTTTTGTTACGAGAGTAAGGAAAGTGTATTAGGTTAGGTCAAGACCACGAGAGTGTGAGATTTTAACCAGATAGCTAAAGTTAGGCATTTAAATTAAACACAGCGAGAGCGCTTTAAAATAAATTAGAATTACTAAGTTTCCAAAAATTATTTCTAAACACTTATGGGCTAGCGAGAGCAGGCATAGGGCTTTAGGGGTAAGATCTGAGATAAGACCACGAGAGTGTGAGTTAAAGATATTTAAACTGGTAACCTCTACAGAATAGATTAAGTGAACCATCTTTATAAGCCTAGGGTAGATTGACCCGCCTAAGTTAACCTAATTACATACCGACCGCCTTAGTATTATTTATTAAACTTAAATTTAATTTCCGCCTTTAACCTTTAAAAACAACCAAAAATCATGACAACCCTTCACCTTAGGTAAACTAGAAATTCCTCTAGCACTAAGTAACCATAGAGTCCCTGTGGATCGATAATCTTAAATATTACTTCGATAGGCTGTGCACTTGCAGTTAAGATACCGCTAGACACATAATTAGATACGTCTTTAGCCCATCAAGTTTTTGGCGCCGTTGCCGGGGACCTTAATTTAGTTACTAGTGCACTTTAGGGTAGCATTGTCTAGACTAAGGTAACAACTATTTTCTTTTCTTAATCTAAATTCCCGAGTGTATGCCAATTACTCGCTCTAAAAGTGAAGACTTGCAACCTCTAATCCCAGAATCGGAATGCTTCTTACACGTAAGAAGACGGATATTCGATTACGAACAAAGTTACAATATTCCAGATCTTCAATTAGATCCACCTAAACTAGTCGTAACATCAAAGGACGCAGAGATGGCTGAAGAACAGAATCACCCACTCAAATATTACGCTAGTCCTTCGCAAGCTGAACCGCATTCCAGCATTGCCGCACCGTCTATCAACCGAAACGATTTCGAACTAAAACCTTCGCTGATATCAGTCGTGCAACAAAATCAATTCGCCGGAAATCCTACCGAGGATTCGAACCTTCATCTTTCGATCTTTGTGCAATACGCAGATACCGTAAAAGCCAATGGAGTTACCCAAGAAGCTATCAGATTACGTCTGTTTCCTTTTTCACTCCGAGACAGAGCAAGAGCCTGGCTTCAATCTCTGCCTTCGAACTCAGTAACTACGTGGGAGGAACTAAAGAGAGTTTTCTTGACCAGATATTTCCCACCTAGTAAGACAGCTATGCTGAGAGCTCAGATCAACGGATTTAAGCAAAGGGAAAACGAATCACTTTTCGAAGCTTGGGAACGCTATAAGGATATGCTGAGACTTTGTCCACATCACGGATTAGTGGAATGGATGGTCATCCATACCTTCTATAATGGACTCTTGTACAATACAAGAATAACAATTGACGCTGCCGCAGGCGGTGCACTGATGGACAAAGAATATAACGATGCTTATGCACTTATCGAAAGTATGGCTCAAAACCATTACCAATGGGGAAGCGAGAGAGTCGCAACTGAGAAACCAACAAAAGGAGGTATGTACGAAGTGAGTAGTATGGACCAAGTCAATGCAAAGTTTGACCAAATAAACCAAAAGATCGACAACTTGGCCATAACACCAACAGCCACCGTGGCTGCAGTAACACCTAACTGTGAGTTATGTGGAGTTCCAGGACATGAAGTTCCTGATTGTCAACTATTAACAGGAATTCCCACAGATCAAGTGAATTATGCTCAAGGAAACCCATACTCAAACACATATAACCCAGGTTGGAAGAATCATCCGAACTTCTCCTATAAGAACAACAATGCTTTATACGCACCAGGTCAAGCACCAGCTACACCACCAGGATATCAAAAGACTGCTCCTAATGTCCCTAGAAAATCGAACCTTGAGTTGATGATGGAGAACTTTATATCTAACCAATCTCAGACAAACAAGGACTTCTTAAACCAAAACATACACACTAGTGAGCAGATTAAGCAATTAGTAAGAAAAGTAGATGCATTAGCTACACATAACAAAATGCTTGAAACTCAGATTTCACAAGTAGCTCAACAACAAGCACCTACCGCTGCACCAGATGGAGTATTTCCTGGACAACCTCAACCTAATCCGAAAGGACATGCCAATGCTGTGATATTAAGAAGTGGAAAGGAACTTGACGGACCTACCGATCCAAGACTTGACAATCCAGCCATGTACCAAAAACCGGATAAACCGACTGAAATGGTGAATGATCCAGAACAAAAGGAAGATGACAATCAAGAGGCAGTGGAGAAAGAAAAGCCTTATGTGCCTCCACCACCCTATAAACCACCAATTCCGTACCCTCAGAGATTAACCAATTCCAAGACGATGGGCCAGTTTAAGAAATTTGTCGAACTTCTGAAACAGTTGAATATTACTATTCCGTTTACAGAAGCTATCACTCAAATGCCCTCATATGCTAAGTTTTTAAAAGAAATCTTACCCAATAAGAAAAAGATAGAGGATAACGGAACAGTTACACTTACTGCTGAGTGTAGCGCCATAATTCAGAATAATATGCCTCCTAAGCTAAAAGATCCAGGAAGTTTCTCTATACCATGTGTAATAGGAAAATTCGTCATTGACAAAGCTCTATGCGATTTAGGAGCCAGTATCAGTGTTATGCCCTTAACGATTTGCAAAAGGCTAGACATGGGAGACCTAAGACCAACTAAAATGTCTGTTCAACTAGCCGATCGCTCTGTTAAATATCCTGTAGGTATACTAGAAAACGTCCCAGTACGTATAGGACAATTCTATATTCCTACTGATTTCATAATCATGGACATCTCTGAAGACTCCACTACACTTATCATACTAGGAAGACCATTCTTAGCTACCGCCGGAGCTATAATAGACGTAAAGAGAGGAAAGCTAACCTTTGAAGTAGGTGAAGAGAAAGTTGAATTTATTTTAACACAATTCTTACAATCACCAGCTATAGAGGATACATGCTATCTATTGGACGTAATTGACGAATGTGTAAGAGAAATGGAAATGAAAGAAACTACCTATTCTGAAATTATGAAAATTCAAATCCCTCCGATTTTCGAAGATGACAATTGGCGTGGACCGTATCAGGATGATAGTCTAAGCGAAAGTTTAGCACTTACACCGGATCCCATGCCAAGTAAGGATAAACCTACATTAGGATTAAAAACTTTACCTAAGAACCTAAGATACGAATTCTTAGACATTGAATGTACAAGACCAGTTATAATAAATTCCAGTTTAGGAACAATCGAAACAAAGAAACTTTTAGATGTCTTAAAGAAATATCCAACTGCATTAGGATATAACATATCTGATCTCAAAGGTATATGCCCTTCAATCTGTATGCATCGTATTCTGCTAGAAGAAGATTGCAAAACCTCCAGAGAATCTCAAAGAAGAATTAACCCAATCCTTAGCACTGTAGTAAAGGAAGAAGTTAAGAAACTACTAGATGCTGGAATAATATATCCAATCTCTGATAGTAAATGGGTTAGTCCAGTACATGTAGTGCCAAAGAAAGGAGGTATCACTGTTGTGAAAAATGCTAAAGGCGAATCGATATCGCAAAGAGTAGTGACGAGACATAGAGTGTGCATCGATTATCGTAAACTAAACAAAGCCACTCGAAAAGATCATTTCCCACTACCTTTTATAGATCAAATGTTAGAACGATTAGCCAAGCATTCTTATTTCTGTTATCTTGATGGTTACTCAGGATTTTTCCAAATCCCTATCCACCCAGATGATCAAGAGAAGACTACATTCACATGCCCCTATGGAACGTTCGCTTATAGACGAATGCCCTTTGGATTATGCAACGCTCCTGCAACCTTTCAAAGATGTATGATGTCAATCTTCGCAGATTTTATAGACAACATCATGGAAGTGTTCATGGACGACTTCTCTGTATGCGGGCAAAGTTTTGAAGGATGCCTATCAAATTTAGAAATGGTATTAGAAAGATGTGTAAAAGTAAACCTCGTGTTTAACTGGGAGAAATGTCATTTTATGGTCAGAGAAGGAATCGTATTAGGATACGTCATATCCGACAAGGGAATTGAAGTTGATAAAGCTAAGATAGAAGTCATAAAAGATCTTCAACCCCCTAAAACCGTTCGAGAAATACGGAGCTTTTTAGGACACACCGGTTTTTACCGACGATTCATCAAAGATTTCTCGAAAATCACTAAACCTCTTACCGGTTTATTAATGAAAGACGCTGAGTTCATATTCAATGAAGATTGTCTTAAAGCATTCGAAACTCTAAAAATAGCCCTCATCACTGCACCAATCATGCAACCCCCTGACTGGAGATTACCTTTCGAAATCATGTGCGATGCGAGTGACTATGTTGTAGGCGCAGTTCTAGGCCAAAGGAAGGAAAAGAAACTTCATGCGATTTACTATGCCAGTAGAACCTTAGATTCTGCTCAGATGAACTACGCCACCACTAAAAAAGAATTGTTAGCAGTTGTCTTTGCGCTTGACAAATTCCGTTCTTACCTAGTAGGAGCGAAAATAATCGTTTACACAGACCATGCTGCTATCAGATATCTATTGACTAAGAAAGATGCTAAACCAAGACTCTTGAGATGGATTCTACTCTTACAAGAGTTTGATCTCGAAATAAAAGATAAGAATGGTACTGAAAACGTCGTAGCGGACCATTTATCTAGAATAGAAGGTATTAAACCCGAACAAGTGCCGATTAACGATGATTTTCCGTATGAACAGCTGATAGCACAAATAGGAAGCGACCCAGTTCAGTTAGACGTAGATGAACCAGAACCCGTGGAAACAATCCAAACGACTGTAGGACTGCCATGGTACGCTGACATTGTTAACTACCTAGCTGCAGGAGCTCTTCCACCAGATTTAACCTATCAACAGAAAAAGAAATTCTTTCACAATCTCAAACATTACTATTGGGATGAACCATTATTGTTCAAAAGAGGACCCGATGGAATCTTTCGTCGATGTATTCCCGAAGAAGAAATATAAGATGTCATTGCTCATTGCCATTCATCTCCTTATGGTGGACATGCAAGCACTTCCAAGACTTGTGCAAAAATCTTGCAAGCCGGCCTATTCTGGCCTAATCTATGGAAGGACGTTCACATCGCTATTATAAATTGCGATCGGTGTCAACGCACCGGTGTCGCTCCCAAAGATTTGCATCCCGGTACAAGCGCGAACGGTCGGCGAAGGGAACAGTGAGAACACACAGCCGTGAACTCACTGGAGAATGAAAAGAGTCGCCAGCTAGGCATTTTTATCCCGGAGGAAAGGTAATGCTGCATAAACCTAGAAAGAGATGGATAAGACGGTTTGCGAACCAGAGAGACTGAGAAAGGGGGTTGGTTACAACCTGGGAAGGTATTAGCACCCAGATTGTCCGTCGTACTCGACGGGATCCACGCTTCAAAGATTTGTGTTTTAAAGGGGTAGTGTCAGTGCAATCTGTGTATAAAATAGCTGGAAAAGGATGTACAGGTGTCAGTGTAAAAGAAGTGAAGTGTGATATATACAGTGTCAGTGTAAGGAAAGGAATAAGATGCTCAAGATCATGAGGCTTAAGGAATGAAGCTGGAAAGAGGGGGAATGTACAGAGACTTTTGTTCGATAACCGTTAAGTTATGCCTACGTATCCTCTCGTGCAATGAGGAAGTCAGAACACCGTAGTTCGACCCAAAGAGACTGAAAGATGAATTGACTTGTGAACTGCTTGTTTGTCTATGCTCAAGTGTATGACCTGTCTGGCTCAGGTGCAAACTGTCTTGCATTAGACGGAAGAAGCAAGTTCTCGTTTGTGAGTGAATGAGATGAGAAAAGAATCCCGAAGGAGACGATTATTGTTTGTTTTTTGTGTTTTCAATCTTTTATTGCTTTTGAAAGTTTGTCATAAGATAATGAGCTTAAGCCCAAACCAATGGGTTAGTAAACTCATCACATCTTCCCTCTGATTAGGGGTAATGAGAATACCTTAAGTGTGAAGTCAGCTTCTCACACTTAATCACCTTCGGTGCAGGATTAAGATCATTAACCTACTTGTGATTATTTAGATGTTTTTGTTGCTTTTGTTTAGTGTTGAGTAATGAGATTAATCCATAATCAAAGATTTAATGGACTCATTACACCATCCTAATAGAAGGATAATAGATGAGAACATTTAAGCTGAGGAAAGCTCCTCAACTTAATCCATGATTAGGGATTAACCTCATGACAAAACAAAGCCTTTATTAGATGGATTTTATTTAATGATATGATGATGAAGTGATTTTTAGGGTTTGTAAGACAACTTGAGGGGGACTTGTCCATTAACACTAGGGTTAGTCCTTCTTAACCAGTTAAGGAAGAATTAGAACCCTAATGCAAGGCCCAGGTTACAAGCTTGATGTCTTAGTGATTATTAGATGGATTGATTAAAGGATTTTAAACACATTAAGGGTTTAACACTTAGGATTAAAGTTATACACTCCATCCTAATAGAAGGATGCAGGCATAAGCTTAATCACAAAGCCTTAAAGCCTTTAGGGTTTAGTCCCTGATTAGGAGATGAGAAGAGAAGACTCAAAGAGACACAAAGGTAAAACTAAGTGGGGGACTAATCAAAACCCTAATTATTGTCATGCTTGGTTGTTCCTATGGTTTGTGAAGTTTGCAAGAGAAGTCTTCAATGGAACCACCAGGAAGCAGATGAAAGGAACAAGGAGAAGCAAAGTAACTTGCTTCATTCAAGAAGTCAAGTCACTTGAAGAAAGAAGGTAAGAAGAAGGAGGATGAGCAAGCTCAACCTCAAACACAAGATAAAATGCAGCAATGATTCATAAGAGAGATGAAAAGAAGTTATGAGAAGTGAAGGCAAATTCACTTCTCAAAGTGACTTACCACCTGAAAAGTTAGTGAAAGAAATGCAATGCAATGCAAGATGAGATGAAATGACATGATTCAAATCAAGACCATAAGCACATACATGATGTTAATGATGCCATGGGATGATGCAAACATGAGTCAAGGCATGAAGATGATCAAACAAGCATATGGATGCAAGAGAGGCATGCTTAGAACCATGATCAAACATGAAAAGTTATGAAGTGCAAATGGCATACAACATGGCAAATGCAAGATGTAATGATCAAACATGCTTCTAATATGTCTTAAGATGCTCAATGAACCAAATGGATGCACAAAATGCTATGGCAAGTCAAGGTATGCAAGCAAATGCAAGAGGGATGCATATGGAAGCCCAAATTAGGGTTTATGAATCAAACATCAAACAAAAACCCAAAACAGAAGCAAACCCTAAGATAAAAAATGGAAAATGGCACCCAAAGAAACCCTAGACCTATAACAAACCACTGCCCAAAGGGGAGCTCTCAACTCTCAACCAAACTCAAGATATGAATTTTGCAAGTTATTAGGGTTTTTTAGGGTTCTTAACAAAAGAAATGCCAATCAATTAGGAAATGCAAGGTCAAATCATGGCCTTTTTATCCTTGAAAATACATGCAAAATGGAAAACAATTCAAGAAGAATCAATGTCTCAACCTTCACCAATAGGCAGAAATGAATTTTTAAACTTGTGATCAAAATAATGCATAAAAAATGATTTAATTCCATGAAAAATTCTTAAAATGCATCAAGATCAAAAAAGAAATTTGGTTTGAAGGTTGGAAAATGTTTCTAAATGTCTTAGAACATTTCATGAATTTTTTTGTAATTTTTAAATACCTAAAAGTATTTTTAATTAATTAATTCCCATTAATCAATTAAAAATAATCTTTTAAATATTTAAAGATACTTTTTAATGATAAAAAATAAAATAAAAATATTTTTGTGTCATAAAAATTAATAAAACCTTAAGGAAAAAGTTTCATAATTTTTATGAATTTTTACCTATTTTAAATTAATTGTGCAAAATAAATGAAAGAAAATGAATTAAAAAGGAATTAAAATAAAAGTAAACAGGATGGATGGATGAGATTGCTCCTGAGTTCAAAGGCATTGACTGCGCGCCAGAATGAAAGGCCTAGATTCAAACTTCTAAAACTTAATTAATTAATTTAATTAAACCTGATTATGAATTAATGATGCAATCCAGACCACACACACGCGCGCGGGAAAGATGATCCAATGGTCCACGTTTGAACTTTGCCCTAATTAATTACACTTAACTCTAATCACTTTCAGGCTGCCGGAGAAGACTTCCGGTCGTCTTCTCCGGCCAGCCCTCACCTGAGAATCCTCAAACTTCCTAAAAACGTAACATAAATGAAATCTAAGACCAGAGAAATGTTCCTCTCCTCCTCACGAATCAAACCCCTAACCTAAAACAAATTTATATTACCTAAACAAGCTGAATCGAAGAGGGAAAGTTCTAGGTCACGCAAGCTTCAGTCACGAATTAAACACTCAAATCAACACCATTTTCGAAACCAAAGGTACCAGAATGATCAGGTAAGCATGAAGAACAAGTTTGTAACAATAAAAGTCACTTCTGGAAAAATTAATTTCAGGTTACCTGAGATTTGAAGCTTTCAGTTTAGGAACTTTCTGGCCACCTCTCTTTGTGCTAACCACTCCACTTGATCCCCCAAAGATGCTTGAATGCTCAAAATGAGTTTGTGTTGGCTGGAGAAGGAGATTCGAATGGAACTGCTTCAAGCTCAGTCAACAATGGCTATGGTGATTTTGGCACTTTCAGGTCATGGTGATGGGTTGTTTGAGGTCCATACAATGTGTAGAGAAGATCTGTGGTGTTGGTTTGTGTGTTTGTGAGCTAGGATGGAAGATTCGAAAGTTTTTGCAAACTGAAGTGAGAAATGGCAGTGGGGTTTCTTGGCTGTTTCAGGCTTGGGCTTTGGGTGTTGGATGGTCTATGAAGTGTGTGGAGTTGAATGATGAAGAAAGTTTTAGTGTTTGATGGCTGTGTTAAAGGATTCGAAGCAAGCTGCCGTTAGGAGTGTTTGTGTGAATGTGATGAATGTGTGTGTTTCAGCCTTGCCTCTTGAGTGTTTTTGCTTGCAAATTGATAACATATTTTAATCCAAGTGGCCAGAGGATGTGACTTGTGCAGCTGTGATAGGTAAGTTTGCTTTTGCATAAAAGGTCAACTTTGTGTAAGATAGGGCATGGGCAAGGTCTAGGCAAGTACAAGGCATGGCTGGCGCAGCAAAGGTGAGGGAGAGGCCTAGCAAAGCTCAGCAGCCAATGCACCAAGTTGTAGGAAGTGATCATGAGTGTTTTGCAAGTTGGCTAGCTTTTGGTTCACATGTGAATGCCTTGTTACCCAAACCAAACCATGGGCAAACTAGGTCAAATTTTGATTTTTGTAACTTAGAGAATGTTCACATGCTGGTTTAAAGTGGATTAGAGGCTGCATTTGGCTTTGGTTCAAGACTTTGCAAGATTTCCATTTGGTGCATAACTTGAAAAACAATGATTTTTGCCAACTTTGCATTGCCATAACTTTTGATCCAAGAAGAGTTTGATCATGTTCTTGTACTTTTTGAAAAGGGAAAGATGAGATCTACAACTTTCATGACCAAAGTTTTTCCATTTGAAGCCTTTTTGGATCATGAATCAAGGCTTGAAAATTGACCTAAAATGAGGCATTCTTGAAAAGTCAACTATGCCCAAAAAGTCAACTTTTGCAAAAACCCTAAATTCTTGATTTCTATGAACTTCAAACTTCTTCCATGATCAAATAAAGATCATATACACTCAAAATGATGAAGATCACCCATTGGTTGGGTCATTGGGGGCCTCAGATGCCCTGATTTTGCACTGACTTGTCCAGAAAGTCAACTCTTGATCAGATGACTTCCCCATGGAGTTTCTTCATGAAAATTGATATGCATACTCCCTATACCATATAGAGACCAATGGAAACAAGAATGACCAAAAAATTTGGAGTTATGGCCTCTGAAACCAAAACCCTAATTTTCAGTCAACTGTGCAGTTCATCCTGGCTCTACATCCATTCAAACCCTAGCTCTTGTGATTCCTCTGCATTTTTGACTTTGAGGAGATGGAATATGATGTAAGAACACACATGGGTCCCTTTGAGTGGATTGGTGGCCTTTGAAATGTCTCAAGATGCCTTGAAGATTGCTCAGATCACAAACCCTAGGTGCAGATGCCTTAGAAGCTATGCAGTGAATCAAAAATGAGATGTGAGATGATATGATTGTATTTATGCATATGAGATGATCACAAGCCATGGTGTGAATGGGTGAGGGCAAATTTGGGGTGTTTACAGCTGCCCCTATTCAAGCATGAGTTAGCTGTGCAGGATGTAAGCGACGGCTTAACAGGCCAAACAAGATAACTTGTGGTTGAATACCAAAGACAGTCCAAAATTTGCACTCACAGAAATGAAAAAGAAAAGGGATATAGATTGTAAAAGCAAATAAAGTATATTGTAAAGTGTGGGCGACGGAGGACGACCGTCGAGCAGAGGACGACTGCTGGGTAACTAGCAATGACGGGGACGGCCGACATGCTGGGAAAAGTGTATGAAAATAAAGCGATGACGGGGACGGCCGACATGCTGGGGATAAAAGGTAAAGCTAAGACGGGGACGGCCGACTAGCTGGGGAAAGTAAGATCATGATGGGGACGGCCATCAAGATAAAAACTGTAAAATTCTCTGGGGATCAAAAGAAACATGACGGGGGCGGCCATCAAGTTCATAAAGGTAAAGTAACCAACGATGGGGACGGCCATCGGGCTAAAAGGAAAAGGGACCACGACGGGGACGGCCATCGGGTTAAAGAATAAATGAAATAAACAGATGATGGGGTACGGCCATCAAAGGTGAAGGACGATCACCTAGCAGGGGACGGCTGCTCTGTGGTGAATAAAAGAAATATGATGGGGACGGCCATCAAAGGTGGAGGACGACCACCTGGCAGGGTACGGCTGCCGAAAATATCAACGATGGGGACGGCCATCGGATAGAAAAGGTCAACGATGGGGACGGCCATCGGACGAGCATGATGGAGGACGACCATCAAGAAGTGGAGGACGACCACTCAGCAGGGGACGGCTGCTCTCAGGGTTTATCATGACATAGGACGAATGTCAGATAACCAAAATCAACAATGGGGACGGCCATTGGATAAAATGATGAAGGACGATCATCAAGAGGTGGAGGACGACCACCTGGCAGGGTACGGCCGCCGAAAATCAACGATGGGGACGGCCATCGGATGAGCATGATGGAGGACGACCATCAAGAAGTGGAGGACGACCACTTAGCAGGGTACGGCTGCTCTCAGAGTTATCACAACACAGGACGAGTGTTAGATAAAAGGAAAGATGTTGGTGATCTGCTGGGGAGAGTAAACACGGACGAGCGTTTACATCCAAGAAACAAAAGGTATAAGTGTTTGGTATTGTGTATAGATTAAAGATGCGGACGAGCATCCTTAAGACTATGATACGGACGAGTATCATGTAGAAACAAACTGACACATGTTCAAAGATGATGATACGGACGAGTACCAACTGGTCAACAGAGAACACGGACGAGTGTTGCGTCTGAAGGGACTCTTCTGGGGAATAATAGACACGGACGAGTATCTATATTCAAGAAGACAAAGGTGTTTGACACAGTGTATAGATTAAAGATGCGGACGAGCATCCTTAAGACTATGATACGGACGAGTATCATGTAGAAACAAACACTCGACGCAATGTTCTGAGATGATGGTACGGACGAGTACCAACTGGTTAACAAAGAACAAGGACTACTGTCGAATCTGTGGGGATATGAGTGATAATGTATACAAGATACGGACGAGTATCTGCATAAGTGTATCGTGAGTAGTGAGTATGTATAGATGAGTATTTCAACTGCTGGGGATAATGACACGGACGGGTGCCAAGAGAGAAGAGTGTAATATGAACAAGTATCTGCTATACCAAGTCTAGGCGACTGCGCTGGGGATATGACACGGACGGGTGTCAGGAAAGTGTATATAAGTATATGTGAGTGCAAAGAGGGTGTCTTTGGCTTTCTGCTGGTGATTTGACACGGACGGGTGTCATAAAGTATCTGTAATACGGGTGGTTTTGTTTGCAAAGAGTGTTCAGGCGACTTTACAGGGGAATAATGATACGGACGGGTATCAAAGGGTGCATATGGTAGTGTTTGTGATTTGAGAGGCAACTGTTTTTTTGCTGGGACTCTGGGGGATTTTGGAGGAAGTATCCTGTATTCTGATGAATGGTTATCAACATTTACAAGTGTTCAACTCACGACATGACTTATGATTATGCTATGCGTTTGATTTTTGCCGTAATGCTCCGTATTAGACGGAATGCTACGCTTTGAGGGTATAATATGATGCGAATGCTATGATTATGCAAAAGGGCATATCCGGGATCCGGATCCCGTTGCCGCGAAGATCTCTGGCCGATCTGCTGAGGAAGACATCCCAGCTGGGGATGAGATCATTGGTAAATCTAATAGGATGATAATTGCTTGGGGACATAGGCCACTGATTGACGTATCCTTACAATACGGGACCCAGCTGGGGTTTGTAGAAGCTTTCTGTACTCTGTTGTGATCTTCTATGCGCGTTGCTCTTCTGGATAGAGGCTGAGGCTCTGTGGGGAGATGATTCCCCGACTTCTGTACTCAGCTGAGGATGAAATGGCAACTCGACTGGGGAAAGAGAGGGGCATCACTGAAAGACCTCCCTAGAAATTCTGTTACGGTGGCTTCTTGACTCAGCCAGGGATATGGGCATCTTCTGTGATACCTGCCCATTCTGATGGGGATAAGTAATGAGTGGCCAACTCAGCTGGGGAACCATGAGATGCAACTCAGCTGGGGATAGCAACAAGAAGCAAATCAGCTGGGGATAGAGCATCTCCGATGCCGTATGTCTTGATTTGGCAACCTTGCTGGGGAAGTGGGCACCCCCCAGTGCCATGTGAGTTGATAATGATCCGCCAGTTTGCTGAGACGTAACTTGCATGCCCCAGGTTGCGTTCTAGATACCTGCAATCCTGCAAAGATAAAGGAAACGCACAAAAGGGTCCCGAGGTATCCTTTACTGGATTCCGTCATAGGAGTTAAGTACTTTCGAGAGTAATCACATTCCCTGTAAGCATGTGTTTTATTTTTAGAGAAAAACATCTGTACTCATGCAACTGTATTTTTAGAGATATCAGACAAATCTTTGCAAAACATAAATGTAAAACGAAACATGACTGAAAATCTGATTTTATTAATTCCTGTGCCCTGAATTGGCGAGATACAGTCAAGAAACATATCTCCTGAAATGAGGAGATTGTTACAAATTGAGAAATAAAGTGCTGGCAGTGTTGACGACGTTTTAAGGAGCTTCCTCTTCTGCTATGACTCATATGACAATGGCGTTATTCTCGTCTTGCTTTCCGGAGAGAGTTGATTCTGATTGAAGCTTGATCCTTTGGAGCTTAACAGGTTGTAGATGATACAGACGAATTCAGAATGCAGTTGTTCGCTTATTCCCTTATTTTGCATGGATCGCCCTTTCGGGTTTTCGATCCATCGGGATACCCATTTTTGCCTGAGCTGTCCAATGCGGCTTTTCAACTCAGCGGGTGTACACTTTTTTCATTTATTTCCCTTATTTTTGTCCGAGTATTTTATTCTGTTTCTGACTCGCCGGGATGCCCTATTTTTGCCTGGACTTATATTCTGTTTTTATGTCCAGCGGGTCATTTTTATGCGAAGTATTTTTTAACTGCATCTGAATTCACAGGGGACGGGAAATCTTCACCATCCATGGTGCTGAGCATCAGTGCTCCACCAGAGAAAACTTTCTTTACGACGAATGGTCCCTCATAATTAGGAGTCCATTTGCCCCTGTGGTCTGTATGAGGAGGGAGGATTCTTTTCAGCACAAGATCTCCCACTTGGTACTCTCGGCGCCTGACTTTCTGATCGAAGGCTTTCTTCATTCTCTTCTGATATAACTGCCCATGACAGATTGCAGCCAATCTCTTCTCTTCGATCAGACTCAGTTGTTCGAATCGGGACCGAACCCACTCTGCTTCACTCAGTTTAACATCCATCAATACCCGTAAGGAGGGCAATTCAACTTCAACTGGTAGGACTGCTTCCATACCATACACAAGCTGATACGGTGTTGCCCCAGTGGATGTTCTGATTGATGTGCGGTACCCATGCAAGGCAAACGGTAGCATTTCATGCCAGTCTTTGTAAGTGACTACCATCTTCTGCACAATCTTCTTAATGTTCTTATTTGCTGCCTCAACAGCGCCGTTCATCTTTGGCCTGTAAGGAGAAGAATTGTGGTGTTGGATCTTGAAGTCCCGGCACAGCTCTGCCATCATTTTGTTGTTGAGATTTGAACCATTATCAGTAATGATTCGCTCGGGCACTCCATACCGACAGATGATATCTCTCTTTAGAAACCTGGCTACCACTTGTCTGGTGACGTTTGCATATGAGGCTGCTTCAACCCACTTTGTGAAATAGTCAATGGCGACCAGGATGAATCTGTGGCCGTTTGAAGCAGTCGGCTCAATCTTGCCAATCATATCAATGCCCCACATGGCAAAGGGCCATGGTGAAGACATGATGTTCAAAGGATTGGGAGGCACATGCACTTTATCTGCATATATCTGGCATTTGTGGCATCTCCTGGCATAGGCACAACAGTCTGCATCCATTGTGATCCAGTAATAGCCTGATCTTAACAACTTTTTAGCCATGGCATGCCCTCCGGCATGGGTACCAAAGGATCCTTCATGCACTTCATGCATCAGTAAATCTGCTTCTGTCTTATCAACACATCTGAGGAGTACCATATCAAAGTTCCTCTTGTATAAAGACCCATCAGTGTTCAGAAAGAAACTACCAGCAAGCCTTCTTAAAGTCTTCTTATCATTGGACGATGCCCCAGGTGGGTATGTTTGATCCTCCAAGAAGCACTTGATGTCATGGAACCAGGGCTTATCATCTTTAGCAATATCTGTTGCAAATACATATGCTGGTTTATCAAGTCTCAATACTGAAATCTGAGGTACAAAGTTGGCAGTTTGAACTTTGATCATGGACGAAATGGTAGCAAGAGCATCCGCAAACTGATTCTCGTCCCGAGGGATATACTCAAGCTTGACTGTTGTGAAGAAAGTCAATAACCTCCTTGTATAATCCCTGTAAGGTATCAGATGATCTTGGTGGGTGTACCATTTTCCGTTAGTTTGATTGACTACCAAAGCTGAATCTCCGAATACGGTCAATGTCTTGATCCTGAGGTCAATGGCTTCCTCAAGACCCATGATGCAAGCTTCGTATTCAGCTTCGTTGTTAGTGCAGTTGAAAGTGAGTTTTGCCGAAAAAGGCATGTGAACTCCTTTGGGTGTAATAAGTACTGCACCAACACCACGACCGTTCATGTTAACAGCCCCGTCAAACATCATAGTCCATTCTTCTTCCGGGTCAGGCCCTTCAGTGTGAACAGGCTCTTCATGATCTTTTGATTTAATGAACATAATGTCTTCATCAGGGAAGTCAAATCTCATTGGCTGGTAATCATCAATGGGTTGCTCAGCAAGATATTCAGATAGTACACTGCCCTTGATGGCTTTCTGAGATGTGTACTGTATGTCGTATTCTGTGAGAATCATCTGCCATCTTGCAACCCGTCCAGTAAGAGCTGGCTTCTCGAAAATGTACTTAACTGGATCCATCTTTGAGATTAGTAAGGTAGTGTGGGTCAACATATACTGCCTCAGTCGGCGAGCAGCCCACGCTAAAGCACAGCAAGTTTTCTCGAGCAGTGAATAACGCTGTTCACAGTCGGTAAACTTTTTGCTTAGGTAGTATATTGCATACTCTTTTCGACCAGACTCGTCATGCTGGCCCAACACACACCCCATTGACTCTTCTAATACTGTTAAGTACATTATCAGAGGTCTTCCTTCAACTGGCGGCATGAGGATTGGAGGTTCTTGTAAATACTCTTTGATCTTGTCAAAAGCCTTCTGGCAATCTTCGTTCCACCTGACCGTTTGTTCCTTTCTTAACAGCTTGAACAAGGGTTCACAGGTTGCCGTGAGGTGAGATATGAACCGTGAGATGTAGTTCAATCGACCTAAGAACCCTCGAACCTCTTTCTCAGTTTTCGGTGCAGGCATCTCTTGGATGGCTTTGACTTTATCAGGGTCAACTTCAATCCCTTTCTCGCTTACAATAAATCCCAGCAGCTTACCGGATCGCACCCCGAATGTGCATTTGTTGGGGTTCAACTTCAGTTGGTATTTTCTCAGACGCTTGAATAACTTGAGCAGATTCACCAGATGATCCTCCTCTGTAAGGGACTTGGCAATCATGTCATCCACATAACACTCTATTTCCTTGTGGATCATATCGTGGAATAACGTCACCATAGCCCGTTGATATGTGGCACCAGCATTCTTCAGTCCGAATGGCATTACCTTGTAGCAGAACGTGCCCCAGGGTGTGATGAATGTTGTCTTCTCCATGTCTTCAGGTGACATCTTGATCTGATTATATCCTGAAAATCCATCCATGAAGGAAAATACCGAGAACTGAGCCGTGTTATCCACCAATACATCAATGTGAGGTAATGGGAAATCATCTTTTGGGCTGGCTCTGTTCAGATCCCGGTAATCAACACACATTCTTACTTTGCCGTCCTTCTTAGGCACAGGTACTATGTTAGCAACCCACGGCGGGTAGCTAGTTACAGCGAGGAACCCGGCGTCCCATTGCTTTTGTACCTCTTCCTTGATTTTCATAGCCATGTCTGGACGAGTACGGCGCAGCTTCTGCTTGACCGGTGGGCATTCTTCCCTCAAAGGCAGTTTGTGCACAACTATATCAGTATCCAACCCTGGCATATCTTGATACGACCAAGCAAACACATCAACATACTCTTGAAGCAGATTTATCAGCTGTCTCTTCACTGAGTCTTGCAGGCAGGCCCCGATTCTAACTTCTTTCACGTTTTCCTCTGTACCAAGATTAATCACTTCAACCTCCTCCTGGTGAGGAGTAATGACCTTTTCCTCTTGTCTTAACAACCTGGCTAGCTCTTCAGGAAGCTCATATTTTTCATCAACCCCTTCATCAGCTTGATTGATCGGATTGTCAAAGTCATACGATGTCATAGCCGTGCTGTTGTCGGTGCTGTCAGGAAGGCACTCTCTGCAAGGGTTAAGTTGGTTCATTTTAGTGATTGATTTTAATCTTGCTTTAGAAAAAAGTGAAATGAAGTTATCATTTTGAAAACACCGCCATTTATTTTTGTACAAAAAGAAAAATGGAAAAAACAGTGAGCAGAAAAGAAAAAAGACTTGTTTGCAAAAAGATGCCTGATATTTCATTACTTTAATCTTGTTTGCACAAAAGTACAGATGGCCCTGATTACAAAATGAGTCTTGTCATCTTGGGCAAGATGCAAGACTTTGATGCATGCTTATAAAGAATACAGGAAATAATAATTACTCTGCTCGAGTAACACTTATAATTCCCTGGGAAGACCAGTTCGAGACACTGCTCCCTGGAACCTTCGGACGAATCCAATTCTCCAGATTGCGCTCCTCTTCCAGCTCGTCTTCCAGACAGTTGATAGCATTGGGGGTAAGCATCCCCCCACTGACAAAACCAGGCTCTGCAGCAGCCTTTGCTTGATGTTGAGTTGGTCTGTAACCCAACCCAAATTTGTCCTTCTTCTCCTCCACAGCTAAGACCTTGCCCCAGCCTAGGGCAGTTCCTTCCTCAACAACCTTCCGGGCTTGTTGGTAAGATGACATTGGAGTACCAGATATAGCAGATGCTTCATTCACATTCAAAGCTTCAAACCCCTGGCTCATTGTTTCATGGATTTCTCCATCCATTTCAATGTACTTATAGGTTGTCAGGTGGCTGACAAAGATGTCCTCCTCTCCACAGATAGTGACAACTTGACCTTCCCACTCAAATTTTAACTTTTGGTGAAGGGTAGACGTTATTGCGCCGGCGGCGTGAATCCAGGGTCTACCCAACAAACAGCTGTAGGCGGGCTGAATGTCCATCACATAAAAGATAGTTTTAAAGGTCTGCGGGCCAATTGTCACGGGCAGCTCAATCTCTCCCAGAACCGATCTCTTCGAACCGTCAAAGGCTCGTACCACCAGGTTGCTGGGTCTCAATGCCAGTCCATCATATTCAAGCTTCACCAGAGCCTTCTTTGGTAAGACATTCAGGGAAGAACCTGTGTCCACCAGCACATGAGAAAGGACAGCTCCTTTGCATTCCACGGTTATGTGCAAGGCTTTGTTGTGATTGCGGCCATCCACTGTCAGGTCAGAATTGGTAAACCCTAGCCCATTGCTAGCAGTGACATTTCCAACCACGGTTTCCAATTGGTTGACAGTAATCTCCTCAGGCACGTAAGCCGCGTGCAAGACTTTAAGTAGTGCATTCCGATGGGCTTCGGAGCACATAAGCAGTGAGAGGATGGAGATTTTGGATGGCGTCTGGTGAAGCTGATCCACAACTTTGTAATCACTCTTTTTGATGATCCGCATAAACTCATCAACCTCCTGATCAAATGGAGTCTTCAGGGTTTCTTTGGCAGCTGGATCTTCCTGCACCGGGCTTTTTCCTTTTGCCTTGGCAGCAGCTTCTGCTTCGGCTGTGGGTCTTTGAACTTGTGAAGCAAAGAGACGTCCGCTTCGGGTGAAGCCTCCGCCTCCGCCCACATTATCAATTTGTGGTGCAGGTGTTGATGTTTCAAGAGTGATTCTTTTCCCTTCACAGTACACGTCAGAGCCATAGTGCCAAGGGATGGCCCTATTGCTTTCATATGGTACTGGTCCAGGCACCGTGACAGTGACTGGACTGATTGCTGCTGCTGAAGGGACTGTAATTGTTTGTGGATCATAAAAGATTGTAACTGGTGCTCTGGTGGGAGCAGCACCTTCTGAATGATAAGCAGAATTATTCTCGGGATCGTAGAATATGGTAACAGTGGAGACATCTTCATGATTGATTGCTGGTGTTGTAGGAGGTTCTGTTGGAAGAACTGTTGTTGTTGTTGATGGAGAGTCGAAATGGAATGAAGCTGAAGTTGTAGCAGGAGAAACTGTTGAAAACTGATCATTTGGAAGGACCGGTGAAGTACTTGTTGATGGTGCTGATGAATTGTCGGGAACAATAGTTGCTGCAGTTGTAGGAGGGTCTGAAACCGTTGTTGATGACGTTGTCGGATTTGCAGGAAATGATGTAGTGATCTGGAGTAGGCCACTCTGAATAAGGCTGTCAATGCCATTCCTCAAGTCTTCACACCCATTCCAAGAAATATTGCAATATGGGCACCCTAGCTCACACCCTGGAAATATATTGCTTTCACGGAGCTGAGCTTTGATTTCCGCCAATGGTGTCCTAATCTGATCCACACTAGTTATCAAATAAGACGGTTGGTCTTCTTCAATAGCATTAATTCGGGGACCACCATGGTGTGGCATTGGATTTTTATTGACATTGGGCGGAGGTGCAAAATTCAGAGCCTTGGAGTCTACCAAGTCTTGTACCTTCATATGCAGAGCCCTGCATTTTTCCGTACTGTGACCAGGTGCGTTTGAATGGAAAGCACACCTAGCATTGGAGTCATAGTTTCTTGGTAGACTGTTGGGATCCGGAGGTGCCAACGTTCTTAGCTCAACTAGGTTGAGTTTCAGAAGTTGTGGCAGCAAGGCAGCATACGGCATTGGGATCGGGTCGATCACTCGGTTAGCTTGGGATGACCTTTGTTGGAATGGCCTCTGTTGATTGTTGTTGGTGTTGTTGTTGAAGTTCCTTGGAGGATATTGATTCTGAGGATACTGAGGTTGTTGTTGGAAGCTTTGTTGAGGAGGTTGATAGACGGGCTGAGGATGAGCTGGAGCAGGGATAGTGACTGCTGCTATTGTTCTTGGGACATATTGGGGCCTACCCCTGCTGGTGTGAATGGCATTGATCTCGCCAGTTCTTCTCGGGCCTGCAAAAGGCTTCCTTGCACCACTGGACGAACTAGAACCATTATCAGAAATTTTACCCATTTTCAATAGGCTTTCAATTCTCTCCCCAGCTATGACAACATCTGCGAAGCTGGTGGAGGAGAAGGCAGCTAGCCTATCAATATAGGTTCCCTGAAGGGTATTCATGAACATATCAGCCATCTCTCTTTCAGACATAGGTGGCTGGACAGCAGCAGCGAGCTGTCTCCATCTTTGAGCATATTCTCTGAAGCTCTCTCTTGATGATTGTGACATCCCCATTAGGAGGGTTCTATTGGGTGCCAAATCCAGATTATACTGATACTGTCTGATGAAGGCCTCTGCCAGGTCCTTCCAGCATCTCACAGTTGCTCTTGTTAGATGGGAATACCACTCCCTCGATGCTCCAGTCAAGCTATCTTCAAAATAGAACATCCACAATTTCTCATCCATGGTGTAAGCTTTTAATCTTCCGAGAAAAGATTGCAGATGAGTTCGGGGACAGGAAGTCCCATTATACTTTTCAAAACATGGAGGCTTGAACTTGTGGGGAATCCTGACCCCATCTACTAAGCCCATATCCATCACGTCAAAACCCAAAGAATTTTGAGATTCTAAGGACCTTAACTTCTCAGCTATTTCTTCAAATCTCCTATCATAAGTTTCCTCTCCAGCACCCATGACTGTAAATTGGTCCTCCTGAGGATCTTCTTGAAGTACTCTGGCTGCTGTGGCTGTTCCTTGAATGTTTACAGGAATATTGGTCTCAGGATGTAGATGTGGACCAAACACAGGAGGGTTAACATGTGGTTGCACCCTTTCATTATTACTTGTGCCTGCAGTCCCCACATGAGGTTCATCTTGATTCCTCCCTTCCACCAAAGCCCTGAGCCTCTCCTGGCTTTGTGCTAAGTTGTTCATCACTTCCATGAACTGCGTTATCTGGGTTCTCATCTCCAACCTTTCGTTGGCCATCTGGTTTCTGACCTCCGTAAGGTCTTGTTGCATCTGATCCATCTGGATTCCCGGAAGGTTGTTTCTAGTTGGGTACCTGTGTGGCCTGTTGAGAGGAAATACCCGGCGGCGAGCAATAATTCCTGAGCATCACAACAGAGGTTAGTAACAACAAAACAAAACCCTACAAAACAAAGAAAAGGTTAGCATGCAATGCAGTTATGCTTATTTGCTCTCAAGGTATCCGGTTTGGCCTTCAGTTTTGACCCTTCCAGACCCTTGAAGATGATGCTGCTGAAGTTGCTTTTGAAGTGAACTCAAATGGAAACCAACACAAATATATTACAAAAGGTGAAATAATACAAATTGTTCTTTTTACAACACAAGCCCTCCAAGGGGTCAAAATACATTACAAAAAACAAAAAAGTACATGGAATGGGAAAAAACAACAAGCAAAGGATCAAACTCCAAGGCCAAACTCATCCTCACGAACTTCCCTAAGAAGTGCTTCGGTCACAGGATCAGCCGGACGCTCCGTGAGATTCCTGATGAGAAGGTTTCTAGTTGCAACAGCTGCAATCAACCTCTTGTTCTGACTTTGATCTTTGGACTTCTTCACTCCAGCTTTGATTTTTAGTTCTGATATTTCCTCCTGGGCTGCTGCCAGGGCTTTTTCCATCTGCTCCATCTTGTCCTGAACTCTCTTGTCTTCTAGAGTACGGGCCTCAGTGATCCGGACCCACCTGGCCTGACTTTCCTTCAAATACAAGTCTGTCCTCGCTCTTTGGAACTGGGCTTCTTTACAAGCATTCTTCAGAATCTGCTCACCAGCTTTGGACTTATTGATATAATCTCCAGACTTCTCAATCTTAGTCAGGTGTTCCACTCTCAACTTCTCCAATCTCTCAATCCCCCTCACACCTTCACTCCTCTCCCGGAGGGTCTTCTGCAAGGCTTGGGTTAGCTTCTCATTTCTGTCCTTCAAGCTTTCAAACTCCTTCAAACTGATGGTGGCAGGGGGTGGTGCTGAAGATGACTCAGGCATGTCTTCTATGGTGAAGGGCAATCCAGAGAATTGGGCCCTAGCATGGGACCACTCATGATATTGGGCTGATGCCACATTATTGCACTTTCCCAAAATGGTGATTCCCTTGGTTTGAACATGATCCCAGGCCCAGGCAGCCTGCCTAACAGTTGCCAGACTAATCTTGTTCTCACAGTAGAGGGTCTCCACCAAGTCCTGTGCCCTAGGAGTATGGACCAGAGCATAGCCCAATTGCCTTCTGAACAGCAGAGGGCTGTAATTGATACTTCCCTTAACCCCTACCAAGGGCACATTGGGAAAGTGTCCACAGCTGGTGATTATGTCTCTGCCCTTGGTGCTTTGAGTACACCATCTGATGTCTGCTGAAGTTAGGACAGTGAGTCTCTTAGCCCAGTTGCTTTGCTGATGAGGATTTAGAAATGCATCTGTCCGGGGTAGATGCCTGAGAAGCCAAGCATGGAATAATGGAGCACAACACCTCACTAACTTACCCCTCTGCTTCTCATTCCTCTGATGTACTGAGTAATAGAGATCTCCTAACAAAGTTGGCACAGGGTTCCTCAGGATGAACAAATGGATTGCATTCTTGCTGATGAATCGAGGCTCATCTGCAAACAACACAATTCCATATACACATAAGGCCAACAAAGCACAAACAGCTCTCCACTCCCCCAGGGAAGCCTTCAGACTAGCTTGAGAAATCAGAAAGTCCAGATGAAAACCAGGGATTCCAGCTTTAGAGGTCATATGCTGCTCTATCAAGGCAGGCTCCAGGTGTAAAGCTTTTGCTATCTCTCCATTGCTGGGAAAGACCATTTCAGGGTTGAAAGGAATTTCCCTCTTGATAGGCAAGCCAATCAAAGATGAGTATTCTTCTAAGAGAGGCCCCAACTGAAAGTCTTGAAAGGTGAAACACCTCAAAGGGGGGTCATAAAACTGAATACAGGTATGGATCAGGCTTCTCTGAGATGGGTCCATGTCCCTAACCAAGTCAAGTATATCTCCATAATGCTCCCTGAACAAAGGTATGTGCTCTGGAGTGATCAGGGTTTGGATCCTCCTGATGTCTGATAAGTCTGGTTGGAAGAAATGATAGGTGATATTGCTTTTCTTTGGAGCCATGAGTACAGAAGACTGAGTAGAATAAGTGCTGATGAAGATGCTGAGAAGTGGGCCACTGGCTGGCTAATACAAGCAACTGAAGTATATGGCTGACAAGCTGAAGCAAATGCTGGTGGAAACAGGTCAAAACTGCAGATGGGGTCAAAACCAAAACCAGATGAATGTGGATACCCTGAAACACAAATAAGCACATGTTAATATGATGCAATGAGTATGTATGCAGATGATATGCAAAGGGTTTGTGACTGAGCCGGATCTGATTAACTGCCTTGGTATAGATCCATGTGTGTTCAAGAATTCCAGTTGGAGGTCTATAGATCCAGTAACCAGGGTAGGGGACTCAAATAAAGAGCCACATGTCCAGGGTTTTAGAATCACAAGAACTGTCCAACATGGAGCACTCTTAACAAAGTCAAAATAACAGGGTATTCTGAGATCAAGGTACCTGCAAACCTGTAAACAGCCCAACCCCCTCACAGGTGGTGATCTAGAACAAGGATCCTCAGACTTGGATCAGTTATGAGAAGTGTAAACACTTCTAACCCGGAGGTACAGTGTTTACAATAACCATAACAGTTCCTCCTCTAATTCACCTTAGTTTCTGAAGGTCAATACTAAAAGGTCATCCAGACTTAGCAGGCTTCCCAGATAGCCCTAGCATTGCAGGAAATCCGCAACACAGAGTTCTCAAGAAGAAACCCATATCTGAACCGTGTTTCATATTCCCGCACCAGACCGAAATGGAATGGGAAAGAATATGATTCACTCTAGCCTAGGTGTCACTCAGGTCCCAGGTATAGGACCTTAACTCTTAATGAAACACCCACCCACCAAAGAAAAAACCAGATCCAGCCAGCACAGTATGACAGTATGAAAAATATAAAGCTATAAAGAAAGCAATAAATCAACTGTACATAAAGCAATAAACAAAACAAATATACAAGCACAGATAGCACATAACACCCCAGTAAACACAAATCAAACAAGAGCTAGGAGGAACCCACAAAAAGAACCAGAAGCCCTGGTTGCAGTATAAGGGTCCCCAGCAGAGTCGCCAAGCTGTCGCTCCCAAAGATTTGCATCCCGGTACAAGCGCGAACGGTCGGCGAAGGGAACAGTGAGAACACACAGCCGTGAACTCACTGGAGAATGAAAAGAGTCGCCAGCTAGGCATTTTTATCCCGGAGGAAAGGTAATGCTGCATAAACCTAGAAAGAGATGGATAAGACGGTTTGCGAACCAGAGAGACTGAGAAAGGGGGTTGGTTACAACCTGGGAAGGTATTAGCACCCAGATTGTCCGTCGTACTCGACGGGATCCACGCTTCAAAGATTTGTGTTTTAAAGGGGTAGTGTCAGTGCAATCTGTGTATAAAATAGCTGGAAAAGGATGTACAGGTGTCAGTGTAAAAGAAGTGAAGTGTGATATATACAGTGTCAGTGTAAGGAAAGGAATAAGATGCTCAAGATCATGAGGCTTAAGGAATGAAGCTGGAAAGAGGGGGAATGTACAGAGACTTTTGTTCGATAACCGTTAAGTTATGCCTACGTATCCTCTCGTGCAATGAGGAAGTCAGAACACCGTAGTTCGACCCAAAGAGACTGAAAGATGAATTGACTTGTGAACTGCTTGTTTGTCTATGCTCAAGTGTATGACCTGTCTGGCTCAGGTGCAAACTGTCTTGCATTAGACGGAAGAAGCAAGTTCTCGTTTGTGAGTGAATGAGATGAGAAAAGAATCCCGAAGGAGATGATTATTGTTTGTTTTTTGTGTTTTCAATCTTTTATTGCTTTTGAAAGTTTGTCATAAGATAATGAGCTTAAGCCCAAACCAATGGGTTAGTAAACTCATCACATCTTCCCTCTGATTAGGGGTAATGAGAATACCTTAAGTGTGAAGTCAGCTTCTCACACTTAATCACCTTCGGTGCAGGATTAAGATCATTAACCTACTTGTGATTATTTAGATGTTTTTGTTGCTTTTGTTTAGTGTTGAGTAATGAGATTAATCCATAATCAGAGATTTAATGGACTCATTACACCATCCTAATAGAAGGATAATAGATGAGAACATTTAAGCTGAGGAAAGCTCCTCAACTTAATCCATGATTAGGGATTAACCTCATGACAAAACAAAGCCTTTATTAGATGGATTTTATTTAATGATATGATGATGAAGTGATTTTTAGGGTTTGTAAGACAACTTGAGGGGGACTTGTCCATTAACACTAGGGTTAGTCCTTCTTAACCAGTTAAGGAAGAATTAGAACCCTAATGCAAGGCCCAGGTTACAAGCTTGATGTCTTAGTGATTATTAGATGGATTGATTAAAGGATTTTAAACACATTAAGGGTTTAACACTTAGGATTAAAGTTATACACTCCATCCTAATAGAAGGATGCAGGCATAAGCTTAATCACAAAGCCTTAAAGCCTTTAGGGTTTAGTCCCTGATTAGGAGATGAGAAGAGAAGACTCAAAGAGACACAAAGGTAAAACTAAGTGGGGGACTAATCAAAACCCTAATTATTGTCATGCTTGGTTGTTCCTATGGTTTGTGAAGTTTGCAAGAGAAGTCTTCAATGGAACCACCAGGAAGCAGATGAAAGGAACAAGGAGAAGCAAAGTAACTTGCTTCATTCAAGAAGTCAAGTCACTTGAAGAAAGAAGGTAAGAAGAAGGAGGATGAGCAAGCTCAACCTCAAACACAAGATAAAATGCAGCAATGATTCATAAGAGAGATGAAAAGAAGTTATGAGAAGTGAAGGCAAATTCACTTCTCAAAGTGACTTACCACCTGAAAAGTTAGTGAAAGAAATGCAATGCAATGCAAGATGAGATGAAATGACATGATTCAAATCAAGACCAGAAGCACATACATGATGTTAATGATGCCATGGGATGATGCAAACATGAGTCAAGGCATGAAGATGATCAAACAAGCATATGGATGCAAGAGAGGCATGCTTAGAACCATGATCAAACATGAAAAGTTATGAAGTGCAAATGGCATACAACATGGCAAATGCAAGATGTAATGATCAAACATGCTTCTAATATGTCTTAATATGCTCAATGAACCAAATGGATGCACAAAATGCTATGGCAAGTCAAGGTATGCAAGCAAATGCAAGAGGGATGCATATGGAAGCCCAAATTAGGGTTTATGAATCAAACATCAAACAAAAACCCAAAACAGAAGCAAACCCTAAGATAAAAAATGGAAAATGGCACCCAAAGAAACCCTAGACCTATAACAAACCACTTCCCAAAGGGGAGCTCTCAACTCTCAACCAAACTCAAGATATGAATTTTGCAAGTTATTAGGGTTTTTTAGGGTTCTTAACAAAAGAAATGCCAATCAATTAGGAAATGCAAGGTCAAATCATGGCCTTTTTATCCTTGAAAATACATGCAAAATGGAAAACAATGCAAGAAGAATCAATGTCTCAACCTTCACCAATAGGCAGAAATGAATTTTTAAACTTGTGATCAAAATAATGCATAAAAAATGATTTAATTCCATGAAAAATTCTTAAAATGCATCAAGATCAAAAAAGAAATTTGGTTTGAAGGTTGGACAATGTTTCTAAATGTCTTAGAACATTTCATGAATTTTTTTGTAATTTTTAAATACCTAAAAGTATTTTTAATTAATTAATTCCCATTAATCAATTAAAAATAATCTTTTAAATATTTAAAGATACTTTTTAATGATAAAAAATAAAATAAAAATATTTTTGTGTCATAAAAATTAATAAAACCTTAAGGAAAAAGTTTCATAATTTTTATGAATTTTTACCTATTTTAAATTAATTGTGCAAAATAAATGAAAGAAAATGAATTAAAAAGGAATTAAAATAAAAGTAAACAGGATGGATGGATGAGATTGCTCCTGAGTTCAAAGGCATTGACTGCGCGCCAGAATGAAAGGCCTAGATTCAAACTTCTAAAACTTAATTAATTAATTTAATTAAACCTGATTATGAATTAATGATGCAATCCAGACCACACACACGCGCGCGGGAAAGATGATCCAATGGTCCACGTTTGAACTTTGCCCTAATTAATTACACTTAACTCTAATCACTTTCAGGCTGCCGGAGAAGACTTCCGGTCGTCTTCTCCGGCCAGCCCTCACCTGAGAATCCTCAAACTTCCTAAAAACGTAACATAAATGAAATCTAAGACCAGAGAAATGTTCCTCTCCTCCTCACGAATCAAACCCCTAACCTAAAACAAATTTATATTACCTAAACAAGCTGAATCGAAGAGGGAAAGTTCTAGGTCACGCAAGCTTCAGTCACGAATTAAACACTCAAATCAACACCATTTTCGAAACCAAAGGTACCAGAATGATCAGGCAAGCATGAAGAACAAGTTTGTAACAATAAAAGTCACTTCTGGAAAAATTAATTTCAGGTTACCTGAGATTTGAAGCTTTCAGTTTAGGAACTTTCTGGCCACCTCTCTTTGTGCTAACCACTCCACTTGATCCCCCAAAGATGCTTGAATGCTCAAAATGAGTTTGTGTTGGCTGGAGAAGGAGATTCGAATGGAACTGCTTCAAGCTCAGTCAACAATGGCTATGGTGATTTTGGCACTTTCAGGTCATGGTGATGGGTTGTTTGAGGTCCATACAATGTGTAGAGAAGATCTGTGGTGTTGGTTTGTGTGTTTGTGAGCTAGGATGGAAGATTCGAAAGTTTTTGCAAACTGAAGTGAGAAATGGCAGTGGGGTTTCTTGGTTGTTTCAGGCTTGGGCTTTGGGTGCTGGATGGTCTATGAAGTGTGTGGAGTTGAATGATGAAGAAAGTTTTAGTGTTTGATGGCTGTGTTAAAGGATTCGAAGCAAGCTGCCGTTAGGAGTGTTTGTGTGAATGTGATGAATGTGTGTGTTTCAGCCTTGCCTCTTGAGTGTTTTTGCTTGCAAATTGATAACATATTTTAATCCAAGTGGCCAGAGGATGTGACTTGTGCAGCTGTGATAGGTAAGTTTGCTTTTGCATAAAAGGTCAACTTTGTGTAAGATAGGGCATGGGCAAGGTCTAGGCAAGTACAAGGCATGGCTGGCGCAGCAAAGGTGAGGGAGAGGCCTAGCAAAGCTCAGCAGCCAATGCACCAAGTTGTAGGAAGTGATCATGAGTGTTTTGCAAGTTGGCTAGCTTTTGGTTCACATGTGAATGCCTTGTTACCCAAACCAAACCATGGGCAAACTAGGTCAAATTTTGATTTTTGTAACTTAGAGAATGTTCACATGCTGGTTTAAAGTGGATTAGAGGCTGCATTTGGCTTTGGTTCAAGACTTTGCAAGATTTCCATTTGGTGCATAACTTGAAAAACAATGATTTTTGCCAACTTTGCATTGCCATAACTTTTGATCCAAGAAGAGTTTGATCATGTTCTTGTACTTTTTGAAAAGGGAAAGATGAGATCTACAACTTTCATGACCAAAGTTTTTCCATTTGAAGCCTTTTTGGATCATGAATCAAGGCTTGAAAATTGACCTAAAATGAGGCATTCTTGAAAAGTCAACTATGCCCAAAAAGTCAACTTTTGCAAAAACCCTAAATTCTTGATTTCTATGAACTTCAAACTTCTTCCATGATCAAATAAATATCATATACACTCAAAATGATGAAGATCACCCATTGGTTGGGTCATTGGGGGCCTCAGATGCCCTGATTTTGCACTGACTTGTCCAGAAAGTCAACTCTTGATCAGATGACTTCCCCATGGAGTTTCTTCATGAAAATTGATATGCATACTCCCTATACCATATAGAGACCAATGGAAACAAGAATGACCAAAAAATTTGGAGTTATGGCCTCTGAAACCAAAACCCTAATTTTCAGTCAACTGTGCAGTTCATCCTGGCTCTACATCCATTCAAACCCTAGCTCTTGTGATTCCTCTGCATTTTTGACTTTGAGGAGATGGAATATGATGTAAGAACACACATGGGTCCCTTTGAGTGGATTGGTGGCCTTTGAAATGTCTCAAGATGCCTTGAAGATTGCTCAGATCACAAACCCTAGGTGCAGATGCCTTAGAAGCTATGCAGTGAATCAAAAATGAGATGTGAGATGATATGATTGTATTTATGCATATGAGATGATCACAAGCCATGGTGTGAATGGGTGAGGTCAAATTTGGGGTGTTTACAACCGGTAATATTTCAAGAAGAGATGAAATGCCTAAAAAGGAATATTGGAAGTAGAAATCTTTGACGTCTGGGGAATAGATTTCATGGGACCATTCCCATCATCTTTCGGTAATAATTACATACTCGTAGCTGTTGACTATGTTTCAAAGTGGATTGAAGCTATAGCTTCTCCTACAAATGACACACGAGTAGTAATAAAGCTTTTCAAAAATATAATCTTTCCCAGATTTGGTGTGCCTAGACTCGTCATAAGTGAAGGTGGCTCGCACTTCATTTCTAAAATCTTTGACAAATTACTATCTAAGTATGGAGTAAGACACCGTGTGGCAACACCATATCATCCACAAACAAGTGGACAAGTCGAAGTCTCGAACAGAGAAATCAAACAAATCTTAGAAAAGACTGTCGCCATATCTCGGAAAGATTGGTCATCCAAACTTAATGAAGCTTTATGGGCTTATAGGACCGCTTACAAGACACCCATAGGAACTACACCTTTCAAATTAGTTTATGGAAAATCTTGTCACCTCCCGGTAGAACTAGAACACAAAGCTTATTGGGCGATAAAAACTCTCAATATAAACTATAATGCTGCAGGAGAAAAGCGAGTCCTAGATATTAATGAATTAGAAGAGTTAAGGCTAGATGCCTATGAGAATGCTAAGATATATAAAGAAAGAACTAAGCAATGGCATGATAAACGCCTATCTAGGAAAGAATTTAATGTGGGAGACGTTGTACTCCTCTTTAATTCAAGACTTAGGCTCTTTCCTGGAAAACTAAAATCTAGATGGTCAGGACCCTTTGAAATAACTAGAGTGTTCCCGAGCGGAGCGATAGAAATAAAGGGTAGGAATAGTGAACCATTCACAGTAAACGGACAACGTTTAAAACATTACCATAAAGTTGAAAATAGAGATTATGCAAATAGTCTAAGACTTTTAGAGTTGTCCACTAATTTCCCTGATTAATCTAACCTAAGCATTACGTCAGGCTTTAGACGATAAAAACAGCGCTTAGTGGGAGGCAACCCATTTAATCATTTAAATCATTTTGATCATTTTATTATTTTGTCATTTATCATTTTATTATTCGTTTATTTGTTTTGCAATCTTATAGTTTTATTTCATTACTACTACTATTGCTTTTATTTATGCATTTTATTTTCTGATTTTTCCTTATTTTAATTTTAAATCACTTTTACAGATTTTCTAAAGTCTTTTCCACTTTCCTTCTCCCCCTGATTTGTTTCCTCCGTATTTACACTAACTATGGCTAACCAACCGATAAACCTTATGGAAACCAAATTTAGAGGTAGGAACCAAAGAATGAAATTTGAAGAGTTATCACAGAGACCAATGGATTTGACTCTGTACCCGGATGATCTGACTATGGAAACCTTAGGTATACATGATAGCATCCTATACTTGTTTAACCGACTTGGATGGGAGAATGCACTGATTCAACAAAAGTTTGTGACTTACCGCGAGCTCACCCTTGAGTTCCTCAGCTCCTTAGTTTACCTACCCGAGCGCGGTTTTGGATTCAGGAAAGGATTTATCAGTTTCCGCCTATTTGGAATAGAATATGACTTTAACCATAAAGAACTAGCTAACTTATTAGGATTCCCTAGTGGACCCTTTTCTTTTACTACCACACAGGTAGAATTGATGGACATTGAGCTGGACTTCTTTTGGGGAACATTAACCGGAAACTACCACCCTGAACCAAATAGCATGAACAATGATGAGATACATAACCCTGCTATCCGTTACTTCCATAAGATCCTTGCCCACACCTTCTTTGGAAAAGAAGAGAACCTTACTGGAGTATCTAAAGATGAGATATTCATTATGTCATGTTTCACTAATGGACAGCCAGTCAATGGTGTGCCTTTCATGATGCAAACCTTCACCCGAATCCAAGAAGAACCTGATTTACCTATATTAGTAGGAGGTCTTGTAACCATGATTGCTGATGCCTTAGGACTTAGATACCAGTTACATAGGTGTAACCGTTTAGGTACCATCCGTCCTATGAATCTTAACTTTTGCTTTAATCGTCATATCATAAGGAATTTAGGACATCCACCTTTCGAGTACCTAATCAGGAATGAAGTAGTCACCCTGTTCACACTACCAAACCATGCTAAAGTGAGTGTTCACAATAAGGATAATTGGCTTTATGAGTTAACCCCACCTGACTATCCATCTACTCCTGAAACACCTCAATCTTACAAGATAAGGGATGATATAATGACCGATGTAGAAAGTGACCTTGAGACACCTCCTGGTTACCATGACATTGACCACACTGATGAAGTGATTGAAACCCCTGAAGTGAATCAAGTAGATTATGCTGACAACTTAAAGAACATCATGAACACTCTTGAAGCTTACCAAACTGATATAAATACCGTTAAGGGTGAGATTAAGAGCATGCGATTGGACATTATAGGTCTAACTGACATAACATGTGAGCAATTCTACCACCTGAACTCTACAATCGAAGATTTGAAGAAGCACTTTTGAAAATGCTGTAGTGATCTAGCTTATTTTACTTATTGTTTTCATTTCTAGTTAGTTTTACATTTCGCAAACATTTTCGTACCGTACTTTCATTAATGTAATTTCACTTCAAGTATCAAAAGCAAGCATTTCTAGTTTACAAATTTTTTCCAATTTGATCAATTTATATGCTTTCAATTTATTTACTGTTATGTTTAAATTGATTAATGTTATATACAATCTCTCGTGTGATGCAATTTACAAATACTATGTTGATATTATATATTATATGGTGTTTATGTTTAAAATAGAATGAGAAGTGATCATAAAATATTATATAAATTATATGAAGCGTGAGAGAGATAATGCACTCTGGAGATTATTCATGGTTTTAAGCCCTCACGGTCGTCACAACCCCCTAACGATCGTGACTAGCTAATTAGCGCGTCACGACCGTCATCCCCTTGTCATGACCGTGACAACCCTAATTATAGGATTCGTGAAAAACAGAACTGTTCTCCTTCGAAACCTCTTCCTCTTTCATCTTCCATAACCTTCAAAACCACCCATTTTCTTTTCCAACTTCCGTAACCTCCCATTACCAAATTAAACCCCATTAACCTCTCCATTAACTTCATACCTATCACATTCTCACCTTGCATTATTAATCCGAACCAATTTCCTCTCATTTTATCACTTTTCTCACAAAAACCAAAAAACCTCTTATCTCCCACTCTTGTTCTTGCATGCAATGGAAGCAATTCAATTTAGAGATGGTGAGCATGGAGAAAACCAGAGACAGAGGTTCGTCCGATTCCAGAACCGTGGTGTGCAACCCACGCGATATGTCGACACTGTCTGTTTGAGAGAGTTGGGAATGCTTAACATTGTCAAGAGCCTGCTTCAAAAGGTCGGTCTGTGGGATCTTTGCAGTCAGCCCCAGCCCACATTCGAGCTTCTGACATTGGAATTAATAAGCTCATTCCACTACATCACTCCTACTGGTTCTCAGAGTCAGCTCACCAGCGTTGCTAAGTTCAGATTGCTTGGCCGGGAGTTCGAAGTTCCGCAAACTAGGATTGTCGAGTTGCTAGGCTTCGATCACGGGAATGAAGTTCACCTCCGCATGCCGGACTATTTCAGTGAAACCGCTTTCACCTTATGGCACGACATCACCAACACCCGTGCCTCAGCCTTTCAGAGCCTGAATGCTACGCATATCCACAACCCGGTGATCAGATATTTTCATCGCATCATTTGTAACACCATCTTTGCACGAGAGAGTAACCACAAGCTCAACTCCAAGGAGCTTTTGTTCTTGCATTGCGCCCTAAATGACGAGCCTATCAACGCTGCCCCGTTCATGCTATCCCATATCCAGTCCATTGCGCAAAGAGGCGCAACCCCCTTTTACATAGGCGGCATTGTCACTACCCTGGCCATTCAGCTGGATCTTGGTGACTTGGTCGTCAATTTGCCTAGCAGACCAGCCGAGATCCTAACGAAGAATTATTGCAGGTCCGCCCACTTGATTGCTCAGAGAGAGGATGGCAGGTTTAGCCCTGTTATCCAAGGCACTGTTTATCACCACATCATCCTGCCGTGCCGCGACCGCATCGATCCGTCTAGCCGAGCCAACTGGCTCTTTGCTTTACCGGATGCTGTCGGCCACGCCCCCATTCCCGATTCGCAAGCCGATCCACCAGCGGACGAGATGCAAGACACCATGGATGCAGCTGAGCCTGTCCAGGACATTCCTGAGACATCCACCCGACAGCCTCCTGCACCGGAATTCACACTTGAGGACGTCCTCCGTGCAATTCATCAGCAAAATCAGATGAATGCCGCACTGGAGCGAAGGCAGAAGGAGCAGCATGATGCATTACTCCGCACTATTGCAACCAACCAGACGGCTACTGATGAGAAGCTCGGAGAAATCTTTAGCGAGCTAGAGGCTTTGCGCATTGATATCACTGCTATCACCGGTACCGGTTTTGATCTTGAGACGTCTCCGACCAGACGCTCCCGCACCAGAAGCCGAGGTCGTGGTCATCAGCAGCCTTAGTTTTAGTTTTTGTTTATGTTTGTTATTTGTATTGTACTTTAACCGCTATTATATCACAACATTGAGGACAATGTCTGATATAGTGTGGGAGAGGTACCTTTCATTTTCCGCATTTTCCCTTTTCGCACTTTTCCATTCCGTTGTATTTCCTTTTCGTAAATTAATGAAACAGAGCAATTTTTGTGCTATTTTCTTTAGTTTCGAACTTTCCCCGTTTATTTAGCCATACCGAAAAAAATCTTTAATTAATTCTTCGCATTACCCGACTTACCTACGAAATCATAATTAGGAAGCTGAGAACGATTCAACAAGATCAATACAGTCTTGACACCTTAGACTTCCCACTTAAGCAATTCCGTTCCGATGATTGTTACGACTACACCTTAAGTTTCAGTTCAAAAGTAACCCATAGTAGTTTATACTAGCAGTCAGCACCGTCTGAACACAAACCACGTGGGGAGCCGATGAATATAAGCGTTTGATACCTAATCTATAATGATCCTTCATATCTCGATGCAAATGAAAAGAAATTTCCCCAAAGTACACGATTGCATATAAGAAACGAGAAACATGAGAAGGAGGCCATTGCGGGTTGGTTCAGAGGTACTGGTTCTGAACTTGGTAGGGCGTGCTACGGCTCGATCCCCCACAACCTCCAAATTGGATAATGTATGTAGGGTTACCACATTCGTGTACCAGACCCCGTGATTATAAAGGATCAAAGTCGCTAACCGGCTACTCCACTACGTGCGTGCTAAGGCAAAAGGCTTAATGTGATTGCGCTAGAATGAAACCGGGCGAAATAAGATCGAAAGACTCTAGGTGAAATCGTAAAGCAATTACCGAATGTTTCGTTTAACGGGAAGTCGACGACTTAGCTTGTTGCTTGTGTCATTAATGTATCGTTAGTGTTTTATCAAAGTACCGGTTTATCCGACAAAACGATCCTTCGTACGGTTTGTTAAGTGCGTGCGTCGATAAAAACTTGTCCGACAATTTTCAACCGACTATTTGCTTGAGGACAAGCAAAGGTTTAAGTTTGGGGAAGTTTGATAACGAGAAAAAGTATCGATTATATTGCTATGTTTCAATACTGTTTTATCGCATAATTGTCGTTTTAACACCCGATTCCTCGAGCTTTCTTTGCCATTTTGCAGGTATATCATATACAGAGCTAAATCAAGAGCCACAAGTGAAATGAGCAAAAATAACCATTAAAAGATGAAGAAATGAGGAATTCTGCATAACCTGCATATTTTGTTACACTCACGGTCGTCACCTAGGTGTCACGACCGTGACACGCCAAAAGGAGCACTCACGACCGTGACAAATCCCTCACGACCGTGACACATATAATACAAGGAACACGAACGTGACACCCTTGTCACGACCGTGACAAGGGAAAACTAGGGTATTTGACTGAAGACTTGGTCATGAACGTTACGCTGCATGAAGTGCCTATTTTCCAGCTGACCCAGTATCCACACGTTCCCTGGATTCTCTCATTCTCCTACGAAGCCCAAGCAACAATTCAACTGCCAAGCCCATTTAGTTTGCTATAAATAGCTTAATTTGAATGAACAATTTACAGAGTTTTAGTTTTTAATTTCTTGCGGAAGCTCTGCCGATTTTATTTTTTTGCACCCTTTATTTTCCAGCATTAATTTCTTTGCTTTATTTTTCTTGTATCCAAACCAACCTTATAACAATTTCCAACATCAGGAAATTGTTATAAATTAATTTGTTTCAAAGCCTTCAGATTTTTTAGAATTATTTATTTCCGATTCCGGTCAATACTCCGAGCTTTTCAGCCTGTGGAAGAAGGAGTCAACTGCTTTTATTGTTATCCAGGTTTATATTAAATTGCATTTATATTTATGTTGAATATTTATTTTTCTGCCATGCATATTTCGTTTTATGTTTCTCTGCCTCTGTCTGGTTCAACAATAATGAGTAGCTAAATACCTTAGGGCGGTATGTAATTAAAACAAACTGAATCGGTAAAATTTACTCTAGGCTTAAAATAATTAAGAACTTAATAATCTGGCTGAGACTTTTTATTATAAAATCAACCTTTTTGTTACGAGAGTAAGGAAAGTGTATTAGGTTAGGTCAAGACCACGAGAGTGTGAGATTTTAACCAGATAGCTAAAGTTAGGCATTTAAATTAAACACAGCGAGAGCGCTTTAAAATAAATTAGAATTACTAAGTTTCCAAAAATTATTTCTAAACACTTATGGGCTAGCGAGAGCAGGCATAGGGCTTTAGGGGTAAGATCTGAGATAAGACCACGAGAGTGTGAGTTAAAGATATTTAAACTGGTAACCTCTACAGAATAGATTAAGTGAACCATCTTTATAAGCCTAGGGTAGATTGACCCGCCTAAGTTAACCTAATTACATACCGACCGCCTTAGTATTATTTATTAAACTTAAATTTAATTTCCGCCTTTAACCTTTAAAAACAACCAAAAATCGTGACAACCCTTCACCTTAGCTAAACTAGAAATTCCTCTAGCACTAAGTAACAATAGAGTCCCTGTGGATCGATAATCTTAAATATTACTTCGATAGGCTGTGCACTTGCAGTTAAGATACCGCTAGACACATAATTAGATACGTCTTTAGCCCATCACACATGCAACACCAACAAATATCTTTTAGTACAACTCATAGGAGTCAAGAACGAGGTCTCGTGGTAGTACGCTCTCAAAATAACCATGTTTTAGTTAGGGATTTTGAGGGTTGTATTGTGGCCTGGTTCATGGTTATAAAAACAAAGGATATAGGCTCGAAGTTTATTTGTGCCCACCCCTCTTCGTGATGTTCTCCATTCCTATGTTCAGCTAGCTTTCACAAGCACTCACCTCTCAAAAAGGGTTTTGTGATGGTTGAGGAACCAATTACACTAACGGTTTAAGCACCAATCAGGTTGTTGTTGGGAGTCAGTCACCCCTTTGTCTTTTTGTGTCTGTGCCTCACAATTTTGTTCTTGCTTAAGGATCTTTCTTGTGTAATCCTCTTTGCATTTTCGTTTTTTTCATTCTTTTGCTTATCCCTAACTTTTGCCTGGACTGATTCTTGTGAATCTTTGATTGCAAAGTCCAGCGGGATGCCCTAAGTTTTTCCTAAGTCGCGTGTTTTCAAGTTTCGACTTAGTGGGCTTTTTCATTTCTTTTTTTCAATTCTCTTTTTTGAACAAATCATGTGACACTGTTTGTCTTGATTGCTTTGAAAGGGTCGTGATTGTCTCGCTCTTGGTTGATGAGGGATAACCATTGTGGTTTCCGATCTTTGGACCTCTTGCTTGGGATAACCATTGTGGTTTCTGGTCATTGGACCTCCTGATTTGGTACAACGAAAGGCAATGGATCCTGAGATGTGCACTCCTTTTTGAAATTTGAACTCCCGGTCAAACTAACTGACGCCTACCTTGCCCCTGGGTTACATGCAAGGGTTTTTTTTCATGCGAAAATAAACTCCTACTTCAAGGCTCAAATGGGGTTAGCGAGGGTCTATCTCCCTTATATCTCCGGTGTTTAGGATTGGAAACAATGCTTGTACATCGTCAACAGGGTCTTTTTCAGAAGCACACAATTAGAGATTTTTAGGTTTTCATTTCGTCATCCTCCCTTAAGAGTTTAAGCACGACACTTGGTATTGCAACGCACATACACAAAATCATGAGTGAGTACGAATGGATTACTTCAAGAAAAACATGTGCATTTTATTATGGTTATCATTCAAAAACAAATAAGTTTCATGCATGCATACAAATGTTTAAACAAACATATAAATGCTACAAATGAAAATGCAGTAAAGAAATCAAACATTGGAATCATTGAGGAGACTTGACTCCGTCTGGACTTATTTCTTTTGAAGATGCCCTTGCAAATTGGGACGTCAATTTGATGAGGAGACTTCAATATGTGGGCAGACTTTCTAGAATGATGGCCTTCGAGTCGATCAAATTTTGCACCTTGTACTTGAACACATCACAGTTGTCAATTGTATGCCTAAATGCCCCTGAGTGGTACTTGCATCTAGCCTTCACATCATGGTTGCCATTATTGAGGAGGCCTGACTCTGTCTGGACTTATTGCTCTTGGAGACTTTCAATAGTCAGCAGTCTGGATGTTCATTCCATTACTATTTTGGTGCCATATTCCCACTTTTACCTGGTGTGAACACAATAGTCTTGGAGACAATCGAATTCGCAACCTTGTATTTACCTCTGCCTCTGAAAGACTTGCAATAATTAAAAGGCCAGGTGCCCCAAAATGGTAGTAAAACCCGGCGTTCAACATTGAAACCCCAAAGGAAGCTTTATCGGAGATGATCCTGATGTGACCAGTTCAACTAGCCTGAATCTGAGCAAATGAGGAAACCTGTTGCGTGTGTACGGAATCAGAATATCATCAAACTTCTTCTCGAGTTGTTCTCTGGCCTTTAACCATATGCTCTACCCCTAGGAATCTCTTGGTAAGCTCAGGTTGGATGCTGATAAATGACATCCGGAGGGAAGCGGTTGATAAAATTAATATATAAGGTTGCTCGCAAAGATCTCATGTGATCTCCTGCCTACGTATCTCCATTGACCAATGGAGAATCAGATCAGCATAGTTCCCCTTACTAGGGATGAAAATAGATTCGTTTAGAATTTCCATAACCAAGTTCATCTGAGTCTTCATCTGGTTGACTTCCTGTTTCAGCAGTTTCTGGTTTTGAAATAAAGCTTGCACATCTGCCCTAAATTGCCCCAGCTGGGTCTTCCTTTGATTACCTCCGCCCGAAGTTATACCTTGATAATTGTGATTCAAGTTGGCCATTCTGATGAGAAACCAAATCAGGATGAGAATGTGTCCCCGGACACCTGTAATGAGTGTAAGGATGCATGCAAATGCCATATTCGATTATTTCCAAGAGACCCATCTGCTTTGATTCCAGTTTGGACATAGGAACATATAATGACATGGTTCATATATGGTATCTTTTGGAAATAGCCGAACATGTATGCTAAAATGCCATGATGTAATGTATGCAACAGGCATGTGATCAAGGGTTCGATGCTGGTGTTGGGCGGTGAACCAAATGTGGATAGTCACAATAACTTTATCTCTATATATATACTTCAGAATTCAGAATCACAGAACCAGATCATAATACTGAACAATACTGGCAAAGTGGGTATGTTGGAAGTCTTAGGGTTCCTGCAAACCTGTAAACCCCTTCCAAACTCACAGGTGTGCTACTCGGGTCAACATCACGGACTCTCAAAGCCGAATAGAAATAAGACGTTCACCATTTCCGAAAAATGGCTCATGACCAAATCAGGGAATCGGTTTGGCATTATATACTACTCAGGGAGGTCTCAGGTGAGTCCAAGGAAACAAGCATCCCTCATAAGGCCCCGGCTTCAAGCACTGAATCGAGAAACAATAGCATATTCATCCCGAAGAGTATAATACTATCGTCATACGATCAGTTTTCCTTAACTGGATTCCTATGAGAGAACCAGGCCATCCTATGCGAGTCCCCAGTGGGCCCTCGGATGCGAGTGGGTTTGCCAACAAATGTGGTCTGCCACTGTCATCACTGGAGAGGGACGTTTCCACAAAGGTTCTCAATGATCGGTCCCCTGACTGCACATAACTATCAAGGTTGTGTATTGCCCCAGAAAGATTCCGACATCAATACATTTCCGAGAAGGTCGCAAGTCAAGGTGTGTAACTCACTACTACCAACATAGCAAGATGCCATGAAGCCAAAGTGGAACCACTCTAAGTCCTAGGGTGCACTCGAGCCCCGATTACGAGCTCATCTCACAGTAACCCCATCCCATAGAAAAAATGAAAGCCAAACAGTCCAACATATGATGCATGTGAAAATAAATACTAAAAGCAGTAAATAAAGCTGTAAAATAAACTGTAAACAAAAACAATAAATAAGCACAACAACACACACATATAAACACCCAAAGAAAGCAAAAACAAATAGGCTAGGATTGACTCTATTCCCCAGCAGAGTCGCCAGCTGCCGCTCCTGGGATTTTCATCCTAGTACAAATGCGAAAGTGGCGCGGAAAAGGTAGAGTCGCCAGCCAGACATTTTTATCCCGAAGTAACGGGAAAGGTAATGCTGCACAAACCTAGGAAGAAGGAAAAGACAAGGTCCTGCGAACCAAAGATCTGGGTTCGGGAGTCGGTTACGACCTGGGAAGGTATTAGCACCCCAGACCGTCCGCCGTACCCGACGGGATCCACGCTTGCTTGTTTTCTTCAAAGGGTGAGAAAGAATAAAGCTGCTGAATAAATGAACTGCTAACTGGTATGAGAATGGAAATGAGAAAGGGGAATTGGAAAGGAAAATGGAATGAAAGGGGGAAATGTAGAGAAAATAAAGAATGTGCTCGAACGGGCCCTATCCCTCTGCCTACGTACCTCATTGAGAAAATGAGGATCAGAGTCGACGTAGTTCGCCTAACTAAGGCGGGAACTATTTGTGTTTTTTATAACTGGAAAGTCTCTTATTGTTTGTTGTTTGCTTTTTATGAGAAGTGTTTTGAATTTGTTTGTGAACATTCTCATACTAATACCTATACATCGTGGTAAATACTTACACCTCACCCCGAAACAGGACGCGTATAAGTACTCTGCAACAAAGTCTCATGGCATATAAGAACATTCAACCTTTATTAGGTATTTTATTATTTTCTTCATGAGGTGAGAAAGAAAGACTCAAGTGGAAAAAGGGGAAAAACTAAGGGGACTAAGACTCAACCCTAATTTAGTTATTATATTCAAAAGGGAGATCCTAATGGTTTGTGAAGTTTTCTAATCCTAAGAAGCAAAAGGAAAAGAGAGAAGAAAAAGAATGCAACTTACTTCCTAAGGAAGATAAGTTGGTCCTAACAAAGGGGGAAATCCTACCAATCACAAATATGTAAGGAAAAAGTGAATTAAATGCATAAAGAAAATGCATAAAAAATTAAAAAGGATAAGGTGTAAGGAAACATACATTTCCCTCCCTACAAAACAAAGATTAGTGTGTATTTTATTAAAAATAATAAAGCAAACATACATCAATTAAATCCTAATAACTCTAGGACTCTATCTAAACTCTATCTTAATTCTAGAGGAACTAAAAAATGCTAAAACAAAAATTCAACACCTACTGCAGCCTCTAAACTAAAAAACAGCTATGAAATGCAACACACAAAGCAAACAGCATACTACAACTATCAAACAGCATAAAAGTAGGTGTAAAAAGTCATATACAGCATGCAAACATAACAAACCACATGTATTTTACAGCACATATATTAACAAACAGCTATGAAAACATGGGACAGATTTGATCCTTTTTATTTATGTGCACAAAGTGAATGATAAACAACACATCAACATCAATTAACATGGATCTACATACATCACAAAATGAATTCAAACATGTGAATTTATTTACATCATTTATTTGGTTAAAAGGAAGAATGATCAACAAGAACAACCACACTTTTCCATATTGCACAAAACAAGCATTTATCATGACTTTGAACAAGTATCACTACAAGTATCAATGACCAAAATTGAACTCATGTTAAGATATGATCAATTAAGCATAAGAAACTTGCATGAACATGTGAAGTATTTAATCACTTTTAAGCAAAAATCAACATGGCATTTAATCACTTTATCAATCAAACAAGTAAAGATCATGATCATGAAGCACACATCAACTTTAAGTAAGCACTTAACATGTGAAACAAATGATTAAAGAGTAGCAATACACATCAAGAATCAATTATAGCACATTTATACATTTAACACAAAACATGGAAAAGTGAACGGAATCATGTCGAAACGACTCGAAACCATGGAAACGACTACTGGAAATAGACCCAGAAATTCCCTAAAATCAATACCTAAACATACATGAACCTTAGAAGCACTAGGAAGCAAGAACAAGCAATCACATAAGCTAAAAAACCAAAAACTAACAACATTAACCGGAAGAAAAATACAGCATTTTGGCCAAAAACACACGCATTAACCGGTTAACCAAATGAGTTAACCGGTTAACGCTGAACAGAAAGTGAAAAATTGTTTTAAAATAAGTGATTTTGGCCACATTATTACTTCTAAACAACCCTAACCCCCACCTAATCATGGTAACACGAATTTCTACTCAATTAGGGCTTATTGACACATGCTAGAACCTATAACAAGCTACAACCTAACTTCTAATCCATCAAAAACCACAAATCGCAAGCAAAACGTAACGAAAACATAATCAACCATAAGTAATACGAAAAGAACTTAAAGAATGCTAAAATGGCAAGATGAAGAGAATAACTTAAAGGAAAAGTGATTTAGATCACCAACCTACAAAGCGGAGAAGTGCTTCGGTGGATGTTGCAAGAATCGAAGCTTGATCGAAGAGAAAACCAAGAAAACCGCGAATCCGCAAAATAAATGCGTTCTTGATGCTTGAGCCTTCTTACACTTCCGATAAGTCGAAATCTTCACAAAACTCAGTAGCTTCTTCTTCTACAATCCACAATCAATAGAGGTTGGAGGCTAAGCTTTAAGATCTTCAAGTTTCAATGTGAAACTTGAAGAGATTCTTCAAAAAGCTTTGGTGAAAAGGGAAATGGTGGAAAAAGTGAGAGAGAAAAAGTGATTCTAGAAATTGTGAGAGAGTGAAAAATTGGGAACCTTTTGCATTGAAGTGATTAATGATTATATAGGGGCTAGGTTTGGAGCTAGGTTTTGGAATAGAGTTAGGTTTAGGAATGGAGTTAGGTTTGTAGTTAGTTAGGGTTAGGGTTGGAGAAGGAATATTCCTTGGAATATTCCTTGGAATACTCTAGAAGGTGGTAGAACATAGTAGAAGCATCCAAAGGAAATGGAGTGGAATTGAAGTGGAAAAATAAGAGGGAAAGAATGAAAGGAAATGTGGAAGGAAAAGTGGAGGGAAAGGTGAAATCAACCATTTTTCAAATGATTTTTCCCTTGATTTTTCATGATTCCTCCATCATTTCTTGACCAAATTTGAACCATAGGATTATTGTAACCCTAATTTCATGATTTTGATCTCAAAAAGTCAGAAGTCGATCTTTTTTTACCTAGCTCTCGGTTGCCTTTTCCCCAATTTTTCGATTTTCAGTCATCTGGCCAATTGAACCTCTTCCAAAATGATTTTGTGGATGAAATTCGAACCCTAGGCACTTGACATCATATACAAGACAAAGGAATCCACTTTGAATCAAAACTTCATGGAGAAGCCCAGTATAGGTGAAACCCTGATTTGGCCTTTTTCATCAGGAGATGTTGCACTACTTGCCTCCTTTGATCAAACCGAATCTTCCCATGGCTTGTGGCTTCAAATGAAGATTGTGGGATATTGTGAACCCTTTTCACAAGGTTGAGAAGCTTTGTGGCCCTTTGATTGCCTTTATAATGCCTTCAGTTGCTCCAATCATTGATCACATACCTATACCTCAGCTATGCTACACATGATGCAATGTTTTTGATTATTTTATGAACTTGTGTATACTAAATGATATGCAAAATGTTGAGGGGATGACAGGGAAAATTTTGAGGTATTACACAGTATAATCCCTATTTCATGATCACACCCTCGACCCCTATTTCATGGCCACGTATGATCCCTATTTCATGATCATACCAACACACAACAACTAACACATCCCACCTTGGTATGTTATCCAACTATGCAACATGTCATGCAACACCAATGACATATATATATATATATATATATATATATATATATATATATATATATACAACGACCACATCCTATAGCTCAACAACAACTAGTTATCATCAACATCATGTATATTTTAGCATATAACAACATCAATTCACTTTAACCGCCACAAACGCAACAGCAACATATACAACAACTTATTACATATACATAAGTCAACAACAATCATATGTAACTCATCGTAACAACAACGAAGCCAACAAACATATCAACCATGTTTAGATTCAAGTTATATTATTGATCCTTACAGTTATGTGTATAACTTCTCTTTTACTACTTTCAACTATAAAATCAATACGAACATCGAAATCATCAAAATTCACCAAAATAGATACCTGACACGACCCGTGTCAGAGGCCTATCCCCATGCCTTCCCAAAAACACATAAAATAGCCAAACACAGTGGTCTAACACAACCCCCGTGTCAACTGACACGGCCCGTGTCAGGTCAATTGTACCAAAAAAAATTATTTTATCATAACCAGATGGCTGACACGCTCCTCCGTGTCACCTGACATGGCTCGTGTCAGATGTGCAACAAAACCCACTTTCCTTCCCAAAAAGTTTCATGCTACGATTTTGCTCTCAAAAACCCAAAAACCAGCTCTTCTAAAGACAAATTTGCATCAAAATCATAACACAACAACCATACATTAACACATAACCATTAAAGTCACTCTAATTCATCATTCTATACACCTAACTCACTTTATATTATCAACATCAAAATCCTCAACTTCTAATCATCAACCTACCCAATCCCCATTATAAAACCCTTAAAGATGGAAGAATCCCACCCTTACCTTAGTATTGACGAGAAATTCTTCTTCCTCGTAAAATTCTCCTTCACGTTCTAGCCTTTTCCTTCTTCTTCTCTCAACTTATCCCATTCGTTCTATCATTCTCACAAACACGATTCTTTTCCCTTTCTTTTTCCTTAATCCAACATAACCCCTTAGACCCAATTTAAGAACTTCCCCCTTTACCCTCACTAATTTCACCATGACCACCTTACCCTTTACCTCTTATTATTCCAATTATTTAATTTATCCAATAATAAAATTATCCATCATAATATAATTCTTTAAAATAATATCATATTCAATAATATATTATTCTTTCGCAAACCAAACATTTTAATCTAATTAAAATAAATAAATAAAATTTGGGATGTTACAATTCTCCTCCACTATAAAGGTTTTCTTCCTCGAAAACTTACCTCATGCAAAAAGATTCGGATACGACTCTCGCATCCTGCTTTCCAATTCCCAAGTCATATGCCTAACAACAGCTCTTCCCCAAACCACCTTCACAAGGAAGATCTCCTTGCCTCTCAACTGCTTTACCTCCCGATCATCAATTCGTTCTGGAAATGCTTCAGTTGTAATTATCTCTTACCTCTACTTCATTCATAAGTATCACATGTGACGGATCCAGAACATACTTCCGAAGCTGCGAAACATGAAACACATCATGCAAATTGGACCATCTTTGTGGCAACACCACTCTATAAGCAACATGTCCATATCTCACCAAAATATGGTACGGTCCAATAAACTTAGGAGTAAGCTTCCTCGACTTCAAAGCTCTTCCTACACCGGTCACTAGAGTAACCCTAAAAAATACATGGTCTCCTTCTTGAAATTCAAGATCCTTTCTTCTCTTATCATGGTAGCTCTTCTGCCTACTCTTCAAAGTCTTCATCTTGTCTCGAATTAACTTCACCATATCAGTAGTCTGTTGCACAATATCGGGTCCAAGTGCAACGCTCTCACCTGGTTCATGCCAACAAAAGGTGTCTGACATCTCCGACCATACAAAGCTTCAAACGGTGTCATTCCGATACTGGAATGATAACTATTGTTATAAGTAAATTCAATCAACGACAAGTGACTATCCCAAGCACCTCCTTGTTCAAGTGGACAAGTCCTCAACAAATCCTCCAAAGATTTTATCGTCCTCTTTGTCTGTCCATCAGTCTGAGGATGATAAGCTGAACTCAACTTCAGTTTCGAACCTAATGCCTCTTGCAAACTCTCCCAAAACCTCGAAGTAAACCGTGGATCTCTATCCGACATAATATTCAAAGGTATTCCATGCAACTTCACAATTACATCGACATATATATCTTCCAATCTCTGCAAAGAATAGGTAATACCAATCGGTATAAAATGCGCTGACTTAGTCAACCTGTCAACGATCACCCAAATGGCATCATGCCCTCTTGGAGTAGTAGGTAACCCCGTAACAAAATCCATTGATATACTATCCCATTTTCACTCGGGAATATCTAACGGTTGCATCAAACCAATATGTTTCTGATGTTCCACTTTCGACTTCTGACAAGTGAAGCACGGATATACAAACTGAGCCACATCACGCTTCATACCAGGCTACCAAAATATCTTCCTTAAATCCTGATACATTTTCGTCGCTCCTGGATGAATACTCAAACCACTCCTATGCCTTTATTATATAATCACTCTCTTCAATTCAAGATCATTCGGAATACAAATACAATATCGAAATCTAAGTACTCCCTGTTCATCAACTCGAAACTCGTTATTTCTAACTCGTTCATCACTAACCATCAGGTCCACCAATTTCATATCCGAATTCTAACTTTCCCGAATACGATCAAGGAAATCATTATTAACCTTCAACATACCCAACATCACACTATAAGGTGTTTGTTCATAAAGCAAACTCATATCTCTGAATTTTTCAACCAACTCCAACTCTCTAGCCATCATAGCCGACATATGCAATGTCTTCCGACTCAAGGTATCAACTACAACATTAGCCTTACCTGGATGATAATTCAAACTAATATCATAATCCTTCAGAAATTCCAACCAACATCTCTGCCTCATATTCAGCTCTTTCTGATCAAATAAATATTTCAAGATCTTATGATCACTATACACCTCAAACCTCGAACCATACAAATAATGCCTCCAAATATTTAACACGAAAACTACAGTTGCTAACTCCAAATCATGAGTAAGACAATTCCTCTAAAAAATTCTCAACTAATGTGAAACATACGCGACAACCTGGCCATCTTGCGTCAATACTCCACCTAAACCCATCAAAGAAGCATTATAATAAACTACAAATGGTCCATCTGCTTTTGGCAAAATCAAAATCAGTGCAGTAGTCAACTTCTTCTTCGGCTCAATAAAAATCTTCTCACACTGAGAATCCCACAAAAGCGCTTTATTCTTACAAGTCAATTGGGTCAACGGAAGTGCCAACTTTGAAAATTCTTTAATAAATCATCGATAATAACCAGCTAATCCCAAGAAAATTCTAATCTCTTTCACTGACTTCGGAGCCTCCCATTGAAGCAATGCATCTACTTTGGATGGATCCACAATAATCCCTTTTTCTGAAATTACATGACCAAGAAAACTTACCTCTTTCAACCAGAATTCACACTTCGACAATTTAACATACAATTTCTTCACTTTCAATACTTGCAACACTTTCCGCAAATGTTCAACGTGCCCTTCTTCTGACTTAGAGTAAATTAGAATGTCATCTATAAAAACAACAACAAATTAGTCCAAATACTCATGGAAAATCTGATTCATATATTCGATGAATACACCAGGTGCATTAGTAACTCCAAATGGAATCACTTCTTAGTGTACATACCGAGTCCTAAAAGCAGTCTTCTGAATATCTCTATCCTTCACTCTTATCTGATGATAATTCGATTGCAAATCGATTTTACTAAATACACGAGCACCAACCAACTGATCCATCAGATCATTTATCCTTGGAAGAAGATACTTATTCTTGATTGTCACCTTATTTAGTTTCATGTAATCAATACACAATCTCATACTACCATTCTTCTTCTTTACCAACAATACCAGTGCTCCCCACGATGATACACTCGGTCTCACAAATTTCTTTTCTAACAGTTCTTCTAACTGTTTCTTCAACTTAGATAACACGGAAGCTGGAATGCAATACGGTGCCATTGAAATAGGTCTCATTCCTGGCACAAGATCAATATTGAACTCCACCTCTCTCTCTGGTGGCACATCAACAACATCATCTGGAAACACTTTTGGGAAATCCCTCACCACTTGCAGTTCACTAATTTCTATATCATTCTCCATTGTTAACGAAGCAAACATCTCCAAAACTTGCGCCTCATCATCCATAAGCTCTTTTAACTCTCGAGCAGACAAATAACCAACTTCTTCTTCCTCTTCACAAGGAGTAAGAAACCGAACCGACTTACTGAAGCAATTAATATGAACATGGTTGTACTCCAACAAATGCATACCTAAAATCACATCCACACCTCTCAATGGAAAGCAGACCAAATACACACCAAAGTCCTTACCATAAATCGATAACAGACAGTTCAGACACATGAGAGAAGTAGTTAATGACCCATCAACAGGAGTCTCGATAACCATCTCTCCTTTCATTATAGAAACAACAAGTCCTAATCTTCTCACACAATCAGTTGAAATAAAATTGTGTGTCGCACTAGTGTCATTCATAGCAATCAAAGGAATACTATTAATATGACAAATACCTCTGATCAAACGATCCTCGCTGGAAGTCTGTGTCCCTGTCAAAGCGAACACCTTTCCTCCAGTTGTAGCTTTCTTGGGATTCTGATAATGCATATTTATATGACCTTGCTCCCCACAGTTGTAACAAGTAACCAGATTTGTCTTACACTCATCAATCAAGTGTCTAGGCTGACCACACTTGAAACATTTCTTCACATCACTCGTGCATTCACTGACACAATGACCCATCTCACCACACCTATAACACTTAAGCGAAGTAGGAGAACCTCCCTCAATTGACCTTTTACCTTCATTTTGTTTCTTCTTACCCTTATCAGCAGGAGATGCATAAGGTTTTCCACGATGCATTTGTTGTTTCCCTCTTTTCTCAGCTAAGCCTTTGAAATGCTCAGATCGAGCCTTACTGTCTTCCTCAAAGATCCTGCAGTAATCCACAAAATTCGGAAACCTTTGGATCCTCTGATAGCCAATCACCTGCTTAATCTCAAGCCTCAAACCATTCTCGAACTTAACACATTTCGAGAACTCAGCAGTCGTCTCGCTATAATGAGGATAAAACTTCACCAAACCAGTAAACATAGCAGCATACTCAGTCACTGACACACTGCCTTGTTTCAGCTCTAGAAACTCAATTTCCTTCTTTCCCCGAACATCTTCAGGAAAATAGTTTCTCATAAATTCTCTCTTAAACACAACCCAGGTGACTGCTTCACCAGCCGCATCCAATCATTGACGAGTGCCAACCCACCAATCATTAGCTTTAGCTACAAGTCTATGCGCACCCAACCTCACCTTGCTTCCCTCTGAACACTCCATAACTTTGAAGATTCTCTCAATCTCCTTGAGCCAATCCCGTGCTCCATCAGGATCATACTTCCCCTTGAACGGTAGAGGATCATTCTTCCAGAATTCGTCACTTTCACGATCCCCAGCATTCCTCGGATTTTGAACAGCCTGTGACATCACTTGGATAGCAGCGACAAGTGCATCATCGTTTCTTCCAGCCATTCTAAATTTTTCATAAAACAACAATCCAACAACGATTTATAATCAATAACAACAATCACAATGCTCAACACTCAACAACAACACCACAACTAAAGGACTCAACAACTCGACGACTCAACTACTTAGTCGGACGGACGTGCTCTGATACCACTTTGTAACACCCAAATTACCCCACTGAAATATTCATAAAAATTAGAGTATATTTTTTAATAAAAGTATTTGAGTGCCACAATTCAACTCAAAACCACACTTGGCTCGATGATACGTTTTCAAAACAAACTGTTCAACATGCAGCGGAAAAATATTATAAAAGAAATTCTAAGTCTTTAAACAATTACAAAATGTTTTCTTAAATAAAAAAAAACAAAACAAGATCTTCCATACACCCAAAGTGACGTATCAGAGACGACATCCTAAAGACATGAAGAACACCGACTTCATTGACCACCACTCAACTTATCCTGCTCACCTGCGCGTTACCAACACAAGGGTAACATTCAAACATAAGGGGTGAGATACTTATATTACAAAGAGCAATATAATAACGATTATCAAGTATCAGAAATAAAGCATCATTTCTCAACAACTATACCACCACATCATATACACAACAACATATACACATCATCAACATCAAACACAACAACAATAATCATTATGCAATGATACTCTACTTGACACTATGCATGCGGTACCATGTCCGATCTCTATTTCAAGATTTAGTTCCCATCGGAACTCTCGACCCCTGTTTCATGGTCCAGTATGATACATATTTCAAGATCACACCCTCGACCCCTATTTCATGGCCACATATGATCCCTATTTCATGATCATACAAACACACAACAACTAACACACCCACCTTGATATGTTATCCAACTATGCAATATGTCATGCAACACCAATGACATACATACATATATACAAAAACTACATCCTACAGCTCAACAACTAGCTATCATCAACATCATGTATATTTCAGCATATAACAATATCAATTCACTTTAACCACCACAAACGCAACAACAAAATATACAACAACCTATTACATATACATAAGTAAAAAATAACCATATGTAACTCAACACAACAACAACGAAACCAACAAACATATCAACCATGTTTAGATTCAAGTTATACTATTGATCCATACAGTTATGTGTATAACTTCTCTTTTACTACTTTCAACTATAAAATCAATATGAACATCAAAATCATCAAAATTCACCAAAACAGATGCCTGACATGGCCAGCCCGTGTCAGAGGCCTACGCCCATGCCTTCCAAAAAACACACCAAATAGCCAAACACAGTGGTCTGACACGGCCCCACGTGTCAGGTCCATTGTACCAAAATTTTTTATTTTATCATAACCAGAGGGATGACACGCTCCCCCGTGTCACCTGACATGGCCCATGTCAGATGTGCGACAAAACCCACTTTCCTTCCCAAAACGTTTCCTGCTACAAATTTGCTCTCAAAAACCCAAAGATCAGTTCTTCTAAAGACAAATTTGCATCAAAATGATCACACAACAACCAAAAATTAACACATAACTATTAGAGTCACTCTAATTCATCATTCTATATACCTAACTCACTTTATATTATCAACATCAAAATCCTCAATTTCTAATCATCAACCTACCCAATCCCCATTATAAAACCCTTAAAGATGGAAGAATCCCGCCCTTACCTTAGTATTGACGAGAAATTATTCTTCCTCGCGAATTCTCCTTCACGTTCTAGCCTTTTCCTTCTTCTTCTCTCAACTTCTCCCAGTCGTTCTATCATTCTCACAAACACGATTCTTTTCCCTTTCTTTTTCCTTATTCTAACATAACCCCTTAGACCCTATCTAAGAATTTCCCCCTTTACCCTCACAAATTTCACCAAATGACCATCTTACCCTTTACCTCTTATTATTCCAATTATTTAATTTATCCAATAATAATATTATCCATCATAATATAATTCTTTAAAATAATATCATATTCAATAATATATTATTCTTCCGCAAACCAAACATTTTAATCCAATTAAAATAAATAAATAAAATTTAGGGCGTTACAACTCTCCCCCACTATAAAGGTTTTCTTCCTTGAAAACTTACCTCATGCAAAAAGATTCGGATACGACTCTCGCATCCTGCTTTCCAATTCCCAAGTCATGTGCCTAACGACAGCTCCTCCCCAAACCACCTTCACAAGGACAATCTCTTTGCCTTTCAACTGCTTTACCTCCCGATCATCAATTTGTTCTAGCAATGCTTCAACTGTAAGATTATCTCTTACCTCTACTTCATCCATAGGTATCACATGTGACGGATCCAGAACATACTTCCGAAGCTGCGAAACATGAAACACATTATGCAAATTGGACCATCTTGGTGGAAACACCACTCTATAAGCAACAGGTCCAACTCTCGCCAAAATATGGTACAGTCCAATAAACTAGGAGTAAGCTTCCTCGACTTCAAAGCTCTTCCTACACCGGTCACTAGAGTAACCCTAAAAAATACACGGTCTCCTTCTTGAAATTCAAGATCCTTTCTTCTCTTATTATGGTAGCTCTTCTGCCTACTCTGCAAAGTCTTCATCTTTACTCGAAATAACTTCACCATATCAGTAGTTTGTTGCACAATATCAGGTCCAAGTGCAACACTTTCACCTGATTCATGCCAACACAAAGGTGTCTGACATCTTCGACCATACAAAGCTTCAAACGGTGTCATTCGGATACTGGAATGATAACTATTGTTATAAGTAAATTCAATCAACGACAAGTGACTATCCCAAGCACCTCCTGGTTCAAGTAGACAATCCCTCAACAAATCCTCCAAAGATTGTATCATCCTCTTTGTCTGTCCATCAGTCTGAGGATGATAAGTTGAACTCAACAACATATACCACCATATCATATACACAACAATATATACCCATCATCAACATCAAACACATTAACAATAATCATTATGCAACAATACTCTACTTGACTCTATGCATGAGGTACCAAGTCCGATCTCTATTTCAAGATCTAGTTCACGTTGGAACTCTCGACCCCTCTTTCATGGTCCAGTATGATCCCTATTTCATGATCACACCCTCGACCCCTATTTCATGGCCACGTACGATCCCTATTTCATGATCATACAAACACCCAACAACTAACACACCCCACCTTGATATGTTATTCAACTATGCAATATGTCATGCAACACCAATGACATAACTACATATATACAACAACTACATCCTACAGCTCATCAACAACTAGCTATCTTCAACATCATGTATATTTCAGTATATAACAACATCAATTCACTTTAACCACCACAAACACAACAACAACATATACAACAACCTATTACATATACATAAGTCAACAACAATCATATGTAACTCATCACAACAACAACGAAGCCAACAAACTAATCAACCATGTTTAGATTCAAGTTCTACTATTGATTCATACAGTTATGTGTATAACTTCTCTTTTACTACTTTCAACTATAAAATCAATACGAACATTAAAATCATCAAAATTCACCAAAACAGATGCCTGACACGGCCAGCCCATGTCAGAGGCCTACGCCCATGCCTTCCAAAAAACACACCAAATAGCCAAACACAGTGGTTTGACACGGCTCCACGTGTCAGGTCCATTGTATCAAATTTTTTTATTTTATCATAACCAGAGAGCTGACACGCTCCCCCATGTCACTTGACATGGCCCATGTCAGATGTGCGACAAAACCCATTTTCCTTCCCAAAAAGTTTCCTGCTACAATTTTGCTCTCAAAAACCCAAAGATCAGTTCTTCTAAAGACAAATTTGCATCAAAATGATCACACAACAACCATACATTAACACATAACCATTAGAGTTACTCTAATTCATCATTGTATATACCTAACTCACTTTATATTTTCAATATCAAAATTCTCAACTTCTAATCATCAACCGAGAACCCTTAAAGATGGAATAATCTCACCCTTACCTTGGTATTGACAAGAAATTCTTCTTCCTCACGGATTCTCCTTCACGTTCTAGCCTTTTCCTTCTTCTTCTCTCAACTTCTCCCAGTCCTTCTATCGTTCTCACAAACACGATTCTCTTCCGTTTCTTTTTCCTTATTCCAACATAACCCCTTAGACCCAATCTAAGAACCTCCCCCTTTACCCTCACTAATTTCGCCAAATGACCACCTTACCATTTACCTCTTATTATTCCAATTATTTAATTTATCCAATAATAATATTATCCATCATAATATAATTCTTTAAAATAATATCATATTCAATAATATATTACTCTTCCGCACACCAAACATTATAATCCAATTAAAATAAATAAATAAAATTTGGGGCGTTACAGAGTCTGCAGGTTAAAGATATCTATCGGGTGAATGATCAAGGTATCATGGAATATGTAAAGTTGTTGGTATAGCTAGATTGATCACTGGTATGGACAAGAATTTTAAGAAATCTCATTCCATAAAAAGAGAAAGCATTTTGTTGAACGTGTAATGTAAGGTCCAGGAGTGAGATATTTGCTAATGTTCCAAATTCTAAGGTCACTATAGCATTGTAGCACCCCAAAATTTACCCTCTTATTTATCATTGATTTCGAGTAGCTTATGCTTCATTACCGTGTTATCTAGCATATTCGCCCATACCATTGCATCATCGGTCGAGGCGTGAGACATGTTATCAAGGGTTATTTGGCATTTATCAGGTCTCGGAAGAAAAATAATCTCAGAAAATATAACCAAGACCGGATATCCAAGACTTCCCACCAAACAGAATAAAAATTCAAATTTTGATTGAAGTAATCGGTTACCTCATAGGTAGTAACCGGTTACTTTGTGAAAAAATTAAAAAAAAATCAAAAATCAGTTAGTTGCTTGTTCCATCACCCTCCACTTCACTTTGCCTTGCAATTTTTACCCAATTCTAGAATCTTCCACCACCTTCCTAAGGAACATTCCAAGAATACTCCAAAGGAATATTCTAAGAATATGCCAATGGAATATTCTAGGAATATTCCCAACTAACTTTAACTAACCCTTAGCTTAGGTCCCAAGCCTAAGACCCAAGCCTCACATCTAACCCACACCTATCTCCAAACCTAACACCTATATAATCATTTCCCTCTAAACCTCAAAAACTAGACTTCATTTTTCCACCATTTTCACAACTTTTCTCAATTTCTCTCAATTCTCTCATTTTCTCCATTTCCAAACTCACACCAAAGCTTCATCATCATCAAGATTCTTCAAGTTTTTCAATGAAACTTGAAGAATCGGAAGCTAAGCCTCCATCATCGCTTCAGTTGCACGGATTATCGAAGAAATTGATACGGTTTCAGTGTTTATTTCACCATTTCGGAAGTGATTTTTGACGATTGTGATCAACCATATTTATTTTGCGCATTCTCGGATAGAAGCTTTGGATCTCCAGTTTTCTCTTCATTCGAAATTGGGGTTGTGAATGTTGTATATTATTTGAAATTGCACAATTCACACACTTACATTCATTTTTTATTGTTTGAGGCACTCCATTGTTGATGTTCATTTCAGGTTGTGATGCATTAAAATGTATGTTCGTTCCATCGTTTGTTTGCATTAAAATTCCATTTTGCATATGTTTGATTTTGTATGGGAAAGACAATAAAGTTTGGTTAAGTGTTTGCATATCCACATGATCCCTCATAGTAACTATGTTGCATCCATCAATGATTATAGTATGTTGCATATTCACGCATTATGATTCGTGCATTTGCATTTAAAAAATGATTAAATTCTGCCATTGTTTTTCACTGCTGCATTTTAGAACAGAAACTGTAAAATGTATTTTGTATTGTGAAGTTTTGACTTCTTTTTACACCTATTTTCATGAAGTTTAGTAGCTGTAATAGGTTGTTTGCATTATTAGTTGCATTTAGTAGCTGATTGTGTGTTAGAGAGCTGTAGTAGCTGATGACTTTAGGCTTTGCTTAACTTTTAAGCATACTTAGCTTTAGGATTGAGTCTAGTTTAGGTCATAATCATGCTAGGAGATCTTTGGTAATTAGTTATCTCTTTACTTTTATCATTTTGGATTTATTTTATTAACCTTTATTTTGTAGGGGGTTATGGTAAGTTATGTGTTTGGGAGGGTATCCTACATAAACCTTCTTCCTTATTCTTTTAATACTTTCAATATGTGTTTCCGAGAAGCATTGGATGCTTCTTTGACATTTCACTTTATTCATTACCTTTGAGGTCTAACTGATCTTCAATTCATTAAAGTGAGTTAGAACTTGCTTTCTTTTCCTTGCTAGGATTAGAAAAACACACTAACCATAGGAGCTCAATTGAATAAACAACTTTGGGTGAGTCTTAGTTTCCCCTAGTTTTTCCTTTCTCGATTTGAGTCCTTCTTTTTTATCTCAAAGAAAAAATAAAACACCTAATAAAGGTCGAGCTTTCTCATGCGCCAAGAGACTTTGCCATGGGATATTTGCACGCATTCCATATCGGGATGAGGTGTAAGATATCTATCATGATGAACAAGTCTTAGCATGAGGATGTCTCACAAAAAACAAAATCAAAAACACTTCTTCTAAAAGATGGTAAACAAACAACACACACCTTTCCTACGGAAATTCTCTTCTCATCTCCTTCACTCTCAATGCAAACTCACTACAACTTGTCTATTTGCAAGACAGTAACGCACTCGTCGAGGCGAGCCTGCAACACCTGAACATAGACATAAGCAGTTCAATTCATAAAAAACACAAACAAAGTTTCCGCCTTAGTTAGACGAACTACATCGACTCTGATTCTCATTTCCCATGAGATATGTAGGCAGTGGGGTAGGGCCCATTCGAGCACATTCTTTATTTTCTCGTACCTTTTCGTTCTCTTTTTCCAGTTCCCTCTCTCATTCCAGTTCCAGTAGCGTTTTTTATTCAACAGAAGTACGGTGGATGATCTGGGGTGCTAATACCTTCCTAGTTCGTAACCGATTCCCGAACCCAGTCTCTTTGATTTGCAGGATCCTGTCCTTTCCTTTTTCCTTCGGTTTGTGCAGCATTAACTTTCCCATTCATTCGGGATAAAAATTTCTAGATGACGACTCTACCTTTTATGTGCCACTTTCACGTTTGTACTAGGATGAAAATCCCAGGAGCGACAGGCATCTTAGATGAACGGGAGTAATTCAAGGAATGTATTCAGATAATACCTTACGGATGGATAGAAGTTACAAGTTAAGAACGTTCATTTCCTTATGGGAACCTAAAGTAGTAATGGAGCGTGAAGAGAAACACAAGGATGTGATTACACATTTCAAGTAAGACAAGCATACCCCAAACAAATACAAGAAGATAAAGGTTGTACATTTGGTTATGAGAAGGAGACCAAGTTCAGGATAAATGAATCAGGATTTATATTTTCAGTAAGGGGTTATTTCGGAAATGTTAAGTCACCCAAGGAATAATGTGAGGTATTGTATCGATGAAAGAAGGAACTTTATTTAGTAACAGAAAGTGTTGTGATACATACCAAAAGATGTTGTATTAAGAAATAGAGTAAGTACCTTAGATTCAAGAGAACTCTAGTAAAATGAAATTATGTTTGAATCTAAGAAGATTACCACAGAGAGAGAAGTTAACACGATATGGAAAACAATATTAACATTAAGATGAGAGAATATGATAACAGGTTGTACATTGGAAGAATGTGTAATGGAGTTATTTAGATTCTTTTGTAGCTAACTTAAGGAAGTGAAAGTAATAATTGTTCACCCTTGAGAGATTCTAATGGTATGGTGTAGAATGGGAGAAGTTTTACCTTGGTATTAAGGAATACATTGTAGTAGCACCATGGTCACAAGTGTATATGATGGAATCTTAGTCTTGAGATGGATGTTGAGTGATGTACCTTGTTGGGTAGTAAGTATTATATTTAATAAGTGAGATTGCGGAAAAACAACAAGAATCAAACCAAAGCATGTCATTGATTAAATGTAAATTATAGAATAGTTATACCGGAAGGGTCTTGTGAGTAGTTGATGAGAATAGTCGGTTGCGAGAAATTCATTAAGTGACTTTCATGAAAGTATGGTGTACATTGGACAGTGGAGGATAATGAATTATGGTTAATGTGTACATAGAAAGGACAATGTTCTTCAGGAGGATGCATTACCACGATCTTCCCAAGTGTTGGAAAACCTTGTGATTGTGAAATATCAGAATATTCAGAATCTATCTCTTGTTGGACTAAGAAAGTTGTTGGACTAAGAAAGTAGTTATTTCTAAATTCTCACGAAGGAGTTCAAGTAAGAGAACAAAGTTGTATACTTTGAAAGATATGTACATTGTTTTTGTGTTTCCTTGTAATGGTTATGTGTTGGGTTCTACTTGTGAGTGAATCAAGCGTGAACTTGTGGTTGATACCCTTTTGATGTCGTCATTGTTAAATTTCTACTAGCTTCGTTGTTAGTGGAAAGCAAACTATGCCGCTGAATATTTGTGATGTGACCGTGGCAGAATTTGAAGTTCTATCTCGTCACTTGTTTAGAGTATGTTATCTGCAAGTTTTAGCTTGTTCTGTGTTACTTTAAGTTGATAACAATTGGTGAATGTTATACAAGTTAAGAAGATGAGATTTGGGAATGATCTTGTGAGTTAGTGTGAACTCGTTCTATAATGGTTAACTGATTAGCCTCAGATAGGTAACTGTTGGACACATGAAAATTGTGGAGGACATTAGAAACGCATACCCTTGGAGTCGTAAGCCCGTTTTGGTTTCCATTTGAAGTGTTAAGAGACTCGTGAAGTGTTAACCTCACAAGGAACATTTTGGTATCTTAAATATTTAGTTAAAAAGGTAATTGCATTTGTTCAGAGTTTATTGTTAGTTGAATTCTCGTGAGTTCTCGGCTCCAGTTATAGACTTCATAAGAGTAATACCAGATGTGTGTAGTTGATTTGTGCTTAGACGTTTTAAAGTTAAGCATGTAACTTAGACGTTCCAAATAATATTGAGAATTAGACGTTCCAAAGTTAAGCATGTAACTTGGATTGTATATGTTACAGGATAACTAAGAGAGGTACATTCAAGTGAGGAACGCCAGGTGGTATTTGAAAGTGCATGTGTAGAGTGTTGTATACAAACTGGCAAGTAGTATGGAAACTCACAAGTGTTTTTTGTATGTTTTAAGTTTTGGTAGTTGCGACTCGCGAATGATTGAAGTTTTGTAATAGTACTATGTTGTTTGATTGTGATCTTATGTCAGCAGGTTTTAGGCATTCTGTCATGAAGTAACCTATTACCCTCTAAAAGTATTCGTTTACTCTCTTTAAAAATAGGCTCGACGTAGAAAAATTGAACTGAGTAATCGATTACCCAAATGTGCCTTTAACTCCCATTTAGATTATGTGTGAATAGTAAAGGCGAAGTAATCGATTACCCACATAGAGTAATAAATTACTCTGGCATAATTTTGGAAAAATATTTGAATTCCACATCTTTTGACTCGGGTGTCTGTTTTAGGTGATCTTGGTATCGATAGAAAGTCGTGGAAACAATCCTTATAGCGAGAAGTGAATTTATTGTGATGGAATATGGTAACCAAGACCGAAGTTGTGAAGCTAATTTGGATGAATTGTCTCAAGTTTAGGATGAATTTGGAAATTGTGTTAGTTATGACTATAGCATTATAACCTTTGTACCTCTTTCTTTAGGAGAGCGTTGGGCTGATGTTAATATTGTGTGTTGACAAGGAAATTATTTTACTATCGGATGTCGACATGTTTCTCGTACTATTGGTTAGTGGGGAATCCAATGGATTAAAGTTCCTCCGTAGACTGTTAACTACCTGGTAATGTTTAGGAATTCGTGACATTACATTGTTAGTTTTTGAGTGCTTAGTGGAAGGTGACAGATGAAAAGGTTCAATCAGATTAATGAGAATCAGAAGAGAATTAATTGTAAGAATTGAAGAAGAAGAAGAACTTGTTCTAAGTGTGTTATATTTAAGTATCTTGCAGAGAGGATGAAGTGTCAGATGTAAAAGGTTACATCATATAACATCAGGCTAAGTGGAATCGGTAAAGAAGTCATTGACAGACTATGAAAGATTTTCAACAATAGAAGAACTTTAGTGAGAATGGTTATCGAAAATTTCATGGTGTTAAGTATTCACTAAGATATCTCGCGAAGATTGATGAGTATTTGTTATCCCAAATCAAGATGAAGTGTTACGGTTTTGTTTTATAACTCAGTAGAAGGATTTAGGATGGTATGTTCCAAGAGGTAAGATGTGACTAAGAATTTCAATATGGGACAACAAATGAGTTTTAAAATGGTAAGTTAGAAGTTAACCTGAAGTAGGCAAAAACACATGAGTAAAGACGTAAAGTTTGAATTATTTGTGAAACAAGGATTTTGATTTATGAAGTCAAGATGGAAATGAGCATGTTAGAAGTTGTAGTAGAAGTAAGGATGAATATAGATCTAAGATAGTGATACAAGTAGTAGTAGTTATGGCGTATAAAGGAAATTCAAGGATGAATTTCAATTTAAGGAGGGGAGGATGTAATATCCCATATTTAATTAATGTCCAAGGTAATATAAATTGAGATCAATAGGGTTTCAGTGTGCTCTGAGAGTTTTATACAAATATAATTAGAGCAACTGATGAGCTCAATTTGATTTAGTTAATACTATCTAACTTAGAGGTTTTATTAATTAGGTGCATCAGAGACATTTTTGGATACTCTCAATTTTGGACCATTTTTGAAAAATATTGGTTTTCGAGCTTCTGTTACAGAGTAATCAATTACCCTACTTGAGTAATCGATTACTCTATTAAAAATTGGAATTCTTCATGAAAAATACACTAAGTAATTGGTTACTCTATATAAGTAATCGAATACTCTGGCACAACTTTGAGAAAAATGTTTGAAAATGCATAACTTTTGAATCGTAACTCTGTTTTGACCCACGTTCGAAGTGTTGGTGTAATACCCTAATTTTTGCCTCTAAGGTTTTGTTTTGCATTTTCATCTTTGCAGACAAACAAGACCACACATTGGCTCTTCTATCCTTTTTGGTTGCAGGTTTATGCCTCACAGGGGATCACCATTACTTTTGTGTGCCTTTTACTTATTTATGTTTACTAACATCTAATAAAAATCCAAAAAATATTTTTTCCATCTTTTAACCTTTTCAAGAAGAAAGCAAGAATGTTAGAACAATTCCTCAACTCGAACAAATTTCACTTGAACAAAGTCAATGTTGATCTACAAACAATTCAAATTCATCTGATCAAGGATTTCCAAGTTTTGATTGATTATTTTTTAAGGAATTACAAGGTTCATGTGTTTATTTCCATGCCTTCTTTGACAAGCAAAATAATCGAGCCAAAGCCACAACAGTGTACTCAAAAAAGCATTTTTTTTTGAAAATTTTCATTAAGTAATCGGTTATCCTAATAGAGTAATCGATTACTCTATGCGAAATATGAAAAAAAAATCAGCAAGTTTCAAATTTATTAATTTTGGCACCAATTTCATTTTGCTCACATTTGGAATATTCTAGACCATCTCCATTTAATTCTCATACATCATCAAAATTAACTCCCACCATGTACCTTCATTAATCACCATTTTTTTTGCTAATTTCCCTCCAAATTTATTTCCCAAGCCTAATCTTAATCTTCCAAACCTAGCTCAATTCCACCAAATTCCCATACCTAAACTCTTTAAATAGCACCCTCATTTCATTCATTTTACAAACTTTTGAGAGCCAAAAAACCTTTTGCAAATTATATCCCCAACCACCAAATTCACCAAAGCTTAATTTCTTCTTTTGAAAGTTATCAAAAAAGCACATTAAATTCTGGATTAACTTTGATCTAAACCTTCATCCTTTTCATTTTTCTTCGTCAATTTTAATAGATCAAGTTTGCTTGTGGAGTAATTTGGAGTTGTTTTAATCTTTGAAGTGGTAACTTATCTCACATCATTATTATAACATCATCTTTTTTATCCACAATGTAGATCCTTGATGATCTTTGTGTGTGATCCTTTGGATCTTATGTTATCTTTGATTGTTGATTTTTGCGGTGCTTTATCTTTAAAATTCATGCAAGTTCAGATCTATGATCATGAGGTGTTTGGAAAACGTTTCCAGTGGAGATCATGCTGAATTTTGCAACTATTTTTTCCTCTGCGTGTAGAGTAATCGGTTACCCTATAAGAGTAACGATTACTTAGTGTTATTTTTCCCTACTTTTGCAATTTGGCATAGGGTAACCGATTACTCTATGTGAGTACTTGATTACTCTGAAACAAAATTGATTATTTTGCCTTGTTTAGGGGCTGCTTTGATTTCCTTTTCCTTCTTATTCCCTTCTTCACTTATTTTAACCTTGGAAATCATTTTTTAGGCTAATTCTTCTTTAATCTCAATGGACCTTGGATATTGATTAGAGTAGATTAATGTTCATTAATTCAAATCGATCTCCATATGGATTCTTAAATTCATAAGAGGTGTTTTGGATTGGTGATACATTTTTTTAAACTTGAATCTATTAATTAAAGGTGATTGATATTAAAGATGGAAGGACCTCTAAATTTTGATTCAGTTTGGTTCTTCACCATCCCTCTTCCTTTAATTTATTTATTTTCTTTTGATCGATGAAAGTCTCACGGATCTTGAAATCTCTTGTTGGATTTTGATCGAGACGAGATCGTTACCCCTTTTCTTTTTGTGCGACATTATTTTCAGATGACAACCTATATGTTGTTCATCTAACATGCATTAGCACAAATAATAGTTACCTTAATTGTTATTGATCGACCTCATTGTAGGTTGACTTCTATATAAGTTACTTGGCGATTGCTTAATATAGCGCTGCATTTGTCCTTCTCAATCCTTATCGGCATTTGTACTTTCGTGGCCCGAACCTTGATTGGTTGCGTAAGCCCAAACATGGTTGGTCTTTGTACTAAGTTCATAATACTCATATTTGTTATTTTAGAGGCTTTAATTCTATCAATCTTCTGACAAGTTTTGTTAACTAATGACTTGAGTACATAGGTCAACCATATAGTGTAAAACGCGAGACAAAATTCGGTTGTCGCTTTGAGCTTTTAGCTTTGTTACTTTTGTGGATGATTAAGTTCACCACATTCTTGTATATTATTATATTACTTTTATTTCCCTCTTTCTCCCTATCCTTTTTATTTTATCTCTTGCTCCCTTATGTCTTTTATTTTTATTATGCTTTATATCATCCATTATCATGTTTATGTTTATGTCATTATATCTTTGTGATTTTCTTTTTTGTCCATTTGAACACCAAAAACATTAATAAAGGCCTAAACATCTAAAAAACTTGTGCTCCTAATATTGAACTATGGATACTATCATTTGCATTAGAATTGGAGTTTTGGACTTAGATTCTAGGACACATTTCATTTTCTTTTATCATCATGGAGTTTCTACATTAGCCTTTATTTGGCCACTTGTTAACTTATGCTTATGAGGATGAAATTTTTTTGCTTATGCTTTGAAGGGTCTTCAAGTGGTTAGATATTTCCTCCTTTATCTAATTTATTTTATTTTTAAGGTAGTCCCTTCATCTTCTCCCTTTCTTTAATTTTCAAAACTTTCTCCCTTTTTCAAAGGATTCTTCTTTTAAAATCTCCACCACTTTAATAATTCAAACCTTGACTTTTGCCAAGTGACTTTTACTTCTTTTTTTCTTTTAATAAAAGTCAATGAACTTAATCATGTTGACTGCAATTCAAAAATTAAAAAGAACCAACTCATTCAAGATTTTTTGTGCCTTTGTTCACTCTTTTAGTTTTCTTTTCAAGTTTAGACTATGGGTTATTTTTTCTAGTCGGGTGTAAGTCTCCCAATCTCCATGGTTATAGTAGCATAGTCGTCGATTTTATCTGAGTTGGCGCCCTACCCATAATGATGTATGATTCCATTCCTGCATTCTCATGGTAGATTTGTGAGGCTACCCACTTGAAATTACAAATTGTCTTCATTTAATAAAATCACTAAAAACCAACCAATTTTCACTATTTTTACCATGAACTACGAGGTTTTGATCTTACATTGCACTTTGTGGGTACGTAGACATGAGGTGGTAAACCTCTCCAAACACACAAAAAAAAAATTATTTCTTTTCTCATCCCCTCACTCTCATTTAATAAACCATTTTCAAACCCAGAGCATAAATATTTCAAAAGGGCTCCCGTGGAGTACCACAGACATTTTGGGTGCTAACACCTTCCCATTTCATAACTAATCCCCTTATCCATTCTCTGTTTGTTTCTTTTAGCTTTTGCTTTTAGATTCATTTTAGGATTCATTCACTCTTTTTTTTCTTTTTCATCTTGGAATAAAATAAAAGCGCGGTGGCAACTCTGTTTTCTTTGAGTTAAGTTTATCAATAACTTATACTCATGATTTTTACCGCTACAGAAAAATGGCGACTCTTCTGGGGAGTAATCTTTGAGGGGTATAGGAGACCTCGCGGTCGAGAAGTGCATCACCAACAACATTTATCTTTAGAAACTCCAGTAATTAATATGGCTCAAACTATTCCAGTAGCTCCAAAGTATCAGCCTCTTTTTCAGCAGCCTCATGTTCAACTGAATGATAATCAACTGAATCGTGCAAAGGCAAACTTTGATCCCATTCCTATGTCATATGTAGAATTGTTTCCATCATTAATCGAGAAGAATATTATTCAGACACATTCTCCACCTCCTGTTCCAGAGGTTATCCCATGGTGTTATAAGCCAGAAGCTCATTGTGCTTTTCACTAAGGTGCCCTCGGGCACGATATTGAGAATTGTTATCTATTGAAGTATGAAGTAAAAAAACTGATAAGGAGTAAAATTTTATCTTTTAATGGCATTAACCCAAATGTTAAGACAAATATGATGCCTAACCATGGTAAAGCGTCTGTGAACATGGTTGATGGTTGTCCTAGCCTGTTCAAGATTTATGTTGTCAGCTGGATACAAAGATCTCTGGTTAAGGTGCATGCTTTCTTAAATGAATACCACAAAATTGACCATGATTATGCTGCTTGCTGTATTTGCTCGGTGAATCCCCATGGTTGCGTGATTGTTAAGAGATATCTTCAAAAAATTATGGATGATGGTTACGAAGTCTTCAAGACAGACAATGATGAATGATGGTTACGAATTTAAAGGCCTATAACGGTGGAAGTTTATGAGACTTCTCTTATTGGCTTATCCTAATGAAGATGACTATAAAAGGGGATCCCTCCAGAGGAATAAACAAGACATAATTATCCTGAGACTTTCTACCTTAGCTCTGCTCTTAAATCCCCCAAAGTGTTACATAACACAGACGACATAGCTCTCTCTGACCAAAAAAGGGAGAGCTAGTACCTTTGGTGTTCTAACAAAATTTGGCTAGAACAAGGATTATGGTTTTTTCCTCTACCAAAACATGAAAAATACACCCTATTAGGAGTAATCACCCCTCCCTTACCTTGGTTTTTTAGCAAAAGTTTATTAAGGATCTTCAATGGAGTTTTCCTTTAGCCCTAGCCATTGTCTATTCTCACCATAAAATCTTGTTTTATGTAAAAACTCTTAAATCCATCTTACTAAGATTTTAATCAATAACCTAATCTCCCTTAATTAGAGACTTCCAACACTATCCTCACTTATCCTCTTATTTATCAACGTGCCCCTACTGGTTCTAATTTTATTTTAACAAAAATACTACTCATATTCTCTCTTATTTCTACTATTTCTATTTTATTCCAATAATTCAATCAAAAATAGTTTTCTTTTAATTATTTATTAATAAAAATTCCCATTATTAATTATTTTTTAATTTAAATAACTATGTTATACTATACCAACCCAAAGCATCAAACATTACTACTCACCACCCGATACACACAAAAATCAATTTAAATAATTAAACACGCACAATTTCAATTAAATAAATGAATTATAAAAACGAAGTGTTACAACTCTCCCCCACTTAAATAATTTTCACCCTAAAAAATTACATGAAGCAAACATAGTTGGATACGAATATCTCATATGGCTCTCCAACTCTCAAGTAATTCTTCCACCAGCTAGTCCTCCCCATACTACCTTCACCGAGGAAATCTCCTTACCATACAACTCCTTCACTTCTCAAACCTCTCTCTCACCTGTATATTGTCCACTTTGGTCACATGCGATAGATCTGAGATGTATCTCCTCAACTAAGACACATGAAACACATCATAAAGATTAGCAAGTTGCGGTGGTAAAGCAACATGATAGACCACCTCTCATATCCCCTGCAAAATCTAAAAAACACACGGTACCCATCTTGAAACTTCAGTGTTTTTATCCTCTTATCATGATAACTCTTCTAGAGACTCTGTGAAGTTTTCATATCCTCTTATCATGGTAACTCAGAAGTTTGTTTCATAATATCAAGTCTAATCACCACATTATCACCTGATTCATACCAACACAAAGGTGTAATATACATTTAACCATACATCTCCTCAAACGGAACCATTCCAACATTTGCATGGAAATTGTTATTGTAAGTGAACTCAATAAATGACAAGTAGTTATCCTAATCACTTCCTTGTTCTAGCACATAAGCCCTCAATAGATCCTCTAAGGATGTGATAATCCTCTCTGTTTGACTGTTCTTATGTAGATGATAAGCATAACTCATCCTCAGCTTTGTAATTAATGCTTCCTGTAAACTATACCAGAAACTCGACTTGAGACTCAGATCTCTATCAGACACAATGCTCGATGAAATACCATGTAGGCTAGCAATCTTCTCAATATACAACTCAACCAACTTCTTCAAAGGATATATGATCTTAATCAAAATGAAAATGAGCTAATTTAATTGGTCTATCAATAAGAACCCAAATAGAATCATATACCTTTGTCGTCTTTGGTAAACTCATCACAAAATCCATGGAAATTATATCCCACTTCCACTCAGGGATACTCAATGGTTGCATCACACAGGTTGGCTTCTGATGTTCAATATTTGACTTCTGGTAAGTTACACAAGCATAAACAAACTCAACTACTTCTTTCTTCATTCATGGACACCAAAACAATTTATTCAAGTATTGATACATTTTTGTGGCACCGAGATGAATACTCAAAGCACTTATATGACCTTCCTCAAGAATAATCTTCCTGAGCTTCAGTACATTTGGTACACAAACCCTGTCTCTGAACATCATCACACCATTCTTATCGATTCTGAAATCACCTCCCTTACCTTTATCGATTAACACAAGTCGATCAACCAATCCCATGTCGATATTCTAGCCTTCTATGATATCTTCAAGGGATACCACACGTCAGTTTCAACATACCCGATTTCACACTATTATGGGTCTTTTTCATATACTAAACCTATGTCTCTAAATTGCTCAATCAATTCAAAGTTTCAAACAACCAGCATTGACATATGCAACGACTTCCTACTCAATGCATCAGCTACAAAATTGGCTCTACACCAATGGCAACTCAAGAAAAAATCGTAATCCTTCAAAAATTTGAGCAATCTCATATGGCTCATATTTAATTCCTTTTGATTATATAAATATTTCAAATTTTTTGTGATCACTGAATACCTCAAATATGGATTAAAACAAATAATGCCTCCAAATCTTCAACACGAATACCACTCTTGGCAACTCTAGATCATGTGTAGGATGATTCCTTTCATGAACTCTCAACTTTCTAGAAGCATAAACCATAACCTAACCATTTTGCATCAACAAACCACCTAGAACCATATTCGAAGCATCACAATACACCACAAAGGATTAGCTTGAATTTGATAAAACCAAAACTGGAGCAGAAATCAACATCTTCTTGAGCTTTTGAAAACTTGCTTCGTAATGCACATCCCAGACATAGGCATAAGCCTTTTGAGTCAACTGAATTAAAGTTAATTCTAACTTAGAAAAGCCTTCGATAAACTTCCTGTAGTAACCATCCAACCCAAGAAAACCTTTAATCTTAGTAATAGACTTCAGAGTCTCCCATTACAACACAACATTGATATTCAATGGATCAATAAGAATATCACCTCTAAAAATAACGTGGCCAAGGAAACTCACCTCTTTCAACCATAACTCACACTTAGATAACTTCACATACAACTTCTTATATTTCAAGGTCTACAATACAAGTCTGAGATGCTCCACATTCTCTTCATCATACTTCAAATATATCAAGATGTCGTTGATGAACAAAACCACGAACTGGTTTAAGTATGGATTCAATATTCTATTCATGTACTATATGAACACTCCATCCTCATTAGACACTTGAAAAAGCATCACTGAATACTCATAATGACCATACCTCATTCTGAACATAGTCTTCGGAATATGTTCCGGTTTCACATGAATCTCATGATAACCTGAATGTAGATCAATCTTTATAAACACACAGGTCCCTACCAATTGATCCATCAAATAATCAATCATCGAAAGTTGATACTTGTTCTTAATTGTCACCTTATTCAGTTGTCGATAATCGACACACAATCTCTTTCTACCATTTTTCTTCTTTACTAACAATACCAACGCACTCCACGGTAAAATGCTTGGTCGAACAAAATTCTTCTCAAGCAGATCTTCCAATTATTTTGTCAATTTACTCAAATATTAAGTAGACATCCTATAAGGAGCTATCGAAACCAGACTAGTACTAGGTATTAAGTCTATAGCAAACTCGACCTCGCACATTGGCAATAAATCACTTACATCATTTGGAAATACTTCCGGAAAATCACTCACTATTGGTAGCTCACCAATCATAGCTTTGCTCTCAACCTTCATCGAAGCTAGTAACATAAAAACTTCCACCTCATCCTTCACTAACTCGACCACTTACTTAGCTGACACAAACAAGTTATCACATGCATCAAACTATGGAAATGACATTGTCTTATCGTAGCAGTTGATATGAACAAGGTTGAACTCCAACAAGTTCATTCAAAGGATAACATTGAGATTTATCAAAGGTAGACACACTAAATCCATCCCAAAACTCTTGCCATAAATAGTAAGTGGGAAATTCAAACAAATCCACAAAGTGGTTACCAGACCTAAAGCAGGGGTATACACAATCATACTCCCAACCATAGAAGAAAACTTCAAACCCAATCTCTCAGTATAATTAAGTGAAACAAAATAATGTGTTGCATCCGTGTCAATAATATCAATCACCAAAATACTATTAATAAAGCACATACCACGAATCAAATAGTCATCACTAGTAGTCTCAGATCCAGATAAAGCAAAAACTTCCCTCCATATTGTGCCTACTTTGACTTCTGATAATTGGTACTAATGTGACCATGTCCACCGCAGTTGTAACAAGTTTGACCAACACTCTTGCACTATGAAACACAATGATTGGTGTTTCTGTACTTGAAGCATCCCAGAACATTATTCATGCACTTATTAGCATGGTGGCCCAACTCGCCACACTTGTAGCACTTGATAGAAGCGAGATTCTCTCCTCCACTTAGATTTTTCTCATATAAAGCTCTTTGCTTCTATCTGTTGGGTGGAGCACTATACAACTTAACTCGATAGTGATTATACCCCTTGCCTCACTAATACTCTTGTAGTAAGAAGAACGAGCTTTGTTGTTATCATAAAAAATCTTACATGTATTCACCAGCATAGGAAAGCTGTGAATATCCTGATAGTTGATACCCTGCTTAATCATAGGATGCATTCCATTCTTAAACTTAATACACTACGGCCCTTCCACAACTGCACCATTGTAATGTGGACAAAAATACATAAGTTCCTCAAACTTGGCAGCATATTTAGTAACAATCATGTTTTCATGCTTAAGCTCAAGGAATTCAATTTTCTTCTTGCTGCACACATCTTCAGGAAAGTAATTCTCAAGGAATTATACTCTAAACACATTCCAAGTGATATAGACACCAATAGCCTCTAATCTCTGACGCGCATTGTCCTACAAGTCTTTAACTTCCTAAGACAACACATGAGTCCTAAACAATACTTTATATTCCTTAGTACATGCCATCACTATGAAAATTTTCTCGATTTCTTTGAGCGACACCAGAGCAACCTTTAAATCATACCTGCCCTTAAATGTTGGCAGATTATTCCTTTGAAATTTTCCAAAACCATATAACTCATCACCTGCCTGATTCTGCTGAACCTGCAGCATTTGAGCCACTGACTCCAAAAAATCAACAATAGCACGATCGTTCTTCTAGTCATTATGTACACCATAAAAAATAATAAACAGTGCATCGACATTGTACATACACATGTCGCATACTAGGGATAACTAACATGTCAAAAACCTAGCCAGAAGGACCGACCTGCTCTGATACCATTATGTAACACCCTAAACCCCGAATACTCAATACCAATACCATAAGGAACTCTTTACTAATTCCTCGTTGAAGTTAGCTACTCACTCCTGAAACCATACCATTAGGCCAGAACACTCAAAAAACTGGACCAAAGTCCATACACCATGATGCATGATTCACCATAACATACAATTCACCAAAATTATCTCCATACAATCACCATAATAGAACTAATATAATCACTATAACAACCACAAAATCACCATAGTATATAACAACACCATTCTCCGTATAACACATGTGAATTAAATCCATAACAGCATAATAACACATCAAGTAACCCCAAACAACAACCAATCAATATCCTGAAACACAACAACATGACAAAATTTGACATGACAAAACAATTCTCCGCAACTGAGCGAAGAATGATAATTATGGTTATGCGATGGGTTACCCATCACCATGGTGATTCATGTCACCTTCCACGTCAGCTCACACATCACACCTGTGACGACTGTCCCAACCAAGCATACCTAGTGACCATGATGGTCTACCCGTCAGGAAAATGATGCATGCCAACACCTCTCAACACGAAAATGACCAAAGCGTCATAACGGTGACGCCCGTCACCTTGAACTAGAACAAAAAATATGTTTCCTGCAATGGAGTTCAAAACAGAACCCCAATTTTCATCCCACATACCCCAAATCACACAATAACAGTAAGGATAATGATATCTAACATCAAAACAACAATCATCCACCAATTAACATGCAATTTCATTACTTAATCATGGATTAAATCATGGTTTTATCATACTTTTTCATCAAAGCTACAACACACATATAAACACACATTGACATCAATTCCAGCAACATGAACATCTCATTCTCATTAAAAAATAGTGCACCAAATTCACACAATAACATAAATAATCATGCAATTTCAGAATTGATTTCATGTTCATCAATGATTCATTAAAGAGGGGAAGAAAACTCTATTGGGATTACGATTTTTTCCTCTACCTAAACATGCAATATACTTCCTATTAGGAGTAAACCTCCTCTTACCTTGATTTTCCAACAAAAACTCCTTAAATTTCTTAAATGGAGTTTTCCTTTCGCCCTAGCCCTAGACTATTCTCACAAAAAAAAATTGTTTTATGTTAAAACTCTCCAAACCCTCTTATTAACCTTTTTATCATAAACATAATCTCCCTCAATTAAAGACTTCCAACATTACCCTTACTTATCCTCTTATTTATCAACATGCCCATTTTGGTTGCAATTTTATTTTAACAAAAATACTACTCTTATTCTCTCTTATTTCTACTATTTCTATTGTATTCAATAATTTAATTAAAAAAAGTTTTCTCCAAATTATTTAATAATAAAGATTCTCATTATTTTTTTATTATTTAAATAAGTAGGCTATGCTCTACCAACCCAAAGTATCAAACAATACTACTCACCAACCGAAATACACATAAATCGATTTAAATAATTAAACACACATAATTTGAATTAAATAAATTAATCGTAAAAACAGGGTGTTACAAAAAATACATGAATCAAAAGTCGATTTTGACAACTACTATTCAGTTTCAGAATTAGAAATCTAAAGTTGCGGAAGCAACGAAGGAGGAGAGCTATGGTACGACGTAATAAAATATAATTACAAGGTTAACACTCTGACGCACCAGTTAGTAAGTGGATAATGAGAAAATATTTAAATTGTCTTTGAAACTTATAATAGTAAATGATGCCATTTCCTATACATAGGGGAGGGGAATAACTGTCTCGCTATATTTCAGACATGAAAATCAGAAGACCGTTGATAAGCTTTGGACATAGATCTCATGTAATTGGGTATACGATATTCCAATGGTTAGTAGAACATTCTAGAAATTGATAAGTGAATACCGATACATTTAACCCAACATGTTATGCCTCGGGGGTCGGATCAACGGAGGTGTGGCCGAATCAAAGGAGATACGATAAGCCTAGAACAATATTCAATTTAATAATATCAATATTATTGGTTAAGTTAATTGATTAATTAAATTATACTTACAAGATTAAAAATGATATCTTAGTAAATATAAAAAAAAAATATTCATAAAAAGTACAAACAGGCTTAGAAGTTCGATATTAACAAATATGAGTAGTTCTTATAAAAATAAAATTGTATGATAACAAAGTTTTAGGTCATTTTTACAGTATTTTATATTAAAATTTTGAAAATTAAAATGATATAATGAAAATTTCATTATTAAAACAAAAGGTATTTTTTTTATATATTGAGAAAAAAAGAACTTTTGCTTTTCGGTTGACGATATTGGATTTGATCACATGCATCGACTGTTACATGAGGACACATTTAGTCTTTAAAGTGGGTCGATAAATCTTAGGGGGCGACGGAATTTATGGAACTAAATTAAATGATTTTTAAGGGCAAACTACCACAAAAAGTGCGACTTAAACATTGTTTGAAGCAGTTTAACAGAAATAACTCAGGCTCTTAAAAATATTGTTGCTAAACAACTTTATTTTGACCGTATGAGCTTATAGATTATATTCACTATTAGCTTAAAAGTTTGTGTACCCCTTGTTTGATCATCAATTATCGATTATCAATTACTTTTTTATAGAATAAAGTCATAGTCTATTCAAAATTATACCAGTTGATTGATATTTCAAGCTAGAATTTTTCAATCAAAGATTTCGTCCATACAAGCCTCATCATATTTAGGGGATTGTGAAACGTCAAAATGTTTAATGTAAACACTTCATTCTTACAAGTTTTATGTTTTGAGAATTGTGTACTTTCAAAAAAAATTACTACTTCCTCCTCATAAAAAATGTCATATTTGAGTATTACACAATTCTTAAAAAAAATAATTAAATGAATTATTTTAGTGAAAAATTAATAACATTTACTAGAATACTCCTATTAAAAATAAGTAAATAAAGTAGTTGAAAAACGTGAAAGTTAATAAATAAAGATATAGTAGTGGAAAAAATAATAAATCTTGTGTTGAAATTCTAAAGTGATATTTATTTCAAGACATAAAAAAGTACAAATAAGACACTTTTTATGAGAGAGAAAGAGTATTTAACTTTACTTCTACAAGTCTCGTGCATGAGAGATTGTGTGGTGCCATATTTTTTAACTAAAACACTTTGTCCCTACAAAGCCTTAGCCTTGTGTTTGGAGAGTTTTGGCTGGAGATTTCGACCAGATCAAGAAATTATATTTTGAAGCAAGTCCCTGAAAAGGCTTAAGAGGAGCATTTCGACCTAGCCAGAGGAAAGGGAAATACAAGCAATGGGTTGACAGGAAAATGAAGAAGTCTAGTTTGCAGAAGGAAGAAGTTGAAGCACGTCGACGCATCCCAAAGAAGCCAACAGGTCGAAGACCTTTCGACAAGGCTATTCAGAAAGTTGTGAAAAAACTGCTCCAGTGAGTGGGACAAAGTAGTGGACAATTATCAAGAGAGTGGGATAACATGTGTCTAAATCATATTTGTTGGAGAGTGTCCGACAGTTTATTTTGTATATCAATATAAGTAGATTTCATTTTCATTATTCAAGGTCGTGTTTCTTTAATTGTAAAAGGGACACACTCAAAGTACCAAATGTCAGAGAAACGAGTTAATCCCCTACGCAAAATGTATGATGGCATCCAAACACTTATGTTTTAAAAGTTATTTTAATTCCAAGTCAATTTAAATACTTGCGTTTGCCTTTATCTTCTTTTATTTTTGTTGTTTTTTCTCTTTTATCTTTTCATTCAAGCATTCCGCGAAAGTCTGCTAAAACACAAAACACTGATAATATATAAGAACCTCCCTTACCATTCTTACAACAAGAGTTCGCATCATAACTAATTAGACATAGCAGTCTTAAGACTCGTTTGGTCGGTCACATAAGTAAACCTCTCGCAGAGGAGGCCAGCGACTTGTTCACGCGAAATCCACGTGCGAACAAATTGGCACACCCAGTGGGATCCGTCGGGTTAGTTATATGCACTTGCGCAGTGGCAGAGTGGTAATTCCACATCCGAACGAAGAACCGTCTTCGATAGGAAGTCTAGTTATTAAGAACACAACTGAACCAATTACGATAGCAGTATCGACTGCTATCAGTGGACATACCACTGCTCTGATTCGATCTGAACCGATCAGGCCGAATGTAGGTGGAACTTTGGGGACACAAGGGGCAAGTTTCCCCATGCCTTTTTCCAGAACCTTGGGCATGCCTCTTGAATTCATGCCAAGTTTACACAACTTTGGCTCAACATTTGCAGACAGTTTGTCAGGAGCTTTATCTTCATACCAAGGGCTAAGGTCTTTGACGAACCAATACGGTTGGACGACTAGATATAGTTTTTTTTATCTCAGTCAATGCCAGTGTTTACTCAAACTCTCTAGCCGTTGTATGGCAGCAGATGGATGAGAGTAACCATGAAATGGTCCATATGTTAACTCAACAAATAGGGACCATTTTAAGACCTTTGATACAATATTCGACATAGAGTTACCAACAGTTGGCAACTCAAAATGACTCGAATAGGGGATTTTTAGGGGGAACCAACTGCCCCACAACGTCGAACCCCACCTCCTCATCTTGAGACATCGGTCCGACAGGAAGAGGAGTGCGAAGAGATTCTAGAACAACCTTATGAAGATGTTGAACAAATACCCAGGGTGGCCCAAAGGCCTCCCGTCGTGATGTTACGTCGACATCAAAATCTAGGAGATGTGATGGGACAAGTCTGTCAGGATGCCATGGCTGGAGAGCCGAACCTTGAAACTATAGTAAAGAGGATTATGGTTCGAAATGGATCAAACGCAGGCCCTCGACGACCAAACTACACATCCCTCATTACCTAATTATGTGCTACAAATTAAACGGCCCAAGGGATGGAAAGTTCAAAAGTTCACCAAATTTGTCGGTGAGACCGAAGAGTCCACAGTCAAACATATGGCACGTTACCAGACCGAGGCTGGGGACAAAGCGAATAATGAGGATTTGAAAAATGAAATATTTCCCTAGTCCCCTCACTAAAAATGCGTTTACCTGGTTTACAACGCTCCCTCCTCAGTCCATTCACACATGGACTCAACTCGAAAGATTGTTCCACAAACATTTGTATATGGGATAGTCAAAGATTAACTTAAAAGAACTAGCTAGTGTGAAACGAAAGACCAGTGAGTCAATCAAACAATATATAAACAAGTTCATACTTCTGAAAGCTAGATGCTTCTCTCAAATCTCTAAACATTAGTTAGTCGAAATGGTCGCGGACAGATTCCGGTATTGGATCAGAAAGAAGTTGGATACCCAATATCTTAGGGATATGGCCCAATTAGTTGATAGGGTTCAATAGGTCAAAAGCCTAGGAGCTGAGAAGTCTAAGGCTAGTTGATTTCATAAGAAAGTTATGTATTTAGCAAAAAATGAGTTCTCGTCCAACAACGGTGAACTCATCGACAAAAGTGAGGTTCATGTGGCTGAACTTATGCTAGGACCTCCTTATAAGTGTAAGGTATTAACTCTATCAAGCGAAAAAGACCCTGTTGAAATAGGGATATCCGACAAATTTCTCACTAAGACATACACGTTTGTTATATCTAAGTGTGATAAAATTTTCGATTTGCTAGTAAAAGATGGTCAAATTGTTGTTCCACCTGGTTTAAAATATCCCCATTTAAATCAAAAGAAAATGTGGGGATTTTGAAAATTTCATAATTTTCTTAGTCATAAAATGTCTCAATGTGTTCTTTTTAGGGATTTGATGCATAAAGCTTTGAAGGATGGAAGGCTTTAATTTGGCGAGAAGCCGAAGATATAGGTTGACACCGACCCTCTAAAAGTCGAAGAAGCTCTATACTTTGAGCTAAATGATTGTATGATGGTGGAAGCTAATAAGGGTTTTCCCAACACACCCCATGTCGAAAACATGGCATGCATAATGGTCGATACCAGTGAAGGTGACGACAAGAAAACTGAGCAAGGACTGGAGTCATCCTACCCTAGGGTTGGCGAAGGTTTGGATGTATTCCAAGAGAAATGCCAAATGAGCGGATCAAGGGCAATTATATGCCCCATATGTAATGTTGTGTTCGACGAGAAGGCACCTAAAAAATATGAAGCTGGAAAAAAGAAAGCTTTAGCTGCTGAGGGGTCTCGTACCCCAAGGTTCGTGTTCAACCAGAGCGGTAAGCCTAGTCGAAATGAAGAATTCTAAAGAGAGGTTAAGTCAGCAAGACCTAGGACTTTTGTGCCACCATCTGATACCCCACGTGAAAAGTGGGTCGAACCAGTCAATCAAAAGGGCAACAAAAGGCCGAAAATGGAGGGTGATTGACTTGGAGAAAGAGGCTGGAAAGAAAGACGAACCTAGGGCTTACGTGGTTTCTCCTAATTACAAAGTTAAAAACCCTATGACCATGACCTAATGGAGGCGCTACCAAAGAAATAAGAAGGATGGAAAGGTGGCCTTGACATCTTAACTAAGGTTGGGGGAAGCCCCTAGAACAGAGGAGCAATACCCAAAAGCAAGGTGGGTTGAAAAAGCAAAGATTGTCACGAACCAGACTCTGACTATTGGAATATCTGAGGGTAAATAGGTAATATCCAAACAAATTGAAGAATGCACTCCTACTGTCGGAAATGGGAAAGAACCTAAATACACCCCCTAATCTGACAAAGAAGAGCAGACATATTCACCTCAGTCTGACGAGGAATATACTCCATCACCAGAAGATGACTTCGACGAAGTCATGTATGATGATATCAATGACGATACCTATGGGGAAGACTTTGTTGTGAACTATGGCATTGTATCTGTTTTGCTAGTCGAATATGACATTGTCTCTGAAGTGTCGGAAGTGGAGGAAGATTTTGTGGCAAATAAGAGTCCTAAAGATAAGCCTTTATACTATTATGTCATGAGCGATGGGGTAGTCGAGGAAAAGAGAGTGGTGTTTGAGAAACCTAGTTTTGTCATGATGTACCATTTGAAGCCTCTCTTCATAAAAGCAAAGGTCGGAGAAATGGAAGTCAACAAAGTATTTGTAGATGGCGGGGTAGCTGTAAACTTAATGCCATACGTTCTATTCAATAAAATCGGAAAGACCGATGAAGACCTTCGAAATCACAACATGGTTTTGTCTAACTATGAAGGCAAAATCAACAACATTTTAGGAGTAATCCAAGTTGACCTGGCTGTGGGAACGGCCACAAGGTTGACATTATTTATGGTGATCAACTATAAAGCCAACTTCAACCTATTATTAGGAAGGGAGTGGATTCATGGTATAGATGCGGTGCCTTATACCCTACACCAAAGACTCAGTATCTGGAGGAAAGATGGTATCGTCGAGAACATCAAAGTTAGCCAAAGCTATTATAAGGTTGACGACACCAAAGGCTCGAAGAGGTCATTTAATCAGGACTTAGCAAACATGGCCCCTTTTGATGATGGACCAGGTTCCTACACCTCCTTCGAAACTGGCCGCAAGTTGAACTTGGATCCAAACCATGGTTTTGTCTAGGATGATACTGACATACTAGAGGAGCCAAGTGAACTAACACCTGTAGGGTGGTCTGAGGTCGACAAAAATGACCTCTGAGTCAGAAAGTATGACTCAAATTTTGGCCTACTTGGCTGAAAACAGAAAAGAAATGGCTATGGAAACTAGGAAACGTCAAATCTTAATGGACAAAGCCATAGCATATAGCCAATTAGGCCAGACAGCAACTTCGGAAATTTGGAGGCTCGATTGTATTTATGACAATGGGCCTTTGGGGTTCGAAAAGGACCCAACAAATGAGCAACAAAACATGCAGGTTCATGACCCAGTTGAAGAGAATGACTTAGGAGATGGGACCATAAAAATACCCACATAAATAAGTACGAAAATAAGGTAAAAAATGAAGGCTAAGCTGGTCTAAGTATTGAAAGAGTATAAAGATTGTTTCACCTGGGATTATGGAGAAATGTCTGGTCTGAGTCGAAGTGTGGTGGAACACCGTCTACCCATACATCTAGGAAAAACGCCAATAAATCAATAACCTCGTCGGTTTTCCCCAGGGGTGACTAAAACGATCAAGCAAGAGATCGAGATATTGCTTAAAAGTCGGTTCATCAGAACTGCAAGGTATGTTGAATGGCTCGCCAATATAGTTCCTTTAATTAAGAAAAATGGAACACTTCGTGTTTGCATTGATTTCAGAGATCTCAACGACGCAACACCCAAAGATGAATACACAATGCCTATGGTAGAGATGCTCATCGACTCAGCCACAGGTTTTGAGTATTTGAGTATGCTTGACAGATACTCTGGGTATAATCAAATCCTCATAGCAGAGGATGATGTTCCTAAAATGGAATTTCAATTCCTAGGAGCCATATGGACATATGAATGGGTAGTAATGCCCTTTGGCCTGAAAAATGTCGGGGCCATATATCAAAGAGCCGTGAATGCAATATTCCATGACTTCATAGAGAAGTTCATGCAAGTCTATATTGACGACATTGTAATAAAGTCCTCTTAGAGAATAATCATTTAGATAACCTTCGATGCTCTTTTGAGAGGATGAGGAAATATGGATTAAAAATGAATCCACTAAAATGTGCTTTTAGTGTGCGTGCAGGAGATTTTATAGGCTTTGTCGTCCACAAGAAAGGCATCAAGATCAACCAAAACAAGATGAAGGCTATTTTAGATCTCAAGCCTCCTTCGATGAAGAAGCAACTTCAATCTTTGTTGGGAAAAAATAACTTCTTTAGAAGGTTCATATCCAACATAAGTGGCAAGACAAAAGTGTTCTCGCCATTGTTGAAGATCAAGAAGGACAGTGAGTTTCATTGGGAAGAGAAGCAACAAGAGGTGTTCGATGCAATCAAAGAATATTTGAGGAAGCCTCATATGTTATTGTCACCTACTAAGAATAAAAATATGAGATTGTATATTGTTGTGTCAGATACGACCATAGGATGTATGTTAGCACAAGAGGACAACGATGGTGTCGAAAGACCTATTTATTACCTCAGTAGAATGTTGATAGATGTTGAAACTAGGTATACTATGATTGAATAATTATGCCTGTGTATGTACTTCTCATGTATGAAATTGAAGAAATATATAAAACATGTTGGCGTTTAAGTTTCGTCTCATTTTGTTGTCATCAAGCATATATTGTCTAAACCTATTCTGCATAGTTGAATAAGAAAATGGGCACTATCATTAACTGAGTTTCATTAACTTACAAGCCTTTAAAAGCTATGAAAGTTCAGATAGTGGCTGACTTCATCGTCGACCATGCAGTAGTCGAACCTCGGGTGTTCATGATTAACGCAAACCCGTGGAAGTTATATTTCGATGGGTCGAGCCATAAGCATGGAATAAGAATAAGGGTAATGATAGTCTTCCCACAAGGCCTCCCAACAAAATTCCAATGCAAGGTCGTGGGAAAATGTTCTAACAATGAGGTTGAGTATGAGGCCTTAATCACTGGGTTGAAGATACTAAAGAAGCTAGGGGCACAGAGAGAGGAGATCAAGGGTGACTCGAAGCTAGTAGTTAAACAACTCACGAGAGAGTATAAATGTATTAAGGAGCATTTATTGGTCTAATTTGTTATAGTGAAACAATTGTTGGAACAGTTTGATGTAGCAAGCATCATACACGTGCCCATAAAGGAGAACCAGGAAGCGAATGATCTAGTGCAGATTGCTTCAGGATATAAAGTGTCGAAGGACAAATAAAAGGGCTTCATTAAGGTTCAAGAGAAAATGGTGTCGAATACACCACCATTACAGATGTCAGATGGTTTAGAGACCAAGGAGACATGCTACAACGAAGTCCTCGTCATCGATGGATTATCGATGACAGATTGGAGGCGACCAATCATAGAGTAATTAGAGAATCCCGTTGGAGGAACTGTCCAGAAGACCAAATACAGGGCTCTCACTTATGTTTTAATGGGAAATGAGCTCATGAAGAAAACCTCAAATGGGGTTCTACTCAAATGTCTAGGGGACTCAGAAACATACCTAGCTATCTGAAATGTTCATAGTGGGTCCTGCGGATCCCATTAAGTTGGCCACAAAATGAAATGGTTGTTGTTTCGACAGGGCACCTATTGGCCAAGCATGCTCAAAGATAGTATATAATTCTCTAGGGGATGTCAAGAACATGCCAGCATACAACACATCCTGACCAACGAATTACACACTACCGAAACAACAAAAGTTCATCATAGTAGGGATAGATTACTTTACTAAATGGATAGATGTGGTGCCTTTGGCAAAAATGGACCAAGAGGACGTTATTGATTTCATCCAAAGCCATATAATATATAGGTTTGGGATTCCCGAAATCATAAGCATCGACCAAGGCTTAGTGTTTATGGGTCAAAATATGCAGGAGTTTGTAGTAGAAGTGGGATTTAAGCTCATCACTTCGAGGCCATACTACACACAAGCAAATGGGTAAGTTGAGGCTGCAAACAAGGTGGTGATCGGACTCATTAAGACACATTGCTAAATATCCTAGAAACTAACACAAGACATTTGACTAAATCCTTTAGGCATATCGAATGTCCCCAAAAGAGTCAACTAACTCGACTTTGTTTCGTCTGACTTTCAGTCACGACACTGTCTTACCATCAGAATTGGCTTTCAGGCAATAAGGATCCAACGTCAATTTGAGATCCCGTCAGAACAGTATCGCAGTATGATGTTCAACAAGATCATAGACCTGGACGAAGAGAGGTTAAAGTTGTTGGATGTTTTGATGCGTCAAAAGGAGAGAGTGGCTAAAACTTATAATAAGATGGTCAAGTCCAAGACCTTCGAAGTTAATGACTATGTGTGGAAGGTTATTTTGCCCATGGACAGGCGGGATCGAACGTTAGGAAAATGGTCACCCAACTGTGAGGGACCATTCCAAGTAAGTTGAGACTTTAGCAACAATGCCTATGATATAAAAGAAATAGGTTTTGATGAGAGAATCTTGACAGTGAATGGGAATTATCTAAAGCAATATAAACATATGTTGCTCCCGGGATTTTCATTCTAGTACAAACGCGAAAGTGGCGCGGAAAAGGTTAGAGTCGCCAGCCAGACATTTTTATCCCGAAAGAATGGGAAAGGTAATGTTGCACAAACCTGAGGAAGAAGGAAAGGACGAGGCCTTGCGAACCAAAGATCTGAGTTCGGGAGTCGGTTACGACCTAGGAAGGTATTAGCACCCCAAACCGTCCGCCGTACCCGACGGGATCCACGCTTGCTTGTTTGGCTTCAAAGGGTGAGAAAATAAAGTTGTTGTTGAATGAATAAACTGCTAACTGGAATGGAATGAAATGAGAAATGGAATAAGGAAATGAAAAGAAAGAGGGAAATGTAGGGAAAATAAAGAATGTGCTCGAACGGGCCCTACCCCGCTGCCTACGTACCTCATCGGGATAATGAGGATCAGAGTCGACGTAGTTCGCCTAACTAAGGCGGGAACTATTTGTTTGTGTTTTTTATGCTGGAACTGCGTATGTCTATGCTCAGGTGTTGCAGGCTCGTCTGGTACGAGTGCGTTTACCGTCTTGCAAATGAGACAAGTCGCCGCGAGTTCGCGTTGTGAGTGAATGAGATGAGAAAAGAAATCCCCGCAAGATAGTCGCTTATTGTTTGTTTTTGGCTTTTATGAGAAGTGTTTTGAATTTGTTTGTGAACGGTCTTGTACTAAGACCTATCCATCGCGGTGAGTATTTACACCTCGCCCCGAAACAGGACGCGTATAAACACTCCGCAACAAAGTCTCGTGTCGTACAAGATTGTTCGGTTTATCCTTAGATGTTTTGTTATTTTCTTCATGAGATGAGAAAGAATGACTCAAGTTGCAAAAAGGACAAACTAGGGGACTAAGACACAACCCTAATTTTATTTGTTTATTTACAAGAGAGGTCCTATGGTTAATGAGGTATTCTAATCCTAAGGAAGAGGAAAAGAAGGAAGGAGAGCTTAGAAACTAACTTACTTCCTAAGGAAGTTAAGTTGGTTCTAAAGAACAAAAGGGGAACCTATGAACAAAGCACAAAGTGCTAAGGCAAAGACAATTAAAATGCATAAGAGAAAGGCATGAAGTGATGCTTACCTCAATCTTCCCCCCTAAAAAACAAAAGTTAGCATGGCAATGCATATTGAAAGTAAAATCAAAGCATGAAAGCGATTAAGCACCATAAACGTCTTAGAATGGAACTAGGTTCAAAATAAGACCTAAGTCTAAAGGTGAAGGTACCTAAAGGTTATATAACTTCTAAAGTCAGTAGCTACATGCTATAGGTCCCTAAGTATGCTAGGATACCTCACAAGATCAAACTATGTCAAACTATGTACAAAAAGTTCACATAAATTCACCTAAATGCAAGTTAGGGTTCAAAGATGAAATATGAGTGCATATGGCTTACAATCATGAATTAATACATAAAATGAACATAAAAGTAAGTAGTGAATGCTTATTAATGAGGATACATGAATGTACAATCATGGATGCAATGGATTAGGCATATGGAGCAAGGAGAAGAATATGTGAGAAGAAACGAAACAAAAATCGCATAAGATCGCACATGATAAAAGTTAAGGAAGAATGGCATGTGAATATGCATGAAAGGATTATGGGTCAGTAGCATACAAGGTATGAGATGAAATTAGAATGCATGAATAGGCATTAATGATTTCCACACAATTAATGTTATTATTTAGAGGAGAAGAGAAATGAGCTTAGGTTAAAATTAGTTCACATAAGTATGCACTTTAAAGCACCAAAACAAACAAAATTATTATGGTTCAAAAAATGACCTATGACAGGAATTAAAGACATACAAATGACCTATAATCAACTCCTAAAATCTACCAAAAATCCCCTCAAGAAAATGGCATGAATGGCTTCTTAACATTTAGGTTATGCAACAAATGAACACATGAATCAACCTAGGATCTAGGTGACATGGAAAAATAGCAAAAAGCATTTAAAAATTATGAAATTAAATCCCTGGAATGATATAGTTATTATCTTACATGGTCCAAAAGGATTCTACAAAATTATGCACCAAAGTGCCAAAACAATTCCTTGATTAGCAAGGTAACAAAGCATGATCACCAAAAAACAACTCCACAAAGTGGATCAAAAAGAGCACTAAAAATTATGAAAAAAATGCCTAATGAGCATCAAAATGTCACAAATTACAGTGATTAATCACACACTAAAAATAGGTTTTACACCTATGGGGAAAAATCGATTTTGGTCTCTTATGCCAAAACACTCCCTTTTGGGACAGCTCATGATCTAAAATCCAAATTAATTATTAAAACCACCCAAATCTGGAAACAAAAATATGACAAATTAATTAAGAGGATGAGGATCACTCATGAATTTTTCCAGAATTTTATCCTACCTAAAAATATTTTTAATAATTGCGACGAAACGGGCAAAAAAGTGGATTTTAAGGGGAAATGAAAGGAATCGATCCTAATGGTTCGTAACCTAATCCCTAAGCTCCGAAATCGACACAACTCAACATATATCACAAATAAATCCAGTGCCTCAGGTGGGAGGGCTCAATATGCACCTTAAGTTACATGGTCCTAAGCCGCATACAACTATAATGATGCTTAAAAGCCGAAAAAAGCTCGAAATCACTTACTTGATCGAAGTGTCGATTCTTCACATAAAAGAAATCCGAAAAAATCCCCAAGCAAGGTCTTGTAGTATCCTATGAGCAAAATAAATGCCCATCTTCCATAATCATCTTTGCTGAGCTTCGCCATAATCGAAATCGATCCATATCGATCAAAAAACGTGAACACTTTAATCCACAATTGGTCTCCAACAATAATTAAAATTGTCGTTAAAATTATAATTAAAATTAACAAGAGAAATGGATTAAGATATTAATCCACCAGAAATTAGATAACAAAGAAATTAATTAGTATTTTCCACAAGAAGTTTAATTAATAAAACTCTAAAAAAAACAAAAGAAACAGGGTGAATGAGAATCCAGGAGCTGCAAATAGAAGTAAAGACTGGCCCAAGGCCCAGTCCCCTTGTGTGTTGTTGCAGAGGGGGTGCTGAAAGAAATATGGAGAGTGTTGATAGGGGTTTGATGGTGCTGAGGCCCATTTTCCATTAAGCTTAACGCAAGGGAGGTGCGGAAAGCGTAAATAATGGTGCAGATAACGTTTCCATGGACTTCTTGTCAAAGCCCAATCAACCTGAATAGTTATAACCTAAAAAAACCCTAGAAATGAGAAAAAGGGGGAAACGAACACGACGTTAGCCTCTGCATCCTCTCTTCACCGTCACCTCAACAATGCACCGCCGACGCCGTCCTCTCTCTCATCGACTTCTCCATCAATACCTCAAATGAATCATTCCCGAACACTTAAAGCTCATCCTCTTAGAGCACCGATCACACTCCGTTCTTCAACATCACTTCGCCATGCTCGCCACGAAATCTCCACTGTCATTCTCATCAATACCGCCTCAACTCTTTCATCCTCGCCTCAATTGAAATCCTAAACAAATGATCGACCTCGATTCGAAGCTTCTTAGGTACGTTCTTTGATTCCCATTCCCCTCACGCGGGTCATTCTTCTTCGACTTCTTTATGCGTGCCTGAGTTGTTGGTGTTTGTTGCAGGTTGTGGTCGATTCGAAGATGAGATTGATGAGCAATGAAGAACAAGGCTAGATTGACGAAGCTGATTCAAGTTGAGAGAAAACGAATTGCAAGTTTTATGATGGTGATGATGAAGTTGCATATTGTTGATGAAGACGTGATGATCTTGGTAGGTTCTGTTTCATTGTTCTTCTTTACGCAGATGCCATTTCGATCTCGCTGCTTCTTCAACTTCTGTATAGACGTCTTGAAGTTGTTATTGACGATTCTTGCGATTGTTGTTATTGATGACTTGCAGGAAAAATTCAGGAATCGATGAAGATCTTTAGCGCAGGGAGATGGATGAGGATTGCGAAGTAACGATGAAGATTGAGGGAGAAATCAGCAGGGCCGTTGCGAGATTTGATCCTTGAATCGGTGGTGACGAAGCGTTAAAGGACGATGGAGACAATGAAAGTGTTGAAGACTTGTTTCTGTGTATGTTGAAACGTGAAGGTGCATATCGATGGTGGAGTGATCCCATACTCGCCTGAGAGAAACGAAAATTGTTGCCGGAGACAGAGTTTTACGTTGCTTCAAGGTAACTCTAAGATTTATGATCTCTTCTTGTTTCTGAGTTGATGTGGTGAACTTGCATCTAGTGTTATTGCTCGCTACAGAATCTTTACAACGCGATGAATTCTTGCCTTGCTTATCAATTTCTTGTGATGCATCTGAATTGCGAGGTTGATTCCATTTGTAGGTTGCGTACGAGTTGTGATTGATGAAGGTGATGCTGATGAAAGTTGTGAATTTGCTGAGTTTTTCTGAATTTGATTGTTGAAGATTGAGAAGGATTGAAGTTGGAGATTCATGAAGTTTCAGAAGGTTGAGGTTCTTATTGGTATAGAAGATGATAATTGAAGAAAAGTGGTGATCATTGATGATCAAGATACATGTGAACGAGTTTGCAGAGATCTGATATAGATGAAGGTGTTCTGAAGAGTTACTAGGAGAGAGCTTGGAGATTCGAGATAAGGATGAAAAGTAGTTTTTTTTATAGATAGATCTCAGAGTTTTCTTGGATTGGTGAGAAATTGTTGAGAGCCTTCTCCTCTATTCTGTTTCTGTTTGCCCTGTTATATCAGTTATGGAACTAATTTTTTTTCCTTTTTGCCACTGAATTCTGATAAGAAAAAATGTAACTAAATCCCTCCTACTTATGTTATATCTGTTACATATCAGTTACAATTGTAACTTATTTTCTGTTATATCAGTTTTTGATCCTAACTGATTTTGTAATGAATCCAAAATTTCAAACTGAATTCTGGATTTTTGTTATATAATCAATTTTTTACTTTGAAAATATGTGATGTAATTATATTGAGAAATGGTCTAAAAAAAGGCTACCATTGGTACGATTGAAAACAAAAGTGGAATTAAAAAAATGGAATCTGGAAAAAGTGGTTCAGGTATAATGATGGCTTGAAATTTACAATTGATATTGGAATTTGGATAATGAAGTTAAAATGGATTAATGAAACAAAGTTTATGGTTTGAAAAAGAAATGGGCCTAAAATAGATAGAAATAGGGAATTGATTAAGAAAAATAATATTTGGAAAAATGGAAAAATGAAAGAATTTTGGTTGGAAGAAAAAATGGATAATTAGTTACATGGTTTAGAATGGTTACATGAATAGATGTGGATATTGGTTTTGGATGGTAATTCAAAAATGGATGTTCAACTTTGGATATAATTATGACTAATAGAACTAAGACTTGGCTAGAAACAAAAACAATATGAATTCGGTTAAAGATAGAATTTAAAGAAATGGACAAACAAAAGTGGTCAATTGAATATTTGGATATGGGCCTAAAATGTGATTGGATTAAAGTAAGTGGGAATTGGTTATTGAAGAAAGTGTGGAATTATATAAAAGGATACGGATTGAGACCGAATGTCGGGAATCGAATATGGATTTTTTAATGAATGGTTTAAATTGGACAATAAGAAAAACAAATGGTAACGGCTCATATCCCATATAGGCATTGCGTATTTGAGTTCGAACTTGAATGATGCCTTCCAAATAGACCAAAAATTGTGCATTCTCCTTCATCGAATCCTTCAACATAATCCACTCTTGATGCCATAATAAACTCCACACAATCTCGAATTATTTCTCCATAAACAAATGGATCCCCACCACTCTTTAATACACTGGACCTCAACTGGTGAAGTGTCCTCAAATCAAATCATGAACAAGACTTCCAAATCCCCTTGAGATGTTCAATGAAGAAGAATTCCACTTGAGACGTTAAGGGGAACCGAAACTCTTGTTCCAAGCCAAATTTGATTAGCCACCTCAATAATAGATTAGATGCACCAGTGAATAACCTTCGTCATTTCAAACCCTGATGAATACAGACAAAGTACGAAACCCTAATTTCTAAGATCCTCGATCATATGTCTTATGAATTCAATGCAAATGCAGGGTTATGAATATTATGACCTAGTGAAAAATGCAGATGAATGCGAAGCGTAAGCCAGTTAAGGTAAAAAGAATGAGGGCAAATTTTGAGGTATTACAGCTGCCCCTATTTAATCAACTGCAAACTTGAATGGATAATTGCAACAACTTTTAGACGTTCAAGGTATGGAGTGATTGAATACTAGAATAAAACCTGAAAATTTGCACACTGAGGGTAATGAAAATGCCATTTGCCCATTTATTTATTTATGTATTTTTTGATTTTGACCTCTGAATAGGTAGCGAAAATAGAACCAGGTGGAAATATGCTGGGAAGAATGCCATCCTCGAATGACAACTCACACGGGATCCTCGGATCCAGTACTAAAACCTTCCTCGAATAGAAACACAATGATATACCGGCCGCAGGCGATAACCATCAACAGCAAAGACTGACCTCAGACAGACTTTGCAAAAGAGACAAACTGACCTCGATCAATAAGCTCAAAAAGTGAACTACTATCCTCGAATAATAGCCACAAACAAGACCAACTGCAGTAGGACTTGAAGAAAAGAAATGCCATCCTCGAATGACAATCCAAAAGATCCTCGGATCTAACACGAAACCATCCTCGAATGGAGACGCAAAGGTATACCAGCCTACACTGATAACCAAACACAAAGCTGACCTCAGACAGACTTTGCAAAAGAGACAAACTGACCTCAATCAATAAGCTCAAAAAGTGAACTACTATCCTCGAATAATAGCCACAAACAACAAGACCAACCTCGGAAGGACTTGAAGAAAAGAAATGCCATCCTCGAATGACAAATCAAAAGATCCTCGGATCTAACACGAAACCATTCTCGAATGGAGACGCAAAGGTATACCAGCCTCGACTGATAACCAAACACAAAGCTGACCTCAGACAGACTTTGCAAAAGAGACAAACTGACCTCGATCAATAAGCTCAAAAAGTGAACTACTATCCTCGAATAATAGCCACAACAACAAGACCAACCACAAAAGGACTTGAAGAAAAGAAATGCCATCCTCGAATGACCAATCATAAGATCCTCGGATCTAACATGAAACCATCCTCGAATGGAGACGTAAAGGTATACCAGCCTCGACTGATAACCACACACAAAGCTGACCTCAGACAGACTTTGCAAAAGAGACAAATTGACCTCGATCAATAAGCTCAAAAAGTGAACTACTATCCTCGAATAATAGCCACAAACAACAAGACCAACCTCGGAAGGACTTGAAGAGAAGAAATTCCATCCTCGAATGACAAATCAAAAGATCCTCGGATCTAACACGAAACCATCCTCGAATGGAGACGCAAAGGTATACCAGCCTCGACTGATAACCAAACACAAAGCTGACCTCAGACAGACTTTGCAAAAGAGACAAACTGACCTCAATCAATAAGCTCGAAAAAGTGAACTACTATCCTCGAATAATAGCCACAAACAACAAGACCAACCTCGGAAGGACTTGAAGAGAAGAAATTCCATCCTCGAATGACAAATCAAAAGATCCTCGGATCTAACACGAAACCATCCTCGAATGGAGACGCAAAGGTATACCAGCCTCGACTGATAACCAAACACAAAGCTGACCTCAGACAGACTTTGCAAAAGAGACAAACTGACCTCAATCAATAAGCTCGAAAAAGTGAACTACTATCCTCGAATAATAGCCACAAACAACAAGACCAACCTCGGAAGGACTTGAAGAAAAGAAATGCCATCCTCGAATGACAAATCAAAAGATCCTCGGATCTAACACGAAACCATCCTCGAATGGAGACGCAAAGGTATACCGGCCGCAGGTGGTAACCATACACAAAGAAAATAGGACAAGATGGAACGGGATCGTTGTACATAAACGAGAGCCCAGGAAAACAGGACCGTTGTACAAAACGGGAACCAGTGACGCGACTATTGTACCAAACAAGACGCAAAATAAGTGACAAACATTGACTTGAAAAGACAAGAATGTCTGAAAAATGATATTGGTATCCTCTGTGCGGAGTACTTCAGGTTGAGAAGATGTTATAGGTCGTTTGTAATATACCTCAAAACCGGCCCATGCTGGCATGCATATGTTTGAATTTATGGCGTAATGCTCCATGACGATGGAAATGCTACGCTTTGGAGAATGCAAATGTAATGATGATTATGCGTATGCAAATGCAAAGAGATCTCCTGATAACGAGACTGCAGGCATCCCAGATAGCTTGACTGGGGAGAAACGATGATTATTGCATTGATCTGGTTAATCCTGGTGAGGAGGAGACAACTCTGTGGGGAAAACTGTTAATAATTCACCAGCTCTGGACAGCCGCCATTACCAAAACTAAATTGGACTTTGAGATTAGAGTGCCAAGACCCTGCTGGAGATGGACCTTTCTTGAACTCTGATGGGGAAGTGAAGACCTTCTGACTTGGCTGGGAACCAGAGGCATGACATCACTGAGGAAGTAACTTACTGGGGAGGAAAGACACTCCTTGTACTGCTGGGAATTGCCCCTGTATTGAAGGGAAGTCTTTGCTTGGGGAGGAAACCAACCTTTTGCTGCCTTGCTGGGGATATTTCAACTTCCAACTCTACTGGGGATGATGGAGGATGTCAATGATAAAGCTTACTGCTGAAGATAAGAGTTTAAGTTGCCCCTCGCTGGGGATGAGAGACGATGATACCCTTCTGCTCAAGAAGTATCATTCCCTTTGCTACACTGCTGGAGAAGGGATTGTCTGATGAGACTTGCTAAACAACTCTTGAAGTACTGTGTTGACAATGGCTTTGCCCATAGACTCTAGGTTGATAGATTGCCAACTGATCTGAGTGAACAATGGTTCTCTGAAATTTTCAACTCGCCTCAGACTAAGTTCCCTCAAAAGAAAATGTCTCAAGAGGATTTTACAGAAAACACGACATATGAAATGCCTCAGTTGTCTTCAAACTCTTGGAGAGATTCATCAGATCTCGAAATAACTGCCCCAGACTGCATGGTCTATGAAAGAAATTTGCCTCACGAGGATTAATGAAAAACCTCATATCACCGTGAAATATTCTGCCCCAGTATTTTGACCTTTGGATAGGTGCTTTGGATTTACCGTCTTCGGGAAAAAGTGACTTCTCATGCTCTTGTGGTGGCCTGCCCCGATACAAGTCTTGAAGTGATCACCTCTGAATGACTGTGCTTTGAAGGAAACACCCAGATCAAATGTTCTTTGAGATATTAGATCTCGAAGTAATTGCCCCAGTTTGGTTGAAATTTGAATACATGCCTCAGACTAATGGCTCTTTGAGAGATTTGAATCTCGAAGAGATTGCCCCAGCTTGGCTGAACTTTGAAGAGATTGCTCGACATGATTTCCCCAGATTAGTTGGATCTTACCACGACTGTTGGGAAAGTCCCTACTCAATGGAGTTTCTTTTATTTGAAAAAGTGCATCTCAATAGATTGACCTTCGGAAGTTTCAGACTTCTCAACTTGGCAAGATTAAGCTTCTGGACTGAGATTCCATATGTAAACTGTTATGATGCCAAACAAATGTATGTAAGCAGAAAATGTTTATTCTAAGAATGAAAATTCTAATGCAACACACATGTAAATCTTGAAGTTTTACTGAAAAAGATGTCGCAAACCTTTGTGAGCGAATCACTGGTTAAGATACGACATTAATTTTTTTGAATAATAGAAAGCATGCACATGCAATCCCAACAAATATCTTTCAACACCACTCATAGGAATCAGGAACGCGGTCTCGTGGTAGTACGCTCTCAAAATAACCCTGTTTCAGTTAGGACTTTTGAGGGTTGTATCGTGGCCTGGTTCACGGTTATAGAAACAAAGGATATAGGCTCGAAATTTATTTGTACCCACCCCTCTTCGTAATGTTCTCCATTCCTATGTTCAGCTAGCTTTCCAAGCGCTCACCTCTCAAAAGGTTTCGTGATGGTTAAGGAACCAATTACACTAACAGTTTAAGCACCAAAGCAGATTGTTGTTTGGAGTCAGTCACCCCTTCGTCTTTCGTGTCTGTATCACACGACTTTGTTCTTGTTCAAGGATCTTTCTTGTGTAATCCTTTTTGTCTTTCGCTTTTACATTCTTTTGCTTATCCCTAACTTTTTCCTGGACTGATTCTTGTGAACCTTTGATTGTGAAGTCCAGCGGGATGCCCTAATTTTTGCCTAAGTCGATTGTTTTCGAGTTTCGACTTAGCAGGCTTTTTTCATTTCTCTTTTTTTCAATTTTATTTTTTTGAACAAATCGTGTGACACTAGTTGTCTTGATTGCTTTGCGAGGGTCATGACTGTCTCACTTCTTGGTTGTTGAGGGATAACCATTGTGGCCTCCAGTTTTTGGACCTCTTTTCCGGGATAACCATTGTGGTTTCTAGTCATGGGACCTCTTGATTTGGTACAGCGAAAGGTAATGGATCCTCAGATTTGCACTCCTTTTTGAAATTTGAACGCCCGGTTAAACTAACTGACGCCTACCCTGCCCCTGGGTTACATGCAAGGGTTTTTTTCATGAGAAATAAACTCCTACTTCAAGGCTTAAATGAGTTGGCGAGGGTCTATCTCCCTTATATCTCCGGTGTTTAGGATTTGAAACAATGCCTGTACATCGTCAACAGGGTCTTTCTCAAAAGCGCACAATTAGAGTGTTTTTGCGTTTTCAGTTCGTCATCCTCCCTGAGAGAGTTTAAGCACGACAGTTGGTATTGCAATGCACATACACAAAATCATGAGTGAATATGAATGGATTACTTCAAGAAAAACATGTGCATTTCATTATGGTTAACATTCAAAAACAAATAAGTTTCATGCATGCATACAAATGTTTAAACAAACAATATAAAATATAAATGGAAATGCAGTAAAGAAGCTGAACATTGCCGTCATTGAGGAGACTTGACTCCGTCTGGACTTATTGCCTTTGGAGACTTTCAGCAGTCTGCAGTCTGGATGTGAACACAATAGTCTTGAAGTCAATCAAATTCGCGACCTTGTCTCTACCTTTGCCTCTGAAAGATTTGCAATCTTCAATTAAAAGGCCAGGTGCCCCATAATGGTAGTCATACTTGGCATTGAAACCTCAAAGGAAGCTTTGTCGGAGATGATCCTGATGTGGCTAGCTCAACCAATTTGAATCTGAGCAAATGAGGAAACTTGTTGCGCGTACGACATCAGAATATGATCAAACTTATTCTCAAGTTGTTTTGGTCTTTACCCATATGCTCTTCCCCTAGGATTCTCTTGGGAAGCTGAGGTTGGATGCTAACAATCAACGTCTGGAAGGAAGAGGTTGATAAAGTTAATAGATAAGGTTGCTCGCAAAGATCTTGCACGATCTCCTGCCTACGTATCTCCATTTACCAATGGAGAATCAGAGCAGCGTAGTTCCCCTCAATAGGGATGAAAATAGCTTCGTTTAGAATTTCCAAAACCAAGCTCATCTGAGTCTTCATCTGGTTGACTTCCTATTTCAACAGTTTCTGGTTCTAAAATAAAGCTTGCACCTCGTCCCTGGATTGCCCCAACTGGGTCTTCCTTTCGGTTACCTCCGCCCGGAATTGCTTCAAATATATACCTTGATGATTGTGATTCAAGTTGTCCATTCTGATGAGAAATCAAGTCAGGAAAAGAATTTGTCTCTGAACACCTGTCAAGAATGTAAGGATGTATGCAAATGCCATGTTCAATTATTTCCCAGGAATCTATCCGCTTTGATTCAAGTTTTGACACAGAAAAAGTCCAATAAAATGATTCATATACATGATCCTCGGAAATAACTGAACATGTGTGCAGAAATGCTATGATGTCATGTATGCAGCAGGCATGTGATCAATGGTTCGATGCTGGTGCCGGTGTTGAGCAATGAGTCAAGTGTCTGAATAGAACCATAATAGTAGCACCATCTCTGTATAGAACCCCATAACTGAGAACCCAATAACTGTAAAACTGGATCACATAATAGCATAGTCACTGATGGTGTTGAAGTTGAACAACGAGCCAAGTATCTGTGGAGAATCACAATATCAAGGTCACCATGGTAATCACAGTAACAATCTCTGAATAGAAATCCCGAATCTCAGAATCAGAGAACCATAGAACACTGAACAATACTGACAAAGTGGGTATGTTGAAGTTTAGGGTTCCTGCAAACCTGTAAACCCCTCCCAATCTCACGGGTGTGCTACTCGGGTCAACATCACGGACTCTCAAAGCCGAATAGCAATAATACGTTCACCATCTCCGAGAAATGGCTCATGACCAAATTAGGGAATTGGTTTGGCATTATGTACTACTCAGGGAGGTCTCAGTTGAGTCCGAAAAAACAAGCATCCCTCACAAGTTTCCAGCTTCAAGCACTGAGTCGAGAAACAATAGTACATTCATCCCGAAGGGTACAATACTATCGTCATACGATCAGTTTGCTTTAACTGAATCCTATGAGAGAACCAGGCCATCCTATGCGAGTTCCCAATGGACCCTCGGATGCGAGTGGGTTTGCCAACAAATGTGGTCTGCCACTGTCATCACTGGAGAGGGGTGTTTCCATTAAGGTCCTCGAAGATCGGTCACCAGATGCATATAACTATCAAGGTTGTACCCTGAAGTGGAGAAGAACCCCCACACAGAATAGTCCCGAGACAGTCGCAATCTGGGTGTGGAACACATCACCACTCATCATGTAACCATGCGAGCACAACGTGTCCACGCTAATCCTAAAGTGCACTCAAGCCGGGTAGTTGGCTTATCTCACAGTAACTCCCATCCCGCAGAAAAAATGAAAACCAGCACAGCCAGACAGTCCAGTATAATATGATGCATGGAAAATAAATACTGAAAGCGGTAAATAAATGCGACAAAGTAAAGCGGTAAAGTAAGAACTGTAAATGAAAACAGTAAAGTTAAACTAAAGCACACAGCAACAAACAGACACCCAAATAAACAAAACCAAACAGGCGCTAGGATTGACTCTACAAGGGAAACCAGAAGAATCAGGTTAGTCCCCAGCAGAGTCGCCAGCTGTCGCTCCCGGGATTTTCATCCTAGTACACACGCGAAAGTGGCGCGGAAAAGGATAGAATCGCCAGCCAGACATTTTTATCCCGAAAGAATGGGAAAGGTAATGTTGCACAAACCTGAGGAAGAAGGAAAGGACGAGGCCTTGCGAACCAAAGATCTGAGTTCGGGAGTCGGTTACGACCTAGGAAGGTATTAGCACCCCAGACCGTCCGCCGTACCCGACGGGATCCACGCTTGCTTGTTTGGTTTCAAAGGGTAAGAAAATAAAGTTGCTGCTGAAAGAATAAACTGCTAACTGGAATGGAATGAAATGAGAAATGGAATAAGGAAATGAAAAGAAAGAGGGAAATGTAGGGAAAATAAAGAATGTTCTCGAATGGGCCCTACCCCGCTGCCTACGTACCTCATCGGGATAATGAGGATCAGAGTCGACGTAGTTCGCCTAACTAAGGCGGGAACTATTTGTTTGTGTTTTTTATGCTGGAACTGCGTATGTCTATGCTCAGGTGTTGCAGGCTCGTGTGGTACGAGTGCGTTTATCGTCTTGCAAATGAGACAAGTCGCCGCGAGTTCGCGTTGTGAGTGAATGAGATGAGAAAAGAAGTCCCCGCAGGATAGTCGCTTATTGTTTGTTTTTGGCTTTTATGAGAAGTGTTTTGAATTTGTTTGTGAACGGTCTTGTACTAAGACCTATCCATCGCGGTGAGTATTTACACCTCGCCCCGAAACAGGACGCGTATAAACACTCCGCAACAAAGTCTCGTGTCGTACAAGATTGTTCGGTTTATCCTTAGATGTTTTGTTATTTTCTTCATGAGATGAGAAAGAATGACTCAAGTTGCAAAAAGGACAAACTAGGGGACTAAGACACAACCCTAATTTTATTTGTTTATTTACAAGAGAGGTCCTATGGTTAATGAGGTATTCTAATCCTAAGGAAGAGGAAAATAAGGAAGGAGAGCTTAGAAACTAACTTACTTCCTAAGGAAGTTAAGTTGGTTCTAAAGAACAAAAGGGGAACCTATGAACAAAGCACAAAGTGCTAAGGCAAAGACAATTAAAATGCATAAGAGACAGGCATGAAGTGATGCTTACCTCAATCTTCCCCCCTAAAAAACAAAAGTTAGCATGGCAATGCATATTGAAAGTAAAATCAAAGCATGAAAGCGATTAAGCACCATAAACGTCTTAGAATGGAACTAGGTTCAAAATAAGACCTAAGTCTAAAGGTGAAGGTACCTAAAGGTTACATAACTTCTAAAGTCAGTAGCTACATGCTATAGGTCCCTAAGTATGCTAGGATACCTCACAAGATCAAACTATGTCAAACTATGTACAAAAAGTTCACATAAATTCACCTAAATGCAAGTTAGGGTTCAAAGATGAAATATGAGTGCATATGGCTTACAAGCATGAATTAATACATAAAATGAACATAAAAGTAAGTAGTGAATGCTTATGAATGAGGATACATGAATATATAATCATGGATGCAATGGATTAGGCATATGGAGCAAGGAGAAGAATATGTGAGAAGAAACGAAACAAAAATCGCATAAGATCGCACATGATGAAAGTTAAGGAAGAATGGCATGTGAATATGCATGAAAGGATTATGGGTCAGTAGCATACAAGGTATGAGATTCAATTAGAATGCATGAATAGGCATTAATGATTTCCACACAATTAATGTTATTATTTAGAGGAGAAGAGAAATGAGCTTAGGTTAAAATTAGTTCACATAAGTATGCACTTTAAAGCACCAAAACAAACCAAATGATTATGGTTCAAAAAATGACCTATGACAGGAATTAAAGACATAAAAATGACCTATAATCAACTCCTAAAAGCTACCAAAAATCCCTGGAATGATATAGTTATTATCTTACATGGTCCAAAAGGATTCTACAAAATTATGCACCTAAGTGCCAAAACAATTCCTTGATTAGCAAGGTAACAAAGCATGATCACCAAAAAACAACTCCACAAAGTGGATAAAAAAGAGCACTAAAAATTATGAAAAAATGCCTAATGAGCATCAAAATGTCACAAATTACAGTGATTAATCACACACAAAAAATAGGTTTCACACCTATGGGGAAAAATCGATTTTGGTCTCTTATGCCAAAACACTCCCTTTTGGGACAGCTCATGATCTAAAATCCAAATTAATTATTAATACCACCCAAATCTGGAAACAAAAAATATGAAAAAATTAATTAAGAGGATGAGGATAACTCATGAATTTTTCCAGAATTTTATCCTACCTAAAACTATTTTTAGTAATTGCGAAGAAACGGGCAAAAAAGTGGATTTTAAGGGGAAATGAAAGGAATTGATCCTAATGGTTCGTAACCTAATCCCTAAGCTCCGAAATCGACACAACTCAACATATATCACAAATAAATCCAGTGCCTCAGGTGGGAGGGCTCAATATGCACCTTAAGTTACATGGTCCTAAGCCGCATACAACTATAATGATGCTTAAAAGCCGAAAAAAGCTCGAAATCACTTACTTGATCGAAGTGTCGATTCTTCACATAAAAGAAATCCGAAAAAATCCCCAAGCAAGGTCTTGTAGTCTCCTATGAGCAAAATAAATGCCCATCTTCCATAATCATCTTTGCGGAGCTTCGCCATAATCGAAATCGATCCATATCGATCAAAAAACGTGAACACTTTAATCCACAATTGGTCTCCAACAATAATTAAAATTGTCGTTAAAATTATAATTAAAATTAACAAGAGAAAGGGATTAAGATATTAATCCACCAAAAATTAGATAACAAAGAAATTAATTAGTATTTTCCACAAGAAGTTTAATTAATAAAACTCTAAAAAAAACAAAAGAAACAGGGTGAATGAGAATCCAGGAGCTGCAAATAGAAGTAAAGACTGGCCCAAGGCCCATTCCCCTTGTGTGTTGTTGCAGAGGGGGTGCTGAAAGAAATATGGAGAGTGTTGATAGGGGTTTGATGGTGATGAGGCCCATTTTCCATTAAGCTTAACGCAGGGGAGGTGCGGAAAGCGTAAATAATGGTGCAGATAACGTTTCCATGGACTTCTTGTCAAAGCCCAATCAACTTGAATAGTTATAACCTAAAAAAACCCTAGAAATGAGAAAAAGGGGGAAACGAACACGACGTTAGCCTCTGCATCCTCTCTTCACCGTCACCTCAACAATGCACCGCCGACGCCGTCCTCTCTCTCATCGACTTCTCCATCAATACCTCAAATGAATCATTCCCGAACACTTAAAGCTCATCCTCTCAAAGCACCGATCACACTCCGTTCTTCAACATCACTTCGCCATGCTCGCCACGAAATCTCCACTGTCATTCTCATCAATACCGCCACAACTCTTTCATCCTCGCCTCAATTGAAATCCTAAACAAATGATCGACCTCGATTCGAAGCTTCTTAGGTACGTTCTTTGATTCCCATTCCCCTCACGCGGGTCATTCTTCTTCGACTTCTTTATGCGTGCCTGAGTTGTTGGTGTTTGTTGCAGGTTGTGGTCGATTCGAAGATGAGATTAATGAGCAATGAAGAACAAGGCAAGATTGACGAAGCTGATTCAAGTTGAGAGAAAACATATTGCATGTTTTACGATGGTGATGATGAAGTTGCATATTGTTGATGAAGACGTGATGATCTTGGTAAGTTCTGTTTCATTGTTCTTCTTTATGCAGATGCCATTTTGATTCTCGCTGCTTCTTCAACTTCTGTATAGACGTCTTGAAGTTGTTATTGACGAGTCTTGCGATTGTTGTTATTGATGACTTGCAGGAAAGATTCAGGAATCGATGAAGATCTTTAGCGCAGGGAGATGGATGAGGATTGCGAAGTAACAATGAAAATTGAGGGAGAAATCAGCAGGGCCGTTGCGAGATTTGATCCTTGAATCGGTGGTGACGAAGCGTTAAAGGATGATGGAGACAATGAAAGTGTTGAAGACTTGTTTCTGTGTATGTTGAAACGTGAAGGTGCAAATCGATGGTGGAGTGATCCCATACTCGCCTGAGAGAAACGAAAATTGTTGCCGAAGACGGAGTTTTACGTTGCTTCAAGGTAACTCTAAGATTTATGATCTCTTCTTGTTTCTGAGTTGATGTGGTGAACTTGCATCTAGTGTTGTTGCTCGCTGCAGAATCTTTACGACGCGATGAATTCTTGCCTTGCGTATCAATTTCTTGTGATGCATCTGAATTGCGAGGTTGATTCCATTTGCAGGTTGCGTACGAGTTGTGAATGATGAAGGTGATGCTGATGAAAGTTGTGAATTTGCTGAGTTTTTCTGAATTTGATTGTTGAAGATTGAGAAGGATTGAAGTTGGAGATTCATGAAGTTTCAGAAGGTTGAGGTTCTTATTGGTATAGAAGATGATAATTGAAGAAAAGTGGTGATCATTGATGATCAAGATACATGGGAAAGAGTTTGCAGAGATGTGATATAGATGAAGGTGTTCTGAAGAGTTTCTAGGAGAGAGCTTGGAGATTCGAGAGAAGGATGAAGAGTAGTTTTTTTATAGATAGATCTCAGAGTTTTCTTGGATTGGTGAGAAATTGTTAAGAGCCTTCTCCTCTATTCTTTTTCTGTTTTCCCTATTATATCAGTTATGAAACTGATTTTTTTTCCTTTTTGCCACTAAATTCTGATAAGAAAAAATGTATCTAAATCCCCTCCTACTTCTGTTATATCTGTTACATATCAGTTACAATTGTAACTGATTTTCTGTTATATCAGTTTTTGATCCTAACTAATTTTGTAATGAATCCAAAATTTCAAACTGAATTCTGGATATTTGTTATATAATCAATTTTTTACTTTGAAAATATGTGATGTAATTATATTGAGAAATGGTCTAAAACAAGGCTACCATTGGTACGATTGAAAACAAAAGTGGAATTAAAAAAATGGAATCTGGAAAAAGTGGTTCAGGTATAATGATGGCTTGAAATTTACAATTGATATTGGAATTTGGATAATGAAGTTAAAATGGATTAATGAAACAAAGTTTATGGTTTGAAAAAGAAATGGGCCTAAAATAGATAGAAATAGGGAATTGATTAAGAAAAATAATATTTGGAAAAATGGAAAAATGAAAGAATTTTGGTTGGAAGAAAAATTGGATAATTAGTTACATGGTTTAGAATGGTTACATGAATAGATGTGGATATTGGTTTTGGATGGTAATTCAAAAATGGATGTTCAACTTTGGATATAATTATGACTAATAGAACTAAGACTTGGCTAGAAACAAAAACAATATGAATTCGGTTAAAGATAGAATTTAAAGAAATGGACAAACAAAAGTGGTCAATTGGATATTTGGATATGGGCCTAAAATGTGATTGGATTAAAGTAAGTGGGAATTGGTTATTGAAGAAAGTGTGGAATTATATAAAAGGATACGGATTGAGACCGAATGTCGGGAATCGAATATGGATTTTTTAATGAATGGTTTAAATTGGACAATAAGAAAAACAAATGGTAACGGCTCATATCCCATATAGGCATTGCGTATTTGAGTTCGAACTTGAATGATGCCTTCCAAATAGACCAAAAATTGTGCATTCTCCTTCATCGAATCCTTCAACATAATCCACTCTTGATGCCATAATAAACTCCACACAATCTCGAATTATTGCTCCATAAACAAATGGATCCCCACCACTCTTTAATACACTGGACCTCAACTGGTGAAGTGTCCTCAAATCAAATCATGAGCAAGACTTCCAAATCCCCTTGAGATGTTCAATGAAGAAGAATTCCACTTGAGACGTTAAGGGGAACCAAAACTCTTGTTCCAAGCCAAATTTGATTAGCCACCTCAATAATAGATTAGATGCACCAGTGAATAACCTTCGTCATTTCAAACCCTGGTGAATACAGACAAAGTACGAAACCCTAATTTCCAAGATCCTTGATCATATGCCTTATGAATTCAATGCAAATGCAGGGTTATGAATATTATGACCTAGTGAAAAATGCAGATGAATGCGAAGCGTAAGCCAGTTAAGGTAAAAAGAATGAGGGCAAATTTTGAGGTATTACAACATACGCTACAAGAAATACATATCCACACAATTTTTTTATTAATAATGGTCACAACAGACCAACAACCAAAACTGGCATACAAAAGGGTGCATAATGTGTTACAAATTTAAAAAAGAAAAGAAGAGGCCCATAGGCCATCAGAGAGCAGAAAATTAAATGCAGAAACAGACAGAATGAGTTTGGCAAGAAACTGGTTATTCATCCATGCCTCTCCATGCTCCTGAATTGAGGAAGTTCATCCAGTCCTCATCAACATCTAGATCAAAGTCGTAGATTTGAGGAAGCCTCTTCTTAGGAGGTTTCATTTGGGTCACAGACGTCTTCCCGACAACTTTAGTCCCAATAGTCGGCGTAGCAGTGGTTGGTTTGGGAGGCTCTGGATCTTTCTTGGCCACTTTCTGATCTGCGAGAGAATTTGAAGAAGAACTCATGGAAAACTTGAATGGGAGTAGAAAGAAGGCGCATAAAATCACGCCTTTTGTAGGAGAAATATTCCTCGAGCGAATCACCTAGCGGAAGGATGGGAACTTGAAAGGCGTGTAATCAGTTTTGGGAAAAGAGTACCGCCTGGAAAAAGTTCTTTTTAGGTCTTGGAAATAGTGCCCCTGCTAATCAATTAATGTAGATGACCAACTTCGAGGAAGTGGATTCAGGCTATTATCCCCACTCCAGTTGCAAATGGACTAAGGGAGATGTAATTTATATCCCCACGTCTCAAGGCACTGTTACTAGCATGGGAAATTATGGCTCTAAAAGTAGAAGCATGAAGGATGTGACAGGTTGTCTCAATCCTATAGAATGTTAACAGTTGATTGATGCAAATTGACGGTCAAAGAATGCCTCGAAATCACTCAAGAAATTCTAAAAGGCCAAGCTTCTTGGTCAACTATATCTCTGTCAAAACTAGCTTTCTAGGGGAGCAATTTGTTGGCTGGAGATTTCAACCAGGTCAAGAAATTATGTTTTGAATCAAGTCCCTGAAAACGCCCAAGAGGAACATTTCGACCTAGCTAGAGGAAAGGGAAATACAAGCAATGGGTCGACAGGAAAATGAAGACGTCCAGCTTGCAGAAGGAAAAAGTCGAAGCATGTCGACACATCCCAAAGAAGCCAACAGGTTGAAGACCTTTCAAAAAGGCAATTTAGAAAGTTGCGAAAAAATTACTCCAGTGAGTGGGACAAAGTAGTGGATAGTTACCCAGAGAGTGAGATGATAGATGTCAAAACCATATTAGTTGGAGAGTGTCCGACAATTTATTTTGTTTTTTAAATAAGTAGATTTCATTTTCATTATTCAAGATCGCATTTCTTTACATTGTAAAAGGGACACATTCAAGGTATCGTGCGCCAGAGAAACGAGTTAACACCCTATGCAAAATGTATGATAGCGTCTAAACACTTATGCTTTTCAAGTTATTTTAATTCCAAGTCAATTTAAATACTTGAGTTTTCCTTTATCTTCTTTGATGTTGTTGTTTTTTTCTCTTTTAACTTTTCATTCAAGCATTCTGCAAGAGTCTGCTAAAACACAAAATCACCAAAAATATAAAAGAACCTTCCTTACCGTTCTTACATTACAAGAGTTCACAACATAACTAATCGGACAGAGCACTCCTGGGACTTATTTGGCCGGTACCGCAAGTAAACCTCTCACAGAGGAGGCCAATGACTTATTCACATGAAATCAGCATGCGAATAGAGAGTGTGTACTAATATATTCAAAATAGCATAAGTCTACTTAGGAGTAGTCAACCTTGACCTTCTAAACGCAAATCTCACTGTGAGAGTACTTAAAAAGGGATGGGTGAGCCCAGGATAATCTTAATTAAGAATGACGAAGCTAGTTATTATGAATAAAGGTGAGCTCATCCATCCATAAGCTTACATTGACATTGGGTCATAAAAGTAGTTGAACCTTATTGCTCATCGATGGCTCATTAAATGGTTTCAATGATAGACTTTAAAATACTCAGACATAGAAATTAATGAAAAGTTAATGAAGATGATAGCATGATGATCATGTTAGGACAAGAAGAAAAGGCCATTAAATAACCTTAAAGACCAGTTATCATCAGAAGAGAGAAGAGACTTATATATATATATATATATATATATATATATATATACACACACACATGCACACATGCATGCACACACACTCAAACCCATATACACACTCACACAAGGGGAAAAAGATATTTAACTCAATCACAAATCACTTATACTTAGATTTTACTAGTCTACAACTAGTAAAGTTGCATACGATGTACTTTTCATAAGTACAATATCGCTAGTATTATTAATGTTTAAAATTGAGATGTTGATCGAATATTATCAGTTTAATATTGGACGAATATGTCCTTTGTTAAATACTTCTCTTTTACATGTCTCGTTCTTGAAGGTTGTGGATTGATGACACTTTGTAAGTGCGTGTTTTTTGTCAAAGAAAAGATTCAAAACAAGTCAAATATGAGAAAAAAAATTAGAATAAAGAATAAATAAACATGCAAAAATGACCAAGTATGAAGATATAAGGACTTCGTGAAAATCTGATGGAAAAAAGGAGCAAAAACGTGCAGCTACTATAATAATCACACGCAACATTGCGCGGGTGATAAGGATGTATTGTTAGCATCATGCACACAATGAAGAATATCATGCATGCGTTAGGTCCTTTTATAGTCCTATTCTAACGCATTATGGACTCATTTGACAACTATAAAAGGGAGTTTTGACATCTTTTCAAGGGTTCTGTGAATTTTTACTGAAAGAGACGGTAAAGAGCACCAAGATGGAAGTTTTAAAAGCATTGGAAGTCATTGGAGGCCATTTGTTCAAGGGTTTTCATATCCCATCTTCATCCTATTACTTAGTATTTGATTGCATCATTATGAGTAGCTAAACTTCTCTAAGTTAGGTTTTGTTTGATGAACTTATTTTGAACATGTTAGGATATATGTTTAATTTGCCATTGCCTGAATAATCGAAGTTATATTTCTATTTAATTTCCTCTTTTACTTAATTTTTTATGTGATATACTTTTTTAATCTGATTATGGGCATATATGGAATACTGACCATTAGTCAATGCTCTAGAACTAGGGAAATTATTGTACTTACACTAGTTGAATAGGAATATGAGACCTCTAGTAATGGAATTTGAGTTAATGTCCTATTCCATTTCCTAATTTCATTTACACTGGTTGAATAAGGATAAGAGACCTCGAGTAGGAATTAATGAGCTATACATCAAGGGATTAAGTATATTGGTTTTAATAATTCATCGTGGAAATATAATAAATTTCTTGTTCATGTAATGGATTAAACATCAACAGGGGATAAATAAAGAATTATATACAAAACATATCTTCTTTCGCATTATTTTAGAACAACTTTTATCTTTCGCATTCAAACTCAAAAACCCCTCATTTTTTTTTATTTTTTATACTTGCAAAACTCTTGTTTTGTTAAATAGCAGTCCATGTGGATTCAATATCTTTTTATTACTGTGACAACATCGATACACTTGTTGAGAAGTCATCATATTTTTGGCGCCATTGTAGGGGATTGTTGATAATTTCAATAAGGTAACGCTTGTGTAACATTATGTCTATTTATTTTTTATTTGTGTTTTCTCGTAAATTGTTTAATTATAGTGCTACTGAGGTATTTCTTATTTGTGTAAACACAACTTAGGATTGGTAATGACACCGTTTGATCCATAAATTAAAAGGATTGCAAGTGCCATCAAGAGAGCGGTTACAGAAGTGACTCTAACCCAAAGGACCCTACTAGCAGACAACTTACTGATTTCTTCGGACTCCAAAGAGGAAATCACCATGGTGGATGTACCTCCATTGCAAAAGGACTTACGAAGGACAGGTTTATAGAGGGTTTGTACTGGAAAACCCACTAACTTTGACATAAAGAATTATGTGCTTCCTGGTTTGACAGATGATTTGTTAAATGGGAACATAATTAGAGACCCGTGGGAGCACCATGCTCGCTTCTACGAAACAACCTTGATCTGCAAACCAGTTGCGTTCACTGAAGACTAAGTCAAGATAAGGCTATTTAGTTTCTCGCTAGTTGGAAGAGCCAAATATTAGTTGTTTTTCCATTCAAATGGAACTATACAAACATTCTTCACCACCACTCAATTTGTTGATCTTAGAGATGAAATTACAAATTTTAAGTAGTAGGAAACTGAATCGTTGTATGACTCATGGGATATGTTTAAACTTTATCACGCAAGTTCCAGAATCATAAAATGAACAACATGGAGAAAATGAATAATTTTATTAAAGGTCTTAAGGGCCAAAGACACATGCTTCTAGATGCTTCCGCTGGAAGCACGATCATAACTATGATAGAATCACATGTGAAAGACCTGATTGGAAAGATATACTTGAATGAATATTGTTTAAAGAGTGAAAGATCAATGAAAAATGAAACGGTAGGCACACCAAAAGGTATGTTAGTTATTGATACTCATACCATACTTTTAGCTCAAATTGAGTTATTGAATTAAAAGATAGCTGAAAGCAACTTGAGTCAAGCTAACGTGAGTTAGGTACAAACACTAAGGTATGATTTATGTGGAAAGGGGCATGCAAATGGAATTTATACTTTAGAAGGATCGGGTGAAGAAGCTCAATTTGCAAATATCCAGAAAAGTAATCCTTATTCTAAAACCTACACTCCTTAATGGAAGGATCACCCAAATTTCAGATGGAATAATAATCAGAATACAAGTGCTAATTAGGGTGTTCCTCAATATCAATAAGCTCTGACCCAAAGGAAACCTTCACCCCTTGAAGAGACCTTACACAAATTCATCAAGGCGATGCAGAGAAATTTTGACAGGTAAATAAACAGCATGAAGCAATGAATAAGAACCATGATGCATCTATAACAAATTTAGAGATGTAAATTGGTCAGCTATCTTGACAAATCCTCGCATTACCTTGTTCTAGTGGAGGATTTACAGCTAACACTATGCCTAATCCAAAAAATGAGACTTGTAACGCTTTAGAAGCAGGTTTTGAGGTAATCACCAACATAGGTGAGGATGAAATAGTGGAAGAAGTTTTGATTGAAGAGGATGAACTAGGGTGGAGAAATAGGAGAGTGAAAATCAGAGTGACCAAGCTGAGAAAGGGGGTCACCATTAAGCAATTGATAGACAAAAACTCCTCTTGGATAAGGACTAAGAAACAATTTCTTAATTACCCTAACCCAGAGCAACTCGATTACATAAACCTCCATATCCAGTCATTAAGAAAAACCACTACAAGGAGATGATGCAGGGTTGTTTGTTATGTTTAAAGAGATGTTGACCAAGCTTCAGGTACGTATTTCTTTTCATGTAGTTTTAGAGCTAATGCACAAATTTACCAAATTTATGAAATAATTATTAAATGGTACAAAACATAAGCTGGATATAGAGCAGGTAAACATGATGAGAAATGCAACACAACATTGCTCTAAACAATGCCAACAAAAGTGAAAGATTCGGGTAAGTTTACCATCGCTTGCACTATTGGTAGGGTAGAGATCCCACACACTCTATCTGATTTAGGGTCAAGTATCAATGTAATATCCCCTAATAAGATGAAAAAGTTAAATTTGGGAGAGATCATACCGAGTAATATGACTATTACCTTGGATGATTTATCTGTTACTTATTCTCATGGTGTTTTACAAGATGTGTTAGTAGATGTTGACAATTTAGCTTTTCCTGTAGATTTTGTGGTATTCGACATGAAGGGAGACACATGTGGTTAAGTTATTCTCAGACACCCATTGTTGGAAATTGGGAAAGCATTAATAGACTTGGAAATCAGTAAACTCAGCTTGAAGTTCAATTAATTAAAAAGTGGTGTTTAATGTGTATTATTGGACATCATATGCGTATGATCTAGAAACATGCTACCAGATTGAACAAAAAGGTAGCAAGGTGGACAAAGGAAGGAATAAAGGCCAATTATCCGCCGTGAGGGTATCCCTTCCGTCTGATGTGCTTTAGGCATGTATCGTCAAGATAATGACAATAAAGAAACATTGGGTGGGAAGAAATCCATCATTAAATATGTTTTAAATGTTTGATTTTATGTTAAACTTTATTAACACATGTTAATTTTTTAAGTTATCTGGAAAGGAAAGAAAATAGGTGAAAAGAAAAAAAAGAGAATAAGAGAAGAAGAAAAGAAGGAAGCCCCTAGAAAAATCACACAACCCATCAGACGCATGACATAGCTATATCGTGTGCATGATAACTTCATAACACGCGTAATATAGACGTTGTAGAATCTGGGAACTGTTGGTATCGTGCGTCTGATGGAAGCATAACCCACACGATAGAGACATTGGTAGAAAGGCGTTAAGGAGACCGTTAGCATTGCATGCGATGGATGCATGACGCGTGTGATGACAATGGGAAAATTGCCTATAAATAGAAATTTTTGTATTTCTTTTCCTTATAATTCTTTTCCATACTCTTTCTTAATCATAAATTCCTTCTATCATCATTGTCTGCTTAATTTGTTTCTCTGTACAATGTTATTTTTGTGTTGTTGCAGGCATAATGGCTTTAAAAAGAGGAAGAGTTACAAGAGGTTCATCTTCACGCGCTACTCCCGTAGCAAAGGCTCCAAATTTTCCAAACCTAAAGTTTCTTTCTGAAGCTAATGTGAAAAAATATTTAAAGTTGGTTGACTACCATATTGTGATATAGGGAGCGTTTGAATGTGAGGACTTCAGAGGTTTCGAAGAAGTGGTGGAAATGTTGCAACAACGACATTGGGTAAGTTTCAATAATTTAATTCAAGAAACCATTAAAAATATTGGCCTCGAGTTTTATGCAAATGAGATTTTAACGATGTGGGCTCTTATATTCCATATGTGAGAGGTAAGTACATCAACTACTCTGAGAGTGCTACTAATTATATTTTAAATCTTTAACCTCCTCCTATTTTTTCTCTTAGGACTTATAGAAATGAGCACCGTGTTATAAACCAAGCCATGGACCAAGAAATGCTTGATGTTTTTTTATAGAAAAGGGGATGAATAGGTGATTGAGTGTGGCTTGTTGTTGCAACTTAAAATTTCTAAATTTCGGCAAATCCCTAGGGCATGGGCCTCATTTTATGTGCAAACCTTAGAAGTCGCGTCTAATCATTCACAATTTATTATGAAGCAATGCTTAGTACTTTTGGCTCTTTTTAGGGGTATGTTGATTAATGTAGGTTGTTTAATTTCTGAAAAATATTAAATATATGGCTAACATTGCACAACGAGCCTGTGGCCATTTTTGTGTTATTAATGAATTGTGTAAAAGAGTCGGAGTACCCATATACCTTGATTAAAAAATGATAGGTCCAAAACCACCTATCAACGCTTCAACAATTAGGAGGCTGCAACATAATCACCTAGCAGAAGTTTCTTAACAAGATCAAGAGGATAACCCAACAGGAAACTAAGAAGAGTTATACCAACCTCAGGTGCAGCAACCAGCAACACAAGTTCAAGGAAATTAATAGGGATCTGAGTCTCAAAGAAGAATGGAAGCTCGTGAAGTGGAATTTACCATCTGGATAACATATGTTTCACCTACCTTGTATGTTGAACCCCCTAAGATTCGCACCAGTATTTAGAGACTTATATAACCAACAAAAAGACCACATGCCTTCTTAAAGTTTAAGACCACACTTATAATTATGCCCAATGAAGAGTAGTAACACTTGTAAGTACTCTTCCCCATTGTATTATTTTAATCATGTTTGTCTTTAATGAATGGGTTTGCATCTATTGTTTCGTTTAGATTTACAATAATTGTAGCTATAGCATCGAACAAATGAACCAAAAACACCATTAGAGGAAACTTGATCATTAGGAAAGTGACTTATGAATTGAAAGTAAAGGATGAAAAATGAATCGATCTACTTGTACTCAACCTTCAGATGCCTTAACTAGTATGGTTTGAGCCAAATAACTCCCATTGTTTATTATTCCTTTCATTGATGTATACATGCATCATTACTTTATTAAGTTTGAACTATTTCCAATTCAATTTATCTGGTTTGATTTACACACACTGGGGCAATTGTTTGCTTTGAACTCCGAGCCTTTGTAACCACCTGATAGTAATAGGTTACGTTTGTTACTAACCACTTTGATTTTAGTCATTCTTTCAATGACTTATCCTTATTTATTAGCCATATGACTTGAAAGATTTTATCTTTCCACCCTCTCTTTGGAGTTAGTTCAAAAAATTTAGTTCTTAAGTTGTATGAAAAAGAATAAGTTTGGGGTTGCTCTAGGAAGTGAGCAAGGTTTAAGTTTGGAGTTGGGATACTAGAGAAAAACGTCCAAAAATTAAAAAAATTTGAGAAAATAAGAAGTTAAAAATATATTCTTCAAAAAAAGAGAAAAGAATGCAAAATGAATAGTGAGGACCACAATAGTAATATCTCTAGTACCATTAATCAGGAAAAGAGTGGTATGATAACAAAAGGAGAACTAGGTAACAAAAGGAGAACTTTTGATTTCTTTGACGAATTTTATTAGAACATGATCAGACTAAATATAATTTATTTTACATGTTGATTGAGAGACTTCTCTATCAATTGAGTGAGTCATGGTGAGATGAGAGACAGGTTGAGTACATGTCAAAGATTGAGGATGTTTTTTGAAATTTACGGATTGCAGTGGGAAGCTAAAGTGAGGGCCAGGTAAAGAAAACTTCATATGGAAATGTTCCATTGTTATTATTTGCAACTTATTTTTCTGTTTGCAATTTGTAGTGAAGGTAAGTTACTTGATGACAAGCAACATTTCAACTTAGGGGTTGTGATAACACTCTATCATTGCATGTTTTGTATCGAAGAAACGAATCAAAACAAGTCAAATAAGAGAAAAAAATGTAGAATAAAGACTAAATAAATATCCAAAAATGACCAAGTATGAAGAAATAAGGACATAGTGAAAATATGATGGAGAAAAGGAGCATCACGCGCGTGATAGGGATGTATTGTTAGCATCGGGCATAATGAAGGATATCATGTGCACGATAGGTCCTTTTAAGGGCCTATTCTGACGCGTTCTAGACTAATTTGACAGTTATAAAAGGATTTTTTTACATCTTTTCAAAGGTTCTAAGGATTTTGAATGAAAGTAACAGTAAAGAGAACCAAGAGGGCGATTTTGAGAGCATTGGAAGTCATTGGAGGCCAGTTCTTCAAGGATTTTCATGCGTCATCTTCATCTTATTGCTTGGTATTTGATTGTATTGTTGTGAGTAGCTAAACTTCTCTAAAATAGGTTTTGTTTGAGGAACCTATTTTAACCTATTGATAACATATGTTTAATTTGTCATTTCCTAAATAATTGAAATTACATTTCTATTTAATTTCATCTTTTTCTTAATGCATTTTATGTGAGATACTCTTTTAATTTGATTATGGGCGATGTCACTCCCGGGATTTTCATCCTAGTACAAACGCGAAAGTGGTGCGGAAAAGGTAGAGTCACCAACCAGACATTTTTATCCCGAAGGAATGGGAAAGGTAATGTTGCACAAAACTAAGGAAGAAGGAAAGGACAAGGTCCTGCGAACCAAATATCTGAGTTCGGGAGTCGGTTACGACCTGGGAAGGTATTAGCACCCCAGATCGTTTGTCGTACCCGACGGGATCCACGCTTGCTTGTTTTGTTTCAAAGGGTGAGAAAATAACTGCTGCTGAACAAATGAATTGCTAACTGGAATGGAAATGAAATGAGAAAGGAAGCTGAAAAAAAGGATGGAAAGGAAGAATGGGGAAAATGTAGGGAAAATAAAGAATGCTCGAACGGGCCCTACCCCGCTGCCTACGTACCTCATCGGGATAATGAGGATCAGAGTCGACGTAGTTCGCCTAACTAAGGCGGGAACTATTTGTTGGTGTTTTTATGGCTTGAACTGCGTATGTCTATGCTCAGGTGTTGCAGGCTCGTCTGGTACGAGTGCGTTCACCGTCTTGCATGCGAGACAAGTCGTCGCAAGTTCGCGTTTAGAGTGAATGAGATGAGGAGAGAAGTTCCCGCAGGATAGTCGCTTATTGTGTGGTTTTGTCTTTTATGATAAGTATCTTTTATGTTTTCTTTGTGAAACAACCCCTTGATGAGACTTGTACATCATGCTAGACAAGCTTACACCACTCCAAGATGGAATGAGTGCAAGTGCCGCATGGAATAAGGCTATACACAAGGAATCCTTTCATTTATTTATTAAGTGTTTTTGGATTTTGTTTGAAGATGAGAAAGAATGACTCAAGTTGAGAAAAGGAAAAATCTAAGGGATTAAGACTCAATCCTAATTTTGTTTATTTATTTACAAGTGATTCTAATGGTTTGTGCGGTTTCTAAACCTAATGAAGAAAGGAACTAGAAACTACTAGAATTAAATTTACTTCCTAAGGAAGATAAGTTGATTCTAAAACAAAGGGGAGCCTATTCAAGTGAAATATCAAATAATATAACAAGGCATTAAAATTGACATAAGGAATAAAATTCTAAAACAAAACATTTAAAGGTATAAAACCAAAAAGTAAGCCTAAACTTATTCTAAGTCTATTTATTATGAATTCTAAGCCTAAGTCCTAAAACTAAGGGAACTATCTAATGTTGTCATTCTAAAAATCAGAAATTAAACTATTCTAAGTCAATTTAACATCCTAAGATTAAATCTAATTAAACTAGTTCTTAATGGATCTTAATATTCTAACCTAAACTAATTGAAATTTATATGTAACAAGGCCTAAAAATTAATACACTATAAATAGTAAAGGTCCTGGAAAAATTATGGAATTAATCCTATAGGGTCCTAGAACTACCTATAATATTGTGCTAAAAAATATCCTAAAAATTCAGAAATTAACTGTGCCTAAAAATCACTTAATTCTACTTATGGATTAACTATGATTTTCTATGGATTAAGCTACTAAAACAGGGGATAAAATGGCCTAAAACTTCTACCAAAATTATTCTAGGTCCTATTATTAGTCCTCTAAACATGGCAAAAAGAATGGGTCAAAAATCCTACTGGAAGTTGAAAAAATAAAATGAACAAAATCATGTACAGTTAAGAGAAATTCAATAGAAGCTAATTAAAAGAAAAATCGAAATTAAATCAAAAAATACCCGAAATTCAGAAAATAAAATTGTCACAAATTTCTAAAATGAATTATTAACCTACTTAATTTTTTTTGGAATTTTATTATGGAATTTTATTATGGATTTTTCTATGTTTAACTGATTTAATCCTAAACTATGGTAAACTAAAAAATAGAATCTAAAAGAAATATGGACGGGGGTTTAAGAAGTAATCTTTTTAGTTATTTTTCAATATGGGCTTTAAGAAGGGAGTGTAAACAGAAAACTACAAGGCCCAAATAGCGCAGGAAAGTGGGGAGTGCATGGTGAGTCTTCAGTCAACTATGTTGACTTGATCTTGGCCGTCTGATCAAGTCTTTCTTTTGGTATTCCCATCAAGTGGATCACGAAGCATAGGACCATGGTTGTTAAGGTGGGTGGCACGCATGGGATTGGCCGTACGAAATGCCAACCGGACGGTGACAAGTGTCACCGCCGGTGTGGCTGGAAAATATCAACAACATCCAATCTTATCTTCTTCCATTTCTTATGGGAATTATTAACGGTGCAATTAACCAAAATTAAACAAAATTATGGCTCATTATTGGATTAAATCTTCTAATATTCTTCATTAATTTGTTAATTATCTAAATAATTAAAGATTATAATCAACATAATAAAATAAAAAGAGCAACATTGAGGAACCCTAATCTTCTCCCCTCCCCATTCTCTCTCTCGCCGCTTCACCCTTTTTTCCTCTTCTCTGATCCCTCTTCTTCTCCCTCACACCGCTGTACCCATCCCTTCTTCTTCTTTCTCTTTTTGTTTTTTTATAAAGTTAAGCAATAAACAACATTTAACCAAAAGGGAGAAACCAAACCCTAAATCCAACTTCTTCACCTCCTCGACGCTGCGGCGCCTCCCTCGTCCAGCATCCCTTTCCTCTCTTTGCCGCCACCAACAACCTAAACTTATTCTCTCCTCTACCACCTCCACTAACCTTACCCTAACGAAAATTCTAAAGAACTAAATGTCACAACCAAAACGTTCACCGTCCCGAACCACAGCGAAATCCCAAAAAAAAATACGAACACAAACGAGTGTAATCACCAGCGTAGCAACATACCAGAGGCATGTGAATCTGTGTCTTACGATTCGATGTCACCGCCGTCAGAATTCGTTATCGCGATGGCACAAGGAAACTCTTCAGATTAGTCAGGTACGAACATCTTCTTAACCCTTTCCTCTTTCTGTGCTTTACATGAAGTTGTGGCTGAATTCGCCAATTCGTTACGGCTTAATCGTCACCATGGCAATTCTTGATGTTGCAGGTTTGTTCGATGGCTCAGCAAAGATGATACAGGGAGATTGATGAAGATCGTGACAGAGGGAAGAAACGAAGTTTGAAGTGGTGATGATAGTGTTGATCCGAGGTTATGGTGATCTTCTGCAGAAAAGTGAGTTTTAGGGGTAGTGAAGCCTTGTTGATGAAACTGTTAAAGTCGCAGATTCAGATTTTAGTGAATTGTTGTAGTGTCCTTGTAGAGATTGATTTCAGAATAGGAGAGTGAGAAAACTAGAATGGTGAAGAAGAATCAAGGAGGAGAAAGGGTGAAGAATCATGAAGAAGAAGCTTTGAATGAATTGAGAAGAAGAAGCCAGAAGAAGATTGAAGAAATGGTGAGTGAATTCAGAAGAAGAAAATAGAAGAAGATTGAAGAACCAAATTCGAAAAATGGTGAAGAAGATTGAAGAAGCTGTGATATGAATGTTGAATGAATTTAAGTTATGGAGAAAGAGAGAAAGATTGAGAAGAAGAGGTTGTGAGGAGGAAGATTGGGAGAGATTGAAGAACATAAATGGTTGAAGAATGGTGTGAATTCGGAGAAGAATGGTGAAAAAAATGAAGAAGAGGTTGGAAAGAAGAAGGATTTGGGAAGTTGTGGAAGATTCAAGAGGTTGTGAAGAAGAAGAAGAGAAAATTGTGAAGAATGATTGATTTATAGAGGATTTCAGATGAAGTTTCCAGAAGAAAAAATCGGTTAGGTTTGTTACTTTTCTGTTAAAATTCAGTTTTTGATTCTGTTAGGAAGTTAGGATTGTTGTTATATGTGTAACCGTCTTCTATTCTGCATTGATTTTATATCTTTTGAGTCCCTTGTGCTGAATTCAGTTGTGATATTGAAGTTATTGGAATTCCACTGCCTGCGTTTTTTCGTATTTAACTGCTCATGATTCATACATAACCTCTTCACCAATTTGTGAACTTTCTCATAAACCCTGTTCTTCTTTATTCTAACTGAATTTTTCTGTGTGATTTCAAGCTACTATTTAAGAAGTGTTGGTTGATGATCAGTGACTGCATTTTTGTTGTTGAAAGCTGATATTATTTTTGATGTATTGTGTTAATCGAATTGCAGTGAGTTCCGTGTTGATTTGTGAATATTGATTCTGCAAATTCTGAGTTTTTGTCGATTCAAGGTGTGATCTCGATGTTGAAATTACAAAGTTCTTCAATTGATATGCTGATGACTTTGCACTGTTGAATGTGATTGTTGGTTCTTGAAGATTGGACCATGAATTGCAAGTTTTGTGTCGGTGACGGTGAAGAGATCCGATTGAAATGTTTGAAGATGATGATGAAGGGTTCAAGAAGGTTGAAATTGGAGGGAAGGATAAAAAAATTGAAGAGTGGTGGAAGAGCGTTGATGATGCAGACATGGATTGGAGAAGAGATTATGCGTTTTTCGCATCAAAGAGATCGGGAAAAAAAATGAAAAAAATGAATAATGAAGTCCCCTTTTTTGTGTAATATTCTCTGTATCTTTTTTTCATTTTTTTCAGTTAGAACTTTTATAATTGAATTCGGTTCTTTTTTATTTCCATTGTACTGTAAAAAAAAATATTATATCGGCTGGAATTTCTGTTAATGGACTTGTCTGCTATCATTTTTTTCCACCAATTTCCCTAATTTTTTGGCTAAAATTTCTATTATAAGCTGTTGTGTAAACAAATAAAAAAAATTCTACTCTTAGTGAAATTCTGGGATCAGGTACGTGATGTCGAATGAGATGTTTAAACACTTGAAGACTTGAACAAAACTTAAAGTGCAGGAAAATTAAACAACATAGGAAATTGTTAACCCAGTTCAGTGTATAACCACACTTACATCTGGGGGCTACCAAGCCAGGAAGGAAATCCAATATAAGTAATATTAATTTAGGACTTAAACAACTCAGTTTAATCCTTCACTTAATAACTACCCATGGCAATTTCTACCTAAGACACAACTTAGATATGAGTACCAACTCACTCCCCCTCAATCACACAGTGATATGTTACAATGTTTAATTAAATTGAAGTCACACTTCAAACACTACATCTTGATCTTACTTCACAGTTTCAATCAAGACACAATACACTTTTGCTTAAAAGCTCATAAAGTGATACACATATAAAACCTGCTATTAAAACACAAACACCCTATTTTGTCTTCTATATTTCGTACTCTATTTTGAGAGTTTCTGTTGCTTAAATAGATGCTTGGATTTTGGGCTTTCTGTAGGTTATCCAATCCTGATACGCATGCTGTCATCACCTTGAATTAGGGTTTGTTACTTCCTTGATTCTAGGTGAGTCAGTTCTTCTGTTTATACTGAACTCATATAACCAATCTCCCTACAGATGCGCCTTCTACTATTTTATCCATTCACAATTAATTCCAGATAAATTCCCTGAATTTACTCAGTTATGTTAAGAATTATTTAATTCTGGTAGCAGGTTTGAGATGTCACAACATCTGGTGTGACATCCTGAAAACTGAACTTACTTCATTAACCTTTATAATGTCACAACATCTGGTGTGACATCCTGAATTAAGTTCATCAACTTATACTCTGTTTGATAATGTCACAACATCTGGTGTGACATCCTGAATTAAGTTCATTAACTTATACTCTATTTGATAATGTCACAACATCTGATGTGACATCTTGAACTAAGTTCAACACTTCTTGTTGGTCAAAAATTCTGCCAATTCTAAACATCTACAAACTCCCCCTTTGGCTAATTTTTGGCTAACACAATCTTCTGGTTTTATCAGAGTGCAACAGAGTTTTATTTATCAGAGTGTAGCAGTTCTTTTCTGTTGAGTCATGTGTGAGTTTACTCCCCCTCAAACCTGTATGTGTTCTGACTTGTTCAACATAAATTTTTCATTAAAAACAACTTAGTTCAGAGGCAGACATTAAACAGACAAAAGGCATTTTTTTCATTAATCAGTAAGCTGCAGCAGACATTGTTGTTGTTTGTTCAGATCTCTTCTCCCCCTTGTTAGACATAAATTGGGGCCAAATTTTACATAGTCAGAGAAATACAAAATTACAAAACCAAAATACAATGCTGAAGCAGACAGTACACATTCCTCACACACATTTTTCACTCAGAATCTTCATATTCAGTATCTTCCTCTTCTTCAGATTCATCATCAGATTCAGCAGCCTTCTGAGCACTCTCTTCCATTTCCAACCTTTGAATAATCTCCTCAAGCTTTTGCTTCCTGGAATCCAGCTCTTTGCAGGTGTTCTTCAGCTCAGCAATCAAGGCAGATTTGGATATAGGAGACTTTGCTTTTGAAGGTCCAGCAGATGTCCCAGTGGGAGCTTCAACATCAGCAGCATGATAGCTTAAGAAAAGTTTGTAATGGAAGGGCAGAGGACTTTCTCTTTTGCAAATTGAATCCTTCTTAGTGAGGATACCTGGATACTGACTGATGATGATTCCACATATCAGAGATGGAAAGGCAATAGGAAGCTTTGTTGCTGATGTCCCAGCATGCTTGAGGGTTTGATCAAATATGTAAGCCCTAAAGTCCAGCTTTGTTTGGGTGCCCACAGCAAAAATGAATCTGCCCAATCCAGTTGCTATTGAAGAGGTATGATTGGTAGGAACCCAGTTGACAGTACCAATCCTATGCAGCATTGCATACTTCCTTGTTAGCAAGCTAACAGAAAGTTTGCCCTTGACTGGCCAAGTCTTGACCTGATTGGCAGTGATAACCTTGCAAATCTGGTTGTCAGTCTTCCCCAACTCATTAGGTCCATCAGATTCTCTCCCTAGGTAATGATTGATAACCCTAGGAGAGAATTCCACACATCTCCCTCTTACATAAACTTTTCTGAATTCATCTGACTTAGCATCAGCACAGTCTTCTTGCAGGTTGACTATGAACTCCTTGACTAGCAGCTCATAGCATGGTGAAAAGTTTGAAACTGTTTTAAATAAACTAGCAGATGAAATTAGGTCTATTACCTCAGTGCACTCAAGTGCATTGCTGCCCAGTTCTCTTTCAAGTGCCACCCTTCTTTGGTATACATATTTCCATCTGCTCACACTTGACACATGATGGAAAGAAACAGTGTCCAGAAGAGCTTCTGGAACAGCAGAGGTAGACCTTGAAGGTGATAGTTTCTTCTTTGGTTGGGATGTTGGAACATCCTCTTCAACATCTGAATCTGGTGGAGTGACAGCTTTCCTCTTTTGTGTATTCACCTTGCTCCATTGTTTAGTAGGTCCAAATACCACTTTGGCCTTGTCTTTCTTTGGAGTAGGCTGCTTCTTTTTAGGAGTTGCATGTCCTGCAGTCTTCTTTTCCTTCCTAGTTCTGAGCCTTTTGGCTATGCTAGGGTCCACAGAGGCAATGATCTATGTGTCAGAATCATGCTCTATGTCTACAACAGGATGAGGTTGAGTAGTCTCCTCATCAGCAAGTGGATCAACAGAAGCTTGGTCATCAGTGGCTTCATCATCATCAGTTGAGGCCTTGTGCTGGTCCTCAGATGTTTCAACATCTATTGGAACATCCTGTTGAACAGGAGTGTCCTCTTCATCTTGATTGGGTTGTTCTTCTTGTGGAGCTGGCATGGTGTTCAGGGGAACAGATATACCACTCACAACTCTTTGCTCAGACAGAGTCCTATTAACAAGATCCTTAATAGAAGCATCCACATATTCAGAGGCTTTGGGGTTGGTGTTTGAGGATGAAGGCATCCCTTTGACTTTGCTGAATACAGGTTCCTTTGATCTTCTCACATTAGGAGTTCTAGGCTTTTGAGCAAGAGGAACACTTCCTCTGATTTCGTCTATGGGAGTTGAATCCATAGGTACCATGGAGATTGGGGTTGCATGCACCACATCTTCTTGGTTAAGGTTTTCATCAGTGAGGTTAGGGTTTTGATGTTGAGACATTTTCGAATGTGGTGGAAAAAGAGGTTAGGCTTGATTGATTTTGATGAGCTCTGAAAATCAGTTATAGCATGTAATTTGTTTTGAGAAGATGATGAGAAGATGAATAGCTGAGAGCAAGCTAGAACCTTTATAAGAGCCGTTACTTGGAGAATTTTAAGGAGTGGAATACACAGAGTTTTTGACCAGACTGATGTTGCCATCTGGTGATCATGCCACACAATGTCATAGGACATGTTGGCACTTCTCCATAACTGCTATATTTCACATAAGCAGATTCCCAATTTACCCCTTAGGTTTTCAAATTGGGTAGCATCCAAGGCTTTAGTAAATATATCAGCCAATTGCAGATCTGTGGCTACATGTTCTAATAAGATCACCTTCTCTTCCACAAGATCTCTGATGAAATGATGCCTGATATCAATGTGCTTGGTCCTGCTGTGTTGGATAGGATTCTTTGATATGTTAATAGCACTTAAATTGTCACAGTACAATGTCATGACATCTTGTGGGACATTGTATTCAGTGAGCATTTGCTTCATCCAAACCAACTGTGAACAACTGCTTCCGGCTGCAATATATTCAGCTTCAGCAGTGGATAAGGATACACAATTTTGTTTCTTACTGAACCAATAAATCAAATTGTTTCCTAGAAAGAAGCATCCTCCTTATGTGCTCTTTCTGTCATCAGCACTTCCAGCCCAATCAGCATCACAAAAGCCAGTGAGAATTGGTTCACATCCATGGGAGTACATTATGCCATAGTCACAAGTACCATTGACATATTTCAGAATTCTCTTAACCTGGTTTAGATGGCTAACTTTTGGATCAGCTTGATATCTAGCACATACACCTACTGCAAAGGCAATATCTGGTCTGCTAGCAGTCAGATATAATAGGCTTCCAATCATGCTTCTGTATAAGCTTTGGTCCACCTTCTCACCCTTGTCATCCTTTGTCAGCTTTAAATGTGTGGGGGCAGGTGTTCTTTTATGACTTGCACTATCCATCCCAAACTTCTTTACAGTGTTCTTGGCATACTTGCTTTGAGATATGAACATTGAGTCTTCCATCTGCTTGATTTGCAGTCCAAGAAAGTAGCTTAGTTCTCCTACTAGGCTCATCTCAAATTCAGATTCCATTTGAGTGACAAAATGTTTAACCATCCTGTCTGACATCCCACCAAAGACTATGTCATCTACATATATTTGAGCAATCATGACATTTCCTTCTTCATCCTTCACAAACAAGGTTTTGTCTATTCCACCTTTCCTGTATCCTTGTTTTGTGAGAAAAGTAGTCAGCCTTTCATACCATGCTCTTGGAGCTTGCTTCAGACCATAAAGAGCCTTCCTTAGTTTGTATACATGATCTAGACAGCTTGGATCAACAAATCCCTTAGGCTGCTCCACATATACCTCCTCATTAAGATATCCATTTAGGCATTTTTCACATCCATTTGAAATAGCTTGAACTTCAGGATACAAGCAATTCCTAAAAGTAGTCTGATTGATTCAAGCCTTGCTACTGGTGCAAAGGTTTCATCAAAGTCTACTCCTTCAATTTGTGTGAATCCTTGAGCTACAAGTCTAGCCTTGTTCTTTGTAACAACTCCCTGCTCATTTGACTTGTTCTTGTAAACCCACTTAGTGCCAATCACATTTATGTCATCAGGCCTAGGAACAAGATCCCACACTTCATTCCTTGTGAATTGGCCTAATTTTTCTTGCATAGCACAAATCCAGTACTCATCATTAAGAGCTTCCTTGATGTTTTTAGGTTCTATTTTTGAAACAAAGCAAGAACCTGAAATCATCTCTCTTGATCTAGTGCTTACACCTCTGTTGGGATCACCAATTATCAAATCTTTAGGATGATCCTTCCTGGATTGTTCTGTCCTTGCCTCAGTCAGAGTGAAGTCAGGATGATCACTCTTTATTTCAGCTTCAGTCTGACTGTCAGCAGATGTTCCAACATCATCTGCAACATCTGCAGGGGCATCATCAATGATCACATTTATTGACTCCATTATAACCTTGGTTCTGGAGTTAAATACTCTATAGGCTATGCTATTTATGGAGTATCCAAGGAAAATCCCTTCATCACTTTTAGGATCCATCTTTCTTCTTTGATCCCTATCAGCCAGAATGTAACAATTACTTCCAAACACATGGAAGTATTTGACTGTAGGTTTTCTGCCATTCCAGACTTCATAGATGGTGGACAAGGTTCCTTTCCTTAGAGTGACTCTATTATGAATGTAACAAGTTGTGTTCATAGCTTCAGCCCAGAAGTATAATGGTAACTTTTTAGCATGGATCATAGCTCTTGCTGATTCTTGGATAGTTCTGTTCTTCCTCTCAACAATCCCATTCTGTTGAGGGGTGATAGGAGAAGAATATTCATGATTGATTCCTTCTGAAGAACAGAAATCTGAGAATTTTTTATTCTCAAATTCTTTTCCATGGTCACTCCTTATTCTGACTACACAGCTTGCTTTTTCTCTTTGTATTCTTTGACACAAATCTTTGAATACATCAAATACATCAGACTTTTCTTTGATAAAATTTATCCATGTATACCTTGAAAAGTCATCAACAACTACATAGGCATACCTTTTTCCTCCAAGGCTCTCAACCTGCATTGGTCCCATAAGATCCATATGCAATAATTCTAAAACTTTGGAAGTTGTCAGATGTTGGAGCTTTGGATGAGACATCTTGGTTTGCTTGCCTATTTGACATTTACCACATACTTTGCCTTCATCAATCTTCAGTTTTGGAATACCTCTTACAGCCTCCATATATATGATTTTCTTTATACCTCTGAGATGAAGATGACCCAGTCTTTGGTGCCATAACTTCACTTCTTCTTCTTTGGCTAAGGAGAAAGTTGAAGTGAGACTGAAATCTTGAGGTTCCCACATATAACAGTTGTCTTTAGATCTGGTTCCTCTCATGACAACCTTTTGTTCTTCATCAGACACTATGCATTCAGTTTTGGTAAAGTTTACACTGTAACCTTGATCACACAATTGACTTATGCTGATCAAGTTAGCAGTCAATCCTTTTACCAGTAGCACATCATTTAGTCTTGGTACATCTGGGCAGTCCAAGGTCCCAACTCCCTTGATTTCTCCTTTAGCTCCATCTCCAAAGGTTACATATCCTGATGAATGTGACTTTAAGTTTACCAACAAATTCTTCAATCCAGTCATGTGCCTTGAGCATCCACTGTCAAAGTACCAGTCTTCTTTAGCTGATACTCTGGGAGATGTATGAGCTATATATGCAACACCCTTCTTTGACCATTTTTGCTTGTTGTGAGGATGCCTCTTCCCTGTGTAGTGTCCATCTTTAGAGCTCCAAGATTGTTTGTTGAACTTGTTCTTGGGCATGTGGCTTTGATCAGCATGAAGACTAGCTTTAGGTACCCATACTTTCTTGATGACCTCTGTCTTCTGCTTAGGGGATTGCTGATATCTTTGATTTTGATGTCCATGCATCACTCTCTTGATGACCTCTATCTTCTGCTTAGGGGGTTGTTGATGCTTCTGATTTGGATATCCATGCAACTTGTAGCAATAAGGTTTGATGTGGCCAAACCTTCCACAATGATGACATCTCCATCTTTGATACTTCTTTTTCATCATGTTCTTTTCATGGTGTTGGGACATCTGTTGAGACATCTTGTTTGACTTTATGTTCTTTTCATGATGTTGGGACATCTGTTGGGACATCTTGTTTGACTTTATGGGATTTGAAGTAGTATTGCTGGTGCTAGCCTCAACCTTTTGAGCTTTGTTAAATCCCAATCCAGTTCTATCCCCTGAATGCTTATTGTTGTTGAGAATGACATCCAGTGTGTTAGAGCTACTGTTCAGCATTCTAACAGATTTGGACATATGCTCCAACTTGGAGTTGAGAAGGCTTACTTCAATTTTCAAAGTGTCAATGATCTCTAGATTACTTGTTTTTTCAGCCTTTAATGCCTCAATCTGCTTCTTCTTCTTTATATTCTCCATGCATATTTCAGTGCTCCTTTTACAAAGCTCTTTGTATGATTCTTCAAGCTCTTCAAAAGTCAGCTCCTCATCACTAGATTCACTTTCAGATTCACATACTCCAGCTAGAGCAGTGATGTGCTTTGCTGATTCTTCTTCTGAATCACATCCTGAATCTTCATCAGACCAGGTCACAGAGAGACCTTTCTTCTGCTTCTTTAGATATGTAGGGCATTCATTTCTGATGTGTCCATATCCTTCACATCCATGACATTTAATCCCTTTTTCTTGATTGGTCTTTTCATCATAATTTGACCTTCTATTAGCATCATAAGGTCTTTTATTCTCAGAAGAGTTTGAGTTTCTTCCACTTGGTCTGGACCTGCCATCCATTCTTCTGAGAATCTTATTGAATTGTCTTCCAAGCATAGCAATTGTTTCTGATAAATTCTCTTCAGGGTCTGCTTCATTATCTTCTTCTTATTTATCAGTATTTGATACCAAGGCCATGCTTTTGTTCTTCTTTACAATTGTGTCATTCATTCCCATCTCAAATGTTTGAAGGGAACCAATGAGCTCTTCAACCTTAATTTTGCATATGTCTTGAGCTTCTTCTATTGCTGTAACCTTCATGTCAAATCTTTTTGGTAAAGATCTGAGAATCTTTCTTACCAGCTTTTCATCACTCATCTTTTCTCCCAAAGCACCAGAAGTATTTGCTATTTCCAAGATGTTCATGTAAAACTCATGAATTGTCTCATCTTCCTTCATTCTCAAGTTTTCAAACTTGGTGGTGAGAAGTTGAAGTCTTGACATCTTCACCTTTGATGTTCCTTCATGAGTTGTTTTGAGAGTGTCCCAAACATCTTTGGCCAGCTCACAGTGATGCACAAGTCTGAATATGTTCCTATCAATGCCATTGAATAAGGCATTTAAGGCCTTGGAATTTCCAAGTGCTGAATCTTCTTCTTCCTTGCTCCATTCTTCTTCAGGTTTCAACACTTTTGCTCCATCCTTGTTGTCTTGGACAGGGTGCTCCCATCCTTTGTTGACTGCTTTCCAAGCCCTACTATCAAGTGATCTTAATAATGCTACCATTCTTGGCTTCCAGTAGTCATAGTTGGATCCATCCAATATAGGTGGTCTATTTACAGATCCTACATCTCTGTCCATGTTTCCAGAATTTGCAGTCCCTAGATCTCACCTAGTTAAACAGGCAGGGAGCCTGCTCTGATGCCTATTGAAATTCTGGGATCAGGTACGTGATGTCGAATGAGATGTTTAAACACTTGAAGACTTGAACAAAACTTAAAGTGCAGGAAAATTAAACAACATAGGAAATTGTTAACCCAGTTCAGTGTATAACCACACTTACATCTGGGGGCTACCAAGCCAGGAAGGAAATCCAATATAAGTAATATTAATTTAGGACTTAAACAACTCAGTTTAATCCTTCACTTAATAACTACCCAAGGCAATTTCTACCTAAGACACAACTTAGATATGAGTACCAACTCACTCCCCCTCAATCACACAGTGATATGTTACAATGTTTAATTAAATTGAAGTCACACTTCAAACACTACAGCTTGATCTTACTTCACAGTTTCAATCAAGACACAATACACTTTTGCTTAAAAGCTCATAAAGTGATACACATATAAAACTTGCTATTAAAACACAAACACCCTATTTTGTCTTCTTAATTTCGTACTCTATTCTGAGAGTTTTTGTTGCTTAAATAGATGCTTGGATTTTGGGCTTTCTGTAGGTTATCCAATCCTGATACGCATGCTGTCATCACCTTGAATTAGGGTTTGTTACTTCCTTGATTCTAGGTGAGTCAGTTCTTCTGTTTATACTGAACTCATATAACCAATTTCCCTACAGATGCGCCTTCTACTATTTTATCCATTCACAATTAATTCCAGATAAATTCCCTGAATTTACTCAGTTCTGTTAAGCATTATTTAATTCTGGTAGCAGGTTTGAGATGTCACAACATCTGGTGTGACATCCTGAAAACTAAACTTACTTCATTAACTTGTACAATGTCACAACATCTGGTGTGACATCCTGAATTAAGTTCATCAACTTATACTCTGTTTGATAATGTCACAACATCTGGTGTGACATCCTGAATTAAGTTCATTAACTTATACTCTGTTTGATAATGTCACAACATCTGATGTGACATCTTGAACTAAGTTCAACACTTCTTGTTGGTCAAAAATTCTGCCAATTCTAAACATCTACACTTAGCTTTTTCTAGTGTATGTCAAATGGCCATTTGATCCTTGGAATTAATTTGAACATGGGCACAAGAATGGTTTATGGGCCCTTAGGTCTTGACATGAGTTACTGATTCATTTGATGAATTATGATGATTTACCAACATAGGTTTGGGCTTGAGAATATGGGTTTAACTATAGATATGGACTAGGAAAGATGGTTTTGACTAATGAAAATATATGGATATAAAATGGATTGATAAATTTGGATATAAATTTAATGAGATGGATTCTAAAAGAAAAGGGTCAATTGGATGTTTGGATATGGTTTTGGACAATTTGGAATTTAAAAGGTGTTTTCATGGATTTACTTGGATGATGGATTCAAAATGAACACAAATGAACAGTTGGGCGAATGAGTATAAAAGAAAAATTAAACGGAGATGGACACATAAACTTGAATGGCAGTAGAATCCTGAATCTTGAGAGAACTTCTAATGCACCATTTGGATCACTTGTTGAACACAAAACCACTTGAGAAATAAGAATTGAAGGGTGCAGTCATGAATGAAGCTGGCCTTTCACATATTGCGAATGTACTAGGATTATACCGCATAGGCCACGTCTTTTCCATAATTAACTATGGAATCTTTTGGATGATCATTGATGAAGAAAATAACTTGGGATACTGGAGGGAGATAAACCCTAATCCAAGTCACAACGTCCTGATTCCACATTTCTGACCAATACTCCTACATAAGGAACCTTAGCAATGATCCTCTGAATAGGAATGTTCAAGTCACCAAAAATCCTCAGACCTCATGCCTTAGGAACTCGATGAAAGGCATGATCTCGAATGATACGACCTAATGAGAAATGTAGATGAATGCGAAGTAATAAGCCAGTAAAGGGAATAAATAATGTGGGCAAATTTTGAGGTATTACAGGCGCATATGGAATATTGACTATTAGTTTATGCATTGGAACTAGGGAAATTATTATACTTACGTTGGTTGAATAGGGATAGGAGACCTCAAGTAGTGGGATTTGAGTTAATGTCATATTGCATTGGCTAATTTCACCTAAGTTGGTTGAATAGGCATATGAGACCCGAGTAGGAATTAATGATTTACACAGCAAGGCATTGGGTATAGTGGTTTTGTTAATTCATCTTGGAAATATAATGAATTTCTTGCTCATGTAATGCATTAAACATCAACAGGGGATAAATAAGGGATTCTATACAAAACATGACTGCTTTCGCATTATTTCATAACAACTTTTGTCTTTCGCATTCAAACTTGCAACCCCATCCCATTTGTTAATTTTTATACTTGCACAACTATTGTTTTGTTAAATAGCAGTCCACGTGGATTTAATATCTTTTTATTACTGCGACACTATTGATGCACTTATCGAGAAGTCATCATGAATCTTCATGGATATTATACCCCAAACCTAGTTAGTATCAATGACCTTGGCCCATTCATTTTTAACCATATGGGACACAATGAGAGAACTTAAATTTTGTCAAGTGGCATCACATATATGACAACTATGATGGTTACTTTTTCGAATATCGAGACATCCTCAGAATTGTGTTATCCACCATGCTCCCTAGCGGAGCGAGATTATGTGATTCAGTGATGATATAGTAGGCTCAATATTACGCGTGTTCCATTAGAACATAAAGGATTATATATACCCAGAAGGCTAAGTTAAAACATCACTCTTTATATATCAAATACCTTAAGACCTATTGCTTGATCAAATATTATCAGTTATCTTTAATTTTTTATAGTATAAAGTGTTAACCTATGCTACTTAAAATTTTTTCAAAATTCTACAAGTTGATTGATATCACTAGTATCCTTCATGTTCAAAATTGAGAATATGATCAAATAATATCAATTGAATACTAACTGTTTTTTTCTTATTAACCACTTCACTTTTACATATCACGTACTTAGTTGGTGGTGTGGAAACTATAACGCACATGTATACAAGGTTCACAGTAGCAAGTGATAAAAAGTAAGAATATTGTCCCCACGGGGAGTGTAATAACTTAGATTGGTTTTGTAAAACTATCTTTTATGAATGAGCATGAGCAAAAATAACAATAGTTGATGGTTTTCATGGTTTTAGTTTTTGTAAGAAACAATGATAAAATCGAGTTTGATTGAATAAATGAGTGAATCGGTAATGGGAACTAATTTCGACAATGATTCATTATGATCGTTTATCTAATTTGTATGTGATTTTATATGTCGTTCCAAATGAGGTCAGAATGCGATCTTATGGTGCATTCTGATAACATCATAATCATTTGCAAGAAAACAAGGGGACAAATTCCTAAGCCTCATATTTAACTTTAATGCATGTATGATTTCATTCCAAATTTCCCATATAATTGTATCTCTTTATTCCTAAATTAGCTAATCAAGTGAATATTTTTATCCTAACATTTTCAATCATCTTTATCATGATTTTCACTTGTTGTTGGATTCCTCACAACAACAAGCTTTTATCCTTTCCTAAGATGATCAACCAAAGAATACGATTTATGACAATATAATGCATGATAAAATAAGGTGCTAACATCACATTAAATAACACAAAATATTACTTCATATCAACCTCATTTTGCTTAACATAAAAGGATTTAGCATATGATGAGCTCAATACATATATCAACATTGGTTCCTAAGCTAAACATTCTTAAACATATAATAAATAAAAAAATGAAAACCTAAGAGTGACTTCTTTGTCTTCTTACAATCTTCAATCAACAAGAGATAAGTTATATCACACCATATACTGGTGCTTGATACTTTGGAAGAATTGAAGAAAAAATTTCCAACTTAACTCAGCTGACTCTCACACAAATTATATCAAGTGTTTTTCTCTTCAAGTTTGAACCTCTTTGCATTTCCATAAAAGATCCTTTTATAGTCAACTTCATCTAGGGTTTGGTGGAGTCTTGAATCATGGATTTTTGAATATACATTACTCTTGGTGTAGAGAGATAAAGATCATACCTTGCAGGGAGATAAGTCGTGTATTGTAGTTGTCATACTACTTTACAGTCTTTTGTCTTCTAGCGCTTTGATCTTATATTCTTTACTCTATAGCTCAAATGAACTCCAATTTTCTGGTCGATGCCACATATGCCATAGAATCATGAACATCCACTCTTTATAACCTCCATTACATTTTACTCTTAGTTGAAAATTGGGGTTGAAATGGTGCTTTAGTTCGGTTATTCTAGAACTTATTATAAATAAATCATACACATGTAAAAAAACACATAATAACTCATAAATAAAAGTACCTATTGTGCTTTTCACAAACTTATTTAAAACAACAAAATAAACTTAAAATACCCTAACAAATTAGTTAATAACAAGATAAAATCAAGTATCAAGGGCTAGAATACCTCACACTTAGTGAGTTATCACTCCCCCAAACTTGAATCATTATAATTACTTAGGTAATGTGATAGATAATATCATAAAAGAAAAATTATACTTCCATCCATAGGAAGGAAAAAATAATGACCTAAGACTTCCAGTCGATGCAAAAACATTTGCCATCACCCAGTCGAGGACACGGAGTCCATCAAACTCCCTAGGAGTTTGGGGAAAATTACACACCAATGAATACCAAACAAGAAAAAATATGGAAGGAAGTTTTCCATATCAATGTCATTCCTGAACCTCCAAACTTTAGATGAGAGGTTATGGGAAATAAACCCAATAAATGGTGCAAATACCACAAGGTGAAAAGTCAATACACAGATGATTACCACCAGTTGAAGAAAGAGATATATTGCCTCATTGAAGAGGGGTGTCTCAGGAGATACGTTCATAGCATGTCATTCAATTATGGAGCGAGGAATTGATCTTCTAGATGCGCTAGGTATAACAGCATATCCCCGAAAAATCTTAATTTATAACAGATAAACAACTATTTGCTCAATAACAGGTGTTACACATACTAAACAAACGATACTCTTTAAAATAAAACATGATATAACAACGGAACTCAACTTCAACATGATTTATAATATCTCAATAAAATAACATACTCAATTAATTAAATTAATTCAACAACTTGAATACATTGATTAAAATGTCTCAACCCAATGTTACATGTCTGAGCACTGACAAAACTAAATAATGCGGAAAATAACAAATAAGTGAAGAAGTCTTAACCCATTCCTCCAACTCAATAGAAGCTTCTCCTCTACCTAATTATTTATACTCCAGGAGAGTACATAACACCATAAAAAAATAGGGGTGAAATAAATTTACAGATGATAATGGTTCATTTAAAAACAAGAATAGTCTTATATAACATCAATCGTCATTCTCACAAAATAATTTACAAATTTGACAACAATCACAATGAAAATGTAATAATGCATTGTAATCCTCCACCAATATGTACTCTTTAATAAGGTTATCTCTGAACCATAATTTTTCAATACAATGGCAACACGATATTTCTCTCTGAACTACTCAACTCAAAAATATGTTATGCAATTATATTTCAATCATATAAATATACAATATTCACACATACTCATCAACAAGGTAAACCTTATTATTACTCATGTAAGGTATCCAACTGGGTAAGACAACAAATATTCAAGGCAAACTCTAGCCTTACCAAAGAAACACTGATCATGTAAGATTACTCAAGTCTAAACTCAACTCAATAATATTATTATAAATTACTCAACAACTCAAAATAAAATATAACAACTCTAATGTAACAAATCATACTCTTAAACTCATAAAAAGTTAACAAAATGTCATTGGACATGAAACTGCTCAAAAACTCACTGAATGATAGAGAATTGAAACTGACAAATTGTCGATTTTACGAATTGCTGCCACCAGCGCGTGACCTAGACTCTAAAGGCCTTTGACAGCCGCCACCGCGACGCCCGTTGTATAACACCCTTTCTACCCCATCACCATCAAAATACATTATAATCACAAAATCAGAGTTTCCTCATACAAAGGGTATCACATTCTTCAAATAACTCAAAAACATCATAAAACATCACATTGAGTCATGTCCCGTAACACAATTTAATAAAATCATGAAATAATTTAAATCTCTTTTAAACAAATATGCAGTGGAAAACAAAACATCATCTTTCATCTTTAATAAAATAAAAATTTATAATTTAATCAAAGCATCATTTAAACCAAAAGTAATAAAAAAAAATAACATCTTAATTCAAATAGACCAAACAACTCAAGCGAAACCCATCCCAATGTTACTGGACACAAATCAGGACTCCATTTCTAACTACCACGACAACTCTCTACTCTGAGCTAAAAGCGCACCGAGCTAACCTTGATTATATGCAGGATGTCATAATAGACCATCACCAGAAGGCAGGCAGGGTGAGTAAATTCACATTCAATAAAGTAATATAGAAATGAAAATTTAAAACATAAACAACAACAACAAATCCATCATCAATAGCTCAATCATACATAACATCAAAGACATCGCATCAATACACTACTCAATTACATTACATCATCATACAAAATCAATGCAAATCATGCTATGTCATTTAGAATGATATCCAATCTATTATTATGCGTGTGGTATCGAAACATCCTTATGGATAGACATTGGGCCATCAACCCTCCACTAAGGGAGTACATCATAACATCATATCACTTCAATCCGCATAATGGGATTGAAGCTACCAAATGGACCGAAGTCCCCTCATAAATCAATGCCATGAATGCAAGACGCAATATACATACATCATCATCAAAACCTCATAAACATTGCATCCACATTCATCATCAATCATCATTTCACATACTCACTCATACCATCATACTACATACTCATTTAACATCATACCTATACATCATGTATTCATACTTCATAACTAAAAAAATCATATATGTTATCATAAATCATTTAATCACTAATTATACTCATATAGCCTCTAAAACACATCATACAACAACTCTAAAACATCATAAAAGCTTACGACATAAACCACATCGAGAAAACATTTTTCTGAGTTATAAATCATTTTTCAAACTTTCTAGGTCTCGCTAAGCGAGCCACCATGCTCGCTAAGTGACCAGCTCTCGGGTTTTGGAATTTCAAAATTCTGACTTGCTCGCTAAGCAAGCTTCGCGATTACTACAGATTTTCTGTGATTTCCAGAATTCTTCTTCTGTGACAAACTCAGTAAAAATCCACATTCAACATCAGCATAGCTGCAAAATCATATTCAACATCAACATTTCTCATAATAACATCATATACATCATCTAACAACATTATATTCATCAAAATCATCACAAAATCATCATCAAAACACAAATCATCAATCAAAACCTATACCCTAAAACTATACATCAAACCCCCAACTCTATTCCCATATTACAATACCGAAATAGAATTACACCCCATACCTCAGGTTCTGTAATCTTTTCGATAATCTTCTCGAAAATCTCTCCAACCTTCAAGCCCTAGCTTTTCCTCTTCAGAGCTCTTCTCCCAAAAGTGCATCGTTCCAAATGATCGTACAAAACCCAACTTCACTCTTTTGTCACTCTTGCCCCTAAGACCTCAATAGACTTTCCCCATAATACCCTCACTAATCCTCCATTCAAAAGACCACATTACCATTATCCTCTAATCCCTCATATTTTATTTTATTTAATCTTAAATAATTAAACTAAATTCACTATACTTAATATTCTAATATTAATAAAATATTAGGTCACCCTCAAAACTCCAGTAAACATCAAATAACATCATAAATCATAAAAATTCACAAGAAACACATCAAATAAATCAGAATCAACTTTGGGGTGTTACACACTGCACGTCTCCCAGTGTTTCACGGACTTCGTCGCCCGCTGCCACCATCCCCCATCACATGACACCTTATTTTGGCGATATTGTTGCCCGTTGCCACAACTCTCAATTACAATAGGCTCTGCCGCCTGCCACTACAACCGGCCTTTGCACGACTCCTACTATAACACCCTTTAACCCCATAAACAAATATAGAAAAATATTTCATATTATCATAGTAGAATCAATAAGAAATGTGCCACATATATTCAAAACATCATTAGTAATCATTATTATATCCCGTACCATGGGTTACACTTCCATCATAATAATCGATAACTATGTAGCGGAAACAATACTTTCAATTCAAGTCACTAAAAATGCTTCATAAAGGAATACGTCCAAATCAAGATAACCTTAACAATGTGAAAATTCCAACATAAACCAAAAGAACACGAGGTTTTCAAACTATTCCCAACCCGATGTTACATGACATAGAGAAGGACACCTCTAAAATGCTACTAAAACGACAAAAGAAACGCTCCAATACTACATCCTCCAGCACCGCAAGTCTACTCTTGGTTATCTGACAGTTACCCACATAAGAGACAATGTTTCCAAGCAAGCAGTGTGAGATATCACAATTCATTATAATGATATATTGAATGAAAATAATAAACAGAATATCAACAACAAAATCATGGCATCATCATCAATCTACAAATCATATCTACAATTACATCATTCATATGAAAATATTAATCAGGATGAAATTCAAAGAATGCATGCGATACTAATCTCCTGGATGGACACTGGCCATCAACCCTCCACAAGGGAGCACAACATAATCAACATATCACTTCAATTCACACAATGGGATTGAAGCTACCAACGGACCGAAGTCCCAACATAATATGCTATGAAATGCAATGATGTTAATTTCTCCTCCATTCACCAATATAAAGATTTGAATCATTCATTTCATGTTCATAAATAATCATAATTAATCATGTTCTTTATCATGACAACACATCAACAATACTACATTCATCAATAACATCAAATAATCAATTTATAATCAATCCACGTTCGTAATCATAAAAACCAATTCAACTTTTTCTAAAAATTCAGCACTGGAAAATGTCTCATATCACTCATTTTATTTCATCAAATTAAAGTTCATCTTGTCAGCTTTCGAACGTTTCAAACAGGACGACAATCGGAGTTACGGTTCAAAAGTTATGAAATTTTCAAAAATAAAAATTGCCTCTAATATAGTGTTAATCGGTTAACATAATGGTTAATCGATTAACACCTAATTTTTTCCCCAAAAACACGCATTTTACACTTGTTAATCGGTTAACCATTTGGTTAATTGATTAACACCTGAATATAAGTAGTTTTCTTGCTAATTTTACGAAATGTGCACCAAAATACCTCAATTTTTCATACGAATTCATCCTAATGCAAACCAAAACTTCTTACCAATCAATAAATAATCACATACAACAACAATACATCAAATTAGACATCAATTACATCCTTCCAAATCATTCTACACATCCTAATTCATCAAATAATACATATTGCATCAAACCACATCATTACCCCAAAACTTCATAAACCTTCTTCTATTCATAATTCAAAACAACATATAATCATAATAAATGATGAAAATCTCCCCATACCTTAGAGAAAATCAAGAATCTTTCCTCCTTCTCTATGATTCCTCAACAATTCTTCAAGTCTTATGGCTTTCTCCTCTTTTTCCTCTAAGTTCTTCATAATTCACGTTAAGTTAGAAAGTGATCGGTCTCCCCTTCTTTAGTTAAAATATCCCAGTTTATGAACTTTTAATCCTATCCTTACCCCTTTTCTTTTATGACCACCTTGCCATTTCTCTTATTATTTGTAATAATAATAGTCTAAATAATACATGATTATTCGTTCTATTAAAATCATTTAAAAATACTCTCTTGATCCAACATTTTCCAAAAATCACTAAAACTTCTTAATTCTTTCTAAATTAAATAAATAAATAATTTATATTTTTGGGGCGTTACAACTCTCCCCTACTTAAAGAATTTTCGTCCTCGAAAATTACCTGAAGTAAATAGAGTCGGATACGACTCCTTTATCAGATCTTCACGCTCCCAAGTCCAACTCTCACTAGGTGGTCCGCCCCCACAATACCTTCACTAAAGTAATCTCTTTACCTCGCAGTTTCTTCAATTCTCGACCATCAATCCTCACAGGAAAAGCTTCAATTGTCAGGTTATCACGTACCTGAACATCATCCATTTGGATCACATGCGTCGGATCTGGAATGTACTTCCTCAACTGTGACATATGAAACATATCATGTAAATTCGCAAGTGACGGTGGTAAAGCCACCCGATAGGAAACCTTTCATATCCTCTGCATAATTTGACACGGGCCAACAAAATGCGGAGTGAGCTTTCTAGACTTCAAAGCTCGGCCCACACTCGTCATTAGAATAAATCTTAAGAACATGTGATCTCATTCCTGGAATTCAAGTGATTTTCTTCTCTTATCATGGCAACTTTTCTAACGATTCTGCGACGTCTTCATCCTTTCCCTAATCATCTTAATCTTCACCATTGTATCTTGAACAATCTCAGGTCCTAGTATAGAACTCTCTCCTGACTCATACCAACATAATGGAGTTAGACATTGTAACACCCTATTTCTACCCAGCGATTATATTAAAAATCAAAGTATTAAATTTTCAATCCACAAGTACACAAAACAGGATGTTACATTTTTCAACTTATTAAAACTTCATTTAATTTCATGAAATTTGATACATAACACTTTCGGTTCGTAAGAAACTAAAAACAACAACTTTTATTCATTTATGGAACCAAATTCAACTTTTACAACTACACATCATATTTTCAAGTTATTCAACTAAACATGGTATAACATGTTATTCAGCTTAACACAACCTAGTATCAACATATTTATACTAAAACAACTTGAAAACAACACAAAACAACTAAGTGTTCATTCCCCGAGTGTTACGTATCAGAGCACTGACACCGACTCGAACTAATGAAGATAATCATCTTCCTGCAAGCTACTTGCACGTTACCAACATAGGGGTAACATTCAAATAGAAGGGGTGAGATATCTATAATTATAAATGATATATGATAAACAATACACAGATAAAGGTTTATACAAGTATCACCACATCACTCCCACAATAACAACTTAAACAACTTATCACAACATAAACAACTTATCAACTTGAGCAACATATACAACATAATCGACTTAAATAGCGCAACACAAATACTACTCAACTATGCAAATGCATGTGGTACCATTAGGAGTAAAAATACCAACTTAAAATTATTACCAAGCTTTCAACTTTCAACTTAGTGCCAATCTAGGCCAACGTGGTGTGAGCAACGACTCCGACATAAAAATGCAAATGATCTACATATCATGCATGACTTTACAACATAACAACATACAACATCTGTTGTACCCAAAATTTTCCCTCCCATATTCAATACAATGTGTCTCAAGAGGTCTCCTAATAGTCACAAGATTCTTAATTGGTCAAAGGGATTGAAGGTTTCATAAGACAAAGCCTCCTCTTGAACAATGGATCTTAAAACTAGGGTTTTGAGTTTCCCCAAGAAAAATGGACTTCCAAAGCCTCAAGTGGACTTCATAACATCCCACATACCACAAATAACCCTCATGTCAAGTTTCAAAGTTTTCCTCACAAGTTTGATCAGTCAGATGCTCAGATAATCAAAAATCAGTTAACTTGGTCAAAAAGTCAACTATGGTCAACATAAAGTCAAACTTCAAGATTTTTTGTCAACATCAAGATTATGAGGTGAAATTCATCATTTGATCAAGGGTTGATCATGATTCATCAAGGAAACCTCAGAATCATCGAGAATCAGAAGTTGCTAAATTAGGATTTTCATAGGAAAGGTCAACTGAACTTTGACCAGCCATAACTTTCACATACTTCATCAAAAATTTCCCATTCAAAGCTCATTTTAAAGGAAATTCAATTCTCTACAACTTTGTGTCTCACAAGTCAAGTCCAAAAATGCTTCATTTGGAAGGTATGAGCCAAGACATTATAGGTCTTTTTGAAAGTCAACAAAAAGTCATCTTTTTCCAAAGCTCATAATTTGAAAATGGTAAAGTAGATGGACATGGGACCGAAAGGGTTGACTATAGTACACTCTAAGCTTTCTAAAAAGTCATAGAACACCTCCATGGCATTAAAATTGAGGAAGTTATGTATTGTCAAAGTTGGGGAATTTTGGGGTGTATGAAGTAAAAAAGGCCATAACTCCAATTCTTTCCAAATGGACCCATAAAATTGCAACACAAACTTGAAGATAAGGTCATGCACGACCCAATGGCCAATTATTCTGATTTTTATCATTTATTTTATATTATTTTGGATTTTAATTATTAAAATTCAAATTAAATTGAAATAAATTATGAAAATCAAATATTTGATCCAATATTTGTTTTGGGATCAAATATATGTCATTTAAAAGTGATTAAAATCATCCAAATTCGTTCAAGACCAATTTAGTATGATTTAGTTTGATTTTTTTTGACAATTATGGATGATTGGTTTCTTCACATGCAAACAACTCAAATCCATACAACAAAGGCCCATTCTTTGACCTAATTTGCTTTATTATATATACACAACAACAATGCAATGCTAAGGGACAAAAAAATCAGAGCTCAAAAATCACTTTCCAACTTAAAAATTTTACAAAAAAATACACATTCGGTTTCCTTGTTCTAGCTTGTTTCCAAGAGTTTTGAAGGTGGTAATCACTTCCTTGATACATTCTGAACACAAAGGCGTCATCATCATCATCATCAAATCCAGCTTAAAATGCATAAACCGAATTCTTGTTTTCTCACTTTTATGCTTTTTTTCAATTTCGTATATTCATGCATTATAAATAATATTTGACTAATGATTTGTTTTTGTGGTGTTGCAAGGATTGTTTCTGGGCGATTAATTCAAAGCTTCAAGGCTAAACACGCAAACCACCATTGTTAGGGTTTTTGGATCAAAATTAGGAACTTTCGATTAAGGCGCCCTCAAGAACTTTTGATGATATATTTGAATTGTGCAGGTCATGGATGATCGATTGATGTAATTATTTTGGATTAATCTATTGTATTTTGGGATATTGAAATTCGCAGGTCAATTAGCTACGAAAATTTCGTAGCTAATTTGAAGCCAAACTGTAGCTAAACTTGGAAACTGGAGGAAGAAGACAACCATCCATTCGTGTGTGTTTTCTGATTTTGAAATTTGGTTTTATTATATAATTTATTATTTGCGTTATATTTCACAGAAGTGCATGTGGCTTGGTGGCAAGCGCGTTGAGGCTGCGAGAGGGAGGTCCTGGGTTCGAATCCAGGCCTCCCCCACATTGTTTTTTGCGCTGATTTTCTTTTTCTTTATATTTTATTTCTTAATTATGATTATATTAACTATATTAATCAAATAATCAAATAATTAACCATTAACCCTAAAATTAATTTTTTTTCAATCTTTTTCTTAAAAAACAAAACCAATAATTATTTTCACCATTTTATTTTTTTTTCCAATTAATTATTTTTGTAAATTCATTAATTTAATCATTAGGATTTAATTAACTGCAAAAGAAAATCTTAATCTTTTTTTTAACCCTAATTTTTTGTTAACCCTGATTTTTTATAACTTTTTCAAAACCCTAATATTTTCATAAAAAAAAATAATAATAATTAATTGTTTAACTTAATTTATTTTGATTGCCTTAAATTATTTATTTTTATTTATTAGAAAATTGTATAGGATGTCTTATTATGTAATTTATTTTTCCGCTCGATTATGTAATTGTTTTCCTTATGTAATAACTTAGGTTTAAATTTTTGTCTTTTACTTTCCGCAATCCCCCTAAAAGAAAAATGTACCTCTCCCCTAATGTAATAGTGTAGGATCTTTATTTCCGCCTTTTAATTTTTGCAAACTATAAATGCGTGGTTAGTAACTTAGGGATTGCAAATATTGTATGGTTAATTAATTGAATCTAGCCCACTAATTTTTAAGATAAATATTTGAAATTAATATTCACACACGTAAGTCGATCGTTCTACGATCGCCATCTACACCTCTTAGGGTTCCCCTCTTAGTTGCCTTTAATAGGGTCAAGTCCCTCGAACGTGGGGGTGTCTTAAGCAAATGTCCCTACAAAATAAATCATCAAGTCCCTTCAGAGATTAAAAAGATCATAGTCCCTTCAAAGTTGCCTACGGAATAAATGATGATAGTCCCTACGAATTGCTAAAGACACCCCTACAAGTTGCCTTCATTGACCATACGATGACCCTACGCCCGTCCCTTAACAAATCCAAGGTAAATGACTACTTACTCCTTAATAGTAAGGATAATCTTACCCTTGAAAGGAAATAAAGAAACATGAAAGACCAATCTAGGGTAGGTAGTTCTTAGTTACTTGCTCAAATTTCAAAAACTCTTTTTCACACCTCACTTTCAAACATTTTCAAACTCAAAGCTTTGTATACATATATATGAGGATCATTACAAATATTTATGAAAATTTCTAAACACACATTTCACATTACTTTTTAAAACAAATAAGTGAGCTAAGTAACTAAGAGCCCATGGATAACCATGGATACAAAGGGTGTTAATACTTTCCCTTTGTATAACCTACCCCCCGAACTCAAATCTTTTTAAGGTATTTCATGTTCTTTTATTACCTTTCCTAAGTTGGATAAAATAAAAGTCAGTGGCGACTCTTGATATCCGCAACATAAATAAAAATATAGTTCTCCCACCGTGTTACAACATCAAACAGCACAACCAGTTTATACAACTTGAACAACTTAAATCAACATTGACTTTTAAGCCTCCAACTTGAACAACACAACAACTTCAACAACACAAAACAAATTAGACAACATGAGCAACTTAAACAACATAACTAAACAACACAAACAACTTATATGATGTCAACAACTTAAATTCAACATTGGCTCGTAAGGCCTCCAATATAAACACTTAGAAACTTTCCGTAAACCGAGACCACTTACCAATTCAACTTGTACCTGCAACTCGACTTTACAACATCTTTTCAATAAAATGACACAATAAAAATTAACTATTAAACTACCCGACTTACCCCGACGATTTTCGTTAAATTCCGGGCAACTAAGTTTTTCGTCCAATTCGGCTAAACCAACACTATTTTTATCATTCTGCGATTATTTTGACTTCTTCTGGAAATTCTGTCAAAACTATTATTTTTGGTAAATTCTTCTGTCCTAGAAAACACAGGTTTAAAATTCTGTTTTCTACCAAATTCCAAAAACAACTATTTTATTTTTCTATTAAAGACTTCAACACAAACTTAATACCAAGACTTGTTTAATTCGCTACTGATACTTGTTTTCTACTGATTCTAAGAATTCTTAGCATTCTTTAACAAGATACAATTAATGAAAATCGGTGTGTTTATAAAGTAGAATTAATAAAATATTATACAAGTTTAATTGTCTTAATATAATAAAATATGCCTAAGGAAAAAAAGTGCCTCTTTCTACACAGGGTGGCTTGCCCCACCCATTCATCAATTAACCATGTGGTTGGAGCCACTTTTCTTGGTGGCCATATAACAATATGTCTCTCACCACATTGGATTATGGCTTGCGCCATATTCTGCTTCTCACATAAGGTGGCTTGCGCCACCCTTCACACACACACACACACACACAGAGGTGGCTTGCACCACCTACAATGTGGCCCCCGCCATCTGTTTCTCCATTCAGGGTGGTCTGCGCCACCCATACCTCTACAAACTAGAGGGTTTTGTCCCAAAACTCAAATTTTCCAGAAATCGTTTAAATTATATTAATTTCGTAAAAATTCTTTTAGTAACAAAATCTCATCAAATTGACAAATTCCCGACTAACAAAACTTCAACAATTACACAACATCAAAAATCAACGTTAAAAAAAAATCAACTCAGGAACATCTTATTCATCATCAAGAAATCAACAATTATACGAAAAACAATCAACAACATAATATAAGAAATTAACATAATTCGGCATCAACCTCAATCACAACACAACATATACGACCACCCAAACCTAGTATTATTTATCAAACCGGTTATAAAGATTGAACCTCACCCTTACCTTAATCGATGGCCGCTCGAATCTTTGACCAATTTTGTTTTCCAACGGAGACTTCTCGTAACCGTGTTCTCCCAATTTTCCTCGTTCTACCTTTTCCACGTTCTACTTCCTCTTCTTACTGATATTTTTATTTTTCTCACCAATTCTTTTATTTTATTCTTTTTATTAAAATATTAATAATCCAATATAACAACTAATTGGCCTAAGTCTTACACCCCCTTTAATTGTTAAATATGACGCAATCTAAGCCCAATAACCAACACGCCCCAATAATCAATAATATCATAGATAATATTATTTCCTTGACTTTCCGACTTAATATTCCGACTTAACGACTTAATTCTTTGCAATATAAAATCAACCGAATAATAATTTGCAACTAACTACTTATTCCCGACTTAATATATTAACTTCCGATTAACAACCAAATGGTCCAAATGGTCCAATCAACATATCCAACAATACCCGGAGAATGTTCCATAATGTCTTCCACAACTTATATCAACTTAATTAATTAAATTCGACTTAAACCAACTTATAATCATCAACATAATATTCCGATAAATTCGGCCATCAACACAAATCGACCAAGATACTCAAATCAACACGAATTACCATAATTATATTTAATTAAATAATTAATTAAATTAAACGGACGTTAGAGACATCGTCTACCATACAACGCTTCATATGGAGCCATTCCAATACTAGCATGAAAATTGTTGTTGTATGTAAACTCAATCAACAAGTTATTATCCTAAGATCCTCCTTGGTCCAGCATATAAGCCCTCAACAAAACTTTTAAAGATTGGATTATTCTTTCAGTCTAACCATCTGTTTGCGAATAATAAGCAAAAATCATCCTCAACTTAGTACCAAAGCATCTTGTAAACTCTTCGAAAACCTCGACGTAAACTGCAAATCTCTATCTGACACAATACTTGAAGGTATTCCATGCAACCTCACAATCTCCTCAATGTACATCTCAGCTAACGTCTAGATAGAATTATTAATCTTCATCGGCAAGAAATGCGCTGACTCAGTTAATCTATCCATAATCACCTAAACTGAATTGTTACCTTTTGCAGTCTTTGGTAATCCAGTCATAAAATCTATGGAAATGTTATCCCATTTCCATTCAGGAACATTCAATGGTTGCATCATACCTGAAGGCTTTTGATGTTCAATATTTGATTTCTAGCAAGTCAAACATGTATACACAAATTCAGCAATATCTCTTTTCATCCCTGGCCACCAACCCAATTTACGCAGATCCTGATACATTTTTGTAGCCCCAGGATGAATACTCAGCCGACTTCGATGTCCTTCCTCCAAAATTATCTTTTTAATTCCAGGAATGTCTGGAATACATACTCTATCTCGAAACCTCAAAACTCTGTCTTCATCAATTCGGAACTCACTTCCATTACCTTGATTAACCAGCATCAACTGGTCAACTGATTTCAAATCAGATTTCTAACCCTCACTAATTTCTTCTAAAATTCAACTAGTCAGCTTCAACATATCCAATTTCACACTATATATAGACGTCTCACACAACAAACTCGTGTCTTTGAACTTCTCAATCATTTCAAGTTCTTTCACCATAAGCATCGAAATATGCAATGACGTTCTACTCAAAGCATCAACCATTACATTTTCCTTATCAGGATGGTAGTTCAAATCGAACTCAAATTCCTTTAACAATTTTAGCCACCTTCTTTGCCTCATATTTAACTCTTTTTGATCGAACAAGTATTTCAGACTTTTATGATCACTGAATACCTCAAATTTCGAACCAAACAAATAATGTCTCCAAATCTTCAGCATAAATACCACAACAACCAACTCTAAGTTGTGCGTATGGTAAATCCTCTTGTGAACTCTTAACTATCTAGAAGCATAAGCAACTACTTTGTCATTTTGCATCAAAACTCCACCAAGACCTATATTTGAAGCGTCACAATAAACCACAAAGGATTCATTTGGATTTAGCAAAACCAACACCGAAGCAGTTGCCAACTTTTTTTTTAATTCCACAAAACTTTCGTCACAAGCAACATCCCACACATATGCTTGACCCTTTCGAGTCAATTGCGTCAAGACAACATAAACTTAGAAAAACCCTCAATGAACTTACGATAATAACCAGTCAATCCAAGAAAACTACGAATCTCAATAGCAGACTTCAGATCTCCCACAATAACACCGCTTTAATCTTCGAAGGATCCACAAAAATGCCAACACTTGAAATCACATGATCGAGAAAACTTACTTCCTTCAACCATAACTCACACTTTGGCAACTTAGCATACAATTTCTTTTCCCTCAATACTTACAACACAATCTTCAAATGTTCTACATGATATTCTTCTGATTTAGAATATACCAAGATATCATCTATGAAAACCACCACAAATTTATCCAGATACTCATGAAAGATCTTGTTCATATACTCCATGAACACACCAGGCACATTAGAAACTCCAAACAACATCACAATGTACTCATAATTACCATACCTCATCCTGAAAGTTGTCTTCGAAATATCATCATCTTTAACTCTAATTTGATGATAACTAGACCTCAGATCAATCTTACTGAAAACACAAGCACCTACAAGTTGATCCATCAAGTCTTCAATCCTCGGAAGTGGATATTTATTCTTGATAGTCATCTTATTCAACTACTGATAATTGACACACAATCTCATGCTACCATATTTCTTCTTAACAAGCAACATTGGAGCATCCCACTGAGAAACATTAGGTCGAATGAATTTCTTCTCTAACAATTCTTCTAATTGTTTCTTCAACTCACTCTACTCTGAAGCAGACATCCGATAAGGAGCCATTGACATCGGACTCGTACCTAGTATTAAGTCCACAACAAACTCAAATTCATGTTTCAGAGGTGAATCATTTATATCTTTCGGAAATACATCTGGAAACTCACAAACTACCAGCAATTCAACATCGACAACTTCACAATCAACTTGCAATGATGCAAATAACGCAAACATCAATGCTTCATCTGCTAGAAGTTCATCCACTTTCTTAGCATATAGGATTATCAACTCGCCATTCTCGCCTAACTCAGGAAACTCCATAGCCTTATTATAACAGTTAATATGAACATAGTTGAATTCCAACCAATTCATACCAAGGATAACATTGATTTGGTGCAAGGGTAAGCATACCAAATCCATCGCAATATTCTTCTCAAAGATCGACAAAGGGCACTTCAAGAAAACAATCATACTAGTCACAAAATCATTAGTAGGAGTCTCTATTATCATACTACCATTCATATCGGACAATTTCAAACCAAATATAGTAGCACACTCAAGGGAGATTGTAACACGGTGGGAGAATTGACATGGTCGTTTTTGTTTTCATAAAAACTATGTTGCGGATAGCAAGAGTCGCCACCAACTTTTATTTTATCCAATAAAGAAAGGCATAAAAGAACAGGAAAGACCTTTGAAAAATATTTGAATTCAGGGGGTATGTTATACAAAGGGAAGGTGTTAGCACCCTTTGTATCCATGGTTATCCATGGGCTCTTAACTACTTAGCTCACTTTACTTTTGTTTGAAAAATAGTGGTGGTGTATTTAGAAAAAATTCCACCTTTCTAATGATTCTCGTATGAATGTATATAAAAGGGATTTTCTTGGAAATTTTTTGAAAATGTGAGGTGTAAAGAGTAATTTTTGCTTTTGAAATAGTGAGCAAGCAGTTAAGGGCTTCCTACCTACTCAAGGTCGTCCATGTTATTTTTCGTTCCTTAGAGATAAGACTGTTCTTACTATTAGTTAGTAAGTAATCTTATCTTTGGATGTAAGGGAGAGGTGTAGGGCCGTCGTATGGTCATAGAAGGCAACATGTAAGGGTGTCTTAGCAACTCGAATGGACTATCATCATTTTCTGTAGGGTCATCGAGGGACAATATCATTTAACCGTAGGCAACTCGAAGGGTCATCGAGGGACTATGATCTTTATTTTGTAGGGACTTGATGATTTTTTATTCGTAGGCAACCTTGCTAAGATACCCCTATATTCGAGGGACTTGACCATTTTCGTAAGGCAACAAGAGGAGAAATCCTAGAGGTGTATGTGTGAGAAATGTGTTAATTACAATTATTTTATCTTTTGAAATTAGGGTTATCTAAGTCTGTTTATTTTGTTCACATATATTCTTTTTCACACCCAACATTTACTAACCACGCAGTTAATATTTTACAGAATTTAAATGTGGGAAATAAAAACCTAGACTATTACATCATGGGGAGGGAGATACATGTTGAAATTAGGGGAGTGTGGAAATTAAAAGTCCTACGCTATTACATCCCGTGAGCAGTTACATTATTTAGAAAAAATCGGGCGGAAAGATAAACCTAATTATTACAAATTCCACACACCTATACATTTTTCTAAGAAATTTAAATAACAAAATAAAATAAATAAAAGGTTATGAAAATATTTTTCTAATTAATTAAGAGAAATTGGATTAAAAATTGATTAATTGAATTATTAAAAAAAAAGGTTTTTTTATGATTTTATTAATCAATTTAAAAAAAAAGTCTTTTGTTTATTATTTACAAGAAAATATAATAATAAAAAAAATAATTGAATTTTAATTTGATGATTAGTTTTAAAATATGTTTAATTAAAAAAATTAGTTTTAATCTTAATTAATTAATTAAAAAAAATTAGAAAAAATAGAAAAGAAAACATAAAATAACAAAGAAAAGCCCTAATAAGAAAGGGGGAGAGCCTGGGAATCGAACCCAGGTCTCTATGCTCACACACGTGCTTCACCAACCATTGGGCCATGAGTCATGCAACACAATTAAATGGAAAAACAACAATTATATATTAAAATAAAATTTAAAAATCAGAAGGGCGCCAAACTCCATTGTCCTCCTTCGTCCGTCCAATTAGCTTTTACCTACGGTTTTCCGTAGATAGACCTATAGTGACGGTTTTGTCTGCCAATATAGTACCTGCATTTTTCAAAAATAGAAAATACATAATATAAATTATATCCAGGGGTATCAATCAACTGCAAATCGTCTTATGAATCTATTAAGGCCATCAATTTGTCCTAAAATTGCACCTAATAGGAGTTCCCAAAATTGAACCCTAAAACCCTAACAATGGCGTCTTGCCATACTTGCATCGAAAGTCCAATTAACCAGTCCATAAAGCTTGGAAACATCAACATAAGTAACAATACATAATCAAAATCAAGTTAGAAAGTACATATGATCAAAATTGAAAATCAAGAATATAAGTCAAAAATTGGATTCGGTTTGTGCAAATAGTGATGTTTTTGATGATGGTGATAATTGGTATGCACTCTAAAGATCCTCAGGAAATTGTTTAGACCTTCAAAACCTCTTGTAAATGGCTGCAAATGGAAAACCGATTTTGACTTTGTTCTTGATTGTTTTTGAAGTTTGGTAAGGGTTCCTTTTGCTCAGATTTTCGTCCCTTGTCCTTATAGTCTTATTGTGTACTTATAGAAGATTCAAATTAGGTTATATTATGGGCTTTTGTGATGGATTGAAGATTGCTTGGGAATTAAGTTTCTTCCTTTCTAATTTGGTCAAAATTTGGTATTAAGACATAATCTTTTGATTTGCACGAAATTTGGATCCTTATAATGATCATAAACACCAAATATTTGATCCTAAAATAATCTTAAGATCAAATATTTTATTTTTCAATATTTATCTTAATTAAAATTTAATTTAAATGAATTAAATCCAATATAATATAAAATAAATATAAAAAATCAGATATTATGATCTATGGGTCGTGGATTATCTTATGATTAAGTTTGGGTTAGAAAAATATGGGCCCATTTGGAAGAAACTTGAGTTTTGGTCACTATTTGCTTCATACACCTCCTCAAAATTGTCCAACTTCAACAATGCATAACTCTCTCAATTTTTATCCCATGTATGTGTTCTAGGACTTTTTAGTAAGCTTAGAGTGTACTCTAACCACTAATTTTGGTCCCATGTACATTTTATCTTCCATGTTCAAGTTATGAGCTTTTGAAAAAGTTGACTTTTGTTGACTTTTTAAAGGACATGTAATGTCTTGGCTCATATCTCTCAAATGAAGCATTTATGGCCTTGGCTTGTGAGACTCAAAGTTGTAGGGAATTGAATTTCCTTCAAAATGAGTTTTGGATGGGAAATTGTTTATGAAGCATGTGAAAGTTATGGCTGGTCAAAGTATAGTTGACTTTTCCTACAAAAACCTTAATTTAGTAACTCCTGATTCTTGATTATTTTGAGATTTCCTTGATGAATCATGATCAACCCTTGATTAAATGATGTATTTCACCTCATAATCTTGATATTGACCAAAATTATTGAATTTTGACTTTGTGTTGACCACAATTGTCTTTTACCCTAGTTCATTGATTATTGATTATCTGAGCATCTGACTGACCAAACTTGTAGGGCATATCTTGAAACTTGACATGAGGATACTATGAAGTATATGGGATATCATGAAGTCGACTTGAGGCTTTAGAAGTCCAATTTTCCTTGGGAAACTCAAAACCCTAATTTAAGATCCATTGCTTAGGAGGAGGCTTTGTCTTATGAAACCTTGAATCCCTTTGAGCAATTGAGAATCTTATGACCATTAGGAGGCCTCTTGAGGTATATTGTCTTGGAGATATGAGGGAAAATTTTGGGGTACAACATAGATAAATTAATGTGTAGCTCTAGTATCAATAATAACAATCAACTCAACATTGTCAATAAAGCAAGTACCTCGAATCAAATTGTCCTTCTTGGGAACTTCTGACCCAGCCAAAGAAAACACTCTTCCATTAGTATGGGCAGAAGTAGCAGTCTTCTTTGGTTTCTGGCATTGAGTACTGATATGTCCCAGCTCACCATAATTGAAACAGGTCAGACCCTCATTCAAACAATCACCAATTCTATGCCTTGTCTTACCACAACGGTAACATCTCAAAATCTTGTTGGTGCACACATCAGCCTTGTGACCTGACTCTCCACACTTATATCACTTAGTAGGTATATTAGTGGCTCCCCTACTTAGTTTCTTCTCATCTGATACCTTCTGTTTCCCTTTGTCACCTAGAGTCACATAAGGTTTCCCTCTATACTGGCCCTTATATTTCTTCTCACTCGGCTGTTTGAAGTGAGCAGATCTTGCTCAGTTATCCTCATCATAAATCCTACTCTTATCCACTAGTTCTGAGTACCTACTAATTTGTTAGCATCAAATCCCATGCCTAATCTCTAATTTCAGCCCATTCTCAAAGTTGAGACACTTAGAAACTTCAGCAATTGCACGGTTGTAGTGAGGATAAAACTTCATGAGCCTCTCAAATTTGGTAGCATACTCAGTTACAGTCATATTTCCTTGCTTTAAGTCAAGGAACTCCACCTCCATCTTACCACGAGCATCTTCAGGAAAATACTTCTTAAGGAACTCTACCTTAAACATGATCCAAATTACCACAACACCAACATCCTCCAAACACTGACGAGTATTATCCTACCAGTCCTCGGTCTCCTCAGACAACATATGGCTACCAAATTGTACCTTATGCGCATCATCACATGCCATCACCCTGAAAATCTTCTCAATCACTTTGACCCACTTTTGTGCGTTCGCCGGATCATGAGTGCCTTCATAAATAGGTGGGTTATTCCTCTAAAACATCTCCAAAGCATGAAACTCATCATGAGCATTATTTCGAGCCGTATTTTGAGAAAAAGATGCAATAATATCAGCAAGAGCATGCGTGTTGTTTCCAACCATTCTGCACAACACTCACCATATTAGAAAATAAATTAATCGTTAACAAGTAATGACTGACAACAACAAACTTGGCTGGACAGACCGACCCGCTCTAATACCACTAATGTAACACCTTTCTAACCCACAAACAATTATAGAAAAATATTTCATATTATCAGAGTAAAATCAATAAGAAAGGTGCCACATATATTTAAAACATCATTAGTAATCATTGTCCATTCCCGTAACACGAGTTACACATCCATCATAATAATCGATAACTATGCAGCGGAAATAATACTTTCAATTCAAGTCACTAAAAATGCTTCATAAAGAAATACGTCCAAATCAAGATAATCCCAACAACGTGAAAATTCCAACATAAACCAAAAGAACACGAGATTTGCAAACTATTCACAACCTGATGTTACATGACACATAGCAGGGCACCTCTAAAACACTACTAAAACGACAAAAGAAACGCTCCAAGACTACATCCTCCAGCACCGCAAGTCAACTCTTGGTTATCTGCAAGTTACCCATATAAGAGGCAATTCCAAGCAGGCAGGGTGAGATATCATAATTCATTGTAATGAAATATTGAATAAAAAGAATAAACAGAATATCAACAACAACATCATGGCATTATCATCAATCTACACAACATATCTACAATTACATCATTCATATGCAAATGTCAATCATAATGAAATGCAAAGAATGCATGTGGTACCAATCTCCATTGTTGGACACTGGACATCAACCCTCCACAAAGGAGCACAACATAATCAACATATCACTTCAATCTGCACAATGTGATTGAAGCTACCAATGAATCAAATTCCCAACATAATATGCTATGAAATGCAATGATCCTAATTTCTCCTCAATTCACCAATATCAACATGTGTATCATTCATTTCATGTTCATAAATAATAATCATTAATCATGTTCTTTATCATGACAAAATATCAACAATAATTCATTCATCAACAACATTAAATCATCAGTTTATAATCAATCCACGTTCATAATCATAAAAACCAATTCACCTTTTTCTAAAATTTCAGCATTGGAAAATGTATCACATCACTCATTTTATTTCATCAAATTAAAGTTCATCTCGTTAGCTTTCCAACGCTTCGAACGAGACTTCAATCGGAGTTACAGATCAAAAGTTATGATTTTAAAAAAAATAAAAATTTCCTATGTTACAGTGTTAATCGGTTAACAAAATGGTTAATCGATTAACACTTCAATTTTTTTCCCTAAAACACGCATTTTACACTGGTTAATAGGTTAACCATTTAGTTAATCGATTAACACCTTAACATAAGCAGTTTTCTTGCTGTTTTTACGAATTTTGCACAAAAATACCTCAAATTTTCATACGAATTCATCCCAATGCAAACCAAAACTTCTTACCAGTCAATAAATAATCACATACAACAACAATACATCAAATACATCATTCTAAATCATTCTATAAATCCTAATTCATCAAATAAAACCTATTGCATCAAACCTCATCATTACCCCAAAACCTCATAAACCCTCTTCTATTCATAATTCAAAACAACATATTATCATAATAAACGATAAAAATATCCCCATACCTTAGAGAAAATCATGAATCTTTACTCCTTCTCTAAGATTCCTCAACAATTCTCAAGTCTTAGGGCTTTTTCCTCCTCTTCCTCTGAGTTCTTCACAATTCACGTTAAGTTAGATAATGATCGCTTTTCCCTTCATTAGTTAAAATATCTCAGTTTATGAACTTCCAATCATATCCTTACCCTGTTTCCTTTATGACCACCTTGCCATTTCTCTTATTATTTTTAATAATAATAATAATAGTCAAAATAATACATGATTATTCATTCTATTAAAATTATTTATAAATACTCTCTTGATCCAACTTTCTCCAAAAATCACTAAAACTTCTTAATTCTTTCTAAAATAAATAAATAAATAAATAAATAATTAATTTAGATTTTCGGGGCGTTACACCTAAAATTTTCGACTGCCACTGATTGTCGGCACGACTACACCGCGCGACAATATTCACAGGCCTTCGTTGATCGATGACGCACCTTTCCCTGAATTTTGATCTTATATATATATATATATATATATATATATATATATATATATTCCTTTTCTTGTTTTTTAAGATTAAATTGAATTTCGAAAAATATAATGTCATTTGAGATTTTTCGTGGCTTTTTCAGTTATCACTAAAAAACCAACACAATCGAACCACATATAACTCATATATCATAATCTAATTATTATTATTAAAAAAAATTGCCCCAAAGGGCACAACCACATATTATCAGACAACAACAAGACAAAAACACATAAATAAACAATTATTCCTAATTCACCGCATACAAGGTATTCAAGAACACGACAGAAGGGTTCAAGGCAAACACTTTTGCCCACAAAAACACAAACAACAATCACAAATATAAAATCGAGGAGAAGATATAGGAGAGTTAGGATCCCTCACTATCCTACTGCCTAAACACTCATATGTGAAGAGTTCCCCCACCTCAAAGTTGTTTGATCATTAAACTTTCTTGACCTTGTGATCTACCTCTTCATTCCTTCCTACGGTCGCTTAGCTCTCTACCTTTTTCTATCTCTTTTTCACTTTTCCATTTTTGTACGTACTGTACAAAAGTTTCCCTCACTTTATCTATTTATTCTAACCTAATATCCCAATTACTTCTTTCACCCCCAAACACTTCTCACACTCTCATTAAAACTCTATTTTTTGTTTTATTTCTATTATTCCATTAAATAAATAATACTCTAAAATAATTATTTTATTTTAATTCAAATAATTCTCTAATTTTCACTACACCTTAGTTCTTACTCAATCCACCCATCACTCTCTAATTTTAAATAAAATTATATTTTCTCACAACTGCAAAATATCTTTAATATTTAATTAAATTAATTAAATTACTAATAAATAAAATAAACCCCACATATCACTCAAATAAATAGAATAAATTAATATAAATTTAATTAAAAATAAATAACTAAAATTAGGGTGTTACACTAAACCTTTGAGCCCAAACCCCATAAGAGGTAAAAAAACCTTTAGGATGTATTTGGATGAAGCATTTTAATGAGGGAAAGTAATTTTTTGAGGGAATTTGAAATAATTTGATCAAAATCTATTGTTTGGATGAAAAATATGGAGAATTGTTAAAAATGATGTAAATTTATGGATTATTTTATTCATGTTAAATTTAAGAAATTTAAAATGACACCAAAAAGTAAAGAATTTCAAATTGTTTCATCACTCTATATAATATGAATGTTAAATTGTTTATCATTAATTTTTCAAATTTTGCAAAATAATCCTCATATTTTATGAAAATTTCAAATTCATCCCAAAAATTTCCAAAAAATTACAAATAAGTCCCTAATAATTTTCATATTTTACAAATTGGTCCTTTAAATTTTCATATTTTAGATTTGACCCAAATTTTTTAAAAATTATGAAAATTGCTCCAATTTTTTTTTAAATGTATCATTTTAATACTTTATCCAAACAAAAGAATTTAAAATTGAATGGATTCTGATCGTACCTGGAGATCAGGATCCGATATGGCTGGCGTTGAGCGTTGCTGAAGGACGGTTGGTGAGGAGAAGAGGGGGGTGTACCTGCAAGGCACTCCGATACTAAAGTAAGACACTGAGCAAAGAGCGTGCAAGTACGAGAATTAAGGTGAGAGAATTGAATACCTGGCCCTTTCCTCTGAGAGGGTTTATATATTATCGTTAGTGGATGGTTATTTGTTCAAACCGTTTGGCGCGGATCGCGGAATCCGCATGAATAGGTAACGGTCAAAACTAGCTGTTGGGGGATTTCACTCTAGTCGGTACGACCTTGGTCGACAAGGAACGTTATCCTCGGCATGGTGCTCGACGCTGAGCGTGTCAGCTTGTCACTTTGCCTGGCCCAACTCTGGGAGTTAGGCTTGCCTGGAACAGGAGCCCCCCAAGTCGTTGCTTCTGCGGAGGAGCGATGACTTAGTGATGGTTTTCTGTCTAAGGTGTACGCAGTGCTTCTGGTGTTTTTCGTGCGTGGACCAGAGAATGATCGTTCGATGACCCACGACAGGTGGGCAGTTGTTTGGTCGCTCGACGAAGGGGGATATGAAACGAAAAGTTGGCGTGTCTGGGAATTCGCGCCTATTTAATGTTCTGACGGCTAGCCTAGGGGCTAGAGCGTAGGTAATCATTTCCTAGGGGTAGGGGTCACGCGTTTCTGCACGTGTTCCCTTCCCTATAAATAGGAATCCAAGGCATTATGTAAGCGTTTTCGTTTCGTCTTCTTCTCCACTGTACTGCTCGTAGATCAGCCACTGTTCTCAGTCGTCGACCACCGCTTTCATCTGTCGACCACCGCGTTCCAAGCCAACTTCTTCTGCAATGGCCTCCCAAGCTCCAGGTACGGCTCTGTTTTGCGTTTTTCTTAGTCATAGGCCTGATATTTTAGCAATGCATGTGGCATAGGATAGATTTTCAGGTAGTTTAGGCTTAGAATAAGTAGATTAGAGACCTTCTATCATCGTTGCTCGTCGATTACGAACACTAATTCGTGGTCGGCGATGGTCCTAGTCGACTTTGACCTAGGACCTGATAAGCATCTAGGATTTGATCATATCCTCGTTGTCGTCGGGCGCTGGCCATCGCCTTGAGCGATGGTTAACCAAGGGCTATGGCTCGGGACCTTACTCCTGGGTCGATACGCGCCTTTTCACTTGTTGAGCGGTGGAAGGGTGGATTTGATATTCTAATCGAATTCACTGACGCCTTTCCTCTGCTTTTCAGGTGAGAATTCGCTTATTGACCCGCTCGACATTTCCTCGGAGGAGGTGTCCTCAGAAGATTTCGGTTCTTCCGCATCCGTTCCTTCTGACTCCGAAAGCTCGTTGGACGAATCAGACGCGACCACGACAGAGGGCGGAGCCCCTGATTCAGGAGAGACGACCGATGCCCCTCGGGGTCTGGAAAAAGTAATCGCGCCCGAAGAATGGGTAGTGGAAGACCTGCTTGATAAGGTGTCGTCCTTCTTGAGGCCTTGTGCGGAGCCTTTGCCTACTGTTGGCAATCCGAAGGATTGGGTCGTCACCTGCCTGGAGGATGATGACCGGATAATTTTAGACTTTGGCGTCCGGAAGTTTTCAATGTACGAGTACGCGACATCGATCATAGGGGTAACCTTGCCCTTTAGTGATCTGGTTTGTGTCGTGCTCGGGCACTTGGGTGTAGCCCCGTCTCAGCTGCACCCCAACTCTTATGCGTTCCTGAGAGCGTTCGAGGTGACGTGTGCCTATCTGGGTGTTGGGGCCACGCTTCCTCTGTTCTTTCGCTTGTTCTCACTGCAGCGCCAGGTAGGGTGGGGGACCGACCGGAAGGGATTTATTTCCTTCAAACAGCGGAAAAAGATCTTTAAAGCTCACTCGGAATCTATCCGGGCTTTCAAGACAGATTACTTTTTGGTAAAGCCAACGAGCGAGGAAGCCGTGAGAGCACTGAGTTTCCTGGGGGTAGATATTGATGACGTGAAAATACATCGTTTATTTGACTTTATTAATGCATATTTTGTACTTGTTTTGATTTTCATTTGCACCATATTATGTTGGTATTCTGTTTATTTTGTTTATTTCAGGTATTCAACCATTTAAGAGTCGTATGCGAAGAAAGGAAGCAAATCAGGCGAGAAATGGAACAATTCGCATACAAGGAGTTATCCGACGAAAATGGCCATAACTTTTGAACCGTAAATCGAAACGACGCCCCGTTCGAAGCGCTGGAAAGCTAACGGAAAGATCTACATTTTTGGAAAAGTTAAGAAGGTGTCACGGTCGTTACAAGGCTCTCATGACCGTGACGCGCCTTTTTGATGTGTTACGATCGTCACAATGGTCTCACGACCGTGACGCGCGTAATATGAGAAATCTGCCTGTTACGCACATGTTACGACCGTTACAAACTTTATTTAATTTATTTGGATGTATATATGAAGACGTGCAACGAAAAGAAAGTTGCTCCTATTATTTCTCCACCTTCCAAGATCAAGCAATCACGTGAAAAGCTCAACCACCCACTACTTCATTTCAACTTCCCACTTTCTCCACCAATCAGTCATGCTACGTGGAAGCTACAGAATGAAATTTTCCTCTATATATAGGAGTTCTTTTGTCATTTTGAAGTGTGGTTCTTTGGCCGGTTATTGCCGTACGAAAGCTCTGCCCATTTTACAAACCATTTCCCAGCTTTAGTTTTCCTGTTGTTTCTGTTTAATTCCCAATTACCCTTTAATAACAATTTCCAACATTAGGAAATTGTTATGTTAATTAGATTTATTTTTAGCCTCAGACTTTGCTTTTAGTTTCGATTCCGAAGGTTCCAATCTTGTCGACTTGTGGAAGAATGAGCTCGAGGAATTAATTGTTATTCAGGTTTTAATTATATTTAATTTAAGTAATATTTTGTTTATGTTAAATTCTCGTTATTTAATTATTGTGAATTCCATAATGTTTTTAAATCATAATTTATGCTTGTCCGATTTAATAGATATGTCTAGCTAATTATTTAGAGTCCGGCGTATGAGGACCGTCGTCACCGACGGGACTCCGTAGAAATTATTAGGTGCAAAATTATGATTGTATGTCTATTTTGGTTTTAATTTCCAAGTTGAATTTAAATATCTTTGTCACGAGAGTGAAAGGGTATTTAACATGGTTTTGCCACGAGAGTGGGAAATTAACAAGGTTAGAGCCGGCACAGCGAGAGCGTGGGGATCAAACCAGATAGTGGAAATTAGGCAACTTATCTAAATACAGCGAGAGCGCTTTAGAGACGTTTAGGATATTATTAGCTTTCAAAACACGTTTCTTAGTTACCGGGCGAGCGAGAGCAAAATCTTGGGATTAGGAAGTGTGGCTTTAGTTAAGACCGCGAGAGCGTGAGGCGGAGTCTTTAAGCTGATATATTCTACAGAACTAGCTATAGTCATAATTAGTACCGAATTCTATAAAGTCCCTTAGGAGCGCGGAATTCATATCTCGGCCTCGTTTTATTCTTATTTTCCTTCTTAGATTTATTTTAGTTTCAGTTCTAGTTTCCCTTAAACCATAAAAATATCATTAGCCTTAGCTTTACAACACAAAGATAGATAACGGTAGGTTGACATTGGTCTCTATGGGTTCGATATCTTTATTACTATGCGATAGGCTGTGCACTTGCAGTTAGAAACCGTTAGACGTATAGTTTACCGCGACCAAGTTTTTGGCGCCGTTGCCGGGGACCAAAAGTCAATATTGTTACTCCGTTGTTGCACCGTATAGACTAAGGCATTTTCTTTCTTATTTCTTTAACTATGTTCCACCCAAATTTTTTCTGCAATCCCCATTCCCAATATTTCTAGGAATCTCAAGGATACCATAATCCCAACCTCGAAATACATATGGAGAATTTCAATCCTTCGTTCAACCATTCTCACCCAAATTACCTCTGCACTTACCAATCCCAAAATTTTGAAGAGCTGCACCCAAACTTTTCCTATGATTACCAACCCCAACATTTTCAGGAGTCGCAAGAATCCCATAATTCCAACCTTGAAACATTAATGCAAGATTTCAATGCGACACTGACTCACTCCCAGTATCTCGAGGAACCACAACCAAACTTCCTGTACGATCATCATTCCCAATATTTTGAGGAACCAGAAGAATCTATTAATCCCAAACTCGAAACATTAATGGAATATTTCCTTGAAACCTCAGCTAACTCTAGGCTAGAGTCTATGATGGAGCGCTTTGTGGACGCACAAACTATCCAGAATGAAGAGCTTAGAAGACAACATCTCGATACTTATGAAACCCTTAGGAGATGAACACTACAATCGAGTCCCTCACGACTCACACTGATGCATTGGAGACCCAAATTTTACTGCTTGCGATGACACCTATAGGTCCTTCCCCTGAGGAGAATGCGTACGTTATAACAACTAGTATTGAAGAAGAATTCAAAAATCCTAAGGAGATTGATGATGAAGCTGAGGAGAGTTATAATAAGGTTAAGGATAGTTCTGGTGGGAAAAGAGTAGAGGTTGAGCATAATTCACCGACACCACCCGAAATGGAGGTTATCATAGAAGTTGAGAATGAAGAACCTATTGTAGATCTTCCTCCATATACCCCACCAATTCCTATCCCACATATGTTTGCCGACTCCCAATCCAAAACTTATGTGGAGATATTGGAAAATATCCACACTGATGCACCCTTGTTCGAACCCCTGCATAAAAAGAGAAAATTTAAGGACCATGAAACGAGGGAAATCGTTAGTGCTAAGAGGGTAAGGTCAACCTTTGAGGTGATGGACGAAACAACTAAGTTCAAACTTGAAAAGCTAATACTTAGGATAGATCTTGAACCACCACCACAAGTTCAAAAGAATAAACCACCCCACAGAAGGAAGAAAAGGAAAGGTGAGGGATATGTGAGATGGCTTGATAAGTGGAAATGGAAACCGAAGAGTAATGCTCATAACCGTCGAGTTATCTGTCGCACCCACCAAATGACACAGGGCCAAGAGGGGTGCAGACACGAACGGTCGGCGAAGGAGAGAGTACACACAAGAGTGAACTCAGGAAGACAAGAGTCGCCAGCTAGGCATTTTTATCCCGGAGGAAAGGTAATGCTGCATAGACCTAGAAAGATATGGATAAGACGGTTGCGAACCAGAGAGACTGAGAAAGGGGGTTGGTTACAACCTGGGAAGGTATTAGCACCCAGATTGTCCGCCGTACTCGACGGGATCCACGCTTGAAAGTTTGTGTTTTAAAGGGGTAGTGTCAGTGCTATTTGTGTATCAAAACTGGAAAGAATGCAAGTGTCAGTGCAAAATGAATGTGAAGTGAAGTATGAAAGTGTCAGTGTAAGGACATGGATGAAATGCTAAAGACAATGAGGCTCAAAGAATGATGCTGGAAGGAGGGGGAATATACAGAGACTTTTGTTCGATAACTGTTAAGTTATGCCTACGTATCCTCTCGTGTAATGAGGAAGTCAGAACATCGTAGTTCAACCCAAAGAGACTGAAAGATAAATTGACTGATGAACTGCTTGCTTGTTAATGCTCAAGTGTATGACCTGTCTAGCTCAGGTGAAAACTGTCTTGCATTAGACGGAAGAAGCGAGTTCTCGTTTGTGAATGAATGGGGTGAGAAAAGAATCCCGGAGGAGACGATTATTGTTTGTTTTTGTGTTTTCAGTCTTTTATTGCTTTTTGGTGTTTGTCATAAGTTAATGAGCTTAAACCTAAACCAAAGGTTAGTAAACCCATCACATCTTCCCTCTGATTAGGGGTAATGAGGATACCTTAAGTGTGAAGTAAACACCTCACACTTAATCACCATGATGTAGGGTTAAGATCATTAACCTACTTGTGATTATTTATATGTTTTTGGAGTTTTTTTTAGTGTTGAGTAATGAGTTTAAGCCATAATCAAGGATTTAATGGACTCATTACACCATCCTAATAGAAGGATAATAGATGAGAACATTTAAGCTGAGAAAGGCTCCTCAACTTAATCCATGATTAGGGATTAACCTCATGACAAAACAAGGCCTTTATTAAATGGACTTTAGTTAATGATAAGATGAAGAAGTGATTTTTATGGTTTGTAAGACAACTTGAGGGGGACTTGTCCATTAACACTAGGGTTAGTCCTTCTTAACCCATTAAGGAAGAATTAGAACCCTAATGCAAGGCCCAAGTTACAAGCTTGATGTCTTGATGATTATTAAGTGAATTGATTAAAGGATTTAAACACATTAAGGGTTTATCACTAGGATTAAAGTTATGCACTCCATCCTAATAGAAGGATGCAGGCAAGAAGCTTAATCACAAAGCCTTAAAACCTTTAGGGTTTAGTCCTTGATTATGAGATGAGGAGAGGAGACTCAAAGATGACACAAAGGTAAAATCTAAATGGGGGACTAATCAAACCCTAATTATTATCATACTTGGAGATCCTAGGGTTTATGAGGCTTAAGAGAGAGAGATCTTCAAAGAGCCACCAAGGAGAGAAGCAGATGAAAGGAGGAAGAGCAAAGAGAAGCAAGACAACTTGCTTCACTTAAGAAGACAAGTCGCTTGAAGAAAGAAGGTAAGAGATGAACATGAATGAGCAAGCTCATTCCAATACACAAAATAAAATGCAGCAATGATGCAAGAGAGATGAGAAGAGATTGTGAGAAGTGAAGGCAAATTCACTTCTCAAAACAACTTACCACCTGAAAGTTTAGCAAAAGAAATGAAGTGCAATGTAAATGAGATGAAATGTCATGATGCAAACCAAAGTCAGAAGCATAAACATGATGTTAATGATGCTAAGAGATGACACAAACACATGACAAGAGATGAGAGTGAGCATACAAGGATGAGGATGCAAAGGAGGCATGCTTTGAACCATAAAGATTCATGAATGTTTATGAAGTGATATGAACATGTAACATGGCCAAGGAATGATGCAATGATCAAACATGATTCTAATATGTACTAATATGCATTATGAATCATGTGGATGCACAAAATGTCATGGCAATTCATTGAATGCAAGCAAATGTGAAATGGATGCAAGGGAAGGCACAAATTAGGGTTTATGATCAATACACAAAGCAAAATTCAAAATCAAGAGCAAATGATATGATAAAAAATTGAAAATGGGAACAAGGGAACCCTAAACCTACACAAGTTCACTGCCCAAAGGAGGGGATCTAACTCTTAACCTAGTGGAAGTTATGAATTTCTCAAATTGGCTAGGGTTTTGGGGTACCTCACAAAGAAAAATGAAAAGCAAATTGAAAATGCAAGATCAATTCAAACCAATTTTATCCTATAAACTACATGCCATGAAGGATGCAATGCAAGAAGAATCATCATCCAACTCTCAATGGTTAGGCAGAAGGGATTTTTCAAAGTTTGAACCAAAACATTGCCTTAAAATGAATTTAATTCCAATGAAAATGATCAAAAGGCATCAAGAACCAAAAATAAATTTGTTTTGAGAGTTGGATGATGTTTCTAAATGTATTTAAATACAATGTGAATTTTTTGGTGATTTTTAAATACCTAAATGTATTTTTAATTAATTAATTTTCATTAACTAATTAAAAATAAACATTTAAATGATTTAAAAATAATTTTTAATGCAAAAAATAAAAATAAAAATATTTTTGGGTTCTAAAAATTAATGAAATGTTTGACAAAAATTTTCAGAATTTTTAAATGTGTTTTACTATTTTAAATAATTTGTATAAATAAATGCAATGAAAATGAAAATTAAAATTAAAATAAATGAAAGTATGCACAATGAAGGGACCAGATTAAGTCTGGGCTAGGAGAGGTTGACTTGGCGCCACATCCAATGGCCCAAGTTCAAACCTGGCTAATTTTGTTTTAATATTAATTAAACCTAGGTTAATTTAATAAATGACTGATTAGGGCTTAATGACAAGATCCAGTCCACTCATTCACGCGCGGGAAGGCAGATCCAAGGGCCTCAATTCAAAGTTACTAATTAATCACACTTAGCCCTAATTAACCTCAGGCGACCGGAGATAAGCTCCGGTCGTCTTCTCCGGCCATCTCCCTCACATGAATCACCCAAAACGCATCCCCAAGACTTCCAAATCTCCAGAATCAATCCCCCAACAATGGGCAACAAGAATCCATGGTCAAAAACAATTTATATTAACCACACAGTGAGAATCGAAGAAAACAAATTCTAGGGCAAAAGTTTCAGAGCAACACAAAATGCTCATTTCTGGCTCATTTTCAAAAATAAATAGATCCCCATGATCAGGGCAACACATAGAACAATATTTTAACAAGAAATTAAAGTTCTGGAAAATTTGTTCATCATGTTACCTGAGATTAATCTTTCGAATCCTGGGCTTTCTGACCTTCTGCCTTGTGCTTTTCCACTCTAATGGACCCCTTGAAGCTTCTGGTAAACTTGGAATGAGTTTATATGGAGGATTTTGAAGTTTCCAGTTCAGGGGTGGTGAGAATCGTATTTCTGTTTATGGTGGTTTTAGGCTGCTTTGATGGGTCAGGGATGATCAGTGGAGTGTCTTGAGATGGATGGTGGCAGAAATTTTGGGGATGGGTGGCTGAGTTATGGGATTTGATAGAAAATGCAAGATGGAGGATATTTGTGAACTCTAGCAATGCTGTGGATTCAGGCCTGTGTATGTGTTGCTTTGAGTTGCTTTTTGTCCACTTATCACACTGTAATAGGTCTGTGGAGTTGGTGTGGCCTATGCTGATTGGTATGGGCCATTTTGCATAAAGTCCATGTTAGGTGTACTTGAGGTATGGGCAAGTGGGAGGTTGTGATAGGGGCATGGTTTGGCTCAGCTGAGATCATGGATTTCTTGTGGATCAGATTTTGTGAGTTGTAACAAGTGGAGGTATGGCTACATGAGTTTTTGCAAGTTGGTACAACTTTGGCCCCTTTGTGATTACTTGAAAGATAAGTCATGAAAATGGACAAATCTTTGATGCATTCTGGTTTTTAGGCATTGGTTTATGTTTGTGCAAAGGTTAGAAGTCCATTTGAAGTCACATTTTGCCTTGGCAATAGGTTTTGCAACTTTGCCTCTTTGGTGTAAAACTTGAAATTATGTGATTTTCCCCAACTTTGACAAGCCATAACTTTTGATCCAAAATGAATTAGAATGAGTTCTTGTACTTTTTGAAAAGGGAATGATCCATTCTACAACTTTCATGACCAAAGTTTTCTCATTTGAAGCATTCTTGAATCAATTTGAGGAGGTTGAAAAACTTTCCCAAAATGGCAAGTTTACATTACAAGTCATTTTCTCAAAAAGGCAATTTTGCAATGGCTTGAAATTCTTCAATATTGTGAACTTCTAACATCTTCTATGATCAAATAAAGATCATACACATTCAAAATGATGAAGAACACCCTTTAGTTGGGTCATTGGGGGCCTCAGATGCCCTGATTTTGCACTGACTTGCTCAAGAAGTCATCTCTTGATCAGATGCCTTCCCCATTGAATTTCTTCATGAAAATTGATATGCATGATACTCATATCATATAGAGACCAATAGAAACAAGAATGACCAAAAAATTTGGAGTTATGGCCTCTGGGACCAAAACCCTAATTTTAGGTCATCTGTGCAGTTAAACCTGGCTCTGCTTCCATGCCTTTCTCAGTTCTTGTGATTCTTTGACTTTCTTGATATTGTGAGGATATGATATGATGTTTGACCATACATGGACCCCTTTGAAGTGATTAGTGACCTTTGGAGTGGCTCAAATGGCTCAGGGATGGCTCAGATCACAAACCCTAAATGCAGATGACTTTGAATCAATGCAGTGGATCAAAGATGCAATATGAGATGCTATGATTGAACTTATACATATGAAAAGATCACATTCCATGGTGGGAATGGGTGAGGGAAAATTTGGGGTGTTTACAGCTGCCCCTATTCAAGCATGAGTTAGTTGTGCAGGATATAAGCGACGGCTTATCATTCAAACAAGATAACTTGTGGTTGAATACCAAAGACAGTCCAAAATTTGCACTCACAGAATGAAGAAGAAAAGGGATATAGATTGTAAAAGAAAAATAAAGTATATTTATAAAGTGCGGGCGACGGAGGACGACTGTCGAGCAGAGGACGACTACTGGGGATGAAGCAATGACGGGGACGACCGACAAGCTGGGGAAAGATGCGGGAAATAAAGCAATGATAGGGACGGCCGACAAGCTGGGGATATAAGGGATCATGATGGGGACAGCCACCAGGTAAAATTATAAGACTCTCCGGGGATTTGAAATAAATGATGAGGTACGGTCATCAAAGGTGAAGGACGATCACCTGGCAGGGGACGACTTCCCTGTTGGGGATAAGATGAGGGACGGTCATCCAAGGTGAAGGACGATCACCTGGCAGGGTACGGCTTCCGAAAGTATCACGACATAGGACGAATGTCGGATAAAAAGGTCGACGATGGGGACGGCCATCGGATAAGCATGATGAAGGACGATCATCAAGAGGTGAAGGACGATCACCTAGCAGGGGACGGCTGCTCTTGGGCTTTATCATGACATAGGACGAATGTCAGATAACAAGATCAACGATGGGGACGACCATCGGATAATATGATGAAGGACGATCATCAAGAGGTGAAGGACGATCACCTAGCAGGGGACGGCTGCTAAAAATATCACGACATAGGACGAATGTCGGATAAGAAGGGGTTCTAATGAATAGAGACTCCACTGGGGGTGATGAAGGACGATCATCAAAAAGGTGAAGGACGATCACCTAGCAGGGGACGACTGCTAAAAAGGTATCATGACATAGGACGGATGTCAGATAGGCAGGAAATAAATCACTGGGATTTGCTGGAACTCTTCTGGGGAATAATAGATACAGACGATTGTCTAAATTCAAGAAGACATAAGTGTTTGACACGGTGTGTAGATTAAAGATGCGGACGAGCATCCTTAGGACTATGATACGGACGAGTATCAGTAGGAACAAACGTTTGACGCATGTTCAGAGATGATGATACGGATGAGTATCAACTGGTTAACAAAGAACACGGACGAGTGTCGAATCTGAGGGGATTTAAGTGACACATACAAGATACAGACGAGTATCTGTATGAGTAAAAAGGTGATGAGCAACAAGTATGAGTGAGACACAGACGAGTGTTCAACTCGCTGGGGAGAGTGTGACGCGGACGAGTGTCGGAAAAAGTGTATTATGAACAAGTATTTAGTTTACAAAGTGTTTAGGTAACTATGTTGGGGGAGGTGACACGGACGGGTGTCGAGGAACTATATAAATATGTACACATATGTTGCGAGTGCAAAGGGGACGCTTTGGCTTTCTGCTGGGGATATGACACAGACGAGTGTCAAGACGTGTCTGTAATATAAGTATCTGTTTGGGCGACTTCAATGGGGAATGATGACACGGACGAGTGCCAAAAGGAGTGTGTATCTGTAAGGGAAGTGTTTCGGCTCTCTGGTGAGGAATTGGGGAAATAACCCGTATACTGTTGAGGGATTGTCAAAATTCACAAGTGTTCAGTTCGACTCATGGCTTATGATTATGCAATATGTTTGATTTTTGCCGTAATGCTCCGTATTATATGGAATGCTACGCTTTGTGGGGAAGATATGATGTGAATGCTATGATTATGTAAAGATACCGATCCGGGATTCGGATCCCGTCGCTGTGGAGATCTCTGGCTGATCTGCTCGAAGTGGATTTCCCAGCTGGGGATAAGATCATTGGTAGATCTGATATAATTGACTCTGCTTGGGGAAATAGGTCACTGATAGATCTTTCTTAGTAATGAGGGACCCAGCTGGGGTTTGTAGAAGCTTTTGTCACTCTGTTGTGAGATCTTCATGCGTTGCTTCTCTGGATAGAGGCTGAAACTCTGTGAGGAGATGGTTCCCTGTCTAGCACTCGGCTGGGGAAGAAGAAAGATCACCGAAAGATCCTCCTAGAGATTTCTGTGAGGATCCTGCTGAGGATGATACTTGACAACTCATCTGGAGATATGAACAACTTCTGGTGCTGCTCTTTGAAGGAAGTGTTGGAGAAGTGATGCCTGGCAACTCTGATGGGGAGGAGGCATTTCTGGTGCTGCTTGGAAGATGTGATGAAGAAGAAATGACTTGGCAGCCCACCGAGGAGAAGCTTTCATGCTCCATTCCGTGTTTTGAATACCTGCAATCCTGTATGACAAAGAAACATACAAGTTTCCCGAGGTATCCCTTACTGGATTCCGTCATAGGAGTTTAGACACTCTGTAACACGGTGGGAGAACTGACTTGAAGTTATGTTGCGGATAGCAAGAGTCGCCACCGACTTTTATTTTATCCATAAGGAAAGGTTATAAAAGAACAGGAAAGACCTTAAGAGAATATTTTGGGTCCGGGGGGTAGGTTATGTAAAGGGAAGGTGTTAGCACCCTTTACATCCATGGTTATCCATGGGCTCTTAGGTACTTAGCTCACTTTTGAATTGTTTTTGAAAGTGTAGTGTGTGAATAGAAAAATTTTCAGAATAGTTAATAATAATCCATGTACGGATGTGTAAAAACTTGTTTGAAAATTTGTTTGAAATTTGTTTAAGTGTTTGAAAAGTTTGAAGTGAGCAAGTACATAAGAGGAATCTACCCTAATGTTTAAAGTCTTTCTGGTTCTTTTTCCTTTCCTTGGTAAGACTATCCCTACTATTAAGGAGTAGGTAGTCATTACCTTGGATGTTAAGGGACATATGAGGGACATTCTGATTATGAAGGCAACTGTGGGGTGTAATAAGCACATATGAGGGACCATCATCATTTTTCGAAGGGACTCGATTCGTATAGGCAACCATGAGGGACTTGATGATTTTTATTTTTAGGGACTTGCTTTATACACCCCACTTGACCATTATTCGTAGGCAACTTGAGGGATAACCTTAGAAATGTGAGACGGCGATTAAAAATCGACTTACGTGTGTGTGAGTGTTCATTTTAATTATCTTATATTTACAAGTGATCCAGAATTAATTTTAAATAAAATACATACTTTTCACTCCCTAATTACTAACCATAACAATAATAATTAAATAATTACAAAATTACATCCGGGAAACAATTACAACATAATTATAATAATAAGCAAAATAAATAGCAAGATAAATAATAAATAAATAAGCAATAAATAATAAATAATAAGGGGTTAGTGATAATAAAATAATAATAATAATTAGAAATAATAAACAAGGTTAGAAACATAAAAATATAATAATAAATAATAATATGGTTAGTAATAAAAAATTAAATAAAAGGTTAATAAAATTGTAATAAGCAAAAATTAGTAACAATATAGTTAATAGTAATAATAGAAACCAAAATAAATTGAGTTAACAAAAATATTATAAGAACAAAGTAATAAACAAAAAGTTAACATACACAACTAAATAATTATTTTAATTCATGTACTAATTATTAAATTATTTTTAAATGTATTATAATTACAAAATTTAATTATTATAAACATATATTAACATTTATTTATTAAACAATATATACATATTATAAGAAGAAAATAGGTTTTAAATATCATATTTACAATATTAATCATATTTATAAAATTTAATTCTATTAATTATTATATTTACAAATTATTTTAAATCATATACAAAAATGTAACTATTATGAATTAAATTGTTTCTAAACATTAAAAGAAAAACAATTTGGATTATAAATATATTTACAAATAAATTATAACATGTATAATAATATCACAAAATTAGAAAATAAACAATTTAGTTTTTTTTAATAGGTATTTAGAAAAAAATAAATTAGGATTTTATTAGGAAAATATTTTAGGGTTTAGTTTATAATACAAAAATTATATACACATATTTATAATTTAATTACAAGATACAAAAATTAAGATATTTTAGAAAAAAACAAACATGCCTTATTATTATTTTTTATTACTTAGAAACATATATTCCTAAAATTATATTTAATTTAAGATTATAATACATAAAACAAATAAAATAAGAAAAAATATGAAAAAAAACTTACCTGACTGGGGTTTGAACCCAGGTCAGTCTGTTTGCAACCAACAAGGAAAACCATCAGGCCACCACACACGCAGTTGAGAAAGAAGAGAGGATAATTGTTTTTGTGCGTTACCCAGCAAAATCAGGAAAAAATAATAGAAGCCAAAAGGCCTGGGGTAGGATTCGTACCCAGGACCTTATGAATGCAAGCAAGCATGCGCTACCGCCTGGCTGGGAGAGCCTTCCTGTTAGCTGAATGGCCTTGAATCATAATATATTAAGTCTTCTATTATCCTGAAAAATAAAACAAAAATAATGGCCCCAGCAGGATTCGAACCCTGGCCTTACCATCAAACGCACACACATCCTTCCACTGGGCCACTCATCAACCTGTACAAATTAAATACAAACAAATCTATATAATATAAAAAGAAATTTGAATCCCAGGGACGCGCCAAACTTCGTCTTCTTCATTCAAATTTGCTGCGAATTTTCTTTTGAACTTTCCTGCGATTCTTCCTGCAAGTTCATAAGCCCGAAACCTATATTTTTCAATCATCAAGCAAATCATGATATCAATGCAAATTTGAAGTCCAGATCAATTATACAAAGCTTATAGGTCACAGCCATGTTTTTATAATTCATTTAGGGGTCCTAAATGCTAAGTTCCCGAAATTGATCTTCAAACCCTAACAATGGTGAATCTTGGTACAGTCCATAGAAATTAAATTAAACCATCCATAAAGCTTCTAAACACCATAACAAACACAAATCCAGGGTTAGTTTCCATTATCAATGCATAAACAATTCAAATCGAAAAAAAATTAAGCATGAACTATATGCTTTCGGATTCCTCATATGTGCATGAATGGGATGTATTTGAGGATTGCTTTCGACTCAATGATGACCAAGGAAGCTAGCCATGTCCTTAAAATACCTTGTAGTGCCTTGAATCTCCAAATCCGAATCTCACTTTTTGCTTGAAATTTTGAACAATGGAACTCACCTTTTGGCTGCTGGATTTCGTGAGCTAGGGTTATGCTTATGATCAATACTTATAGGTGAATCATTCTAGGTTAAAAAATTGATGGATCATGTGGAAGAATTGATTTAAAAAGATTGAAAAAGATGGTGCTTTGAATTTCAAATATTGGCTCATGAAGACTTGCTATTTTTGTATCAATCACATGATTCCATTCCTCTTTGATTCTAATCACCAATTATGATTTTCTAGAAGCATTATCCAAATAAAATCTATTATTTTTATATTTTATTCTTATTTAAAATGATTTTTAATGATTTAAATCAAAATAAATAGAAATAAAAATAATAAAAATCATATTTTAAATGGTTTGGGTCGTGCATAGTGTTAATGTATGAATTGGATCACAACTTGGGCAGCCCATTTGGAAAGAAATGATTTTAAACCTCCATTTTCAACATAAACCATCACAAAATTTCCTAACTTTGCAAAGGCACATCTCCCTCAATTTTAAGGGTATGAGGGTGTTCTTGGACTTTTTGGAAAGCTTGAAGAGTCCTCTAAACAACCCCATTGGTTTCAGGTCTATATCATTTACCAATCTCAAGTTATGCCCTTTTGAAGTTGTTGACTTTTTGTTGACTTTTGAAATGACCTATAATGTCTTAGATCATATCTTTCAAATGAAGCATTTTTGGGCTTAACCTTCAACATCAAAGTTGTAGAGAATTCAATTTCCTTCAAAATGAGCTTTGGATGGAGACTTGGTGATGAAGTATGTGAAAGTTATGGCTGGTCAAAGTTCAGTTGACTTTTACTAAGGAAACCCTAATTTAGAAACTCCTGATTATTGATGATCTGGAATCTCCTTGATGAATCATGATCAACCCTTGATCAAATGATGAATTTTACTTCATATACTTGATGTTGGCAAAAAAATCATGAAGTTTGACTTTGGTTTGACCACAGTTGACCTCAGTTTGACTTTTTAACTGCATTGACTGATTTTGACTTATCTGATCATCTGACTGAGCAAATTTTTGAGAAAAGTCTTGAAATTTGTCATGGGGGTTCTTACACACATATAAGATGTTATGAAACTCACTTGAGGTATTGGAAGTCCATTTAGCCTGATTAAAGTCAAAACCCTATGTTTTGGATGCACTGCTTAGGAGGTGCATTGTCTGAGGGAATTGTCAACTTCTTTGACCAATTGTGAACTTTGTGAACCTTGTGAACCTCATGAAGTGACTTTGTAGACCTCATGAACCTCAGGAAAGCTTTGTAATCATTGTGAATCTTGTGAACCTTGTGAACCTTCAAGAAGTAACTTGTAGACTCCATGAACCTCATGAAAGGTCTTGTAAATGTAGAGAAACTTGTGAACCTTGTGAACCTTCAAGAAGTGGCTTGTAGACTTCATGAACCTCAAGAAAGGTATTGAAAGCATTGTGGAACTTGTGAACCTTGTGAATCCTCTTAGAACACAAAGTCTTGTATTGTGAGGGCAAATTTTGGGGTGCAACACACTCCCGGGAGCAAATATATTTCCTGTAAGCATGTAATTTAGGAAAAGCGCATATGCATTTATGCAATCAACATCTTAAGGACATCGGACATTTTGCAAATGAAAATAAAATGTACGAGACGAAATGTGATTGAAAATCTGATTTTATTAATTTGCGTGCCCTAAATTGGCAAGATACAGTCAAAGGAACAGATCCCCTGAAATGAGGAGATCGTTACAAAATTGAGAAACAAAAGGTGCTGGCAATGTTGATGACGCTTCAGGGTGCTTCCCTTTTGCTACGACTTGTATGACATTGACATTCTTCTCATCTTGCTTTCTGAAGAGGGTTGATTCTGACCGATGCTTGAACCTTTCGAAGCTTGCCATGTTGTAAGTGATATAGACGAATTCAGGATGCATTTGTTCGCTTATTCCCTTATTTTACGCGGATCGCCCTTTCGGGTTTTCAATCCACCGGGATACCCATTTTTGCCTGAGCTGTCCAATGTGGCTTTTCAACTCAGCGGGTGTACATTTTTTTATTTATTTTCACTTATTTTTGCCCGAGTCTTTTATTCTGTTTTTGACTCGCCGGGATGCCCTATTGTTTCCTGGACTTACATTCTGTTTTTATGTCCAGCGGGTCATTTTTATGCGAAGTATTTTTTAACTGCATCTGAATTCACAGGGGACAGGAAGTCTTCACCATCCATAGTACTGAGCATCAGTGCTCCACCAGAGAAAACTTTCTTTACTATGAATGGTCCATCATAATTTGGAGTCCACTTGCCCCTGTGGTCTGTATGAGGAGGGAGGAGTCTTTTCAGCACAAGATCTCCTACTTGGTACTCTCGGAGCCTGACTTTCTGATCGAAGGCTTTCTTCATTCTTTTCTGATATAACTGCCCGTGACAAATTGTAGCTAACCTCTTCTCTTCGATCAGATTCAGTTGTTCATATCGGGATCGGACCCATTCTGCTTCATTCAGCTTAACATCCATCAATACCCGTAGAGAGGGTAGTTCAACTTCAACAGGTAGGACTGTCTCCATACCATACACAAGCTGATACGGTGTTGCCCCAGTGGATGTTCGGATTGACGTACGGTATCCATGCAAGGCAAACGGTAGCATTTCATGCCAGTCTTTGTAGGTAACCACCATCTTCTACACAATCTTCTTGATATTCTTGTTAGCGGCTTCCACAGCGCCATTCATCTTTGGCCTGTAAGGAGAAGAATTTTGGTGTTGGATCTTGAAGTCCCGGCATAGTTCTGCCATCATTTTGTTGTTCAAATTGGAACCATTATCAGTTATGATTCGCTCGGGAACTCCATACCGACAGATGATGTCTCTCTTCAGAAATCGGGCTACCACTTGCCTTGTAACATTTGTATAAGAGGCTGCTTCAACCCACTTGGTAAAATAGTCAATGGCTACCAGGATGAATCTGTGGCCATTTGAAGCAGTCGGTTCAATCTTGCCAATCATATCAATGCCCCACATGGCAAAGGGCCAGGGTGAAGACATCACATTCAAAGGATTGGGACTTTGGATGGAGACTTGGTGATGAAGTATGTGAAAGTTATGGCTGGTCAAAGTTCAGTTGACTTTTACTGAGGAAACCCTAATTTAGAAACTCCTGATTATTGATGATCTGGAATCTCCTTGATGAATCATGATCAACCCTTGATCAAATGATGAATTTTACTTCATATACTTGATGTTGGCAAAAAAATCATGAAGTTTGACTTTGGTTTGACCACAGTTGACCTCAGTTTGACTTTTTAACTGCATTGACTGATTTTGACTTATCTGATCATCTGACTGAGCAAACTTTTGAGAAAAGTCTTGAAATTTGTCATGGGGGTTCTTACACACATATAAGATGTTATGAAACTCACTTGAGGTATTGGAAGTCCATTTAGCCTGATTAAAGTCAAAACCCTATGTTTTGGATGCACTGCTTAGGAGGTGCATTGTCTGAGGGAATTGTCAACTTCTTTGACCAATTGTGAACTTTGTGAACCTTGTGAACCTCATGAAGTGACTTTGTAGACCTCATGAACCTCAGGAAAGCTTTGTAATCATTGTGAATCTTGTGAACCTTGTGAACCTTCAAGAAGTAACTTGTAGACTCCATGAACCTCATGAAAGGTCTTGTAAATGTAGAGAAACTTGTGAACCTTGTGAACCTTCAAGAAGTGGCTTGTAGACTTCATGAACCTCAAGAAAGGTATTGAAAGCATTGTGGAACTTGTGAACCTTGTGAATCCTCTTAGAACACAAAGTCTTGTATTGTGAGGGCAAATTTTGGGGTGCAACAGCTGCCCCTGTTCAATTTTCTGAAACCTGAGGGGTTAGATTGGTATATTTGCCAGTCGTGACCTGGAAGGTTGAAGGGGATTGAACACAAAAGCCCAAAAATTTGCACTCACCAGTGCATTAGAGTGATACAGTTGAATATGATTGAGCGGGCTTAAAGATGCCACTAGGGGAAAGTTCCTCAGATATATTTCTTGGAAGATAAAGCAGTCCAAAATATGGAGGTATAATGAAAACTGTCAGGAGTCTGGAGCAGTCCTGAGGTATTGATGATATGCTTTCAGGATACTGGAGTAATAATGCTGTAACAGCATGTCTTCATGAGGATAGAGCAATCAATAATGATAACCCTAAAGCAGTCTTGAAGTAATGATATGATTTCAGGAGGATAGAGCAATGAATAGCTCTAAAGCAGTCTTGAAGTAGTAATATGATTTCAGGAGGATAGAGCAATGAATAGCTCTAAAGCAGTCTTGAAATAATAAGATGGCTTCAGGAGGATAGAGCAATCAATAGCTCTAAAGCAGTCTTGAAGTAATAATTTCAGGAGGATAGAGCAATGAATAGCTCTAAAGCAGTCTTGAAATAGTAATATGATTTCAGGAGGATAGAGCAATCAATAGCTCTAAAGCAGTCTTGAAATAATAAGATGGCTTCAGGAGGATAGGGCAATCAATAGCTCTAAAGCAGTCTTGAAGTGATGATTTCGGGAGGATAGAGCAATCAATAGCTCTAAAGCAGTCTTGATGTCATGAGAATTTATCAGGAGGATGAAGTAACCCTGAGGTGACAATAAAGCAGTCCCAAAGTAATAAGAAGCTTATCAGGAGGATAAAGTAACCCTGAGGTGACAATAAAGCAGTCCCAAAGTAATAAGAAGCTTATCAGGAGGATAAAGTAACCCTGAGGTTACAATAAAGCAGTCCCAAGGATCATTTGTTTGTTGTATAATTAACCTGAAACAAGGTAGCTTTTGTATAATAACATTAGTTTATGCTTGATGTATGCATGTATGATATGATGCACTTAGGTAATGTACTACATGTCTATGGATATATATGCTATGGTATGATGTAAATGATGTATGTATGATATGATACCGCCGGAAGCGTCTGGATATCTTGTATAACAACTGCTGGCCAGGGAAAATAAATCTCGATTCGTTGTTGAAGAATATATAACCCTCCGTCTGCTGGGGATAATAGGGTATAGATAACTTCCCGTATGCTGGGGATAGTAAGGATAGATATCACCTCCCGTATGCTGGGATAGTAAGGTATATATAACCTTCGTCTTCGTTTGATGGTAGGGTAGAGATAGCATCCCGCCTTCGTTCGTCATACCCTTATTGGAAAGTAATTTCCCGTATATCCGTATGAGGATAAAAGAGATGGATATAAATTCCAGGGGAGATAAGACTTTATGAAGATGGATTCGTCCTACTGAGGGTTTGTAACTGTCCTGTAAAGGTGAACCGGCGAAGCTTCGTTGGAATCCTTCCCTCGTTCGTCCTTAGTAAATACTATTACTGCATTTTTATGCATTTCTGGTAAACATCAATCATATTAAAAGCATACATGCATTTTTGGTAAACATTAATCATATTCAAAAGCATACATACATTCAAACACGATCAATGGACGTTTCGCTTATGTAAATAGGGTAAAAGTAAATCTGGATTCAAAAGATGGAATTTATTTATATCAAAAAGTGACCCATATACGGGTAAATTTGTACAAGGAGACATAAATCCTAGTAAGAGGATTTTGCCATAAAATTTTACAAAAGAGAATCAGCTATGTGGGAAATAATCCTATTGAGTTTCAATTCTACTATTGCCACTCAAGTATCTCATATTCTTGCTGTTGAGACGGAAACGATTGAATTGAGCTTTATCTGTTCGAGCTTGAGTAAGTAGTACAACTGGTTGCAGTTTCATGAGTGATCCAAACGAGCCATAGTCATACGCTTTAATCCCTAACTTTTGCCTGGATTGCCCTTTCAGGTTTTCAATCCACCGGGATACCCTTTTTTGCCCAAGCCGCCTTTTCAGGTTTTCGACTTGCCGGGTGTACATCTTTTTATATATATCCCTAATTTTTGCCCAAACCCTTTTGGTTTGCCGGGATGCCCTTATTTTTGCCTAGGCCTGTCAACCTAGCGGGTCTCTTTTTATGCGTAGTATTTTTTAACTATGTCTGCGTTTACAGGCTGTGGGAAGTCTTCACCATCCATTGTAGTCAATATCATGGCACCTCCTGAGAATACTGTCTTGACTACAAATGGTCCTTCATATGTTGGAGTCCACTTGCCCCTAGGATCACCTTGTGGTAATATGATACGCTTGATTACCAAGTCACCAACCTGATATACCTTTGGCTTAACCTTCTTGTTAAAAGCTTTGATCATTCGTTTTTGGTACATCTGGCCATGACAAACTGCTGCTAACCTCTTCTCATCAATCAAGTTTATCTGGTCAAGTCGAGTCTGAATCCACTCATCTTCATCCAAGCCTGCATCCTTCATAATTCTCAAGGAGGGAATCTGAACTTCAATGGGCAGAACTGCTTCCATACCATAGACTAAGGAGAATGGGGTTGCCCCTGTTGAAGTACGTACTGTGGTACGATAACCATGAAGAGCAAATGGTAACATCTCATGCCAATCCTTATAAGTAACAGTCATCTTCTGTACAATCTTCTTAATGTTCTTATTAGCAGCTTCAACTGCCCCATTCATCTTTGGACGATACGGAGAAGAGTTGTGATGCTTAATCTTGAACTGCGTGCAGAGATCAGTAATCATAGTGTTGTTCAGATTAGAGCCATTGTCAGTGATAATCCTTTCAGGGATGCCATACCTACATATGAGGTTATTCTTAATGAACTGAGCCACAACATTCTTGGTAACAGATGCAAATGAAGCTGCCTCTACCCACTTTGTGAAGTAATCAATAGCAACCAAGATGAAACGATGCCCATTAGAAGCAGTAGGTTTGATCTCACCAATCATATCAATGCCCCACATGGCAAAGGGCCAAGGAGCAGTCAACACATTCAATGGTGATGGAGGTACATGAACTTTATCAGCATAGATTTGACATTTGTGACATGTTCTGGAGTGTTGATAGCAATCAGCTTCCATGGTAGACCAATAGTAACCTGCTCTCAATATCTTCTTTGCCATAGTATGACCACTAGAATGAGTGCCAAAGGTTCCATCATGCATCTCTTCCATAATTTCTGTAGCTTCCTTCTTATCCACACAACGAAGCATAGTTGAATCATGATTGCGCTTATACAGGATGCCATTACTCAGAAAGAACTTAGCAGAAAACCTTCTCAGAAACTTCCTATCTTTGACAGATGCCCCTTCAGGGAACTCCTGAGCTTCGAGATATCTTCTCACTTCATAGAACCAAGGCTTATCCTCTGCCCCTTCTGTATCAATCTCATTGCAGTATGCAGGCTTTTCAAATCTATCAATAGTAATCTTGGGAGCTTCATCATCCCAACTGATCTCAAACATGGATGCCATGGTAGCTAATGCATCTGCCAACTGATTCTCTCTTCGTGGAATGTGTCCAAAAGTAATCTCTTTAAAATGTGGGATCAAAGACAACACATGCTCTCTGTAAGGAATGAGGTTATCATGCTTGGTATCCCAATCTCCTTTAATCTGACTTACTACCAAGGCTGAATCTCCATACACATCAAGGAACTGAATCTTCATGTCAATAGCAGCTTTAATACCCAGGATACATGCCTCATACTCAGCCATGTTATTGGTACAATGGAAACAAAGTCTGGCAGTAATCGGGGTATGACAACCTTCAGGGGAACTAATCACAACACCAACACCATTACCAAGTGCATTAGAGGCACCATCAAAAACCATAGTCCATCGGGATCCTTGTTCAGGTCCGTCATATTGTCCAGGTTCTTTGGTAATAATCATAATGTCTTCATCAGGGAACTCAAAATTCATTGACTGATAATCATCCACTGCTTGATGAGCCAAATGATCAGCAACAATACTTCCTTTAATGGCCTTCTGAGTAGTATACTGTATATCATATTCCGTCAAGATCATTTGCCATCTTGCAATTCTTCCGGAGAGAGCAGGTTTTTCGAATATGTACTTGATTGGATCCATCTTAGAAATCAATAAGGTAGTATGGGTCAACATATACTGTCTTAGACGGCGAGCAGCCCATGCCAAAGCGCAGCAAGTTTTCTCGAGCAGTGAGTATCTTGTTTCACAGTCGGTAAACTTTTTGCTAAGGTAGTATATTGCCTGCTCTTTTCGACCAGACTCGTCATGTTGCCCCAACACACACCCCATTGAATTGTCTAACACTGTTAAGTACATAATCAAGGGTCTTCCATCAACTGGTGGCATCAAAATTGGTGGTTCTAGCAAATATCTCTTGATTTCATCAAAGGCAGTCTGGCACTCATCATTCCATTCCATCACCTGATCTTTCTTCAACAACTTGAAAATTGGCTCACAGATGGTAGTTAATTGGGAAATAAATCTTGCAATGTAGTTAAATCGTCCCAAGAAACCTCTAACCTCCTTCTCAGTACGGGGAGCTGGCATCTCTCGTATAGCTTTCACTTTTGCAGGATCTACTTCAATACCTTTTCCACTGACAATGAAACCCAGGAGCTTTCCGGATCTAACTCCAAAAGTACACTTGTTTGGGTTCAATCTCAACTTGTATTTCTTCAACCTCTCAAACAACTTGTGCAGATGATCAAGATGTTGCTCTTCATTCTGAGATCTGGCTATCATATCATCTACATAAACCTCTATCTCATGATGAATCATATCATGAAACAAAGCCACCATAGCACGCTGATATGTTGCCCCTGCATTCTTCAAACCAAATGGCATCACCTTATAGCAAAAAGTGCCCCACTGTGTCACAAATGTTGTCTTCTCCATATCTTCAGGTGCCATCTTGATTTGATTATAACCAGAGAAACCATCCATAAAAGAGAATACTTTATGCTGAGCAGTGTTGTCTACCAGAATATCAATATGAGGGAGTGGAAAGTCATCTTTAGGGCTAGCCTTGTTCAAATCTCTGTAGTCTACACACATACGCACCTTACCATCTTTCTTAGGAACTGGTACCACATTTGCAACCCACTGAGGATAAGAAGTCACTGCTAAGAACCCTGCATTGAACTGTTTCATTACCTCTGCCTTGATCTTTTCTGACATTTCAGGACGCATACGACGAACCTTCTGCTTCTTTGGACGACAATCTTCTTTCACTGGCAAACGGTGAACCACAATGTCTGTATCCAACCCTGGCATATCTTCATAAGACCAAGCAAAGATTTCCACATAGTCACGTAACATCTGAATCAACCTGCTCTTGACACCGTCTGCTAAATCAGCCCCTATCTTGACCTCTTTTCTGTTTTCTTCAGTTCCCAGATTCACAACTTCGACTGGCTCTTCATGTGGCTGTATAGCTTTCTCTTCTTGTTGTAACAACCTAGCAAGCTCTACAGGTATTTCACAATCGTCCTCATTTCCGTCTTCAGTTTGATAGATCGGATTCTCGAAATTATAATTGGCAATAGTAGAACTGTTATCAACAGGATCCAGAGTGGATGAGGATCTGCATTTAGTGATGTGGGTGTGTGTAAGAACATATAGCTGATAAAACGAAAATAAAAGAAAAGAAAGACAAGGAACACAATATTTACGAAAACGAAACGTCCACTGATTTTATTGAATGAAGTATGCAAATGAAATGACAACCCGTAACAAGCACACCATTGTGCCCCGGGTAAGGCACATGGCTTGAAAGTCTTATTGTTCAAGAAATTACAAATTTAAAACATGACACGGTAATAGTATTTACTCCTGACTAAAGGAGATAGGGATAACATCTTCAACTTTCCAATTATTGAGTCCAGCACCCACAGTAGGAAAAATCCATGCATCCAAGTTGTAGTCTTCATCATAGTCTCCCACAGCATTGATAACCCCTTGATTGGTGATACGAGCAGCACGAGCACGACGAACAGCCTTCTGGGACTCTGCAGTGAAACCCAAACCAAATTTGTCAGACTTGTATGGAATATCAGGAAGTTGACCCCAAATAGTACAACCACCTTCATCCACCACAGCTCTAGCATCATTGAGGGAGGCCATTGCCATTGTTGTAGGTTTTCTGACGACCACAGGAACCTTCTTCACAGCAGGAGGAGCTACATGATCATTAACAACCCAGGGAACCATTTCAAATGACTGACACGGAGTCTCAATGTATTCACCTTCCATTTCCAGATACTTGAAAGTGTTTACATGGCTGACAAAGTATTCTTCTTCTCCATAGACAGTAACAACTTTTCCATTCACCGGATATCTCAATTTTTGGTGCAATGTAGAGGTCACAGCACCTGCCCCATGGATCCAGGGACGACCAAGCAGACAAGAGTATGAAGGACGAATATCCATCACATAAAATGTAGCAGTAAACACCTGGGAACCAACTTGGATTGGAAGATCAATTTCCCCATGCACTACTCTTCTAGAACCATCAAAAGCCTTTACCACAATATTACTGGGCTTCAGCACAGTATCTTCAGGACTCAGCTTGTTCAGGACTTCTTTAGGCAACACATTCAGAGAGAAACCATTGTCTATCAGCACATGAGACAGGGTAGTGCCCCTGCATTCAATTGAAATATGCAAGGCCCTGTTATGATCCCTCTTGGCAGGGGTCAAGTCAGCATCAGAAAATCCTAACCCATTGTCATAGGTCAGGTGGGCAACACAGTTTTCAAATTGGTCCACAGAAATTGCACTGGGTACATGAGCCATCTTCAGAAACTTGATCAATGACTTGGCATGAGCTTCAGAACATAATAATAGGGAGAGCATGGAAATCTTTGAGGGAGTATGCCCCAACTGATCAACAATGTCATAATCACTCTTGCGAATGATTTTCAATACTTCTTCCATCTGCTTAGAGAGGTCATCAGCAGCTGGCACATCAGTAGATATAGGCTCAATAACAGGACCCTTGCCCCGAGCATCAGTGGTGGAGGTAGCAGCAGGAGTAACTGCACTCTTAGAAGCAACTGGAGGAGAGAAGATTCTTCCACTACGAGTGATCTTACTAGATCCAGCAATATTATCAATGTCAACAGGCACATCAGCTACAGGCTCTTGCTTAACACCATGGATGTAAACATCAGACCCATAGTGCCAAGGCACAACTTTGTCAGACGTATATGGGATAGGACCTGGAGTAGTAATGACCACAGGAGCTACTCTGGCTTCAGCAACAACTTTCACAGGACCTTCAGCAGTGATCTTGATTGGGCCCTGATGAGTGATTTTAATGGGACCCTTTGAAGTGATTCTTACCGGTACTTTGTCAACCATATCAACCTCTTCAATCTTCTTACCCCGAGTCAGACGATCCACCATACTTTCTACAGATGCTGGTCTTCTTTCAAACACTATAGTATACTTATCCATAAGACGTTGAATTCCATCTCTCAGAATGAAGCAACTATCTGGCTTATAGGTACAATACAGACAATCTTCACGACAACCTGGAAAGATCCCAGCTTGTACTAACCTCTTTTTGATAACAGACAGTGGTGTACTCAACTCCATTACTGAATAAACATGCAAGTCTTCATCAATGGCATTGACAGTCTTCTCGTGATTTGGCATTGGAGCTATAATCACATTTGGAGTACCTGATGGATCAAACTCAATTTCTCCAGCATCAATCATATCTTGAATTTTGTTCTTCAAGACCCAGCAGTTATTAGTATCATGTCCTGGACAGTTTGAATGATATTCACATCGTGCATTGGGATTGTACTTGGGAGAAGTAACATTGGGATTCTGAGGAGCCTCCCTCAGGGTAATAAGTTCAGCTTTCAACAAATGTTGCAATGCCTGAGCCATTGACATGTTGATCTTCGTGAACTGTCTTCTAGCCCTCTGTTGGTTGCCTTGAGGCTGCTCTGTTGTTGCAGGAGTTGGATTTGAAATATGAACCGCACTAACAGACTGATGCCTTCTGTTACGATCAGGTTGACCATAAACAGCATTGGATTCTTTCTTCCCAGTGGGAGGCTTCTTTGCAGCACCTGATGAAGAAGTGCCCACTTGGATCTTACCACTCTTGATACCATTCTCTACCCGTTCTCCTGTCATGATCAACTCCGTGAAGCCAGATGATGAGCTTCCAATGAGATGACTGTAAAACGGACCATTCAGCGTACACATGAACATATCAACCAATTCCCTGTCAGTTAAAGGGGGTTGAACTCTTCCAGCTAAATCTCTCCATTTCTGAGCATACTCCTTAAACTTTCTTTGGCACCCATAGACATACTCTGAAGCTGCATGCGAGTGGGGGCTAAGTCAGCATTGTATTGATATTGCTTGTAGAAAGCTTCAGCAAGATCATTCCAGTCTTTGATGTTGACACTCTCCAACTGATAATACCACTCCAGCTGAGCTCCAGATAAGCTCTCTTGAAAGAAATGGATCCACAACTTCCTATCAGCAGTGTGGGGTTGAATTCTTCTGACATAGGACCTCAGATGCAGCTTGGGACAAGAGACCCCATCATAGACAACAAATGTAGGAACTTTGAACCCAATGGGTATCACAACCCCAGATATCAAACTTAAATCCTCAAAATCCAGCCCAGATGATTTCTGCAACTCCATAGCATCCATTCTATCCACCAGCATCTTGAATTTGTCTTCATTAGGCTCATGGTAGTAATTAGCCTCAGAATCAGAGTCCCCCATTGTGTGGTGGAGACTGCCTTCCTCTTGCTCAGATTCTTCAGATTCATAGTCTTCAACTGGTTCTTTGGTCTTGGCAAGACCTTTGAATCTTCTTCCCATGTTGATCAACCCAGTAGACCTTCTAGTCTTCTTAGTCTTCTTGGCCAGTAGTGCCTTCAATTCATCCTGCCCCTTGGACAGGTTCAAGATCAGCTCTTGGAACTGTGCATTTTGTGCCTGGAGATCCTTAACTGATTGTTCAAGAGCCATTGCTGAAATAAACAGCGAGAAGATGAGAAACCTGTGCACAATTATAAACCTGTGATGCAATGAAATGATATGGGAATGCATATGCAATGTTTTCAAGGACCGCAGGATTTAAATTTGCTTAGACAAAAACGAAAGTAAACTTTTATTAGTAATAACTTGTTTTGCCTTTTAGGCTTACAAAAAATGAAAGTGAAATAAGTACAAAAGATGGGGTTTTAAGTCTCCCATGGACGTTTCCTCTTTGTGTTGAGGTATGAGTTGAGGTTTCGTTCCTCGTGAAGTAGCTTGGTTAGCTCTAGGATCCTTGCTTGGCTTGCTTTGTAATGAGCCTCGAAAGTATCCCTTTGCTCCTTCAGTTGGATCCATGATCTCTGCAAGTCTTCCTTATCAGTAGGCATGTCTGGGTGAAGGATGGTATAAGCTGTGTCTCCTTCAGCAACAGGTTCCATGATAACTGGTAGGACGGCAGGATATGGCATCATGAGTGTCTGAGCACGAGATCATACCCATCTGAGATAAGCCTCCATAGGAATAGTGTACTTAGGCTCCAGTGTCTTGCTGTCAATCCTGTTTACCTTTCCCCAAGCTCGTATGAATCTCTGACGGTAACCCTGAAGATCATTGTCGTAATCAAACACAATGCCCTGAATCAACATGTCATGTGGGCCATCGCTCCGAGCATAACCAAACTGTCGTAAAGCTAGAGATGGGTTGTAGGTGATGCCTCCTCTTATGCCTAGAAGTGGCACATTAGGAAACTCCCCACAACGGTCAATGATGGTGACATTCTCCATAGATCTGGAGCACCAATGGATATCTGAGTGAGAAAGTGACATGATCCTCTTGGACCATCTGAACCCTTGCTCATTCTTCATTACTGAGCGAGGAAGGTGAGAAATAAACCACCTAGAGAGTAAAGGTATGCAACACATCAAAGTTCCTCTTGCCCTTGTAGTACGGGTGTGAAGAGAATGCAGGATGTCTCCAAGCAATGTAGGTACTGGATTGTGACTCAGGAAAATGTTGATGGCATGAACATCTATGAACTGATCTGGATTGGGGAACAATACTAAGCCATATATCAGCAAGGCTAAGATCTCCTCAAAAGCATCATAGCTCATGGCCTTCAAGAACATTTGAGCTTTATCCATTAATACCTTGGCAAGAATACCCTTGACTCCACTTCTCGTCTCTAGAACAATGTCAGACTTCTTCAGATGTAGAGCTGCAGCAATAACCTCAGGTTTAAGTTCCTTCTCCAAACCTGTGAATGGTTTCTGATCAAGAACAGGGATACCCAGAAGTTTAGAGAACTCCTCCATGGTTGGAACTAGCTGATAGTCGGGAAATGTAAAGCAATGGTGTTTAGGGTCAAAGAACTGAAACAGGACACTCATCATGTCTTCATTGAACCCTGAAGTGACTAGATCTAGTAGGTGACCATGTCTCTTGATGAACTGGGAATGATCAGACACTTGAAAAACCAACTCTTTAAGCTTAGCAGGTATGCCCACAAAGTTGATCCTGATAGTGTTTCTACGAGCAGAAGCCATGACCTGCAACAAAGAACAAAGATAAATCCTTTGGTCCTTGAAATGGTTAGTGAAAATGCTATGCTTATGATGCATGATGATGTCATGATGTTATGCTCAATCACAAACATGTGGCACACACAAGCAAGTCACACAATAGCCCTAGGTTTAAAGGCTTGCATGAGGTTTAAGGTAAGTACCCTCCCCTGAAGTTAGATGGTTCATCCTGTCCTACAAAAGTAACCAGGTTCTAAGGGATCTCAATATCATTGATCCTTCACAAGGGTGGTTGTTCAGTAGGCAACTTACTTGCCAACCAAAACCCTCCAAGTTTAGAATCTCAATGAGCGTAGTATCGAGTGTCAACCAACTTCAGTCTGCACCAAAGCCGGTTACCTCACTACCTTCTAAAGGCCAAGATGAGTTAACTAGGGTTCTAAAAGTTAGTTAGTGCATTGACAACATATGGCGGCCTCAATATTATCCTCAACTTGACTTAAGGAATATAAGCACCAACCAAGAAGTCGCACTAACTATGGCCACCAGATCAACCGTATCGATATACGTCGTATAGTTTCCTTGGTCTATTGCCATTTACCTAAGGTACACTAGATCCGGGTTTGGACCTTTCACATATAAGAGCACCCCAACAAGTAATATAAAACAAACAAGGCAAACAATATTAAAGTGATCTTAATTCCTAAGGGTACCCCTCTTAAATAGATCCCCAGCAGAGTCGCCAGTTCTGTAACACGGTGGGAGAACTGACTTGAAGTTATGTTGCGGATAGCAAGAGTCGCCACCGACTTTTATTTTATCCATAAGGAAAGGTTATAAAAGAACAGGAAAGACCTTAAGAGAATATTTTGGGTCCGGGGGGTAGGTTATGTAAAGGGAAGGTGTTAGCACCCTTTACATCCATGGTTATCCATGGGCTCTTAGGTACTTAGCTCACTTTTGAATTGTTTTTGAAAGTGTAGTGTGTGAATAGAAAAATTTTCAGAATAGTTAATAATAATCCATGTACGGATGTGTAAAAACTTGTTTGAAAATTTGTTTGAAATTTGTTTAAGTGTTTGAAAAGTTTGAAGTGAGCAAGTACATAAGAGGAATCTACCCTAATGTTTAAAGTCTTTCTGGTTCTTTTTCCTTTCCTTGGTAAGACTATCCCTACTATTAAGGAGTAGGTAGTCATTACCTTGGATGTTAAGGGACATATGAGGGACATTCTGATTATGAAGGCAACTGTGGGGTGTAATAAGCACATATGAGGGACCATCATCATTTTTCGAAGGGACTCGATTCGTATAGGCAACCATGAGGGACTTGATGATTTTTATTTTTAGGGACTTGCTTTATACACCCCACTTGACCATTATTCGTAGGCAACTTGAGGGATAACCTTAGAAATGTGAGACGGCGATTAAAAATCGACTTACGTGTGTGTGAGTGTTCATTTTAATTATCTTATATTTACAAGTGATCCAGAATTAATTTTAAATAAAATACATACTTTTCACTCCCTAATTACTAACCATAACAATAATAATTAAATAATTACAAAATTACATCCGGGAAACAATTACAACATAATTATAATAATAAGCAAAATAAATAGCAAGATAAATAATAAATAAATAAGCAATAAATAATAAATAATAAGGGGTTAGTGATAATAAAATAATAATAATAATTAGAAATAATAAACAAGGTTAGAAACATAAAAATATAATAATAAATAATAATATGGTTAGTAATAAAAAATTAAATAAAAGGTTAATAAAATTGTAATAAGCAAAAATTAGTAACAATATAGTTAATAGTAATAATAGAAACCAAAATAAATTGAGTTAACAAAAATATTATAAGAACAAAGTAATAAACAAAAAGTTAACATACACAACTAAATAATTATTTTAATTCATGTACTAATTATTAAATTATTTTTAAATGTATTATAATTACAAAATTTAATTATTATAAACATATATTAACATTTATTTATTAAACAATATATACATATTATAAGAAGAAAATAGGTTTTAAATATCATATTTACAATATTAATCATATTTATAAAATTTAATTCTATTAATTATTATATTTACAAATTATTTTAAATCATATACAAAAATGTAACTATTATGAATTAAATTGTTTCTAAACATTAAAAGAAAAACAATTTGGATTATAAATATATTTACAAATAAATTATAACATGTATAATAATATCACAAAATTAGAAAATAAACAATTTAGTTTTTTTTAATAGGTATTTAGAAAAAAATAAATTAGGATTTTATTAGGAAAATATTTTAGGGTTTAGTTTATAATACAAAAATTATATACACATATTTATAATTTAATTACAAGATACAAAAATTAAGATATTTTAGAAAAAAACAAACATGCCTTATTATTATTTTTTATTACTTAGAAACATATATTCCTAAAATTATATTTAATTTAAGATTATAATACATAAAACAAATAAAATAAGAAAAAATATGAAAAAAAACTTACCTGACTGGGGTTTGAACCCAGGTCAGTCTGTTTGCAACCAACAAGGAAAACCATCAGGCCACCACACACGCAGTTGAGAAAGAAGAGAGGATAATTGTTTTTGTGCGTTACCCAGCAAAATCAGGAAAAAATAATAGAAGCCAAAAGGCCTGGGGTAGGATTCGTACCCAGGACCTTATGAATGCAAGCAAGCATGCGCTACCGCCTGGCTGGGAGAGCCTTCCTGTTAGCTGAATGGCCTTGAATCATAATATATTAAGTCTTCTATTATCCTGAAAAATAAAACAAAAATAATGGCCCCAGCAGGATTCGAACCCTGGCCTTACCATCAAACGCACACACATCCTTCCACTGGGCCACTCATCAACCTGTACAAATTAAATACAAACAAATCTATATAATATAAAAAGAAATTTGAATCCCAGGGACGCGCCAAACTTCGTCTTCTTCATTCAAATTTGCTGCGAATTTTCTTTTGAACTTTCCTGCGATTCTTCCTGCAAGTTCATAAGCCCGAAACCTATATTTTTCAATCATCAAGCAAATCATGATATCAATGCAAATTTGAAGTCCAGATCAATTATACAAAGCTTATAGGTCACAGCCATGTTTTTATAATTCATTTAGGGGTCCTAAATGCTAAGTTCCCGAAATTGATCTTCAAACCCTAACAATGGTGAATCTTGGTACAGTCCATAGAAATTAAATTAAACCATCCATAAAGCTTCTAAACACCATAACAAACACAAATCCAGGGTTAGTTTCCATTATCAATGCATAAACAATTCAAATCGAAAAAAAATTAAGCATGAACTATATGCTTTCGGATTCCTCATATGTGCATGAATGGGATGTATTTGAGGATTGCTTTCGACTCAATGATGACCAAGGAAGCTAGCCATGTCCTTAAAATACCTTGTAGTGCCTTGAATCTCCAAATCCGAATCTCACTTTTTGCTTGAAATTTTGAACAATGGAACTCACCTTTTGGCTGCTGGATTTCGTGAGCTAGGGTTATGCTTATGATCAATACTTATAGGTGAATCATTCTAGGTTAAAAAATTGATGGATCATGTGGAAGAATTGATTTAAAAAGATTGAAAAAGATGGTGCTTTGAATTTCAAATATTGGCTCATGAAGACTTGCTATTTTTGTATCAATCACATGATTCCATTCCTCTTTGATTCTAATCACCAATTATGATTTTCTAGAAGCATTATCCAAATAAAATCTATTATTTTTATATTTTATTCTTATTTAAAATGATTTTTAATGATTTAAATCAAAATAAATAGAAATAAAAATAATAAAAATCATATTTTAAATGGTTTGGGTCGTGCATAGTGTTAATGTATGAATTGGATCACAACTTGGGCAGCCCATTTGGAAAGAAATGATTTTAAACCTCCATTTTCAACATAAACCATCACAAAATTTCCTAACTTTGCAAAGGCACATCTCCCTCAATTTTAAGGGTATGAGGGTGTTCTTGGACTTTTTGGAAAGCTTGAAGAGTCCTCTAAACAACCCCATTGGTTTCAGGTCCATATCATTTACCAATCTCAAGTTATGCCCTTTTGAAGTTGTTGACTTTTTGTTGACTTTTGAAATGACCTATAATGTCTTAGATCATATCTTTCAAATGAAGCATTTTTGGGCTTAACCTTCAACATCAAAGTTGTAGAGAATTCAATTTCCTTAAAAATGAGCTTTGGATGGAGACTTGGTGATGAAGTATGTGAAAGTTATGGCTGGTCAAAGTTCAGTTGACTTTTACTGAGGAAACCCTAATTTAGAAACTCCTGATTATTGATGATCTGGAATCTCCTTGATGAATCATGATCAACCCTTGATCAAATGATGAATTTTACTTCATATACTTGATGTTGGCAAAAAAATCATGAAGTTTGACTTTGGTTTGACCACAGTTGACCTCAGTTTGACTTTTTAACTACATTGACTGATTTTGACTTATCTGATCATCTGACTGAGCAAACTTTTGAGAAAAGTCTTGAAATTTGTCATGGGGGTTCTTACACACATATAAGATGTTATGAAACTCACTTGAGGTATTGGAAGTCCATTTAGCCTGATTAAAGTCAAAACCCTATGTTTTGGATGCACTGCTTAGGAGGTGCATTGTCTGAGGGAATTGTCAACTTCTTTGACCAATTGTGAACTTTGTGAACCTTGTGAACCTCATGAAGTGACTTTGTAGACCTCATGAACCTCAGGAAAGCTTTGTAATCATTGTGAATCTTGTGAAACTTGTGAACCTTCAAGAAGTAACTTGTAGACTCCATGAACCTCATGAAAGGTCTTGTAAATGTAGAGAAACTTGTGAACCTTGTGAACCTTCAAGAAGTGGCTTGTAGACTTCATGAACCTCAAGAAAGGTATTGAAAGCTTTGTGGAACTTGTGAACCTTGTGAATCCTCTTAGAACATAAAGTCTTGTATTGTGAGGGCAAATTTTGGGGTGCAACACACTCCCGGGAGCAAATATATTTCCTGTAAGCATGTAATTTAGGAAAAGCGCATATGCATTTATGCAATCAACATCTTAAGGACATCGGACATTTTGCAAATGAAAATAAAATGTACGAGACGAAATGTGACTGAAAATCTGATTTTATTAATTTGCGTGCCCTAAATTGGCAAGATACAGTCAAAGGAACAGATCCCCTGAAATGAGGAGATCGTTACAAAATTGAGAAACAAAAGGTGCTGGCAATGTTGATGACGCTTCAGGGTGCTTCCCTTTTGCTACGACTTGTATGACATTGACATTCTTCTCATCTTGCTTTCTGAAGAGGGTTGATTCTGACCGATGCTTGAACCTTTCGAAGCTTGCCATGTTGTAAGTGATATAGACGAATTCAGGATGCATTTGTTCGCTTATTCCCTTATTTTACGCGGATCGCCCTTTCGGGTTTTCAATCCACCGGGATACCCATTTTTGCCTGAGCTGTCCAATGTGGCTTTTCAACTCAGCGGGTGTACATTTTTTTATTTATTTTCACTTATTTTTGCCCGAGTCTTTTATTCTGTTTTTGACTCGCCGGGATGCCCTATTGTTTCCTGGACTTACATTCTGTTTTTATGTCCAGCGGGTCATTTTTATGCGAAGTATTTTTTAACTGCATCTGAATTCACAGGGGACAGGAAGTCTTCACCATCCATAGTACTGAGCATCAGTGCTCCACCAGAGAAAACTTTCTTTACTATGAATGGTCCATCATAATTTGGAGTCCACTTGCCCCTGTGGTCTGTATGAGGAGGGAGGAGTCTTTTCAGCACAAGATCTCCTACTTGGTACTCTCGGAGCCTGACTTTCTGATCGAAGGCTTTCTTCATTCTTTTCTGATATAACTGCCCGTGACAAATTGTAGCTAACCTCTTCTCTTCGATCAGATTCAGTTGTTCATATCGGGATCGGACCCATTCTGCTTCATTCAGCTTAACATCCATCAATACCCGTAGAGAGGGTAGTTCAACTTCAACAGGTAGGACTGTCTCCATACCATACACAAGCTGATACGGTGTTGCCCCAGTGGATGTTCGGATTGACGTACGGTATCCATGCAAGGCAAACGGTAGCATTTCATGCCAGTCTTTGTAGGTAACCACCATCTTCTACACAATCTTCTTGATATTCTTGTTAGCGGCTTCCACAGCGCCATTCATCTTTGGCCTGTAAGGAGAAGAATTTTGGTGTTGGATCTTGAAGTCCCGGCATAGTTCTGCCATCATTTTGTTGTTCAAATTGGAACCATTATCAGTTATGATTCGCTCGGGAACTCCATACCGACAGATGATGTCTCTCTTAAGAAATCGGGCTACCACTTGCCTTGTAACATTTGTATAAGAGGCTGCTTCAACCCACTTGGTAAAATAGTCAATGGCTACCAGGATGAATCTGTGGCCATTTGAAGCAGTCGGTTCAATCTTGCCAATCATATCAATGCCCCACATGGCAAAGGGCCAGGGTGAAGACATCACATTCAAAGGATTGGGAGGCACATGTACTTTATCCGCATAAATCTGGCATTTATGGCACTTTCTGGCATAGGCACAACAGTCTGCATCCATTGTGATCCAGTAATAGCCTGATCTTAGCAACTTTTTAGCCATAGCATGCCCTCCAGCATGGGTACCAAAAGATCCTTCGTGCACCTCGTGCATCAACAAGTCTGCTTCTGCCCTATCAACACATCTGAGAAGTACCATATCAAAGTTTCTTTTGTACAAGGAACCATCAGTATTCAAGAAGAAACTACCAGCTAGCCTTCTTAATGTCTTCTTATCATTGGAAGATGCCCCAGGTGGGTATGTCTGATCCTCCAAGAAGCACTTAATGTCATGGAACCAAGGCTTATCATCTTTAACAACTTCTGCTGAGAACACGTATGCTGGTCGGTCAAGTCTGGATACTGAAATCCGAGGCACACAATTGGCAGCTTGAACTTTGATCATGGACGAGATGGTAGCCAAAGCATCCGCAAACTGATTTTCATCTCGAGGGATATACTCAAGCTTAACCGTTATGAAGAAAGTCAACAACCTCCTTGTATAGTCCCGATAAGGTACCAGATGATCCTGGTGAGTGTACCATTTACCATTGGTTTGATTAATTACCAGAGCTGAATCTCCGAACACAGTCAAAGTCTTGATCCTGAGGTCAATGGCTTCCTCAAGACCCATAATACAAGCTTCGTATTCAGCTTCGTTGTTAGTGCAGTTAAAGGTGAGTTTTGCCGAGAAAGGCATGTGAACTCCTTTAGGTGTAATGAGTACTGCACCAACACCACGACCATTCATGTTAACAGCCCCATCAAACATCATAGTCCATTCTTCTTCTGGGTCAGGCCCTTCAGTGTGAATAGGCTCTTCATGATCTTTTGCTTTTATGAACATGATGTCTTCATCAGGGAAGTCAAATCTCATAGGCTGGTAATCATCAATGGGTTGCTCAGCAAGGTAATCAGACAACACACTGCCTTTGATGGCTTTTTGAGATGTGTACTGAATGTCATATTCTGTGAGGATCATTTGCCATCTTGCGACCCGTCCGGTAAGTGCTGGCTTCTCAAAAATGTACTTAACTGGATCCATCTTGGAGATCAATAAAGTAGTGTGAGTCAACATATACTGCCTTAGTCGGCGAGCAGCCCACGCTAAAGCACAACAAGTTTTCTCGAGCAGTGAATAACGTTGTTCACAGTCGGTAAACTTTTTTCTTAGGTAGTATATTGCATACTCTTTTCGACCAGACTCGTCATGCTGGCCCAGCACACACCCCATTGATTCTTCTAATACTGTCAAGTACATGATTAGAGGTCTTCCTTCAACTGGAGGCATAAGGATTGGAGGCTCCTGTAAGTATTCCTTGATTTTGTCAAAAGCCCTCTGGCAATCTTCGTTCCACCTGACCGTTTGTTCTTTTCTTAACAGCTTGAACAAAGGCTCACAAGTTGCTGTAAGGTGAGATATGAACCGTGAAATGTAGTTCAATCTACCTAGAAACCCCCGAACTTCTTTTTCAGTCTTAGGTGCAGGCATTTCTTGAATGGCTTTGACTTTATCAGGGTCAACTTCAATCCCTTTTTCACTTACAATAAATCCCAGCAGCTTACCGGATCGCACCCCGAATGTGCACTTGTTGGGGTTCAACTTCAGTTGGTACTTCCTCAGACGCTTGAATAACTTCAACAGATTTACCAGGTGATCTTCTTCTGTAAGGGACTTGGCAATCATGTCATCCACATAACATTCAATTTCTTTATGGATCATGTCATGGAATAATGTCACCATAGCCCGTTGATAAGTGGCACCTGCATTCTTCAGTCCGAACGGAATCACCTTATAACAGAACGTGCCCCAAGGTGTGATGAAAGTTGTCTTCTCCATGTCTTCAGGTGACATCTTGATCTGATTGTATCCTGAAAATCCGTCCATGAAGGAAAACACCGAGAACTGAGCCGTATTATCAACCAATACATCAATGTGAGGTAAAGGAAAGTCATCTTTCGGGCTGGCTCTGTTTAGATCCCGGTAATCCACACACATTCTCACCTTGCCATCTTTCTTAGGCACAGGTACAATATTAGCAACCCACGGCGGGTAACTAGTCACAGCAAGGAAGCCGACGTCCCATTGCTTTTGTACCTCTTCCTTTATCTTCATTGCCATATCTGGGCGAGTACGACGCAGCTTCTGTTTTACTGGCGGACATTCTTCTTTCAGCGGCAGCTTGTGCATAACAATGTCGGTGTCCAACCCTGGCATATCCTGATAAGACCAAGCAAAAACATCCACATACTCCCGAAGCATGTCAATCAGTTGTTCTTTCACTGAATCTTGCAAGCAGGCCCCGATCTTAACTTCCTTTAAGTCTTCTTCTGTACCAAGATTAACCGTCTCAACCTCCTCCTGATGAGGAGTGGTAACCTTCTCCTCTTGTCTCAACAATCTGGCTAGCTCTTCAGGTAGCTCATAATCTTCTTCAACCCCTTCATCAGCTTGATTAGTCGGATTGTCAAAGTCATACGAAGTCATAGCAGTGTTGTTGTCGATGCAATCTGGAGGGCACTCTCTGCAAGGGTTTAGATTTGTTCATTTTAGTGATCAGTTTTATCTTATTTAGAAAAAGTGAAAAATGAAGTTATTATTTTGAAAAACATTTCCATTTCATTTTTGTACAAAAAATGAAAAATGAAAAACAGTGAGCGGAAAAGAAAAGACTCATTTGCAAAAGATGTCCTGATATTCATTAATTGATCTTTGCACAAAATACAAGATGGCCCGATTACAAAATGAGCCCTGACATCTTGGGCAAGATGTAGGACTTGATGCATGCTTCAAAAACAACAGGAAATAATAATTACTCTGCAGGAGTAACCCTTATAATTTCCTGGGAAGACCAGTTTGAGACATGGCTCCCCGGGATCCTTGGACGTATCCAACTCTCCAGGTTGAGCTCATCTTCCGACTCATCTTCCAAGTTGTTCACAGCATCCGGGGTGAGCATCCCCCTGCTGACAAAGTTGGGCTCTTTAGCAGCCTCTGATTGATCTTGTTGAGTTGGTCTGTAACCCAACCCAAATCTGTCTTCTTTCCTTTCCACGGGCAGCAGCTTGCCCCAACCTTGGGCAGTACCCTCTTCAACAACCTTCCTGGCTTGCTGATATGATGTTATGGAGGTTCCCAGTACAGCAGATGCTTCGTTAATGTTTAGGGCTTCAAACCCCTAGCTCATAGTTTCATGGATTTCTCCATCCATCTCTATGTACTTATACGTAGCCAGATGGCTAACAAAGATGTCTTCTTCCCCACAGATGGTGATGATCTGGCCTTCCCACTCGAATTTCAGCTTCTGGTGAAGGGTAGACGTAACAGCGCCAGCGGCATGGATCCAGGGTCTACCCAACAAACAGCTGTAGGCCAGATGAATGTCCATCACATAGAAGATAATTTTGAAGGTCTGCGGGCCAATCATCACAGGCAGATCAATCTCCCCAAGCACTGATCTTTTAGAGCCATTAAAAGCTCTCACCACCAAATTACTCGGACGCAATGCCAAGCCATCATACTCCAGCTTCACTAAGGCTTTCTTTGGTAGAACATTGAGTGACGACCCAGTGTCCACCAGTACATGAGATAGAACAGCACCCTTGCACTCTATGGTGATGTGTAAAGCCTTGTTGTGGTTACGCCCCTCAGTTGTTAAGTCAGCATTGGTAAAGCCCAGTCCATGACTGGTGTTGACATTTGCTACCACAGTTTCTAGCTGATTAACGGTGATCTCCTCTGGCACGTATGCTGCGTGCAGGACTTTCAGTAATGCATTCCTGTGAGCTTCAGAACACATTAACAGGGATAATATGGAGATTTTTGAGGGAGTTTGGTGAAGCTGATCCACCACCTTGTAATCACTTCTCTTTATGATTCTCATAAACTCGTCTACATCTTGTTCAAAAGATGTCTTCTGAGTTTCTTTGGCAGCCGGCTCTTCAAATACCACACTCTTTCCCTTTGCTTTGGCAGCAGCTTCTGCTTCGGCATTAGGTCTTTGCACTTGTGAGGCAAAAAGGCGTCCACTTCTGGTGAAGCCTCCGCCTCCCCCAACATTATCAATCTGTGGAGAAGAGGTTGAAGAATCCAAAGTGATTTTCTCCCCGTTGCAGTAAAGATCAGAGCCATAATGCCAAGGTATGGTATTGCTGCTTTCATATGGAACCGGTCCAGGCACCGTAATGGTAACTGGACTGACTGCTGCAGAGGAGGGTACTGTGATGGTGTGTGGATCGTAGTAAATTGTGACCGGTGATCTGGTTTGTTGTTGAAAATTGCTATTTGGAGGAACAATTGATGGATCATAGTAGATGGTGACTGCTGAGATATCTTCATTAATTTCCGCTTGCGTTGTAGAAGATTCTGTTGAACAAATGGATGTTGTAGAAGAAAGAGTCGTTGACATTCGATTTGTTGAAGTGATGGACGGGGCCATTGTTGATGATATTGACGAATCGGTAGGAATGATTGTTGTTGCTATTGTAGAAGAATCAGGAATTGTTGTTAAAGGAATTGCTGGATTTGTAGGCGCCGTTGTTGAGATATGAAGGATTCCATCCTTGATAAGACCATCTATGCCGCTTCTCAAATTATCACACCCATTGACTGAAATGTTGCAATACCCACAACCGAGCTCACACCCGGGAAACACTTGGCACTCTAGCAGCTGAGCTTTAATTTCGACCAAAGGTGTTCGAATTTGTGCAACACTGGTGATCAAGACAGATGGCTTGTCTTCCTCAATGGCATTAATTCTTGGCCCTCCATGATTAGGCATGGGATTCTTGTTGACATTTGGAGGGGGTGCAAAGTTAAGGGCTTTGGAATCCACCAGATCTTAGACTTTCATTTGCAGGGCCCTGCATTTCTCAGTATTGTGGCCAGGTGCATTGGAGTGGAAAGCGCACCTGGCGTTGACATCATAATTCCTTGGGAGATTGGAGGGATCTGGAGGTGCCAATGTCCTTAACTCAACCAAGTTGAGCTTCAGGATCTGTGGCAATAAGGCAGCATAAGGCATAGGGATAGGATCAATCATCCTATTTGCCTGTGATGGTCTTTGTTGAAAGGGTCTTTGTTGTTGATTGCTGTTGTTGTTATTGTAGGTTCTATGTGGCGGGTACTGAACTTATTGTTGATAATGTGGTTGTTGTTGTGTTTGATATGCTGGTTGCTGAGGAATCGTAGCTGGAATTGTAACAGCTGCCACTGATCTGTGAACATACTGAGGTCTGCCCCTGGTGGTATGAATGGAATTTGTCTCACTGGTTCTTCTAGGTCCCACAAAAGGCTTCCTGGGATTACTGGATGCGCTTGCACCATTATCAGAAATCTTGCCCATTTTTAACAGACTTTCAATTCTTTCACATGCTATAACTACGTCAGCAAAACTGGTGGAAGAAAAGGCAGCTAGCCTATCAATATATGTTCCTTGCAGAGTATTCATGAACATGTAGGCCATTTCTCTTTCCGACATGGGTGGTTGGACAGCAGCAGCAAGCTGTCTCCACCTTTGGGCATATTCTCTGAAGCTTTCCCTGGAGGATTGAGACATTCCCATCAGAAGGGTCCTGTTAGGGGCCATGTCCAGATTGTATTGGTACTGCCTGATGAAAGCTTCAGCTAGGTCCTTCCAGCATCTGATTGTAGCTCTGGTCAAGTGTGAATACCACTCTCTTGAAGCCCCAGTCAAACTGTCTTCGAAGTAGAACATCCACAGCTTCTCATCCATAGTATATGCTTTAAGTCTTCCCAGGAAGGACTACAGGTGAGTTCGTGGACAGGAAGTTCCATTGTACTTCTCGAAGCACGGGGGTTTAAACTTGTGGGGAATTCTCACCCCATCCACTAGCCCCATGTCCATTACATCAAAACCCAAGGAGTTTTGAGACTCCAAAGATCTCAATTTCTCAGCAATTTCATCAAACCTCCTATCATAGACTTCATCTCCAGCTCCCATTACAGTAAACTGCTCCTCTTGAGGATCTTCTTGCAAGATCCTGCCTGCGGCAGTGTTGCCCTGTACATTCCTTGGGATGTTGGCCTCCGGATCCAGATGAGGCCCAAATACTGGTGGGTTAATATGAGGTTGACCTCCCTCATTGTTGCTGGTTCCTCCAGTGCCAGGATGAGGTTCCTCGGGGGTTTGTCTTTCTACCAATGCCCTTAGCCTTTCCTGACTTTGAGCCAAGCCAGTCATTACAGTCATGAATTGAGCCATTTGATTCCTCATCTCCACTCTTTCATTAGCCATCTGAGTTCTGACCTCAGTCAGATCTTGTTGTACTTGGTCCATCTGGATACCAGGAAGGTTGTTGCGAGTAGGGTACTGGTGCGTACGGTTAACAGGGAACACTCTTCTGCGAGCAATATTTCCTGAGGCACAACAGAGTTAGAAACAACAAAAAAATGACAAAACCTACAAAACAAAACAAGGTTAGTATGCAATGCAGTACGCTTATTTGTTTTCCAAGGTATCCGGCTTGACTCTTGGTTTTGACCTTTCCAGACCCCGAGGAAGATGCTTTGATATTGTTGAGAAAATAAACCCCGAAATGGAAACAAACTAAAATATATTACAAATACTGAACAATACATAGTTTGTTTTTACAACATATGCCCGTGACGGGTAAAAATACAACACAAAAGAAAAGTACATCAAATAAAAACAATAACAAGCAAAGAAGTTAAACATCTAGTCCAAACTCATCCTCCTTAACCTCCTTTAGAAGTGCATCAGTCACTGGACCAACTGGATGCTCTGTGATAGTCCTGATGAGGAGGTTTTTGGTAGCAATGGTAGTGGTCAGCTTCCTGTGCCTATTATGATCCTTTGATCTCTTCAATCCAGCCCTAAGCTTCAACTCTGAAATCTCCTTCTGGGCTGCCAACAAAGCTTCCTGTTGCTTCTTTTCATTGGCCTCTAACTGTTCAATCCTGGCCTGAGTTTTCTGATCTTCTTGTGTCCGGGCTTCAGTGATCCTGACCCACCTAGCCTGACTTTCCTGCAGATAAAGCTCAGTCATAGCCTGTTGGAACTTGGATTCTTTACAGGCATTCTTCAATATTTGCTCCCCAGCCCTTGCTTTCTTGATGTAGTCCTCTGTTTTCTCAATCTTATCCAGATGTTCCACCTTAAGCTTCTCCAACCTCTCAATGTCCAAACGACCATCACTCCTTTCCCAAAGGGTCTTCTTCAGAGCTTGAGACAGATTCTCATTCCTTTCCTTCAGCTTCTCAAATTATTCCAGGCTGACAGTTGCTGCTGGTTGAGCTGTGGATGGTCCAGGTATATCCTCAATGGTGAAAGGCATCCCGGTAATCTGAGCTCTAGCATGGGACTAGTCATAGTACTGAGCTTAAGCAACATTATTGCATCTCCCCAGAATAGCCATCCCCTTTGTATGGATGTTGTCCCAAGCCCAGGATGCTTGTCTGACAGCAGCTAGATTAGGCTTTATCTCACAATACAGGGTCTCAGCTAAATCTTGCACTCTAGGAGGGTGAATCAAAGAATAGCCCAGTTGCCTTTTAAATAGCAAAGGATTGTAGTTGATGCAACCCTTTACTCCTATCAGAGGTACATTTGGGTATTGCCCACAGCTGGTGATAATGTCTTTGCCTTTGGTACTCTGGGTGCACCATCTGATGTCATCTGAAGTCAAAGCAATGAGCCTTTTAGCCCAATTCTTCTGTTGGTGAGGATTCAAGAAGGCATCTGTCTTGGGTAGGTGTCTGAGTAGCCAGGTGTGAAACAAAGGTGCACAACATCTCACTAACTTCCCCCTCTGTTTCTCATTCCTTTGATGAATGGAATAATAGAAATCTCCCAGTAATGTGGGCACTGGGTTCCTCAGAAGGAAAAGATGAATGGCATTCTTGCTGATAAATTTGGGCTCATCTGCAAACAGTATAACCCCATATATGCTGAGGCCTAACAATGCACAAACTGCCCTCCATTCTCCCAAAGAGGCCTTCAGGATGGCCTGAGAAATCAAGAAGTCTAAGTGTAAACCAGGGATTACAGCCTTTGTTGTCATGTTCTGCTCAATCAAACTAGGCTCCAAGTACAGTGCTTTTGCCACTTCTCCATTGCTGGGAGAAGTCATCTCTGGGTTGAAGGGGATCCCACCCCTGACAGGTACTCCAATAAATGATGAAAATTCCTCCAACAGAGGTCATAGCTGGAAGTCTGAAAATGTAAAACATCTCAAAGGAGGGTCATAAAACTGTAGGCAGGTGTGGATCATACTCCTCTGAGAAGGGTCTAGGTCCATGACCATATCAAGGATACCTCCATAATGCTCTCTGAATAATGGGATATGGTCGGGGTTGATAAGTGACTGGACCTGCCTGATTCCAGTCAACACAGGCTCAAAGAAATGGTATGAAATGTTGCTTTTCCTGGGAGGGGCCATGACTGCTGATGAAGAGCTGAAGACAAGTGCTGATGAAAATCAAGACTGGTACTGGAGATGAGCCACTGGTAAGCTGATAATGATGAAGGTAACTGAAGCAAACAACTGATGAAGATCGCTGAAGTAGATAACTGATGAAACAGAGGTCTATGCAGATGAAGGGGTCAAAACCAAGCCAGATACAATGTGGATACCCTGAAAAACAAATAACAAATGTCAAATGATGCAATGATAATGTATGCAAATGATATGAAAGGGTTTGTAATCAAGCTGGATCTGATTATCTGTCTTGATATATAAGGCCCATGTATGTTCAAGAAATCCAGATGGAGGTTCAGAGATCCAGTAACCAGGGTGGGGGACTCAAATAAAGAGTCACATGTCCAGGGTTAAATCACAAGAACTGTCCAAAGTGAAGCATTCTTAAACAAGTATCAAGGTATGATGTGGCCAGTGGTACCTGCAAACCTGTAAATAGCCCAACCCCCTCACAGGTGGTGTTCTAGAACAAGGATCCTCAGACTTGGATCAGTTATGAGAAGTGTAAACACTTCTAACCCGGAGGTACAGTGTTTACAATAACCATAAAAGATCCTCCTCTAATTCATCTCAGTTTCTGAAGGTCATAATAAAGGTCATCCAGACTTAGCAGGCTTCCCAGATAGCCCTAGCACTACAGGAGATCTGTAGCACAGAGTTCTCAAGGAGAAACCCACATCTGAATCGTGTTTCATATTCCCGCACCAGACTGAAATGGAATGGGAAAGAACATGAACCACTCTAGCCTAGGTGTCACTCAGGTCCCAGGTATAGGGCCTTAAACTCTCAATAGAACCCCACCCACCAAAGAAAACCAGATCCAGCAATGACAGTATGACAGTATGATATATAAAACTGTAAAGAAAGCAATAAATAACTGTACATAAAGCAGTAAATAAAGCAACTATATAAACACAATTAGTACATAACACCCCAGTAAACACAAATCAAACAAGCGCTAGGAGGAACCCACAAAAAGAACCAGAAGCCCTGGTTACAGTATAAGGTTCCCCAGCAGAGTCGCCAAGCTGTAGCTCCCACCAAATGACACAGGGCCAAGAGGGGTGCAGACGCGAACGGTCGGCGAAGGAGAGAGTACACACAAGAGTGAACTCAGGAAGACAAGAGTCGCCAGCTAGGCATTTTTATCCCGGAGGAAACGTAATGCTGCATAGACCTAGAAAGATATGGATAAGACGGTTGCGAACCAGAGAGACTGAGAAAGGGGGTTGGTTACAACCTGGGAAGGTATTAGCACCCAGATTGTCCGCCGTACTCGACGGGATCCACGCTTGAAAGTTTGTGTTTTAAAGGGGTAGTGTCAGTGCTATCTGTGTATCAAAACTGGAAAGAATGCAAGTGTCAGTGCAAAATGAATGTGAAGTGAAGTATGAAAGTGTCAGTGTAAGGACAGGGATGAAATGCTCAAGACAATGAGGCTCAAAGAATGATGCTGGAAGGAGGGGGAATATACAGAGACTTTTGTTCGATAACTGTTAAGTTATGCCTACGTATCCTCTCGTGCAATGAGGAAGTCAGAACACCGTAGTTCGACCCAAAGAGACTGAAAGATAAATTGACTGATGAACTGCTTGCTTGTTAATGCTCAAGTGTATGACCTGTCTGGCTCAGGTGCAAACTGTCTTGCATTAGACGGAAGAAGCGAGTTCTCGTTTGTGAATGAATGAGGTGAGAAAAGAATCCCGGAGGAGACGATTATTGTTTGTTTTTGTGTTTTCAGTCTTTTATTGCTATTTGGTGTTTGTCATAAGTTAATGAGCTTAAACCTAAACCAAAGGTTAGTAAACCCATCACATCTTCCCTCTGATTAGGGGTAATGAGGATACCTTAAGTGTGAAGTAAACACCTCACACTTAATCACCATGATGTAGGGTTAAGATCATTAACCTACTTGTGATTATTTATATGTTTTTGGAGTTTTTGTTTAGTGTTGAGTAATGAGTTTAAGCCATAATCAAGGATTTAATGGACTCATTACACCATCCTAATAGAAGGATAATAGATGAGAACATTTAAGCTGAGAAAGGCTCCTCAACTTAATCCATGATTAGGGATTAACCTCATGACAAAACAAGGCCTTTATTAAATGGATTTTAGTTAATGATAAGATTAAGAAGTGATTTTTATGGTTTGTAAGACAACTTGAGGGGGACTTGTCCATTAACACTAGGGTTAGTCCTTCTTAACCAATTAAGGAAGAATTAGAACCCTAATGCAAGGCCCAAGTTACAAGCTTGATATCTTGATGATTATTAAGTGAATTGATTAAAGGATTTAAACACATTAAGGGTTTAACACTTAGGATTAAAGTTATGCACTCCATCCTAATAGAAGGATGCAGGCAAGAAGCTTAATCACAAAGCCTTAAAACCTTTAGGGTTTAGTCCTTGATTATGAGATGAGGAGAGGAGACTCAAAGATGACACAAAGGTAAAATCTAAATGGGGGACTAATCAAACCCTAATTATTATCATACTTGGAGATCCTAGGGTTTATGAGGCTTAAGAGAGAAAGATCTTCAAAGAGCCACCAAGGAGAGAAGCAGATGAAAGGAGGAAGAGCAAAGAGAAGCAAGACAACTTGCTTCACTTAAGAAGACAAGTTGCCTGAAGAAAGAAGGTAAGAGATGAACATGAATGAGCAAGCTCATTCCAATACACAAGATAAAATGCAGCAATGATGCAAGAGAGATGAGAAGAGATTGTGAGAAGTGAAGGCAAATTCACTTCTCAAAACAACTTACCACCTGAAAGTTTAGCAAAAGAAATGAAGTGCAATGTAAATGAGATGAAATGTCATGATGCAAACCAAAGTCAGAAGCATAAACATGATGTTAATGATGCTAAGAGATGACACAAACACATGACAAGAGATGAGAGTGAGCATACAAGGATGCGGATGCAAAGGAGGCATGCTTTGAACCATAAAGATTCTTGAATGTTTATGAAGTGATATGAACATGTAACATGGCCAAGGAATGGTGCAATGATCAAACATGATTCTAATATGTCCTAAGATGCATTATGAATCATGTGGATGCACAAAATGTCAGGGCAATTCATTGAATGCAAGCAAATGTGAAATGGATGCAAGGGAAGGCACAAATTAGGGTTTATGATCAATACACAAAGCAAAATTCAAAATCAAGAGAAAATGACATGATAAAAAATTGAAAATGGGAACAAGGGAACCCTAAACCTACACAAGTTCACTGCCCAAAGGAGGGGATCTAACTCTTAACCTAGTGGAAGTTATGAATTTCTCAAATTGGCTAAGGTTTTGGGGTACCTCACAAAGAAAAATGCAAAGCAAATTGAAAATGCAAGATCAATTCAAACCAATTTTATCCTATTAACTACATGCCATGAAGGATGCAATGCAAGAAGAATCATCATCCAACTCTCAATGGTTAGGCAGAAGGGATTTTTCAAAGTTTGAACCAAAATATTGCCTTAAAATGAATTTAATTCCAATGAAAATGATCAAAAGGCATCAAGAACCAAAAAGAAATTTGTTTTGAGAGTTGGATGATGTTTCTAAATGTATTTAAATGCAATGTGAATTTTTTGGTGATTTTTAAATACCTAAATGTATTTTTAATTAATTAATTTTCATTAACTAATTAAAAATAAACATTTAAATGATTTAAAAATAATTTTTAATGCAAAAAATAAAAATAAAAATATTTTTGGGTTCTAAAAATTAATGAAATGTTTGACAAAAATTTTCAGAATTTTTAAATGTGTTTTACTATTTTAAATAATTCGTATAAATAAATGCAATGAAAATGAAAATAAAAATGAAAATAAATGAAAGTATGCACAATGAAGGGACCAGATTGAGTCTGGGCTAGGAGAGGTTGACTTGGCGCCACATCCAATGGCCCAAGTTCAAACCTGGCTAATTTTGTTTTAATATTAATTAAACCTAGGTTAATTTAATAAATGACTGATTAGGGCTTAATGACAAGATCCAGTCCACTCATTCACGCGCGGGAAGGCAGATCCAAGGGCCTCAATTCAAAGTTTCTAATTAATCACACTTAGCCATAATTAACCTCAGGCGACCGGAGATAAGCTCTGGTCGTCTTCTCCGGCCATCTCCCTCACCTGAATCACCCAAAACGCATCCCCAAGACTTTCAAATCTCCAGAATCAATCCCCCAACAATGGGCAACAAGAATCCAGGGTCAAAAACAATTTATATTAACCACACAGTGAGAATCGAAGAAAAAAAATTCTAGGGCAAAAGTTTCAGAGCAACACAAAATGCTAATTTCTGGCTCATTTTCAAAAATAAATAGATCCCCATGATCAGGGCAACACATAGAACAATATTTTAACAAGAAATTAAAGTTCTGGAAAATTTGTTCATCATGTTACCTGAGATTAATCTTTCGAATCCTGGGCTTTCTGACCTTCTGCCTTGTGCTTTTCCACTCTAATGGACCCCTTGAAGCTTCTGGTAAACTTGGAATGAGTTTATATGGAGGATTTTGAAGTTTCCAGTTCAGGGGTGGTGAGAATCGTATTTCTGTTTATGGTGGTTTTAGGCTGCTTTGATGGGTCAGGGATGATCAGTGGAGTGTCTTGAGATGGATGGTGGAAGAAATTTTGGGGATGGGTGGCTGAGTTATGGGATTCGATAGAAAATGCAAGATGGAGGATTTTTGTGAACTCTAGCAATGCTGTGGATTCAGGCCTATGTGTGTGTTGCTTTGAGTTGCTTTTTGTCCACTTATCACACTGTGATAGGTCTGTGGAGTTGGTGTGGCCTATGTTGATTGGTATGGGCCATTTTGCATAAAGTCCATGTTAGGTGTACTTGAGGTATGGGCAAGTGGGAGGCTGTGATAGGGGCATGGTTTGGCTCAGCTGAGATCATGGATTTCTTGTGGATCAGATTTTGTGAGCTGTAACAAGTGGAGGCATGGCTACATGAGTTTTTGCAAGTTGGTACAACTTTGGCCCCTTTGTGATTACTTGAAGCATAAGTCATGAAAATGGACAAATCTTTGATGCATTCTAGTTTTTAGGCATTGGTTTATGTTTGTGAAAAGGTTAGAAGTCCATTTGAAGTCACATTTTGCCTTGGCAATAGGTTTTGCAACTTTGCCTCTTTGGTGTAAAACTTGAAATTATGTGATTTTCCCCAACTTTGACAAGCCATAACTTTTGATCCAAAATGAATTAGAATGAGTTCTTGTACTTTTTGAAAAGGGAATGATCCATTCTACAACTTTCATGACCAAAGTTTTCTCATTTGAAGCATTCTTGAATCAATTTGAGGAGGTTGAAAAACTTTCCCAAAATGGCAAGTTTACATTACAAGTCATTTTCTCAAAAAGGCAATTTTGCAAATGGCTTGAAATTATTCAATCTTGTTAACTTCTAACATCTTCTATGATCAAATAAAGATCATACAAATTCAAAATGATGAAGAACACCCTTTGGTTGGATCATTGGGGGCCTCAGATGCCCTGATTTTGCACTGACTTGCTCAAGAAGTCATATCTTGATCAGATGCCTTCTCCATTGAATTTCTTCATGAAAATTGATATGCATGATCCTCATATCATATAGAGACCAATAGAAACAAGAATGACAAAAAAATTTGGAGTTATGGCCTCTGGGACCAAAACCCTAATTTTAGGTCATCTGTGCAGTTAAACCTGGCTCTGCTTCCATGCCTTTCTCAGTTCTTGTGATTCTTTGACTTTCTTGATCTTGTGAGGATATGATATGATGTTTGACCATACATGGACCCCTTTGAAGTGATTAGTGACCTTTGGAGTGGCTCAAATGGCTCAGGGATGGCTCAGATCACAAACCCTAAATGCAAATGACTTTGAATCAATGCAGTGGATCAAAGATGCAATATGAGATGCTATGATTGAACTTATACATATGAAAACATCACAAGCCATGGTGGGAATGGGTGAGGGCGAATTTGGGGTGTTGACACTATCGACGTTAAACAAAACTCCGCGAGGTGGCAACCCACGAGTTTTAATTTAATGTTTTTTTCTTTTATTGTTTTTGTTTGCAGAAAATAAAGAAATGTATCATTTGTCGCGTCTCAGCTACTTTTAGGCGAAAGATCTCTAGATGACATTCCCTCAAGATGAGATGGTGCCCACACACATTCCTTTGAATGTCGCTGCTGGTGGTGACACCGATGTTGAGTATGATAGGAGATGGCATGTCTCTCCCATCGATTACTCACTTTATCCTTGTTCTTTGCATGGTCTGGCTCCACCTGCACACACCGCACAATATTTTCCTAACATGTTTTGCAGGTACTTCCTTCGGAAATAGGCAATATGATGAGCGACTTCAGGAAAGTGAAGTTCAGCAGATTCATATATCACGTAGTACAAGACGCCGGAGAAGAAGTGATCAGCAAAGACAGGGACAACAAGGGAAGAATCAGAGCGAATTTGGCCGTGGTAGCAAACAAAGGCATCTATACAGGTTCTATCTTTCCTTTTCCACCTTTTATCAAAACATTGAGGACAATGTTTGGTTTAAGTGTGGGGGAGGAACTTTACCGTTTTCATTTTACTGTCTTCTAGCATATTCACTATTTTTTGTTTATTGCATGATGTTTTTCAGTTGTTATCAAAACTCCCCGAAATTTTAAAAATTTTCCATCAAAATATTTTCTTTTTTCGAGGCATGGCATACACTCTGGAAGTATATAGGATTTCGCTTTAGGCTTGTTAGAGAAACTTGGGGACATTTCAATAACACGAATATTGTTTTGACACCCTAAACCCCCTCGTTATGTAAAATCGATTTGAGTAGACATTATGCTGAAACCTTAGTCTCCAAGCTTTCGAAAGTAGCTTCTAAGTAGTTTTTATTAGCAGTCGGCACCATCCTATGAACAAACTAAGTAAGTAACCAATGCAAATATGTGTATGATCTCTAAACATGAAAAATGATTGAATTAGAAAAGAAAATGATAGGATAAGTTCCTTTTAAGTTAGGTGGCCCTTACCCGACCATTTAGCCTAACGGAGCGGACTCTTTAAATTCGATGAATTAAGAAAAAGAAAAGAAATGAAAAAGAATGAAAAGACGAGATCATTAGACACTAACATGTTAACTTACCATGTACGAGCAAGGATAATGGGCTTAATGTGATTGCGCTCGAACGAAAAGGAGTGAAAGAGAGCAAGAGACTTAGGTTAAGTTATAATGGCATGATTCGGATTGGTCTGCATAATGATGGAGTTTTTGAAAATTGTGTCATTACGGTATCCTTGGTCTTGATTTGTCCAAATTGATTTGACATAGCCTAGTAGCCACATACGATTAGAGTTCAGTGTGTTTGTGTTTCAAATTGCGCTTACCTTGATTTTTGTTAAGTTGGTTATTTGCTTGAGGACAAGCAAAGGTTTAAGTGTGGGAGAGTTTGATGACGTGAAAATACATCGTTTCTTTGACTTTATTAATGCATATTTTGTACTCGTTTTGATTTTCATTTGCACCATATTATGTTGGTATTCTGTTTATTTTGTTTATTTCAGGTATTCAACCATTTAAGAGTCGTATGCGAAGAAAGGAAGCAAATCAGGCGAGAAATGGAACAATTCGCATACAAGGAGTTATCCGACGAAAATGGCCATAACTTTTGAACCGTAAATCGAAACGACGCCCCGTTCGAAGCGCTGGAAAGCTAACGGAAAGATCTATATTTTTGGAAAAGTTAAGAAGGTGTCACGGTCGTTACAAGGCTCTCACGACCGTGACGTGCCTTTTTGATGTGTTACGATCGTCACAATGGTCTCACGACCATGACGCGCGTAATATGAGAAATCTGCCTGTTACACACATGTTACGACCGTTACAAACTTTATTTAATTTATTTGGATGTATATATGAATACATGCAACGAAAATAAATCTGCTCCTATTATTTCTCCACCTTCCAAGACCAAGCAATCACGTGAAAAGCTCAACCACCCACTACTTCACTTCAGCTTCCCACTTTCTCCACCAATCAGTCATGCTACGTGGAAGCTACATAATGAAATTTTCCTCTATATATAGGAGTTCTTTTGTCATTTTGAAGTGTGGTTCTTTGGCCGGTTATTGCCGTGCGAAAGCTCTGCCCATTTTACAAACCATTTCCCAGCTTTTGTTTTCCTGCTGTTTCTGTTTAATTCCCAATTACCCTTTAATAACAATTTCCAACATTAGGAAATTGTTATGTTAATTAGATTTATTTTTAGCCTCGGACTTTGCTTTTAGTTTCGATTCCGAAGGTTCCAATCTTGCCGACTTGTGGAAGAAGGAGCTCGAGGAATTAATTGTTATTCAGGTTTTAATTATATTTAATTTAAGTAATATTTTGTTTATGTTAAATTCTCGTTATTTAATTATTGTGAATGCAATAATGTTTTTAAATCATAATTTATGCTTGTCTGATTCAATAGATATGTCTAGCTAATTATTTAGAGTTCGGCGTATGAGGACCGTCGTCACCGACGAGACTCCGTAGAAATTATTAGGTGCAAAATTATGATTGTATGTCTATTTTGGTTTTAATTTCCAAGTTGAATTTTAATATCTTTGTCACGAGAGTGAGAGGGTATTGAACATGGTTTTGCCATGAGAGTGGGAAATTAACTAAGGTTAGAGCCGACACAGCGAGAGCGTGGGGATCAAACCAGATAGTGGAAATTAGGCAACTTATCTAAATACAGCGAGAGCGCTTTAGAGACGTTTAGGATATTATTAGCTTTCAAAACACGTTTCTTAGTTACCGGGCGAGCGAGAGCAAAATCTTGGGATTAGGAAGTGTGGCTTTAGTTAAGACCGCGAGAGCGTGAGGCGGAGTCTTTAAGCTGATATATTCTACAGAACTAGATATAGTCATAATTAGTACCGAATTCTATAAAGTCCCTTAGGAGCGCGGAATTCATATCTCGGCCTCGTTTTCTTCTTATTTTCCTTCTTAGATTTATTTTAGTTTCAGTTCTAGTTTCCCTTAAACCATAAAAATATCATTAGCCTTAGCTTTACAACGCAACGATTGATAATGGTAGGTTGACATTGGTCTCTGTGGGTTCGATATCTTTATTACTACGCGATAGGTTGTGCAATTGCAGTTAGAAACCGTTAGACGTATAGTTTACCGCGACCAGATATCGACGAAAATGATGAGCCCAGACTCGATGACCGAGGGCAGGTGATCCCGAGGAGGCTCTGGTTATTTCCCTTCTCATGGAATTACTCTCATTACGGACGCCCGGTTAGTGAGTTTGTCTAAGTAGGGGATTCTCTGATCGAGGACGATGCAGCTAGCTTCGAGGAGTTTCGAAAGTTGGTAGCCTCTTTTACTCCGACCCCTCTGCTGGACGGGGAGGGTATTATAATGCTGGATCAGGACGGGGGAGAGGCTGTGGAGCGTCCTTTGATAGACATCACAGATCTCCTGGCGTGTAACACCGGGCAAGAAGTGTCTGAGTTCTTTGGTATTTGTTTTCATTTTTGCTTGTTATTATGTTTTGATAATTTTGGCGTTCGTGACTTATTTTGTATTCTTTTCTTTGCAGGCTCCATGTCGAACCCCTTAGACAAAATCCAGGAATGACTGCGCCGGCAACAAAAGAAGAGGTCGCGGGTTGTTCAAACCAAGCTGACCGAAACGAGCGGCTCAGGGTCGGGCCCCCTGGTCCAAGGGTCTCCGAGTGCGTCTACTGGCTCGCTCATGAAGAGGCATAAATCTGCAGCGACCGTAGATTTGACAGCCAATGCTCCCCCCAAACCGAAACACATGCTCCCTCCTTGCTTTGTGAAGCGGAAGTTTTTCGAAGGGACGAGCATGGAGGTCAACCGGGAGGATTTTCTGTTTGTTGAGGCAATAGATCGCCCTGCCCGACGCCTATCTCTGGCCCAGGATGCGAGCACGGTTATGCAGGTATTGTTTATGGCCTGGCTGACGACCGAAGGTAACCCTGGGCAGGAAAGGGAGGTGATAAAGCTGAAAGAGCTCCTGGCCACTGCCGAAGGAAAGCTGGCTACGGCCTCTGAGGAAGCTGTTGCCTATGCTAAGGAGCTGACTGATCGGGGGAACATTATCGCCAAGCTGGAGGTCGATAAGAGGAGGGCCTTGGACCAGAGCAAAAGCTGAAGGATGCCTTTTTCCCGAAGGAGGATGAGGATGCCGACACCAAGGGTTTGGTGACCAGGGCCCAGTTTCTTGCTCGGATCGACCAGGATATGGAAGATCTGAACTCGTCGACTGAGCTCAGTTCCCAAACTGTTGTAGATCAGATACAAGCCCTTCATCCTGAATTGGCTCTGGATACCGGCCGCATCAGCTATCTATACAAAGTTGAGAATGATCAGATAGTGGTCTCCGCAGACTTGATCGTGGAAGACTCCCAGCCCGGGGTGATTGCTCATCCTGAACAACCAGAGATGTAGCCGCCTCAGAGCGAAGGTCAACCTGGTGCTCCAGAAGAGGAGGGGAACTAGTCTGGCCTGCGTGCCGTAACTTTGTAATTTACCATGCTTTTTGTTTTGCTCGGGGACGTGGTCCCCTTTACGTGTAATTATGAACAAGTCGGCCCTTCGGGGACGCAACCTTTCAGTAAAATTGCCCGACCTTGGTGGTCGTTTGTTATTTCAAAATGTTTTTATTTTACAAGTATTTTTAACTGTGTGTCCGTCGGAGGACTTCCTTCCTTTTATATTTCTATAAACGTTAAGTGTTTGATGTCTTTATGATGGTTAGATGTAATTGGGCAAATACAGGGTGTGTGTTTGTAATCTGTTGGTTTGGGGGACCAATCAGATGTTGGAGGCTGGCTCCTAGTCGGTACCCGGGCCAAGATAATGACTCGGGATCCGAGGCTTGAACGTCCCATCGCGAGCTGGGGTTTTGCCTGGTCGTGGTACATAGGGACGTTGGACTCGTTTGAGTATCCGCACGTGCAACAGTCACTTCCTTCCTCTAGAAGAAGATCCTGATAATCATGTTATTTGGGCTGCTGTGCTTGTACCTGGGCACGTAGGTTTAGTCGGACCTATTGCTCCTCGCTTGAGAGCCAAGCAAGGTGACTCTGTAATTAACTATAATATTGCTTGAGCTTCTTGGCGTTCCACGGCCGAGCAAGTTCTTCCCCATGAAGATTTTCTAAATAATAGGCCCTGTTTTCGGTCTTTTCCCGGACGCGATATGGGCCCTCCCAATTAGGCGTTAGTTTTCCTTCATGGGAATCTCTGTGATTTCTTCTTAGAACAAGACTACCCACCTCGAATGCTCGTCTTATGACTTTAGAGTCATACCGAGCTGCTATTTTTTGTTTAAGAGTGGCCTCTCGGAGAGCAGCTTCTGATCAGATTTCTTGGACCAGGTCAAGCTCGTCTCTTAAAGCTTCGGAGTTGGTGTCTTGGTCCATTGGGGACTCTGTCCGCCTGGATCGGATGTGCATTTCCACAGGAATTACTGCTTCGGTCCCATATGCCAAACGGAACGGGGATTCACCGGTCGTTGAGTGGGGAGTGGTTCTATATGCCCAAAGTACACTGTGTAACTCCTCGACCCAGTGTTTCTTGTGCTCGTCCAGTCTCCGTTTGAGACCTCCTAGGATTACTCTATTTGCCGCTTCTGCTTGTCCGTTGGTTTGGGGATACTCAACCGAAGTGAAATGTTGTTTTGTTCCTACTGAAGCAACAAATTCTTTGAAATGTCTATCGGTGAATTGGGTATTGTTATCGGTTACAATGGCAAGCGGTACCCCGAACCGAGCGAGAATGCTCCTCTTAAAGAAACGTAGTATGTTGAGTGTAGTAATCTTGGCCAAGGCCTCAGCTTCTATCCATTTGGTGAAATAATCGACGCCCACAATGAGGTATTTACTTTGGCCAGATCCGACGACGAATGACCCAAAGATGTCCATCCCCCACCACGCGAATGGACATGGGGAAGATAACGATTTTAGCTCGATAGGGGGTGCTACGTGTACGTCCCCGTGTCGTTGTCATTTTTCGCATCTTTTTACGTGCTCTTTTGCGTCGTGCTGGAGTGTTAGCCAATAGTATCCTGCCTGGAGGATCTTTCGGGCTAACGACCGTCCGCCCGAGTGTTGTGCGTTTATTCCTTCATGGACTTCTCTTAGTACGTGTGGGATGTTATCTTCCTCTACGCACCTGAGGAGTGGCGTGGAGAAACCTCGGCAATACATACGCCCACCGACTAAAGAGTACGAGCATGACCTTCGATGCACGCTGCTGGCCGTTTTCGGGTCTGTTGGCAACTCACCATTGGCCAGGTAGTTAAACACCGGGGTCATCCAGCAATTGGCATCGCCTACGAGATTAATGTCGAGGTGGGTTGAAGATTGTCCAATGCTTGGTCGGGGCAGTACTTTTTGTATGACAGACTTGTTGTTTCCCTTTCTTTTAGTGCTTGCCAACTTGGAAAGGATATCAGCTCGGGTATTATTTTCTCACGCGACGTGTTTGACCTCTATGTTTGTGAATCGTTTTAGTTTGTCCTTTACAAGGGCCAGGTATTCGGCCATATTGTTGTTTTTGGCTTGGAAATCTCCTCGGACTTGATTAGCGACCAGCTGGGAATCCGTGCAAATTATGATTTCTTCTGCCTCCAGGTCGGTCGCGAGTCGTATGCCGACCAGGAAGGCTTCATACTCCGCCTGGTTGTTGGATGCGGGGAAGGACAAAGTTAAAGATACTTCGATGATGTTTCCTTCTTCGTTTTCTAGGATAATTCCAGCTCCACTACCCGCCGGGCCAGATGCTCCTTCTACGAAGATGGTCCATTTGGATGGAGATTTCGGCTCCTGTTCGGTGAAAGTGAGCTCTGCTACAAAGTTGGCTAGCACTGGAGCCTTGAGAGCTTGTCTCCCTTCGAATTTGATATCGAACTTGGACAGTTCCAACGACCATTTTAACATTCGCCCGGCCATGTCTGGTCGTCCGAGTAATTGTCTTATGGGTTGGTCTGTTCTCACGATAATAGTGTGGGCTAGGATATAATGTCGTAGTCTTCTGGCTGCAAAAAGGAGGGTCAGGGCCACCTTTTCTACCTGGAGGTACCGAAGTTCGGGGCCGTGGAGCGCCTTGCTCGTAAAGTAAATAGGTTTTTGTCCCTCAGGTAGGTCACGTACGAGGGCTGCGCTTACGACCTCGTTCACTACGGCGAGATAGAGGTAAAGCGTTTCCCCTTCTTTGGGCCTGGACAAAACTGGGGGTTAAGATAATGCCCTTTTCAAGTGGGACAAGGCTTACTCGCAATCCTCCGTCCATTCAAAGGTAGCCTCTTTACGGAGGAGTTTGTAAAAGGGCAGGGCGTGCTGAGCAGATTTTGCCACAAATCGTGCGAGTGAAGCGAGGACCCCGTTTAGCGATTGTATGGATTTTTTAGAATCAGGAGTAGGAAGTTCTGTAAATGCCCGACATTTGTCGGGGTTGGCTTCAATACCTTGTTCGGTTAAATAGAATCTGAGGAACTTTCCTGCTCGGACCCCAAACGTGCATTTCTCGGGATTGAAACGCATTTTGCATTTTCGGGCTTGATCGTGCCTGGTTTGCTAGGCAGCTGCTTCGGAAAGCGTACTCCTGCTTGTCTGAATTCTGAGTTGGCACACTCGGACAGGATCTTTTCTCTAGAGACCAAGAGGGGGTATATTCATGAAACCGGCTGACGGGTCCTCTGTGCTCCCGTGGTTCACGGGGGCGATCATCCTTTCTTTTGTCTCCTCCCTAACGAGATGTCGAGGGTTCATCGACCCGGGGGGGCTTTGCGTCCTCACGATGCCAGGCGTCTCAGACAGAGCTAGCAGCCTGCTTTTCCTCATATTGGATGTAAGCTTGGGCTTTTAACAAGAAAGCATCAAGGGTGGTCGGGGTCTCGATGCCAACCACACGGTGGAAATCGGTCGACGGGCGTAGACCTCTCTCCAGCAAGTACTTCTTCATGTCGTCAGTTGTGGATACCTGGACTGCTTCTTTGTTGAACCTCTCGATATAGGTTCGTAGAGGTTCGTCTTTCCTCTAGATGATTGCTTCGAGCGATGCTTCTGTCTTTTGGTGTCGTCTAGAAGCGGTGAAGTGCCTGGAAAACGTGCGTCCGAGCTGTTTCCAGGAAGTGATGGACTCTGCTTCGAGGCTTTTGTACCATGTCATTGCTCCTTTCCTCAGAGTTGTAGGAAAGAGGCGACATTTGATTGCCCCTCGCATCCCTCGGTAATCGAGCAAAGCATCAATATTCTCGATATGCTCGTCAGGATCTGTGGTCCCATCATATAAGCCTAAGGGTGGAGGTTTTTCTAACCCCTGTGGGAGTTTAGCCGCCATGATTTCCGACGAGAGGGGGCCCCTGGTGTCTTCATCGTTGCTGGAATTGAATGAAGGGGACCTGGGCACGTGCTTCTTCGTTCGATGGGGTGATGCAGATCTTGATCTGCTCCTTCTTGACTTTCTTGGAGGGGAAGATCGAGGAGGAGATGGGCGAGACCGTTTGTCACTAGTGGATTCGTCGTTGCGTCCTTCCCTCTTCCTCTTGGCAGGAGAAGGACTACATCTTCTTTGATGTCTCGCGGGAGACCGGGATGGTCGACGGTTATTGTCCTCGAGACGGGCAATTTTCTCGCCATGGGCGAGGAGTAACAAATTTTTCTGGTTCAGAATCTCAGCCAGCGCTGCAAAATCAGATCCTGAAGTTGTTGGAGGAAGAGGGACCTCTGGGCGACTTTCTAGAGGTTGGTCGCGATCGGGGGAAGGTGAGGTTGTCTTCCCTTCTGGGCGATCCTGCACGGTCTCTTCGTGCGGAGGATGATTAACGTTGCTCTCACGTTGCGTGAGGAGCATACTGTCGTTCGACCGATTGTCCGGATTGTTGTCTCGAGTAGCCATGGATCTTGGTAAAAACTTTGGTTCTTGAAGATTTTGAGAGAGAAGAACGGGGAAATCAGTGATTCCCACCGATGGCGCCACCTGATCGTACCTGGAGACCAGGATTCGATATGGCTGGCGTCGAGCGTTGCTGAAGGACGGTTGGTGAGGAGAAGAGGGGGTATACCTGCAAGGCACTCTGATGCTAAAGTAAGACACTGAGCAAAGAGCGTGCAAGTACGAGAATTAAGGTGAGAGAATTGAATACTTGGCCCTTTCCTCTGAGAGGGTTTATATACTGTCGTTAGTGGATGGTTATTAGTTCAAACCGTTTGGCGCGGATCGCGGAATCCGTACGAATAGGTAACAGCCAAAACTAGCCGTTGGGGGATTTCACTCTGGTCGGTACGGCCTTGGTCGACAAGGACTGTTATCCTCGGCATGGTGCTCGACGCCGAGTGTGTCAGCTTGTCACTTTGCCTGGCCCAACTCTGGGAGTTGGACTTGCCCGGAACAGATTCTAATTGAATCATTTGAATTACCTATAATTTTGAATTCCTAAAAAATTCTCAATTACTCCATCCAAACGCACTCTTAGAGTGAGTTTGGATGAAGCATTTTAATGAGAGAAAGTAACTTTTTGAGGGAATTTAAAATGATTTATCCAAAAACCATTGTTGGATAAAAAATATGGAGAATTGTTAAAATGATGTAAATTTAAGAAGTATTTTGTTTAAGTTAAATTTAAGGAATTTCAAATGACACAAAAAAGTAAAGAACTTCAAATTGCTTCTTCACTTTTTATAATTCAAATGTTAAATTGTTTCAAATGTTAAATTGTTTATTATTAATTTTTCAAATTTTGCAAAATGGTCCTCATATTTTATAAAAATTTCAAATTGACCCCTAAAAATTTTAAAAAATTAAAATAAGCCCCTAAAATTTACAAATTAGTCCTTCAAAATTTGTAAATTTGTAAATTAGTCCCTATTTTTCTTATTTTAAATTTTGTCCAAAAAATTTAAAATTTATGAAAATGACCCCAAAAATTTAACAATAAATCACTTTAATACTCCATCCAAACAAAATAATTTAAAAATGAATGGGTTTCAATTGAATCATTTAAAATGCTTAGAATTTTGAATTCTTTAAAAATTCTCAATTACCTCATCCAAACACACTCTAAGGGTGTGTTTGGATGAACCATTTTAATGAGGGAAAATAATTTTTAAAAGGAATTTGAAATGACTTGACCAAAATCCATTGTTTGGATACAAAATATAGAGAATTGTTCAAATGATGTAAATTTATGGAGTATTTTATTCATTTAAATTTAAGAAATTTAAAATGATAACAAAAAGTAGAGAATTTCAAATTGCTTCATCACTCTAAATAATATGAATATTAAGTTGTTTATTGTAATTTTTCAAATTTTGCAAGATGGTCCTTATATTTTATAAAAAATTCAAATTCACACCCAAAATTTTCAATAATATTGCAAATAAGTCCCTAATAATTTTCATATTTTATAAATTGGCCCTTCAAATTTTTAAAAATTGTAAATTGATCCCTATTTTTCATTTTTAGATTTGACAAAAGAAATTAAAATTTTGAAAATTGTCCAAAAAATTTACAATGAATCATTTTAATACTCTATCCAAACAAAAGAATTTAAAATTGAATGGATTCTAATTAAATCATTTAAATTACCTAGAATTTTGAATTCCTTAAAAGTCTCAATTACCTCATCCAAACACACTCTAAGAGAAAAACAAAGGAAAACTTGATTGTCATACCCTAAACAATGTAGCCAGAGGATTAATCAAAAGATGTTCGGCACATAAAGCATGTTTATGATTCACATTCAAAACCTATATAACTTTATGCTATTGTAGTCAGTTTCTGATACTATGGTCATCAGTGTGTAGATGTTCAACTAGAACATAAATCGAGTCCATATAAATTTCGACAATTTTTTCTGATGTTCTATACCGGAACACCTTTGTCATAGTTAATTTGTAATTAATTTATACAAGACTTCTACAATTTTAAATGGTTCTGTCAATATTGTATATATTGATAGTGTATTTTTACATATTTATTCAATTAAATCACTTTTTATATTAATTTTAAGGATTAAATATGTCTGCAGTCCTCGTAAATATTTTAAATTTCGTTTTTAGTTCCTCAAAATATTTATTTTAAATAATGGTCTTCATGAAATTTTCCATCCACACTTTTGATCCCTTCTACAATTTAACGACGATTTTTACAACTTAACGACTAAAATATCGACGATTTTAGTAAAAGGAATAAAAAATGTAGATGAAAATTTTTAAGAGGACCAGTTTAAAAAGAAAATATTTTGAGTGATAAAAAACGAAATTTAAAATATTTAGAAGGAATATATATATATATATATATATATATATATATATATATATATATATATATATATATATATATATATATATATATATATATATATATATATATATATTGAGGATCAACTCCAAATCATAGTCTTTAAATTAGATTCAATCGAATAAATTTAAGAATAAACATTAATTTAATCATTCGATTGAATTTAATTAAAGACTACGATCATGAAATAAATTAAAAAAAAAAATCTTTTGGAATAAGTTGATCCCCACTCAATATATATATATATATATATATATATATATATATATATATATATATATATATATATATATATATATATATATATATATATATATATATATATATATATATATATATATATATATAACCCTAATTTTAAAAATATTTTAACAAATATATATTCAACATAAGGTAATTAAATAGACATATAAAAGTATTTTACACCATGTACATTAGTTATTCTTTACAATTCCGTCAACAATCTTATAAATCCCATATAATCCGTAAAATAATAATATCATTACCTGTCTTTTCAAAAAAGATAATACTATCATTATCTTCGTTGACTTAACTTTCTAATTTTCCACTAAATAAATCTTAAGCTTGTTTGTTTTCTAAAAGCTAGTGAATCTAAAGTCATTATGATATATCGATGTCAATTTACTCTGTTCCAACGAAGACTTCTGGATCATATACTTAAGTAACTCCTTAACAAAGTTCCATTCACGACTCAAAAGTAAAAATCTCGTTAACAAACTAACTAAATTAGAGTCAAACCCACTTTATTTCTAATCTAGAATTTTGGATGCTTTTCCACCTACTTTATTAAATTGAGCACTTTATCTCTTAGTTCAAAATTTTTGTAAACTTCATATATTATTATATTATATATCTACCATATAAGAAAATTTGAGGTTCTCGAAGTCATATTTTTACCCTTACTCTAATTTATGCTACATAAATATTTTTGGGTAAAATTTGGTCTTTTCATACCCCAAATCTAACTCAACCACCTCGACAATTTGTATTTAGTTACTCTTAAAAACACATAAAATCAACTTTTACTAAATGGTTTTGTGCCAACTAACCCATGTTTACGTTGAAATCTAACCATCCTGTCTAAATCGACAATAAGAAATACTTCACTCTAAACCGTCATTGTTAAACTTTAACACAATGTCACATGCGCCTGCATCTGTGCCTCTGATAACTTGAAAAGAATTGACCTCTACAAGAAAACACTACCTTCCACCGTCTATGAGTCTAAACTTCTTCATCATTGCTCTAAACTTCTTCATCCTTTATAAACGGTAGTACCAAGGCGCGATCTTTTGAGCTTATCAGCGATATCAACAACCACAAAGAGTTGTGGAATATTGTTGTAAAGGTATACCACAAGTGGAAGGTTACAACTTCAACAAGGGAGCATTTCGAGATGGTCGTTGGTGACAAAGATGTGAATTTCGTAATATAAACGCTTCTATATTTTTTACAGCTTCATTGTCATCCTATTTTTGTTTGGATGTTTTCCCATTTGAAGCTTTTATTTCCTCTTCAAAACCATGAGAGCAAGTTTTGCCAAGTGTTTTCATTTTTTATACTCAGACTTAACTATTTATTCTACACATTTATCTCCATTTAATGTTTCAGGACCATGAAATTCACGTTGTGGTCCCAATGATGTATAGGCAGAGTTTTGAGAAGATTATGTCTATGAATGTGACCTGCACAATCTCAAACTTTAAAGTTCAACCTAATGACTTGCAGTACAAACCGACGATCCACAAATATCTCCTGAAGTTTACTGGTGGAACGACCATTGCGGATATTGGCAAACACACCATCCCAGACCGGAAGATGAACTTGACACCGTTTGCTGATATAATATCAAGGAAATGGCAGAAGAATCTTCTTTATGGTATATAATTTATAAATCCATGTCTTATAAGTTTCTCCTTCTATTATGTTTTACTTCGTTTGTAAATATTTATTTTGTAGATGTTATTGGTATGATTGATGTAGTCGAATACTCTCAGCAAAGTACAGGAGGGAAGAAAGATCAAATCAACCTGGGTTTACGAGATTTAAGGTCTATGTTTTAAGATTTATTGTATTTCTAATAATTTCTCCCATCTATTTACTAAGTAACTCTTTTATGTTGATTTAGTGACAACACTTTGCATTGCACCCTTTGGGAAATCTATGCTCATGAGTTCTTTTAGTACAAACAGAAACATAATCATCTATCAACACAAATTGTTATTCTACTTAAGTATGCAAAGGTTAAAGAAGAAGGTTGTCAACTATCCAACATCACTTCAAATTTGTAGTTCTTTAACTCTATTACTTATTTCCTGTCATTTAATCGCTAAATCACTATATTCTTCTGTTGACAAGCAAGTACGGGTCACTCGATCCTTAACGTATAGATAACTTTCCCTGCCCAGCCATACTCCCCGATGGCAAGCCAGTACGGGTCACTCGATCCTTAACGTATAGATAAATTTCCCCGCCCAGTCACACTCCGAGTTGGCAAGCAAGCACGGGTCACTCATTATCTATCAAAGGTACTTTCCCCGCCCAGTCATACTCCCAGATGACAAGCAAGCACGGGTCACGGTACCCTAACAACTAGGTACCTTTCCCCGCCCAGTCATACTCCCAGATGACAATAAAGTACGGGTCACGGTTACCTACCACGAAGTAACTTTCCCCGCCCAGTCATACTCCCAGATGACAAGCAAGCATGGGTCACGATTACTCTTCCTAATGGATAACTTTCCCCGCCCAGCGATACTCCCCGATGGCAAGAAAGTACGGGTCACAGTTGTCCATTAAGGGATTCAAATCCATGGATTAATTATGTTTCTCGGTCGTCCCACCTCGTGAGATTTCGACACGAGCAAAACATAAATAAATTAGGATTAAAACGCGAAGGAAGCAAACTTCCAACTTATCACAACTACCTAGCCCAAAGATACTATTTGAGTATTGACGCCTAAGAATTGTCACGTCTCTAGTACAGTTTGTATCAACCTAGGGTAATCCTACTTACCTCACAAGTTATACCATCTCTCAATTCCTAGTCACGGTACTAGGCCATTAAAAAGGTTTATTGTAAGATTTCCTAACTCTTTCTCCATTCTTGATACTTTTAATCATATATTTCTTAATTACATAATTCTAACACTTTAGTTCAATTATCACCATAATATCATTGTCTCTACTTCCATTCAATTCTCGTGGTTAACACATATTCCAAAACTAGATTAATACCATAATTCCTTAACTTTACATAATTATGGTTAATCGGAAAAGTCGGGTAAAATTCGGGTAAAAATAATATATTTTGCTATCATCAATTTGTAAATGTTTTTAGCTTCAAATTGATATACGAAACACTAAAAACGAATACCCGGATCAAAATTTATGGAAAAAAACATAATTCAGCTGAAAGCTACAGTTCGCGGGGCGAACTCAGAAAATTTCTACAGTTTGCGGGGCGAACTGGAAAAAATTCTGCTAAAAACCACCTACGGGAAACCACTCCCAAAACCTCCAAATTTCACAAAAGTGCACCAAAACAGAGGAATCCAATCACAAATATGCATATAATCATAAACCAAACATCATACTTTGATTTGATCGAGTTTTTAACCGTTTAATCTTTCAATTTCTAAGATTTTCTACAAAACCCTAAAACTCATAACTCAACCAAAACTCAAAAGAATATTTTCTAACTATGAACCCGCCTTGCAATCGATGAGGAGGTTGGTGAAGATGAAGATTCGATGAAGAAATGGTGATGATTCTTGATCTTGAAGCTTCTAGGTTTTTCCTCTTCTTTTCCTTCTCTTCCTTTTCTTTCTCTTCTTTTCTTTTCCTTTCTTTTCGTTCTTACCAACTTTCTTCTTCTTTCTTTCTTTCTTATAAATCCTTCTTCCTAACTTTATTTTCTTCTATTTTCCTTTTAAACCAAACAAATTATATTTATCAGTTAGTAACACTAACTGGTCCAATTAGAGAGTATCCAAAATATCTCCGAGTCGAATATTTAATAAATCCTCTGCATCAGATAATACTAATTAATCTTAATTAATATTATCCAGAGCGTTTGATTAAATACGGGGTATTACAATCAATCTACCAAAAAACTACCAATCTCAGCATTCCACACCGTTGGAGAATGTTGATAACACCATACACACCGCACCTTCTACTCGACATAATCAATATACAACCCCTCTGAAGCGAAGACGATTTGATATGACTTCTGGCCTAAACCTGTTTTCCACCTTCAATTCTTTGGTTCACATAGTCATAGCCACTCTATAGCCTTGGGATATAACTCTCAGATGCACATAACCAGTCAATGTCAGAATCAACAATATGCAGGTGGAACATCCTCCTCATTCTATATAACAGAATTTGGATCTTCAAGTTCTAATGGACCACATGCATCGGTCATGGACTATGACTCTTAGAGGATATCTCTACGGCTATATGTTCGTCATGTCATGAGTAATGCACATACTCAACCAAATGGGAATTCATTAGGCCTTCCCTGTAGCAATCATACAACAATTTCATCTTCCGATGACAATTCCAATTCTGATTCTGAAGGTAGTTTGGCTTATTCATCCGACTCCGACGTTGATGCTTTTAAGGAGGAGAAAAAAGATCACCTTCAAGGTATCTATTTTTTTCTAAACATGTATTATGTGAATTTTATTGGGTTTGCACTATTAATATCATTAATTTTATCCACAAAATACCTCGACATTGGAGGACCACTTTGGGAATTCCAGCATTGCGAGGCTTGTATGTGGTATCAAGAATGTACATCCAAACATAGACATACTACTCCACCAAAGTTTCAAATCTATTGAAAATATGAAAAAATGGTTCTCCCACTGATGAAAAAGCCTCTACCATTATTGGAACAACTCCTTTTCAACCGGTCTTCCATCCATAGTAAAAACTTTCAGGACAACATAAGAACATACAATGCTATGTTCTCTTTCACGTCACCTAGAATGAAATTTGACACAACATCTCAAAAGGGACACAATCCTCCAACTTTGCGTCTTCACGGTCAGGCATGTCACTGTATTAGGACTATGCTTCCTGAGGTCGGGAAACCTCCTCAGTATGCTCAGCTTTATATCTTCGATACTGATAATGAGGTTGATAATAATATGGATTGTTTCGGGTTAACGTTCCTCTTTACACATATATACACCAATATTTTCTTTGCTACCTCATTGTTGAAATCTGTATTTTCACTGACTGATCGCGGTAAACTATACGTCTAACGGTTTCTAACTGCAAGTGCACAGCCTATCGCGTAGTAATAAAGATATCAAACCCACAAAGACCAATGTCAACCTACCATTATCTATCGTTGCGTTGTAAAGCTAAGGCTAATGATATTTTTATGGTTTAAGGGAAACTAGAACTGAAACTAAACTAAATCTAAGAAAGAAAATAAGAATAAAACGAGGCCGGGATATGGATTCCACGCTCCTAAGGGACTTTATAGAATTCGGTACTAATTACGACTATAGCTAGTTCCGTAGAATATATCAGCTTAAAGACTCCGCCTCACGCTCTCGCGGTCTTAACTAAAGTCACACTTCTTAATCCCAAGATTTTGCTCTCGCTCGCCCGGTAACTAAGAAACGTGTTTTGAAAGCTAATAATATCCTAAACGTCTCTAAAGCGCTCTCGCTGTTTTTAGATAAGTTGCCTAATTTCTACTATCCGGTTCGATCCCCACGCTCTCGCTGTGCCGGTTCTAACCTTAATTAGTTTCTCACTCTCGTGACAAAACAATGTTAACTAACATCTCACTCTCGTGACAATGCTAATTAAATTACGCATAGAAATTATAACCAAACCAGAATTTAAATCGTTAATTCCCACCTAGTATTTTCTACCGAGTCCCGTCGGTAACGACGGTCCTCATACGCCGGACTCTAAACTATTTAGCTAGACATAGAATTAAAAATAAACAAACCAAACATGATAATATCAATTTAAATAAACATGATAATTAATTAAGGAATGCAAGAATGATAATAATAATAATAAATGCGATAAAAACCTGTAAAAGCCGAAGATAAATTGCGAGACTTTGGAATAAATGCAGAATTGAAATAACTTGTATAAATTGATCCAAGCGGTTACATAGATTGGCCTAAACACTAATGGTGGAGTAGTTCCTCAGTGTAAGAAACTACTCCTTTTACAATAGTAATTTCTGCCTAAAAAACTAAGAACAAAATAAGCAGCGCTTTCGCGCCCAAAACTTGGATGATTTCTCAAAACTACGAAGACTCTATTTATAGAGAGAAGCTTCCTCTTCTGTAACTTCCGTTGGAGAGAAATAAGGAGTTGTGGGCACAGTTGGAAGTTGAGAGAAAATAGGAAGGATGACTTGGTATGAAGTAGTAGCTTGGTCTTGGTCATGTGAGAAATAATAGGAAGTGGAGAACGAGTGTTATGTTTTGACCCTTTCTGGAGATGCTTCTGATCCAACGCATAAACCTATTTTTGTGCGCATTACGGTCGTAATGGCATAGTTACGGGCATTATGACCAAAAATCAGCGCATTACGGTCGTAACACCATCGTAACGGTCGTTACACACATGAACACCGCGTTACGACCGTAAGGAATCTGTAACGGTCGTTACAGCAACAAAATATCAGACTTTTGACAGAATGACTGTTTCTTCTTCTTTTTATGTTGGATTTCTTCATATGGTCACTTATCACACTTTTGACTGGAGAAACATAGTACCTGTGGGAAAACACGAAAACTCGGGAAATTCGGGAGTTAAATATATAAAATCATAATAAAATGGACATAAAATGTGGTAAATATACGATACATTTACGTGTTATCACCACCCCCACACTCAAACCTTTGCTTGTCCTCAAGCAAAACATGACTCGTACAAAAAATATAGTGCATACGGATACTCGTCCTAGGCTACTAACTCTACTTTGGTTAAGTTTGTGTCGATAGGTACTTGCTCACACACTAAGGATATCGTAACAACACAATCCCGCTTTTGCGGTCATCAGCCTCCCTCCTATACAAACCAATCAGAATCATGTCGTTGTACTTAAGTCTAACTCACTCATCCTCCTTTTGTCCCTTTTCATTCTGGCGCAATCACATTAAGCCCTTTACCCTTTCACAATCATGGTAGGATAACCTGTTAGTGACTATGATCTCATTATCATCGGTTTTTCTCTTTTGCACATAATAAAATAAAGAAGTTTACACCGTTGGGCTAAATGATCGGGTGAGGATCACCTAACTTATAAGGATCATTTCTTTTCATTCATTCATTTTTTTCTTTTCTTTTCTTAATTCATCTTTTAAGCTTGAGATCATACACTTATTTGCATCGGCTTCCTACTTAGTGTGTGTTTCGGATGGTGCTGACTGTTAAATAAACTAATTAGGGACTACTAAAGGGGTAAGAACTTAAGGCTATGGCATAACAAGTACTCAAATTGATTTCCATAATTGGAAGGCTCACGGTGTTAAAACGATACTGATCTTGTGGAATTTTCCCAAGTCTCACAATCTAACCTTAATTTTGTCTGTAGCCTAAGGTTTTTCAAAAGAAACACTATTTTTGCAATTCAGAAATTTTCAAATTATTTGGTGTGGCTAAAGGGAATGGTGAATTGATAAACACAAGGATCGCATATAAAGACTAGACCGCACATGCAAAGATGCAACTAAACAGAAAATTTTTAAAATCATGCTAAAAAATAGTAAATTTAACTAGAAAGCAGTAAAGATGAAAGCGATAGAGTTCCTCCCACACACTTAAACCAAACATTGTCCTCAATGTTTTGATAAAAGGTGGTGAAGGAAGGATGGAACCTGTATGACTGTCATTGCGTGCTACCATGGTCAAATTTGCTATGATTCTTCCCTTGTTGTCCCTGTCCTTGCTGATCACTTCTTCTCCGGCGTCTTGTACTACGAGATATCTGAATCTGCTGAAGCTTCACTTTCCTGAAGTCGCTCATCATATTGCCTATTTTCGAAGGAAGTACCTGCAAAACATGTTAGGAAAATATTGTGCGGTGTGTGCAGGTGGAGCCAGACCATGCAAAGAACAAGGATAAGGTGAGTAATCAACGGGAGAGACATGCCATCTCCTATCATACTCAACATCGGTGTCACCACCAGCAGCGTCATTCAAAGGAATGTGCGTGGGCACCATCTCATCTTGAGGGGTTGTCGTCTAGAGATCTTTCGCCTAATGGCAGCTGAGACGTGACAAACCATACATTTCTTTATTTTCTACAAACAAAAACAATAAAAGAAAAAAACATTAAATAAAAACCCGTGGGTTACCACCCCGCAGAGTTTTGTTTAACGTCGATAGCTCGACGGTTATGAGCGTTACTATTCGGTTTCCATTTCCACTTATCAAGCCATCTCACATATCCCTCACCTTTCCTTTTCTTCCTTTTGTGGGGTGGTTCATTCTTTTGAACTTGTGGTGGTGGTTCTTGATCTATGCTAGGTATTAGCTTTTCAAGTTTAGGCTTAGTTATTTCATTCATCACCTTAAAGTCTAACCTTACCCTCTTAGCACTAATGACTTCCCTCGTTTCATGGTCCTTAAATTTTCTCTTTTTATGCAAGGGTTCGAACAAGGGTGCATCGGTGTGGATATTTTCCAATATCTCCACATAAGTTTTGGATTGGGAGTCGGCAAACATATGTGGGATAGGAATTGGTGGGGTATATGGAGGAAGATCTACAATAGGTTCTTCGTTCTCAACTTCTATGATAACCTCCATTTCGGGTGGTGTCAGTGAATTGTGCTCAACCTCTACTCTTTTCCCACCAGAACTATCCTCAACCTTATTATAACTCTCCTCAACTTCATCTTCAATCTCCTTAGGATTTTCAAATTGTTCTTCACTACTGGTTGTTATAACGTACGCATTCTCCTCAGGGGAAGGACCTATAGGTGTCATCGTGAGTAGTAATATTTGGGTCTCCAATGCATCAGTGTGAGTCGTGAGGGACTCGATTGTAGTGTTCATCTGCCTAAGGGTTTCATAAGTATCGAGATGTTGTCTTCTAAGATCTTCATTCTGGATAGTTTGTGCGTCCACAAAGTGCTCCATCATAGACTTTAGCCTAGAGTTAGCTGAGGTTTCAAGGAAATCTTCCATTAATATTTCGAGGTTGGGATTAATAGATTCTTCTGGTTCCTAGAAATATTGGGAATGATGATCGTACAGGAAGTTTGGTTGTGGTTCCTCGAGATACTGGGAGTGAGTCAGTGTCGCATTGAAATCTTGCATTAATCCTTCAAGATTGGAATTATGGGATTCTTGTGACTCTTGAAAATGTTGGGGTTGGTAATCATAGGAAAATTTGGGTGCAGCTCCTCAAAATTTTGGGATTGGTAGGTGTAGAGGTAATTTGGGTGAGAATGGTTGAACGAAGGATTGAAATTCTCCATATGTATTTCGAGGTTGGGATTATGGTATCCTTGAGATTCCTCGAAATACTGGGAATGGGGATTGTAGAAAAAGTGTGGGTGAAACATAGTTAAAGAAATAAGAAAGAAAATGCCTTAGTCTATACGGTGCAACAACGGAGTAACAATATTGACTCTTGGTCCCCGGCAACGGCGCCAAAAACTTGATCGCGGTAAACTATACGTCTAACGGTTTCTAACTGCAAGTGCACAGCCTATCGCGTAGTAATAAAGATATCGAACCCACAAAGACCAATGTCAACCTACCGTTATCTATCGTTGCGTTGTAAAGTTAAGGCTAATGATATTTTTATGGTTTAAGGGAAACTAGAACTGAAACTAAAATAAATCTAAGAAAGAAAATAAGAATAAAACGAGGTCGGGATATGGATTTCGCGCTCCTAGGGGACTTTATAGAATTCGGTACTAATTACAACTATAGCTAGTTCCGTAGAATATATCAGCTTAAAGACTCCGCCTCACGCTCTCGCGGTCTTAACTAAAGCCACACTTCCTAATCCCAAGATTTTGCTCTCGCTCGCCCGGTAACTAAGAAACGTGTTTTGAAATCTAATAATATCCTAAACGTCTCTAAAGCGCTCTCGCTGTTTTTAGATAAGTTGCCTAATTTCTACTATCCGGTTCGATCCCCACGCTCTCGCTGTGCCGGTTCTAACCTTAATTAGTTTCTCACTCTCGTGACAAAACAATGTTAACTAACATCTCACTCTCGTGACAATGCTAATTAAATTACGCATAGAAATTATAACCAAAACAGAATTTTAATCGTTAATTCGCACCTAGTATTTTCTACCAAGTCCCGTCGGTAACGACGGTCCTCATACGCCGGACTCTAAACTATTTAGCTAGACATAGAATTAAAAATAAACAAACCAAACATGATAATATCAATTGAAAGAAACATGATAATTAATTAAGGAATGCAAGAATGATAATAATAATAATAATAAATGCGATAAAAACCTGTAAAAGCCGAAGATAAATTGCGAGACTTTGGAATAAATGCAGAATTGAAATAACTTGTATAAATTGATCCAAGTGGTTACATAGATTGACCTAAACACTAATGGTGGAGTAGTTCCTCAGCGTAAGAAACTACTCCTTTTACAATAGTAATTTCTGCCTAAAAAACTAAGAACAAAATAAGCAGCGCTTTCGCGCCCAAAACTTGGATGATTTCTCAAAACTATGAAGACTCTATTTATAGAGAGAAGCTTCCTCTTCTGTAACTTCCGTTGGAGAGAAATAAGGAGTTGTGGGCACAGTAGGAAGTTGAGAGAAAATAGGAAGGATGACTTGGTATGAAGTAGTAGCTTGGTCTTGGTCGTGTGAGAAATAATAGGAAGTGGAGAACGAGTGTTATGTTTTGACCCTTTCTGGAGATGCTTCTGATCCAACGCATAAACCTATTTTTGTGCACATTACGGTCGTAATGGCATAGTTACGGGCGTTATGACCAAAAATCAGCGCGTTACGGTCGTAACTCCATCGTAACGGTCGTTACACACATGAACACTGCGTTACGACCGTAAGGAATCTGTAACGGTCGTTACAGCAACAAAATATCAGACTTTTGACAGAATGACTGTTTCTTCTTCTTTTTATGTTGGATTTCTTCATATGGTCACTTAGCACACTTTTGACTGGAGAAACATAGTACCTGTGAGAAAACACGAAAACTCGGGAGTTAAATATATAAAATCATAATAAAACGGACATAAAATGCGGTAAATATACAATACATTTACGTGTTATCACTGACTTCATTTATCGTTGCAATTGTAAGGACAATAAAAGACTTGAAAAGGATATAATCAGGGACTTGAAGGTGATGTTGGATTCTAACAATGTCCATGCCAAAGAATTTAGAAGTTCCAAGGATCTATTGAGGGACAATACATTCCTAGACTTAAAGTTGAAGTTGATTTCAAGTAGACCCAATGAAGGTCGTGTATATAATATGCCAACTATTTCTGAAGTCACGACACTCATCGTTGGTGATATTGATTCTGTCGAACAACGAAACATCATAATCCATCCACGCGATAGAGGGTTACAAAGGATAGATGAATTCCACCCGACTTATCTTGGATACCAGTACCCATTCATTAATGTATACGGAGAAGATGGCTACAAAGACAATATTCTTCACAAATATAGTCACCAACTTCAGGTCACAAAGAAGAATTGTCAAACCATAAAGGATTGGTTATGCTTCCATCTACAAGAACACATCTCTGAACCGAAAATATTCATTCATTCACGATTCCTTTTCCAACAATTTTTGGTTGACGGTTATACTATGTTGGAATCTGAGTGGCTAAACTGGTTGCAGAAAAATCAATCTAAATTACGAGTTTGTAAGTATAGTAACTTACAGCAACAAAATGATCCTGATAGTGTGCATCACAACGAGAAACATGGAAATAGGGTTGTGTTGCCTTCGACATTTGTCGGGAGAAAATGATACATGGACCAGATTTATTTTGACGGGATGGCAATTTCAAGTAAACTTGGTTTCCCTGACCTTTTTATAACATTCACCTACAATCCCACTTGGCCTGAAATGAAACGTATATTGGATTCTAAAATTTTAACTCCCATGGATCGTCAGAATATTGTAGCAAAAGTCTTCAAAATTAAGTTCGATGAACTCATGCGTGAAATAATAAAGAAGCGTGTCCTTGGGCAAGTTTTGGCATGTAAGTCCACCTTTGCATTGCTCACTTTTTTTGTTGTTTAACTGTTATATAAATCCTGACTTTTAATCTAATTTCATCCAACAGTCATGTACACCATCGAATTCTAAAAAAGAGGTCTCCCACATGTACATATTCTGATCTTCTTGCATATTCAGAGTAAATATCCCACACCAAGTGATATTGACAAAATTATTTGCGCCGAGATACCTGACCCTGACATTTATCCTGCTTTGTACAACTTGGTCAAGTCGCATATGGTGCATGGACCATGTGGTTTGTCAAAGCAATCATCATCGTGTATGAAAAACCAAAAGTGCACTAAGTTCTTTCCAAAGAAATTCATTGAAAATTCCGTCGTCGATGCTGATGGCTACCCTCTCTATAGAAGGAGATCAGCTACACACATCATACACTAGAATGGAATCCCTTTGGACAATAGACACATTATCCCATACAATACAAAATTGATCCTTAAGTACCAAGCTCATATTAACATTGAATGGTGTAATCAAAGCACGCCAATTAAGTATCTTTTCAAATATATACACAGAGTCCATGATAGAATTATTGTGTATGTTGTACTTAAAAGACATCTATCCACTCATGGTAAAAGACCGGTGGATGGAATTTAATAGTATCTTGACTGTAGATATGTCTCTCCTTGCGAGGCAAGTTGGAGACTATTTCTTACAATATTCATGGACGGAAATATGCTGTTAAATGCATGTTTTTCCATCTAATAGGTGAAAAATATATCTACTACAAAAATCATGATCGAATGGAGAATATTTTAGAGAGGGCGAGCGTGACAGAATTAATGTTTTCGTCGTGGGTAATTGCCAATCAGACCTACAAAGAGGATAAAGAATTAACATATGGCCAGTTTGTTGACATAATTTGTTTACCATAACAGAAATAAAGTGTGGAAGCCTCGGAAGAAATGATATACAGTTTTCTGCTTAATGTGGGTCCCGCCTTCTACGGGCGAATTATTTTATCTTCGTATGATGCTTACTGTTGTCAAAGGACCTACAAGCTTTGAGGAGATTCGCAAAGTAGACGAAAAACAATGTGATTCGTTTCCGGATGCATGTTTTGCTATGGGTTCTTTGAAGATGATAGGGAATACATTGGAGTTATTAAAGAAGCAAGCGAATGGGGGTCAGGTCTTTTTCTGTGCAAGCTTTTATTTGTTATGCTAATTGTCGGGCAATTTTAACCGCTCTGCTCATGTTTGGAATGAGACTTGGGTAATAATGTCCGATAGTTTTTTTGCACCAACAGAGGGTCTTGGTTAACGACAAAGGTCTGCATATAGTTTGGTTCATTTATAAAAACTTGGAAAACCATGTGTTTAATTTTAATTTATGGTTTCCTAAACTAAAACTCCTCTAATATAGTGTATGTGTTACATGGAGTCTCCAATTATGGGCATCAAGCATGGCTATCACAGCCCTGCATAGCAATGACTAGAATTTAATGCTAACACATACTATTTCAGTAATATAGTGTGTAATGGAGTTGAATTCCAACTAAATGTATCACTGGGTTTTTGAAAGTGTTTGTGACATTATACATGCAACCATCAACGCTTCCTACATATGGCATTCCAAGGGGCAGTTGTTTTGACATTGTACATGCAACCATCAACGCTTCCCATATGGCACTCGGTCCAGGTTTTAACCTTAACTAAAAATATGCATCTGCATTCAGATCCTACCGAACACGATAGTCAAGAATTAGTAGAATGTTTTGATTGGCTCCTAAAAATTGGAAAGGGCAAAATCGGGGAACCAAATGATGGGAATGCTGAAATCAAATTTCCCCCATAAATTCTGATTACAAATTTTGTTGATCCTATAGTTTTTGTCGTTACTAGTACGTATCTCGATTTTCTTGCAAATTACAAAGATTTCAACTACCTAAAAATCAGGGCTATATTGGCATTCACAATTGAGATGGTTGATAATATAAATGATCATGTTTTGGCCATTATGTCAGGTACTCTCAATTACTTAAATATTGTTGTCATAAATAGTAAAAAGTGCATTTATTTCTTTATATATCATATATGCTTTGGCTGCAGGTGACTTGAGAGAATACTATAGTTGTAATTCAGTCGATCACTCGGAGATACATGACAGGGACATGCTTAATGTTCTCACCTCGGAGTTTCTCCTCATTAAAAACTTATGGTTTTCCTAACCATCATAGCAAACTTAAGATTGGTGCACCCATTATGTTGATGTGAAACATCGATGAATCGAAAGGGTTGTGTAACGGTAAACGCTTGATAGTGACTAAGATCACCACACACATAATTGAGGCCCATATCTTGGGTGGCAAACACCATGGCAACATCGTATACCTTCCCAAGATGGATATGTCCCCTTCACAGTCTCCATGGCCTTTCAAAATAAGCCAGAGACAATTCCTCATCATTGTCTCATACACAATGACGATTAATAAGTCACAAGGTCATTTGTTGGATTAGGTAGGGCTTTATATTTCTAGAGACATGATTACCCATGGCCAAATATATGTTGCACTCTCAAGGGTTACAAGCAAAAAAGGTATCAAAGTGTTGATACACAATGAAAATAACAACGCAAAAACATCTACAACCAATGTTATTTACAAAGAGGTTTTCAAAAATGTTTAGCAGTGCCACATAAACTGGGCATGCAACCTTAAGACGTTGTAGATTTCCAGTTATACGCCATTTTGACGTGCGTTCTGTAACAGATAACAATTATGTCATTTTCTTATCAACTGAGACATGTAAACATGTAGACTACTGTTTTGATTTAATCAGCTTAGTGCCCATGTTGATCTACTTTATTTACATTTTGTTGCCACTTTTACTACTACTACACATAACCAATTATATCTTTTCCGAAATGATGCTAGAAATTAGAATATATTTTTAACAAGTTCAAAGATAAATCACCAGTCAGAATTAAACTACTTATTTTAAAAGCACACTCACCCATGCCTAATCTTATAAACATGTCAGGCTTTATTGAGATCTATAACATCCAATCGGAAACGGATCATGTCTCCGGATTTGAAATGGTTTGACAAGCAGAACTCATCCCATTCATAACCTATCTTCGTCTGATGCGAATCATCGATGTTCAGTATCGAAAACATTTTGATCCTTCTATTGTCGCCGCATAGTGTCAAGTCTTCATAATATTTTTTGTAAAACACCATTGCAAAGTTAGGTTCCAGTCTCTAAACAAAAATTTACAACCACCACTATATCAGGTATGTAACAAAATAAGCAACTGTAACAAATTTGTTCATATCAAGGAAATAAAGCTCACTAGTTTTGGTAGATCCACACTATTCGATGACAGCTCGATGTCGAAAACATATATTGATTTGTGATATACATACCTACTATGGAAAGTAGGTAGTTTCTCCAATGCATGTATCTCTTTAAATCCAATAATCCCGAAGTTGTTATCGCCGTAGTAACCCAACCGAACATCCACATTACATGGTAGTGAATATTAATCTTCAATACTCTTCCAACCACTAATTACAAGTGGTTGAACCCAACTTTTGTTATATATCATGGTATAATGTATACCTTGATTGTTTAGTATTGTCCATGTTTTTGATAGATCTACCCTGAACTGTCGAACAAACAACGGATCGATCTCTGGAAATGACTACATACAAAGATATGCGTTCTAAGTCCTGAATTGTAGGTATTTATATTTATTTCAAATTAACTCAAAAAAGTAGTGGGGATTAGAATGGTATACAAAGATTCAACTTACTTGGAAGCCTAACTTTCCTATTGAGAAAATGGAGATCAAGTCTTTGTGAAACAGTTCACCATGCCTTTCCATTGCTAATGTAAAGGTTGTGTGTGACAAGAAATGAGGTAGATTGAAGCTTTTACTCATAGCATCATTTCCTATTTATTGTTGTTACATCACTGTCCTATACTTTTTCCCATTCACATGCCAACAATAGTTTTGACTATATCTATTTGAAAGGAATCTATGCCCATGTGACTAAAGGTAATTTTGTGGACCATGGTTGTTGTTGTCATGTGAGTAAAGGTCATTTATCATTAACTTTTATCAACTAACTCTATTTATTATTAATTGTGAGATATTCAGTATTTATTTTAACTAATTGGCCTAGCATTCCACGTGGTACACAAAATAACCTCTCTCTATATGTTTCCAAATTTTGCAGCATTAAGTAATATCTTAAACATATGGGCATGAAATTTTTTGCATGCATATTTGGATACCCAACACGTAAGAAAATTACATATTAACATAATAAAAAACACCTCCAAAGAGGATGGCACAAGTAGTGAGGAGGAAACACTCCTTCAAGTTCCTACATGATCTTCTGCATGATAACATTGCAGCTAAATATTAATACCATTGCCCAATTTAACTATGGAAATAGATCAACTGTATATGGATTGAAAAAAAGAAACTATTCCTCGAGACATGTTTACCTATGTCCAAATCTATGCAAACATATTGAAGCTGCATAATTAGAAGAACATAAAACTAGTTGCAATTACTAATGTATATAAAACCATATCCATTACAACCTTTGACGGTTACATTACATTAAACCATACAACATGCCTGCAGCAATTGAACAAAACAATATGTTGCTACAATAGTCCAACCTATACTACACAAACTAATATATTGTTCTTCCTATATCAACTGATACAACTTAAACCCAAAAAAAACACTTTGTTCAAGATTCCTAACCATAAAACACCGCCTTTCAGATCCTAAAATTACATTATCACTCACAGATCCATCAGGGTCTTGCAGGTCCTCGCTTCACAGCCACCAGTATCTCACTCGAAGGAGGATATCTGATGCAAAACTCTAAACAGTCTCCTTCCTTCAAGTATCTATCTCTTGCAAAGTCATACCATCCACCAAGAAAACAATTCTCCATTTCACCTCCTCTCTTTTTCAATTCGCAGTAGTACGCACATTATTGATATGTATCATATAAGATGATTAAGTATTGATGTTTGCGAAGGCAAGTCCTAATCACATTGTGCGGTCTTTGTTGTAAATTAGAAATGCAATTATATTATTCAACCAAATACTATATTAGATGCTTATATATCATTAAAGGAATTTAAAAACGTCTAACTAAAACATTTGAACGAATCGCCTTTGCATCTTCCACAACCCTGACCCAGTTTACTTCATTCTCTTCTTCATAGATAGGAGTAAATTTCCTGCATTTAGGCCAATCAAAACCAATTAGTATATTTATAAAGTTGACAACTAATATTTAGAACTATAATAAGGCGGTGGCATTATATGTTTCCGATTTCTCACCTTTCACTATCAGATTTTCCTAAGTGCTATGAAATGCTGGTATAGGGGACTTATTGTGAACATCCCCATTGATATTGTTGACAGGAGGAGTGTGAATTTCAGAAAAGTTGTTGTGAGAGGAAAGAGTGTTGATTTCTTTGTTGATGTTATCAACAAGTATCTTGGGAGAAGTGGAATAAGGGAAAGTGAGCTTGAGGTTACATACAATCAAGTGTGCAAAGTGATAACTGCCAATCAAGTCCCTGCTTGGCCTTTGAAAGAAAATTTTTTTGCTAGTTTTCTCAGTGTGAAATTTGCCCTTCTTCATAGGATTGGTGTGTCGCTCCCCGGATTTTCATCCCGGTGCAAACGCGAACTATCGGCAAAGAGAAGGGTTGAATAGAGTCGCAAGCTAGGCATTTTTATCCCGAAGGAAATGTAATGCTGCATAAACCTGGAAAGAGATGGATAAGACGGTTGCGAACAAGAGAAACTGAGAAAGGGGGTTGGTTACGACCTGGGAAGGTATTAGCACCCAGATCGTCCGTCGTACTCGACGGGATCCACGCTTACAAGATTGTGTTTAAAAGGGGTAAGTGTATGTGCTATCTGTGTGCAAAAGCTAGGGAAATAAAATATAGGTGTTAGTGCAAAAGGTGTGAATTGCTCAGGAACTGAGGCTTAAAACGAGAAGGCTGAAAGAGGGGGAAGACACAAAGACTTTTTTTCGATAACTGTCAAGTTATGCCTACGTATCCTCTCGTGCAATGAGGAAGTCAGAACACCGTAGTTCGACTCAAAGAGACTGAAAATAAATTGACTGTGAACTGCTTACTTGTCTATGCTCAAGTGTATGACTCGTCTGGCTCGAGTGCTAACTGTCTTGCATTAGACGGAAGAAGCGAGTTCTCGTTTGTGAATGAGTGTGATGAGAAAAGAATCCCGGAGGAGACGATTATTCTTTGTTTTTGTGTTTTCAGTTTTTTTAATTGTTTTTGGTGTTTTGCATAAGTTAATGAGCTTAAGCCTAAATCAAGGGTTGTAAACTCATTATATCCTCCTTGATTAGGGATAATGAGCCTACTTAAGTATGAGATAAGCATCTCAACTTAATTACCATGATGATGTAGGATTAAGATCATTAACCTACTTGTAATTATTAAGATGTTTTTTGTTTTTGTTTTGTGTTAAGTAATGAGTTTAATCTCTAATCAGGGATTAGTGAACTCATTACACCATCCTAATAGAAGGATGATAGATGAGAGCACTTAAGCTGAGGAAGATACCTTAACTTAATCCATGGTTAGGGATTAAATTAATTATATAACAAGCCTTTATTAAATGGATTTTAATTAAAGGGTAAGATTAAGAAGTGGATTTTATGGTTTGTAAGACAACTTGAGGAGGACTTGTCCATTAAACACTAGGGTTAGTCCCTCTTAACCATAAGGAAGAGATAGAACCCTAATGTAAGGCCCAAGTTACAAGATGAAGTCTTAGTGATTATTAATGTATTTTAATTAAGAGGTGTAAACAAATTAAAGGTTTAACACTAAAAATTAAAGTTATACACTCCATCCTAAGATAAGGATGCAGGTATAACCCTAATTCAAAGTCCTAAAGCTTTAAGAGTTTAGCCTCTGATTAAGAGATGAGAAGGGAGACTCAAGGAGAATCAAAGGTAAAATATTAGGGGGGACTATATACAACCCTAAAAGTTATCATGCTTGGATATCATATGGTTTATGAGGCTTAAGAGAAAAGATCTTCAAGGCCACTAAGGAAGAAGAAACAGATGAAAAGGAGAAGGAGAGAAAGAATAAGTTACTTACTTCCTGAAGAAGATAAGTAACTTAAAAGAAAGAAAGTAAGAATGAGAGATCACAAGTGAAACAAGTTCACTTTAAATACAAATAAAGGATGCAAATGCAAAGGAAAGGAGAGGTGGGAGGTGAAGGCAAACCCAACTCCCAGATAACTTACCAAAAGTACCTGAAATATTAGTATGAATGCATAAGACATAAAGCAAAAGGAAACGAGATGAATAAGGATGTAAAGTCCAAAACCATAAGTGATTATGCAATTCAAGTGTGTTAAGATATTATGCAAGGTCATACAAGATGCATATGAATGATCATACAAATATGAGATGCAATGGAAGCATGTTTAGAAGCATGAAAACACATGGATGTCCATGAAATTTAATGGATGCAAAGCATACCAAAATGATGCAAAAATGATCAATAAATGTTTCAAACATGTCCTAAGATGTCTAATATGACATACAAAGGAATGGAATGGCATGGCAAGCTCATAAGTTCATGATATGCAAAGAAGAATGCAAATGAAGATGCAAAATTAGGGTTTTAAGGCAACATGAGATGCATATGACCAAAACAGAAGTATTCACCATGATAAAAAATTTAAATTGAGCTTAAACAATCCCTAAACCTATACAAGATCACACCCCAAAGGAGAAAGTCAAAAGCCAATCCTAGTGAAAGTTATGAAATTTCTAAGTTAATTAGGGTTTTTGGGTGCTTCTAAAGGGAAAATGCAAATCAAATTGAAAATTCAAGATACAAATATGAGATAAATAACCTAGAAACTATATGCAATATGTGAAACAATTCAAGAAGAACCAAGTTCAAATTCATCATGGTTAGGTAGAAATGAAATTTTCAAGTTAGGGTTAAAAAATGGGAAATTTAAGAACCCTAATTCAAAGAAAATTGTGAAAATGTGATCAGACCTAAAAAGAAATTTGTATGGTGAGTTTGAAAATGTTTCTAAATGTTTAAGACTGCTTCATGAATTTTTTGGTGATTTTTAGAAACTTAAATACATATTTAATTAATTAAAATCAATTAATTAATTAAATAAAACATTTAAATGTTTTAAAAATACTTTTTTAATGCTAAAATTAAAATAAAAAATGTTTTTAGGTTAATAAAAATATTTCAAACAGAAATGCAAAGTTTGAGATTTTTTTGATGGTTTTTGCTATTTTAAATAAATTGAACAAAAGAAATGCAATAAAAATGAAAATAAAATGAATTAAATGGAAAGTAATATGATCCAGTGGTTGAGATTTAAACTGAGAGAGACTGGGTTGAATGGGCACGCGTTTCAAGGGTTTGGATTGCTTCTGATTAAATTAAACTAATTAATCCTAATTAATTTAATTAAAATTGGATTAGGGTTAATGGACGAATCTGAGTCATTCGTACGCGCGGTAAACCTAAGATCTAAGGGTGGAGATTAAAACTGACACTAAACCCTAATTAAGACCTTAAACACTTTCAGGTGACCGGAGCAAGCTCCGGTCATCTTCTCCGGTGAGCCCTTCAACCTATCTTCTTCCCTAGGCTATCCCAAACCCTCTAAAGCTCCAGAATAAAACATCTAACAACCCTAAACAGGAATCCAGCCCCAAAAACAATTTATAATGCATCAAATCCATGAATCGACAAAAACATTTTCAGAACATCAATACATCCTGGTTTCTCAACCATTTTCAAAACAAATCATACCAGCATGATCAGGGAGAAACATATAATCATATGGGAACTTAAAACAAGATTTCTGGAAAAAAGTTTGAAGGTGACTACCTGAGATGAAGCTTTCTGACCCTTCATTTGATGCAAAACCACTCCAATGGTCCCCCTTGAGCTTCTAGAGAGCTTAAAACAAGCTTGTAATGGATGGTTTGAGTGGTTTGGTTCTGATAACTCAGAAATCGTATTTCTATTTGGGGTGCTTTTAGGCCATGGCAAGGGGTGGGAAATGATCCTTATGATGTGTGGAGATGATTGGTGGTGAAAGTTTTGAGTTTGAGTGGCTGAGGAGTGAGTTTCGAAGGAATGAAGATTTTTGGGATTTTTGTGAAACTGAGCTTGTGTGATGTTTCAGGCTTGTGTGTCATATGGAATGAGTTGTATAATGTTAGTATAGGCCAATGGGAGTGATCATAAAGTGGGTGGTGGCATAGTGTGATTGGTATGGGCCAAGTTGCAAAAATGTTAATGGATGTGTACTTGAGGTATGGCACAAGTCAGAGCTATTTCAAGGCGTGTCTTGGCCTCAGTTGAGTTTGTGGATGGCCCTTGGATTGAATTTGTGCACCTGGATCACTTGGATGAAGAGATATCATAGGTTTTGCAAATTTCCCTCTTTGGAATTTCTTGAAGTGAAAGGCATAAAAACTTGTGATTTTTTGTACAATCTTGATCAAAATGTGTTGCATTATGTTGGTATGATGTTTAAAAGTTGATTAGAGGTCATGAAATGGCTTGGCAAGTGAAATTGCAAAAATCCCTCTTTGGTGCACACTTGAAAATTATAGGATATTTGCCAACTTTGAAAGGCCATATCTTGAGTTCTAGGATGAATTACGACATGTTCTTGTACTTTTTGAAAATGGGAAGACATAATCTACAAATTTCATACCCAAGGATTTTTCATTTGAAGCATTTTTGGTCATGAAAGAATAGGTTGAATATCTTTCCCAAAATGGAAAGTTTCCATTACAAGTCATTTCCAAAAATAGCAAGTTTGCATTTAGCTCAAAATTCTTCAACTTTGTGAACTTCCAACCACTTAAATGATCAAATAAAGATCATAGAGACTCAAAATGATGATGATGACCCTTTGGTACCCTTGATGGAGGCCTCAGATGCCCTGATTTTGACGTTACTTGCTCAAGAAGTTACCCAGTGATCAGATGACTTCCATAGTGAATTTCTTCATAAAATTTGGTACACATGATCCTTATAAAATATTGAGACCATTAGAAACAAGAATTACCAAAAAATTTGGGATTAAGGCCTCTGAAACCAAAACCCTAATTTTAGGTCATCTGTGCAGGAAATCTTCAGTCTGCCTCTATGCCTTTTCCATGCTTTGTGATCCCTTAACTTTTATGAACTTTGGGGAGCATATTATGATCATGGAACATACATGGACCCTCTTGGAAAGCTTCAAGACCATTGGTATGGCTCAGATCACTTCCTGGATTGCTCAGATCACAAACCCTAGATGCAGATGAAATGAACTATGCAGTGGGATATGATATGCTTATGCTAATGCAAAAAATGAAAGATCACAAGCCATGGTGTGAGAAAACGTGAGGGAAAATTTGGGGTGTTTACATGGTGCTACAAACTAGGTCCCAACTAATTATACCTCCTCTATTGTTATTGGCTTGGGAAAGTTCATTTTTGTTGTAGGTACAAAAGCTAAGTATGGGAGCTATATTTTTGAACAAATTGTGAAACATGCAACCACTAAGGCTATCAAAATGACTATTGACTTTACATCCTTGATTTGTCACATTATTCTGGATCAATACCCTAGTATACTTACAAGTGCTAATGTAGCTAGTAAAACAGAATCTGTGTTATATGTCCACTACAAATTGTTTACTAGCAGACATGTCTCAGATATTGTTATGACATCTGAAGAAAAGAAACCCATAACTAAGAATGGAGTCGTAGATGCTCTTAAGAAGACTTGCAGGGAGTTAAATGATGTTATTCATGTCAGTACTGAAATAAAAATGGAACTTGAAAAACTAATCAGGAATTTGCAGTAAACTGAAGGGAATAACATTGAAATCAGTGGTGAAAAAGAAGAAGTTGGTGATGATCAAACTTCTGTTGAGAAGGATAAAGACAATGATGGTGATGGTGATAGTGACAAGTCTAAATCTGATATTGGTAGTGAAGAAGGGGATTCTAAATCTGCTACTGTAACACCCCAAATTTGCCCTCTTCTTTTTAAGCATCACCATCATACCATAATCATCATAAGCATATCATATCCTTGGCATCTTTGCATGGAAAGATGTGGCATAACATTCTCATGACCTAGCATTAGGCATGTGATCATCTGTGGAGGGATTTGGGGCATTGAAAGCTATAACAAGAGGCCCAGTGGATTTGTACAAGTCCTATGAGTAGTCCACATGGCATTCACAAGTTCAAGATCAGTCACAAAAGCCCAAGAGGTTAGGAGATCATCAGGGAATTCAAACTAGGGCAAGCTCCTACACAATGATCACAAATTAGGGTTTCACTTTCAAGCATGAAAACTTTGTGACTTTGGCCATTTCATTTGGGAAAAGTCTTTAATATGATAAGAGGATCCTAGGGATGAAATTTGGTGAGAAAACTCCTTGTGGAAGTCAGTTATTTCATCAGTTGCTTGTAAAAGAAGAAATTGGTCAACTGTGCATTCTAGAAGTCAACTGTGAGAATTCAAAGGGTCCAACCCTATTTTTCAAGTCAAGGGATGTTCTTATAACCTTAAAAGAGGTTTGTCAAGGTCAAAGATCAAGAATCAAAGGGTTTTGAGGAGTTTTCCATTTTTGGCATGTGGTTGGTCATGGAAGTTTCTAATTTTGGCAACTTTTTGCCCTAATTTTCAAAGACTCATAACATGGTGAAAAAAGCTTCAAATGAGTTGCCATTAAACATGAAAGTTGAAGGTTAGGTTCTCCCATTTTCAAAAAGTATAAGTACATTTTCATATCCTTCATGGATCATGATATAGGGCCTTCGAAAATTACTTAATTTTTAGGGCATGCCTTGAATTCCAAGCTTCATCCAAATGCAAGAACTCATGTACATCATTTCCAAGTTATTTTATGGACAAAATGAGGTCATAGTATCACAAGGCATGGCATGAAACATGTTTGGCCCAAGAGAAAGTTCAAAATTCGTGCATGAGGTACAAGATATTTCTCTAAGTGCAAAAAAGCAAAAACATTCACAAAGCATGATCAGCTTATATCCAAGGGCCAAGATTGATTCAAGGGTGATCAAGGGATGAAATGAGAGCAACATGTGCACAAGGAGAGAGGATTTCACGATTAATTCACATCATTACAAAGTTCATGCATTTTTTGCAAAATGATCCCTCTCACACAAATCCTGCCACTACTCAATGCAAACCCTAATCAACATAATACATACATCATATATAAATAATTTATGGAAAGAATGCAACCTCATGCTCACTGATACTCTCATTCTCAAGTTTTTGCACAACTTGCATTTCTCATCGAATCTCTTCACACACTCACTGATTCCTCAAAATCTTTGCACATTCTTTCTCCCCGAGGTCTAAGGATCACATTGCACACATTCATTCAAGCTGAAACTTCATATTTCAAGAGGTGCCATTCAAGTTCAGTTGCTTTCAAATCTCAAGATCTAGGAGAATTCAAGGCTTCTTTTGCATTTATTTTGTAATAAGAAGTTAAAAGGAGCAGATCTGCAACTGGAGGGATCTTATCTTGGTGTTTTGAAGGAGTTGCAAGTTCAGGTATGCTCTGAAATTCGTGGATCTAGATTTGAAATAAATGTATGCATTATGATCTGCTCGTTGTGCTGATGACTCTGTAATGTTTAGATTCAAAAATGATTGAGTATTAAGTGTTTTATGTTGATTTGAAATTTGATGTTCAGAGCTATTTGTCTTCGATCTGGCTTGCTCTTTGATCCATTGTGAATTTAATTGGTGTATTTAGATTCAACATAGTTTATTGATTCGATCTGGAGCTTTTGATCCATTTTGATGGAGGTTTGTTCATAGTGTTGAGTTTTCCGGTGCCGGAGCTAGGGCTCCGGTCACCAGATTCTGGACTTTGTTGCAAGGAATAAGATGAACATGAGCCCTTGGATCTCTCATCTAGACGGTTTTGGTGACGCCAGCACATTAAGATCCCAGCCTCTCTCTCACGTGCTTCGTTTTATATTTTTAATATGAATTAAACATTTTATTTGGCACCTCACCATAATTGTCATGCACTCACACTAATGGCCAATGAATGGTTTGACTTGGTTTAAACGATTGACTTAATCTCATACGTGTGTTTGATCTGAGGGTTAATGTTTTTCCCTGAATTTTGTGAATATCCACTATAATTGTTATGAACCTGCGCAGACCTAATGGGCCTCCTCTGCTTTTCGCACCCCCTATTATCTGAAGCCCAATCTTTTTGAACTAATCCCATTGTTATTCTCACCTCCTTGGCTCATTTGTTTATTTTTTATTTTATTTTGTTTTCAGTTTGATTTTTAATTTTTAAAAATAGATATAAGTCCATAAAAATTCTAGAAAAATTCATGAATGATCCTTTGAGTTTTCTTTAATTTTTGGCATTTTCATTTTTCATTTATTTTTAATTGACACGTGGAAATTAATTGTCTCTTTAATTAATTGCCTTTATTTCATTTTTGAAGCATGTTGCCTTGTACATTTTCTATCTTGATCATTAATTTGAATTTTGAACTGATTCTTTTTGCACTGGATTCATGATGAGATGTAGTTTGTTGATGATTTTTATTCTGATTTTTAGAAGTTTGCTTAATTGGTTTTGGTCTCTAACTTGTGCATGAAGCCTTCTAACCCTAACCCATGTTTGAACCCTTATTTGAATTGTTAAGTTTCTGATTCTCATTCTCTCCTTTTGGCATGTCAATATTGTATGATTAAGGAGTCTTTGTGCATGTTTGTAGAATTTTTGGATGTATACTTGAATTGATTTGAATTTTTGTTCTTTGTCTATCCTCTTTTGTTTCCTTTTGGTCATATGTTCACTCCTTAGGTTAGAAGGGCACTTGTGCCAACTTCTTTAAGTTGTTTAGAGTTTTTTTTAGGATGTTGATACCCCTCTGGTCTTGAGTTGATGTTTGTGCCTTGAGAAATTTTGTGTTTGTTTACTTTTGAAGTTCATTCACTTCTATGCATGTTCACCTTACTTCTTTTGCTTCTTTACTTCTCATGATGTAAATACTTGACTTTGTGTGCTTCTTCTTTCCATCTCATATGATCCTTAGGCACTTTCTTAACATGTTAGGGTTCTGGTCTTGAACTTTGTGATGTTTCTTTGTCTAGTTTGATTTGTTTCATCTCATGTTCACTTTGTGTTGTCATGATAATCCATGTTGCTTCATTTTGAGTGGTATAGTTCTTTTCTCATTCTTATGATTTGGATTTGCATTTGGTATTTGTGATTAAGACTTCACTTATGGTTGTGTGGCTTTGGTTTGACATTATGTTCATTTTGTGTTGCATTTATTCTTATGTCACTAACCATTTCAGGGGCTTTGGTAAGTGAGAGGTGTGGATGTGATTCCCACATCTCCAAATCTTATCTCTTCTCCTTTTTTGATATTACTATTCTTGTGATTGTTGGGGCTTAGGCCTTACTTCCTTCCTCTTTTATTATTCATTCTTCTCTTTCTCTTCTTATCTTCTCTTCCTTTAGGATAGTAAACCTCACTAACCTAGGTTTTCCTTTTGCATGATAACTTTAGGATTCATTAGTCCCCCATTAGACTTTTACCTTTGAGATCCTTTTGTTTCTCTTCTCTTCTCATCTCAAAACCCTAAAAAGAAACTTAATAAGGATTGAAGTGATATCTTGAGCAATAGCCTTATTCCATGAAACACTTGTAGTCTTCCCATCTTGGGATAGTACAAGCTTGTCTTGTGATGCACAAGTCTGAATAGGATACCATATTCACCAAGAAAATCATAAAAAACATTTCTTCATCAAAAATTACAAAAACACTTAATAAATTCAATGATTTAGTGAGCCTAAGCCCTAATCTCTGGATTCAAGTTTTGGGGATCTTCTCCTTACTTGAGTGTGCTTGTTTTATTATTCCATCTTGGAATATAGTGGCAAGTGCACATTCCATGGAAAAGAGCTTGAGTTCACTTCCTTGTGACACACTCATAAAAATCTTCTAAAAAACACAAACAAACAATAAACGTCTCTCCTTCGGGAATTATTTTCTCATCTCCTTCGCTTTGTCCGCGAACTTGCTCCTACTTGTCACTTTGCAAGACGGTAATGCACTCGTCGTCTGAGCCTGCAACACCTGAGCATTGACATAGGCAGTTCAAGCCTTAATACACAAGCAATCTTTTCCACCCCTAGTTAGGGGAACTACGGCGACTCTGGTCCTCATTGTCGAGATGAGGTACGTAGGCAGCGGGGTAGGGCCCGTTCGAGCACAATCTTTATTTTCCCTACATTTTTTCTCTTTGTTTTCTTTCTCAGTTCCTTTTCCAGTTCAGTTCATTTTCTTTGCAGCAGCTTTCATCCCCTCACCCTTTGAAACAGTTTCTTTGCAAGCGTGGATCCCGTCGGGTACGGTGGACGATCTGGGTGCTAATACCTTCCCAGGTCATAACCGACTCCCGAACTCAGTTCTTTGGTTCGCAGGACCTGTGTCCTTCCTCTTCCTTTTCTTCTGGTTTGTGTAGCATTACCATTCCCGTTCCTTCGGGATAAAAATGCCTGACTGGAGACTCTAACCTTTTCCGTGCCACTTTCGCGTTTGTACCAGGATGGAAATCCGGGGAGCGAAAGCTGGCGACTCTGCTGGGGATCGAACCCAGAATCTCTGGTTCCCTTGAGAGTCTCTCCTAGCGCTTGTTTGTTTCTGTTTTTTTGGGTGTTGATTGTTTGTTGTTGTGTGTTGTATTTTACTGTTGTTTATTTACAATTTTATTTGCATCTTTATTTACAGTTTTCAGTATTTATTTTTCTGCATCATATTATATACTGGACTATCTGGACTAGATTTTCTGTTTGGTGGGCTTGGGTGGTACTGTTACTGTGAGATGAGCTCATTACCACAGCTCGAGTGCACCTTAGGACTTAGAGTGGTTCCACTTTGGCCTCATGAGATCTTGTCATGGGAGTAGTAGTGAGTTCCACGCCCAGATTTGTGACCGTCTTGGAAATGTCTTGATTTGGGGATCTTCCTCTCTCATTTCATAACCATGATAGTTATGTGCAGCTGGGGACCGATCATTGAGAACCTTGTGGAAACATCCCTCTTTAGTGGTGACAGTGGCAGACCACATTGTGTGGCAAACCCACTCGCACCCGAGGGCCCACCTGGAACTTACATAGGATGACCCTGTTTTCCCGGACTCAGCTGAGGCCTCCCTGCGTAGTATATAATGCCAACCCGATTCCCTGATTTGGTCATGAGCCATTTCTCGAAAATGGTGAAAGTATTATTGCTATTCGGCTTTGAGAGTCTGTGATGTTTGACCCGGAGCACACCAGTGAGATTGGGAGGGGTTTACAGGTTTGCAGGAACCCTTGGCCTCTACATACCCTCATTATCAGTGTAGTTCTTGTTATGATTTGGTCCTTATGGTTCTGGATTTCTTGGTCTCTTGGTTCTAAGAGTTTCTATCAGAAGGTTCAGGCTTAGATGATCTTGGTTTTCAGTTATGCAGAGGGTCCTAATATTCAGTGTCCAGTATCCAGATGGTCCCAGATTGATCATATGCCTGCATTGCATTTGCATTGCATCATACTTGCATTAACTATTTGTGTTTCCATTTTTCAGGTTGTTGTTCACAGTTAGCACCCAGTTCTGGTAATTATAAGCTCTCTAGATGACAGAGGTTAAGAGAATTACAAGGAAAAAGAATGTTCATTATACTTTTCTCCAACCAGAAGTTAAGAGTGTTCAGAGATTAGCAGGGCTGATGAATGACCAAGTTTTAGGGAATTTCAAAAAGAGATTACATCTTGGCTCCTACCTTGGAGGAGATTTCCAGCATTTTGGGTGTTCCAGTCAGAGATACTTTGCCTTACTATGGGTCTGAGGTGGTTCTCAAGGAAGAAGACATAGACAGAGTATGTCGTATACCAGTTGCTAAGGTCAAGAAGGCTTTGAAGGACAGTGAAGGCAGAGGACTCCCTTAGGGTGTGCTTATACCAGAGGCTGAAGAGTATGCCAAAGAGGGTAGGTGGGGAGATTTCGGTGTTGTGGTGGCTTTGATGGTATATGGATCTAGTCTTTTCCCGGGAGAAAAGGAGTTTGTGAGCTTGGAGGTGATTTCTATTTTTGCTAAAGGCAATCCTGTGCCAACTCTGTTGGGAGATTTCTACTATAATGTTCATTACCGGAATGAGAAAGGAAGAGGTGGACCAGTGGGCTGTTGTGCTTCATTATTTGCTGAGTGGTTTGCTAGGCAATTTCCAAAGTCAGGCTCTTTCAAAGAGATGAGAGATGAATGGAAGTGGTCTAGGAGGCTAATGGGACTAACTTCTGAGGATATAGCTTGGGGATATGACAGAGATTTGCTGGGAAAGGAGTTGCTGGTTAGTTGTGGAATATTTGTTGGAGTGCCTTTGCTAGGAAGAAAGGGTGTGATCAGTTATCATCCAACATTAGCCAGGAAGAAATTTGGCTATCCTATGAGAGATCCACCAAGTATGGAAGAATTTGCTGAGTCTCTGTATTTTCCTGTGGAAGGGAACAAGGAGTTGGTCATACAAGCATCTCAGGCTTGGGCTCACAGGGTAAAGAAAGGTAAGAAGGAATTTGGAAGGGTAGATCCTAAGACATATCCTCCTTTTGCTACATGGTTGTAAAAACGCGTAAAAGAAGTGCTCATGCCATTTTCAGTAGAAGCTTCATTGTATCCCAAAGAAGTTCCATGTCAGAATATTGTTCCTTTGGAAGAATATAAGAAATTGGAAGCTCAGCTGCACGAAGTCCGGATAGAGAATGCTGAAATGGTTAACTTGTACCACCTTGCCATCGTGCCAAAAATGAAGCAGAGGAAAAGCTACAGAAGATGCAAGTCTCCTTGGAAGCTAAAGAGAAAGAGTTTGCTGGAAGGGAAGCTCACTTTCAGAGATTGGGTCTGATGGAATCTAAAAGAGAAGCGTAGCGTAAGAAGACTTTGAAGACTCTTAAAGAAGCTCGCCAGTCCATTATTTGGTTGCAAGGCCAAAGGGAACAGGAGCAGAAGAAGTATAAAGAAAAAGAAGAGTTTTTCGAGGTACAGATGGCCTTCAAGAAAGAAGAAGTGGAACAAGTCCACAACATACGAAGAGAAAAGACTCAACAGTTGGCACAAAGCCAGATGGCCTTGGAGGAGGCATTGAAAGAGATTGAAGAGCTCAAGTTGAGGGCAGGTGTGAGGAAGAGCAGGACAGAGGTGATAATTTCAGAAGAGCCTGGGTCTTTAGTTTAGATTTTATTTACTGTTGTTCAGACTACCTACAGACTTGTTGCAGGAGTCTTGCTTTATCTTTTGTCTTTGTTCATGCATTGACTTGTAACCCTCCGGGGAATTTTGTTTGTGCTCTAACTTTTGGTCGGCAGTGGGTTATCCATGTTATGCAGTGTTAATATTCAAATTACCATTTCTGAGTATGCAAAGCTTGTTTGTCTGATACTGCTAAGATCTGAACACTCTTCAAAGGGGAAGTTTGAAAATTAATACTCAAAGTGGTTATTTGGAGCAAATACCAGAACTGGGGGCATATAAATGCCTAAACTTGGAAACATGAGTAGTTACATTGCATGCATATAACATGTTTGTTTGTTTTGCAGGTAGTTTTTCAGTTTCTAACGTTTATGTCCGTTCAGGCACTTTAGCTCCCAGAAAGGTCCGAGAATAGCTAACTGTACACAGATATACCACAAGAGTCAACAGAGAAAGAGTGATGGATCAAATGCAGGCTGATTTAGCTGACTTGAGATTGAGAATGGACAATTTCAAGACCCTTATGGCAGGGATGGGTCAGACTCAGGAACGCTTACGTGAGATGGTGGAAAATAGTCAGGCCAGGAACAATGGGGCTGTTGATAGAGGTAATCGCAACAGGGCTGGCACCTGTCAAGTTGAAATCCCTGTGGCACAGCCAGGGATCACCATTATCAATGATGGACTGAACAACGTACAGATGGATGGTCAAGACGAACAATTTACTTTACTGGACGAAGCAAAAGGCCAAGGGGCTGAAATGAATAGAAAGTTTGAAGAGATGGCTGAGCAGATCCGGGCCATTCAGTCTCAGAGTTCCCTGGGGTTCGATATTACTGACTTGGGCTTGGTTCCAGGGTTAGAATCCCTTACAAGTTCAAGGTTCCTACTTTCGAGAAGTACAACGGCACGACTTTCCCAAAGACTCACCTCCAGTCCTTTGTCGGAAGAATTGCTGCTCATACTGATGACAAGAAGCTATGGATGTATTACTTCCAGGATAGCCTGGTGGGGGCTTCCTTGGAGTGGTATATGAAGCTGAGTAGGGTTAACATTAAGAGCTGGAAGGATTTAGCGGAGGCGTTCGTGAAGCAATACCAGTACAATTTGGACATGGCTCCAAATCACACTCAACTGCAGACCATGTCTCAAAATGCTAAAGAGGGGTTTAAGGAGTATGCTCAAAGGTGGCGTCAGCTTGCTGCCAGAGTACAACCACCCTTGCTGGAGAATAAGATGGCTGATATGTTCATGGGAACATTGCAAGGGGTGTTTATCGAAAGGTTGGTGTTTTGTTCGGCAACTAAGTTCAATGATATAGTGATAGCAGGCGAGAGGGTCGAAACTCTGTTAAAGATGGGGAAGATTCAGGATACTGGTGCGAGTAGCTCGAGCGGTGTAAGAAAGGCTTTTAATGGACCTCCGAGAAGGAGAGAAGGTGAAACCAATGTTGTGTATGGCCGAGGACGGGGGCGTGGATACAGAAGATCATATGAGCAAGTGGCAGCTGTCACTATTCCTTCAAGTCCTGTGCAGCAGGTACAGACTCAACCACAACAGCAACAACCACAACAGCCACATCGTAACAATTATTAGCAAAGGCCTTATCAACCGAGACAAGCTCGTCCGGCTAATAGGGTGCTTGAGGCCATTCCCATGACGTACACTGCACTGTTGCAGAGGTTGTTAGACTTGAACTTGATACAACTGAGGACATTAGCACCACCTTTACCTGGAGAGCTTCCAGTGGGGTATGATGCCAATGCTAGGTGCATGTTCCATTCAGGAGCACCCGGGCATTCAACTGAGAAGTGCAGGGCGCTACAGCATAAAATTCAAGATTTGATCGACTCAAAGGCGATTAACTTTGCACCACCGCCTAATGTTACATCAAACCCTATTCCAAACCATGGAGGGGCGAGAATAAATGCTATTGACGGTGGTGAGAAGTTAAGTTTGATTCTGAACGTAGAAGAAGTAAAGACTCCTTTGCTGGTAGTAAAAGAAAGGCTGTTGAAAGGACAAGTATTTCCGGGGTGTGGTTTTGATTGTGAAAAGTGTTTAAGTTCAATGAATGGATGTGAAGACTTGAAGGTGGGACTGCAGTATCTGATTGATGAGGGGTCAGTGCAGTTTGATAAAGTTGATAATGGAGGTGATTGTGTGTCTACCATAACAATTTACTATGATCCAGCTGAAGTACCTGCTCGGAGGGAACCTGTGACTATTTATGCTCCAGAAGTTAGTCCTGTTACTATTACTATTCCCGGGCCTGTTCCTTATACTGATGATAAAGCCATCCCGTGGCATTACGGATCAGATGTGTATGTGGAAGGACATAAGGTGGAGAGTAAGGCAGTAACGATTGACCCGACTGTGGTGAACGTCGGAGGAGTTGGCGGTTTTACGAGAAGCGGACGTCTCTTTGCTCCTCAAGCTTTGAGAGGAGATCCTGAAGCTGAAGTTGTTGCAAAGGATAAAGGAAAACAGACAGTGACCGAAGAAATGACAACTCCTGTTGCTAGACAAGGTACCTTTGAGAAAGAAGTGGAGGAATTTATGCGGATAATAAAGAAGAGTGACTATAAGGTGGTTGAGCAGTTGAATCAGACGCCGTCCAAGATATTAATTCTGTCTTTGCTGATGTGTTCTCCAGCTCATAGAGAATCCTTGCTGAAAGTGTTGCAGATGGCATACGTCCCACAGGAGATAACTGTTAATCAATTGGAAGCTGTAGTGGGCAGTGTGAATGAAAGCCACGGGTTGGGCTTCACAGATAGAGATTTTACTTCAGAAGGCTGCAATCACAACAAAGCACTGCATATTACCATGGAGTGTAAGGGTGTTGTTTTGTCACATGTCCTGGTTGACACAGGATCTTCTCTCAACGTACTCCCTAAGAAAGCCTTAATGAAGTTGAATATTGATGGAATCGTCTTGCGACCCAGTGATTTAATAGTTAAAGCCTTTGATGGGTCCCGAAGGTCTGTGTTCAGAGAAGTTGAGTTACCTATGAAGATAGGATCTCAAGTGTTCAAGAGCACGTTCTATGTCATGGATATTCAACCTGCGTATAGTTGCTTGCCGGGACGTCCTTGGATTCATGCTGTAGGTGCAGTAACATCCACGTTGCATCAAAAGCTGAAGTATGTGGTTGATGGCCAAGTGATTACTATGTGTGGGAAAGAAGATATTTTTGTGAGCCACCTATCGACTTTCAAATATGTGGAGATGGATGGAGAGATCCATGAAACGCTGTGTCAGGCCTTTGAAGCGGTTAATGTCAGTATTTTGGCTCCGGTAGAAAGGAACAATGAGAAGGAAGGGACTTCCATTCACTCCTACAAGCAGGCCAAAGAAGTGGTTCAATCTGGAAGCGCCCAGGGCTGGGGCAAGTTGCTGAAATTAGAGAAGAAAAATGATAGGTTTGGTCTTGGTTATCATCCTGGTGGGTCTAACTGGCCTCAGAGTGGTAAAGCCATAACTTTCACAAGCGCCGGGATGCTCAATCGCAACCATATTTGTGCAACAAGTGAAGAAGGGGACAGTGATTGTGACTGGGATAGCTGGATTCACCCGTGTGCACCCGGGGAGGAGCTCAAGAACTGGTTTGCCGAGGATTTCGTTCAGGTTACCTGACAATCAAAGTAATTTACTTGTTTCCTTTTTATCATGCTGCATGTCAATCCTACACTCTGCCCAAGGTGCACGGATCCATTTGTAGGGCCACCATGCTTTTAATGCATTTATATTTTTCCATGAAATAAAGGACATTTTTTCAAGCAAATTGTGTTCTCTTTCTTTCGTTTTAAATTTTTCACAAAAAATAAAATGGCAATGGGTTTTTCCTTTTTCTTTTGTCTGTGTGTTTGCGTCTCTTTTGAAAGAAAAAAAAACAGATTCTGAAATAAGCACATCATCTGTGCAGTGTTGATCATCCGGATTCTAGTTATAACGTTCCTTCTATGACCACGCATGACTTCGATAATCCTATCTACCAAGCTAATGAAGGGGTTGAGGAAGACTGTGAACTCCCCGAAGAATTGGTCAGGCTGTTGAAACAAGAGGAAAGGGTCATTCAGCCTCATCAGGAAGAGATAGAGATCATCAACATCGGGACTGAAGATGTGAAGAAAGAGATAAAGATTGGGGCCAGTCTGCAGGCCGAGGTAAAGAAAGAATTGATTGGTATGCTGCGTGAATATGTGGATATCTTCGCCTGGTCGTATCAAGATATGCCAGGGCTAGATACTGACATTGTTGTGCATAAGCTACCACTAAGAGAAGACTGTCCTCCTATGAAACAAAAGCTGAGAAGAACTCGTCCTGACATGGCAATGAAGATCAAGGAGGAAGTCCAGAAGCAATGGGATGCCGGATTCCTTGCCGTAACTAGTTACCCACCTTGGGTAGCTAACATTGTGCCTGTACCAAAGAAAGACGGCAAAGTTCGGATGTGCGTTGATTATCGGGATCTAAACAGAGCAAGTCCAAAGGATGACTTTCCCTTACCTCACATTGATGTGCTGGTAGATAACTGTCGCTCCCGGGTAGAGTCGCCAGCCAGACATTTTTATCCCGAAGGAATGGGAAAGGTAATGTTGCACAAACCTGAGGAAGAAGGAAAGGACAAGGTCCTGCGAACCAAAGATCTGGGTTCGGGAGTCGGTTACGACCTGGGAAGGTATTATCACCCCAGACCGTCCGCCGTACTCGACGGGATCCACGCTTACTTGTTTTGTTTCAAAGGGTGAGAAAAATATAACTGTTGCTGAATAAAACTGCTAACTGGAATGGAAGTGAAAGAAAGGGAATTGGGAAAGGGAATGGAAAGAAAGAGGGAAATGTAGGGAAAATAAAGAATGCGCTCGAACGGGCCCTACCCCGCTGCCTACGTACCTCATCGGGATAATGAGGATCAGAGTCGACGTAGTTCGCCTAACTAAGGCGGGAACTATTTGTTTGTGTTTTTTTTATAGCTGGAACTGCGTATGTCTGTGCTCAGGTGTTGCAAGCTCGTCTGGTGCGAGTGCGTTGACCGTCTTGCATGCGAGACAAGTCGTCGCGAGTTCGCGTTAAGAGTGAGTGAGATGAGAAGAGAATTCCCGCAGGAAATTCGCTTGTTGTTTGTTTTTGTCTTTTAAGAGAAGTGTTTTGAATTTGTTTGTTTTATGAAACAACCCCTTGAAGAGACTTGTACATCATGATAGACAAGCTTACACCACTCCAAGATGGAATGAGTGCAAGTGCACCATGGAATAAGGCTATACACAAGGAATCCTTTCATTTATTTGTTAAGTGTTTTTTTTGGATTTTGTTTGAAGATGAGAAGAGAAAGACTCAAATCGGAAAAGGACAAACTAAGGGAAACTAAGACACACCCTAAGTTATTTATAATTCACAAAAGGGAGATCCTAATGGTTTGTGAGGTTTTCTAATCCTAAGGATCAAAAGGAAAAGAAAGAATAAAAAGGATGAAACTTACTTCCTAAGGAAGGTAAGTTGGTCCTAACAAAAGGGAATCCTACCAAACACAAATATGGAAGGAAAAATGAATTAAAATGCATAAAAGAAATGCATAAAAAATAAAGGAAAAAGTGAAGTAAACTTACCTCAATCTTCCCCACTACAAAACAAATGTTAGTGTGCATTTTTATTAAAAATGAAAGAAGCAAACACACCTTAATTAAATCCCAAAGACTCTAGGGCTCAAACTAGACTCAATCTTAATTCCAAAGGAACTAGAAAAATGCTAAAACCAAAATACAGCACCTATTACAGCCCCGTAATACCCAAACAACTATGAAAACAATGCATAATACAACTCAGCTTTTTACAGCCAGCATGCAGCATGAAAAAGTAGGTGTAAAAAGTCAAATATAGCATGTACACACAACAAACAACACACATTTTACAGCACTTATGCAAAAAAAACAACTATGAAATGCAAAATCTAGAATTGATTATTTTCACTTTTAATGCACAAACTCAATGCAAAAATCGCTAATCTCATCATGAACATGGATTTGAACTTAAATTAACATATATCAATGCAAGAACATGAACATTATTGAATGATTATGTAAGCATGCATCACATGGCTTATGCAACAAGTAAATGCACAAAGTAGCACCTAAATATGCATACGAACATGGCATTTGAACATGGTGATTATTGATTATGAACATGCACTATGATGATTCAACAAACACACTAATCTCAATGCAAAATTCAAAATTGAATTGATATGGATGCTATGATCAAGTATGCAACAAAATGCCACCAAATGCACCTACATATGATTATGCAAAATGCAACATACATCAATCATGAAATGCAAAAATGATTTAATGTAATGCAAACATGTAAAACCAGAATGTTACATGATTATTATGTGTCAAATGATGCATAAACATAGCAATAACATGCAAGAACTCAAGCTATACACAAAGAAACACAAAAACGCATAATACGCAACACGGGCGGAAACGCGTCGAAACGACTCGAAACGGGGGAATGAGCTACTGGAAATGGACCCAAGAATTCCCTAAAATCAATACCTAAACATGTATGAAACCTAAAGGCACTAGAACTTAGGACTAAGCCATCAAATAAGCAAAAAAATAAAAAATTAACAGCGTTAACCGGTTAACCAATTGGTTAACCGGTTAACCAATTGGTTAACCGGTTAACAAACCTAAATCTGCACTATTTTGTGGCCAATACGCACCCATTAACCGGTTAACCAAATGGTTAACCGGTTAACACTGAACCAGAAGGTTAAAAAAGTTAAGAAAAAAAATGCTTTTGGCCACCAACTTACTTCTAATGATCCTTAACATTCCTAGGAACATGCTAACACGAATTTCTACTTAATTTGAGCTTATTTACACATGATAGAACCTATATCTATTAACACCTTAAATCCAAATTCAACCAAAATCAAAAATAAAAAATCACAAGCAAACATAATCGAAACAAAATTGATTTTAAACAAAACGAAAAGCACTTAAAGAATGCCAAAAGTGGCGAGATGAAGAGAATAACTTAAAGAAGAAGTGATTAAGATCACCAACCTATGAAGCGGAGGAGTGCTTCGGTGATTGTTGCAAGAATCTGAGCTTGAATCGAAGAGAAATCGAAAACCGAGAAATCGCAAAATAAATGCGTTCTTGAGCTTGAATCTTCGTGTGCTTCCGATAAATCGATAATCCTCACAAAAATCAGTAGCTTCTTCTTCTATAACCCACAATCAAAGAAGGTTGAGGGCTTAAGCTTTAAGATCTTCAAGTTTCAATGTGAAACTTGAAGAGCTTATTTGATAAGCTTTGGTGAGAGGGAAAGGGAAAGTGAGAGAGAAAAAGTGCTTATCAAAGAGGGAAAATTGGAAAATGGTGTTCAACCCTTTTGGTTTGGATGAAAATGGCTTAAATAGAGACTAGGCTAGGAGCTAGGTTTGGGTTTGGGGCCCAAAAATTAGGTTTGGGATCGAAAATTAGGTTTGGAAGTTAGTTAGTGTTAGGGTTGGAAAAGGGAATATTCCTTGGAATATTCCTTGGAATATTCCTTGGAACACTCTATAAGATGGTGGAAGGTGGTGGAAGTTTCCAAGGGAAATGGAGTGGAATTGAAGTGGAAAAATGAGATGGAAAGAATGAAAGGAAGTGTGGAAAGAAAGTGGAAGGAAAGGTGGAGGGAAATGGTGAAACTAACTACCTTTCAAATGATTTTTCTTTTGACTTTTCTATGATTCCTCAATCATTTCTTGATCAAGTTTGAACCATAGGATCATTGTAACCCTAATTTCATGATCTCGATCTTAAAAGTCAGGAGTCGACCCTTTTCACCTAGCTCGGTTGCCTTTTCTCCGATTCCTTGATTTTCCGTCGTCCGGCCAGTCGAACCCCTTCCAAAATGAATTTGTGGACGAGATTTGAACTTCAGGCACTTCAAATCATATATAAGTCAAAGGAATCCTTCTTGAATCAAAACTTCACGTGGAAGCCCCGTAGAAATGAAACCCTAATTCAGCCCTTTTCCCTCAGGAAATATTGCACTGCTTGCCTCCTTCAATCAAACCAAAACTTTCCATGACTTGTGGCTTCAAGTGAAGACTTGTGGGATATTTTGAACCCTTTGCACAAGGTTGAGAAGCTTTGTGGCCCTTCGGTAGCCTCTTCATAGCTTTCGGTTGCTCCGATCATTGATCACATACCCACGCCTCGGCTATGCTATATATGATGCAATGTTTTTGGTTATTTTATGAATTTATGTATGAAAAATGTTGAGGATATGAGAGGGAAAATTTTGAGGTATTACAGCTGCCCCTATTCAATCATCTGCAGGCCTGAACGAATAATTGCAAGAGCTTTTATACGTTCAAGGTATGTAGTGATTGAATACTCAAATAAAACCTGGAAATTTGAACTCTGTGGGAAATAAAATATTTTGGGAAGAATGCCATCCTCAAATGACAATTCTCAAAAGATCCTTGGATTTAAGACGAAATCATCCTCGAATGGAGACGCAATGGTATACCGACCTCAGTCGATAACCTAAAACACAAAGACTGGCCTCAGACAGACTTTGCAAAAGAGACAAACTGACCTCAATCAATAAGCTCCAAAAAGTGGACTACCATCCTCGAATAATAGCCACAACAAAACAAACAAGACCAACCACAGAAGGACTTGAAGAAAAGAATGCCATCCTCGAATGACGATTCTCAAAAGATCCTCGGATCTAACACGAAACCATCCTCGAATGGAGATGCAAAGGTATACCAGCCTCGACTAATAACCAAACACAAAGCTGACCTCAGATAGACTTTGCAAAAGAGACTAACTGACCTCGATCAATAAGCTCAAAATGGTCTATCATCCTCGAATGATAGCCACAACAACAAAAACAAGACCAACCGCAGAAGGACTTAAAAAACAGAATGCCATCCTCAAATAATGATTCTCAAAAGGATCCTCGTATCTAAAACGAAACCATCCTCGAATGGAGACGCAATGGGATACCGGCCTCAGTCGATAAACAAAAACATAAAGACTGACCTCAGACAGACTTTGCAAAAGAGACAAACTGACCTCAATCAATAAGCTCAAAATGGTCTATCATCCTCGAATGATAGCCACAACAACAAGACCAACCTCAGAAGGACTTGAAGAAAAGAATGCCATCTTCGAATGACAATTCTCAAAAGGATCCTCGGATCTAACACGAAACCACCCTCGAATGGAGACGCAATGGTATACCGGCCTCAGTCGATAACCAATAACACAAAGACTGACCTCAGACAGACTTTGCAAAAGAGACAAACTGACCTCAATCAATAAGCTCAAAATGGTCTATCATCCTCGAATGATAGCCACAACAACAAGACCAACCTCAGAAGGACTTGAAGAAAAGAATGCCATCTTCGAATGAAAATTCTCAAAAGGATCCTCGGATCTAAAACGAAACCATCCTCGAATGGAAACACAATGGTATACCGGCCTCAGTCGATAACCAAAAACAACAAAGTAAATAGGATAAGATGGAACGGGATCGTTGTACATAAACGAGAGCCCAGGCAAACAGGACCGTTGTACAAAACGAGAGCCTGCAACGCGACTGTTGCACCAAACAAGACGCGGAATAATTGGCAAACATTGATATGAGAAGACAAGGGTGTCTGAAAAATGATGTTGGTATCCTCTGTGCGGAGTACTTCAGGTTGAGAATATGTCATAATATACCTCAAAACTGGCCCATGCTGGCATGCATATGTTTGAATTTATGGCGTAATGCTCCATGACGATGGACATGCTACGCTTTGGAGGATGCAATGTAATGATGATTACTAAATGCAAATGCAAATACAAAGAGATCTCCCAGCTTGACCGGGGAAAACTGGTGATCACTGCATTGATCTGGTCCATTCTGACGCGAAGGAAATGACTCTGTGGGGAAAGTGCTAATCATTGCACTGATCTGATCCGTCCTGATGAGGAGAAGACAGCTCTGCGGGGAAAGTTGTCAATGATACACCGGCTCTGAACAACCGCCATTTACAAAAATAAATTGGACTTTGAGATTGGAGCGCCAAGACCCTGCTGGAGACGCACTCTTCTTGCTAGGTACACTACCCGTTGAACTCTGTCGGGGAAGTGAAACCTTCTGACTTAGATGGGGAAACAAAGGCATGACACTGCTGAGGAAGCAACTCGCTGGGGAGGAAAAACACTCTTTGTACTGTAGGGGATTTCCCCTGTCTGAAGGGAAACTTCTGCCTGGGGATGACACCCACCTCCTGCTACCTTGCTGAGCTCCACTGGGGAAGATTGGAGACACCTTGGGAGACATATACTCTTGTTCTGGCGACTTCACTGGGGATTCTCTTTTAGCTCTGTTAGCAACACCGGTACTTGTACCTGCATGAACACAATCGATAGTACCTGCAACATGGAAAGTTAGTTTGGGACCTGCCTGCCCCAGGCTCGTAGTATGAACCATCATCTGGGTATCTCAACACCCTTTCAGAGTTGTACTAAATGTTTTTGTCCTCCTACATGAGTTAGAAAGCATTCAAATGTTCACAACAATGTAAATCACGATTTGCTGGACGTTTTCACAATCAATCAATGCTAGATGAAAGAACGAAAACAAGAAGCAAAATAGTCACAAGTTGACTGAAGTTGAATTTTATTGATTCGGAAAAAGGGCCATGAATAGGAAGTACAAAGGAAGCAGTTCCCTGGAAAGAGGAAACAACCAAGAAGGAAAACAAACTATCCTATTGGCAATGTGAGAAGTGGATCTCATCAAGTCTCAACCCGGTTATGACTCGTATGTCTTCAAGACACTCCGCTTGCTCTGCCTCTTGAGAAAGAGTAATTGAATTGATCTTCAACCCTTAGGGTAACCTCAACTGTAGATAGGTTACGGATCTCGCAGATCGCAGTCGTTCGTGTTAATCCCTCTTTTGCGTGGATCGCCTTTTCAGGTTTTCAATCCACCGGGATACCCTTTTTTGCCCGAGTTGTCCGATGTGGCTTTTCAACTCAGTGGATGTACATTTTTTCAGGATTTCCCTAACTTTTGCCCGAGCATTTTATTCTGTTTTTGGCTCGCCGGGATGCCCATTTTTGCCTGGATCTTTATTCTGTTTTTATCCAGCGGGTCTTTTTTTACACGAAGTATTTTCTTACTGCGTCTGCGTTGACAGGGGATTGGAAGTCTTCTCCGTCCATGGTTGTCAGCATCAAGGCTCCACCTGAGAAAACCTTTTTAACCACGAACGGTCCTTCATAGTTGGGTGTCCACTTGCCCCTGTGATCGTTGAGAGGAGGAAGAATCCTTTTCAGCACTAAGTCACCTGGAATGTACCTTTGTGGTCGCACCTTTTTGTCAAAAGCCTGCTTCATCCGTCGTTGATACAACTGTCCGTGGCATACAGCTGCTAGACGTTTCTCTTCAATGAGGCTCAATTGATCATATCTAGATCGGAGCCACTCAGTTTCATCTAGCTTAATGTCCATCATCAATCTCAACGAGGGGATTTCCACTTCAATTGGTAGGACTGCCTCCATACCATACACCAGTGAGAACGGGGTTGCCCCTATTGAAGTACGTACTGACGTTCTGTACCCATGCAAAGCGAATGGTAGCATCTCATGCCAGTCTTTGTATGTCACAACCATATTCTGCACAATCTTCTTGATGTTCTTATTGGCCGCCTCGACGGTGCCATTCATCTTCGGGCGATATGGAGAAGAGTTGTGATGCTCTATTTTGAAGTCTCGACACAAGTCAACCATCATCTTGTTGTTGAGATTAAAACCATTATCAGTAATGATCCTTTCAGGAACTCCGTACCGGCAGATGATGTCTCGTTTAATAAATCGGGCGACCACCTGTTTAATGACATTGGTGTAAGATGCCGCTTCGACCCACTTCGTGAAATAATCTATAGCAACCAGGATGAAGCGGTGACCATTAGAAGTTGTCGGCTCGATCTTGCCAATCATATCGATGCCCCACATAGCAAACGGCCATGGTGAAGACATGACACTCAACGGATTCGGCGGCACATGGACCTTGTCGGCATAAATTTGACACTTGTGGCATTTACGGAAGTATTTACAACAATCATATTCCATGGTAATCCAATAGTATCCCGACCTCAAAAATTTCTTGGCCATAGCATGTCCTCCAGCGTGGGTACCAAAGGAACCTTCATGGACCTCTTGCATCAACAAGTCTGCTTCGTGTCTATCCACGCATCTGAGCAGAACCATGTCGAAGTTCCGCTTGTACAACACGCCATCTTGATTCAAGAAGAAACCTCCTGCCAGTCTTCTAAGGGTCTTCTTGTCCTTATTGGATGCCCCAGCCGGGTATTCTTGAGCCTTCAGGAATTGCTTGATATCATGATACCAAGGCTTGTTATCTTCACCATCGTCAACTGCAAAGACATAAGCGGGTCTTTCAAGACGGGAGACCGTAATTCGAGGCACGAAATTCTCTTGAAAAACTTTAATCATGGACGATAAAGTTGCTAGAGCATCGGCGAATTGGTTTTCATCTCGGGGAATGTAATTCAGCTTGACTTTGGTGAAGAAAGTTAACAGCCTCCTGACATAATCTCTGTAAGGGAGCAAATGAGGTTGATGAACCAGCCACTTGTCGTTGACTTGATTTACCACCAAAGCAGAATCTCCGAATATTTTGAGGTTTTTGACTCGCAAGTCGATTGCCTCTTCAATCCCCATGATACACGCTTCATACTCCGCCTCATTGTTAGTGCATTCAAAAGTCAACCGAGCAGCTAAAGGTGTATGAACCCCTTCTGGCGAGACGATAACAACGCCTACTCCACTTCCATTCATGTTCACATCCCCGTCAAACATCAACTTCCATTTGGATTCAGGGTCTGGCCCCTCCTCCGGAAGTGGTTCTTCGTAGTCTTTCAACTTGAGGAACATGATGTCCTCATCCGGAAACTCGAACCTCATGGGTTGATAATCCTCGATTGGCTGCTGAGCCAAGTATTTTGACAACACACTTCCTTTAATTTCCTTTTTCAAAGTGTATTGTATGTCATACTCCATTAATATCATCTTCCACCGGGCTACTCTTCCCATCAGAGCTGGTTTTTCAAAGATGTATTTCACCGGATCCATCTTGGAAATTAAGAGAGTGGTGTGAGTCAGCATGTACTGTCTTAGTCGGCGAGCAGCCCATGCCAAAGCTGTAAACACCCCAAATTTGCCCTCACCCATTCACACCATGGCTTGTGATCATTTCATATACATAAACACAATCATAACATCTCATACCACAATTTTGAGTCATTGCATTGGCTCTAAGTCATCTGCATCCAGGGTTTGTGATCTGAGCAATCCAAGAGCTTCTTGGGCCACTCCAAAGGCCATCAATCACTTCAAAGGGGTCTATGTGTGTTCAAGTATCATATTATACTCCCTCAAAGTCAAGAATATCAAAGAATCACAAGAACTGGGATTGGTATGGAAGCAGAGCCAGGCTTGACTGCACAGATGACCTAAAATTAGGGTTTTGGTTTCAAAGGCCATAACTCCAAATTTTTTGGTCATTCTTGTTTCTATTGGTCTCTATATGGTATAGGGAGTATGCATATCAATTTTCATGAAGAAATTCCATGGGGAAGTCATCTGATCAAGAGTTGACTTTCTGAACAAGTCAGTGCAAAATCAGGGCATCTGAGGCCCCCAATGACCCAACCAAAGGGTGTTCTTCATCATTTTGATTGTATATGATCTTTATTTGATCATGGAAGATGTTGGAAGTTCACAAAATTCAAGAATTTCAAGTCTTTTGCAAAGTTGACTTTTTGGGCAAGTTTGACTTTTAATGAAAATGCCATTTTAGGAAACTTTTTCAACCCTTACTTTTTGATTCAAAAAAGCTTCAAATGGAAAAACTTTGGTCATGAAAGTTGTAGAATGGATCATTCCCTTTTCAAAAAGTACAAGAACATGACCTAATTCATTTTGGATCAAAAGTTATGGTTCATCAAAGTTGGCAAAAATCACTAAATTTCAAGTTATGCACCAAATGGAAAACTTGCAAAATCTTGTACCAAGGCAATTTGTGACTTCTAATTGATGTTAAACCTTTACAAAAACATCACACATGAGCAAAAATCAGAATTGGCCCAAGGGATTTTTCATTTTTTGTGCTTGGATTTCCAAAGATCTTTAAGTCATTTTTTCATAAAGGTGCAAAGAGGGATTCTTGGTAAAATCATCCTCCCATGAATTGTGTGATCACCAATTAGTTTCTATGCATTTCCATGACTAAATGAAGTTCCATGCACCAAAATTCAGCAAGAGTTGTCTCATGTACATGGCACAAAATCACAAGATAACACAAGTGGGCAAGTTGCAAGATCTAGCATAGCTTATGATCCACATGTTGCAGACATTCACAAGCAATCTGAGGGTCATCCTTGACTCAAGATGAGGCAAGACAAGCCCTTAGACAGCTGCTGCCATAGCCCATGCTGCAAGTACCAATCACATTGACTTTTTGGCCAAAACCCCCATACTCTTGGAACAGTGAGCAGCCACCTCTACTGACCTGCTCCACAGGCTACTCATACATTGTGGGAGTGTTATAGCAAGAGATTGGCCATTGAGACAAGCCAGAACACAGCATACCACAAAATCTGTCAAAACTTTCCTCTCTTTGAATCCCCTTCCACAGCCATCAAACATCCATTTTCTCTTCACCATTGCATCATACACACTCAAAGGAACCAGAATCCACCATTAAAGCAGTTTGAAACCTTACAAATCACAACTGTAAAACCTGCCATATCAGAACTCAAGCTTCCAAAATAGCCACCAACAAAGGATTGTGAACATTCCATTGGCTTCAGGGGGTTCAGAGAAGGCATTCTGCATCAAAGCAAAGTCAGGAGAGCTCATATTCATAGTTCATCACTTCAGGTAGCTTCAAATCCTCAACTTTTCAGAGCTTGCATTTTATGTTACAAATTGATAGTACATGTCTTGCTGATCATGATGATGCCTTTAGAATCGAAAATAGTGAAGAAATGAGTATTTTGTAGCTCTCTGAAATTTCACCCGTGAATCTTGTTGCCTTCGATTCTCACTGATTTCGAATGATAAATTTTGTTTGAGGGGTGATTTGAGTGGGGTTTGGGTAGAGGAACATTTCCCTGCTTTCAATTTGGTGAATGGTGGCTTGAATCATGATCTAGGGTTTTCAACCCTCCGGAGAAGATGACCGGAGCTTCCCTCCGGTCACCTGAAATTACTTAACCCTAATCCCTGTAATTAAATGATGTTTGAATCTGATGCGTTGGATCCATTGACTTAGGTTGACTGGCGCGTGTTTGTGTGGCCCAGATGCATCCATTTTGCCCTAATCTCCATTAATTTAATTAATCCCATTTAATTAATTCATAAAACCTGATTTAGGTCAGAGTCCATCCTGACCCTTGATTCACGCGCCAAGTCAACAGCTGACCCCCCAACTTTGAATCTGATGCGTTGGATATGATTACTTCTCATTTTCATTATTTTTTATTTCATTTTTTCTCATTTAATTTGTGCATTTATTTAAAAATAGCAAAATCAATTTTAAAATTCTGAAATTTTTTATATAAACTTTTATTTAATTTCAGAAACCAAAAATATTTTTATTTTTATTTTTTGCATCCAAAAAATATTTTTAAATATTTAAAAGTTTATTTTTAATTAATTAATGAGAATTAATTAATTAAAAATACTTTTAGGTATTTAAAAATCACCAAAAAATTCATGAAACATTTAAAAACATTTAGAAACATTGTCTAACCCTCAAACCAAATTTCTTTTTTGATATTGATGCATTTTAAGAATTTTTCATGGAATTAAAATCATTTTAATGCATTATTTTGATCCAAACTTCCAAAAATCATTTCTGCCTAACCATTGAGAGTTGGACCTTGATTCTTTTTGCATTGCATTGTGTTTAGCATGTAGTTTGTGAGATTAAATTGGCATGAATTGATCTTGCATTTTCCATTTGTTTGGCATTTTTCTTGTTAAGGAACCCTAAAACCCTAGAAAACTTAGGAAAATCATAACTTGAACTAGGCTAAGAGTTGGAACTTCTCCTTTGGGCAGTGAGTTAATATAGGTTTAGGGATCCTTTGAATGCATTTTCAATTTTTTATATTGATGTTTGCTTCTGATTTTGGTTTGTGTTTGATGCATTGATCATAAACCCTAATTTAGGCTTCCATATGCATCCATCTTGCATTTGCATTCTTAACTTGACTTGCCATAGCATTTTATGCATTCTTTTGATTCATTGAACATCTTAAGACATATTGAAAGCATGTTTGGTCATTTCATCATGTGTTTTCCATGTTGTATGTCATTTGCAAATCATGACTTTTCATGTATGTTCATGTTTCTTAACTTGTTTCATTTGCATCCATAAGTTTGAATGATCATCCTCATGTCTTGATTCATGTTTGCAGCATCTCATAGCATCATTATCATCCCATAGATGCTTCTGGTTTTGATTTACATCATGCCATTTCATTTCATTTTGCATTGCATTGCATTTCTTTTCTAACTTTTCAGGTGGTAAGTAACCTTGGGAAGTGAATTTGCCTTCACTTCTCATATCTTCTTTTCATCTCTTCCATGCATCCTTGCTGCATTTTACTTTGTGTTTGAGTTTGAGTTTGCTCATTCTTCTTCATCTCACTTTCTTTCCTCAAGTGACTTGACTTCTTAAATGAAGCAAGTTACTTTGCTTCTCCTGATCCTTCCATTTGCTTCCTGGTGGTTCCATTGAAGACTTCTCTTGTTAACCTCACAAACCTTAGGAACAACCAAGCATGACAATGATTAGGGTTTTGATTAGTCCCCCCACTTAGTTTTACCTTTATGTCTCTTTTGAGTCTTCTCTCCTCACCTCATAATCAGGGACTAAACCCTAAAGGCTTTAAGGCTTTGTGATTAAGTTTATGCATGCATCCTTCTATTAGGATGGAGTGTATAACTTTAATCCTAAGTGTTAAACCCTTAATGTGTTTAAATCTCTTAATCAATTCACTTAATAATCTTCAAGACATCAAGCTTGTAACTTGGGCCTTACATTAGGGTTCTAATTCTTCCTTAATTGGTTAAGAAGGACTAACCCTAGTGTTAATGGACAAGTCCCCCTCAAGTTGTCTTACAAACTCTAAAAAACATTTCATCATCATATCATGAAATAAAATCCACTCAATAAAGGCTTGTTTTGTCATGAGTTTAATCCCTAATCATGGATTAAGTTGAGGAGCTTTCCTCAGCTTAAACATTCTCATCTATTATCCTTCTATTAGGATGGTGTAATGAGTCTGTTTAATCCCTGATTATGGCTTAATCTCATTACTCAACACTAAACAAAAACACCAAAAACATCTAAATAATCACAAGTAGGTTAATGATCTTAATCCTCCATCAAAGGTGATTAAGTGTGAGAAGCTGACTTCACACTTAAGGTATTCTCATTACCCCTAATCAGAGGGAGGATGTGATGAATTTACTAATCCATTGGGTTAGGCTTAAGCTCATTAACTTATGACAAACTTTCAAAAGCAATAAAAGGCTGAAAACTCAAAAACAAACAATAATCGTCTCCTTCGGGATTCTTTTCTCATCACCTTCACTCACAAACGAGAACTTGCTTCTTCCGTCTAATGCAAAACAGTTTGCACCTGGGCCAGACAGGTCATACACTTGAGCATAGACAAGCAAGCAGTTCATTAGTCAATTTATCTTTTAGTCTCTTTGGGTCGAACTACGGTGTTCTGACTTCCTCATTGCACGAGAGGATACGTAGGCATAACTTAACAGTTATCGAACAAAAAGTCTCTGTATATTCCCCCTCTTTCAGTATTATTCTCTTAGTCTCATGATCTTGAGCATCTCATTCTTTGTTCTTACACTGACACATCATTTATACACTTCACTTTTCTCTTACACTGACACCTGTACATTTTGTTTTCCAGTTCTTTTACACACAAATTGCACTGACACTACCCCTTTAAAACATAAATCTTTCAAGCGTGGATCCCGTCGAGTACGGCGGACAATCTGGGTGCTAATACCTTCCCAGGTTGTAACCAACCCCCTTTCTCAGTCTCTCTGGTTCGCAACCGTCTTATCCATTCTTTTTCTAGGTCTATGCAGCATTACCTTTCCTCCGGGATAAAAATGCCTAGCTGGAGACTCTTTTCATCTCCAGTGAGTTCACTGCTGTGTGTTCTCACTGTCCTCTTTCGCCGACCGTTCGCGTCTGTACCTTTATTTGGGCCACTCCCATTTATCGGGAGCGACAGCTTGGCGACTCTGCTGGGGACCCTTATACTGCAACCAGGGCTTCTGGTTCTTTTTGTGGGTTCCTCCTAGCGCTTGATTGATTTGTGTTTACTGGGGTGTTATGTGCTATCTGTGATTGTATATTTGTATTTATTTTTGCTTTATGTACAGTTGTTTTATTGCTTTCTCTATAGCGTTACATATATCATACTGTCATACTGTGCTGGCTGGATCTGTTTTGTTGCTTTGGTGGGTGGGTGTTCTATTGAGAGTTGAGGTCCTATACCTGGGACCTGAGTGACACCTAGGCTAGAGTGGTTCATATTCTTTCCCATTCCATCTCGGTCTGGTGCGGGAATGTGAAACACGGTTCAGATATGGGTTTCTTCTTGAGAACTCCGTGTTGCAGATTTCCTGCAATATTAGGGCTATCTGGGAAGCCTGCTAAGTCTGGATGACCTTTAGTATTGACCTTCAGAAACTGAGGTGAATTAGAGGAGGATCTTTTATGGTTATTGTAAACACTGTACCTCCGGGTTAGAAGTGTTTACACTTCTCATAACTGATCCAAGTCTGAGGATCCTTGTTTTAGAACACCACCTGTGAGGGGGTTGGGTTGTTTACAGGTTTTGCAGGAACCCTTGACCTCAGCATACCCTGTTACTTTGTTTGATTAAGAGTACTCCATTTTGGGACAGTTCTTGTGATTTTAACCCTGGACATGTGACTCTTTATTTGAGTCCCCCACCTTGGTTACTGGACTTATGGACCTCCATCTGGATTTCTTGAACATACCTGGACTTATATCAGAGCACTTGATCAGATCCAGCTCAGTCACAAACCCTTGCATATCATTTGCATACATCATCATTGCATCATTTTAACATTTGCTTATTTGTTTTTCAGGGTATCCATACTTCATTTTTGGCTTGGTTTTGACCCCATCATCAGCATAGACCTATCTTCATCAGCATCTACTTCAGCTGTCAGCTACCTGCTTCAGCCACCAGTCTCAGCCTGTCAGTGGCCCATCATCAGTATCATTCTCCATCATCAGCACCCGTCTCAACTCTTCTTCAAACCACATGGCACCTAAGAAGAGTAATATCTCCTACCACTTCTTTCAGCCTGAGCTAGCTGACATCAGGAAGATTCAGACCCTGATTACTCCAGACCATGTACCACTATTCAGAGAACACTATGGAGACATACTTGATGTGGTTGTGGATTTGGACCCCTCACAGAGAAGCCTGATTCATACTTGCCTACAGTTCTATGATCCCCCTCTGAGGTGTTTCACTTTTCAGGATTTTCAGTTGGGCCCTTTATTAGAGGAGTATTCATCATTGGTTGGTGTACCTATCAGGGGTGGAGTCCCCTTCAACCCTTAGATGGCTTTTCCAAGTAATGAGGAAGTGGAAAAGGCACTGTATCTGGAACCTGTTCTGATTGGGCAGCATATGACCACCAAGGCTGGAATCTCTGGTCTACACCTGGATTTCTTGATCTCTCAGGCTACTTTGAAGGCCTCTGTGGGAGAATGGAAGGCAGTCTGTGCCTTATTAGCCCTGAGCATATATGGGATTATTTTATTTGCAGATGAGCCTAAGTTTGTTAGTAAGAATGCAATCCATCTTTTCATCCTGAGGAACCCAGTGCCCACCTTACTGGGAGATTTCTACTACTCTGTTCACCAAAGGAATGAAAAGCAAAGAGGAAGATTAGTGAGATGCTGTGCTCCCTTGTTCCATACTTGGCTGCTCAAGCATTTACCAAAGACTGATGCATTCTTGAACCCTCACCAGCAAAGAAACTGGGCTAGAAGACTCACTTCTTTGACCTCAGCTGATATCAGGTGGTGCACTCAAAGCACAAAAGGCAGGGACATCATTACCAGTTGCGGGCAGTTTCCCAATGTACCCCTGATAGGAGTTAAGGGTTGCATCAACTACAACCCTTTGCTATTCAAAAGACAACTGGGATATGCATTGGTCCACACTCCTAAGGCACAAGATCTGGCTGAGACTCTTTACTGTGAGAACAGGCCTAATCTGGCTATTGTCAGGCAAGCAGCCTGGGCCTGGGACAATGTTCAGACTAAAGGAGTAACCATTCTGGGGAAGTGCAACAATGTAGCATCAGCACAATATTATGAGTGGTCCCATGCCAGGGCTCAATTTTCTGGGATGCCCTTCACCATGGAAGATATGCCTGGGCCATCCTCAGCACCACCTCCTGTCACTGTCAGTCTGGAGGAGTTTGAGAAATTGAAAGAGAGAAATGAGAAGTTGACTCAGGCCCTACAGAAGACCCTCTAGGAGAGGAGTGATGGTAGGTTGGATATTGAGAGGTTAGAGAAGCTGAAAGTGGAGCATCTAGCCAGAATTGAGAAGTCAGAGGATTATATCAAGAAGTCTAGGGCTGGAGAGCAGATCTTGAAGAATGCCTGCAAGGAAGCTCAGTTCCAGAAAGCCAGGACTGATTTGTACCTGAAGGAGAGTCAAGCTAGGTGGGTCAGGATCACCGAAGCTCGTACTCTGGAAGATAAGAGGACTCAGGACAAGATTGAGCAGCTAGAAGCTAATGCAAAAGAGCAACAGGAAGCCCTAGCAGCAGCCCAAAGGGAGATCTCAGAGTTGAAGATTAGAGCTGGAGTGAAGAGATCAAAGGACCAGAGTCAACACAAGAAGCTAACTGCAGCTGTTACTACCAGGAATCTCCTTATCAGGAATCTTACAGAGCGTCCGGTTGATCCTGTGACTGAAGCACTTCTCAAGGAAGTTCAGGAGGATGAGTTTGGTCTTGGTGTCTGACTTTTGCTTGTTGTTGCTTTCATTTCACTGTACTTTTATTTTTCTTATGTTGTATTTTTGACCCCTCAGAGGGCATGTATTGTAAAAAGAACAAGATATGTATCATTTGCTTTTTGTAATATATGTATCAGTTTGTTTCATCTGAGTTTCCTTCAAAGCAACATCAACAGCATCTTCAAGGGGTCTGGAAAGGTCAAAACCAAGTGCCAAGCCGGATACCTTGGAAACAAATAAGCATACTGCATTGCATGCTAACCCTTGTTTGTTTTGTAGGTTTGTTTTGTTGCTAACTCCGTTGTGGTTTCAGGAACTATTGCTCGCCGGCGGGTGTTCCCACTCAACCGCCCACATAGATATCCAACCCGCAACAACCTTCCGGGTATACAGATGGACCAGGTACAGCAGGACCTTACAGAGGTCAGGAACCAAATGGCCAATGAAAGATTGGAAATGAGGGCTCAAATGACACAATTTATGGAGGTGATGAACAACATGGCTCAGAGCCAGGAGAGATTAAGAGCAATGGTAGAGAGGCAGAATCAAGAAGATCCCCATCTAGGGACTACTGGGACAAGCAACAATGAGAGGGTCCAACCTCATGTCAATCCCCCTGTATTTGGACCCCACCTTCATCCAGAGATCAACATTCCTGCTAATGTGCAAGGGACTGCCACTGCAGGCAGGGTACTGCAAGAAGACCCCCAGGAAGATCAGTTCACAGTGATGGGAGCTGGGGAGGAGGCCTATGACAGAAGGCTGGACGAAATTGCTGAGAAATTAAGATCCTTGGAGTCTCAAAACTCTTTGGGTTTTGATGTTATGGACATGGGCCTAGTGGACGGGGTCAGGATTCCCCATAAGTTTAAGCCTCCTTGTTTTGAAAAGTACAATGGGACCTCCTGCCCACGGACCCACTTACAATCCTTTCTGGGGAGGTTGAAGGCATATACCATGGACGAAAAGCTATGGATGTTTTATTTTGAGGATAGCTTAACGGGAGCTTCAAGGGAATGGTACTCCCATCTGACTAGAGCCACCATCAGGTGTTGGAAGGACATGGCAGAGGCCTTCATTAGACAATACCAGTATAACTTGGATATGGCACCCAACAGGACCCTCCTGATGGGAATGTCCCAATCATCCAGGGAAAGCTTCCGAGAGTACGCCCAGAGGTGGAGGCAGCTGGCTGCTGCTGTCCAGCCACCTATGTCAGAGAGGGAGATGGCAGATATGTTTATGAACACCCTCCAGGGAACATACATTGACAGGCTGGCTGCTTTCTCTTCTACTAGCTTTGCAGATGTCGTTATAGCTGGAGAGAGAATTGAGAGCCTGTTGAAGATGGGCAAAATTTCTGACAACGGTGCCAGCTCGTCCAGCAACACAAGGAAGCCTTTTGTGGGCCCAAGAAGAACTGGAGAGACCAATGCTATCCATACCAACAGGGGAAGACCCCAATATGTTCATAGGTCTGTGGCTGCAGTCACCATTCCCGTTCCAATTCATCCACAACCAGCTTATCAACCACCGCAACAGAATTATCAGCAACAAAATCCGTATCCTCCTCAGAGAAACTACAATAACACCAACAACAACAATCAGCAAAGACCGTTCCAACAGAGACCTTCTCAGGCCAATAGGGTGATCGATCCGATCCCTATGCCATATGCCACATTACTTCCACAACTCCTGAAACTCAACCTGGTTGAGCTAAGGACGTTGGCACCTCCAGATCCCACCAGTCTACCCATAAATTATGACGCCAGCGCCAGATGTGCTTTTCATTCGAATGCACCCGGCCATAGTACAGAGAAGTGCAGAGCCTTGCACATGAAGGTACAAGACTTGGTAGACTCTAAGGCTCTAAACTTCGCACCACCACCAAATGTTAATAAGAACCCTATGCCAAACCATGGAGGTCCCAGAATCAATGCTATTGAAGAAGACAAGCCGTCTTACTTGATAACCAGTGTGGGTCAGATTCGGACACCGTTGGTAGAGATTAAAGCTCAACTCCTTGAATGTCAAATATTCCCGGGATGTGAGCTAGGGTGTGCTTATTGCAACATTTCAGTGAATGGTTGTGATAACTTGAGAGATGGCATAGATGGTCTCATCCAGAGTGGCCTGCTTCAAATCACAACATCAATTCCTATCAATCCAGCAATCTCATTAACAACAGTTCCCGAGTCTTCTACAACTGCAACAACCATTGTTCCAAACAACTTTTCAGTTTCGTCAACAAATGCTTCATCTGTTACTTCAACGGACCAAATATCAGCAAACCTCCCTTCTACAACTTCAGCACCCCTTCATTCAGAATCTCCTACAACAGCAACACCCATCCTTCCAACAATGTCTCCTATAACTTCAGCAGCAAATGTCTCAACGGTTACAATTTATTATGATCCTGAAAATGATTCCGCCTACAACTCACAAAATGCCACTCCTATCAGAGCACCAGTCACAATATACTATGATCCACAGACTATCATGGTCCCTTCTGCAGCTGCAATCAGTCCAGTCACTATCACAGTGCCTGGGCCAGTACCTTATGAAAGCAGTAACGCCATTCCTTGGCATTACGGCTCCGATCTATACTGCGAAGGACAGAAAATCACTTTTGAATCATCAACCCCTGCACCAAAAATAGATAATGTGGGAGGAGGCAGAGGCTTCACTCGAAGCGGACGTCTCTTTGCCCCACAAATTCAAAGACCCACCGCTGAAGCAGAAGCGTCTGCCAAGGCAAAAGGGAAAAGCCTGGTGCAGGAAGAGCAGATTGTTAAAGAAGCTTTGAAAACACCTTTTGACCAAGAAGTTGATGAATTCATGAGAATCATCAAGAAAAGTGATTATAAGATAGTGGACCAGCTTCACCAGACGCCTTCCAAGATCTCTATTCTATCATTGCTTATGTGCTCCGAGGCTCATCGGAACGCACTATTAAAAGTCTTGCACGCAGCTTATGTGCCAGAAGAGATCACCGTCAATCAATTGGAAGCTGTGGTTGGAAATGTTAATACTAGCAATGGACTAGGGTTTACCAACACTGATTTGACGATGGAAGGCCGCAATCACAACAAGGCTTTGCACATTACCATGGAGTGTAAAGGTGCAGTTCTTTCCCATGTACTGGTAGACACAGGGTCATCCCTCAATGTCTTACCTAAAAAAGCCCTTGTGAAGCTGGAGTATGAAGGATTGGCATTACGGCCCAGCAACCTGGTGGTGAGAGCCTTTGACGGTTCTAAGAGATCAGTTCTGGGAGAAATTGAGTTGCCTATAACGATCGGCCCACAAACTTTCAAAACGACCTTATACGTGATGGATATACAGCCTGCCTACAGCTGTCTATTGGGTAGGCCATGGATTCACGCCGCTGGCGCCGTGACCTCAACCCTTCACCAGAAGTTAAAATTCGAGTGGGAGGGTCAAGTCGTTACTATCTGTGGAGAGGAGGATATTTTTGTTAGCCACCTGGCTACCTAAAAATATATTGAGATGGATGGGGAGATCCACGAAACGATGAGTCAAGGGTTTGAAGCCTTGAACATAAATGAAACTTCTGTTGTACCTGGAACCTCAATGACATCATACCAACAAGCCCGGAAGGTTGTTGAAGAAGGAACTGCCCAAGGCTGGGGCAAATTGTTACCGGTGGAGAAGAAAGAAGATAGATTTGGGTTGGGTTACAAACCGACTCAACAAGATCAAGCAGAGGCTGCTAAGGAGCCCAACTTTGTTAGTGGGGGGATGCTCACCCCCGATGCTGTCAACAATTTGGAAGACGAGGATGAAAGCGACCGCAACCTGGAGAGTTGGATCCGTCCAAAGATCCCGGGGAGCAGTATCTCAAACTGGTCTTCCCAGGAAATTATAAGAGTTACTCCTGCAGAGTAATTATTATTTCCTGTATTTTTTAAGCATGCATCAAGTCTTGCATCTTGCCCAAGATGACAAGACTCATTTTGTAATCGGGCCATCTGTAATTTTTGTGCAACAAGATTAATCAATGAAATATCAGACATCTTTTGCAAATGAGTCTTTTTTCTTTTCCGCTCACTGTTTTTTCATTTTTCTTTTTGTACAAAAAATAAATGGCAATGTTTTCAAAATGACAACTTTATTTCACTTTTCTAAACAAGATTAAAATCAAATCACTAAACTGAACCCTTGCAGAGTGTGCCTTCCAGACAGCACCGACAACAACACGACTATGACTTCGTATGACTTTGACAATCCAATCAATCAAGCTGATGAAGGGGTTGAAGAAGATTACGAGCTTCCTGAAGAGCTAGCCAGATTGTTGAGACAAGAGGAAAAGGTTATCACTCCTCACCAGGAGGAGGTCGAAACGATTAATCTTGGTACAGATGAAGATGTGAAAGAAGTTAGAATCGGGGCCTGCCTACAAGACTCAGTGAAGAGACGACTGGTTGAGCTGCTTCAAGAATATGTGGACGTGTTTGCTTGGTCTTATCAAGATATGCCAGGGTTGGACACCGACGTTGTTGTGCACAAGCTGCCTTTAAGAGAAGAATGCCCGCCGGTTAAACAGAAACTGCGCCGTACTCGCCCAGACATGGCAATGAAAATCAAAGAAGAGGTACAAAAGCAATGGGACGCCGGGTTCCTTGCCGTGACTAGCTATCCACCGTGGGTTGCTAACATAGTACCTGTGTCCAAGAAAGACGGCAAAGTAAGAATGTGTGTTGACTACCGGGATCTGAACAGAGCTAGCCCGAAAGATGACTTCCCATTACCTCACATTGATGTATTGGTCGACAATACGGCTCACTTCTCGGTATTCTCCTTCATGGACGGATTTTCAGGATACAATCAGATCAAAATGTCACCTGAAGACAGGGAGAAGACAACCTTCATCACACCCTGGGGCACATTCTGTTACAAGGTGATGCCTTTCGGACTGAAGAATGCTGGTGCAACATATCAACGGGATATGGTAACATTATTCCACGATATGATCCATAAAGAAATAGAATGTTATGTGGACGACATGATTGCCAAGTCCCTCACTGAAGAAGATCACCTGGTGAATCTGCTGAAGCTATTCAAGCGTCTGAGGAAGTACCAATTGAAGTTGAACCCTAACAAGTGCACATTCGAGGTGCGATCGGGTAAGCTGCTGGGTTTTATTGTGAGCGAGAAAGGGATTGAAGTTGACCCTGATAAAGTCAAAGCTATTCAAGAGATGCCTGCACCGAAGACAGAGAAAGAAGTTCGAGGGTTCTTAGGTCGATTGAACTACATTTCAAGGTTCATATCTCACCTTACAGCAACCTGTGAACCTTTGTTCAAATTGTTGAGAAAAGAACAGAAGGTTAGGTGGAATGAAGATTGCCAGAAGGCTTTTGACAAGATTAAAGAATACTTACAAGAACCTCCAATCCTTATGCCTCCAGTTGAAGGAAGACCTCTGATAATGTACTTGACAGTATTAGAAGAGTCGATGGGGTGTGTGTTGGGCCAGCATGACGAGTCTGGTCGAAAAGAGTATGCAATATACTACCTAAGCAAAAAGTTTACCGACTGTGAACAACGTTATTCACTGCTCGAGAAAACTTGCTGTGCTTTAGCGTGGGCTGCTCGTCGGCTGAGACAGTATATGTTGACCCACACTACCTTACTGATTTCAAAGATGGACCCAGTCAAGTACATATTTGAGAAGCCAGCGCTTACCGGACGGGTTGCAAGATGGCAAATGATCCTCACAGAATATGATATCCAGTACACTTCTCAGAAAGCCATTAAGGGCAGTGTATTGTCTGAATATCTTGCTGAGAAACCTATTGATGATTACCAGCCTATGAGATTTGACTTCCCTGATGAAGACATCATATTCATAAAAGCAAAAGATCATGAATAGCCTGTTCACACTGAAGGGCCCGACCCGGAAGAAGAGTGGACTATGATGTTTGATGGGGCTGTTAATATGAATGTCACCTAAGGGAGTTCACATGCCTTTCTCGGCAAAACTCACTTTCAACTGCACTAACAACGAAGCTGAATACGAAGCTTGCATTATGGGTCTTGAGGAAGCCATTGACCTCAGGATCAAGACATTGACTGTATTCGGAGATTCAGCTTTGGTAATCAATCAGACCAACGGCAAATGGTACACACACCAGGATCATCTGATACCTTACAGGGATTATACAAGGAGGTTATTGACTTTCTTTACAACAGTCAAGCTTGAGTATATCCCTCGAGACAAGAATCAGTTTGCAGATGCTCTTGCTACCATTTCATCTATGATCAAAGTTCAAGCTGCCAACTTCGTACCTCAGATTTCAGTATCCAGACTTGACAGACCAGCATATGTGTTCGCAGCAGATGTTGTCAAAGATGATAAGCCTTGGTTCCATGACATTAAAAGCTTCTTGGAGGATCAGACATACCCACCTGGGGCATCTTCCAATGATAAGAAGACACTAAGAAGGCTTGCTGGCAGCTTCTTCCTAAATACTGATGGCTCCTTATACAAGAGGAACTTTGATATGGTACTCCTCAGATGCGTCGACAGGACAGAAGCAGATTTGTTAATGCATGAAGTGCACGAAGGATCCTTTGGTACCCATGCTGGAGGGTATGCCATGGCTATGAAATTGCTAAGATCAGGTTATTACTGGATCACGATGGATGCTGACTGTTGTGCCTACGCCAGAAAATGCCATAAATGTCAGATCTATGCAGATAAGGTGCATGTGCCTCCCAATCCTTTGAATGTGATGTCTTCTCCCTGGCCCTTTGCTATGTGGGGCATTGACATGATTGGCAAGATTGAGCCAACTGCTTCGAATGGCCACAGATTCATCTTGGTTGCCATTGATTATTTCACTAAGTGGGTCGAAGCCGCTTCCTATGCCAATGTTACAAGGCAAGTGGTAGCCAGATTTCTGAAAAGAGATATCATCTGTCGATACGGAATTCCCGAGCGAATCATTACTGATAATGGTTCTAACTTAAACAACAAAATGATGGCAGAGCTGTGCCAGGACTTCAAGATCCAACACCACAATTCTTCTCCTTACAGGCCAAAGATGAATGGCACTGTTGAGGCAGCTAATAAGAATATCAAGAAGATTGTGCAGAAGATGGAAGTCACCTATAAAGATTGGCATGAAATGCTACCATTTGCCTTGCATGGGTATCGCACGTCAATCAGGACATCCACTGGGGCAACACCGTATCAACTTGTGTATGGTATGGAAGCAGTCCTACCGGTTGAAGTTGAATTACCCTCTCTACGGGTACTGATGGATGTTAAACTGAGTGAAGCAGAGTGGGTTCGGGCCCGATACGAGCAACTGAGTCTGATTGAAGAGAAAAGATTGGCTGCAATCTGTCATGGGCAGTTATATCAGAAGAGAATGAAGAAAGCCTTCGATCAGAAAGTCAGGCACCGAGAGTACCTAGTAGGAGATCTTGTGCTGAAAAGAATCCTCCCTCCTCATACAGACCACAGGGGCAAATGGACTCCGAATTATGAAGGACCATTTGTAGTAAAGAAAGTTTTTTCTGGTGGAGCACTGATGCTCAGCACCATGGATGGTGAAGATTTCCCGTCCCCTGTGAATTCAGATGCAGTTAAAAAATACTTCGCATAAAATGACCCGCTGGACATAAAAAAGAATGTAAGTCCAGGCAAAAATAGGGCATCCCGACGAGTCAAAAACAGAATAAAAGACTCGGGCAAAAATAAGGGGAAATAAATAAAAAAAGTACACCCGCTGAGTTGAAAAGCCGCATTGGACAGCTCAGACAAAAATGGGTATCCCGATGGATTGAAAACCCGAAAGGGCGATCCATGCAAAATAAGGGAATAAGCGAACAACTGCATTCTGAATTCGTCTGTATCTCTTACAACTTGGTAGGCTTCGAAAGGATCAAGCTTCAATCAGAATCAGCCTTCTTCAGAAAGCAAGACGAGAAGAACGTCAAATGTCATACGAGTCATAGCAAAGGGGAGCTCCTTAAAGCGTCGTCAACATTGCCAACACTTTTTGTTTCTCAATTTATAACAATCCCCTCATTTTAGGAGATATGTTTCCTTGGCTGTATCTTGCCAATTCAGGGCATTTGAATTAATAAAATCAGATTTTTCAGTCATGTTTCGTCTTGTACATTTTTATTTGCAAAATGTCTGATGTCTCTAAAAAACTGATTGCATAAATACAGATGCTTATTTTCAAAAATAATGAAAACACGCGCTTGCAGGAAATATACTTACTCTCAGAAGTGTCTAACTCCTATGACGGAATCCGGTAAGGGATACCTCGGGGTTATTTGTGCGTTTCTATATCTTTGCAGGATTGCGGGTATCCAGAATGCAACTTGGGGCATGTAAGCTTCATTCCAGCAAGCTGGCAAATCAGTACTCACTCAGTCTCAACACTCAAAGTGTCTTCTCCCCAGTTGAGTTGCCACTTGTTACTTCTCCCCATCAGAGTTGCCAGACATCACCTCTCCAACAGGGCAGTGCCAGAAGGCGCACATATCCCCGGCTGAGTCAAAAATCATCCTCAACAGAATCCCTAGGGAAATCTTTCAGTGATATCTTTTTCTCCCCAGCCGAGTTGCCATTTCTCAGCTGAGTCAGGGAACCATCTCCCCACAGAGCTTCAGCCTCTATCCAGAAGAGCAACGCATGAAGGAATCACAACAGAGTGAAGAAAGCTTCCACAAGCTCCCAGTTGGGTCCCTCATTATTTGAGACAGGTCTATCAGTGATCTGTACCCCCAAGCAGATATCATCTCATCAGATCTACCAATGATCTCACCCCCAGTTGGGATGTCCTTTACAAGCAGATCGGCCAGAGATCTTCACAGCATCGGGATCCGAGTCCCGGATTGGTATCCTCGTATAATCATAGCATTCGCATCATATTCACCCACAAAGCGTAGCATTCCGTCTAGTACGGAGCATTACGGCAGAAATCAAACATATAGCATAATCATAAGCCATGTTCTGAATCAAACACTTGTGAATAACGACAATCCATCAACATACAGAAAACTCCCCCCAAAAAAAATCCCCAGCGGAGATTTTCCAGCAAAAGCAGTTGCCTCACATTCACAAACACCAGTATATACCCTCTTTGGCACCCGTCCGTGTCAATATTCCCCAGTAAAGTCGCCTGAACACTCTGTGCAAACAATACCACACGTATTACAGATACTTTTTGACACCCGTCCGTGTCATATCCCCAGCAGAAAGCCAAAGACATCCTCTTTGCACTCACAAATACTCATATATATATATACATTTCCCTGACATTCGTCCGTGTCATTCTCCCCAGTACAGTAACATAAACACTTTGTACATCAGATTCTTGTTTATACTATACTTTTCTCCTTGTGACACTCGTCCGTGTCACTCTCCCCAGCAGGTTAAATACCCGTCTATACATCACTCATACTTACTACTCATGATTACCCTTTATACAAATACTCGTCCGTATCTTGTATACACTATCCCCGCAGATTCGACACCAGTCCGTGTTCTCTGTTAACCAGTTGGTATTCGTCCGTACCATCATCTCAGAACATGCGTCAAGCGTTTGTTTCTACCTGATACTCGTCCGTATCATAGTCTTAAGGATGCTCGTCCGCATCTTTAATCCATACACGTGTCAAACACTTATGTCTTCTTGAATTTAGACACTCGTCTGTGTCTATCATTCCCCAGAAGAATCCCTTCAGATTCAACACTCGTCCGTGTTCTCTGTTAACCCGTTGATACTCGTCTGTATCATCATCTCTGAACACGTGTCAGTATTTATTCCTACCCGATACTCGTCTGTATCATAGTCTTAAGGATGCTCGTCCGCATCTTTAATCTATACACAAACATCTAAACACTTATACCTTTTATTTCTTGGATATAAACACTCGTCCGTGTTTACTATTCCCCAGTAGATCGCTACCAAAGTAAAATTTTCCTTTTTATCTGACATTCGTCCTGTGTCATGATAAACCCTGAGAGCAGCCGTACCCTGCTAGGTGGTCGTCCTCCACCTCTTGATGGTCGTCCTCCATCATGCTCATCCGATGGTCGTCCCCATCGTTGATTTTCTATCCGACATTCGTCCTATGTCGTGATATTTAGCAGCCGTCCCCTGCTAGGTGGTCGTCCTCCACCTCTTGGTGATCGTCCTTCATCATTTTATCCAATGGCCGTCCCCATTATTGATTTTGGTTATCTGACATTCGTCCTATGTCATGATAAACCTTGAGAGCAGCCGTCCCCTGCTAGGTGGTCGTCCTCCACCTCTTGATGGTCGTCCTCCATCATGCTCATCCGATGGTCGTCCCCATCGTTGACCTATTATCCGGCATTCGTCCTGTGTCGCGATATTTTCGGCAGCCGTACCCTGCCAGGTGGCCGTCCTCCACCTTAGATGACCGTCCCTCATCTTATACCCAACAGAGCAGCCGTCCCCTGCTAGGTGATCGTCCATCACCTTTGATGACCGTACCTCATCATCTGTTTATTTCATTTATTCTGTAACCCGATGGTCGTCCCCGTCGTGGTCCCTTTTTCTTTTTCCTGATGATCGTCCTTCATCAGTTTAGCCCGATGGCCGTCCCCGTCGTTGGTTACTTTACTTTGTGAACTTTATGGCCGTCCCCGTCATGTTTCATTAATCCCCAGAGAATTTTACAGCTTTATCTTGATGGCCGTCCCCATCATAATTCTTTATCCCCAGCATGTCGGCCGTCCCCGCCATTGCTTTATTTTCCGCACTTCTCCCAGCATGTCGGTTGTCCCCGTCATTGCTCTTTACCCAGCAGTCGTCCTCTGCTCGACGGTCGTCCTCCGTCGCTCACACTTTACAATATACTTTATTTTCTTTTACAATCTATATCCCTTTTCTTCTTCATTCTGTGAGTGCAAATTTTGGACCGTCTTTGGTATTCAACCACAAGTTATCTTGTTTGCCTGTTAAGCCGTTGCTTACAACCTGCACAGCTAACTCATGTTTGAATAGGGGCAGCTGTAAACACCCCAAATTTGCCCTCACCCATTCACACCATGGCTTGTGATCATTTCATATACATAAACACAATCATAACATCTCATACCACAATTTTGAGTCATTGCATTGGCTGTAAGTCATCTGCATCCAGGGTTTGTGATCTGAGCAATCCAAGAGCTTCTTGGGCCACTCCAAAGGCCATCAATCACTTCAAAGGGGTCTATGTGTGTTCAAGTATCATATTATACTCCCTCAAAGTCAATAATATCAAAGAATCACAAGAACTGGGATTGGTATGGAAGCAGAGCCAGGCTTGACTGCACAGATGACCTAAAATTAGGGTTTTGGTTTCAAAGGCCATAACTCCAAATTTTTTGGTCATTCTTGTTTCTATTGGTCTCTATATGGTATAGGGAGTATGCATATCAATTTTCATGAAGAAATTCCATGGGGAAGTCATCTGATCAAGAGTTGACTTTCTGAACAAGTCAGTGCAAAATCAGGGCATCTGAGGCCCCCAATGACCCAACCAAAGGGTGTTCTTCATCATTTTGATTGTATATGATCTTTATTTGATCATGGAAGATGTTGGAAGTTCACAAAATTCAAGAATTTCAAGTCTTTTGCAAAGTTGACTTTTTGGGCAAGTTTGACTTTTAATGAAAATGCCATTTTAGGAAACTTTTTCAACCCTTACTTTTTGATTCAAAAAAGCTTCAAATGGAAAAACTTTGGTCATGAAAGTTGTAGAATGGATCATTCCCTTTTCAAAAAGTACAAGAACATGACCTAATTCATTTTGGATCAAAAGTTATGGTTCATCAAAGTTGGCAAAAATCACTAAATTTCAAGTTATGCACCAAATGGAAAACTTGCAAAATCTTGTACCAAGGCAATTTGTGACTTCTAATTGATGTTAAACCTTTACAAAAACATCACACATGAGCAAAAATCAGAATTGGCCCAAGGGATTTTTCATTTTTTGTGCTTGGATTTCCAAAGATCTTTAAGTCATTTTTTCATAAAGGTGCAAAGAGGGATTCTTGGTAAAATCATCCTCCCATGAATTGTGTGATCACCAATTAGTTTCTATGCATTGCCATGACTAAATGAAGTTCCATGCACCAAAATTCAGCAAGAGTTGTCTCATGTACATGGCACAAAATCACAAGATAACACAAGTGGGCAAGTTGCAAGATCTAGCATAGCTTATGATCCACATGTTGCAGACATTCACAAGCAATCTGAGGGTCATCCTTGACTCAAGCTGAGGCAAGACAAGCCCTTAGACAGCTGCTGCCATAGCCCATGCTGCAAGTACCAATCACATTGACTTTTTGGCCAAAACCCCCATACTCTTGGAACAGTGAGCAGCCACCTCTACTGACCTGCTCCACAGGCTACTCATACATTGTGGGAGTGTTATAGCAAGAGATTGGCCATTGAGACAAGCCAGAACACAGCATACCACAAAATCTGTCAAAACTTTCCTCTCTTCGAATCCCCTTCCACAGCCATCAAACATCCATTTTCTCTTCACCATTGCATCATACACACTCAAAGGAACCAGAATCCACCATTAAAGCAGTTTGAAACCTTACAAATCACAACTGTAAAACCTGCCATATCAGAACTCAAGCTTCCAAAATAGCCACCAACAAAGGATTGTGAACATTCCATTGGCTTCAGGGGGTTCAGAGAAGGCATTCTGCATCAAAGCAAGGTCAGGAGAGCTCATATTCATAGTTCATCACTTCAGGTAGCTTCAAATCCTCAACTTTTCAGAGCTTGCATTTTATGTTACAAATTGATAGTACATGTCTTGCTGATCATGATGATGCCTTTAGAATCGAAAATAGTGAAGAAATGAGTATTTTGTAGCTCTCTGAAATTTCACCCGTGAATCTTGTTGCCTTCGATTCTCACTGATTTCGAATGATAAATTTTGTTTGAGGGGTGATTTGAGTGGGGTTTGGGTAGAGGAACATTTCCCTGCTTTCAATTTGGTGAATGGTGGCCTGAATCATGATCTAGGGTTTTCAACCCTCTGGAGAAGATGACCGGAGCTTCCCTCCGGTCACCTGAAATTACTTAACCCTAATCCCTGTATTTAAATGATGTTTGAATCTGATGCGTTGGATCCATTGACTTAGGTTGACTGGCGCGTGTTTGTGTGGCCCAGATGCATCCATTTTGCCCTAATCTCCATTAATTTAATTAATCCCATTTAATTAATTCATAAAACCTGATTTAGGTCAGAGTCCATCCTGACCCTTGATTCACGCGCCAAGTCAACAGCTGACCCCCCAACTTTGAATCTGATGCGTTGGATATGATTACTTCTCATTTTCATTATTTTTTATTTCATTTTTTCTCATTTAATTTGTGCATTTATTTAAAAATAGCAAAATCAATTTTAAAATTCTGAAATTTTTTATATAAACTTTTATTTAATTTCAGAAACCAAAAATATTTTTATTTTTATTTTTTGCATCCAAAAAATATTTTTAAATATTTAAAAGTTTATTTTTAATTAATTAATGAGAATTAATTAATTAAAAATACTTTTAGGTATTTAAAAATCACCAAAAAATTCATGAAACATTTAAAAACATTTAGAAACATTGTCCAACCCTCAAACCAAATTTCTTTTTTGATCTTGATGCATTTTAAGAATTTTTCATGGAAATAAAATCATTTTAATGCATTATTTTGATCCAAACTTCCAAAAATCATTTCTGCCTAACCATTGAGAGTTGGACCTTGATTCTTTTTGCATTGCATTGTGTTTAGCATGTAGTTTGTGATATTAAATTGGCATGAATTGATCTTGCATTTTCCATTTGTTTGGAATTTTTCTTGTTAAGGAACCCTAAAACCCTAGAAAACTTAGGAAAATCATAACTTGAACTAGGCTAAGAGTTGGAACTTCTCCTTTGGGCAGTGAGTTAGTATAGGTTTAGGGATCCTTTGAATTCATTTTCAATTTTTTATATTGATGTTTGCTTCTGATTTTGGTTTGTGTTTGATGCATTGATCATAAACCCTAATTTAGGCTTCCATATGCATCCATCTTGCATTTGCATTCTTACCTTGACTTGCCATAGCATTTTATGCATTATTTTGATTCATTGAACATCTTAAGACATATTGAAAGCATGTTTGGTCATTGCATCATGTGTTTTCCATGTTGTATGTCATTTGCAAATCATGACTTTTCATGTATGTTCATGTTTCTTAACTTGTTTCATTTGCATCCATAAGTTTGAATGATCATCCTCATGTCTTGATTCATGTTTGCAGCATCTCATAGCATCATTATCATCCCATTGATGCTTCTGGTTTTGATTTACATCATGCCATTTCATTTCATTTTGCATTGCATTGCATTTCTTTTCTAACTTTTCAGGTGGTAAGTAACCTTGGGAAGTGAATTTGCCTTCACTTCTCATATCTTCTTTTCATCTCTTCCATGCATCCTTGCTGCATTTTACTTTGTGTTTGAGTTTGAGCTTGCTCATTCTTCTTCATCTCACTTTCTTTCCTCAAGTGACTTGACTTCTTAAATGAAGCAAGTTACTTTGCTTCTCCTGATCCTTCCATTTGCTTCCTGGTGGTTCCATTGAAGACTTCTCTTGTTAACCTCACAAACCTTAGGAACAACCAAGCATGACAATGATTAGGGTTTTGATTAGTCCCTCCACTTAGTTTTACCTTTATGTCTCTTTTGAGTCTTCTCTCCTCACCTCATAATCAGGGACTAAACCCTAAAGGCTTTAAGGCTTTGTGATTAAGCTTATGCATGCATCCTTCTATTAGGATGGAGTGTATAACTTTAATCCTAAGTGTTAAACCCTTAATGTGTTTAAATCTCTTAATCAATTCACTTAATAATCTTCAAGACATCAAGCTTGTAACTTGGGCCTTACATTAGGGTTCTAATTCTTCCTTAATTGGTTAAGAAGGACTAACCCTAGTGTTAATGGACAAGTCCCCCTCAAGTTGTCTTACAAACTCTAAAAAACATTTCATCATCATATCATGAAATAAAATCCACTCAATAAAGGCTTGTTTTGTCATGAGTTTAATCCCTAATCATGGATTAAGTTGAGGAGCTTTCCTCAGCTTAAACATTCTCATCTATTATCCTTCTATTAGGATGGTGTAATGAGTCTGTTTAATCCCTGATTATGGCTTAATCTCATTACTCAACACTAAACAAAAACACCAAAAACATCTAAATAATCACAAGTAGGTTAATGATCTTAATCCTCCATCAAAGGTGATTAAGTGTGAGAAGCTGACTTCACACTTAAGGTATTCTCATTACCCCTAATCAGAGGGAGGATGTGATGAGTTTACTAATCCATTGGGTTAGGCTTAAGCTCATTAACTTATGACAAACTTTCAAAAGCAATAAAAGGCTGAAAACTCAAAAACAAACAATAATCGTCTCCTTCGGGATTCTTTTCTCATCACCTTCACTCACAAACGAGAACTTGCTTCTTCCGTCTAATGCAAAACAGTTTGCACCTGGGCCAGACAGGTCATACACTTGAGCATAGACAAGCAAGCAGATCATCAGTCAATTTATCTTTCAGTCTCTTTGGGTCGAACTACGGTGTTCTTACTTCCTCATTGCACGAGAGGATACGTAGGCATAACTTAACAGTTATCGAACAAAAAGTCTCTGTATATTCCCCCTCTTTCAGTATTATTCTCTTAGTCTCATGATCTTGAGCATCTCATTCTTTGTTCTTACACTGACACATCATTTATACACTTCACTTTTCTCTTACACTGACACCTGTACATTTTGTTTTCCAGTTCTTTTACACACAAATTGCACTGACACTACCCCTTTAAAACATAAATCTTTCAAGCGTGGATCCCGTCGAGTACGGCGGACAATCTGGGTGCTAATACCTTCCCAGGTTGTAACCAACCCCCTTTCTCAGTCTCTCTGGTTCGCAACCGTCTTATCCATTCTTTTTCTAGGTCTATGCAGCATTACCTTTCCTCCGGGATAAAAATTCCTAGCTGGCGACTCTTTTCATCTCCAGTGAGTTCACTGCTGTGTGTTCTCACTGTCCTCTTTCGCCGACCGTTCGCGTCTGTACCTTTATTTGGGCCAGTCCCATTTATCGAGAGCGACAAAAGCGTAGCAAGTTTTCTCGAGTAGTGAGTATCGCGTCTCACAATCGGTAAACTTTTTGCTAAGGTAATAAATGGCGTGCTCTTTTCGACCAGACTCGTCCTGCTGACCCAGCACACATCCCATCGATCCTTCAAGCATAGTAAGATACATAATCAAAGGTCTCCCTGGCACTGGAGGCATAAGAATTGGGGGCTCTAGCAGGTATTCTTTGATTCGGTCAAAGGCTCGCTGGCAGTCTTCGTTCCATTTCATGGCCTGATTCTTCCTCAGAAGCTTAAACATGGGCTCACATGTGGCCGTTAAGTGAGAAATAAACCGTGCAATGTAATTTAGTCTCCCTAAGAAGCCACGCACTTTCTTTTCAGTCTTCGGCTCAGGCCTCTCTTGGATAGCTTTCACTTTGGCTGGATCAACCTCAATTCCTCGCTCACTAACAATGAAGCCGAGTAACTTTCCAGAACGGACCCCGAAGGTGCACTTATTCGGATTCAACCTTAGTCTGAACTTCCGAAGTCTGTCAAACAACTTTGCTAAATTAACCAAGTGCTCTTCCTCTGTTTGGGATTTCGCTATCATATCATCAACATAAACCTCAATTTCATGATGGATCATGTCGTGAAATAACGTCACCATTGCCCTTTGATAAGTAGCTCCAACATTCTTCAAACCGAATGGCATGACCTTGTAACAGAAGGTGCCCCAAGGAGTGATGAAATTTGTCTTTTCCATGTCATCGGGAGCCATCTTAATCTAATTATAGCCGGAAAATCCGTCCATGAAGGAGAACACGGAAAATTGGGCAGTATTATCGACAAGTACATCTATGTGAGGTAGAGGGAAGTCATCTTTGGAGATGGCCCTATTTAAATACCTATAGTCCACACACATCTTGACTTTACCATCTTTCTTGGGAACCGGCACAATGTGGGCAACCCACGGAGGATAACTGGTCACGGCCAAGAAGCCAGCATTAAACTGTTTTTGTACTTCTTCTTTTATTTTAATTGCCATATCTGGACGTGTGCGCCTCAACTTCTGCTTTACCGGAGGACAATCTTCTCTGAGAGGCAGCTTGTGTACCACGATGTCAGTGTCTAAACCCGACATATCTTGGTAGGACCATGCGAAGACGTCAACATACTCCCGAAGCAAAGCAATCAAACGAGTCTTGACAGATTCTTCTAATGCAGCCCCGATCTTGACTTCTTTCTTGTCTTCTTCAGTACCTAGGTTTATTACTTCGACAGCTTCTTCGTGCGGCTGAATCATCTTCTCCTCCTGTTTAAGCAGTTGTAATACCTCAAAATTTGCCCTCATATTATTCCCTCTATTGGTTCATAATTTTGCATTCATCGGCATTTCTCATCAATTCATTAACACCATAATAGTGCATTGCATGGACTCATAAGGCATGTGATCAGGACCCAGGGAAAGTAGGGTTTCATATGTTATCTGTCAGAGATTGAAATGACAGAGAATATTCACTGGACTATGACTCCACTTCGCATGCGGTTGTTCAGTTGTGTTTCGATTCAGATGAGGGTTTGACCTAGTTTTGGTCAAATTATCAGAAGAGTATGACAAGTGCAAAAGATTAGTTGTGCCTTTGGTCTGTTTCTTAGACAATGTTCAGGCTACCATATGTTGAAGTTCGTCAGTTTATCGAGCAGCGTTTTGTGTGAGGAGATGAAATGTGGGTTATCACTTGTTCTATCAAGCACTTTAGAAAAAGAATATCTGAGATAGGTGCTTATATGTTCCCCCCGAGCTGCTTCATTCAAGTTCATTTCCATTGAATGTGTTGGGTTAGACTTGCATCCGTTATATAAGCTCGATTTTGGGACAGACTTTTTATTTTGAATGTGGGTTTGAGGGAAAGATTTACTGCTCTCTCAAGTGGAGTCTTTACCAATATAAAGGCATCTGTGCGATGTAGAGCTACCATCTACGGGAATATTTTTGGTCAAATTGCATATTCTATAGCAAATGCAAAAATAATTAACTGTAAACCTTATATTCTCTCGCAAAGAATATTTGGTGAGTTTTCTAGCCCTTGGATGAAAATGAAAGTTGATGCTAAATAAAAATAAAAAAAAAGAGGCGATTATGATGCTTAACGGTTCAAGCTTTAAACAAAAAATGTGTTGCAACAAGAAAGCAATTACAATATCTGTAACGATATGGTAGCTCCAAGATATTCATATAGTTCAAGTTCTGTTAAAGGTGCATATTTGGATCCATTCCAATTATTAAATCTCCTGAATATCACTTGAATCAAAGCTAAGTAAGCACGATTTAGATTTGCAAATTCAAGTACAATCGAGGCATTGTCCGAATGGAAAGAATTTCCTCTTGTTTCTGCTTCACGAGGCTCAAGTTATACAAGAAAAAATATTCAAAGTTCATTCTAAAATTCTAAAGTTCACAAAAGGCCATATACCGAAAACTTCATACAAGGTTACAAAAGTTCATACAAAGTTCTTCCTAAGGTTCTAAAATTCATCAAATGGTGTATACAAAGGAGAGTATTGATGCATTTTCTGTGTTGTCAAAACTTGGAATTTCCTTGGCATGGCGAATGTTTCGAAACCGCCAGCTCCCACTTCCACTAGTGCTTCAAAGCAAAACAGTTTCTGCTCTTGACATCCTTTGTGCCTCACGAGAACTCCAACGGCAGCGTGTACAGGAAGTCATAAAAAAAAAAGAAAAATGAGTTAGAGGACTCTATCCGATGCAAGTGATGAAGATTAAAGCAGGATTCAAGTCAGTTATCAATTGATGGAAGATTGAAGAAAAGTCAGGAAGGGAAAGGCTAGATGTTATGTGTGACCCACCTGAAAATTTACTTGCCGTGCAAAATCAGTGCGAAGAAGCTTGCTGGATCCGCTTTATCCAGTTCAAGTCCACAGTTGAAATCATTCATTTTTCCTCCAAAAAAACCGAAAGCCTGCATAATGAAAAATCAGTTACAGGTTTCAAATCATTGGTAACCAATTCCAACAGAAATTAAGACTTGCCTAACTAGCTTTTTTCCAGCTGGATCTCTTTTCGTAATTCGCTTTTCACCCTCATACATATCAACCTGCACATAAAAAAAAAGGGGGGGATCAGTTTCAAAGCTTCGTGACTTGTTGGTAAAAAAGGGATAACTAACAGCCAAGGGAATTTCAACAGATATATGGCCAATGGATGCTGTTAGTTTTTATGTGCAAGCACATACCTCTTTGGTTTCATATGCACATAAAGCAAGGCTGGAAGTTTATGCATCAGATTTTGTAAAGGATATTGTATTTAGCTTTAATTACAGCTATGATCCTCTTGCTGAGAACCTCCAATTTATTAATAACGGTGATTTCTCCGTTGATGGGGTGTTGACTGATTTTCCCATAACTCCATCTGAAGCAATTGATTGCTTTGCCCACCTAGGCCCAAATGCTACGAGAGTAGATAAGACTTTAATTATTTCAAAGTTTGGAGCAAGTGGAGATTATCCAGCTTCTACCGACTTAGCGTACAACAATGCCATATCAGATGGTGCGGATGTTATTGACTGTTCTGTTCAAATTTCAAAGAATGGAATACCGTTTTGCGTAAGCTCAATTGATCTTCTAGAGAGTACCACAGTTGCTCAAGCAAGCTTCAGTGATTTGGCCACGAGTATCCTTAAGATTAAATCTGGCCGTGGCATATTTACGTTCAAATCGACATGGGCTGACATAAAAAGCTTGACCCACCTCAGCCTGCATAGCATCACAAAAATCAATTCATCAGTGTAACATTGAAACGCAGGTTGAAACCAATAGTTACAAAAACTAACCAATGTAACTAATTGCCAAAATCTCAATCACAACAGAAGATAACTAAATCTAACTAACCCATAACCGATTTCTCTAACTAACTATTACCTGAAGCTTCTAGATTATTCTTTGAACATTTCCTATAAAGCCAAAGTTTCTGACTCAATCAAGGGTTCTTCTTCTTCACATCTTTCCTCTCTCAATCAATCTCCTTCACTTCCTCTTCTTTCTCTCGATCCCTGGATTTCGATTCTTGCATTACAGTAACACCATGGATGGATTTCATCACAACCTTCTGTGAAGCGGCATCCTTAGCTCTGTGATATTCAGCTGCGGTAATCCTTTGTGGGTCTAATGGTTATGATGAATCCGCAAGCTCCTTAATGATCTGTCTGCAACAAATCAAGAACATATCACATAAATTAGTGCAGTTCAAAGATAGGGCTTGTGAAAGAATTTGAGGAAGAAGCACAAATTGGAGTTCGGCGAGAAATCGTAAGTGTCGCGTAAGCCAATTGTCTTCTGCGTACTCATCTACGAACGATTGTTGAAGCTAGGTCTACGAGTTTCGTTGGTGGCTCGTCAAGAACGAGATACTCAGTGTGTCAATCGAACGAAGCCGTCGTCAATCTCGTAACACCGTCAAAGCCACTCCGATTCAAGGTACTGAAATCTAAACTCTTGTTAGTGGTGTTAGCTCAGTTGCTCCATTGATTTCGTCGATTGCATTTCTGTGGCCATTAGTTTGAGCTGGTGATGAATTAGGGTTAGAAAGGGATCTGTGAGGTAATGTTGGTCTTGAATTCGCGGACAGAGAGAGGGGTTGAGGTGATGGCTTCGAAGCGGCGAAGAGGTAGAAGCCGAGAGGTGAGAGAGAGATGGAGGTGATGGCGGCGGATCGTGAGAGGAGGATGAGGGGAGTGCGGCGGCAAGGGCAAAGGGAAAGGGGAGAAGATGAAATAGGGTTTTTCAGCTTATTTTGTTTAATTGATTTTTGTAATTAAACTATAGTTTGGATTAGTTAGGTCTTTTTTCTTTTTTAGATTAGACTGTAGTTTTAATGCAGATTACAGAAAAAAAATTATTATCATAGATTAGTTTAATTCATTGTTTAATTCAAATGTTAATTAAATTTTCTGATAACTATAGTTAGTTTGGATTATTAGTTAATTCATCTTTTTTTAGACTTAATTTATTTAACAGTTTTATAATTTGATTCATTTATCAATTTTACTAGATAATTATAATAGGATTTAGTTGTTTCAATAGTTTAATTTAAGATTTTTTAGGAAAAATTAATAGTTTAATTTAAGTCTTTTTTAGAAAAGATTATAGAAATAGTTTAATTTAAGATTTTGTTTAAATTAAGTTTCTTTTAGAAAAATATCTTCATAAGTTTAATTCTAAATTAAGTTTTTAGGATAATTTTTTGATAAGTTTAATTAAAATATTAAGAAACATAATCATAAGTTTAGTTTAGTAGAAATTTAAATTAAGTTTTTTTTTGGAAAATATTAAATTTAAGTTTAGTACTATTTCATTTTTCTCAAATTAAGAGTTTTAGAAGATAAATTACCATAAGCTTAGTTTAATTCCTACTTCTTAAATTAAGATTTTTTAGGAGAATATTAATTTAATAAGTTAGTTTAGATTATTCTTTTAATTAAGATTTTTAGAAAAATAGCTTAATAAGTTAATTTAGAATATTAAATTGACATAATAAAACTTTAGTTTTTTTTCTTTTTTCTTTAAATTAAGGTTTTTAGAGAGAATTATTTTTAAGATTAGCTTAGTATTTTCTTAAATTAAGACTTTTCTTTTTTTTACAAAAATATTAGTTTAGGTGAGTTTAATTCACTTTCTTAATTTCAGATTTTAGAAATAATTTTATAGTAAGATTAATTTAGTCTTAATGTTAATAGTAGTATAATAAGGATCATTAATTTTAATGCAAATTCCATATGGGCTTAGATGGTTCTGCTATCTGCACCCTATTGTTAGGCCCAGTAGAGAAAAAGGAACCTAAAGTAGTAATAAAGCACCCCCTGTTTTATTTCTTTAGATATTTAATTTTAAGTTAACATTAAATTAGAAATAATTCATTAAAAATAGGAAAAAAGATTAGAAAATTCCCAAAAAAAATCAAGTAGATTAATAATTGATTTTAGAAATTTAGGATATTTTTATTTCCTGAAATTTATTTATTTTTGAATTAATTCTGAATTATTCTTTTATTTATCTTTATTGAATGTTTCCTTAATTGTGCAGAATTTTGTTTATTTTATTTAAATAACTTCCATTAATCTTTTTGAACCATTCTTTTTTTCTATAATTAAAAGACCCCTAATATTGCTTAGGATATATTTTATGAAATTTTTTAGGAATTTTTATCTTAGGTTTTGGTAATAAAATCCTTAGGAAATAATAGTTAATTCCTAGCTGAAAATAAATAATGTTTAGGCATAGGAAAAATAAGTATTTTTAGAATCCCCCTTAGTATACTATTTTAGATAGTGTTAGGATCATATGATTTAATTTTCACAATTTTTCTAGAGGATTTAGTATTTTTTTTTAGAATATTAATTTTGGCTTAGTTATACATAATTCCATTAGATTAGGCCATTAAAAGAAAGTATAGTTCAATACAATAAAAATAATAACAATAGTCTAGATTAATTTTAGTCATAGAATTTAGCATTAGACTTAGGTTTTGGTTTAATTTGTTTTAGGATGAATATTAAGTTTAACCTAGACTTAGAACTTAGTATAAAATTCAGTTCCATATAGAAATAGAACAAATAAATAAGACTATTTATTATTCATGCCTTTAAGGCATTTTCAGAATATTATTTCTCATAGTTGATTGCATGGTTTTGCCTTATATTATTGTTGTAACTTGTATAGGCTTCCCCATTATTCTTAGAATCAACTTAACTTCATTAAGAAGTAAGTTGAATTCTAATAGTTCTAAGTTTCCATTAGGAGTAGAAAACCTCATTAACCATAGGAGCACTTTGTAAATACATAACAAAATTAGGATTGAGTCTTAGTCCCTTAGATTTTCCCTTTTTGCAACTTGAGTCCTTCTCTTCTTATCTTCAAACAAAATCCAAAAAAACACCTAACAAATAAATGAAATGATTCCTTGTGTATAGCCTTATTCCATGAAACACTTGCATTCATTCCATCTTGGAGTGGTGTAAGCTTGTTTATCATGATGCACAAGTCTTATCAAGGAATTGTTCACAAAGAAAAACTTAAAAGACATTTCTTCACAAAAGCAACAAAAATACTTAGTAAAGTTCAACAAGCTAGTGAACTTAAGCCCTAATCCTAGGAAACCAGTCTTGGATAAATTCTCCTTGCTGGGTATGCTTGTTCTATTATTCCATCTTGGAATGTAGAGTCAAGTGTACATTCCACGGAAAAGAGTTTGAATTCACTTCCTTGTGCCAAATTCATACAAAACTCATAAAAGACAAAAACAAACAATAACCGACTATCCTGCGGGAACTTCTCTTCTCATCTCATTCACTCATAACGTGAACTCGCGACTACTTGTCTCGCATGCAAGACGGTTAACGCACTCGTACCAGACGAGCCTGCAACACCTGAGCATAGACATACGCAGTTCCAGCTGTAAAAAACACAAACAAGCAGTTCCCGCCTAGGTTAGGCGAACTACGTCGACTCTGATCCTCATTATCCCGATGAGGTACGTAGGCAGCGGGGTAGGGCCCGTTCGAGCACATTCTTTATTTTCCCTACATTTCCCCCTTTATTCTCATTCTCTTTCTTATTCCAGTTTCTTTTCTCATTTCATTTCCATTCCAGTTAGCGGTTCATTTATTCAGCAGCAGTTATACTTTTATCACCCTTTGAAACAAGCAAGCAAGCGTGGATCCCGTCGGGTACGACGGACGATCTGGGGTGCTAATACCTTCCCAGTTCGTAACCGACTCCCGAACTCAGATCTTTGGTTTGTAAGGCCTCGTCCTTTCCTTCTTCCTCAGGTTTGTGCAACATTACCTTTCCCGTTCCATTCGGGATAAAAATGTCTGGCTGGCGACTCTAACCTTTCCGCGCCACTTTCGCGTTTGTACTAGGATGAAAATCCCGGGAGCGACAGCAGTCTGGCCAATTCTTCAGGTAGTTCGCAATCCTCTTCACCTTCCTCGTCGGCTTGATAAATTGGATTGTCGAAGTCATACTCAGCCATAAAAGGGTCGTCATTGATGAGATCCGGTGACGAGCACCTGCATGAATGGTGATTCATGCAAGGCTTTAGCAACTTGAGAAAATGAGAAACATTTCCATTTTAAAACTTTTCTTTCTTTTTGAAAACAAAAGTAAAAAATGAAAGACAGAGAACAATATGAATGAATGTGAAACGTCAGCTTTATTTATGATTGTGTTAATGAACAAATGAACCCTTACAAAGAGCTGATATGCCCCGGGCAAGACATAGTGCTTTAATACAGGAAAAACAGAAACAAAAAATTATTACTCTTCGAAAGAGGTGACTGAAATAAGCCTTTCTGATGTCCAATTGTTAAGCTGAGTTCCTGGGACAACAGGCCTGATCCACCCATCTAGGTCACAGTCACTATCGACTGCGTCATCCTGTACAACACTGATGTTTCCATAGTCTACTACTCCCGCACTCGTGAAAGTAATTGGGCCTTGACGACCTCTAGCATTCGGTTCGGACGATGACTGCCTAGGACGGTAACCGAATCCGAACATATCTTTCTTCTCAGGCACTTCTACTGGACTGCCCCAGCCTTCTCGTACCCCAGACTCTACCACTTCAAGAGCTTGCTTATACGAGGCTATGGAAACCCTTTTCTTTGGTTCTTTAGGAGAAGTCGCCACTACAGATGCCTGTTCAGACTTCAAGGGCTCAAAAGCCTGACATGGGGTCTCAAATATTTCGCCATCCATCTCCACATATTTGAATAAAGCTAGATGACTCACAAAAATGTCTTCTTCCCCACTGACAGTCACAATTTGACCCTCCCAGACGAACTTTAGCTTTTGATGGAGTGTGGACGATACTGCCCCTGCTGAGTGTATCCAAGGTCTTCCGAGCAAACAACTGTATGCAGGCTGTATATCCATTACGTAGAACATGGTATTGAAGATCTGTGGACCTACTTTGATTGGTAACTCCACCTCCCTAAACACCGATCTCTTCGACCCATCAAATGCTCGAACTACTAGGTCGCTGGGCTTTAGAACCACTCCATCATAATCCAACTTCAGCAGTGCCTTCTTAGGCAAGACGTTCAACGACGATCTAGTATCTACCAACACGTGAGAGAGTACTGCACCTTTACATTCTAAAGATATATGCAATGCCCGGTTATGAGCACGCCCTTCAGAAGTCAAATCCAGGGCTGTAAAACCCGATCCGTGATTGGCATTGACGCTGGATACCACCGCTTCCAACTGATTTACTGAAATATCCTGAGGTACGTACGCCTTGTTCAGAATATTCAGGAGAGCCCTCCTGTGAGAATCAGAACACATGAGCAAGGACAAGATGGAAATCTTCGACGGCGTCTGCTGCAAATGGTCCACAATCTTGTACTCGCTCTTTTTGATAATCCTCAGGAATTCTTCAGCTTCTTTATCAAAGGTGAGGTCTGGATCAGTTGTTGGCGCAGGATCATTGACAACTGCTGGCTGCTTCCCTCTTGCTCTAGCTTGGGCTTCTGCGGTGTCTCTGGGTGGTATCACATTATTCCTTAGTGTTTCCGGCGCAAACAACCTTCCACTACTAGTAAAGCCCCCTACTCCAACATTTTCTACTTGAGTCGGGGTTGTACTAGACGTGCCAACTCTTGCTTCCGGCTGTTACAATAGACTTCACCACCATAATTCCAAGGAATAGCTCTATCACTCTGATACACTATGGGTCCTGATGTGGTGATGGTTATTGGTGCCACTCTGACCCGCGGAGGAACTTGAGATGGATCTTAGAAGATGGTTACTGTAGAGACTTCGATTCCCTTCACAACCTTGTCAAACTGCAGCACTCCTTCATTAATCATGCTCTGAATTCCTGCTTTCAACTGCTCACACCCATTTGTAGCTTCAGCACATTCTGGACAATCTTCTTCACACCCAGGGAAGATACCTTTCTTCGATAAGCAAACCTTAACCACATTCAACGGAATCTGCAGATCGTTGACATCGCGCACCAGGTTTAGACTTTTCCCTTCATCAACTGCCCCAACCGTACTTCCGTGAGGAAGCATGGGGTTCTGAATTACATTAGGAGTAGGAGCAAAGTTGATTGCTTTAGAATCCAGTAGGTCTTAAACAACATGTTTTAGTGCTTTGCAGTTCTTTGTGGTATGGCCGAGAGCTCCAGAGTGAAACTCGTATCTAGCATTTGCATCATAGCCCTCAGGGATTTGACCGGGCTTCGGGGGTTGTAGAGTTCAGAGTTGAACCATCTGAAGTTGTAGGAGATTCTTCAAAAGCTGTGAATAGGACATCAGCGGAGCTTCGAAATGTCTTTCTCTGGGCTTCTGGGGGTAATATGGACGAGGAGCTCTTTGCTGATACCCTTGCTGGTGTTGTTGTTGTGGTAGTTGGATCTGTTGTTGAACAGGTTGAGCTGCGATAGTGACAGGAGCCACTTTCTGATAAAATCCTTTGTTAGTTCCTCCCCTTTGTGCGTACACTGCCCCGGTCTCTCCTTCTCTCTTCTTCATAAAGGGCTTCTTGACCCCAGAACTTGAAGTGCCTCCATTTTGAATCTTCCCTTGCTTCATCCAACTTTCTATCCTCTCGCCAGTCAAGATGATATCTGAGAATCCGCTTGAAGAACATCCAGCTAGCCTTTCCATGAAATGCCCAGGAAGGGTATCCAGGAACAGGTCTACCATTTCTCTCTCCAACAAAGGCGGTTGCACTCTAGCAGCCACTTCACGCCACCTTTGTGCGTAATCCTTGAAGCTCTCGGAATTCTTCTAAGTCAGACTCTGAAGTTGGGTGCGACTGGGCGCCATGTCAATATTATACTGATACTGCTTAAGGAATGCTTCTCCCAATTCCTTCCAGCTTCTCACAGAACTTCTCTCTAGCTTCATATACCATTCCAAGGATCCTCCGGAGAGACTATCCTGGAAGTAGTACATCCAGAGCTTTTCATCCCTAGTATGGGCAGCAATTTTCCTGTAGAATGCTTGCAAGTGAGTCTTTGGGAAGGAGCTACCGTTATACTTGTCAAAAGTCGGCGGCTTGAATTTGTGAGGAATAACCACCCCGGGGATTAGACCCATGTCAGACACGTCTATCCCCAAAGTATCTCTACACTCTAGGGCTTTGACTTTCTCAGCAAGCATCAAAAAGTCCTGAATATTTCCTTCTCCGCCGAACCCCAGATCATTATTGATAGAAGGGAACTGATCATCCTTCTTGTCTTGTACTGGAATGAATGTTGCCGTGGCTGGTTCTGGAATATGAGGTCCACCTGGGCCATTGCTGGTGTTGGGAGGAGCCCCTTGCCCGTCAGAAGTGGCCGCATGAGTATTAGTATGAGGAGGGTTGAGCCCTTGAATTGCATTCCTTAACTCTTGTTGTCCCTGAGCCATCCCTTGCATCATGGTCATGAACTCTGCCAATCTGGTGCGAACCTCATTAAGCTCAGTTTGCATAGCGTCCATGACTATCCTCTGGTTTCTACGAGTTGCGTAGCGATGCGGAATATTCTGCCGAAGGTGCCGGGTCTTGGCGGCTCTCGCAATCTTTGCCTAAAACACAGATAAGTTAAGCATCCTGTAGAAAACCTGCAAAACAAAAAGAAATGCAATTGATGCGTATGCAATGCAATGTGTTCCTTTTATTCCCAAGGCTTTAATTACTTTCCCATTCTGGTATTAAGAGAATAATAATTGGGAAGAAGACTCAATCGATGTTCAAATACAGTGACGGTCGTGAAGAATTGGCGCTCATTACCCCGTGTCGGTGCAACAGATAACAAACAAAAGATTCAAAACAAATCAATCTCATAAACTGAAGTTTGAAACAACAAAGTCCCCGAAGGGTACCAATCAAAGTACAACAAAGTATATCCAATAAAAGGAATCCCACAACAAGCATGTGGGTAATTCAAGTACAATAGCATGAAACTAAACCCTAGGGAACTCTAAGTCTCGCAGCCTCCAGCTAAGACGTTTGACATTCTGGAACAACTGAACGATATCCGGATGATCAGGCTCCTGGCTGAGTCTCTGGATGAGGAGGTCCCTCGTGTCAAAGGAAGCATGCAACTTTTCAATCTGCTGCAGAAAAGCCATCTCACTCTCTTTGCTCAGACCCGGCTCAGCCTTTGACTTCTTCACATCAGCTTTCAACTTCAAGTCTTCTATTTCTTTTTGAGCTTCCTTTATTGCTTGTTGACTTTCTGCTAGACGTTGGAGAAGACCCTTCTCTTGATGATACGCCTTATGAAGGAGCTCTCTCTGTCCATCCAAAGAATCTTGAAGACTCTTGATTTCCAGCTTATGCTTGACGTCCATCTCTTTTTGCTTCCTCAAATTGTCTTCCCACTTTTCTTGCCATAAGGTAACAGCTTCATTGGCTTCATTCAGGTCCTTCCTCTCTTTTTGGCGTTGGGCCGCCTTGTGAGTCTCAGCTAATCCCTTTTTCTTGAAGTAAAGCTCTCTATCTTGAAAATCTTGCTGCTTGAGCCTAACCATCTCTTCAGCTTTGTGAGCTCTTTCCTCCAACTTTTGATTCGGCATCTTCAGCTTCTGACATGAATTGTAAACTTCTTGATTCTCTAACCTGAGTTGTTGAACCAAAGGTTCCAACTTTTGATAATCTTGCAAAGGCACTGAAGTCGTGGGTGCTACTTCTTTAGGGTAGAGAGGTGTTTCCTTAGAAAATGGGAGCAAATGGGTCTTCACACGATCCTCCAACCAGCTGGAAAAAGGATCATAAGTGCTAGGATCCACTCTTCCAAAGTCTTTCTTCCCTTTCATCACTCTAACTTCCCAAACTTGGGATGCTAGTATGCTCATCTTGGAATTTCCTTCTGCTGGAAAGTATAAAGACTCATCTGTATCATCAATCAAAGGTACATCTCTTAAAGGATAACCAAACTGTTTCCTGGACAAGATAGGATTGTAGCTGATCCCACCTTTCCTTCCCATCAGAGGCACATTTGGAAAATTACCACAATTGACCAACATTTCTTTGCCCACCAGATCTCTATTGCATCCCCAAGCGATGTCAGCTGAGGTTAAGCCCATTAATCTTTTGGACCACTTCCAAGATTGTTTCAAATCCTGAAAGGGTCCTGATTTAGGGAGTTGCCTTACAAACCAATCAGCAAATATGGGAGCACAACAGTTTACATGTCCCTTCCTCTTTTCATTTCTGTGGTGAACTCCATAGTAGAAGTCAGCTAGCAATGTAGGTACAGGATTTCTTTTGACAAAGATGGTGATGGCCTCCATGCTAATTAGCCTTTTCTCCCCTGGAAATAAACTGGTTCCATATACTATCATGGCTAACAATGCCTTGAAGTCTTCCCACTTCTTTCCCAATGCCATGACATGTGCCTCTGTGATAAGAAAATCCAAAGGGATCCCCTTACTTTGGCCAGCCTCTAATCCCATCTTGAGTCTGAGCATACTCAAATGACCGGCAACAGTGATATCCTCATGAGAAGGGGTCCTCTCTGAAACATAATAAGGCATACCCTCCTTAATAGGAATATTCAGCATACTAGAAACCTCCTCTAATGTAGGTGCCAGGATGTAATCAGGGAAAACAAAAACCCTCAGCTGTGGATCATAGAACTGCAACAAAGAATGCAAGTTATCCCTCTGGTCAACTGTGGGTTTGCTCACATAATCCAGTATCTTGCCAAACTCTTTCCTGAAATCATCAAGGACTTTGTCACCCATCAAGCTAATCAAACCCTGAATACTCTCTGTCTCCGGTTGTGGGAAAGTATAATGAACGTTTCTCTTTCTCGGAATCTCCATGTTGAAGCAGCAAATATGACCAGGACCTAGGAGGTAATGAACCCTGAGAATAAAAAGAACACAAAATGATTAATGATGTCCTGATGTTATGCAAGGCAAGGCATGTGATCAGTGACGTGTCTGTGTAGTGAATCAGGTAATCAAGTGTCTGTGCAAGGCCACAATATCATCACAAGTATCTCTGATCAGGAGTTCATGACTTCAGAATCCATAATTAACAAAACAAGATCATATCACTGGAGTATACTGGCATATGAAGGTATTTTGAAGTTTAGGGTTCCTGCAAACCTGTAAACCCCTCCCAATCTCACAGGTGTGCTACTCGGGTCAAACATCACGGACTCTCGAGGCCGAATAGCAATAATACGTTCACCATTTCCGAGAAATGGCTCATGACCAAATCATGGAATCGGTTTGGCATTATGTACTACTCAGGGAGGTCTCAGCTGAGTCCGGAAAAACAGGCATCCCTCATAAGTCCTCAGCTTCAAGCACTGAATCGAGAAACAATAGTACATTCATCCCGAAGGGTACAATACTACCGTCATACAAACAGTTTGCTTTGACTGGATTCCTATGAGAGAACCAGGCCATCCTATGCGAGTTCCCCGTGGGCCCTCAGATGCGAGTGGGTTTGCCAACAAATGTGGTCTGCCACTGTCATCACTGGAGAGGGATGTTTCCACAAAGGTTCTCAATGATCGGTCCCTTGACTGCACATAACTATCAAGGTAGCGTATTAACCCAGAAAGATTCCGGTATCAATACATTCCCGAGAAGGTCGCAAGTCAAGGTGTGGAACTCACTACTACCAACATAGCAAGATGCCATGAAGCCAAAGTGGAACCACTCTAAGTCCTAGGGTGCACTCGAGCCCCGGTTACGAGCTCATCTAAAAGTAACCCCATCCCACATAAAAAAATAAAAACTAGCACATCCAGACAGTCCAGTATAATATGATGCATGGAAAATAAATACTGAAAGCGGTAAATAAATGCGGTAAAGTAAAGCTGTAAAGTAAAACTGTAAATGAAAACAGTAAAGCTAAACTAAAGCACACAGCAACAAACATATAAACACCCAAAGAAACAAAACCAAACAGGCGCTAGGATTGACTCTACAAGGGAAACCAAAGATTCTGGGTTCGGTCCTCAGCAGAGTCGTCAGCTGTCGCTCCCGGGATTTTCATCCTAGTACAAACGCGAAAGTGGCGCGGAAAGGGTCGAGTCGCCAGCCAAACATTTTTATCCCGAAGGAATGGGAAAGGTAATGTTGCACAAACCTGAGAAAGAAGGAAAGGACAAGGTCCTACGAACCAAAGATCTGGGTTCGGGAGTCGGTTACAACCTACGAAGGTATTAGCACCCCAGACCGTCTGCCGTACCCGACGGGATCCACGCTTGCTTTTTTTGTTTCAAAGGGTGAGAAAAATATAACTGCTGCTGAATAAAATTGCTAAATGGAATGGAAGTAAAAGAAAGGGAATTGGGAAAGAGAATGGAAAGAAAGGGGGAAATGTAGGGAAAATAAAGAATGCGCTCGAACGGGCCCTACACTGCTGCCTACGTGCCTCATCGGGATAATGAGGATCAGAGTCGACGTAGTTCGTCTAACTAAGGCGGGAACTATTTGTTTGTGTTTTTTTTACAGCTGGAACTGCGTATGTCTGTGCTCAGGTGTTGCAGACTTGTCTGGTACGAGTGCGTTGACCGTCTTGCATACGAGACAAGTCGTCGCGAGTTCGCGTTAAGAGTGAGTGAGATGAGAAGAGAATTCCCGCAGGAAAGTCACTTGTTGTTTGTTTTTTTCTTTTAAGAGAAGTGTTTTGAATTTGTTTGTTTTATGAAACAACCCCTTGAAGAGACTTGTGCATCATGATAGACAAGCTTACACCACTCCAAGATGGAATGAGTGCAAGTGCACCGTGGAATAAGGCTATACACAAGGAATCCTTTCATTTATTTGTTAAGTGTTTTTTTTGGATTTTGTTTGAAGATGAGAAGAGAAAGACTCAAATCGGAAAAGGATAAACTAAGGGAAACTAAGACACACCCTAAGTTATTTATAATTCACAAAAGGGAGATCCTAATGGTTTGTGAGGTTTTCTAATCCTAAGGATCAAAAGGAAAAGAAAGAATAAAAAGGATGCAACTTACTTCCTAAGGAAGGTAAGTTGGTCCTAACAAAAGGGAATCCTACCAAACACAAATATGGAAGGAAAAATGAATTAAAATGCATAAAAGAAATGCATAAAAAATAAAGGAAAAAGTGAAGTAAATTTACCTCAATCTACCCCACTATAAAACAAATGTTAGTGTGCATTTTTATTAAAAATGAAAGAAGCAAACACACCTTAATTAAATCCCAAAGACTCTAGGACTCAAACTAGACTCAATCTTAATTCCAAAGGAACTAGAAAAATGCTAAAACCAAAATACAGCACCTATTACAGCCCCCTAATACCCAAACAGCTATGAAAACAATGCATAATACAACTCAGCTTTTTACAGCCAGCATGCAGCATGAAAAAGTAGGTGTAAAAAGTCAAATATAGCATGTACACACAACAAACAGCACACATTTTACAGCACTTATGCAAAAAAAACAGCTATGAAATGCAAAATCCAGAATTGATTATTTTCACTTTTAATGCACAAACTCAATGCAAAAATCGCTAATCTCGTCATGAACATGGATTTGAACTTAAATCAACATATATCAATGCAAGAACATGAACATTATTGAATGATTATGTAAGCATGCATCACATGGCTTATGCAACAAGTAAATGCACAAAGTAGCATCTAAACATGCATATGAACATGGCATTTGAACATGGTGATTATTGATTATGAACATGCACTATGATGATTCAACAAACACACTAAACTCAATGCAAAATTTAGAATTGAATTGATATGGATGCTATGATCAAGTATGCAACAAAATGCCACCAAATGCACCTACATATGATTATGCAAAAATGATTTAATGCAATGCAAACATGTAAAACCAGAATGCTACATGATTATTATGTGTCAAATGATGCATAAACATAGCAATAACATGCAAGAACTCAAGCTATACACAAAGAAACACAAAAACGCATAATACGCAACACGGACGGAAACGCGTCGAAACGACTCGAAACGGGGGAATGAGCTACTGGAAATGGACCCAAGAATTCCCTAAAATCAATACCTAAACATGTATGAAACCTAAAGGCACTAGAACTTAGGACTAAGCCATCAAATAAGCAAAAAAATAAAAAAATTAACAGCGTTAACTGGTTAACCAATTGGTCCGGTTAACGAACCTAAATCTGCACTATTTTGTGGCCAATACGCACCCGTTAACCGGTTAACCAAATGGTTAACCGGTTAACACTGAACCAAAAGGTAAAAAAAAGTTGAGAAAAAAAGTGCTTTTGGCCACCAACTTACTTCTAATGATCCCTAACATTCCTAGGAACATGCTAACACGAATTTCTACTTAATTTGAGCTTATTTACACATGATAGAACCTATATCTATTAACACCTTAAATCCAAATTCAACCAAAATCACAAATCACAAGCAAACATAATCGAAACGAAATTGATTTTAAACAAAGCGAAAAGCACTTAAAGAATGCCAAAAGTGGCGAGATGAAGAGAATAACTTAAAGAAGAAGTGATTAAGATCACCAACCTACGAAGCAGAGGAGTGCTTCGGTGATTGTTGCAAGAATCAGAGCTTGAATCGAAGAGAAAACCGAAAACCGAGAAATCGCAAAATAAATGTGTTCTTGAGCTTGAATCTTCGTGTGCTTCCGATAAGTCGATAATCCTCACAAAAATCAGTAGCTTCTTCTTCTATAATCCATAATCAAAGAAGGTTGAGGGCTTAAGCTTTAAGATCTTCAAGTTTCAATGTGAAACTTGAAGAGCTTATTTGAAAAGCTTTGGTGAGAGGGAGAGGGAAAGTGAGAGAGAAAAAGTGCTTATCAAAGAGGGAAAATTGGAAAATGGTGTTCAACCCTTTTGGTTTGGATGAAAATGGTTTAAATAGAGACTGGGCTAGGAGCTAGGTTTGGGTTTGGGGCCCAAAAATTAGGTTTGGGATCCAAAATTAGGTTTGGAAGTTAGTTAGGATTAGGGTTGGAAAAGGGAATATTCCTTGGAATATTCCTTGGAACACTCTAGAAGATGGTGGAAGGTGGTGGAAGTTTCCAAGGGAAATGGAGTGGAATTGAAGTGGAAAAATGAGATGGAAAGAATGAAAGGAAGTGTAGAAAGAAAGTGGAAGGAAAGGTGGAGGGAAATGGTGAAACTAACTACCTTTCAAATGATTTTTCTTTTGATTTTTCTATGATTCCTCCATCATTTCTTGATCAAGTTTGAACCATAGGATCATTGTAACCCTAATTTCATGATCTCGATCTTAAAATTCAGGAGTCGACCCTTTTCACCTAGCTCGGTTGTCTTTTCTCCGATTCCTTGATTTTCCGTCTTCCGGCCAGTCGAACCCCTTCCAAAATAAATTTGTGGGCGAGATTTGAACTTCAGGCACTTGACATCATATATAAGTCAAAAGAATCCTTCTTGAATCAAAACATCACGCGGAAGCCCCATAGAAATGAAACCCTAATTCAGCCCTTTTCCCTCAGGAAATATTGCACTGCTTGCCTCCTTCAATCAAACCAAAACTTTCCATGACTTGTGGCTTCAAGTGAAGGCTTGTGGGATATTGTGAACCCTTTTCACAAGGTTGAAAAGCTTTGTGGCCCTTCGGTAGCCTCTTCATAGATTTCGGTTGCTCCGATCATTGATCACATACCCACGCCTCTACTATGCTATATATGATACAATGTTTTTGGTTATTTTGTGAATTTATGTATGCAAAATGTTGAGGAAATGAGAGGGAAAATTTTGAGGTATTACAATAACACCGCTCAATTCTCGGTATTTTCTTTCATTGATGGTTTCTTCGGGTATAATCAGATTAAGATGGCACTAGAAGACATGGAGAAAACAACCTTTATTACCTCGTGGGGTACATTCTGCTACAAGGTTATGCCCTTCGGATTGAAGAACGCCGGGGCAACGTATCAGCGGGCTATGGTCACGTTGTTCCACGACATGATACACAAGGAGATTGAATTCTATGTAGACGATATGATTTCCAAGTTCCGAGACGAAGAAGAGCATCTGGTCAATCTCAAGAAGCTGTTTGATAGATTGATAAAGTATAAGCTGAGGTTGAATCCAAACAAGTGTACTTTCAGAGTGCGTTCCGGAAAATTGCTGGGTTTTATTGTTAGCCAGAAAGGAATCGAGGTGGATCCTGCAAAAGTAAAAGCAATACAAGATATGCCTGCACCGAAAATAGAAAAAGAAGTGTGTGGGTTTTTAGGGAGATTGAACTACATTTCGCGGTTCATATCTCATCTAACTGCCACGTGTGAGCCAATATTCAAATTGTTAAGAAAAGAACAAACGGCCAGGTGGAATAAGGACTGTCAAAGAGCCTTTGAAAAGATAAAAGAATATTTGCAGACAACTCCGATTCTAATGCCTCCAGTTCCAGGACGACCACATATCATGTACTTGACTGTGCTAGAAGGGTCAATGGGGTGTGTTCTAGGCCAACATGACGAGTCTGGTCGAAAAGAGTACGTTATTTACTACCTTAGCAAAAAGTTTACCGACTGTGAATCTCGTTACTCACTGCTCGAGAAAACTTGTTGCGCTTTGGTATGGGCTGCTCGCCGACTGAGACAGTATATGTTGACCCATACCACACTGTTAATTTCCAAAATGGATCTTGTCAAGTATATCTTTGAGAAACCAGCGTTAAACGGAAGGGTTGCCAGGTGGAAAATGATCTTAACAGAGTATGATATACAATATACTTCTCAGAAAGCCATCAAAGGAAGTGTATTGTCAGATTACCTTGCACAGCAACCTCTTGAAGATGACTATCAGCCAATGAAGTTTGATTTCCCTGATGAGGACATCATGTACCTCAAAGCAAAAGATTGCGAGGAACCACTTCCGGAGGAGGAGCCAGACCCTGAATCCAAATGGAAGTTGATGTTTGATGGGGCAGTCAATATCAACGAACGTGGAGTTGGTGTTGTTCTTATCACTCCTTAAGGTGTTCACTTTCCCTTCGCTGCCAGAATTACTTTTGGTTGCACTAACAATGAAGCGGAATACGAGGCGTGCATAATGGGAATAGAGGAGGCTATTAATCTTCGGATTAAGACCCTCGATATATTTGGAGATTCAGCCCTCGTCATCAATCAGATTACCGGCAAGTGGTATACACATCAAGAACATTTAATTCCTTATAGGGATTACGCTAGAAAACTGTTGACGTTCTTCACAATGGTTAAGCTTCAGTATATACCACGAGATGAGAATCAATTTATCGATGCATTGGCTACTCTTTCTTCGTCCATCAAAGTCTTGTGTTGGAATTATGTGCCCAGGATTGACATTTCCAGGCTTGACGCACCAACTTATGCTTTCTCTGTAGACGCAGTGTCTGATGAGAAGCCTTGGTACTTCGATATCAAGCTTTTCCTGGAAATTCATGAATACCCAACTGGGGCATCATCCAACGACAAGAAGACCTTAAGGCGACTTGCTGCTAGCTTCTTCTTGAATACATACGGGGTTCTGTATAAGAGGAACTTTGACATGGTTTTGCTCAGATGCGTGGATAGACACGAAGCAAGCCTGTGGATGACAATAGATGCAGACTGTTGTTCGTACGCCCGTAAGTGCCACAAGTGCCAGATTTATGTAGACAAGGTGCATGTTCCTCCAAGCCCACTCAACGTCATGTCATCTCCTTGGCCCTTCTCTATGTGGGGCATTGACATGATCGGGAAAATAGAGACTACTGCTTCAAATGGTCACCGTTTCATCTTGGTTGCGATCGATTACTTTACTAAGTGGGTTGAAGCAGCATCTTATGCCAATGTCACTCGTCAAGTGGTAGCCAGGTTTTTGAAAAGGGACATCATTTGCAGATACGAAGTGCCCGAACGAATCATCCCTGACAATGGTTCTAACTTGAAAAACTAGATGATGGCAGAATTATGTCGGGACTTCCAGATTTAGCATCACAATTCTTCTCCTTACCGGCCGAAGATGAATGGTGTGGTAGAGGCAGCAAATAAGAATATTAAGAAGATTGTGCAAAAGATGGTTGTCACTTACAAGGATTGGCATGAGGTGTTACCGTTTGCGCTGCATGGGTATCGAACGTCAGTCAGGACGTCAACAGGGGCAACTCCTTTATCATTGGTATATGGTATGGAGGCAGTCTTGCCTGTTGAGGTAGAAATTCCTTCATTGCGTGTGATGATGGATGTGAAGCTTGATGAGGCTGAGTGGGTACGTGCTCGATACAATCAATTATGTCTAATTGAGGAAAAGAGATTAGCGGTTATTTGTCATGGTCAGCTTTATCAGAGGAGAATGAAGCGAGAATTCGACCAACGAGTACGTACTCGGGAGTATCAACTAGGAGAGCTTGTGCTCAAGAGGATCATTCCTCTAGGTTCAGATCACAGGGCATTTGAATTAATAAAATCAGATTTTTCAGTCATGTTTCGTCTTGTACATTTTTATTTGCAAAATGTCTGATGTCTCTAAAAAACTGATTGCATAAATACAGATGCTTATTTTCAAAAATAATGAAAACACGCGCTTGCAGGAAATATACTTACTCTCATAAGTGTCTAACTCCTATGACGGAATCCGGTAAGGGATACCTCGGGGTTATTTATGCGTTTCTATATCTTTGCAGGATTGCGGGTATCCAGAATGCAACTTGGGGCATGTAAGCTTCATTCCAGCAAGCTGGCAAATCAGTACTCACTCAGTCTCAACACTCAAAGTGTCTTCTCCCCAGCTGAGTTGCCACTTGTTACTTCTCCCCATCAGAGTTGCCAGACATCACCTCTCCAATAGGGCAGTGCCAGAAGGCGCACATATCCCCGGCTGAGTCAAAAATCCTCCTCAACAGAATCCCTAGGGAAATCTTTCAGTGATATCTTTTTCTCCCCAGCCGAGTTGCCATTTCTCAGCTGAGTCAGGGAACCATCTCCCCACAGAGCTTCAGCCTCTATCCAGAAGAGCAACGCATGAAGGAATCACAACAGAGTGAAGAAAGCTTCCACAAGCTCCCAGTTGGGTCCCTCATTATTTGAGACAGGTCTATCAGTGATCTGTACCCCCAAGCAGATATCATCTCATCAGATCTACCAATGATCTCACCCCCAGTTGGGATGTCCTTTACAAGCAGATCGGCCAGAGATCTTCACAGCATCGGGATCCGAGTCCCGGATTGGTATCCTCGTATAATCATAGCATTCGCATCATATTCACCCACAAAGCGTAGCATTCCGTCTAGTACGGAGCATTACGGCAGAAATCAAACATATAGCATAATCATAAGCCATGTTCTGAATCAAACACTTGTGAATAACGACAATCCATCAACATACAGAAAACTCCCCCCAAAAAAAATCCCCAGCGGAGATTTTCCAGCAAAAGCAGTTGCCTCACATTCACAAACACCAGTATATACCCTCTTTGGCACCCGTCCGTGTCAATATTCCCCAGTAAAGTCGCCTGAACACTCTGTGCAAACAATACCACTCGTATTACAGATACTTTTTGACACCCGTCCGTGTCATATCCCCAGCAGAAATCCAAAGACATCCTCTTTGCACTCACAAATACTCATATATATACATTTCCCTGACATTCGTCCGTGTCATTCTCCCCAGTACAGTAACATAAACACTTTGTACATCAGATTCTTGTTTATACTATACTTTTCTCCTTGTGACACTCGTCCGTGTCACTCTCCCCAGCAGGTTAAATACCCGTCTATACATCACTCATACTTACTACTCATGATTACCCTTTATACAAATACTCGTCCGTATCTTGTATACACTATCCCCGCAGATTCGACACCAGTCCGTGTTCTCTGTTAACTAGTTGGTATTCGTCCGTACCATCATCTCAGAACATGCGTCAAGCGTTTGTTTCTACCTGATACTCGTCCGTATCATAGTCTTAAGGATGCTCGTCCGCATCTTTAATCCATACACGTGTCAAACACTTATGTCTTCTTGAATTTAGACACTCGTCTGTGTCTATCATTCCCCAGAAGAATCCCTTCAGATTCAACACTCGTCCGTGTTCTCTGTTAACCCGTTGATACTCGTCTGTATCATCATCTCTGAACACGTGTCAGTATTTGTTCCTACCCGATACTCGTCTGTATCATAGTCTTAAGGATGCTCGTCCGCATCTTTAATCTATACACAAACATCTAAACACTTATACCTTTTATTTCTTGGATATAAACACTCGTCCGTGTTTACTATTCCCCAGTAGATCGCTACCAAAGTAAAATTTTCCTTTTTATCTGACATTCGTCCTGTGTCATGATAAACCCTGAGAGCAGCCGTACCCTGCTAGGTGGTCGTCCTCCACCTCTTGATGGTCGTCCTCCATCATGCTCATCCGATGGCCGTCCCCATCGTTGATTTTCTATCCGACATTCGTCCTATGTCGTGATATTTAGCAGTCGTCCCCTGCTAGGTGGTCGTCCTCCACCTCTTGGTGATCGTCCTTCATCATTTTATCCAATGGCCGTCCCCATTGTTGATTTTGGTTATCTGACATTCGTCCTATGTCATGATAAACCTTGAGAGCAGCCGTCCCCTGCTAGGTGGTCGTCCTCCACCTCTTGATGGTCGTCCTCCATCATGCTCATCCGATGGTCGTCCCCATCGTTGACCTATTATCCGGCATTCGTCCTGTGTCGCGATATTTTCGGCAGCCGTACCCTGCCAGGTGGTCGTCCTCCACCTTAGATGACTGTCCCTCATCTTATACCCAACAGAGCAGCCGTCCCCTGCTAGGTGATCGTCCATCACCTTTGATGACCGTACCTCATCATCTGTTTATTTCATTTATTCTGTAACCCGATGGTCGTCCCCGTCGTGGTCCCTTTTTCTTTTTCCTGATGATCGTCCTTCATCAGTTTAGCCCGATGGCCGTCCCCGTCGTTGGTTACTTTACTTTGTGAACTTGATGGCCGTCCCCGTCATGTTTCATTAATCCCCAGAGAATTTTACAGCTTTATCTTGATGGCCGTCCCCATCATAATTCTTTATCCCCAGCATGTCGGCCGTCCCCGCCATTGCTTTATTTTCCGCACTTCTCCCAGCATGTCGGTTGTCCCCGTCATTGCTCTTTACCCAGCAGTCGTCCTCTGCTCGACGGTCGTCCTCCGTCGCTCACACTTTACAATATACTTTATTTTCTTTTACAATCTATATCCCTTTTCTTCTTCATTCTGTGAGTGCAAATTTTGGACCGTCTTTGGTATTCAACCACAAGTTATCTTGTTTGCCTGTTAAGCCGTTGCTTACAACCTGCACAGCTAACTCATGTTTGAATAGGGGCAGCTGTAAACACCCAAAATTTGCCCTCACCCATTCACACCATGGCTTGTGATCATTTCATATACATAAACACAATCATAACATCTCATACCACAATTTTGAGTCATTGCATTGGCTCTAAGTCATCTGCATCCAGGGTTTGTGATCTGAGCAATCCAAGAGCTTCTTGGGCCACTCCAAAGGCCATCAATCACTTCAAAGGGGTATATGTGTGTTCAAGTATCATATTATACTCCCTCAAAGTCAAGAATATCAAAGAATCACAAGAACTGGGATTGGTATGGAAGCAGAGCCAGGCTTGACTGCACAGATGACCTAAAATTAGGGTTTTGGTTTCAAAGGCCATAACTCCAAATTTTTTGGTCATTCTTGATTCTATTGGTCTCTATATGGTATAGGCAGTATGCATATCAATTTTCATGAAGAAATTCCATGGGGAAGTCATCTGATCAAGAGTTGACTTTCTGAACAAGTCAGTGCAAAATCAGGGCATCTGAGGCCCCCAATGACCCAACCAAAGGGTGTTCTTCATCATTTTGATTGTATATGATCTTTATTTGATCATGTAAGATGTTGGAAGTTCACAAAATTCAAGAATTTCAAGTCTTTTGCAAAGTTGACTTTTTGGGCAAGTTTGACTTTTAATGAAAATGCCATTTTAGGAAACTTTTTCAACCCTTACTTTTTGATTCAAAAAAGCTTCAAATGGAAAAACTTTGGTCATGAAAGTTGTAGAATGGATCATTCCCTTTTCAAAAAGTACAAGAACATGACCTAATTCATTTTGGATCAAAAGTTATGGTTCATCAAAGTTGGCAAAAATCACTAAATTTCAAGTTATGCACCAAATGGAAAACTTGCAAAATCTTGTACCAAGGCAATTTGTGACTTCTAATTGATGTTAAACCTTTACACAAACATCACACATGACCAAAAATCAGAATTGGCCCAAGGGATTTTTCATTTTTTGTGCTTGGATTTCCAAAGATCTTTAAGTCATTTTTTCATAAAGGTGCAAAGAGGGATTCTTGGTAAAATCATCCTCCCATGAATTGTGTGATCACCAATTAGTTTCTATGCATTGCCATGACTAAATGAAGTTCCATGCACCAAAATTCAGCAAGAGTTGTCTCATGTACATGGCACAAAATCACAAGATAACACAAGTGGGCAAGTTGCAAGATCTAGCATAGCTTATGATCCACATGTTGCAGACATTCACAAGCAATCTGAGGGTCATCCTTGACTCAAGCTGAGGCAAGACAAGCCCTTAGACAGCTGCTGCCATAGCCCATGCTGCAAGTACCAATCACATTGACTTTTTGGCCAAAACCCCCATACTCTTGGAACAGTGAGCAGCCACCTCTACTGACCTGCTCCACAGGCTACTCATACATTGTGGGAGTGTTATAGCAAGAGATTGGCCATTGAGAAAAGCCAGAACACAGCATACCACAAAATCTGTCAAAACTTTCCTCTCTTCGAATCCCCTTCCACAGCCATCAAACATCCATTTTCTCTTCACCATTGCATCATACACACTCAAAGGAACCAGAATCCACCATTAAAGCAGTTTGAAACCTTACAAATCACAACTATAAAACCTGCCATATCAGAACTCAAGCTTCCAAAATAGCCACCAACAAAGGATTGTGAACATTCCATTGGCTTCAGGGGGTTCAGAGAAGGCATTCTGCATCAAAGCAAGGTCAGGAGAGCTCATATTCATAGTTCATCACTTCAGGTAGCTTCAAATCCTCAACTTTTCAGAGCTTGCATTTTATGTTACAAATTGATAGTACATGTCTTGCTGATCATGATGATGCCTTTAGAATCGAAAATAGTGAAGAAATGAGTATTTTGTAGCTCTCTGAAATTTCACCCGTGAATCTTGTTGCCTTCGATTCTCACTGATTTCGAATGATAAATTTTGTTTGAGGGGTGATTTGAGTGGGGTTTGGGTAGAGGAACATTTCCCTGCTTTCAATTTGGTGAATGGTGGCCTGAATCATGATCTAGGGTTTTCAACCCTCTGGAGAAGATGACCGGAGCTTCCCTCCGGTCACCTGAAAGTACTTAACCCTAATCCCTGTAATTAAATGATGTTTGAATCTGATGCGTTGGATCCATTGACTTAGGTTGACTGGCGCGTGTTTGTGTGGCCCAGATGCATCCATTTTGCCCTAATCTCCATTAATTTAATTAATCCCATTTAATTAATTCATAAAACCTGATTTAGGTCAGAGTCCATCCTGACCCTTGATTCACGCGCCAAGTCAACAGCTGACCCCCCAACTTTGAATCTGATGCGTTGGATATGATTACTTCTCATTTTCATTATTTTTTATTTCATTTTTTCTCATTTAATTTGTGCATTTATTTAAAAATAGCAAAATCAATTTTAAAATTCTGAAATTTTTTATATAAACTTTTATTTAATTTCAGAAACCAAAAATATTTTTATTTTTATTTTTTGCATCCAAAAAATATTTTTAAATATTTAAAAGTTTATTTTTAATTAATTAATGAGAATTAATTAATTAAAAATACTTTTAGGTATTTAAAAATCACCAAAAAATTCATGAAACATTTAAAAACATTTAGAAACATTGTCCAACCCTCAAACCAAATTTCTTTTTTGATCTTGATGCATTTTAAGAATTTTTCATGGAATTAAAATCATTTTAATTCATTATTTTGATCCAAACTTCCAAAAATCATTTTTGCCTAACCATTGAGAGTTGGGCCTTGATTCTTTTTGCATTGCATTGTGTTTAGCATTTAGTTTGTGAGATTAAATTGGCATGAATTGATCTTGCATTTTCCATTTGTTTGGCATTTTTCTTGTTAAGGAACCCTAAAACCCTAGAAAACTTAGGAAAATCATAACTTGAACTAGGCTAAGAGTTGGAACTTCTCCTTTGGGCAGTGAGTTAGTATAGGTTTAGGGATCCTTTGAATGCATTTTCAATTTTTTATATTGATGTTTGCTTCTGATTTTGGTTTGTGTTTGATGCATTGATCATAAACCCTAATTTAGGCTTCCATATGCATCCATCTTGCATTTGCATTCTTACCTTGACTTGCCATAGCATTTTATGCATTCTTTTGATTCATTGAACATCTTAAGACATATTGAAAGCATGTTTGGTCATTGCATCATGTGTTTGACATGTTGTATGTCATTTGCAAATCATGACTTTTCATGTATGTTCATGTTTCTTAACTTGTTTCATTTGCATCCATAAGTTTGAATGATCATCCTCATGTCTTGATTCATGTTTGCAGCATCTCATAGCATCATTATCATCCCATAGATGCTTCTGGTTTTGATTTACATCATGCCATTTCATTTCATTTTGCATTGCATTGCATTTCTTTTCTAACTTTTCAGGTGGTAAGTAACCTTGGGAAGTGAATTTGCCTTCACTTCTCATATCTTCTTTTCATCTCTTCCATGCATCCTTGCTGCATTTTACTTTGTGTTTGAGTTTGAGCTTGCTCATTCTTCTTCATCTCACTTTCTTTCCTCAAGTGACTTGACTTCTTAAATGAAGCAAGTTACTTTGCTTCTCCTGATCCTTCCATTTGCTTCCTGGTGGTTCCATTGAAGACTTCTCTTGTTAACCTCACAAACCTTAGGAACAACCAAGCATGAAAATGATTAGGGTTTTGATTAGTCCCCCCACTTAGTTTTACCTTTATGTCTCTTTTGAGTCTTCTCTCCTCACCTCATAATCAGGGACTAAACCCTAAAGGCTTTAAGGCTTTGTGATTAAGCTTATGCCTGCATCCTTCTATTAGGATGGAGTGTATAACTTTAATCCTAAGTGTTAAACCCTTAATGTGTTTAAATCTCTTAATCAATTCACTTAATAATCTTCAAGACATCAAGCTTGTAACTTGGGCCTTACATTAGGGTTCTAATTCTTCCTTAATTGGTTAAGAAGGACTAACCCTAGTGTTAATGGACAAGTCCCCCTCAAGTTGTCTTACAAACTCTAAAAAACATTTCATCATCATATCATTAAATAAAATCCACTCAATAAAGGCTTGTTTTGTCATGAGTTTAATCCCTAATCATGGATTAAGTTGAGGAGCTTTCCTCAGCTTAAACATTCTCATCTATTATCCTTCTATTAGGATGGTGTAATGAGTCTGTTTAATCCCTGATTATGGCTTAATCTCATTACTCAACACTAAACAAAAACACCAAAAACATCTAAATAATCACAAGTAGGTTAATGATCTTAATCCTCCATCAAAGGTGATTAAGTGTGAGAAGCTGACTTCACACTTAAGGTATTCTCATTACCCCTAATCAGAGGGAGGATGTGATGAGTTTACTAATCCATTGGGTTAGGCTTAAGCTCATTAACTTATGACAAACTTTCAAAAGCAATAAAAGGCTGAAAACTCAAAAACAAACAATAATCGTCTCCTTCGGGATTCTTTTCTCATCACCTTCACTCACAAACGAGAACTTGCTTCTTCCGTCTAATGCAAAACAGTTTGCACCTGGGCCAGACAGGTCATACACTTGAGCATAGAGCAGCAAGCAGTTCATCAGTCAATTTATCTTTCAGTCTCTTTGGGTCGAACTACGGTGTTCTGACTTCCTCATTGCACGAGAGGATACGTAGGCATAACTTAACAGTTATCGAACAAAAAGTCTCTGTATATTCCCCCTCTTTCAGTATTATTCTCTTAGTCTCATGATCTTGAGCATCTTATTCTTTGTTCTTACACTGACACATCATTTATACACTTCACTTTTCTCTTACACTGACACCTGTACATTTTGTTTTCCAGTTCTTTTACACACAAATTGCACTGACACTACCCCTTTAAAACATAAATCTTTCAAGCGTGGATCCCGTCGAGTACGGCGGACAATCTGGGTGCTAATACCTTCCCAGGTTGTAACCAACCCCCTTTCTCAGTCTCTCTGGTTCGCAACCGTCTTATCCATTCTTTTTCTAGGTCTATGCAGCATTACCTTTCCTCCGGGATAAAAATGCCTAGCTGGCGACTCTTTTCATCTCCAGTGAGTTCACTGCTGTGTGTTCTCACTGTCCTCTTTCGCCGACCGTTCGCGTCTGTACCTTTATTTGGGCCAGTCCCATTTATCGGGAGCGACAAAAGCGTAGCAAGTTTTCTCGAGTAGTGAGTATCGCGTCTCACAATCGGTAAACTTTTTGCTAAGGTAATAAATGGCGTGCTCTTTTCGACCAGACTCGTCCTGCTGACCCAGCACACATCCCATCGATCCTTCAAGCATAGTAAGATACATAATCAAAGGTCTCCCTGGCACTGGAGGCATAAGAATTGGGGGCTCTAGAAGGTATTCTTTGATTCGGTCAAAGGCTCGCTGGCAGTCTTCGTTCCATTTCATGGCCTGATTCTTCCTCAGAAGCTTAAACATGGGCTCACATGTGGCCGTTAAGTGAGAAATAAACCGTGCAATGTAATTTAGTCTCCCTAAGAAGCCACGCACTTTCTTTTCAGTCTTCGGCTCATGCCTCTCTTGGATAGCTTTCACTTTGGCTGGATCAACCTCAATTCCTCGCTCACTAACAATGAAGCCGAGTAACTTTCCAGAACGGACCCCGAAGGTGCACTTATTCGGATTCAACCTTAGTCTGAACTTCCGAAGTCTATCAAACAACTTTGCTAAATTAACCAAGTGCTCTTCCTCTGTTTGGGATTTCGCTATCATATCATCAACATAAACCTCAATTTCATGATGGATCATGTCGTGAAATAACGTCACCATTGCCCTTTGATAAGTAGCTCCAACATTCTTCAAACCGAATGGCATGACCTTGTAACAGAAGGTGCCCCAAGGAGTGATGAAATTTGTCTTTTCCATGTCATCGGGAGCCATCTTAATCTAATTATAGCCGGAAAATCCGTCCATGAAGGAGAACACGGAAAACTGAGCAGTATTATCGACAAGTACATCTATGTGAGGTAGAGGGAAGTCATCTTTGGAGCTGGCCCTATTCAAATACCTATAGTCCACACACATCTTGACTTTACCATCTTTCTTGGGAACCGGCACAATGTGGGCAACCCACGGAGGATAACTGGTCACGGCCAAGAAGCCAGCATTAAACTGTTTTTGTACTTCTTCTTTTATTTTAATTGCCATATCTGGACGTGTGCGCCTCAACTTCTGCTTTACCGGAGGACAATCTTCTCTGAGAGGCAGCTTGTGTACCACGATGTCAGTGTCTAAACCCGACATATCTTGGTAGGACCATGCGAAGACGTCAACATACTCCCGAAGCAAAGCAATCAAACGAGTCTTGACAGATTCTTCTAATGCAGCCCCGATCTTGACTTCTTTCTTGTCTTCTTCAGTACCTAGGTTTATTACTTCGACAGCTTCTTCGTGCGGCTGAATCATCTTCTCCTCCTGTTTAAGCAGTCTGGCCAATTCTTCAGGTAGTTCGCAATCCTCTTCACCTTCCTCGTCGGCTTGATAAATTGGATTGTCGAAGTCATACTCAGCCATAAAAGGGTCGTCATTGATGAGATCCGGTGACGAGCACCTGCATGAATGGTGATTCATGCAAGGCTTTAGCAACTTGAGAAAATGAGAAACATTTCCATTTTAAAACTTTTCTTTCTTTTTGAAAAAAAAAGTAAAAAATGAAAGACAGAGAACAATATGAATGAATGTGAAACGTCAGCTTTATTTATGATTGTGTTAATGAACAAATGAACCCTTACAAAGAGCTGATATGCCCCGGGCAAGACATAGTGCTTTAATACAGGAAAAACAGAAACAAAAAATTATTACTCTTCGAAAGAGGTGACTGAAATAAGCCTTTCTGATGTCCAATTGTTAAGCTGAGTTCCTGGGACAACAGGCCTGATCCACCCATCTAGGTCACAGTCACTATCGACTGCGTCATCCTGTACAACACTGATGTTTCCATAGTCTACTACTCCCGCACTCGTGAAAGTAATTGGGCCTTGACGACCTCTAGCATTCGGTTCGGACGATGACTGCCTAGGACGGTAACCGAATCCGAACATATCTTTCTTCTCAGGCACTTCTACTGGACTGCCCCAGCCTTCTCGTACCCCAGACTCTACCACTTCAAGAGCTTGCTTATACGAGGCTATGGAAACCCTTTTCTTTGGTTCTTTAGGAGAAGTCGCCACTACAGATGCCTGTTCAGACTTCAAGGGCTCAAAAGCCTGACATGGGGTCTCAACTATTTCGCCATCCATCTCCACATATTTGAATGAAGCTAGATGACTCACAAAAATGTCTTCTTCCCCACTGACAGTCACAATTTGACCCTCCCAGACGAACTTTAGCTTTTGATGGAGTGTGGACGATACTGCCCCTGCTGAGTGTATCCAAGGTCTTCCGAGCAAACAACTGTATGCAGGCTGTATATCCATTACGTAGAACATGGTATTGAAGATCTGTGGACCTACTTTGATTGGTAACTCCACCTCCCCAAACACCGATCTCTTCGACCCATCAAATGCTCGAACTACTAGGTCGCTGGGCTTTAGAACCACTCCATCATAATCCAACTTCAGCAGTGCCTTCTTAGGCAAGACGTTCAACGACGATCTAGTATCTACCAACACGTGAGAGAGTACTGCACCTTTACATTCTAAAGATATATGCAATGCCCGGTTATGAGCACGCCCTTCAGAAGTCAAATCCAGGGCTGTAAAACCCGATCCGTGATTGGAATTGACGCTGGATACCACCGCTTCCAACTGATTTACTGAAATATCCTGAGGTACGTACGCCTTGTTCAGAATATTCAGGAGAGCCCTCCTGTGAGAATCAGAACACATGAGCAAGGACAAGATGGAAATCTTCGACGGCGTCTGCTGCAAATGGTCCACAATCTTGTACTCGCTCTTTTTGATAATCCTCAGGAATTCTTCAGCTTCTTTATCAAAGGTGAGGTCTGGATCAGTTGTTGGCGCAGGATCATTGACAACTGCTGGCTGCTTCCCTCTTGCTCTAGCTTGGGCTTCTGCGGTGTCTCTGGGTGGTATCACATTATTCCTTAGTGTTTCCGGCGCAAACAACCTTCCACTACTAGTAAAGCCCCCTACTCCAACATTTTCTACTTGAGTCGGGGTTGTACTAGACGTGCCAACTCTTGCTTCCGGCTGTTACAGTAGACTTCACCACCATAATTCCAAGGAATAGCTCTATCACTCTGATACACTATGGGTCCTGATGTGGTGATGGTTATCGGTGCCACTCTGACCCGCGGAGGAACTTGAGATGGATCTTAGAAGATGGTTACTGTAGAGACTTCGATTCCCTTCACAACCTTGTCAAACTGCAGCACTCCTTCATTAATCATGCTCTGAATTCCTGCTTTCAACTGCTCACACCCATTTGTAGCTTCAGCACATTCTGGACAATCTTCTTCACACCCAGGGAAGATACCTTTCTTCGATAAGAAAACCTTAACCACATTCAACGGAATCTGCAGATCGTTGACATCGCGCACCAGGTTTAGACTTTTCCCTTCATCAACTGCCCCAAACGTACTTCCGTGAGGAAGCATGGGGTTCTGAATTACATTAGGAGTAGGAGCAAAGTTGATTGCTTTAGAATCCAGTAGGTCTTAAACAACATGTTTTAGTGCTTTGCAGTTCTTTGTGGTATGGCCGAGAGCTCCAGAGTGAAACTCGTATCTAGCATTTGCATCATAGCCCTCGGGGATTTGACCGGGCTTCGGGGGTTGTAGAGTTCAGAGTTGAACCATCTGAAGTTGTAGGAGATTCTTCAAAAGCTGTGAATAGGACATCGGCGGAGCTTCGAAATGTCTTTCTCTGGGCTTCTGGGGGTAATATGGACGAGGAGCTCTTTGCTGATACCCTTGCTGGTGTTGTTGCTGTGGTAGTTGGATCTGTTGTTGAACAGGTTGAGCTGCGATAGTGACAGGAGCCACTTTCTGATAAAATCCTTTGTTAGTTCCTCCCCTTTGTGCGTACACTGCCCCGGTCTCTCCTTCTCTCTTCTTCACAAAGGGCTTCTTGACCCCAGAACTTGAAGTGCCTCCATTTTGAATCTTCCCTTGCTTCATCCAACTTTCTATCCTCTCGCCAGTCAAGATGATATCTGAGAATCCGCTTGAAGAACATCCAGCTAGCCTTTCCATGAAATGCCCAGGAAGGGTATCCAGGAACAGGTCTACCATTTCTCTCTCCAACAAAGGCGGTTGCACTCTAGCAGCCACTTCACGCCACCTTTGTGCGTAATCCTTGAAGCTCTCGGAATTCTTCTAAGTCAGACTCTGAAGTTGGGTGCGACTGGGCGCCATGTCAATATTATACTGATACTGCTTGAGGAATGCTTCTCCCAATTCCTTCCAGCTTCTCACAGAACTTCTCTCTAGCTTCATATACCATTCCAAGGATCCTCCGGAGAGACTATCCTGGAAGTAGTACATCCAGAGCTTTTCATCCCTAGTATGGGCAGCAATTTTCCTGTAGAATGCTTGCAAGTGAGTCTTTGGGCAGGAGCTACCGTTATACTTGTCAAAAGTCGGCGGCTTGAATTTGTGAGGAATAACCACCCCGGGGATTAGACCCATGTCAGACACGTCTATCCCCAAAGTATCTCTACACTCTAGGGCTTTGACTTTCTCAGCAAGCATCAAAAAGTCCTGAATATTTCCTTCTCCGCCGAACCCCAGATCATTATTGATAGAAGGGAACTGATCATCCTTCTTGTCTTGTACTGGAATGAATGTTGCCGTGGCTGGTTTTGGAATATGAGGTCCACCTGGGCCATTGTTGGTGTTGGGAGGAGCCCCTTGCCCGTCAGAAGTGGCCGCATGAGTATTAGTATGAGGAGGGTTGAGCCCTTGAATTGCATTCCTTAACTCTTGTTGTCCCTGAGCCATCCCTTGCATCATGGTCATGAACTCTGCCAATCTGGTGCGAACCTCATTAAGCTCAGTTTGCATAGCGTCCATGACTATCCTCTGGTTGCTACGAGTTGCGTAGCGATGCGGAATATTCTGCCGAAGGTGCCGGGTCTTGGCGGCTCTCGCAATCTTTGCCTAAAACACAGATAAGTTAAGCATCCTATAGAAAACCTGCAAAACAAAAAGAAATGCAATTGATGCGTATGCAATGCAATGTGTTCCTTTTATTCCCAAGGCTTTAATTACTTTCCCATTCTGGTATTAAGAGAATAATAATTGGGAAGAAGACTCAATCGATGTTCAAATACAGTGACGGTCGTGAAGAATTGGCGCTCATTACCCCGTGTCGGTGCAACAGATAACAAACAAAAGATTCAAAACAAATCAATCTCATAAACTGAAGTTTGAAACAACAAAGTCCCCGAAGGGTACCAATCAAAGTACAACAAAGTATATCCAATAAAAGGAATCCCACAACAAGCATGTGGGTAATTCAAGTACAATAGCATGAAACTAAACCCTAGGGAACTCTAAGTCTCGCAGCCTCCAGCTAAGACGTTTGACATTCTGGAACAACTGAACGATATCCGGATGATCAGGCTCCTGGCTGAGTCTCTGGATGAGGAGGTCCCTCGTGTCAAAGGAAGCATGCAACTTTTCAATCTGCTGCAGAAAAGCCATCTCACTCTCTTTGCTCAGACCCGGCTCAGCCTTTGACTTCTTCACATCAGCTTTCAACTTCAAGTCTTCTATTTCTTTTTGAGCTTCCTTTATTGCTTGTTGACTTTCTGCTAGACGTTGGAGAAGACCCTTCTCTTGATGATACGCCTTATGAAGGAGCTCTCTCTGTCCATCCAAAGAATCTTGAAGACTCTTGATTTCCAGCTTATGCTTGACGTCCAGCTCTTTTTGCTTCCTCAAATTGTCTTCCCACTTTTCTTGCCATAAGGTAACAGCTTCATTGGCTTCATTCAGGTCCTTCCTCTCTTTCTGGCGTTGGGCCGCCTTGTGAGTCTCAGCTAATCCCTTTTTCTTGAAGTAAAGCTCTCTATCTTGAAAATCTTGCTGCTTGAGCCTAACCATCTCTTCAGCTTTGTGAGCTCTTTCCTCCAACTTTTGATTCTGCATCTTCAGCTTCTGACATGAATTGTAAACTTCTTGATTCTCTAACCTGAGTTGTTGAACCAAAGGTTCCAACTTTTGATAATCTTGCAAAGGCACTGAAGTCGTGGGTGCTACTTCTTTAGGGTAGAGAGGTGTTTCCTTAGAAAATGGGAGCAAATGGGTCTTCACACGATCCTCCAACCAGCTGGAAAAAGGATCATAAGTGCTAGGATCCACTCTTCCAAAGTCTTTCTTCCCTTTCATCACTCTAACTTCCCAAACTTGGGATGCTAGTATGCTCATCTTGGAATTTCCTTCTGCTGGAAAGTATAAAGACTCATCTGTATCATCAATCAAAGGTACATCTCTTAAAGGATAACCAAACTGTTTCCTGGACAAGATAGGATTTTAGCTGATCCCACCTTTCCTTCCCATCAGAGGCACATTTGGAAAATTACCACAATTGACCAACATTTCTTTGCCCACCAGATCTCTATTGCATCCCCAAGCGATGTCAGCTGAGGTTAAGCCCATTAATCTTTTGGACCACTTCCAAGATTGTTTCAAATCCTGAAAGGGTCCTGATTTAGGGAGTTGCCTTACAAACCAATCAGCAAATATGGGAGCACAATAGTTTACATGTCCCTTCCTCTTTTCATTTCTGTGGTGAACTCCATAGTAGAAGTCAGCTAGCAATGTAGGTACAGGATTTCTTTTGACAAAGATGGTGATGGCCTCTATGCTAATTAGCCTTTTCTCCCCTGGAAATAAACTGGTTCCATATACTATCATGGCTAACAATGCCTTGAAGTCTGCCCACTTCTTTCCCAATGCCATGACATGTGCCTCTGTGATAAGAAAATCCAAAGGGATCCCCTTACTTTGGCCAGCCTCTAATCCCATCTTGAGTCTGAGCATACTCAAATGACCGGCAACAGTGATATCCTCATGAGAAGGGGTCCTCTCTGAAACATAATAAGGCATACCCTCCTTAATAGGAATATTCAGCATACTAGAAACCTCCTCTAATGTGGTGCCAGGATGTAATCAGGGAAAACAAAAACCCTCAGCTGTGGATCATAGAACTGCAACAAAGAATGCAAGCTATCCCTCTGGTCAACTGTGGGTTTGCTCACATAATCCAGTATCTTGCCAAACTCTTTCCTGAAATCATCAAGGACTTTGTCACCCATCAAGCTAATCAAACCCTGAATACTCTCTGTCTCCGGTTGTGGGAAAGTATAATGAACGTTTCTCTTTCTCGGAATCTCCATGTTGAAGCAGCAAATATGACCAGGACCTAGGAGGTAATGAACCCTGAGAATAAAAAGAACACAAAATGATTAATGATGTCCTGATGTTATGCAAGGCAAGGCATGTGATCAGTGACGTGTCTGTGTAGTGAATCAGGTAATCAAGTGTCTGTGCAAGGCCACAATATCATCACAAGTATCTCTGATCAGGAGTTCATGACTTCAGAATCCATAATTAACAAAACAAGATCATATCACTGGAGTATACTGGCATATGAAGGTATTTTGAAGTTTAGGGTTCCTGCAAACCTGTAAACCCCTCCCAATCTCACAGGTGTGCTACTCGGGTCAAACATCACGGACTCTCGAGGCCGAATAGCAATAATACGTTCACCATTTCCGAGAAATGGCTCATGACCAAATCATGGAATCGGTTTGGCATTATGTACTACTCAGGGAGGTCTCAGCTGAGTCCGGAAAAACAGGCATCCCTCATAAGTCCTCAGCTTCAAGCACTGAATCGAGAAACAATAGTACATTCATCCCGAAGGGTACAATACTACCGTCATACAAACAGTTTGCTTTGACTGGATTCCTATGAGAGAACCAGGCCATCCTATGCGAATTCCCCGTGGGCCCTCAGATGCGAGTGGGTTTGCCAACAAATGTGGTCTGCCACTGTCATCACTGGAGAGGGATGTTTCCACAAAGGTTCTCAATGATCGGTCCCTTGACTGCACATAACTATCAAGGTAGCGTATTAACCCAGAAAGATTCCGGTATCAATACATTCCCGAGAAGGTCGCAAGTCAAGGTGTGGAACTCACTACTACCAACATAGCAAGATGCCATGAAGCCAAAGTGGAACCACTCTAAGTCCTAGGGTGCACTCGAGCCCCGGTTACGAGCTCATCTAAAAGTAACCCCATCCCACATAAAAAATAAAAACTAGCACATCCAGACAGTCCAGTATAATATGATGCATGGAAAATAAATACTGAAAGCGATAAATAAATGCGGTAAAGTAAAGCTGTAAAGTAAAACTGTAAATGAAAACAGTAAAGCTAAACTAAAGCACACAACAACAAACATATAAACACCCAAAGAAACAAAACCAAACAGGCGCTAGGATTGACTCTACAAGGGAAACCAAAGATTCTGGGTTCGGTCCTCAGCAGAGTCGTCAGCTGTCGCTCCCGGGATTTTCATCCTAGTACAAACGCGAAAGTGGCGCGGAAAGGGTCGAGTCGCCAGCCAAACATTTTTATCCCGAAGGAATAGGAAAGGTAATGTTGCACAAACCTGAGAAAGAAGGAAAGGACAAGGTCCTACGAACCAAAGATCTGGGTTCGGGAGTCGGTTACAACCTGGGAAGGTATTAGCACCCCAGACCGTCTGCCGTACCCGACGGGATCCACGCTTGCTTTTTTTGTTTCAAAGGGTGAGAAAAATATAACTGCTGCTGAATAAAATTGCTAAATGGAATGGAAGTAAAAGAAAGGGAATTGGGAAAGAGAATGGAAAGAAAGAGGGAAATGTAGGGAAAATAAAGAATGCGCTCGAACGGGCCCTACCCCGCTGCCTACGTGCCTCATCGGGATAATGAGGATCAGAGTCGACGTAGTTCGTCTAACTAAGGCGGGAACTATTTGTTTGTGTTTTTTTTACAGCTGGAACTGCGTATGTCTGTGCTCAGGTGTTGCAGACTTGTCTGGTACGAGTGCGTTGACCGTCTTGCATACGAAACAAGTCGTCGCGAGTTCGCGTTAAGAGTGAGTGAGATGAGAAGAGAATTCCCGCAGGAAAGTCGCTTGTTGTTTGTTTTTTTCTTTTAAGAGAAGTGTTTTGAATTTGTTTGTTTTATGAAACAACCCCTTGAAGAGACTTGTGCATCATGATAGACAAGCTTACACCACTCCAAGATGGAATGAGTGCAAGTGCACCATGGAATAAGGCTATACACAAGGAATCCTTTCATTTATTTGTTAAGTGTTTTTTTTGGATTTTGTTTGAAGATGAGAAGAGAAAGACTCAAATCGGAAAAGGACAAACTAAGGGAAACTAAGACACACCCTAAGTTATTTATAATTCACAAAAGGGATATCCTAATGGTTTGTGAGGTTTTCTAATCCTAAGGATCAAAAGGAAAAGAAAGAATAAAAAGGATGCAACTTACTTCCTAAGGAAGGTAAGTTGGTCCTAACAAAAGGGAATCCTACCAAACACAAATATGGAAGGAAAAATGAATTAAAATGCATAAAAGAAATGCATAAAAAATAAAGGAAAAAGTGAAGTAAATTTACCTCAATCTTCCCCACTATAAAACAAATGTTAGCGTGCATTTTTATTAAAAATGAAAGAAGCAAACACACCTTAATTAAATCCCAAAGACTCTAGGACTCAAACTAGACTCAATCTTAATTCCAAAGGAACTAGAAAAATGCTAAAACCAAAATACAGCACCTATTACAGCCCCCTAATACCCAAACAGCTATGAAAACAATGCATAATACAACTCAGCTTTTTACAGCCAGCATGCAGCATGAAAAAGTAGGTGTAAAAAGTCAAATATAGCATGTACACACAACAAACAGCACACATTTTACAACACTTATGCAAAAAAAACAGCTATGAAATGCAAAATCCAGAATTGATTATTTTCACTTTTAATGCACAAACTCAATGCAAAAATCGCTAATCTCATCATGAACATGGATTTGAACTTAAATCAACATATATCAATGCAAGAACATGAACATTATTGAATGATTATGTAAGCATGCATCACATGGCTTATGCAACAAGTAAATGCACAAAGTAGCATCTAAACATGCATATGAACATGGCATTTGAACATGGTGATTATTGATTATGAACATGCACTATGATGATTCAACAAACACACTAAACTCAATGCAAAATTTAGAATTGAATTGATATGGATGCTATGATCAAGTATGCAACAAAATGCCACCAAATGCACCTACATATGATTATGCAAAAATGATTTAATGCAATGCAAACATGTAAAACCAGAATGCTACATGATTATTATGTGTCAAATGATGCATAAACATAGCAATAACATGCAAGAACTCAAGCTATACACAAAGAAACACAAAAACGCATAATACGCAACACGGACGGAAACGCGTCGAAACGACTCGAAACGGGGGAATGAGCTACTGGAAATGGACCCAAGAATTCCCTAAAATCAATACCTAAACATGTATGAAACCTAAAGGCACTAGAACTTAGGACTAAGCCATCAAATAAGCAAAAAAATAAAAAATTAACAGCGTTAACTGGTTAACCAATTGGTCCGGTTAACGAACCTAAATCTGCACTATTTTGTGGCCAATACGCACCCGTTAATCGGTTAACCAAATGGTTAACCGGTTAACACTGAACCAGAAGGTAAAAAAAGTTGAGAAAAAAGTGCTTTTGGCCACCAACTTACTTCTAATGATCCCTAACATTCCTAGGAACATGCTAACACGAATTTCTACTTAATTTGAGCTTATTTACACATGATAGAACCTATATCTATTAACACCTTCAATCCAAATTCAACCAAAATCACAAATCACAAGCAAACATAATCGAAACGAAATTGATTTTAAACAAAGCGAAAAGCACTTAAAGAATGCCAAAAGTGGCGAGATGAAGAGAATAACTTAAAGAAGAAGTGATTAAGATCACCAACCTACGAAGCAGAGGAGTGCTTCGGTGATTGTTGCAAGAATCAGAGCTTGAATCAAAGAGAAAACCGAAAACCGAGAAATCGCAAAATAAATGCGTTCTTGAGCTTGAATCTTCGTGTGCTTCCGATAAGTCGATAATCCTCACAAAAATCAGTAGCTTCTTCTTCTATAATCCATAATCAAAGAAGGTTAAGGGCTTAAGCTTTAAGATCTTCAAGTTTCAATGTGAAACTTGAAGAGCTTATTTGAAAAGCTTTGGTGAGAGGGAGAGGGAAAGTGAGAGAGAAAAAGTGCTTATCAAAGAGGTAAAATTGGAAAATGGTGTTCAACCCTTTTGGTTTGGATGAAAATGGCTTAAATAGAGACTGGGCTAGGAGCTAGGTTTGGGTTTGGGGCCCAAAAATTAGGTTTGGGATCCAAAATTAGGTTTGGAAGTTAGTTAGGATTAGGGTTGGAAAAGGGAATATTCCTTGGAATATTCCTTGGAACACTCTAGAAGATGGTGGAAGGTGGTGGAAGTTTCCAAGGGAAATGAAGTGGAATTGAAGTGGAAAAATGAGATGGAAAGAATGAAAGGAAGTGTAGAAAGAAAGTGGAAGGAAAGGTGGAGGGAAATGGTGAAACTAACTACCTTTCAAATGATTTTTCTTTTGATTTTTCTATGATTCCTCCATCATTTCTTGATCAAGTTTGAACCATAGGATCATTGTAACCCTAATTTCATGATCTCGATCTTAAAAGTCAGGAGTCGACCCTTTTCACCTAGCTCGGTTGTCTTTTCTCCGATTCCTTGATTTTCCGTCTTCCGGCCAGTCGAACCCCTTCCAAAATAAATTTGTGGGCGAGATTTGAACTTCAGGCACTTGACATCATATATAAGTCAAAGGAATCCTTCTTGAATCAAAACATCACGCGGAAGCCCCATAGAAATGAAACCCTAATTCAGCCCTTTTCCCTCAGGAAATATTGCACTGCTTGCCTCCTTCAATCAAACCAAAACTTTCCATGACTTGTGGCTTCAAGTGAAGGCTTGTGGGATATTGTGAACCCTTTGCACAAGGTTGAAAAGCTTTGTGGCCCTTCGGTAGCCTCTTCATAGATTTCGGTTGCTCCGATCATTGATCACATACCCACGCCTCTACTATGCTATATATGATACAATGTTTTTGGTTATTTTGTGAATTTATGTATGCAAAATGTTGAGGAAATGAGAGGGAAAATTTTGAGGTATTACAATAACACCGCTCAATTCTCGGTATTTTCTTTCATTGATGGTTTCTTCGGGTATAATCAGATTAAGATGGCACCAGAAGACATGGAGAAAACAACGTTTATTACCTCGTGGGGTACATTCTGCTACAAGGTTATGCCCTTCGGATTGAAGAACGCCGGGGCAACGTATCAGCGGGCTATGGTCACGTTGTTCCACGACATGATACACAGGGAGATTGAATTCTATGTAGACGATATGATTTCCAAGTTCCGAGACGAAGAAGAGCATCTGGTCAATCTCAAGAAGCTGTTTGATAGATTGATAAAGTATAAGCTGAGGTTGAATCCAAAAAAGTGTACTTTCGGAGTGCATTCCGGAAAATTGCTGGGTTTTATTGTTAGCCAGAAAGGAATCGAGGTGGATCCTGCAAAAGTAAAAGCAATACAAGATATGCCTGCACCGAAAATAGAAAAAGAAGTGTGTGGGTTTTTAGGGAGATTGAACTACATTTCGCGGTTCATATCTCATCTAACTGCCACGTGTGAGCCAATATTCAAATTGTTAAGAAAAGAACAAACGGCCAGGTGGAATAAGGACTGTCAAAGAGCCTTTGAAAAGATAAAAGAATATTTGCAGACAACTCCGATTCTAATGCCTCTAGTTCCAGGACGACCACATATCATGTACTTGACTGTGCTAGAAGGGTCAATGGGGTGTGTTCTAGGCCAACATGACGAGTCTGGTCGAAAAGAGTACGTTATTTACTACCTTAGCAAAAAGTTTACCGACTGTGAATCTCGTTACTCACTGCTCGAGAAAACTTGTTGCGCTTTGGTATGGGCTGCTCGCCGACTGAGACAGTATATGTTGACCCATACCACACTGTTAATTTCCAAAATGGATCTTGTCAAGTATATCTTTGAGAAACCAGCGTTAAACGGAAGGGTTGCCAGGTGGAAAATGATCTTAACAGAGTATGATATACAATATACTTCTCAGAAAGCCATCAAAGGAAGTGTATTGTCAGATTACCTTGCACAGCAACCTCTTGAAGATGACTATCAGCCAATGAAGTTTGATTTCCCTGATGAGGACATCATGTACCTCAAAGCAAAAGATTGCGAGGAACCACTTCCGGAGGAGGAGCCAGACCCTGAATCCAAATGGAAGTTGATGTTTGATGGGGCAGTCAATATCAACGAACGTGGAGTTGATGTTGTTCTTATCACTCCTTAAGGTGTTCACTTTCCCTTCGCTGCCAGAATTACTTTTGGTTGCACTAACAATGAAGCGGAATACGAGGCGTGCATAATGGGAATAGAGGAGGCTATTAATCTTCGGATTAAGACCCTCGATATATTTGGAGATTCATCCCTCGTCATCAATCAGATTACCGGCAAGTGGTATACACATCAAGAACATTTAATTCCTTATAGGGATTACGCTAGAAAACTGTTGACGTTCTTCACAACGGTTAAGCTTCAGTATATACCACGAGATGAGAATCAATTTGTCGATGCATTGGCTACTCTTTCTTCGTCCATCAAAGTCTTGTGTTGGAATTATGTGCCCAGGATTGACATTTCCAGGCTTGACGCACCAACTTATGCTTTCTCTGTAGACGCAGTGTCTGATGAGAAGCCTTGGTACTTCGATATCAAGCTTTTCCTGGAAATTCATGAATACCCAACTGGGGCATCATCCAACGACAAGAAGACCTTAAGGCGACTTGCTGTTAGCTTCTTCTTGAATACATACGGGGTTCTGTATAAGAGGAACTTTGACATGGTTTTGCTCAGATGCGTGGATAGACACGAAGCAAGCCTGTGGATGACAATAGATGCAGACTGTTGTTCGTACGCCCGTAAGTGCCACAAGTGCCAGATTTATGTAGACAAGGTGCATGTTCCTCCAAGCCCACTCAACGTCATGTCATCTCCTTGGCCCTTCTCTATGTGGGGCATTGACATGATCGGGAAAATAGAGACTACTGCTTCAAATGGTCACCGTTTCATCTTGGTTGCGATCGATTACTTTACTAAGTGGGTTGAAGCAGCATCTTATGCCAATGTCACTCGTCAAGTGGTAGCCAGGTTTTTGAAAAGGGACATCATTTGCAGATACGAAGTGCCCGGACGAATCATCACTGAAAATGGTTCTAACTTGAAAAACTAGATGATGGCAGAATTATGTCGGGACTTCCAGATTTAGCATCACAATTCTTCTCCTTACCGGCCGAAGATGAATGGTGTGGTAGAGGCAGCAAATAAGAATATTAAGAAGATTGTGCAAAAGATGGTTGTCACTTACAAGGATTGGCATGAGGTGTTACCGTTTGCGCTGTATGGGTATCGAACGTCAGTCAGGACGTCAACAGGGGCAACTCCTTTATCATTGGTATATGGTATGGAGGCAGTCTTGCCTGTTGAGGTAGAAATTCCTTCATTGCGTGTGATGATGGATGTGAAGCTTGATGAGGCTGAGTGGGTACGTGCTCGATACAATCAATTATGTCTAATTGAGGAAAAGAGATTAGCGGTTATCTGTCATGGTCAGCTTTATCAGAGGAGAATGAAGCGAGAATTCGACCAACGAGTACGTACTCGGGAGTATCAACTAGGAGAGCTTGTGCTCAAGAGGATCATTCCTCTAGGTTCAGATCACAGGGGCAAGTGGACCCCAAACTACGAAGGACCGTTCATAGTGAAGAAAGTTTTCTCAGGAGGAGCATTGATTCTCACCACTATGGATGGAGAAGATTTCCAATCCCCTGTTAACTCGGACGCAGTTAAAAAATACTTCGCATAAATAAACCCGCTGGACACAAAAACATAATTAAAGTCCAGGCAAGAAAAGGGCATCCCGGCGAGCTAAAAACAGAATAAAAAGCTCGGGCAAAAGTTAGGGAAAATAAATAAATAAAAAATGTACACCCGTTGAGTTGAAAAGCCACATCGGACAGCTTAGGAAAAAAAGGGTATCCCGGTGGATTAAAAACCCGAAAGGGCAATCCACGCAAAACAAGGGAATAAGCGAACAACTGCGATCCGAGTAATCTGAACCAAAGCATCGTTTCGTACAACTTGACAAATATCAGAAGGATAGGAATCAGTCCCCTCATCTTTTCAAAAAGCAAAGGCAAGAATGGAGAGTTTTGAAGACATGATGGTCATAGCAAGAAGGAAACTCATTGGGATGTGTCGCTCCCACTAAATGAAGCCAGGTCAAATAGGGTACAGACGCGAACGGTCGGCAAAAGGAGGATGTGAGAGCACACAGGAGTGAACTCACAGGGAATGAAAAGAGTCGCCAGCTAGGCATTTTTATCCCGAAGGAAAGGTAATGCTGCATAAACCTAAAAAGATATGGATAAGACGGTTGCGAACCAGAGAGACTGAGAAAGGGGGTTGGTTACAACCTGGGAAGGTATTAGCACCCAGATTGTCCGTCGTACTCGACGGGATCCACGCTTAAAAGATTTGTGTTTTAAAGGGGTAGTGTCAGTGCAATTTGTGTATAAATGAGCTGGAAAAGGATGTACAGGTGTCAGTGTAAAAGAAGTGTGAAGTGTGTAAATGTACAGTGTCAGTGTAAGAACAGGAACAAGATGCCCAAGATCATGAGGCTAAGAAAATAATACTGAAAGAGGGGGGAATATACAGAGACTTTTGTTCGATAACTGTTAAGTTATGCCTACGTATCCTCTCGTGCAATGAGGAAGTCAGAACACCGTAGTTCGACCCAAAGAGACTGAAAGATAAATTGACTTGTGAACAGCTTACTTGCCTATGCTCAAGTGTATGATCTGTCAGGCACAGATGCAAACTGTCTTGCATTAGACGGGAGAAGCAAGTTCTCGGTTGTGAGTGAATGAGATGAGAAAAGAATCCCGGAGGAGTCGATTATTGTTTGTTTTTGAGTTTTCAGTCTTTTATTGCTTTTTTGAAAGTTTGTCATGAGTTAATGAGCTTAAGCCTAAATCAATGGATTTAGTAAACTCATCACATCTTCCCTCTGATTAGGGGTAATGAGAATACCTTAAGTGTGAAGTCAGCTTCTCACACTTAATCACCATGATGTAGGATTAAGATCATTAACCTACTTATGATTATTTAGATGTTTTTGTTGTTTTTGTTTAGTGTTAAGTAATGAGATTAAGCCATAATCAGGGATTAAACAGACTCATTACACCATCCTAATAGAAGGATAATAGATGAGAGTGTTTAAGCTGAGGAAAGCTCCTCAACTTAATCCATGATTAGGGATTAAACTCATGACAAAACAAAGCCTTTATTAAGTGGATTTTAGTTAATGATAAGATGATGAAGTGAGTTTTAGGGTTTGTAAGACAACTTGAGGGGGACTTGTCCATTAACTCTAGGGTTAGTCCTTCTTAACCAGTTAAGGAAGAATTAGAACCCTAATGCAAGGCCCAAGTTACAAGCTTGATGTCTTGGTGGTTATTAGATGAATTGATTAAAGGATTTAAACACATTAAGGGTTTAAGACTTAGGATTAAAGTTATACACTCCATCCTAATAGAAGGATGCAGGCATAAGCTTAATCACAAAGCCTTAAAGCCTTTAGGGTTTAGTCCCTGATTATGAGGTGAGAAGAGAAGACTCAATGAGACACAAAGGTAAAACTAAGTGGGGGACTAATCAAAACCCTAATTATTGTCATGCTTGGTTGTTCCTTAGGTTTGTGAGGTTTGCAAGAAAGATCTTCAATGGAACCACCAGGAAGCAGATGAAAGGAGCAAAGGAAACAAAGCAACTTGCTTCATTTAAGAAGACAAGTCACTTGAAGAAAGAAAGTAAGATGAAAAAGAAAGAGCAAGCTCAATCTCAAACACAAAACAAAATGCAGCAAGGATGCATAAGAGAGATGAAAAGAAGTTGTGAGAAATGAAGGCAAATTCACTTCTCAAAGTGACTTACCACCTGAAAAGTTAGTGAAAGGAATGCAATGCAATGCAAAATGAGATGAAATGGCATGATGCATACCAAAACCAGAAGCATATGTGTGATGATAATGATGTTATGAGATGATGCAAACATGAATCAAGGCATGAGGATGATCATATGAACATATGGATGCAAGAGAAGCATGCTTAGAACCATGAACATACATGAAAAGTTATGAAATGCAAATGACATACAACATGGCAAATGAAAGATGCAATGATCAAACATGCTTCTAATATGTCTTAAGATGTCAAATGGATCAAATGGATGCATAAAATGTCATGGCAAGTCATGGTATGCAAGCAAATGCAAGATGAATGCAAAAGGAAGCCCAAATTAGGGTTTATGATCAATGCACAAAACAAAAATCAAAATCAGAAGCAAACATCAAGATAAAAAATTGAAAATGCATTCAAGGGAACCCTAACCCTACACAAACTCACTGCCCAAAGGAGGGGATCCAATTTTTAACCTATTGAAAGTTGTGAATTTCCTAAGATTTCTAGGGTTTTAGGGTACCTTGACAAGAAAAATGTCAAACAAATGGGAAATGCAAGATCAATTCATGCCAATTTAATCCTACAAACTACATGATATGCAAGACACAATGCAAAAAGAATCAAAGTCCAACTCTCAAAGACTAGGCAGAAATGAATTTTTGAACATTGGATCAAAATAATGCTTTGAAATAGAATTAATTCCATGAGAAATTGTCAAAATGCATTAAGATCAAAAAAAGAAATTTGGTTTGAGGGTTGGAAAATGTTTCTAAATGATTTTAAAGGTTTCATGAATTTTTTGGTGATTTTTAAATACCTAAAAGTATTTTTAATTAATTAATTCTCATTAATTAATTAAAAATAAACTTTTAAATGATTTAAAAATATTTTTTAATGCAAAAAATAAAAATAAAAATGTTTTTGGTTTCTGAAAATTAATAAAAGTTTGTACAAAAATTTTCAGAATTTTTATAATTGTTTTACTATTTTAAATTAAATGAAGAAAACAAATGAAATTAAATGAAAAATAGAATGAATTTAAACTGAAAAAAGGAAAGTCAGCTAAATCAAAGGCCAGCATTCAAACATACACGCGCGGGAGTGGACTTGGCGCCATATCCAAGGGCTGAGATTCAAATTCACATAATTATGATTAGCCCTAATTAATCAAACCCTAATGACTTTCAGGCGACCGGAACACTGTTCCGGTCGTCTTCTCCGGCCAATCACTCAAGCTATCTCTCTTAATACGCATCCCCAGGCCTTAAAACTCTCCAGAAATGATCCTCTCCCCAACCCCAACAAGAATCAGCCATCAAAATTCATTTATCCATCATCAAATCCATGAATCGAAGCAAAATGCATTTAGGTCAGAAAAGTTTCAGAAGCAACATACACACTCAATACTCAATCATTTTCGAAACAAAACATATCAGCATGATCAGTGGAGCATAGAAAATCATTTAGAAACTTAAAAACATGCTTCTGGAAAAAAAGTTTGAGATGGCTACCTGAACTGAAGCTTTGGTTTCTGGTACTTTCTGGCTGGTTTCTTGCTTGCAATCAACTCCACTGGACCCCCTGAGAAGTTTTCAATGCTTGTTTGGAGTTTATAATGGGTGGTTTGAGAGATGGCAGAAGTTCTGTTCAAGGTGGGATGGAAATCGTGTTTGTGATTCTGGGAGTTTTAGGCAATGGTGATGGGTGCTTTGTGATCAGGAAAGTGTGTTGAGTTGATTTGTGAAGTTGGTTTGTATGTTTGTAGCTTGTACTATCAGTTTCGAATGCTTTTGCAAAAATGGTGTGAAAATGAGAGAGCTGTGTTGGAGAGTGTTTCAGGCTTGTGTTTTGTATGCTTTGGCTTGCTTTTTGTTTGCATAAACTATTGTGATTGGTCAGATGAGTTGATGTGTGCTTTTGTGATAGGTATGGCTCAAGTTGCCAAAATGTCAAAGTTGTGTAAGAGAGGCATGGGCTACTTGCTAGCCAAGGACAGATGGGGTGTCCTGCGCAGCAAGATGTGTGGAGAACCCTTGGATTGTTTGTGAAGTCAGCCAGCAAGTGGATTCACACTTGAGTGAGTTTTTGCAACTTGCCTCACTTTTGTTCCCTTTGAAATTTCTTGCTCCATAAGCCATAAAAATGAATGATCCTTTGGTGCAATCTGACTTTTAGGTCTTGGTACATGCTTGTGTGAAGATTAGAAGTGTATTTGATAACTCAATTTGCCTTGAGAAGTGAATTTGCAACTTTGCCTCTTTGGTGGAAAACTTCAAATTTTGTGATTTTTGCCAACTTTGACAAGCCATAACTTTTGATCCAAAATGAATTAGGTCATGTTCTTGTACTTTTTGAAAAGGGAATGATCCATTTTACAACTTTCATGACCAAAGTTTTTTCATTTGAAGCATTTTTGAATCAAAAAGCAAGGGTTGAAAAAGTTTCCCAAAATGGCAATTTCATTAAAAAGTCAACTTTCCCAAAAAGTCAACTTTGCAAAAGACTTGAAATTCTTCAATTTTGTGAACTTCTAACACCTTCTATGATCAAATAAAGATCATATACAATCAAAATGATGAAGAACCCCCTTTGGTTGGGTCATTGGGGGCCTCAGATGCCCTGATTTTGCACTGACTTGCTTGAAAAGTCAACTCTTGATCAGATGACTTCCCCATTGAATTTCTTCATGAAAATTGATATGCATACTCCCTATACCATATAGAGACCAATAGAAACAAGAATGACCAAAAAATTTGGAGTTATGGCCTCTGAAACCAAAACCCTAATTCTAGGTCATCTGTGCAGTCAAACCTGGCTCTGCTTCCATGCCATTCTCAGTTCTTGTGATTCTTTGACATTCTTGACTTTGAGAGGATATAATATGATGCTTGAACATACATGGACCCCTTTGAAGTGATTGATGACCTTTGGAGTGGCTCAAGAAGTCCTTGGATAGCTCAGATCACAAACCCTAAATGCAGATGACTTTGAACCAATGCAATGAATCCAAAAATGTAATATGAGATGGTATGATTGAGTTTATGCATATGAGGAGATCACAAGCCATGGTGTGAATGGGTGAGGGAAAATTTGGGGTGTTTACAGGATGTCGTGCCCATTGCCATTAGGATAGTTTATTTTCTCAATTTTATGGTAGCTACCTCTTCCCAGGTGGTTGCTTCCCGATGTAAAAACTTTGCATATTCAGAGGCCTTTCAATAAAAGGAATATTCTGTCAAAAAGCTGTGTTGTGTTTACTTTTGTTTGCAAAAATGTCCTGAATTTTTGGCAAAAATAAAAAGCATTGCATCTAAAACATGGTGATTATTTGAAAAAAAATGACATTGCAGGGAAACATTTAAAACCATCTTTGAGTGTCGGGTGACGATGGATGAACAGATCATACCATGCAAGTCCCCGGGGCACATATGTGTTTTTTGTTGTTGCAGGTTTTGCAGGATGGTGTCACATGTTCCCAAAACTTTCCCCAGCTGAGTTAGGGTAGGTGAAATCCCCAAGCAGATTATCTTTCCACAGGTGAAGTATGCCCAGCAGGCAGTGGGAGGCTCAATTCCTCACAGAATTTATAACTGCCAGAACTCTTTTCCTAGCAAAGGATATTTGACCAAGCATCTCCCCAGCCGTGTTGGAAGATCGTCATTTCCCCGTAGAGTTTCATGATTGAGATACAACCATAGTGGAAATATTCCCCAACACTCGTCTGTGTTTGATGGTTGTTGGTGCTCGTCTGCATTCCCCA